>OU015527.1:17187685-18532268 GCA_907165065.1 Caprimulgus europaeus
CCTGTAGAGACAGAAAATTATTTTCCTCTCAGCTGATTAAAATATATTTGAGTATAAGGAATGGGTTGAGAGTATGAGTTTAGAAAGAATAAATTTGTTGTTCAGGCACTGGAATGGGATTCAATTTCCCATTCTGCCACTCAGCACCTCAGTTCATGAGCTCTCCTGCTGTTGAATAGATAATAGCACATATTCATCCCTGCATTTAGTATGTACACGTACCTTGCCATGCACAGTATGCTGCTGATCTCACTTGTCAACTGAATGCGTTCATGCAATACAAATGACAACAGCGATAACAACAATAGTGGGGAATAGGGCTGACAGATCTAGTGAGGAGCAGAGCCCAGGGAGGTGGAGGACTGCTCCAGCAGCTGGTCCTTTTGCTCCGCACCAGCAAGATGAGCAGAAATGTTGGAGGTGAGTGTGGAGAAGGTGAGGATAGCCTAGAAAAGCTCCCAAGGTGACTAAGTAGTGTATGTGTTTCACCAGGTCCTGGATGCGGTGCAGCCACATGCAAATTCAGTGCTTGGCTCATTAGGCTCCAAGAGGCTTCCCCTCCTGGTCCATGCTACCTCCTGCACTGAGCTGTGGCATCAAAGCCAGAGTGTCAAGGCAAAATGCCCATGCAGATCATGGATAGCTGAATGACCAGTCATGGTATTTCTGATGATAAAATGTTTGTTTTTTTTTTTTTAATTACAAGTTAAAATATACAGCATTGTTCACAGAAAAAAAATTCTGCTGTTTCTCTCCCCCATCAGCCCATCAACGTTTAGATACTTCCTTTGTTTTATAAAAAGTCTGGATGATGATGCATAATTACAATAGTATTTGGCATAATATTTGGATGGTAGCAGTCTCTATTATTAACAATCTTGTCTTCACTGCTTGAGTTCTGAGCTCAGAGTCCTACAGAGCAGATCAAAGGGCCAAAATGAGCCTGGCAGTGGAGCAGCTCGTAGTTGGAGTGTTTTAAAAACCTGGTCTTTCTCTGAGTGACAACTGATAAAAATGTTTTCTAATGCCACAGAATGCGTTATCACAGGTCTAAAGGAAAGTGCCGTGTTAGAGCTATAGATTTGAGCACAGCCCTGCAATCGCTGCTCAAACAAACAAGCTGCAAGGCAGCCTCCAATGTCTCTTTGTCTTCCCTGCTCTGGTGAATCATTCATGTGCATTTCTCCAGATTTTCCTTCCTCCTCACTGCTTTACTAATTAAAATTCTAATCACAATGACAGCCAGAGCTGGGGGGGGGGAAGGGCGGGGGGGATCATTCTTTCATGCTGGAGAAGGTAATTTCAAGGTGTTTTAGCTGCCAAAGAAATGAATGGAAATTAGACAAAGAAATCGCTTGTCAGAAGGGGATGAGTTAGCTGCTCTGTCCTCTTCTACTATAATAAAATAGTTAACTTATAAAGGAAAAAATAAAACAGGATTCATCCTATGCATTATTGTCATATATTTAGAGATAATATAACTTGGTTTACCTTTCCAAGTAAGGGAAGGTTTTGTGTGCATTTGTTAACACCAAAATGATTTACTTACCTTGTAGTGAATGTAATGTCAAACATTTAACTTGGTTTGATGTGCGATTGCTGATCATATGTATTACTTGTGTTTGTGAGCTGTGGTGGGGAATATTCATTTAAAATATACAGGAGCCTGCAGATACATATTTAAAGTGATAAACAGTTCTTGATGCAGTGTTGTGGGTTTCATGCTGCAGACACTGCAATATTAGCATCTATAAAAAGTAAAATATCATTATGATCAAATGTCATTGGATACTTTTTCAGGTATTTTCCTGGCTTGGTAGAGGTAATTTTTAGACCTACATATTTCTTCAAAGCGTATGCTTTTGTAATGCATTTTAACAACATGCAGTTGTGTTAGGATAGCAAAACATGGTAATTTCTATTATATAAATATAGGGGCTGAACAGACAGGCATATACATGCTCACGAGCATACAGACACACATCCGTGACCTCAAATCTGCATCGGTAATACGTCACAACCAGGGTAAATTGGGTGTGAGAGTTTGCACCGATTCAGTTCAAATAAGTACTGCATCAACTTTTACCTATTGTTCAAACTAAATTCAAAGATTACTGAGATAAAAAAAAAAATATGTGGTTTATTTCTGTTACTACTCGTTTGTTCCATGTTGTCAAAGTGAGAAATTAGAGAGTTTTGGAGAGTCAAATCTCATCGTATTTAGAGCCAGAGTTTTCTAACCTGTTTGAACCTTTTTCTCCAATGACAGGATAAGAAGTGACAATTATGCTGGGATTTTATTGTGTTCTACTGTTTGTGTTAGGAGCCGTTTTGGACAAAGTGGAAATGCTTCTCCAGCCCCAGCTTTGCAATCAGAACTGCAGAGTTTTGCCTTGCTGCCTTGCAGCTGTAGTTGCTTACAGGGGTCGGTGTTTCAGAATATACACATCCTCACATCCTTTTCCCAACTTTTTTATAAACATATCATGACAGAATTGCAACATTTAATTCAACTATTTTGAGAAGTCTTCAACAACTTTGCTAGAGGCTACCATTTGTCTTTTACTGACTGATGAAGAGGATCCTCTCCTCAAAGCTGTTTCCTTTTGCCTATCACTCCCACAATGTTTTCTTCATTTAGATGAGATTTCAATACAAAAGCAACTCTAAGTCTGATCTCGAAAATGACAGACTACTGGACCTTTCTTTTCAGGAACAGATATTAAGGGACTGAGTTAATAAATGCTTGCAAAAATAACTTTAAAAAATGAGCTGATGAGACACTTACCCAAATCCAGCTAGTTCTACTTCAACGGTTCACTCAACCAGGTTAAATTTTACCACTACTACATGGTTGAATATGTTCTTAATCAAGAAGTAGCAGTCATTGAATGTACAGTGTACAATGGTACTAAAAAAGGAATTGTTCTTCATTCTGCACAACCAACTTCTCTTGTTTCTGAAGTTGTTTTATTTTCACTGAAAAAGAAAGAGGAAAAGAAGGAAAAAAAACCATGCAAAATTCCCTATTCTCCCCTGTGATGAAGTGAAGCCCAAACAGAGGAAATTTAAACCTCAGGCAGGATTTTTCACATTAGTTTACAAACCAATTTTCTCTTTTTATTCACCCTACCTGATTTTCCTAACACAACATTTCAAAAATGGGAATAAAATATGTACACAGAATAGGAACTAGGAAGCTGAAATATTATGTAAACCCCCTTGTTTTCAAATGATAGTGCTTATATTGACAATGGGACTTTACATGGAGAGTCGGGCTATCTTGCTCTTATATGTAGGCTTTACAGAATGAATGTGTGCAGTTGTTTTGAAAATGTGTCTTTAATAGCCTACATTAAATATTGGCTGGGAAGTGGTTTAGATCATACCTTATCCTGGACTCCACTCTAGGTTAATCAGAAATCTTTTGGATGGGAGGCAGGGATGTGTCTTTAACTGACAATTACTGAAAGTTAAAAAAAAAAAAAAAAAAAGATTTTAAAAATTAATAATGGTTCAGAAAAGTACTTATTTTGACTGATCAGATTCATGCATAATGGGTAAAAAGTGTCATTTACATTATTAAAAAAAGGGAGGATAATTGCCACTGAGCTGTGATCAACTGACTCACCTCTGACATTATGATTATGTCTTCTAACAATAAATTGCTCCATGTCTGCCTTTGTAATCAATTCATAAATCCTATCTAAAGAGCCTTTTGGTTTTAATGCAAGAATAAGTTTTTAAGAAAATAATTGTTTAGCAGCATTATCTTCTTGACACATTCAGCAACATGATATGGGTGGTATGGATGACTAGTGTCAAATACAAAATTTTATTACAGTAGATCAGATTCTCAGATGGTGTAAACCTGACACTGATGGAGGTTAGATGTGTATATTAAATGAGGATCAGATCTGTTATATTTGTTTCATGGATATTAAGAATACAATGTGTTAAACCTTTAAAGGATAGCTATATGCTAAATATTAATTCAGCAAAAATGATGAGACCTGCTTTGTCTTGGAAAAGAAAGGTTTAGATCCACTGAATTCTTAGCCCAGAAAAGTGGTAAAATAGCCCACGAAAGTTGTAGAGAAAATGTTTAAGCTTAAATTTGGAGATAATAACAGAGAAATATTTCAAAACTCTTGATCAGCCTGACATTTCCAATGAGGTTTAGGGATAAAAGAGAATTGTAGGGGTCTAGGGATCCTAGGGACTTCTGGAGATCATCTTTCCCAGTCTGATGATCAGAGCCGGCCTGTGGCCTAGGGTAGGTCAAGCCAGCTGTGGCCTCATGCAGTGGAGTCTTGGGAGCTTTAAGAGTGGAGTTTTCGCCTTGTTTCTGCCTTGAAGCTCAATCTGAGTTTACAACTCTCTTTCCTTGTATATGTGCCTGAATTGTGGCATTATAGGGTATTCTGGGTAGGACTCCCTCAATCCCTTTGGTTGGAGACCTTCCACCTTTGTGTAAAATAAATAAATAGTCACTGAAATGGAAAGAGGAAATTAATCTCAGCAGTGGTGGCTGGGTCCTTGGTCTAATGAGCATTTAATTATTTATACACACAGAGAGAACAGCTACATCATAGCCTGAAACCCTTGTCCACTTTGAAGACCTTTGTGGTGTCTTGGGACAGAGAGCATCTAAATGCTCTCAGACAGAGATGGGATTGAACCTATCCAGGACAAATGCTCTACTCACTGAACTATTGAGTAAAACAGAACTACTACTGCTCCTTCCCATTCTTGGAAACTCTGTCATTTCATTGGTCTTGCTTTTCTTATGTACTGGCCAGAAAAGAAATATTTCCCTGTGGGTAAAATGAAATAGGAGCATGGAGAAGTTTGGAAGGAGTAGGAGCAGACAAGTAGCTTTCACTTTTGCAAGATAGAAAACAAAGGAAAAATAGTACATGAGCTTTATTTTAATGTATCAAATCCATATCTTTTTTTTTTTTTTCCCCTGTTTCACTGCCCATCTGAAAAATCAACTATTTGCACAGCCAAAATCAGGGCTACTTCTACATCCATATCCTCATAAAAAGAGACAGTTGCATAAGGAACACTTAAAATCTGACTTTGTATGTTATGTGTAAGCTCATCTCAGTATCAGAAGGGATGAAGAGAGAAATCTGTACATTTGTGTGAACTGGCCTTTGCGAGGAAGGATTTTGGCAGCATTTTACTCAGCAGTTTCTGAATTCTCCTTCCTTTCATTTCCTCTCTTGGCAGTCAACAAAATGGCTTGACACAAGGCGAATGCCTGCCAAAGAACTTTAACAGGAGGCAGTTTTTAATTAACAGAGGCCAAAGAAGGTGATAACCCCAAGGGTAGCAAGGAGAAATTAACATGGAAAAGCAGTTCCACGCTTCCGTGGGTCCCAAAAGGCCATTCGTATTAGTGATGTCTGTTCTGATTGAACCTTTTCTGTGTCTTTTTATTGATTCCCTTGTCAAAGTCTAACAAAAACACTGCTGGCCATCAGTTGTTTGTTCATGGTGGCAGCTTATGGCTTGAAACAGCTTCCTTGTAAAACATTCAGCATAGCGAGGTCTGTCATTGTGGTTAGCATTTCCCAGAAATGATTAATTTTGTTAGACCTAGAATAAAACTCAGCAAAATTAAAGCAAAAGCCTGCTGAAATTAAAGAAGTTCAGTCCACAGTTTCGCTCCAAGTAACCATTGTATCCTATTAACTGTTTGCCTGGCTTAGAGTAAAATGTTTTAATTATTAACCTTTTTTAAAGTGAGATTTCAGAGAAGATAATAATGTTGGCTGTTCCAGAAAGGATTTAGCCATTTAACATATCTGGCACTTGTGGAAAGTATTTTTAAAAAATAATATCCTGTGGATAAATATTTCAAGTTTCTCTTCCTGGGATGAAAATGAATAATAAATAAAGCTTGTAAAAGCTTGAGGAAAAACCTGCCTAGCAAGCAAATATAAATAAGTAAAAAAAGAAATGTAATAAATAAATAAAAAGCTGACACCTTTATGTGTTTCAGTGCCTGATCCAAATTCAACTAATGCCAAAAGGTGGAGGACCAGTCTTTACAACAGCTCAGGAAAATTAATGCTTATTTTAAAATATTTCTGCTACACAGTTGACTCCAAATAATAAAGATCATAATTCAATGATATTTGAACAGCTTTACAGAGAAGTGCCCAACATTTGCCTTCTTGGTTCTCAGAGCCATGGGAAAAGATTGTCATTACTTCAAAGGGAAGTACTGTTCCTATTTTCCTCTTCAGAGTCAGGGCCTAAATGATGATGTTCATTTGGTTAACTCATTTATTCAAAGAAAGTGTGGTTATCTCATTCCACTTGAAAGACTGTCGGCCTCGGTTCTTCAGATACATTAGCTACTTGAGTATACAGACTGTCCTTGGAAAAGCATGCACAGCTCCCACTGACTTCAGTGGCAATGACACCTTCTTCAGAGTACAAACTTGGCCTCTATACTACATCCAATTTTTCTTTCATCCCTCTTCATAAAAATAATGCAATACATGCTTCTTGGAACTGGAGATTGATTGTTGTTTCTTCCGACTAATTGTTTCCAATGTTTGCACAGTGTACTCCACCAGGACTGGAGTGCACATAAATGCCAAAAAAAACCCCATTCAGTCTGAGCTCAAACACTCACTCACAGAGCCAGTGAAAAGATTTGAGACAAGTGAGAATAGGAAAAATGTCAGTGAGCTTGCTGAGGATACAGCCGGGGCTCACAGAAGCATATATGTACATATATACAATAAGACATATGTGCACATATATGTAACATGTTTGAACATTTCATGTTATTAAGGAGAAGTTATAAATTTTTTGCAATTAATGAGAAATCTGATGAAGACATTGAAGGGTTGGTCCTTCAGTGTTTTAGCTTTCATGGTCTTTTTTAAAATATCATACCACTGACAAACAATTTAACCCTTAAGTTCCTTTGGCAGTCTGTAGACATGCACTGGATAGTGAGGAAGATCAGTGGTCTGTTTGCTTTGACTACTTGCTACTCATGGCTTCTGTTTGGTTGCTCACATTATGTTAGCTGGCAATGTTCTCTCTGGTTGTTTGACTGAAAAAAAAGTGGAAATAACACAATTAATAAATAGTGATTAACCATATATAATTCATTTTTTAGATTGCTTTTGTGTGTATAATCATTAATAGTGTCAGGTATGCCATTTTCAGGGGTCAGAAAGAATGTCAACTTTGTACATGCATGCATTTGCTATTTACCTGGTTTGCATATGCAAATATTTTTTACAGGAAAAATTTTTATGTTGTGAAAAAACACCATTTTGTGTCAAAATATATTCAAAAGAAGTTGTGGATTTTGAGAATTACAATTGTTTATGTCAATGAAAAGACGACCTGGGCCGTCCTCAGACATCTTCAGCTCATTCCCAGGACAGGTATAAGATAGACAACTATTGTTAACTTTTCATAATTTATAATTCAGTCTCAGTACTATTATAGAAGAACACTCTGCAAATCATCCTACTTAAACAATGTCACTCACTGCTGACTTTCATCAAGTTGATTATTAATGTAAACACTGTTAGTATTACTGTTATTTCTACTATGGTCTGGAAAGAATAGCTATAGAATGGACAAAGATCTGTTACTTATCTCACACAGTTGATCAAGTTTGCTTTTAAATGCATTGTAATTTGCTTGCTCTTTTTAAAGGATTTTTCACCCCTTCAGAAGAGGTCATTCAAGGTAGATGTTGTCACTGACACTTGGCTTGCTGTGATTAAAACAGCCAGGTTATTTAGACATGTAACAAGGGCTGGGTTGTTTTTTTATTATTATTTTTAGAAGAAATGGCAATTGATGTTAAACAGTATGAGCTTTGGTAACAAATAAGCCTAGAGTAGCTACAGAGACTGCAGACATCAGCATCCATTGTAAATGGGAACCCATAAGACTTCATAGCTACTGTTTGTTATTTTGCAACAGAGATCACCCCCTCTCAGCCCAGAGAAGAGAGAACTATTGATATAGTGGAAGGAAATAGTGGAAGGAAACAGCATTAAGATTTATTTTTTTTAAGTCTTTTCTGGTTTCCAAATAAAAATCCTACATAGTTTCTAGCTGAAAAAAACCATGGTGCATGTGAACTGGAAGTGTTTTTTATTATCTCTGTGTGTCACCATTTAAGTCAAGACAATGAACACTGAGAAAACATTATCCTCCTTTTCCCCCCTGAAAACATATCTCAGAGAAAATACTGACAAATGATATTTTAATTGGTTTGACCTCTAAAGTGACTAAAAGATTATGAAAACCTCTTCTCTTTAACAACTATTTTAAGTACTTTATATTCTTTCCTCAAAGTGTAGCAGTTTCCATCTGTGATTGATTTTTTAATACCAGATATATTGTTATGGTCTATTGTTTCCATAGCAAACCTGTAGCATCTGTCTTCAAACTCCAGCTGCCGCTCTGTACTAGCCAGTGACACTTTACGCGACCACATCCTTCCATTACAAGTATGAGTGGATTAATATTGATTTTTTCCTCTTGTCCAAGACTGAAGGTCCATCTTAACAGCAATAAATTACACAGCTGATGCATGAAGATATGCTTGGTCTTCCTTGGTCTTCATGGCCAGGATTATTTCTTTGTCTTGAAAAAAAATTCTGATGTTTTTAACCTGTTACAAGGCTGAAGGTTGTGCTGAGGTTTAAATACTTGTTTGGGTTATGTTGCCAATAACAATTGAGAACTTCCAGAAAACCTGGAGTCCCTGGTTTCAGTAACAGCTCTTTAATCACAAGTTGATGAGAGTGATCTACCAGCAAAGAAAAGCACAAGGCCAGGATTGCCAAGCAGTGAGAATCAACTACTTGCACAGAAATAAAGTGAAATAATGACAGGAACAGATAGGGTAGCAGAAAAGAAGTATCAGAAACAATACTGTTGTAAATGTAAGGATGTACCAAATTAATAAGATGCACCTTTTATGAGCAGTGGTCAGATGAATGACATTCATGATGCTGCTGTCAAAGCCCTGTACTTTGATTAAATTTCTCAGTTTCTTTTTCCAGCCTTATTTGAATGATGAAGGGACACTTAAAATCCATGAGAGATCTAAAATTTGCAACAGGGAACAAATCAGTTATTAAGTACAGACACCTTTATCTTTATTTCACCTGAAACATTAGGTTCCTTTCTGTGCTCTACATCCTCGGTACTGTGCTGCTGTGGTGCTGGCTGTTCACTGTGATGCTTCTAGGCAATATTTCATAAATATGAGGTTTATTTTGTTTTGTTTTTTCTGGTTCATTTGAGGCATTCATGCAGCAGGAAGGAATTTTTTATGTGCTGATTACAGATATAGGCCTTCTAGTCTGACAGGCTAGCTTGAAAATAGTAATATATGGGGCTAATTATAGATGTGGAAGAGAATCTGTCAGCACCTGCAGGAGCAAGCTGTGGGTGTGTGGAGAGGTGACCAGGGAGATGGGTGAAAGGGGTGATGGCAAAGAAGAGCCTGGCCACTCTTTAGTGTGAGCCCCTTGGACCGGTAATTCCCCAGTCCACTGGAAGCTGCTCTCCACCGAACCCCCTCCTACAGAAGCACAGAAAATGCACTCCACTAAAAAAACCTGCCAGGGAGCAGATGCCACTGCAGGGCTGTGGTGACAACCAGGTGCAAACACAAGGTCTCTGAGGGAAAAGGAGCTGAGATAGTTTAATTTAGCTGGCAGCCAAACAAGACACCCACTCAAAGCCTGCCCCCCACTCCACCAGAGAATCAGAGAGAGATTTGCAGGGGTAAAGGTGAGGAGACTTGTAGGTTGAGATAAAAACAATTTAATAATTAGAGAAAAATAAAATTAAAATAATAAGAATAATAATGATAACAACTACAAATATATGATGCAGAGTACAATTGCTCACCACCTGTTGATAATGATCCCAGAGGAGTGAAAAGGAACCCCAAAACCAAAATTGCAATCCCGGAAAAGTGAGCCCAAGTGATTCCCAAGAGAATCCCCTCCTTTCCAATTAGCCCCAGCTAATATTCTAAACATGATGGAATATGCTATGGAACATCTTATTGACACATCCAACTGTCAGTTCTGGGTTTTACTAACTACTACACTTTTCTTCTCCACTCCCCCTTACAGTCCTCTCTTCTTGGAAACTGACTAAGCATGGTGTCCTTGTAGTTATCAACATTTCTTCTCATAACAGTCCCCACTGAAACCAAAACACAGTGCTCTCTAGCTATTAAGAAGAAAATTAACCCTATTCTCATAAAAAATAGGAGAGGAGTTGAAGAGACAGTGGCTCACTTTGGCCATAGGCTACCACAGGTGTGACACCAGTGGGTGTACAGTGCTGATGAGGACATCATCTTTGCCCTTCTGGGAAGCTCATTGAAGGTGCTGGGTGGCTACTTTCTTCTTTTCTGTTCAGGTAGCAGTTTTAGCAGTTTGGTGTAATCCAGATAGTATTTGAACAAGTCTTAACGTATTATAATGATTTTTCTAACCCAGCAGCTCATTTATAAATGCTTTGAGAGGCTGTGTGATTGCATTTCTAGAGGAGTTGAAGGCATTATTGATTTTGCTAGTTTACAGAAAATATCAAAAAATTATAAAAATGGAAAAAAAAAATAGTCCAAGCATTTCCAATCTAAAATGTACTTTTTGCTTTTTCTACTGAGCTCCTTTTTTTTTTTTTTTTTTTCTTTTTTAACACATGCAAACCCCTCTAGTAGCCACCAATGGTCAGCACTACAAAAATAAGCCTTAGTTAGATTGTAGCTTTTCTCAGGCTTCAAGTTGTGCTGATCTTTCAGTGCTTTTGCACCTGTTTATGCCAAAATTCTTCTGACAGCATTTGCTATTTGCAATGTCCAGATTGTTGACTGCAGAAGGACCTGGCCAAGTATTTCTTAATAAATGGATATTCTTCTGTTTAAAATAGTGATAGAAATAGCAGAACAAAGATCATCTTTCCAGCTGTTCTTTTACAGAGCTGTAACTGCACCTCTCATCAGGGAGCACTGGCTAGAGCTGATAAATCTCAGCTAGAAATGTCTATAGCAAAATATGAACAACAGAGTTAGTAATCTTTATTCAAAATATAGACTGGAAAGCAATAACTAAAACATTTTCAAATGTATATTAAATACGTTAAAAACATGGCTGCTGGAAGAAAATCTGTCTGCAAGCATGAGAGGAGGATAGAGGTAGGTGTAGTTTTTCTCCAAAAGTATGATCCCTAATATTCCTTAAAAAAAGAAAACAAAAAACTCCCAACCAAAAACTGTGTGTTAACTGCTGCTAAAGTACTTTAATAATAGTTTCAAAAACAAAAATATTGAGCCTGTGGCAATTTTAAATATTGCAAAAAACTTGTCTAACCATATCTGCAGCTTCATTGGAGAGAGTGGTGGAGCTTTATCTTTTCTTGAAGATGTTTCTAATCAGTTAGGTAGCTTAGATAGAATTTTTTGCCCTAACTGGAACGAAAAAATACTTCTGGAGTAGGCTCAGAGTTCAAGTTAGCAAAATGGGTGCATGAGGTGGGGGCATCCCACCTCAACCGTTTCTGAATTCACTGATAGATGGGAAAAAGAAGATGTAAATGAGGGAAAATTACCACTATTGTGAAGAGAATATGCATTTCTTACTCTGTTTTAGTAAGCATGAAAATATAAATGTTTTGTAAAAAAAATCACCCTGTACAAAGCTGCCATAGTTTGAATATTGCTAATGCAGTAAAGGTTTAAATTACACTCTCAAGTAAGCAATTTTCACAACAGTTTGACATGTTTAGACTCTGATTTCATTCACAAATTATTTGCAAATGAGTTTTTTCCTTATTTGCTGTTTAGAATTTTTTGACATTATTTTATGTGAAGAAACTTCATTGAATCTTGTGTAGATTTTTGACAGGGTACAACTATTTGCATATTCATATTTGTCCTGTGATGTGTGTGCCCTACCAGCGGCTACCCTTGTACCTTAATGTGGTCTTATGAGCTACATAGGGAGGTAAGTGCTTTCACTTTTTTTTCAGGAAAAAGATAGAGATATTTTTCCTTTGTATTTCTTTTTTTAAAAAAATTTATATATATATATATATATAATCACAGTGCTTGTTTGGTGCTACTGGCAAAGTTTTACCAGCTCTTATTCATGCCAAAGTAATTCAAATGGGACATTTACAAATATTTTCATTTTCTCCTTACAAATGAAAAAAAAGTACTTTGCGTATATTCATGTATTTAAAAATATCTTGCTGACTGATAACAGAAGAACATTTGGCAAGAAACTAAGATTGGGTTACTAAGTTTGTAAAAAAAGTAGTTTATATAAGAACAAGTTTGGAAGAAGTGTCCCTTTTTTGATGTTATTAGAAAAAAAATATGAGATTTGGGGTACAAGAAGTCTTTTCTAGGTCACAGAAGTTTATAAAATTGATTTCAAAAGGTACCTTGACTGCTTCCTTATGAGTGAATGACTGGTTTGTTAGAGAGCAGAAAAACACCTTCAGTCTTTTTTCTGCAGGAGTACTTCACTATATTTATTAAAAATACGGTGAGTATTTATTCACCTGTAATATCATAGTGTGATTCTGAATTTGATTACTATGAAAAATCATTCCAAAGAAGTAGTCCTATTTGAAAAGTGACTAATATGTGATTTTTTAAAATATTATTACACAATTAGTAAGAAGACAGTGTATATTTCTTCCATTAGATTACATTTTCCCTTAACATTACTAAATGTTTTACCTGTTATTTTGTTTTATCACGTTACATAAACTGCAAATAACCATATCTAAAATTTAAAATGGAAAAGAGTTATATTTCTTAGAAACTAATATCTCTCTGCAGTCATAGTTTCAAAATATGTCCAACTACTTTTATTGTCATACTTGTTTTTAAGAAACTTAAAACATTAGTACGTCAGATACAGTATTACATTTTTATAAGTCCCATCACAGTTTTCAGTCAGTGAAAACCGCAAGGCTGGGGTGAATGAACTGTATGCTGGTGCTTGAGGGCAACGTGAAGACTCACTGTACTGACGTAAAGGTAATCTATTGGGTTTTGAAGAGGAGCAATGTTTATATTCTATTTCCAGCCAAAGGACGAAGAGCGAAAGTTCATTGCCTCCAAAGTTCCTTGTATCTTTATCCTTGCACATCAGACACAGCCAAACCCCTCAAAAATGCCCCAGTGCTTGTCCACAGAGGAGTCCAGGTCCCCTGTGGTTTGCACAGACTGATGTGGTCTGCAGCCAGGACTGGATACTGAGGCTCTCTAGAGCTCCCCCATGGACCTGTACAAGCTCCAGCCTTACTGTGCTGTAACTCGTAACAAGGGTTAGCCTGGCCATTTTTATTGCCTCAAAGTATTTTCAACCTCTATAAATAGAGGTGATTATGAGGGTTTATCATATTCACAGACTCAAAACCATTTTCCTTCTAGCCATGAAAGAATATTAAAGGAGTTATTATAAAAGCAGAATTGCATGTAGGAGTTCTGAAACATAATGTATCTGGTATTCCTTGAATACAGTAATTGTATTAGAAAAGTATTTTTGGTGTATGTTTGTATGGAAAATGGAGGAAAATGGTAATATAGCCATGTACATCCTCCATAATATAGTTGCAAGTGTGTACTAGCACAATAACTTCAACACTGCAAATAAGCTACTGAAATGTTAAGGAAAAATTACTATAAATAAGGTTTCCTTGTTCCTATGTATTATAATACAATCTTTAATTATATGACCAAATCCTACTTATGCTATGATTTCAGTAGGTATGACATGTTCCAGGTAAATATGCTCCCTTAGCATAGAGTAGAAAGGACCTGAAAGAACTCAGCCAGCTCTGAACTTGTTTCCCATAATAACCTGGTTTTGTCCTAAGGCAGAAGCTTAAACAAGATCTTGATAGATCCATTATGTAAGAAAATTTTGAGAATGTAAGAACCTGGACTGGTATTTCATGGAAGAAAAAAACAAGAAAGGGTGGCAGCTTTCATACCATATATAAGCTCCTGAAAGGTAAATAACATTTCTTAAAAGGGAGCATAATCTACAGGGGAAGACTTTATAAATAGATGACTCATATAAATTCAGCAAAAAGTTCCCTAAAATTACCTTGCAAATCAGAGAGGATAGGTTCAGTATTCCCTTGGGGAAACATTGGATGTGCCTGCATGAGCTTTTAGTTTTGATCAGGAGTGTGTTTTTAGTTTTTTGTTGAAGTGTACTCCAATTTGTCTCTACTTGCTGTGCTTTGGTTCACAGCAACAGTAGTCTCAGAGTGCTCAGCATGGATTTCTTTTAGATGAAACCAAAATGGAATACACTTGAAAAGGGCACCTCAAGCACCCCAGCCACAGCCCATGAGAAATAGTCCTAAAAAGAACAAAAAAGAAAAAAAGTAGAAACAAGCATACAAACAAACCCCGAAATGCATGTTGTGTAGGTCTCAGGTTCTTGTCACCAACTGCAGCCCTTACAGAGCTGTTTGACTGCTCCGTTGGGCTGCTCTGGTGCATGTAGACATAGACATCGTTTCTGCAGATTGCTGTTGGGGATGTATGTAGTAGCAAAAGTGTACCACTCAATAGAGCCTGCAGAATATTACAGTTTACACTGATGATGTTCTGATATGAGGCAGGGAAAAACACAGCAGAAGCTGACACTTTTTTGAAGAATACGGAAGCTATAGGTAGCAGCCAACAGACCTGGTAGTGGGGTTACTGTGCAACCTTAATAGCACTGCCTGTTCACAGTAGTAATACTGTTTCTACCATCCCAAAAAGCTGTATAATTTTGAGTTGGCTTATTAATAGCTTCTGAATATATGTACATGTGCAAATTTTTCTTATATTTTTAATTTCTTTCTGTGAAAGGGTGAGTTAAGGTTTTCTTTAATGTTAAGACAAATGAAAACAAATTGTTGGCCAAGATATTTTTTGTTGTTGTGAAAATTAAAATTAAGCTGTATGTGTCTATGCAATGCAGAAATGTGTATGAATTTTTATAGGTAGAAAGGAGATCTTCATTTTCCTCACTCTCTCTTAAAGAAGGACTATCTAGAGAAAGTCAAGTACCTTACAGGATTTTTTTGAAAAATAGAAGTAGATGTGAACCTATCTATCAGCTTTGCCAGACTTCAGATTACACCCTGCTAGGCATGAAACAAAACAGCAAGAAACAAAATAACCTCAATTACAAGGAAAAATTAGGCTTTTGTAATTAGACTACCTGTATGCCACAGAATTCATGGTGAAACTTTGGATTGTGTTCAATTCTTATGCTGCTTTTAAAGGAGACAAGTTATTTATTCTGATCCTCTGAGGAAGCTAAGGGCACAGTGGGTAAAGCATCACTTATAAATTATAAAAATGGTGGCTTTGACAAAGGACTTCAAGAGGTGTTCCATACGTCTTCAATAAGTCTTCAAAAGTCTTCAACACTGATAATAGAAACCTTGGAATATTTGTAATAGCAAATATACTACATACAACACAAGTGTATGCTCAGTCATTTCACTACCTAGTTTTATTGTGTGGCAAGAAGGTTTGCATTGTGAGAATACTACATATGCATTTCTCTGAATAAAATCCTACTGTCTTTGTTGAAACCATTTTTTTTTTTTCTACTTCAGCAGCAATAGGGTTTGAAGAAAAATGCTTTCTAATAATTACTGGTTAGGTAAACTAGCTGAGAAATTAGCTGATATGATAGAAAAAAAAAGGACTGCCTCACTTCAGAAACGTACTGAAATATATTGATTTTTTTTCATGTTTAATTTTTAAAATGTACTTGAGACTGTCACAGACTTCCAAGTTTTCTTTTTTTCTGCCTCGTTGGAGTCAAGATTTCCTCATAAATTGTGAGTACTAGTTAAGTGCATGGTTCATCATACTATTGTGTGAAG
This sequence comes from Caprimulgus europaeus, assembly GCA_907165065.1. The sequence continues at coordinate 17,203,628 of OU015527.1, forward strand.
TGGTCTGCCCATGTGTAATGCAGGAGCACTTTCAGTTTACCATGCACTTGAAATAGTGCAACTAAGAGCACTATTGTACAACTATTAATCACCTTTTTCTGCCTCATGGCAAAATTACCATGTTGTCTAATCTTGTTGGGAACAGGTGTAGGTACTGCAAGATTATCCTATCATTTCTGCAGGATTGGGATATTTAAAAAATTCCCTGTCAATAAAGTCATCAAGGTTAATTACAATCAACATATGAAGCAGAAACACTGAGAATTAAACAAGTATTTTTCTGTCCCCTAAGAATGGCTGAGTGTTGGGTTTGTAGGGGGCGGGGAGGGGCATTTTTTTGGTAGTGGGGGAAGGGGCCACCTTGTGAGAGCAAAAGGCTCCCCTAGCTCCAAGGCAGAGACCACCCAGCCCGTGCTGGGCCAATGAACACTAGAGGAATGTCTCTTGGAATCCATATTGGTGAAGGGAAGGACTGTCCTGAAAAGAAGTGGGTGGGGTGAACCTGGAGGAGACACCATTGACCTAACAAAAGACGACCATCGACCAAAATAAAGGTCAGACAGACAGACACACAGACAGCTTCTTTGCCAGAGGAAAAGGAGAAGAAGAGGGAAAGACAGAGAGAGACCCACACCCAGTTCTATCGTATGGAGTAGGAGAAGTCCCCTGCAGCCCATGGAGATCCAACAGTGGAGCAGAGACCCACGTGCAGGCCATGGAAAACTCCAAGCTGAAGCAAAGAAGTTGAGCCTGAGGGCAGGTGTGACAGGAATTGTGACCCTGAGAGTCACTCACTGCCAGAGCAGGGGTGGACCCCCAGAGTGGGGGGTGAGTCTGCAGCCTGTGGATGTCCCCATGCCAGAGCCAGGAGCTGAGCCTGAAGGGTTCCTTGACTTCATGGAAAGCTTTGGAACATCTTATTCCTGGACTTTCATGCTGGGAAGAGCAGCAGAGATGAACTGACTGAAACCCTTATTCCCTGTCCCCTGTGTCGCTGCAGGAGGGAAAGGTAGAGAAATCAGGAGCAAAGTGATTTGAGCCCAGGAAGAAGTGAGGGGTGGGGGAAAGTGTTGTAAGATGTGGTGGTTATGTCTAGTAGATAAATGTCAATGTGTCCAGAGACACATCCTTTCTAAACAAACCCCATACGAAGAGAGGTAGTGTTGATTTTTTTAAAATTTTTTTTTACTCTTTGAAAAACAATGGTGTTTTTAAAGAACTGAAAGAGTTATGCCTGGTTTCTGTTTGTTTTGTTGGGATTTTTTTCCCCTTCTATAGTCATTAAGTAAAACTTCTTGGCTCTAGTTAAATAAAACATTTAGTTGTTATCTTTGGCAGATGGATTTCTTGACAGTGGACTGAATTTGAGACCCTGTGCTTAGAGTTCAGAGGTCATGTGTGAATTTGATATGTTTCCTGGTTAACTCAACAAAATAAATTAATCTGATTAAATTCTCATGAAGTGTTTATTTTTTAGTGTTTCTATAATATGCAATAAATTATAATTTATGAGGCATAATTGAAGAAAAGTCTATAGGAAGTTGTGTATAAGATTAGGAGATTATTAAATCAACTTTATTGTGTTTTCAAAACTTAAAAATGTTTTACAGCTACAATAAATTGTTGGAGAGTCCTATCAACCTATAAATTTTAATAATTTAATAAACATTCTGCCATAAAGTAGGGCATGTGGCCAAATCCCAGAGCTGTTTGTGCACAGAGTATCATAATAGTAATGTAATGTTTTTTGTTTACCTGGATAATGGAAGAGCAATCTGTTCTTATACATAACACGTGGTGACTGGTCATTAATTTTAATGAACTGCATCTAAGAACATGCAGGAGTCAGGAGGATAGCTGACATTCCCCTCCTCTTTCCCCATCTGTTGCAGGCTGTTAGATACTGCTGTTGAATATAAGGAGGGAGCATCACTTATTACCTCTCTCGAAGCATGTTGACCTTTTAGGCTCTTGGCAAAGTGACTGCAGTGTCACTATACATCTTAATGGAAGACATCTCAGTGCTTGCCCAGAAGGATACAAATAGGGAAAATGTGAATTTATTTCACAAGAAAGGGGAGGAGACTGAATAGAATGGGAAAGCAGCTGCTGCAATTGTTTAGAGTTTGTTCCTTATTTTTTTTGTTTGCTTGTTTGCTTGTTTTTTGGTTTTTTTTTCTTGTTTTTATTGTTTTGGGGTTTTTTGTCATAACTATGATTAGAGCGACAGCTGCTTTTGATCATAGCTAGAATCAGTATCATCAATTATCTGGGAGGCTTTTTTTGTACATGGCCTTGGTAAACCGTATCCTGCCAGTAGAGTGCAATGTAGTGGAAAATCTAAGAGGTGTTCTCCAGCAGTAGCTGTTCTGCAGTGCATGGTGGGAGCAGTGGGGTGAGTGAGAGCCAGTGCAGGACTCTTTTTGGGTCTCAATAAGAAAAGCCCAGCAGCAAATGGCTAATAAGATAACTGCTTTAATAAGAGGAATATAGATACCCAGCAAACCTAATATCCCTTCAGTCACTGGACACCCTCTGTTCATGCAGCATCAGTTGGAGTCTGGGTAGATTTTCACACAATATGCTGTGCAGAGCAGATTCTGCCCACGGAAATAAGCTCTCACTTTTGGTCATATGATTTCCTCACAAGAAAACAACTCCATTCCTAAAGGATGTTCTGATGAGAACTTGTTGCTGCTCTTTTAGATAAAGGCAAGGCCTTGCAGGTGGTACAATCAACAGTACCCAGTGGGAGCTGCCTACAGGCTTCTCTCATGCAGTGCACTGGCTGAGTTTATGCTGCAGCCAAGGAATTTGTGCAGCACGTCACAGCCCTGGAGGCCACGCATTATGTGCAGCACAATAAGGCACAATGCAGCAGAGTCCTGTGCCTACTTGCATTGGCTGTTATGTGCATCGCTAGTTTCTAAATGTGCAATGCTCTGTCAGAATCAATAGAGCAGTTATCCAACAATGAATTAACTGAGTGCAGAGTTGTATGTAGTGTGATATCTGTGTTTGTGGATAGTACAGCACCTAGAAATAATAATTTCTTTTTATTATAATTCATGTTCTCTGGTTAAATAATAAACTAAAGAATATAACATGGGTTTTTATGTTTGTTTTTTTTTTTATGGAAATATAAATAAATACATTTTAAATAAAAAGAAGTCACTGTTGATTTCCTCTACTTCTCCTGTGCTAAGAAAATAAATGAGATATTGATGAGTTTTAATCCAATTTGTGCTTACTTAATCGGGGGAAGGATTGTACGACAGCTGACAATCTATATACATTGTTTACATTTTATACAAACATAATTTCAGAACCCCTTGAAAGTATGCACGTCTTCATTCATGTATCTATTTATCTCAAAGGGAGAAGCCATTTTCTTCCAGATTATGCTTATCTCTCGTGAAAGCAGTCCTTGTTTACTAGTCGAATTGACAAAGACCATGTATCAAGTGATAGTCTCTACCTTTGAAGTAATTTCATCTTGTGACTATATAAATATACATATAAGTGTGCACACACTTCAGCTACATTTTGACTTAATGAAGAGCTTAATAAAAATCAGCATTCATAGCTCCTGCATAGTCAGATAAATTAGTTAATGCACAAACTGGGCTCTTATGTATTATGCAAAAGATTAGTTTTAACATTTGCATAATGTGCTACAAATGACCTACTGTTTCAAGCAGTAGAGGCTTGGTTAAAAGTGGGTTGAAAGCTGAAGTGATGTCAATAAAGTAATTACTCGTAGCTTGGCACATCTCATTCACTGTCAAAAGTTCAAGACACCCTATAGTGCTGAAAGAACAGCTGAAAGATATTGAAGACGGGTTAAAGCAAAAATAATGCAATAGGAGTCAGCAGGAAGAGCAGAGGATGATCGGTGTGATTTGGATAGTGGAGATCCTTAGCTCTTCAGTGTCTGATCCAAAATCCCATTAAACTGAAAATCAGTCTTTATGCTTTCTTAAAGAGTATTAGTCTGGATGACAAACTGCAGATCTGAGGTATGGGATTTTACTAATACAGAACTGGCCACTCTGTGAGCTAAACCTTAAATCAGTGTAATTTCTGAGGAGGAAGGGGGAAGTAGTCTTTCATTACATGTCTGGAAATAATTATGTGGTAACTTCTCTACATGAGAAACAGCAAGTGTCTGAATTTACATCATTAATTCAATTGTATCTGAGGGTGGCACAGAGAGCGCATTGGAAACGCGTGGTCTCCAGACAGTCCTTGGTTTGGTTCATTACGTGGTTAGAGTCCTTACTGTTTCCTCAGGTTTCATGTAGGAAAAACTTCCGTGAAAACACTCTCACAAAATTTTGGCTTGCTATGGCAAACAGTTTACAAGAACAATATATCCATAGAATTAAGACTATTCAATATGGATTGTCTGAGCCAGTGTTACTCACAAAATATTATTCTCTAGCTGTCTGCTGTTGGACAGCCTGTACCAAATGCATTTCAGTCCCTCCACAGTCCTGGGGGCCAAACAACCTTCTTAATTGGTGCTATTAAAGAACCTTAACTTCCTCTCAGACAAAGGATTAAATTAGCATGTTAGAATTGTTAACTCCAGATTGACTGGGGCATGTGAGCAGAGCAATTAAAAGATATATATACTACCACTGACTGTATAGTGGGCTTCTCTCTGTTGTATGTTGGAAGAAGCACAAAGGCATATTATGCTGCATGTTGGGCAGGCATACAGGTATGTAAATTCATTTAATATAATTTGAATCATATTTTGAAGTGGGTGCTCAGTAAAATTTAAGAAGAAATCAATCAATACACAAAGTATTATTGCTTTACTCATTTTGTTCTTAATGGCCATAAAAAAGCCTGAATCAGCCAGTTCTTTATACATTAGGGGCAAGAAGAGTTTGCAATCCAAATAATTTTTGACTGAGACCATCTCAAATTATGTTTTTCTCTGGCTAGCATGAGGTCTAATACAGTCTTGTAGTATAAAAATGTGAGCTGCAGAAGTTGAATTTCAACATTGCCAATTCTTACAGCTTATTAGTATGTGCCTTATAATGTCTGATGGTTCCAGTGAAGCCCCAGACCCCAATGCTGTGTGAAAATGTTAGAAAAATAAGTCATTAAGTCTTCAGGTTTCAGAAGAGAAGCTTTAAAAAACATATCTATTTGAAGAACTGAAAAAAAATTGGAGGTTAGGGGCAAGGAAGAAAGAATGTTTTTCCAGCGCCAGGGATGGGGCCTAACAGCATCCACAGGGAGTGGCTGCCTTGGGGTGTCCATGGTATGATGGCCTCTGCAGCATAGACTTCAGGTCCTGTTCTTTACCCTCACCAGCACTCACACTGTGCCTTGCATTTCCCCTGCCGACACCGCTTTGTTTGGGAAGCACTGAACTGTTTGGGGCCTGTGCCTCCTCCAGAATGAGAGCTGCAGCCCCTCATCACCAGCTGGGGATAGTGAATCTTTTAACCTGCACACTCCATCCCATACTAGCACTTCTTCCAAATCTGAGTTTTGCTATTCTTCTGATTCCTTACACAGTGCTGCTCAAATATTTGACTTCTGTAAAAAAGACCTGTGCTGTTCTGGAACAAACAGGAGCATGAGAACCCCTTCCTTTCCATGACACACACAGACAGAGCAGGTGGAGTAAATGGACCAGCTGGTTTCAGTACTAAGCTACCTGTGTCCCACTCCAGCCGCTCCACTGGGAGGGAGACCAGCTGCTTGAATGTTTGGTGAAAGCCCCTTTTGGAAGAAAGAAGCAAGAAATTCAGAATGATATGTTTCTTTTAAAATTATGTAATTTCAGTGTTTTGATGATCATGGGGGGGGGGGGGGGGGGGGGCGTTGTAAGAAAGTAAGCAGTGCGTCTAATTATGGTAACTGTTTCCAGAGACTTGGCAACAGCCACAGGCACAGTGGATTAAAGTCAAGTAATTTTTATCAATCAATCAGGTGAAGTCTCATTGTTTCATTAGGAAGCAGTGTTTGCAGCTATCTTTATGAAAGCCAGTGTTCTATCTTAATTAGTAATATTATTTCTATTTCACCTAAAATTGCTGAAGGGTTCTCCTGGGATGTATTCTTAGATACAGTTTTGTTTAATCTTATTATTAATGGTAATATTTTTTTTTCTTACTTGGATTATCATCTGTATGCCAATGATTCTACTATTTAAACAAATAATAATTACACATTACAATTCCATTTACTGCATGACAATAACAAATCACAGTTACAGCTTATTCAAAGTAAATTAGTTCTAAAACACTAATAAAATTAATTGCAAGATGTTTGATTGGAAACTATAGCCAGTTAAAATAGGAGCTCTTTATCATGGTCTTTGATAGTGCATTACTTACTGGAATAAAGCTACCAGCCTGAAATATCTTGGTGCTTGTTAGCAAACAAAGAGTAATTGGAACTTGGTTGCTAAGAGACATTATTTCTCACTGTTGACAATCATGATCTTCCTTGATTGCTGCTTCTATTGTTTATTACACAAGCTAAATGTTTTCATGTAACACTGTGAAAACATGCTTTGGATTCCAATTGTTCTATGTGATACCACTAGGTCTGTTTAAAAGTCTTTCAGTCTTGGAAGAGAGGTGGTGTGGTATTTTCTGGTTTTGGAATGCCAAAGAGACATGAATGGAAGCTGTAATTGCATTCCAAGGTTAGCAATGCTAGTGTTCTCTCATATACTGGAGATGAAAAAAACTGTAGCAATTATTTGTTTGATGTTGAAATGTAATGTTTAGCAGCACCAGATACATTTTTCAAATACTAACCCTGGATTTAGAGGAAGCAATTTTAGTCATCTTAAATGGGGTTTTATTTTTAAAGATGTAGTACTCGATATTCTTTGTAAACTAAGCCCCACAAAAGCACCTTTATTTTACCCCAAACCATTTATCAAAGTCCGTAAAAAATGTAGCTGCCTTCTGGAAGGGTGTCCTTTGGCAACTAGAAAAAGTCAAAGCTCTTTGATTGCTGATGGAAGCAGCCATCTATCATTTTTTTACAAGCAATTCTGATCAGATCATGTAGCTGGCAGATTCTGTTCTAAATTATTTGGTGATTAATGCAAGGGATGAAATAATAACAGCAAAAAACCCACCCACACTAGTTGACTACTTTCACCTGTTAAATAGACAACTTTTGTTTTAGGTCTGTGGAAACTACTTAAAAATTTGAAAATGGAAACATTTAAAAGACAATTTATGAATTTTCTATTTTTAAAGTTTATCAATTGTCTTTTAAATTAAATAAAACTCAGTGAATGCAGAAAATATTAGGAAAACATAGAAGGACATTGAATAAAGACACGCTATGAACTAGAAAGATCAGTGAGGATTCTTGATTCTCTAATAGATGCACAATTTTCTTTGCAGAGAGCTATGTCTTATCCCTTTTTTCTGGACTGCAGAGGAACCCTTTAGCTATTGACTTTTTCAGGGTGGCTAAGTGTTGCTTACATCTCTAAGAGCAGAGAGTCCACAAATGCAGGAAGTACACGATGCAACAATTTACAAGACAGGATCGGTTTACATAGCAACTTGCAGTCTAGATTTTCAGACTAGGAATGTATGCTTTGGAGAGATGCCAGTAGTGGTTCAAGGGGAAAGGAAGTATGACCAATTTTGTTTTGACTGCAGTTTTTTTCAGATTGGGAGTTATACCCCTGTGTGTCTGCGAAGTACCTTGAAAAATGAATTTGGAGCCTGTCCAGTGCCTCATAGCACAACTGCTATATACATCAGTCCTTGTGATATAAACAGAACATACATCATAAGAGATAGTCTTCCAGCAGAAAGCAAAATGGAATTTGTGTGTATATACAGGTGTGGGCATGCGCGAACACACGTGTGCGCACTATGTTCACACGACTTGTTCGCATGTGGAAACCCAGTGTGTAAAAAAAAATTGTGAGTTGTAGTCCTCTAAAGACTGAGTTCCCATGCTGAAAAGTTTGAGGTTGAACTCTTTCAAGTCATATCCATGTTTTGAGATATTTTTTCACTTTAATGGAATGATCTGAAAAAGTGGATCTTTTCATTTATATTTAAAGAAGGGTAGCTTCTACTTGAAACCACTGGGAAGTGAAGGTTGTATTTAATGTGTTAGTAGAAAAGGAACATGGCCAGCCTCTTTGTGGACAGCAGGCTGGCCATGAGCCAGCAGTGTACCCCTGTGGCCAGGAAGGCCAACAGTATCCTGGGGTGCATTAAAAAGAGCGTGGCCAGCAGCTCGAGGGAGGCTCTCCCCCTCCTCTATTCTGTCCCGGTGAAGCCACGTCTGGAGTATTGTGTCCAGTTCTGGGCTCCTCAGTTGAAGAGGGACAGGGATCTTCTGGAGAGAGTCCAGCGGAGGGCCACGAAGATGATCAGGGGCCTGGAGCATCTGCCTTACGAGGAGAGGCTGAGAGAGCTCAGACTCTTCAGTCTGGAGAAGAGAAGACTGAGAGGGGATCTTATCAATGTATACAAATACCTAAAGTGCAGGGGCCAAGTGGCTTTTTTCAGTAGTACCCAGTAACAGGACAAGGGGCAATGGGCATAAACTGGAACACTGGAAGTTCCACACAAACTTAAGAAAAAACTTCTTTACTGTGAGGGTGACAGAGCCCTGGGACAGGCTGCCCAGAGAGGCTGTGGACTCTCCATCTCTGGAGATGCTCAAAACCCGCCTGGACACTTTCCAGTGTAACCTGGTGTAGGGAACCTGCTTTGGCAGGGGAGTTGGACTAGATGATCTTCTGAGGTCCCTTCCAACCCCTACCATTCTGTGAGAATATTGTGGAAGGGCAATTGATCTTTTAATTTTCCTCTGAAAGAGAAGTAACCTTTGCAACATATTACAACAAGCATACCCTTTATGTGTTTCAATGTGTAGTAAATACATGCTAATGTTGATACAATCTGTTTTCCTAATAAGTGTTTTGCTTTTGTATATCATTTGCCTTAGTATTCTTTTGTGTCTTGATATTAAATTCCTATTAATTGGCTTACTGTTTAGGTACTGTGACTAATTCTTGGTTTCTAGTTTCTAATTTGATTACTTAATTAATGGTTTCCAGAGTTCCAGTTTGAGAGGATGGTGGCAGTTGTGCAAATGCAACACACAGCTAGCACTGTTTTTGAGTACAGTAGGAAAGGACTGAATGTCAGTCAAGATCCTAGTGAAACATTTTAAGAGAGTGGGGATAAAATCATAAAAACCTATAGCTGGGAAGCACAGAAATCAGACTTCATCCAGCAGTCAATGAAAAATTTTAATGGGTTCAGATACCTTTTATGTGATCTGAATGAGTTTATTATGTATTTAAAGGGAATTTCACTAATGGAGTCAGTCAGACTAGATATCTCTTGAGAATTTATCAAGTTTTCAGCTCAATTCTATATGCACCATATGACTTTGCACCATGCAGGAACCAAGCTATAAATTCTGCAATCTGTTATCTGGGTGGAATTACAGACAGTGTGGCTATCTAGTCTTTTGGGACTTCATTCATTCAAGAAGAAAAAGTGTATACATAAAATATAGTCGCCTAGTAACAATGAGAAAGGACTGTCTGTGTACAGAAAGCAGATTAGGCTGGGGTCAGTGACTTTATGACAGTTATTCCAATACATTTTATTTAAAAGGAAAAAATGCCAGATGTTTAGTGCTTTGGAAAATACTACTGTGCAAAGCCTATGCTGTATGATGAACACAGTAGGGGAACAGCAGTGACAGTAAAGAGAGATTTAAATTTCTTTAAATTTTCACTCTTTCCATAACAGTCTGTGTGTTCCATCATCCTCAAAAACATTGCTGGAGTATCAGAGTAGGACATTCACTCTGGAGAGATGTTTGTCACTGTGGTGCATGTGGACTGCCTTCCAGGCAGCGATTCAGTTGCATATAGCGTCTTGAGCTTCAATAAAACCATCATCTCTTGTACAGATAAGCTTCACCTAGGTAGTATCACTAAGCCAAATAAAAGAACACAGACATTGACACATTGAATTATAATATTACTATAAGAATTGTTATAAAACAAGATGCTGAACAGATGGAATAGGAGAGCAGGGCACTTTTTATCAAGCTGTGCCATGTGCTTTGTGGAAGCTGCTATCTACACCAAGATCTGATCTACCTAACATTTAGTCTCTAAGTGTCCAGGTGTTTGTCCTGCACATGTGATAGCTATAGGTGAATGAATGGGTGAAACTGTCAACATAGATAGCTGCTTTATTTGTCTTCATAATCACATTTTACTGTCTGTGAGACCAGTATTGACACTTGCATTCTCAGTTTACTTCAGAAATTACCCATTAAAATTACTGAGCATATAGGTGCTCAAGGGAAAGCAATCTGGTGTCTTATCAGCTAAGTGTGTATGACAGTTCACTTGCTCATGAAGTACAGCTAAGGGAACTGGGGTTGTTTAGTCTGCAGAAAAGGAGGCTGAGGGGAGACCTTATTGCTCCCTACAGCTACCTGAAAGGAGGGTGTAGAGAGGTGGTGGTCAGTGTGTTCAACCAAGTAACAAGTGACAGGACAAAAGGAAATGGCCTGAAGTTGTGTAAAGGGAAGTTTATGTTGGGCATTAGGAAGATTTTCTTTACTGAAAGGGTTATCAGCCTTTGGAACGTGTTGCCCAGGGCAGTGGTGGAGTCCCCATCCCTGGAGGTATTTAAAAGACATGTAGACATAGGGCTTAGGAACATGGTTTAGTTGGGAACTTGTCAGTGTTAGGTTCATGATTGGACTCAACTATCTTAAAAGTCTTTTCCAATCTAGGCAATTCTGCGATTCTGTGAAAAAGGAGCCAAGGACACTCAAAGGTGCTACTGGTATCTGAAAAAAATAAGAGATGGTTTTTGGTCTTTTACTTGAGGTAAAAGGAAGATTTTTGATGTCTAGACCCTCATCTACTTATGATGCTGCACATGATAGTATCTGTGGGTGTTGGATTACATTTAATGCACTTTCTAATTACACATCCACTCCTGCAATTTCATTACACTCTTCTGGGCAGTGATGACAGGACATGTCTGAACTCTCTCAGCTTCCTCTGGCTATGCTCAATGGCCTCTCACTTCTGGTTTGAGAAGAGAGCTAATCCTCCAGCAAGCTTCCTTAAAAAGAAAAATCCCAGACCCTGTGGTGGTTTGACATACAGTGGGACCATGTGGTCCTGCATTCACTCTCCCCCGTAGTGAGATGGGATGGGAGTCACAAAAAAGGGGCACGGGATTAGGATGAAAGTCAGGGACAGCTCCCTCAACAGTTATGGTCACGGGCAAAACAGACTTAAATTTGGGGAAGAAAAATCAATTTATTTCGTTGTCATTTATCTAACTAGACATAACCACCACATCTAACAACACCTTCCCTCCACTCCTCCCTTCTTCCCAGGCTCAAATCACTTTGCTCCTGATTTCTCTACCTTCCCCCCCTGCAGAGGCACAGAGGACAGAGAACAGGGTTTCAGTCAGTTCACCTCTGTTGCTCTTCCTGGCATGAAAGTCCAGGAATAAGATGTTCCAAAGCTTCCCATGGAGTCACGGACCTCTTCAGGCTCAGCCCCTGGCTCCAGCCTGGGGACATCCATGGGCTGCAGACTCACCCCCCACTCTGGGGGTCCACCCCTGCTCTGGCAGTGAGTGACTCTCAGGGTCACAATTCCCGTCACACCTGCCCTCAGGCTCCAGCTTGGAGTTCTCCATGGTCTACACATGGTTCTCTGCTCCACTGTTGGATCTCCATGGGCTGCAGGGGACTTTGTCTTCTCCTACTTCATACAGTAGAACTGGGTGTGGGTCTCTTTCTTTGCCCTTCCTCCTCTTTTGCCTGGCAACGTCCTGTCTGTCCTTTGTTTTTGGCTGATGGTTGTCTTTTGTTAGGTCAATGGCTTCTCCTCCAGGTTCACCCCCATCCACTTCTTTTCAGGACAGTCTTTCCCTTCACCAATATGGATTTTCAGAGGCATTTCTCTAGTGCTCAATGTCCCAGCCTGAGCTGGGTGGTCTCTGTCTTGGAGCCAGGGGAGCTTTTTGCTCTCATAAGGTGGCCCCTTCCCCCATACCCCCCCCCCCCCCCCCCTCACCCCATTCCCTCCCCCTGGAAGGCAAAGCCAACACACCTCTTAAAAAAACAAAACAAAACACCCCCAAAATCCAACAACTGTCAGGATCTTAAGTTTGGGACTAGTGTAAGGCATGGTTTAGGGTAGCTTGAATACCCTGCAATATTTATGTGCATTTCATTTTGTATATGCACACAACACATGTCGTTCTGTGTCAAAAGAATGAGATATTTCAGTGCTATGAAAAATGAGGCAATGATCTGCTATAGATGTTTGCACCTCTGTGTTCTGAGTGCAAAGCAGATTTGGTGTGTTAACAGCCCAGACTGGTAATGTTTTTTTTCCCTGCATTACAATAAAATAAGCACCTATGAAGAGCAGAAGGTTAAAAAGTTGTAGTGTTGCCAGTTCTTGAGATGTAATTGTGAGTTTCATGCTATTTTTTGGCTTTTATAAAGCCAAAAGTGAGAAACTTGATTTTTAGTCAGGAAAACTTTTAAAACATTATTACAGAAAGATGCTTGAAAACAGATGCAGAAACAGGCATGAAGTTTATGTTCAGATATATTTCAAGCTGCATATAATGTAACATCATCTAAGTATATGATTAATTTAGTATTAACAATTTTTTCAAAGGATAAAATGCTTCTTTGGATTTATTTTTTATGATGGATGTTTTTAGTGCATAAAATACGAGCCTGAGGCAATTAAAAACAAGTCATTTAATTACATTCCCCCTACTTCCTTCTACACATTTTTTTTTAATTTGTCTCTATTTCTACCACATTTCTGTACCTGGCTTAGTTCCATACTCTGTGTATTTTTCAGATCACTCAGTTCAGCTTCAGTCTGTCCTGAAAATCCTTCTGCATATGTTTAAAGTTAAGGTATATGCACATGCATTTAGTTACCAGTGTGAAGATAATACCTGGTGTGAGTGAAGAGTGTAGGAACTGTATATTACCTGCCAGTTATGCAACAAAATGCCTTATGCATCTGACGTAAATTAGTCATTCAAATTGTGGAAATCAGAACCTCTCAATCCCTCAAAGACAAATTTTGAGGAAGTCAAAAATTGTGGGATATTTGTAATGCCTTGCACTTCCACAGCTTCTACTTTCACATAATTTTTTCTTTGATACCATTTATGTTTTGGTTTTCAAGTTTTTTAATGTGGCTGTAAGTTTTTGTTTGTACCACATGCTTTTCCAAGGGGTTATAATTGATCTATTCCCCTTTGCAGTGTTCCTTATTTTATACCCACTTCAGCTGCCTGCTTTTTTTCCTCCACCCCGATACACTCTTTATTCCAGAATTATTTTCTCAGAAGTTTCCTGACATATTGTTTCTATTTTAAGAAAATGCATAAAACGGTAACTGGTACAGGCATTACTGCTTTCAGTTTACAATGTTACTATCAAATGTGAAAAACATTCATTTTACTGAGCTAAAATGAAAATTCAGAACTAAGAAGTCATTAATTTTTTGTTTGAAAAAAGGATTTTTAAATGCCCCATACTGCAGCTTACCAATAAAGACTGTGAATTTTTAGTAGTCAGGGCTTTTACCTCTAGTGAATAAATGCCTCAGGGTAAGAGGTCAAGGACAAAGACCTCCTTTAGCTGTCAATATTCAGGCGATTGATCTTCTCCTTTTATTTAATCTCACCAGCCACTTCCCTTCCTTTCCTTTCCCTTCCATTCTGCCTCTTTCCCCTTCCCCCCAGTCTACTTAGGGAAACTAAATGTCCCTATTGCCAGCAGAGCTTAGTGTAAGTGTAATATTACATGAATCAAAGGCCCTTTAGGCCATGATATAGAGTGGTAATTTATTACTGAAGAACAGAGGCTTTTTTGAAATTTTCTTTAGTTCAGACAGATCACCATGAATTAACTAGGCAAGAGGGCAGCAGGTGCTCTCATTAAATTTACAGTCACTGGCAGCAGACAGGGAAGTATTTAAAAAAAGAATATGTAGCTGTGCTGACACATGTAATTGCAACCATCAACAGATACAAAAGACGTGTGGAGGTAGTCACAGACTTCTGGTCACTGTGCTTGAGTCACTGCTTTGAGTCACAAAAACAGGACACTGGCACACAAGGACCAATGTGTGTTGTGTTTACCATTAGGTCCCTAAAATGGCAAATTGCTTGGATTAGACCTCCAAAAGTTGTATGAGAAACAAATGAGCTACTTGCAGGGCTGGGCTTAGCTGAACCTCCCAGCTGAAGTGACCTTGAACTTCAGAGAAGTTCATAGCTTGATTGCAGCTTTGTGGTTTTGGCATTTCTCCACTTACCATTTTGTGAGTCTGTGAAATAACAGCCTCAACAAATCTCTCCTTGATCTATGTTCTTGGCTCAGTTTCTTCAGCCATCAGGTAGTGTTTTGTGTATTGCTGTATTTGAAACTAGTGAAATTACATTTTCTCCAGAACCAAACCTGAGTTTTCTGTAAAGGAAGGGAAATTCCATGCAAAGCTGCTTCCATCTCAATAATGCTATCTTCTCAGTTTACCTTTGTAATTGTTTATTACAAAAAATAATATGGAAATGCATATTTTGTACCCTAAACATGGCTTGGAGAAATGTTTACAAAGTGAACTCTTGGCTTTGATCCAAAGTTCATTTGAGTCAAGACTTCCACTGACTTCAGTGAGGTTTACATCTGGCCTTTAAAACACAGATTTAGCTTTTAATGTCTATGCTTTGTTTTCATTAATTTTCATGGAAGTTGCACACACATCTAAAGGCACTACATTGACCAGAGTCTCATGCCTTCTTACCCAAGTTCAAAGCAATCCTTAAGTGAAAATATACTGAAGAGTCCATGCTCTATATTTAAAATACGTTGTACTTTGTCTGCTGCTATGCAGGATATGGCATTTGTATGCTGCACTCTTTTACAAAAATGTGCCTTTATTTTTCCTAATTTTCCTTTAAAATATTTTTGCTAAAAAAAACCTGAAAAAAATAGTTTGGTTGATTAATCTAAATTATGCAATTCAGCATGTACAACTACAAAGAAATTTATTTTTTTTCCATTTATAGACATTTTGAGTTTTGAATTAGCATTCTAGTTTTTTTGCTTTTCTTTTTCTTTTTTTTTTAGTTTTGAAGAGCATAAATCAAACAAAAAAGTGTTGGTTCAAGTTTTTAATTCATTTTAACCTTAAAAGATAAAGATGCTTCATATTATATTTTTCAGCATGTCTGAAAAGCAAACAAAGGGAAACATATTGCCACAATTTCTCAATATTTTTTCTATATATAAACTTCCTTTCAGGATTACAAATCACCAGAGGCAAATATAGTCATCTGTACAGAGTTTAGGGAATTTGTTTCCTCTCTCGTTTGCTGTTTACAGTTTTCCTAGGTGCATAAAATGGTCTGATGCTACAGAGCTATGAGCAAAGCACACTGCTTTTAATAGAGCCATTTATCTGCTTTTGAGAAGATTACCATGCAATCCCTAGAGACATTTCTCAGCTAATAAGAATAAAATGAATGCTGCTTGAGCACCTGTAATCAAATTACTTGTTAGTCCCTAAACTCTTGACAGACTCGGAAGTCTTGTAGCTTCCTGGGTGGACGTGTTACAGACCCTGGTCATGTACTGCTGGGATTTTCTCTCTGTCTTCTCTTACATTTTCCCATTCCCCATCCATCATTACATGAGTGAAAAGCAGAGCCAATCAACCAAACAGAAGACCCATATCAGCATGAAAATCCCAGCATTTTGGAGGAATGACCTACCCCACCAGCCATTCCTCTGTAGCTGCCACAGCCCAGTCTGCAGGCCCGGTGGAATAAGGCCAAAGCATTTTATGGCTTGTTGATGAACCCTGCTACTGTAGATTTGACTCTTCCTAGAAAGCTGTCTCAGCAAGACTGAGATAACTATGGGGAAAAAAAAAAAGGTTAATGTAAATAAAGAAAAAAACATGTATGGCTGCCCAGAGAGGCTGTGGAGTCTCCATCTCTGGTAATGTTCAAAACCCGCCTGGACACTTTCCTGTGCAACCTGGTGTAGGGAACCTGCTTTGGCAGGAGGGTTGGACTAGATGATCTCCTGAGGTCCCTTCCAACTCCTGTGATTCTCTGATTCTCTGATTCTGTATAGTAATGTCTCTCACAGTTCAAATGAAAAGCAATGTGTAAAACCAATTCTATGTAATGTAACTTAGTGTTCAAAGATTTATAGTGGGCTCAAATTTAGCCAGTGTCTTGAGGCAGAATTCAGTGGGGTTTTTTTATTCTGACCTTGTTATATGTATATTTACAAGTTAAAAATGCCTTCGTTGTCTATCTCTGATGAATTTTTCTGTCATCTCCACAAGATAAGGTTTGGTTTAATCTCTTCATACTAAAATGACCTAGCTGTCATACATGGATCAATTTCCCAGACTGGGAAACAGAACTTACATTTTGCACAAAGTTCATAGGTTCTTCAAGTTGGAAACCTATTTAGGTGACAAATAAGGTTATTTTTGGCCCTCTGGAAATGAATTAATCTAATTCATTAATTATATCTTTAATTAATATGATTCTGGCAGAATATTGTTAGATAAGAAAATGGCAAGTACTAACTGTTGGTTGAAATGTTAGTATATAACCAGATAAGATGTTCATGACAGCATATCTTGCATGGATTTCTGACCAGATGTGATGCCAGCTTGATACTGAATCTTTAATTCTCATCTCACTCCCTGTGCCCTGTCAGCATGGGATTCCCTAGCATTTGTGCTGACTCTGTCTTCCCAATTTCAATCACACTCCCATCTCAGGTGAAACTAATAATAAAGATTCAGCCAAGAAGTACTTCTCGAGCTACCTCCACATTTGAGGATAGCCTCTCACAAACTGTTTAGGACAGACAGAAAAGGGTTGTTTGCTGAGAGTGGATCTTAATAATGGCTTTGAATTTAGCACAGATGAAATCCAGAAATTAACTCTCCTTATAAAGGAAGAAAAGTTACATGGAAATGACTCAAATAACCTGAAAATGATAATGTAAATCAGGAAGTTACAAATCCTATATAGTGTCAGGAGATGCCCGGGTCAATCATCTTAATACCAGAAGTTTTACCAAAGAACAATCTGTTCTATTTCCACATCTTAGGTATGCTTTATAATTCTATTTTTATGTGAGGTCACCAGATCAAAAATCTGATGAAACAGTTACTAATTTTCCATCTTTTTTTTTTTAATTTTCCCTTGTTATAATTAAAACCTTTTTTAAAATTTAAGCTGTATTCTGTAAATTGAATGGGAGTCAGCATATTACCAACGAGCTTATTTCCATAAAAATGAAATAATTATCTTACTGGCTGTGAAAATGGATGAAGCCACACTCATGCCAAAAGCCAAAGAGGTCCTACAGTGAGGTCCCTTTTACTGGGAAGCTGCAGGAAACCTTTGTTTGGTGGTTTTGGTTGTTTCTAAAGGAAATAAAATATTTCTTTTTTAAAAATTGTTTTCAGCTTTTCTTGTGCTCTGGGTGCTACAAAGTAATACAAAACAAAGTGAAAAGGCATTCAGAAAACTTTGGATGATCTTCAGTAGGAAATAAATAATAATAGCTCTTGAAAACATACTCAATCCTAGAATGTCTTTTAATATTTTCCTTAATTAATTGTGGTCTATGAACATCAAAATATTTCACCCTCTTAATAACTGTTAAATGTTTATTTTACACAAACTAATTGGAGCTTATATGTATCTTATCCTTGATGAGTCACCTGCTGTTTTGAAAACCTAGACCAAGCACCTTTCCAAATTTTTACAGGAATAAGCATTATCAAAAACTGGCACATTTTTTTCACTACTGTTAGCTGAAGTTCCACAGCAGAAAAAAAGCCAGTGTGTTGCCAACTACCTCTTTACAATGTCCAGAAATTTCAGTTTGCTGATACTGGGACTCCTCTTTGTAATAGCAACAAAAGCCATGGGCCATAAATCTTAACTGATTATGGTCAAATGCAAGTATCGGCTCTCAACAAGACGTTTTTACATGCCCGTTAAAACAGCTTTGCAAACTTTGTGTAAGATACATGGCATCTAATGCACCTTTACTGCAGAAGAGCTCATAATCTTGGCATGTATGTATCCAAAGGAGTGTATGGGGTTTGCGTGGCAAGGTTTTGGTAGCAGCTAGAGGGGGGACATGGGGTGGCTTCTGTGAGAGAAGCTGCCAGAAGCTTCCCCCATGTCCGACCCGACACAGCCAATGCCAGGTGGCTACAAGAATGGACCCGCCGCTGGCCAAGGCCGAGTCCATCAGTAACGCCTCTGTGATAACAGAATTAAGAAAAAAAAAAAAGGAAGAGAGGGGAAAAAAAAGCTGCACACTTTGCAGCAGGAGAGAGGAGTGAGAAGATGTAAAAGAAAACAACTCCACAGACACCAAGGTCAGTGAAGAAGGAGGGGGAGGAGGTGCTCCAGGCACCGGAGCAGAGATTCCCCTGCAGCCTGTGGTGCAGACCATGGTGAGGCAGGATGTCCCCCTGCAGCCCGTGGAGGTCCATGGTGGTGCAGATGACCACCTGTAGCCCGTGGAGGACCCCACGCCGGAGCAGGTGGATTCCTGAAGGAGGCTGTGACCCCGCGGGAAGCCTGCGCTGGAGCAGGTTCCTGTCAGGACCTGTGGCCCTATGGAGAGAGGAGCCCACACTGGAGCAGGTTTGCTGGCAGGACTTGTGACCCCGTGGGGGACCCGCGCTGGAGCAGTCCCTTCCTGAAGGACTGCACCCCATGGAATGGACCCATGCTAAAGCGGTTTGTGAAGAACTGTCAGTCATGGGAAGGACTCACGTTGGAGAAGTTGGTGGAGGACTGTCTCCTGTGAGAGGGACCCCACGCTGGTGTGGGGGAATGGGGGAAGGAGTCCTCCCTCTGAGGAGGAAGGAACGACAGAAACACCGTGTGATGAACTGACCCCAACCCCATTCCCTGTTCCCCTGTGCTGCTGGGGGAGGAGGTGGAAAATCAGGAAAGAGATTAAGCCCGGGAAGAAGGGAGGGATAGGGGAGGTGTTTTAAGATTTGGTTTTACTTCTCAGTATCCTCTGATTTTGATTGGTAATAAAGTAAATTTGGTTTTTTTACCCCAAGTCAAGTCTGTTTTGCCCATGCCAGTAACTGGTGAGTGATCTCTCTCAGTCCTTATCTCCATGAGCTTTTCGTTATAATTTTCTCCCTCTGCCCATTTGAGGAGGGGGAGTGATAGAGTGGGTTTCGGTGGGCATCTGGCCTCTGGTCAGGGACAACCCACCACAAGGAGTATCTGGTTTACCATCAGTTCAGTTAGTTTGTTAACAGACATCACTGTGACAGTTGTTTTCAGTGTTAAGTTCTTCAGATTCTTAACGTAGAAGTGACTCGAGTTTTATTTGTCATAAACACAAATTCTTTCCAGAGGGTCATATCCTTTCCATTATATTTATCATACAGATGTTTTAATTACAATTTATTTTAAGAATATGTGATCTTTCTTTTTTTTTCCCCTGCAAATGATTATCATGCTTTCATGTCTCATTTTTAGGGTTTTGCTGATTAAAATAAAACAGAATGCATACACCATTAACAAAGTGCAGTGCAACTCAACTGAAATTATGAATCACCAGACATTCTCACATCAGTTCATATCTAGAATGAGTATATTAATATGCAACACCTTCATGCGCCTTTGATCAATGGATTCTTAATGCCATGCTGTCTGACTCTAATGAAGTTCTGCTTCACTAACCAGAAGTCACAGTGTAACTTTTTCATTTTAACCATTGTTATCTTACACACGTCACCTGTCTCCTCTGTTTCTTGCCGTCTATGGTATCTAATTTTTCTACTCACACTGGTCATTCAGAACAAGTACATAAATTTATTTACCCTATTTTGGTTTTCACAATATTTTACTTTGACCTTTCTTTTTTTTCCAGCTCCCCTAGCAAGAAACTTAAAATTTTGGAACAAAGTGAAAGTAAAAAACTTTGTGTTTTAACAAAATTTTTAAAGTAAAATCATTAAAAGTTATATTTTGACAATATTGTTCAATTATAAACAAAAAAGGTAAGTATATTTATTACACTTAAAATAATAAGCATATTTTAAAAGTCTAATAAGACCGAGTACATTAATTACATTATTTCCTATGCTATTTTTATGTATCAGTTTAAATACAGGAGAGTCACAAAGCATTTCTTTTTTCCAGTTGTGCTGGGATCTCTCACCCACCCTTTAATCTCTGTAATATAACAGAGAAACCACTTCATGGCATCAGGAGAATGCAGACAAGAAAAGGGAGGCTTAACTTTTCTAGTTGAAACTCAAGGCAGGATTTTAGGCTCCCATTCAGGAACCTAAAAATAGTCCTATTTTTGTATTCAGGTGGGTAAGTTATATTAGAAACTAAGAGTGTAAGAATTGTAGGATTCAGTGGATTGGGATGGTCATATGCATAAGATACGGATGAGGGAGAGCAACTGGGGAAGACAGCAATGGTACCTTCCCTTGAAGCATGTACCGGCATTTTAAAAACATGTTATATCACTGTGTGACCAGTGTGAGACAACATAATGATTCTTAAGCAACTAAAATTGTTTTAGTTTTTACCAAAAACCCAAACTTAAAAAAAAACCCCAAAACCAAAAAAAACCAAATAAAGCAGTGACTGACACACTGCTCATGTTATAAAGATTTGTGTATCTGAAGCTGAGATGTACCAAATTCTGGTGTTCATACTTGGTTTTTTAACATACACTTTAAATAGATGCTGTATGCCATTGTCTTGTTCTAACCCAAACACATTCTCAGGTATTAAAGTTAGTGTAGATGACCAAGAAGTGTCTGTCTAAAAGGAATAACTAGTAAATCATCTCTATTGTGACAGAAGTAATGTTGTATTCCTTAGGCCTGATTATTTCTGTGAAAGAAAAATACATTTAAAAAATGCTTGTTGTAATGCCTTGTCTCAAGGGACTCTGACAAAAGTAAAAGCAGTTTCTTGTTTTTCCCTGCCTAACAATGTGAAACAGCAATTACCTTAAAATTAGGTGTTTATACTTGCCTAATATTGGTCCATTAAGATCAAAATTTGAATAGCTGTTTATTGCTGTACAGTGACTCTCTTATCTCTGAAAGATAAAATTCTTTAAAACATGTTGAATTTTATTTAGCGGGTGTTATGGCCTAGGCAGACTTTGAAAATTTAACCTCTAAAGAGTGCTTGCACAGGACCAAGATTTGGTGTGAAGGCTGAGATGCCCCCTCTCCCCTCTCAGCGATGGCCAGTGAGCAGGGGACACCTCTGAGTCCATCAAGTTTGGGAGAAGGCCATCTGTGGGCATCTGTTAAACACATGTTGAATCTTACCCAACATATGCACTTACGTGTGATGAAAGATACCCATGCATACTTTAGCCTGCATTTTATAAAAAATGTGTTGGTAAGTAATCTTTTCTGGAGAAAGAAGATATTTTCCTTGGGATTTTGGGGACTATTGTAATGCACACTGATATATTGAGTAAAGCACTCAATGGACATTGCAGGTGGGGCAAATATAACTCTTGTAATGGCAGGAAATTGCATTGCCTCCAGTTCTGCTGAAGTGGTGATGTTTCAGGGGGCTGTTCTTATACTTTTGGTTTTTACTGTCTTTTTTCTTCTCCAAGGTTGTGAATAATTCTCTGCAAACTGAGAAATCGGTGTCCACTGTAGCCATGTGTTTGTACTGGATAAAAACAGGTGTGGGTTTGTTGAAATACATATATCTAACCAGGACTGACCTGCTCAGCACACAGCTTGGTCTTGAGAGTGTGCAGATGTGTAGAGAAGAAAATAGTTTGTTAAGTTTGTTAAAATATCTGAATTGTAGTTTTAGTCATGTATCTCTCTTTCTCTCTCTCCAACTCTCACTTGTTTTTGGTTGGGTTTTTTTTGGTCTTGTTATCTCCCTCCATCTCTGCCTTTTATATTATTTCTGTCAGATAGTCCTGGAGGTAGATGTAAGTCTCACACACCTGCCATATGTGCAAGTGATGTACCAGGCTCTTAAAGCTTCCTATAGCTTTGATAGAATCCCAGCAAGTTTAACTCTTACTTTTGCGGGGGATTTTTTCTCTACAGTTGGTTGGAGTGGTATCATGGCAGGGTGATGTGACTGTTTCTGCTTTTTCAGTCTCTCACGTGAATCTTAATTGCTCCCTAGTTGGCTGACGTCTTTGACTATGTTTGGTGCCTGTATAGAGTCTGTAGCATTCCACCTACAGACTTCTACTCTGTAGTAGTAGAAGATTTAGCATCTTTTCTCAGAGTTTCTTCTCAGTGAAATCTCTCTCTTTCATATGCACACACACATATATATATGATTCTCTTCTGTACACTTATCTCATCTTAGTAGCATCATTGCATTGAGGAAGCAGATGCAGCTTCTCCTATAGTGTCTGCCTGTTCTGACAGAATGATGGAACTGAGACTTTATCATAAATGTATTGTATTTTTTATAAAGAGAGAAAGTAAACCTTGATGTTTTATTTTCCCTCCAATCATTTCTAGTCCCAGCCTTAAAGCTGGAACGTTTACTTTGATGAATGCTTTTTATCAGATTAAGGATCTGTTGCCATATTTCTGGGCTGCAAAAGTGTTCTTCAGTCAGTTACGTACACAAAAGCACAGAAAATAGGACTTGAATCCTAGTCTGTTCTGTGCCCCATGTGAGGACAAACTATACCAGTTTCTTAAAACTCTCCAGTGATTAATATTTCACAATATCCCCAGGCAATCTGTTCTAGCACTTCACCTTCCTAACCCTTAGGAAATTTTTCCTAATCTACTCTTAGGCTTTCCTTTTGCAATTTAAGTCCATTGCGTTTTGTTCTAACTGCCATTGATGTGCAGAACAAGGTATTCTCCTCTTCCTTTCTCTACCTCTTCTTTCATGTATTTGAACACTGCTACCATGTTCCCCTATCAGTTTTATCTTCTTTGAGCTAAATTCTTTTAATCTTTCCCCACAGTTCACACTTTCTAGACATCTGATTATTCTCGAATGCTCTCCTCTGGACTTTTAAACATTTTTTCTTTAAGGTCTTTTTGTGGATTTTCTTGCTTCTACTCACCCCACCTCCAATATACACACACACTGGTAAGGTGAGGCTGAGGAAAATGGGTTTGTTTAGCCAGCATACAGCGTGGAGAAGAGAAGGCTGGAGGTAACTAGTTGCTATCTTCAATGACCTAACACTGTATAGGGAAGACAGAAACAAATGCTTCTAAGGTGCCCAGTAGTAAGAAGTGAGGCAATGGGCACAGGTTGCAACAATGGAAATTTTAACTGAACACCAGGATTGAGAGTGGTCAAGCACTGAAACAGGGGCCCTGAGAGGCTGCGAAACCTCCATCCTTGGAGATTTTCAAAACTCATATGATCAGGATCTTAAACAATATGACCTGTCTTGCAAGCTAATATTGCTTTGTGTATAGCATTCAACTAGATGACCTTGAGCCTAAATTATTCTGTGAATCTGTGTTGCCTAAACCTGATCAAGATACACTGTGCCTCAGTAATACCATAGAGGTAGAAGGTGAAAGATTAATTCTGTAGTTATAAATTGTAGTCTTATCATGTATCCCCAAATTATAATTGGCTTTTTTTGCAACTGTATTGAGTGAAGTTCACCTTATGATTTCACTGTATCCTCCAGACTAGCCAGCAGGACTGCTGCACAGGAGATTTTTCCTTCTCTTTTTATTCAGCTGACTCTTCCTACTTAACACTTCTAAAGCTTCCTTACTTTTTTGAATCCTTCTTTCTCTTTTTCTTTCATTCAGTGTGTGAAGATCTTTTTGAATTTCAGTCCTGTCCTTAAGAACGTTTGTAGCCCCTGCCAGCTTGCTTAGTATATGGTAAATTTAATAAGCATGCTTTCTCATCTAAATAATTAATAAGAATGTTGATATTACAGGACCAGAATATATACCTTCAGATCTGGGAAATTCCCTCTTTAAAATAGAAAACAACAACTGATGTCTGAATACAGCTTTCTAATAATTTTTGCACCTCCCTTAAACAATTTAATTTCTACGTGTTTTGCTAGCTTGCTTATGAGCATGTTATACGAGACAGAGTCAAAGGCCTTAATTAAAAAGATGGCATTTTCTGCTTCTACTGTATCCATAAGGCGTGCTATTCTGTCACAGAAAGAAATTAGATTGGTTTGACATAATTTGACAAATCCTTGCTGTTGTTCATCTCTTATGCTTTTTTTTCCTTTTTTAAATTTTTTTTTCATTTAATTATATTTTCTGATGATGTTGGCAAAATATCTGCCTGGTTCAACATCTCTTTCACAGAACTGAAGCTACAGAGCTGCACTAAAATTTTCTGAAACTTCTTTCCCTTTCTAATTTACCCAGATATGTCTTTTCCAGTATGCTGGTTACTGGTGTATTTTCTATCTTCTGGGTTTTCTTGAAGATCCTAGAAGAAGTGGCTTCCCTGAGAACCCAGAAGAGTGAAACATATCATGTCTATGTGATTAAAAATCTTTAATTTTTCCCGTAATCTGTGATCTTTTCTTTCGTAATTGCCTTAATTTCTATGCCTTTTTTGAAATCCTGCAGTTCATTCCTCTGAACATGCTGATCGCTGGGCTCCTGTGTTCTGCCTTAATCATTATCGGGAGCTGTCAGAAGATCTGTGTTCCCCTAAAGCTAGGGCTTGCTTGTTTCTTGAGATATGTATCAACATTTTCTAAATCCTTCCTTCTGATCACGTCACTCTTCCTAACAAATGTCTTAAATCAGTTAGATCACAGCTTTCATCTTGAATTAATACTTATGACTCTTCTTGATCGTTTCCCAGTCTTGTATCTATGCACAGAAATCACAAACATATAACACTGAGTTGGTTCACTAAACTTATTTATTTTCTATGATGCTGCTGTGAATGCTTTATCCTTCTTACTTTAAGTGACTTCACCCAGCCTGTTGCACTTTCTTGTTCCCTGTCAGCCACAGTGGAAGAGTCTCTTCTGTAAAACTAATGACTGTCATGCAAAGATGTGTAAACTCTTTTCATGACCTAGAAACCACCCTCCACCAATGGTTTATGGAGCATCTTCCCAAAGTCAAGGAAACTAAAGGCCTCCTGGTGCACCATCTGTGCATCATCTGTAGGATGAATCTGTCCTGGTCTGATCCTTTGACCCTTAATGGAAGGATTAATGAAAATACCATCTGAGCCTCTGACTCATTCACCCTTGCTCTGAGCCTCATTGTCACTTTTGATCTGTTTAGAGGCATTCTTGGCAGTATTGTTAGCATTCAGATCCTTTGTTATATCACATTCACTTCAACAGCATATATGCTATTGAATAACCATTTATGTCATTAGTCATTGTACAAATAATTATCTGTCCTTGGACACGCTGCAAAATCTTTTTTACATGCAAACACTATTGTAAGGTATTATTTTTCAGTCTGGATAAGTTCATGCTTTGTTGATGCCAGAGTCCTTCATTAAAGAACCAAGACTGTCTGTTTTCTAGTAGTTGTTCCTCAGTAGTTCCTCACTGCCAATACCTGGTAGCTGACTTATTCGCATCATGAAATGTCAAGATGTGACTGTGATCAGTGCTATAGTAAATATGACACCTGTATATTGGGGAGATTTGTAAAACCTGATAATCATTTGCTTTTGTAGAGATGAGCATAGGAGGTAAAGTCAAAACAGAGAAGCCAGAAAGTGTCCCAAGGATAATATTGCACTTTTAGCATTTTTTCTTATTTTAAACAATTTATTATCTATTTCCTGGCTGTAGCAAGCAAATGTGGGAGTGACCATGCTATGCCATGGCTGGTATCACATTCTCTTCACAGAGGTGATGTCAGCATATTTGGTTACAGCGCTGAGTTCTGCAAATCCTGTTCTTACTTCTTGCAAGCAGTCAAAATTTGGTTGTAGGTTTCAGCAAAAAGTGTACCTAGCTGCAAGTGTCTTTATGTTGCAAGATCTCTGTTGCTGTGATTTTTTAGTTACTTATTTTTGACAATATTTTTCTTTGGTATCAAGTATAGAGAATTAGTGAATTTTTCTCCAGTAAAGACAACAATAGAAGGGAGTAGAGATGGAGTACTTAAATTAGTTAATTATTAAGATTGAATTAATTTAAGAAGACTTTTGGATTAAACCTTTTAATTTAAGGTTTAGACATTTTAGTATTTTCCAAATTTTTATCAGATGTGCCAATATTTTCCTTTTAAATACTACATCAGTTTTTCATTAGAAGAATTTTTATATTTTTCATGTCAACGTAGTCTTAAAACATTAAACAAAATGGATAATTTATTCTTTAGCCACATAAAATTTCATTCTTTCTTAATAAAATTATGAGTTACAGACAATACATGATACTGAAGGATGCAGAAGCAAAAGTAAGTCCAAGTAACTATAATTGAGGTCTTTCATGTTCAGATGTCAAAGGAAATGAACTAGAAACTGGTTATAAGACATGAAGCAGAGGATTGTGATTTTTTTAGGGTATTCTGGATTTTAGTTACGTTATATGATCCTCCATGTTTGTTGGAAGAGAAACTGATTGTGCTAGATCAAGAAGACATGAAACTAGGAAAATATGAAACTGAAGAAGAGTGACTATAGTAGCTGAATTCTGAATGACCTGTGTGTTCTCAAAAAAAGTTCATCCTGTTGTTTCTGAAGCATGGTGGAGAGGTCTGCAGGACATGAACCAGGAGCTCTGGCCACTCTAACTGGGTTGGGAAGAAGGGAAGACCAATAGATACCTGTCAGTAATAGCACTGCTTGTTTTGTTGCAGGTGATGCTGAATAACTATGGAGCAAACAGCTACGGAGCAAAGTCATGACAGAGCACTGGTGAATGGACACTGGGAGGTATGCTACAAGCCACCAAATTGCACTCAAGAACAAGATTGCAGCATTTGAATTGTCTATCTAGATACGTAAGGAAGAAATCATCCTGCATTACTCGCGTGATATCTAGGGTCTCATGCTGCCAGAATAGAAGTATCCCAAAAAGGTCTGAAAGTTATTAGTGACAATTTGCTAACTTAAAAATGGTTGTGTTCCACACATGGGAACTTAGTCTTCAGCTTAGCAGATAGAGATAATGAATTTTGAAAAAGAGTAAAAAAATATGTGAATGCCAGTATTTTTTTAAATAAAATATCTGTGTCTTAAAGAGGAAAAATATGAATGGTAACTGGATCCTGTTACAGAAATACCATACTACACCCTCCCAAACTGAATTTTTGGCATTGAAACAAAGAACAAGACCATTTAAGCTACAAACTAATAAGAAGTAAAAGTGTCATCTAGAGTTGACTATTAAATATTCAAAAAACATTATAAAAAGTAATCAAGATACACAGAAACTAGTGGAGGTAAATATAAAAAAAAATGATAGGAACAAAAGTTGAAATAATATTGAATTGATGAACCTTGAAGAGTACAAGGATCAAAATGAAACATAAAATTATGTTTATAGATTATTATATGGAAATTATGGGATTGTCAGTAGCAAAGTAGAGGAAGTGTTCAATAAATGTTCTTATATTGCAACCAGGTATTGTACATCTGATAGTAATAGTGGCAATGATGATATTTTTTTCTCATTCTGTAAGTAACTCCAAAGAATGTTAAACAGTTAAATAATCACCGATAAATTATTTGAAGAGTTTTTAAGTATCCAAACCAAGATTGCTGTAAAGGAGTTAGCTGGTGACCTCTCTCATCCATTAACACTGATTTTCCATATTTTTTGAAACATGGGTTATTCCACAGAACTGGAAGGAAGATAATGTTAAACTAATGTTTTTTAAAGATGCTTCTGATACTGTGTGTAATTATGGGTCTATTAAACAAAATTATAGAATCTTTGGTAAAGTTCTATCAACAATTAGTAAAGAATGGATAAATAATTAAAGTAATACAAAATTGAGGAAATTCTTATTACAATTTTTTGGAACAGTTTTGATCATGGCATGATTCTTTTTTCATTTTTCAGTATTTTATTTGTAATCAGGAAGATGTTTTCCAGTCTTGACTGTTAAAATATGTTGACACAACTGCACAATATTATAAACTGATTAAGTTACCTATGCTCCTAGGAAGACATACGTACATAGTCAAACGTTTAAGATTATAATTGATACAAGTAGTCTTTCACAGGAAGGAGAGCTTACAAACACCTTTTATGAGTAAAAGGGGTATGTAGCAGGAACTTGTGTCCAGCTGCCCACTGATTAAGAAATACATGGATAGATTGTGCAAGCTGCAAGGAGGAGATATGAAATAATCAAGGATGGGAAAATACTCCCCTTTAGAAAAATCTCAGAATTTTCCAATTGGTTTGCTGCTACAGAGATGATGCACAAATGCAATGATGCAGAGGTCTTCAGCTGAGCATGTAAATTTAAAAATGCAGAATAGAATTAAAAAGAAGAGGATTTACAAGTTAAAACATTGCTAGGTTTTACATTGCTACGACCAAGGTTACAAAGAAGCTAAACCTAGGCAGTTATGTTTCCTCCTTAACCATTTTCTATGATTTCTAATGACTACTTCAGTCACAAAATATGGATGAAGAGTAGCTTGGTAACTACATGAGTCAGTCATGCTACATAGTTTATTCAGACATTTTTTTCCAGGCTCTTCATCTTGTGGGTTGGTTTTGTTTTTTTTTTTTAAACAGATGTCCTTCAGGACTGACTTTTGGCAATTGTAAAACTATTTGCGTGCTTTTGGAATTTTTCATGTGCCACTCCATTTTGTAATCAACCGACTTAAATAACAAAGGAGCACACAGTACAGTTTTTGTTGCCTGTAACAGCTCTTTCATTTGTTCTTGTTTTGCTTGGCTTTGTATTGAACTCTGTTGCAACTTCAGATTTTTCCCATTGCCATCTAAAGAATGTCCAGTTGCAAAACATGTCCTCCTCTGTGTCCATCTACTTGTGAGAGAGGGATTTGGCATGCTGCCATAATTATTGTTTTCTTTCTTCTTCCTTTTTTTCCCCTCTCCCCCTCCAGTCACTTAGTTTCTGATTTCATGCACCTGCAGGAGTTGGCTTATTGCTGACCACATGTTCAGCATTTCCAAGTACAAAGAGAGGTGGGGGGAGGGAGAGAGAGAGAGACAGGACAGTGGATATTTCAAGCTTCATTTTTTTCTTCACATATTCCTACTCCTTTCAGTATGTACTTCCTGAAAATGCATTTCCCTGCATTTCTAGACACAAGTCTGTATTAAGCATATATTTAAATTTTTATTCCCATGTTGGTAAGTTATCATCTCTTGTAATTGATATGACCAGTATATTACACTAATTAACCTTTAAATCAACATGTTTATTCAGGTGTTTTGAAAAGATGTAAACTTTGTTTGTTGAAAAAAAGGTTTAAAATACCTTTAGTACAGAAAGATCTTTCCTCTTTTTTTTTTTTTTTTCCTGAGGTTTGTTGTATTCCTTTCACTTCAACAACAAGATAACATCTCTAGGGAGTGTTACTGGCACACTGAACTGTCTGATTGCAAATTACACTTCTTTCCTATTATTTTTATGAAGTTTTATGTTACTTTTCCCTTTGAATGCTAGTTCATTTGCTTCGATGTTATTTCAGAGGGACATTTTCCTGCACATCATCTTGCTGTGCACTTAAAAGCCAGTTTTAAAAGAGGATTAACTTTGCAGACATGCTGTTTTGTTTCCTTTGGAACAGTTTGCAAAGATTTTGTCAAAAGATTTGTAGGAAACAAAGCAGTATGATGGAGTAAGGGGATAGTTTTGAGCACTGCCAGAACTAGTACAGCTTTTGGAATCCCAGGAAAAAGAATTCAGCAGGTTTTGGAATGCAACATTTAAAATTAACACTACAAATCATTTTCCTATTGTTAGTGTTATCATTTCTGTTACTCCCTTTCCAAAATCACTCAACTATCAATAAAAGAATGGATAAATTTATTCTAGGAGTGACTAAAATTCTTAAGAATTCAATGCCTGGATTAAAGAGTTAGAAATCATGTATTTAGTAGAGGGGATGAGGCAATCTTGTTGCCGAACAACTGTTATAAAAATTCCTCTTCACGTTGTTAAACACTGTAAAAGTCATACCCATAGAAAAGAAAGTTATTATTGATTAACTAAAATGTAAATGTTTTTCAAATTTCTTCTTCTTTGCAACACAGCCAAACTCTGTTCAGCCTCAGTTAGTGTGTAAAGTTCATGCATTTGAATGATGATGCTCCATGATGTGCTCCTGGAGAGTGAAGTGCACATATATAAATGTGGAAGGAAGAGTCTTTTGTAACTACATACAGTCAGGTGAAAAAGACTGCCTACTTTCTCAGGCTGAAAATGTAGCTAATAACAAGAAGACAGTCAGGCAGGAGCAGGCATCAGACCTTTTGCAATCAGAGCTGATGTATTTCAGAAGTTTGCAAGGGACTGAGCTCAATAAAACTGGCAACTTGTAGGCGACAAATCTTTTGTGAAATGAGCTCAGTTTAATATTATTTAGCAAGCATTAAAAAATAATGTATGAGGGTCGCATATACCCACATGTGTATTCCAGCAACTGGCTGATCTTTGCTCTGTGATGCTTGCTAGTTTATGTGTTGATACAGTTTTAGATAGTAAGGAGGAAAGAAAAGTCTTTCCTCTGACCCTTTCAACAAAGATTAATCTCTGTTGGAGATGTCCTGAGCCCCAGGCCCTAGGAAATGAACCTCATCAGACTAGGCAGAGTGGAGAAAGGGGAGGTTGCTCACTGTGGGGCTGCCATGGCTGGCATCATGTAGGGATGTGAGGTGCATGACAGAGAAATGGGTAGTGAGTCAGGAAAGGATGGGCCAAGGAGTGGTGTCTCTGGAAAGTGTGCCTTTGTATTAGTCGACACCCACAGCCAAGCTATTGCTTTACAGACACAGTCTAGCCCTTAATCACTACACATTTACTAGCCCATATGGGATCATTTCCAGTGCTACATTCTAATAATATTTATTAGAAGTCCCAATAAAGCTTTGCTCTCAAGCCAGGCTCTTATTGTATGGTATCATTACATAAACAAGCCTTCGAAGAGTGTTTCCAGTTACAGACATGTAGCAGAAGGCTTAATCTGAGAGGCCCAGTAGGGTGTGATTTTAGGCTTTTTTTTTCTGTCTACATAATTGCAGACTAAATATTGAGAATGATTTGGGGACTACAGTGTTTCAGCCAGAAACATTCCTTGCAATAAGTTATTTGCCCCTTTTTCCTCCTTCATTTTAGAGACTTGGAGCATTTGGGTTTTTTTTTTTTCTTTTCTTTTTTTTTTAAATTCTGTGGCGTCTGTACCCGCATCAGCTTCCCATATGTTAGAGGCATCTCAAGGTTTATTAGTCAGCCTAGGTCAATTGAGATTTGCTGTATTTGCTTTCATAAAAGCTGTGTGTGCTATATACTTCTTGAACTGGAAATCACACAATGCTCCCTATTTGCCTTCAATCATTAGCAGATGCAGAATGGTCAGATCATTTCCATTTAAATTGACCTAAGGGATTAAAGGAATTCAAAGGAATTTCCAACTAACTAGTGCCTCTGCTTTCCCTGACTTCACTCCTTGTGCCTTCAGGGTCAGAGTCTCTGGTAACTTAATCTATCTCTCCTTCCCCCTGATTTGTTCACTTCCTTCCTTTTGTTTGCCTCCAGAGCAATAACTGAGTAGCCAGGCTCAACTCCTGTGTTTGCTGGCTTCCAAATTTTAATCTTTAAATAAAACATTTGTGTAAATCTGGTGGGAGGTGGGTGCTTTGCTGGGAGCACAGGAATCTGAAATGCACCTCTGTAGTAGATTTCAACCTTTAATCCGCAGGTATCAATAGGCATAGAATTGTATCAAAGGTAAATGTGAAAAGCAAGCCTGTTGGCAGGAGCCTAAAATTGCAGTGCAAACGTCCCAGCCTCCACTGAAAAAGCTACAGAGATTCTAGAAGGACTGAAAAGTGCCCTCAGTGCAGCAAACAGTACTGGGAACAAGTTTAGGCCTCACAGTGTTCCTGAAATCTGTCCTGAAGAGAAGGAGTCAAGAGGCATCGACTCACAGCAGAGGATGCAACATCCAGCGGGGTGGGGGAAAAGAAGAGCAGGGCCACAATCTGCTTGGAGTCAGGGATGGCTAATGGCAGTTCTGCATCTTTTGTTGGTTTTTGTTTCAGAAACCGGTCAGGAGTCTTTGTATGGATTGTCTCAACTATCAGGGGACAGGAGCTTACTTAGCAGGTGGCTGTCTGAGAAGTGGCTGATGCTTTTAAAAATACCTCTACCTCTTTTGTTCTCTGCCTGCTGCCATGACTTTGGTGTTTCTAGTTTTGACATCTGCTCTTCATCCAATTACTCATTTTTACTATGTACTTGTAGGGCATGAAAGGGGATTTCTTTCAAAGGCTCTATGTGTCATTACTTTCCTTGCTGACAGCCATCTTCTCTATAAATCAGTTTCCATTAAAAAAAAAAAAAATCAAACCCAGGAACATTTTAATCAGAGTGGTGATCAAATAAATCAAAAAGAGCTTTCTCAGCATTTTTTCCTGGAATTTCTTATCATAAAGAGTACTGATTTTTTTTTTTAAAAAAGGTATTCAAATATCTCACAATGCATCAATAACATTTGAAAGTTAGAAATTCTTAATTGACTGAATAAAAATCTTCAAAATATGAATGAGATACTTACAAAGAAGACAGTGATTTATGCCTTGTATTTGCCAAGAACATGAAAAAAAATCTTGTCATTACTAGAACTGCCACATTTCTGTTCAATGAATTATGATCATCCAAACAAAGGTAATTAAAATGCTTATTTTGCCTCCTCATTCTTGATTAAAAAGAGGAAAACATATAAAATAGGAAAAAGAATATAATGTGTGATTTTCCTGGAATAATGTTGCATTTTTTGATAGCAAGCAGTTGGCAATTAGAGTTATCATTTGTTATTTCTTTATAGTAAACCAGACAGGCAAAATGTGTAAGAACAGAGCAAAACCTGAGATACCTGAATCCATCTAAAGTAGCCAGAAGTGTTTCTATCAATTTTGTCACTATTTGTTTGGAGTGGGATCCAAAGAGCCCAAAGAAACCCAAAAAGGTGTCAAGTTTAAGAAATCAATTGGTTCTCAGAGCAGATATAAAGAGGAAAAATAGTTGATGAACCTGAGGGGAAAAAAATAATAACTGTCATTCTTTTTTTTTTTGAAGGTAAATCCTAACTTTGTTCAATCTATTTTCAGAAAGAAGGGAGGAAATGTTAATGAAGCTGCTATATCTGCATAGCAGCCTTTTAATCCCGTGGCTCCTCCTTTTGTGCACTGCTCTGGCAAGTGTTATGTTCTGTCATTTGTTGCTTTCTGGTGACAAGGAAGAAAGTGATAATATAAGGTAAATAAAATCTTAGCTGTGGGAAAGTTGGAAGGAAAGGCATTTTTCTTCATTTTCACACAGACATCTTCCCATAAATCAAGCAGCAAGTTAAAGTGGTTTCGGATGAGACGTAAATATCTAAATTAGCCTCAGAGTATGTAATTGTTTCTAGCAGCTCATGGGAGTCTACACTCTTTTAGCCTATCCATGATGCACATACTTTTAAATTGTACGTCCAAAATACAATCTGTCTTTCTTTTATATGAAATTTCTCAAGTTGTACTGGTGAATGAGGAATACCTATTATTTGCCTCAGCACAGAGGAATTGATTGTTTTCTCTCATTCAGGCCCGTATGGGAAGAAGGCACTGGCAGCTTACTGAACATGACCTCTATGGATAAAACTGTGGACAGAAAGAGTGTGAAGGGGATTTTGGCCCAATGATTTTTCTGAGGAAAAATGTAGGTAGATGGTAGATGATTACAGCCAAAGTGGGGACCTGCATGGCCATAGTTTGTGCCACGCAAATGCATCAGGTCACAATCTAAGCAGCAGGTATAGTATGAGACATGAAGAGAGAACCACCATCAAAATCGCTCATATATGTATTTTGTAGTGTGTTACACTCCTTTGCTTTATATGGTCCTAGAGATGGTGGTACTTTCTTCCAAGTCTTCAAGGAGGCTAGACTTAGATTTCAGAGCAGGGAAGTTTTTTCTGGTATTTAATCTACATTTATTTTGGCTTTCTTCCATGTTCTGACTCATAGTTTTATCTTCTTGGACCAAGAACCCTGTGTGGCTCCCCACTGTAGACCACCATGTAGTCTCCTGTAGGTGCAAGCTTGTTTCCTGCTGTGGACGATGAAGAGGAAGAGAGGCTCAGAGGATCACTCATAGTCAGTCCTTGATCTGGGTAATTCTGATGTCTTCCTGGTGCCTGCATCCTGCAGTTAATCATAGCAGCCAATAATTAGTATTCATCTGACCTTGCTGCATTTTAAGTCTGTGGAAATATTGAAATTGATTTCCATAAAAGAATGCTTAAGACCTGTGTTTTTGATCATGCTGTTTAATCCTTTATGTATGGAAGTCCTCTGAACTTTCTCTGATATGTGAGCAACTTTATGTTTTATCTGAGTTGCCAAGAAATGAACACTGATGTTTGAGTTCAGTCAGAATACTGCTATACCGAGAATTGGCCCCTCTTGCATATGAGAAACAATGGATTTTTCATACGGTTTCATAAAATGTGTTGGTCTATTTTGCCACAACTTTTCTATGACGAGTTCTTTGCTAACTTTATTTTTTTTGTTAGTCTTATTGAGCTTTTTTACCTTCACTGTTTTGCAATTGCCTCTCTTCTGCTGAATATCTGTTTCAGTTTATTTTCCCTCAGACACATTAACTTGTCTTTTTCACATTGAATCTCATTTTGTTACTTCCTGCCTATTTTTCTGACCCCTCTAGGACACTTTGTTTTATGATTAAACAAACCTGTTCATGGGCTCCATGAAAGAAGAGATCATGCATTTGTAGGTTTGTTTTTATTGAAACATAGTGAAAATTGCACCTTGAGGGAGGGCTTTATTACATTTAACTACTTAGCCAAGATTTATTAAAATAAACATCATAGAAGTCAAGACCTTCCAGATGGCATCTCACTCTAAATTGTGCTTAAAAATATATATGGATTTGTGGGTTATCTACATATAATTCTTCTGGTTAACGAAGCTTAGATCAGCCTAGATTAGTTGCTCATTATTGTGGGTTCAGTTACTCCAAAATGTTTTATATATAATGGATTTGGACAGATTAAATGTGATGATTGAGAGGGAGTTTTCCTTTTCAGTGTACCTTGTATGTGACCAATAATTAAAAACATTACATATGAAAAAAATGACCTGTAGCCTGTACTCTGCCATGATCAAAATTATTCCAGCATTTTCTGGGACTTTGCCTTTTTTAAGAAGTCTTAGTTTTTGTCCTGATGTACTATATAGGGTAACTGTAGCTGAAGTTAGCTGAATTAGAGGTTATGCAATATTTGTGGGAGTTGAGAGAGAACTGGATTTCTGCATTTAAAATATTTTTATCAGATCCTAACTCTCAGTTTGTTTAAGAATATCTATGAATCAAAGCCATATTTTTCTGCTGGTATGCTGAAGAGGCCAAAACCTCCAGTTAAAAACTGGATAGTTTGATTTTTTAGAGAGTTTATAGGAAAAGAAAGTATTTTGCTATGTAAGTTGAAGGGTTGCACTGAGCCAGGTTTTCATCTGTTGCATCAGTGTAATGCTGAATGAATTCTATTGATCCCACTGGGATGTTGTGGGATTTTTTTCTGGTTCACACTAGCTTCACTGAGATCAGAGTCTAACCTTTTAATGGACTTAAGGGAAGATATCGTGGCTATTTGAAGGATTTCTGCAAGAACACAAGGACTATGTGAACATATAATTTTTGCTTTACATATATATGTGACAACATTTTGGAGACAAAACCAGGGAAACAGTCCTAGACAAAAGTGACTTACAGGCAAAATGTCTTCTTTTTCTTCTTCTTTTTTTTTTTTTTTCTTTTTTTTTTCTTTTTTAACACTACATTGCTGGTAAAGTTTAAATAAGCATACTGCACAGCTATGGAAGAAATAAAACTCACAACTGTATTACATCAAAAACTGGAGCTCAGGCAAGCTAAAATCAAAGCCTGTGTCAAGTACATCAAGATCACCATCAAGCTTTGTCTGCCTGCTCAAAGAGCTTACTCTTGATAAAGGGGAAAAAGGCAGGAGGGAGCAAGGTTTTACACTCATAACTCACATTCTATATCACATAACAGCTCACATAACAGCTGCTCAGGGCTTTGTTTTGTCCTTTAAATCTATTCTTTACTGAGGAATGAAAGAAAGGAATGAGAAATCCACAGGAGGAGGTGTGCAGTGCCTATGCAAAGAATCTCACCATGCTGACAGCTTGCTGTAATGCCATTTAAACGTAACCACCACCAGCTAAGGAAACAGGAACACGACTGTGTCTTGTGCGCACCTTCCCCTTACCCCCTGCACACTTGTGCTCATTACAGCTCTTTCTTTAAACTGCTGGCTAGACAGCTGGCAGGGCCTCAGAGGAGTGCCAAGTAAGGGAGCATATAAATTGCTGTTGCGTTTTATGGCCAAGATAAACTAAAACTGCAGGGTTATAGCCTGAACTAACACACAAAAAAGAGAACCTAGCAGGCCTCTGAAAAGCAAAGGGTAAAAGGAAAGAAAGCATATTTTGTTAAAATTACCCATCTTGGGGGGGGTGGGGGAAAGCAAAGACACATAAAGTGTAGACCTTCTCTAGGTCTGAAAGAGAAAAGCAAGGTTAATACCTCTATGCTTGCAACAGTAAATCTGTAATTTTAAATTAGCATTTTTTTAAGCAGCTTTAGGCTTCCTTATACTGTGTTATGAATGTAGATTTTCAAAGATGGCTGCCCTGGATGTGTGGTGATAATTTCTATATTATGCATTTTATTAAGTGAGACTTAATATACATGTAATTTCAAGTGCGTCAGTACTTGGATAAAATTTCCAGATGAACATTGAGCAGGTTGGTCTGCTTGCAACCGTCTGTGGTGACTCCATGCCTGCCACATGGGATAGGCTATAGCCCATTATTTGGAACAGTGAGTTCAAGATATACCAGAGTGTGAAAGAGTTACTAAGTTTAAAATATTATTTCAGATCCATGTTCATTTGCAATTGACTTAACACAGGAAAGAACAAATAATGGTTCCTAATTCGAGGGACTTTATTTAATCCTGCACCCAGTGTTGGATAGGTTATGCTAGAGAATATGCACAGGTTTTGTTTGAATGCAAGCCTGGCTTTGTACTGCAGCCTGTAATACTAGGTGCCAAATATTCAGATATTTTTATATAGACACTCCAGCCTATTACCTCACACAACTGCAAGTATTTCCTGAGAGTGTCACATAGCTTGTCCAACAAACAGAAGCTGAAAATATATAGAGCTTGACTCACACCCTCAGGAAACAGTGCTCAAGTGTCAGAAGACCCACAAAATAGGTACTGGACTGACTTACTTTCAAAAACCTACAGACTGGAGCACAGTGTGTGGTGTGTATTACCTCTCTGCTGCAAGGAAACATAAAGCATGAAGCTTTGTCTTTCAACCAGGAACCCTGAAACCTCTGGGAACCCACAGTCTAAATCAAGAATCAAAACACTTCCCCAGCGTAACTGCAAATTGAAAAGAAGCCCTTGTACTGTGCTGGCAAAGATATAGATGGAGATTGACTTCAAAATGCTTAAAAGATTCTCAGATCAACTTGGTGATTTTTCTAGGTGGGAAAAATATTAATGTCAGACATATATTTGTTGTGATTTGTAGAGGCCTGAGAGCTGAGAGGAGTAGTTCTTAAAAAAAGCAATTGTTTGTTTGCTGTATATTAACAGCATGATGGTGTTTGTTTAAAAGTTATTATAGTGCATAAATAAAATATCATGACTAAGGAAAGAAAAGCAAAATATTCTACACAATTTCTTATAACAGAAGTCCTACAAAAACAAGGCATAACATGGTTTTGGTCTTTCAAAATCAAAACCATGCTGCCTTCAATCAACATGGCAATCTCTATATCAAGCTGAGAAAATGAGTTTAACAAAATTCATCTGATTTCAGTTCAATTTAAAAACGTTACAGTATTAAGACTTAGTACCAGGAAAAAATGCTTAAGAAAGGGTTTGACAGGAGTCTCATTAAGTTCAACAAACAGAATTGTAAATTCCTGCACCTGGGGAGGAACAACCTCAGGCACCAGTACCTGCTGGGAGCCATCCAGCTGGAAAGCAGCTTGGCAGAAAATGTGCTGTGGGTTTTGGTGGACACAAAGTTGAATGTGGGCAGGCAATGTGGCCTTGCTGCAAAGGCTAACAGTGTCCTGGGCTGCATTAGGAAGAATGTTGTCAGCAGGTGAAGGGGGGTTATCTTCCCCCTCTGCTCAACACTGGTGAGGCCACACCTGGAGTGCTGTGTCCAGTACCAGGCTCTCCAGTTTGAGAGTGTCATGGTCATACTGGAGGGTGTCCAGTGAAGAGCCACAG
This sequence comes from Caprimulgus europaeus, assembly GCA_907165065.1. The sequence goes on from OU015527.1 coordinate 17,242,245, forward strand.
AGATGATGAAAGAACAGAAGGAAAGGCTGAAACAACTGAGTCAGTTCATCTTGGGACATCTCATAAATGTATATATATACCTGCAAGGAGGGTGTCAAGAGGACAGAGCCAGGCTCTTTTCAGTGGTGCCCAGTGACAGGACCAGAGGCAATGGGCACAAACTGAAACAAAAGAAGTTCTCTCTGAACATCAGGAAACACTTTTTTATTGTGAGGGTGACATTTACAATATTTCACTAACCTTAGCTATAAGTCTTTAGCAGCTTCCCTTCAGGTTTGTACTGGAAGATGCCTAGATGCCTAGAAAACATTACTGAATGTTAGAGGGAACAAGTATTGGACAAAACAATGCAGTCTGGATGGCTACACAACTGATTGAAGGCACAGATGTTTCTAGCATGCTCATGCTATTTGCAAGATTCTGCTTCGATAAGGACATGCACCAAGAATTATTTTCTTGTGAGATGAGTCATCACAGGAAAGATGTACTGGAGAAGATATATTCTCCCAGACCATGGCCAAAGTCTTGTGTCTCAGCATTTTTTTTAAGCAGTCATATTTGCACGATGAACCAGTAAAACCAATACACCAGGCAAGTTACTTTTACTAGCTTTTGGCAGTAGCTATTATTTTTATATAGTTCTTGTACTAGTTACTGTTGTAGTAGCTGGTACAAACTTGACCCTAACTGTGTCCTCTTGGCTTGGCCACCATGCTTTCTTAGCCCACAGGCACAGACTTTCTTTCCCAGGCTGTTGAGTTGAACAGTACTGCAGAGTAACAGCAAAGGCCAGATGATTTGCAACTTGCATCTGCCTGACTCAGGCCTCCAGAGATGCTCTGTCACCTGGAGAAGATCCTCCTTGCTCTGCCCAAACTCCCGTCACTTAGCTCTACCCACAGGGTCCTAAGGCTTTTTTGTCCTCCTCTGTATTCTCCTCATACTTAGGCCAGGCTTTCCTAAACCTCCCAGGACCTGATCCAAATGCTGAAGGGAACAGAAGTGCTGATTCCTACTGGCTCTACATCAAGCCTCTCCTTTACAGAAAAAGTACTAAAAGCAGTAGAAAGTTATTGACTTGGAAGGCTCATAGAAAATCATTTATTTAGTTCATTTTCTTTCTGAATTTTAAATATCAAACAAAAGCATAGGAACCCATTCAAAGAAACAGGGGCAGATGCATATCTTCCATTTGTATCCTTTGCAAAATGTACTTAGTGTTTTACTTCAAATTGCTCCTACAGAGCAGCCATGGAACTTGCAGAATGGATTGTAGAAATGCAGGAGTATCACCTGGGTACAGGAACTGCCCAGGACAGAAGGAGTGCTGCTGAAACCACAGAGCCCTTCTTAGGCTAGAGAAATGGGAAGGAACTGGGCAGGGGTTTTGATCTCCCTTCACCCACACTCCTTGGGAAATGCATTTCCACATATGGCAGGAGAACCCAGAGAGAAATACAGGAGGCCAGAAGACAGCTGTTCAGGTCACCACATGGCCAAGGCCATGCAATGTCCAGAGGAGAAGACACCCCACAACCCAGCAGGCTGGGCAGTGGCTGCAGCCCCAACCTGGCTGATCACCACTTTTGCTCAAGCAGGCCCTCAAGTGGAAGCTTCAAAGCCACCATTACAGCAAAGAGGCAAGGACATTTCTGCATGTGGGAGAGGTCCTCAACTGGATAATCTCCACAATGGGGCACTTAGATGCCTTACACTGCCGCCTTCCCTCTTCCTCCCTGTCTGCCATCTCCTACAGCCAATGGGACACAGCACTGCCCCAACATTGCCTACAACATTTTGAGACAGTTGGATTTACCTTGAATCTTGAGTTAAAACTCCTGCAGCTCTGGAAATGACAAACAACAAATGCTATTCAGCAGCTTCTTCCCTTGCATGCTAGGACAGTGGTGTCAGGCTGCCATGGCAGGTGTCACCACCATGCAGCACAGACAGCATGATGTTTGAGAACTTCCTCTCACCACCCACAGCCAGGTGGTGGCGGTTTGTTGGAGCTTGCTGTCTGGCAGGATCAAGCCCAACCCCCCAGCTGTAGGGAAATACCTACAGCTAGGCACCACTTTGGTCTAATGCTGACAAGATAGTTTCCAAGGGAGCTGTCTCCAGAAGATAGAAGGAGAGAAGGAGAGAACCTCAGTTTTTGAAACTGACATCATGAAAAGTTTCCTTCATCAGCTCTACATCTACGGATTCACCACAGTGCAATGTGACTCTGAAACATCTGACTCAATGAATTTCTGTCAGAAGAAGCAGCAGCACCTTCTGCTCACAACAAGGTACATCACTTCCCCTGCACATGAACAGACTCTCAGGATAATTCCAGCATGAGAGCTTCACTTTCCAGTAACATAAGCCTTGGTAATAGAGGAAAGGCGGAGGAGGGCAGGAAATGCTCAGAGATTCAGGTCATTTCTCAGGTAAAAACACAAGGGTGGTGTCCCGATCCAATGTCGAGATCATTCGAAATGTTCTGATCCAGTGTCGGGGAAGGTTTCAATATGAACCCAAGAGCGAGATTAAGACACAAATGAAGTCAAATGCCATACACCCAGAACACCTTTTATTACAAAAATAAAAAGCAATAAAGAGAATAGCAACAGGATAGGATGGAATGAAAGATGGAAATCAAGCAAGGAGTCGGGATAGGGCTGCAAGAATAGCCACCGCCACTGGTCCAAGCAGTGTGGTGATGGTGAGGGGTGGGGAAGGAGTTGCTTGTTCCAGCGTTGGTGCTGTGGAGCGTGGTGTGGTCAGGCGGTCGTCCTCTGTGTCTCTCTCCCTCCTGTCCTTTCCCATGCAGGTCCTCCTTAAATACCCCTTTGAGGGCTGTGTTTTCCATAGCAATGGCACATCTCTTTCTGCCCCCAGCACTTGGGGCATGGACATGTCCGGGGCAGAACACCCTTGCAGGCAGGGCGCCTTCACAAGTCGGGGTTTCCAGAACCCAGTGGTCTTGTCACCAGTCCTTGAAAGCAAACTTTGAGACAAGCCTACAGTGTAGCTCCTCACAGGTGGCCATTACTTAACAGAACCAGAGCATAACCTCTTGGTCAGCCTAAGCTTTAGGTTTCAAATGCCCAATAGACCTTTTCAAGACCCATGTCAGTCTTTTGCCATTACAAGGGTCAGTTCTCCTGTTTTGGTGTTTTCCCATGTCCAAAGCTTGGCAACTAACTCTTCTTCTTCTGCATGTTTTAGTTACTCTTCCACTACAAACCCAACTTAGATAAGAAATATGATCCCCACCTGCTTGAGAGGTGCAAGCAAAGAGTTGGCTGCAAGAGGAGAGCAACAGCTGCGTTTTCATCAGTTCTGACTCTGAATGAAAACCAGCCCAGAAGCCCAGACATGGGGCTGTCAAGCCTCGTGCCCTATCCCTTTTACCACCACAGGGCAGCCAGCTCCACCTGGTCTCCAGCAGGTTGCTTCTGCTACACACGATCATTCACCAAGTCACAGCATAAAGATGGAAACCTTGCACATGAGGGCTGGGACTTCTTGCCTTTCCACCCCTGCAGCCAGGCACAGCAGCTCCTCAGGCCCCCAGGGCTGCCCTACCTCCCTTCTGGTACCCATCATTTCCCATGGTTGTCCATGCTGGCAGCAGCTTCTGCTCTGGCCATGCCAGGGCCACCACACACCCAAATCCCAGCTGCCACTCACTGCCCAACTTGCACCTGCAACCCAAACCCTGCCAGTGCAGGTGATGGGCTAGATCATGTAGATGCACTAGGTACCCAGGCAGTAGAGTGCCAGAAATCTGGGAATAAACTGCCTCAAAAAGAAATTATTTCCAGTTGTCCTGTCCTGTTTTTACAGCTGAATCCCAGGCTGAGTTTATATTTCACTAGTCGAAGCAGGAACCACTGATCCACAAACAGTTACATGTTTTCTTGTAACAAACAAGGATGTCTGATTGTCCTGTGTCGCACACAGTACCAAGGTCTCCTCAGGGAGGAGTGGGTGTTCACAGCACAGAGATGGTCACAGGGGTGTCCTTTCTCATCTGCTTGTTTTCAGTGTATTGCCACTGTGACTGACCAACAAACCCCTGTCATGGAAGAAGGTTCAGAGGAGATGGGCCAGGGAAATGCACTGGTGAAACTCCGGGAAGAATGCAGTCTGGGACTGACTGCAGGTGTTTCAAAGAAGCTGATTTTACCTCAACACCAAGGGGACCCAAGAATGGCCTTTGTTTTAGATTAACAGATATCAACAGATGAGTAGTGATCAACTGGTTGTAGAAAGGTTTCTCCCTCAGTTCAATCAAAGTGCATGAATGTTTCCTTGAGTTAAGCAGACCAGCATGAGGGGAGTGAACAAGTGGCTCTGCCCAACACAGAGTATAAAACTGAGCAACTGATTAAATAATTTCATAGAGAACAACAGGCTTGAGATGGCTTCAACCCATCGGTGCCCCCCCCAGCAATTGGGAATGCTCAGTGTCATGATAGTGAGCATATTAGAAACACCAGTGTTTGATATTAAATTTCATATTAAAATTTACACATTCTGGGCATGGAATATCTAAAAGAGCCTGGTCCGAAAGTGTTGTATTCAGACAAGGAGGTTCCTTCTGAACATCAGGAAACACTTTTTCACAAAGAGGATGACTGGCCATAGGTACAGATTTTCCAGTGAAATTGTAGAGTCTTACACCTTTGGAGGTATGCAAAAGCTGTCTAGACAGTCCTGTGCAACCAGCTCTAGGTGGCTGTTTGAGCAGCAAGGTTGGACCACATGAATTTCAGAGGTCCCTGCCAGCCTCAACCATTCGGCAATTCTGTGATTCTCAGAGATCACGTCTTGCTTCAGAGAGAGGCATGTTGAATCTCTCCTCTTCAGACATTTCTAGCAAGGGTCCTTCTTAAGCTGGGAATTCATATGCAATGACTTGGGTCATACTGGTTACGTTCAGATCATGGGTCTGCTTTGTGATGCTGAAAAATGCTGAATCTTAGTAATGTGCAATAAAAATGTGAAAAAGGTTGTGTTCAAAGGATGCTCAAAGCAGATGTGGCTTGGAGTTCACTGGAGCCTTCCTGAAAGGCTCTGGGTCATCCCTGCTATATGTGCTCCTGCCACTAGCTTTGGCAGCACAGGGCAGGCTGGTGTGCACTGACCTGTTACCTTGCAGCCAGGAGGCTGACTCCCTACTCTTAAGTGTCCAACATTACACATGCTTAAGGTGCTAAACCTCTGTGAACACAGTGGGGAAAAAAATTAAAGCTGTCAGGAAGGGCCCTTTTGTGTCATACTACTAAAGAAAGGAAATCTGTATTTTTTAGAGAACCTGTCCATTCCCTTCCTAATGGAAATATAAAATTTCTAGGACAAACCCTCTATTTTCTGTAAAGGGTGGTTTCAGCCCAAGTGCAGATTATCTGTCACTTTGATAATTATTACACTCATAGGAACAGCTTTTCATCTCTAGAGATTTCTCCTTGAGTCCAGAAGAATACCTCTACAATGTCTTAAACCTGACATTGATACATAGTGTCAGCAGTATGTGACCAAACATAAACTATCTAAATACTGTATGTCTTCTCAGCCCACAATAACACAGCACACATGCATCCTTTCTGCTGTCTGTCATGAATCATGATGCCTGACAAGTATGAGGAAAAGGCTTCATAACATTGCATGCAAGCAGACAGGTGGGCTGAGGGTTTTGGTTTTTTTTTTATCCATAAGGGAACTATGTAGTTATACTTCTGTGGCTGTGAGCTATTCCAGTCATATTGGGGAAGTTAAGGGAGATATTTTCCACTTTTTAAAAAACCCCATGATTTTCATAATTCCCAGGTTTACCTATTAGATTTCTTTCATTATGAACAAATGGTAATTCTTACCTAGAACCCACGTTAAGTTCTGTATATGAAGCAATTATTACAAAGATTAAGATTTAGAGGTTTAGTAGTTAAGAAGTGTTTCAAAACTGTTTCTGTTGAGCTTCTAATACTATCTTTGCTTTGGAGATACTCTTCCAATGACTAAGTTAAGTTTCCTGATCAATAAAATTAAAAAAAATTGCATGTTTCTGTTAAATTGTTAAATTTTAACATCAGTAAGTCATATGTACTTATACTGTGCACTACTTTTGAAGTAAGAAAAAAATAGAATATTTCTGCAAAGGAATTTTGAATTTATATTATGATTTGTTCCTCTAAGCATTACACTCATTCAAGGCAGTTTCCAACAGTTACATTATCTCAAATTTCAAACCAATGCTGTAACTTCTTGAAGAAAACACTACAATCTAAAGCAGATAGAGTAACAAGTTGCTTTGTGATTTGAAAAGCTAGATTATTGCCTTTAAGAAAAATGCCCTCCAAAACTTTATTGTATTTCTTTTGAAGACAGACATTTGCTGGAGCATCTGTCACATGATCATCAGTTTTCATGGGAGGTTGCCTTTACAAAGATCTGGAGAGACATTGAGTTACCATCTTTAGACAACTCATACTTCCTATGACACTAAGGCATCAAGTGATATCAGAGATCAGATATGCTTCAATTTTTGCTGCTAAATTTTAATTCTGTTGTCAGGGCTTCATATATTATTCCTACCACTGTTCTGTTTCTCTTCTAAAAATCTCCAATTCTCAATAATCACATCAGATTTCTCCAATTTGTTGTTTCCCACTTATGCTCTTTAGGTTGGGTCATGTCATATGTTACCCGTGTTACCCAGTTGAATGACATTCTGTTCACCCACTTGGCTGGCTTAATACCACAGAAATTAATGTTTTAAAATTTATTTTTATTTATGGACTTTAATGAGATTAAGTCTAGAGGATTACCAAAGATGTCTTAGTATTGTAAAGCATAGACAAGATGAAAATCCAAGTTCTCAGTTTTGGATTCCATTTTTCCTGGATACTCTAAACTTCTTCTGCGATTACTTCTGATGAGTTACATATCCATTTACTGGATATGAATATGGGCCTTGCAACTCATCTTTATTTTGTGTACAGGGAAATTGTTTGGGTGTTTTTGATACTGATATATCAATTTTAGTAACAACTTTCAATAACATTTGCAGTTTACCCTTGATAAAAAGGAGAATAAGAGGAGATTAATAAGAAGTAAAGCCATCCTAAAGCCAGCATCATTAAAATAAATAGCCGTTGTTCGCCATTTTCAGGTATATTCCATTGGATGGATATAGATATGTAACTCAGATGGGGTCACTGTGCAAGCCTCCATTTTTCCTGGCTGTCAGGCCATGTAAGACAGTGTAAGTACTTCTTGTTACAAATGTAAAGATAAGCAAATTTTGCAGGTGCTGTAGAGTGCTTTTCACCAGTAAATGGTAATGTTACAGAAAAGAATGGCCTTAATGAAAAAAGGCGCATGTACAATAATGTATGTTATTTTTCAAATAGAAACACAGCCTTTCCAAACAAAGAAGTGTGTGGTCTCTGAAATCCATCCTAGATAAAACTGTGCATAGCCATAGCCAAAGTCTGTCAATCAATTCCTCGCTGGCTTTTCTTTGAAAAGGAAATAAAATAGTAAGTACAGAGAATGTGGAACAAATTACTGGAAGCATGGAGATAAATCAATTATTCACCATCTATTACAAAATAAAATAGCTCAGCAATTCATAATTATAAAGTATGCTAAAATGTTTAAACTATGACTATTGCACATGGATTTATTTCTGTCTTTATTACATTTTGCTTTTAATAGAGACCTTTAAAAGAGAGGGGGTATTTTTATGTGGAAAATTTACTGGGGGAAGAATTTCCATTCCAGTTTTGGTGATTTCACTGTTCCATAAAATTCCTCTAGGATAATGGAAATTTTTCACATTGGATCATGTGACTGTTTGAAAAGCCACTTCTGTGTGAAATGTCATGCTCTGCAGTTCTAATCAGACACTTAGAGGAATTGTATCCACATTTGAAATTTATCTTTTGAAGGAAGATATCAGGAAAAGCAAACAAAATATCATTATCTACACCAGGTGGCTGTTGAAATGCTCCTATATATTTCTAATTTGCTACAGGACTGTAAAAATAAAAATTATTCTTTCTTAAAGAAAGGAAACAGTGTTCCTGATACTCCAAGGGAGCCTTAATGTATGACTTATTTGTGAAGGGAGTGAGATGATTTCACAGAGCCTTGTCTGCTGATAGATCATCTGCCACAGTGCGAGTTGCTGATAAATTCCTCAGGTTGGAGACAGATAGGGATGTGACTTCAGCTGAGAAAGAGGAAAAGGAGCCTGGCTTTCATTTCTAAGGATCTTACTCTCTGGATATAAGTCTTGAAAGATCCGATTCCTTACTCCTGATTCTGAGAAGAGAATTTTTGCTTTGGATCATGTGGGGAAGGGATGATACAACTCCAAAGGCAAAATCCTTATTCCACATTGATCCCCTTTCTTAAGGATGAAAGGGCCAGAATACCACGAAAGGGTCCTAAAACCCCTCTTTCAGGATTGCAAAGGTGGTCCTCATGTTGGGCAAGCTCTAGTGAAAAGGGTTTGCTCAGAGTCAGGCAGCAAGCAGGAAGGTCCATGCTGCCTCTGCTAGGCAGCAGAGTGGATCACGGTATGAGTGGTCTGTTGGAAGACGAATGTGCTCCTAGGGCTATTGTAGATATGCTAAGGACCTCTCCAGTCCCTGGGCCAGCAAAAACGTGGCTGGCCTGAAAAGCTGTCCTGCTGGCTGCCTCCTCCCTCTATGCTGCACTTTTACAGGACATGATTGCAGAGCTCAATTTGGGATCTGTGGCAACAGCCACATTTAAGTGACTACACGAATTCAACAATTCTGCACGCACATAAGTGCCTCTCTATTTGAAGAGCATGAGGTAGGATGCAGTCTGTGACAAAGTATCAGAACAAACAACATGCACAGATTGATAACATGGGAAACTCCAAATGCTGTACAAACCAATTCTTTAGAGCAAATAGCTCTTTCTGCAATCTCAGTTCCTTATGCTGTAGTTCATACTCTAAACAACTTTGAATCAGTCTGATGAGGGGACATAAAATCTGTATGGAATTAAGTTTCTCTTGGATTTGCTGAATCACATTAATCCCTCTAGTTCCTAGTTTCACCACTTAACCTGAGATTTAACCAGTATAAATAAAGTGTCATGGCTCAAAGATAAAATAGCATTTTAAAGAAATCACTCTGATTATTAAGGACTCCAAGTGATGAGAGAATAATAAAAAAAAAAAAACCAACCCAAACAAACCCTAATACAGACTAGAGATTTTCTGAAGTATTTTTGAATTGGCTGGACTGTATCTTCAAAAGATAAGTGATTTGAAGAGAGTTGCAGGTATATTTTCTTCACAGATTTTAAGTCTTCCCTGACACTTGTAGCCTCTCTGTTTACCAGAACAAGAAAGGCTGGGTTGGCTGATGTCAGAATTTATTTTTCAGTTCTGATCTGAAATCTGTGGTACAGCATAAGTGAACAATAGACAATGACATAGAAATGTACAGCTTTAACTTTCATGCTACATATTTTGCTGCTCCTGTGGTGAAGAAAAGACAGCAAAACTGATTGGATAAGTATAAGAAGGTTGTTTGCATGTGTGAAAAGAAAACAATTGTTGGATACAAAAACAAGAAATAAGTTTTGAAGAGAAGAAATTAATTTATTTCTCAAAGGAGCTCCACAAATTATGATCATTAACACATGTCAAATAATGGAGCTGTAAAGGGGACAGGTGGTTGTCAAATCCAGAAAAAGTATTTGCATTTGTACTGAGTTTTCCTGTGAGTGAGTCATTACAGTTTTACAGAAGCTATGATGGCAGGCAGAGCTTCATGTGGAAATAAGATTTTGTTAAAAATATACTTGTTAAGCATTTCCTTTTTGCATCTGATGCACGCCTCAGTGGATGTCATAATATTTAAATGGTTGCTTACTGTTCAGAGTGTGTAAAATGCACAGCTTGGGAATGTACTTAGTCACTTACGCAGAACTGTGAAGTCAAGGGCAAAAAGCAAGAACGAGTTTCCAGGCTAAAGACTAAACTGCTGGATGAAAAACAATAAAGATGGTGTTGGATACAAACTCACAGCACTGCTCATACATCTTAAACAGATCTTTGTCAGGCACAAGATCACACAGTCCCCACAGTAATAACAAAGCAGCATGCCTTCTTTTTTTTACACGCTCCTCTCTTTGAAGAATTATATTTAGGAGCTAGGTCTTCTGTCAGATTTGACAAATTTTTGTTACTGTGTGTCCAGCACAAGCAGTTCTTCTCAATATACTTAGAGAAGAGGAAAAAATCTTTTAAAAAACACAGAAGTGCTTTCAGCTCCAGTCAAGCGAGATTAGACTGTTTAGTGCAGTTGCATGGCTGCAGTCATTAATTGTGAGCCAAGGGAGTTCTATTCTACAGAGAGCAGAGTATTTTACAATATATCTTAGATAAAACATCTTCTGGTCAGTATTGACTCCCAAGCCTTGTTAAACAGCATAATTGAAAGAAAAATGACACATAATTTTGCTCCTAAATAATTGATAGCAGCTCAGCGCTAGACAAAAGACCTGATTCTCCTTCCCCTCTCTAAGGCTCTCTGGGCCACGTCTGCAGAAACCTGCCTGCAGTCAGTGGGATTTATGGAAGTGTAAAAATATTGTAGTCAATAAGAGAAACAGGCTGGGCACATGCCTGCACAGCTTTTGTTTACTACAATATTTCTATTCCTTTGAGATTTCATAGCCCTGTTTCCTTTTGCTGAATACACAGATGTGTTCAAGAGAGTAGAGGGAAATACTTTCAAATATACAAATAAAAGACAGTTAACTGACAACTTTGTAACAAGCACTGCTGGCAGGTCTGTTGTGCTTAAAGCAGTTTAAGACCTAAAGAAATCTAGGATTAACTTTTCTGTTGAGTGTCATTTTCCAACAAAAACAGCAACAACAACAAAAAGTGCAAAATCAGGGTACAAGCTAAGAACACTTAAAGGAGAAAAAAGAAATATATTTTTCTTGTATGAAAAGACAGCTGGACTTTAGAAAGAGAGATTATAAATAGTTCTTTTTTCACATAGGAATTTTGAAAGCAATCCATTTACTGATTTAGGAATCATTTCCTCTAATGCTAGGGTGACCTTTCTAACTTTTTGGGTTCAAAAAGGACCGTATTCACAGCATGTAATTCATACATAACTATGAAATTTTGCATAATGAAAGTGACACTTCTTGATCCATTTTCCTCTTCTTTCTCTTTCTTGTGAATTGCAGCTGTTACATCTGTAGCAGTTTCCATAGTAACACTCAATTTTGGACTTTATACTAAAGGATGGGAAAGAGAATGATTGACCAGGAAATAGGTTTAACATGAACAATTATAAAACACATAAAGGCTTCTAAGAAAAAAAAAAACAAACCCCAAACCAAAAAAAAAAAAAAAACAACCAAAAAACCACTGAAAAACTTTGAACCATTTCCAGCCCCTTACAATTTTAACCCAGCCTTCCAAAACGACCCCAAACACATAAATCATTAACATTATGACCTCAGATTTGGCAGCTTGATGAAACAGTGGTTTCTACTGGTAGTGTAGCTAGGAACTAAATTTTAATACTAAAGTGTCCTGTCATTTCTACAACCGTTCATCTTTCTCTCGGGAAGTGAGCTTGCTCTGTGATGGAGTCAGATGCCATAGTGTTGAGGTGATCCAAGCAGGCGTTGGAATGATCTCAGTGTACTAAAATTTACTAGTGATCATGTGGCAGTTGCACAGAAAAGAGTTTGTAAATTTGAGGTGCTTCCCCTCACACCCCCAAACTCAACTTTAGGGACCAACATCCCACCATCTTAAAGGATGCTCATATGTGTTTGGATAAAGCTGGAAAGAAAAATGGCAGTGTTATGAACTTGTAGAAACCTAAAGAGCCTGGAAGATGGTTTCAGAGTGTCTACCATGGCTGCTGCACAAGTCCTCCCTATGGAATGAATTCTCTCTTGAAAACTGTTGCAAATAACTTCAAAAGGAAAGACAATAGAGGAGTAGACAGAGATTTGGTGGCTTAGCAGATAAAACTCTGAACCTTTCACCTCTGGATCCATGCTGAATACCCAGCTTGAAGTTCTCAAAAAAACCCTTTTTTCAACTTCAAAATGGAAATAACTTACCATACATAATTGGAAGTGATTTAGGATCAGGAGCTAGAATAGTAGTTTTATGGGGTCGTGACCTTTTAACCTACACATTTTGTCATGGTGCTTTTTACAGCTGGTGACATTTAGTCCAGAGAATAATTTGTCTTGACATGTTTTTGTTTTGCTTTGGGTTTGGTTTTGTAGCAGGGGCACACAGATACTTTTTGTGATAACTTCTTATATGTTAATTTTGTGATAAGTGCTTAAATTTAATTATAAGAAGGTTGATTATCTAGCTAATCTTTACATAAATGGAATTCTGATTTATTGTAGCAGATAAATTACAATGCAAGTGCATATCTAAAATCTGCAAAGGCATGATTGAATTTCTATGGAAAGAAATTCTCAAGCTGACTAAAGGGAGAAGGCATATTATGTGCTCTAACCAATACCTTCCTGGTGGGGATGGACCATGTGGTGGTTCCAGGTTACCCATAAGTCTTACTTCATGTGATCACTGTAGACACTGCTTAGAAGACTGAAGGAAATGACTTGATTGAGCCTAGAAAATAATATTTATTTCCTGTTATGATCCTTTGCACCATGCAACTGTTCCTATATAATATTACTTGGCCCTGGCTAAAGTTGTGCAATTCTGTTACAGCTGGGTTTCAGTGTAAGAGCTGAAGATGCTTGGAAGCTCATGCAGGCTGTATCTGCAGTGTATGTGAGCAGTGGTTTTGGATCAACAGTTAACAAAGCCTTCATTTAAGTCTTCACCAGGACAGACATTGTTATACATAAAAGTAATGAACATACTTATGCATACATACATACATATATACACTTTTGTAAATAAAGGCTAGGGCTTAAGTGTTTTAAAGAGGTTTCAGCTTATCGTGGTATGATTTGCCAACTTTCTTCAGAAATACTATGATGAGAAAAAGAAAAGCATCTTAAATAATTGAGTAGAAGTTTAGCCCTATGAATCATAACAGCTTACGAAGAGGGGAAGAATTAAAAAAAAAGCAACCCAAAACAACAAAACCTTAACTCGGAAAAAAAGTGAAGTACAACAAGATGACTGCTGAAAAAGAGTTAAGTGCTTCACTTTGTGCAGCTTGGCAAATGGAAGAACACAAATCATTGCAAAGGAAAAAACATGCTTGGAAATCTCTGGAGATTGACTTCACATGGCTAATTTACAGGCACATGCTGCATCTGTCACTTTTAGAAATCAATGAGAGTGCCTACCCTTTAATAGCTCAGGGTCACTGGTAAAGGTTGCTAGTGTCGGCCACATAGGAGAGACCTTTCAGGATGTTAGAAAAGAACCTTGGTGACGCACATTAACACCCACACGCTCTTTTATGTCACTTCCAATTTACTTTATCTTAAATTGTCAGCTAGCAGAGATCACTCTCATATTAATAACTAGAGGTTTGCATTCAAGCCAGGAAAAATAAACCCTGCTGATAGCTCCATGAGGCAGCTGGCTTGCTCTCAGGAAAGCCAAGAGGGAAAGACTGAGCTCTTAGTCCTTATTAGTAGATTCTGCAATATTAAGAAAAGGAAAAAGATGATATGACTTACAGATGTCCCATGTGCAGTGTATAGAGAAACATTTGTATTTTATTATTTTCTATAGATACTGTTCAATAAGAGAGTGATTCAATTCTTTTACAGTACTGGACTACAAAAGAAGACATTAAGGCTATGTATTAATATAAAATGTTCCCATGAGCTGGAACAAGTTTCCCCATCCCTGAGTTTATGTTTCTCCATGGTATTACTAGGTATTTAATCCTTTTTCTTACTCTTTTTCCAGTCTTATTGGAGAGATTTAATAGGCTTGATTTACTTTTTGAATTCAGCTGGTGGAAGCTGAGCTGTGGGACTTAGTGCTGGAAACATTTTTTTAGGGTAAATCAACAATGCCAAACACATCTCAGCCTGGATAGCAGTCAGTCCCCCAAAGCACATATCTATCCCTGGTCTTTAATAGAACAGGGCAGGGTGCAGAGCAGAGTACCCAGGAGAAGTGCTGATGCAGAACAGTCCCATAAGTGCACTTTGCCAGGGTTACTCCTTTAGGATCACAGCTATCCACTGGGGGAAATCACAGAGGCCCTGCAGCGTTCCCCATGGTAATTGCAGCTTCCTTCTTTCTTGTATCAATCAGGTGAATAAAACCCTAGATTTTCTTTCCAGCTTCCTCACCTGAGGAATATTTATCTACTATTTTGACTGAATCTATTCCTGAGAACCTTGCTTTTTCAGGCAAAACTTGAGCATGCTCATTGGAAAGCTTAGAACTGAATGCATTCCTGTTTGGATGATTATTAAACCTGCTCCTTGATAATTTCACTGGAATCAATTCCCTATTTGTAATTTTATTAACTGCAGCTGTATAGCTACAGTCATATTAGTTTCAAGATAAATCATCCTGGCACATTTTTTCTTTTTGTATGGAATCTATTTCATGCCTTTGATGGTGTTGGACAATTTTATCATCTACATAATTGCCTTCCTTTCCTGGTTATTTATAAATATGTAAAATGCATAGATCCCAGTAGCAATATTGTAGCATCTCACTCTTTGAAAAAAATGACCATTTCTTTCTATATTGTATTTCCTGGTTTTAGTACATTGTTACTTTTTGGCCTTGTGTTCTCTCCTATCTTGTAACACCTTTGGAACCAGATTTCAATGAGGAGCGAGGCTGAAAGTTTTTCTGAAAGTTCAACTACATGATATCAGCTAGCTCATGCTTACTCATGTGTATCAGACGATTTCTTCAGATAAGTCTAGTGGCTATACTAGCTATGACTTCCAGCTACAAAGCAATGTTTATTTCCCAGTACATCATATTGATCCCAGCAATCATTAATTCTTTTTTTTTTTAACCTTTCTGGAAATGAATTTTACTTGCCTGGAGTTAGACTTCCAGGTATGTTGTTTTCAGGATTACCGTTGAAGAACATTTGAAGACTGGTGCCATATTTTTCACTTTCCTTTCTTCTAAAATGTAAGTTAAATATGTCTACCTCATCAGCCACACTTCTGAATTGCAGAATAGACATACCCTAAACAGCAATCAATTTAGCAACTGGATGCATTCCAGAATTACAAAAAAAAGATAAAACTAGTTGCCCTCTGTGAAATGTTAAGAAAGGACTAAGTACTCTTCTGCAGAGAAACTTGTAACATTTATTCAAACTCTTAAGCTTCTGGTAAGAACTAGCTCTATTCAGGTACTTCTGCTGGGGTGACTGAGTTTTGCACAGGAAATAATTGACCTAGCTGTCAATAATCTGAGCTATGTGCATTTCACAGCAGCTAATCTAGGTCTAGTGGCAGACAGGTGGAGAAAGTGGGCTCCAATCACATCTGGCAGAAATGCCCCAAAATAAGGAGGTTATGGATGACTTTTATAAGTTGCAGTGAAAATTTTGCCCCTGGATTTACCTCTGTTAGGATGGTGTTTACTAGGCTAGTATAGTCACACTTTTTGATCTGATAACAGAACAGAAAAAAAACTTGCAGAGTTGTTGTTGCTGTTGTTGACAAGAAAACACGATATAACTCTTCTCCTGGAGTGAAGAAAAACATTTTCTCTGTTGGAATGATTTGCAAAGTGTACAATGTGGTACTAATGAAAAGATATATAACTATGAAGAACATCTCTGGAATTTGACTTTTTGAAATAGAATGCAGGCCTTTAAGCAGTCACTTCTGCTCTCAGGCTCCTATGGTATCTGCCATGTTCATACTGTGTCTTGGCAAACAGATTACAGATGAAGATTTAGAATAGATTTTTTGGCTTCTTTATATTATAACATGTCATCCTAGGTTAAAACAATTTGTCCTTCAGCAAATTTTTCCTCAGGGTTTGCAGCCCAGACTGTCTTCTACTGTGATAATCACTGTAATTAGAATTCTTGTTTTACTAATGATACTTTGTCATGCATGTTTACACTGTACAGTGGATGTTACACTGATACTGGGCATTTTGTTTATGTTCTCATTTAATATCTCAGGAGTTTTCAACCTAATACTACCACACAGGAGACCAAGAGGGAGATAAAGAACAACACATAGATGCAGTAGGAAAGACACACCTACCCTCTGTGTAGGTAGAGACTACTGTTTGATCAGTCCCTGTTGCTGTTTGTTTTAATTTCTCACCAGTCCTTTCCAGAATGACACAAAGGTACAGGAACTCTTCAATAAGTACAGCTGGATACATCTGCTTGGTGACTTTAGTGACCTATACTCAGCCTTTATTCAGTACACTCAAACTTTATTCAGTTTATTCTCAGTACGCTGTTGTCACTTGTTTAGGCCAAGTTGACAATCTTAATCATGCCTTACTGGCTTCGGTTCAAGTAAGTCAATAAAAATATACTACTTACTTGTGGTTAAGATGCAGAAACTGTTCCTAATTTGTTCTGTTGTTGCACTTGTAGTAATTAAAATTGAGCTGGTGAGGCATGTAGAAATTTTGTTGAAAAAACTGGTCTTACATTGCAAACTCTCCTTGCTTTCCCTGTTCCATCGCTGCTTCAAGGAGTAACAATATTCTGAATGCCTCGTATGGGACAAGTTGCTTTATTGTGCCAGATAACCCTCTTAGGGCCAAATAGTCTTGGGGTCAGATACACCCCACAGGACACATAAGCTAAGAAAAACAAGACAGCAAACTATTCTTCAGGTTTGTTGTCCATAAAAATATAAAAATTAAGAAAAAAAGTGGTTTATTCAGACACAGACTGCTTTGGGTTAACAATAAAAACACTAGAATTACAAGAATTCTGTTTTCTATTTTTAAAAAATTATATATTTTTTAATTTAGATACCTAAGAAAAATTGACATTTTCTGTATTTCTCAGATCTCTTGCCTGGGGACAGTTGTATCTTATTGTTTTAGACCCAGTTCTTGCTGTTCTATCTTTTTTCTTAATTCAAAGAGATTCAAGGTTTTGTTTTGGTTTAGATTGTTTTTTTTTCCTTCATTTTATAGTTTTTGATGCTCTCTAGAGAATATAGGGAGGTGAATAATATCAAATTTTATCTGTGCATCACCCCTGCTCAGCATGATTGCACAGAACAAATTGGAAAAAATAATCAACACTGGTCAAGGAGCTAAAGGCTAAACTTGATCCATAATTAAATGATACTTTCACATGGCTGAGTGAAGAGCAAGCAGCTATCACTATTCTCTGATGTTCTTTTACAAAACTCATCTCCATTCGAAAGCTGACTTTAAAAGTGTTTTTCTTCCTGCTAACATTTTCAGCAAAATCTTAGATTATGCTCTAGATATCAAAATTATTTTTTTTCTGTGAAACTTTTTCATTTGTTGCTGCCAAGTACTATGGCATAAAAGTAAGAATGCACTGAACTTCAAAGAAATGCTGTCACAAACAATGCAAGAGTTAATCATCCTTCGCCCCTGCTCCTAGGAGGCAGGAAGAGGAACTGCCCCAAAGGGATCTGCACTCCTAACTTATTCCGGGTGCTGTGGAAGAGGCACAGAATGACACTGGCAAAGCTCCTGGGATAGCATATCAGCACAAAATAAATTCAAAGCCAAAAATGAAATCTGAGAAGTATATACATCTAGTTTTATTATTTGTGCTTGAGAAGATAGCCTTCATTTCTTGAACAGATTCCTACTGTCTCCTTGCATGTGAAATTAGTTCTGGGCAGTACCGTTGTCATCCCAAACTTTCATTCTTTTGTTTTGGATGCAAATTACAAATCATAGTCCTAGTGCAAGCCCCCAGGGATCTGACTACAGATGATCTCAACACTGACCTTGGAGGTGAGGTTCCCACTGTAGAGATTATGCAAGTTATGATCTTTCATGATTTTATACTTAAGCACAACTATAGTCTTGTGCCTATACAAGGCCTGACAGACTACATGACATTAGGCCTAACCTAAAAAAAAAGTGTGTCAGCTCCACCTAGATTAAACATATATTAAATAATGGCTTTTTCTGAGCTAACCAGCTGGCAAACCAAAATACGGGAGCACTTAAATGCTGGTTTTCTTGTAGTAGTTCTAATCTCTTATGTATAGAAAAGTATTGCAAAAAATTCAGCTTC
This sequence comes from Caprimulgus europaeus, assembly GCA_907165065.1. The sequence continues at coordinate 17,260,466 of OU015527.1, forward strand.
ACACTAGACTTCTGCACTGAGTGTTGTAATTTGAACACGGGCTTTGATCTGTGTCCTGAGTTCTCCAAAAACACACCTATCAGTAATATATATATCTGCTCAGTATCCACCCTGATCCATATCTGCTCTCCGTTTGGACCACACTTCTTGCAAAGCATCCATCTCTGAGTGGGTGTGCAGCAGTGGGAGAAAGATTAGTTCGCATAACTCGGCTTTCTCATTCTGTGTTTATAAATGGAAAAAAAGTGTCTTCTGCCTGCTTATCCAGGTGGTACATGTCACCTGTCCATTCGTTGACAGATATTGTTCAAGAAGACTTATTCTGAGTGAATATTTTTTTTTTCCTATGTAAATGTAGGCAATATTTTTTATCTGGGTCATAAAAGCCTTACCAGTTACTTACAAAATCATCCTAGGATGTGCTGTTGTGTACCACATAGCCACAAATCCAGTATCTTTTCCATATTAACTTCAGTTATGTTGTTAGATGCTATTAAAAGAAAAATACTGCAGGGAAATGGTAAAACAATTTAGTTTTTAAAAACAACACAGTATTTTTGTGAATTATTACTTTTTTTTGCAACTATTCCTAAAATTTTTTTTGAGACATGGACCCCATTTCTATGTCCATGGGAATAAAATTAATCAAGAAAAGCTCAGGGCATGAACCAAACATTTTTATTTTTTTCCCCCCACAGTATTAAATTCTTCTGGTGTATTAGAATATTTTCATTCCTGCTTTCCTTTTTTATTGAAAAAAAAATATATTTACATAAATGGGTTGACTTCAATCTCCCTTTCAGGATGTTCTTGGATGTCATCTACATAGCACTGTGTATTACTAAAGAAGATAAGTGTAAGTGTATTCATGATTTCCTGAACCTGGCAATAATGATACTAACTGGTGGTAGTGACAGTGCTGCTGCTGTAATGCTTATGAAAAAGCACCCTTTGGGTAAAATCATACTGAATGTTTTAGTAATACTGCACAAAACCTGGACCTATCTTTTTTTCCCAACCCAAATTCTGTCATGTGTTCTTCAACCCAGATGTACAACAGAGGTGTTCATACATATCAAAGCAATGGCCTTTTTGATTCTGTGATGTAGAAAACATGAAAAGAAATTCTGGCCTCTGGGGTTGTTTGTTTTCCTTTCTAGAGAAGAAAAGGGGAGAGGAGTATTATGAAAGCAACTACTAGGAACTGATCAGAACTGAAGCACGAATGCAAAAGGATAACAGGAAAATAAATAATTACAATGAGGCAGAAATGAAAAGACTTACAGGAATCTTATATCCGTGTATTGAGGTAATATTCCTTTGAAGGTCCAGTGAGAAACCATTTATAATCATTAATACATAAGTAGCTTTACCTGTAATAAAGTATATCTGATACTGTTGTAAATACTTTGCCTGCACTAGCATAGTAATTAGTTATTGTGTTAGTTGTAAGACATTAAAGAATACAAATCCTATGAATATTACCACCATTTCAAGATAAAGCATTTACAGGACAAAAGATGCAAAGTAGTAAGTACTGAATTTACTCTGTGGCTAAGACATAGCACCTAATCCGAGGAGCTCCTATATCTGCAGTGTGAAAATACAGGAAGATCTTAACAGTGTGGAATATAGCCTTTAGAGCAAGGCTATAAAATGCAGTGATTAGAAAAAAAATAATAGGGCAGAAAACAAGATAATTGAACATAGAAAAGATAAGAAAGAAGAGAAGCATGCCTAAATGCTAAAAAGGAATCTATTTCTGGAAGATATGGTCAGAAATTATTGCCTCCTATTTTGTTTAGAAGAAGCTTAGAAATAGCTAATAAGTGTAAGGTAGGTGCTGTGAAAGCATATGATGTGGATTTAAACCACACTTGTGATCAGAATGATTCAAATAATTATTAGTGGGAGGCAGAAGAAGTAAGACAGAAGGAAACACTTGGGTTCTTCTATCTGCTTAAATGATGAAGTGATCCTGATTAAATACTCTCCCTTGAATCCTGGTGAGTAATAATGACTTTTTTTTCCCTGGCACTGAAGTGTGTTTTACCGTTTGAGCAGCACTCTGTGCTTAAATCTTATTATTGCCTACCAGGATAAACAAGAAGTTTAACTTGATTATTCAGGATGTTTCACTTATTTAAAGCTGGATTTGTTGCTACATCTATCAACAGGTTCAGCATTTTCTCAAGATATAGATGGAGTGTGAGCATCTGTTTGACTTTCCCTAATAGTTAGAGAGCTGCTTGAAGAAAAATATGTTAGGTTTAGGGAGAAACTATCTCAGAATATTTTTAAAGTCCTATTTCTAAATATATTATTCTTGGGAGTTGTGAGTTTTGGAAAATGGGGGATAATGAGCATAACAGAGCAAATATTCTTGAATAGATGTTTAAGAAGGAGGAATAAGATGTGTATATTTGCAGGACTTCCTCTGAAAGACAAAAAATTCTCTAGCACTTCTGGCATATGCTGCCTCTGCTGCACCTAGCTCAAGTAGGTGACAAAGTGACCACATTTTTGTTTCAATTAAATGCTTAAAAGTAGCTTGTAACACAGGGTTGGCAAGTCCCATTTTAAAAAATGCTGGACACATTTTCGAGAACAGAAGGATAAGTGAGTCTGGCTAATGCTGGATACCAGCCTTCAAGCCTCCTGTCCACACCGCCTGTGTTGAGTTGCAACTAAATGAACCCCTGGGGGAAGCTAAAACATTCCCATTTTGAAGTGTTTGGAGAGGCTGAATAGATATTTATTCTATTTAAAGTGGGTAATGATGTTATAACCAGTCATCAGACAACCTTTTTAATGTGACTACTGCTCCTAATTATGTCCTGTAGCTATGCTCTTTTCCTCCTATGGATAGAGAAGTGAAGGTGGGACCACTTATGGACATGACCATCTCAATCCTGTTGAAGGTTTCATGGTTTGCTTTGTTAAATGCTACCAAGTACTCTAGGGAGAGGAAAATGTGTGCCTTGTTCCAGGGGGCTGGATGAGGGTCAGGGAAAGGGAGCAGCCCCTCCACAGCAGAGTGTGGTCATCATCCTACACACACCCAGCTTACCCTATGGCTCACCCCTTCCTTTTCAGTGCCACTGCCCCCATGCCCCAAACCCCTAGGATCTCTGCCAGACAAGAACATTCCTAAAGCAGGTAGTTGGCTAAAAAAACCTTCTGCCAACTATTAAAATAATGTTATTTCCTTCTAATATTGCCACATTTCTGTAAAGCAGTACTCTGAAACTCATTTAGGTGGCACAGTCTCCATTGATTTTCTTAATACATATAAATCTCCTGTGAACTTTTTCACTCATTAAGACCCATTAGCTAGTTTATGGCATGATATCATAATCATTAGAGAGTTACTCATTGCTAATTGAACATTTAAGACTTCTGCAATTCATATGGAGTAAATTTGTCTAATATATGAGGACTCTATTGATGATTTTCCTTATTTGTTAATTTATAGTACATGTTGTAATTTAAACTTGTTTACTATTAATATGCAAATATTGTATCATAGCTATTTCCTTTTGAAACAAGCAAGGTTTGGGAAAATTTTGAGAGATGGGGGAGTGTATTCAATTTTTGCTAGGGGGTTAAAGATAGCTACCACTGGTAATTTTCCCAAAGCCTTTCAAGCTTGAAGTCATCAGCTGGCATATGGTAAAGTCTGCTGCTAATTTTAGTTTTATTTTCTGATTTGAATTTAAGAGGGTATACAGTCTTGGACTGTGGCTTTTTTTCCTATTTTATTTTTACAAATTATGGCACATAGATAATGTAATAATGCACACAAAATTGTTCTTCTTTGTTAGGAAAGGTGCAGCTTAACATGATCAGATTAAATTCACCACTGAATATAACTGTGCTCAAAGATTGTTTTAGCTCTTAACATTGCACATTTTCTCATGCGAGATGCCAGTATAGATGGACTCTAGCAAGTTTTGATACCTTATTAGGATTGCAGGATATCAGTACAAGGATAAGTATTAGGATACCTTATTAGAGTTTTGATAGGTTATGAGGACTGGAGTGCCTGTGTATTTAAAATTGTAGAGTATTATCAGCATAGAAAGAGAAGTCCATTAAACATGATGTGTCACCAGGATGTGAAGCCATACCAGTGCTTGCGTCAGTTAAATTCTTACGTGATAAAAGTAATCCTTGCAGCAGTCTTACAGAAAACTATAGTAACATGTTTATGTTGTTTATAGTAGTTTTAATTTATGTTTACTATTTTTACACCGCATTTTGCCTGGAAATGTGTTTTCCAGGCCTAAGTTTTGCTCAAGCAGAACTGGATTTTCATTTTGCTTTTCTATCATCTCTGATCAATGTGACTTCATTTGATTTTATCATGTTATTGTAATATTTTATATAATAGCACAGGAAACAAAAAACTCTTCTGCCTTTCTATAGAAAAGATTTTCCTTTGGAAGGGGAGGTTGTTGGCACTCTAAATTGGCTACAGCAGTTTACAAGTAAAAATGGCAAAAATGGGTGGGATATGAATTGTACCTCGTCAGTGAATTACACCTGTGATTTTTAGTATACCACAGAAATTCAGACATCTGTTCTGTTAAACTTCTGATTGCTTAAAAATTCTCCTTACACACAAAAACCCCTGTGACTAAAGTATGTGGGTATATTTAGTGCTACAATTGTCAGCTATAGTTAGATGTCATAGAGAGTGACTGTGATGTGCTTCAGAGAACCTTAAATGAGGAAGCCAGTCCTGCATTGAAAAATAGAAATTGCAAGTATCTCTACTATGATATTCCAGTGGGTATAATTGAACCTCATCAGGTAATTCTATCATCTTTGTTAGATGTCGTTTCACAAAACTACATGTGTAAAATATCTAAATCTTTAAAAAAAAAAAAAAAATTCAGTGTTGGGACTCTTTTCAGGTTATCATCTGAGAAAAATAGTAAAAGGTTTTTCAAAACTGACTTTAACAGCCAGTTTTCTATCTCCTCAAATTTGACCGAATTTCAGCATATTAGCACTGAGGATTTCCTGAACAATAGTGTTTTTTTGAGAACAGGCTTTAGACTGCCTTGAGATTATATTTACTCTCAACCTTATGTCATGGCTTTTACCTCTGAATTCCATTTTTTTCTGACCATCTATATTGGTTCTGGCTGAGATGGAGTTAATTTTCCACGTAGCAGCCCTCATAGTGCTGTGTTTTGTATTAGTAGCCAGAAAGGTGTTGATAACACACCCCTGTTTTGGCCCATGTCTATCGAATCCTGTTCAACACTATTCGGTACCCTCAAGGGGAAGGGGAGGTCTCTGGATTTGACAGCAAAATGACAAATATTGCAGATAGTCCAGCCCCTGTAACAAGCACGACAACTTCTTCAACCCCCACGACAAATACTGCTACTGCACCCAAAACAGAGGACCAACCCATGTCGGTATCAGTAGCTCCTATACAGAAAAAGAAATACACAAAAAAGTCAGCTCGCTCAGCAAAGGAAGAAAGTGAACCAGGGCCATCACAAGAACAGGAGGAAGATGTAGAACCAGACATAATCACCCGATCCCTGTCTCTAAGGTGAGCTGCAAGATCTGCAGAAAGACTTCAGCCGCCATCCAGGCAAGCACATTGTTACCTGGCTTCTCCGATGCTGGGATACTGGGGCCAGTAGCTGGGAATTAGAGGGTAGGGAAGCCAGGCAGCTGGGATCTCTGTCTAGGGAAGGTGGCATTGACGAAGCAATTGGGAAAAAGACACAAACCCTCAACGTCTGGAGGCAACTTCTGTCAGGTGTGAGGAAAAGATACCCCCTCAAAGACGACGTAATGTGTCACCCAGCTGAGAAAATCACCATGGATAAAGGTATCCAGTATTTGAGGGGATTAGCTGTGCTGGAGGTGATTGATAATGATCCAGATAATTAACAGTTTCCCACAGACCCAGATGAAGTCCAATGCACACGATCCATGTGGCGGAAGTTTTTACAGAGTGCACCATCATCATATGCCAACTCATTGGCAGTTACGTCCTAGAAAGAAGATGAGAGATAAATGGTGGATGAGTTAGCTGGTCAACCTCTGCAATATGAAGGAAGCCTATCAGCCTCCATAGGGGCTTACCTCTCAGCTGTGGAGAAACTGTCCCGGGAAGTCCAGCAAATCAAAGGGATATGTCCAGTTTCCCACCTGTATGGACCAATATCTCAGCTATCAGGAACCCGTGTCCCTCTGCTCAAGGGAAAGGACATAGACAATACACTCCATGAAGCACTCTGTGGTTTTACTTGTGTGACCACGGAGAGGACATGAGAAGGTGGGATGGAAAACCTATCTCGATCCTAGGGGCACGGGTACATGAATTCCAGGGAAAAAAATCACAGAAGGAGACCCTTCCAAGAAATATGCTGCTTCAGTCTCCAGTAGGCACCTCTCCAGACAGAGTAAGAGGGCTGATCTCATTTCTGATCCTCTTGAAGGGACTTCTGACTCATTTACAAGAAGTGAGTGGCAAATGCCATGATCAAGATTAGAGATGCCCTGCCTCCAGCCAGGTGGAGGAAAGGGATAACCAGATTTATTGCACCGTGTGGATTTGATGGCCTGGCACATCAGTCCCACAAGAATATAAGGCTCTAGTGGACACTGGTGCACAATGTACCCTAATGCCATCAAGCCATAGTGGTAGAAAGCCCATCTGTATTTCTGGAATAACAGGGGGATTCCAGAAACTGACTGTATTGAAAGATGAAATGAGTCTGACTGGGAATGGCTGGCAAAAGCATCCCATTGACACTGGTCCAGAGGCCCCTTGCATCCTTGGTATAGATTACCTCAGGAGGGGGTATTTCAAAGATCCCAAAGGGTACCGGTGGGCTTTTGGTATAGCACCTTTGGAGAAAGAGGAAATTAAAAAGTTGTCTGCTCTGTCTGGCCTCTCGGAGGACCCTTCTGCTGTGGGATTACTGAGGCTCGAAGAACAGCAGGTGCCGACGACTACCACAAAAGTGCACTGGTGGCAATATCCCACCAACCGAGACTCTTTGGTTCCAATTCATAAGCTGATTCTCCAACTGGAAAGGTAAGGAGGATTAGTAAGACCCACTCACCATTCAGTAGTCCCATATGGCCTGTCCAGAAGACTAATGGAAAGTAGAGACTGACAGTGGACTATCGGGGCCTGAATGAAGTCACGCCGCCGCTGAGTGCTGCTGTGCCAGATATACTAGAACTTCAATAAGAACTGCAGTCCAAGACAGCCAAGTGGTACGCCACAACTGATAGCACTAACACATTTTTCTCCATTCCTTTGGCAGCAGTGTGAAGTTTGCTTTCACCTGGCGGGGTGTCCAGCACACCTGGAATCGACTGCCCCACCATTTAGCATGGACAGATCCAGACTGTACTGGAATAAGGTAAAGGTCCTGAACACCTGCAGTACATTGATGACATCATCATATGGGGCAACACAGCAGAAGTTTTTGAGAAAGGGAAGGAGATAATCCAAATCCTTTTGAAAGCTGGTTTTGCCGTAAAACAAAGCAAAGTCAAGGGACCTACTCAGAAGATCCAGTTTTTAGGAATAAAATGGCAAGATGGGCGTCACCACATTCCAGTGGATATGATCAATAAAATAACTGCTCTGTCTCCACCAACTAGAAAAGAGGAAACACAAGCTTTCTTGGGCGTTGTGGGTTTTTGGAGGATGCATATTCCAAATTACAGTCAGACTGTGAGCCCTCTTTATCAAGTGACTTGGAAGAAGAATGACATTAGATGGGATCCTGAGCAACGGCAGGCCACTGAGCAAATTAAACAAGAGATAGTCCATGCGGTAGCCCTTGGGCCAGTCCAGGTAGGACAAGATGTTAAAAATGTGCTATACACTGCAGCTGGGGAGAATGGCTCAACTTGGAGTCTCTGGCAGAAAGCACCAGGGGAGACTCGAGGCCAACCCCTTGGGTTTGAAGTCAGGGATACAGAGGATCAGAGGCCCAATATACTCCTATGGAAAAAGAGATATTGGCAGCGTATGAGGGAGTTCAAGCTGATTCTGAGGTGGTTGGTACTGAGACACAGATTCTGTTAGCACCCTGACTGCTAGTGCTGGGCTGGATGTTCAAAAGGAGGACCTCCTCTACACACCATGCAGCTGATGCTACATGGAGTAAGTGGGTTGCACTTATCACACAAAGGGCTGGAATAGGAAGCCCCGGTCATCCAGGAATTTTGGAAGTGATCACAAACTGGCCAGAGGGCAAAGATTTTGGAATGCTGCTGAAAGAGGAGGTGGCAAGTGCTGAGGAGGCTCCACAGTATAATGAACTACCAGATGATGAGAAATTATATGTCCTGTTCACTGTTGAGTCCTGTCGTATTGTAGGGAAACACCAAAGGTGGAAAGCTGCTGTGTGGAGCCCTACATGACATGTTGCATTAGCTGCTGAAGGAAAAGGTGAATCGAGCCAGTTTGCAGAGGTAAAACACATCTAACTGGCTTTAGATATTACCAATCGAGAAAAGTGGCCAATACTCTATACAGACTCATGGATGGTGGCAAATGCCCTGTGGGGGTGGTTACAACAATGGAAACAGAGCAATTGGCAGTGCACAGGCAAACCCATATGGGCTGCTGAATTATGGCAAGATAGTGCTGCTCTGCTAGAAAAGCTATTTGTAAAGTTTCGTCACGTAGACGCTCATGTACCAAAGAGTCAAGCTACTGAAGAGTATGCAAACAACCAACAAGTGGGCCAGACTGCCAAGATCAAAGTGTCTCAAGTAGATTTGGACTGGCAACATAAAGGCAAAAAATTTTTAGCCCACTGGGCCTATGATGCCTCAGGCTATCAAGGAAGAGATGGCGACATACAGATGGGTTCGTGATCGAGGAGTGGACTTAACCATGGGCATTATTGCACAGGTTATTCATGAATGTGAGCCAAGTGCCACAATCAAGCAAGCCAAGTGGTTAAAACCTCTCTGGTATGAAGGATGATGGTTAAAATATAAATATGGAGAAGCCTGGCAGATCGATTATATTACTCTCCTACAAACCTGCAGTGGTAAGCGCTACGTACTCACAATGGTGGAAGCAACCACTGGGTGGTTGGAAACATATGCTGTGCCCCATGCCACCACCCAGAACACTATTCTAGGTCTTGAAAGACAAGTTCTGTGGCAACATGGCACTCCAGAAAGAACTGAGTCCAACAAAGGGACTCATTTCCCAAACAGCCTCATAAACTCCTGGGCTGAAGAGTATGACATTGAGTGGATGCACCACATTCCCTATCATGCACCAACCTCTGGAAAAGTTGAACAGTGCTGTGGACTGCTGAAAACTACACTAAGAGTAATGGGTGGTGGGACATTCAAACATTGGGATACACATTTAGCAGAGGCTACCTGGCTGGTTAACACTAGGGGATCCACCAATCAAACTGGTCCCATCCAATCTAAACTTCCACTTACTGTAGAAGGGGACAAAGTCCCTGTAGTTCACATGAAGAACATGTTAGGGAAGATGGTCTGGGTTAGTCCTGCCACAGGCAAAGGCAAATTTGTTCATGGAAAATTTCAGGAGGAGGGGGCTGCTGGGCACTGTATTTCACGGGCTGGTTGGGTGCTCAGCTGTTTCGTTCCATTTATCACATTTTTATGTTGTATACTCTTTTGTTAGTACTGTTGTTGTTGTTGTTTGATGTTGTTTCTCCCTTACTATTCTGGTAAACTGCTCATGTCTCAACCATCTCAAATGAGCCTCGTTCATTTATATTTTCTCCTCCCCACACCACCGGAGGGGGAAGGGTGGGGCAGGCAGCGACCCTCACTGGTTAAACCACATCACTGGGGTAACTTACTGCATAGGAAAGATTCTACTGGGGCATACATACAATTATGGCCTATATTCATTCCTATTTTTAGTTACGCTTGCCATTGACCCCTCTTAGGGAGTAAATTAGGAGTTATTATTAAGTTAAAAACATAGCTGCTGCTAATATAGATAATGATGCTGCTAATTTGACTCAACAATGCAAAACTGATCTGTAGGTGTCTCTCCAAATATAATATTTTGTGTCTATAGGCACATATGCCTATAGACACATATGTGTCTATGGTCATGTATATAAATGTATGGAAGATTAAATCTGCTAAGTATTATAAATTCATTCAATTATGCCCTATTATAATCCTTAATAATTTTCAGTTTTATTTTAAATAAAGGTAATCTTATGATTATCCACACTTTTAGAAGATAATTGCACACATAGAAGTTATAGTTTAATAACAACATTCCATTTCTCTTTACAAAATGTAGATATCAGAACCTACAGGCATTCTCTTTGTCTCATTTGAAACATACTATGTTCATCTCAGTGAAAGGTTGGTAAAATTTCAGGTTAATCTCAATAATTTAATATTGGAGCACATTTCCTTCAAGTTCTATTGGCTATCTTTTCACAAATAGAAATTTTTTCACAACTATTATGATTCTTGGTTATAAAAAATTGATTTGATCAAAATCTTCAGTGCTTGTGTTGGTGAATTAAAAATCCTGAATCTTGATTAAACACTCTAAATTTAGCCATGCAGTTTTTAAACTCAGGGAAATGTTATTGACTTTATTATTGAAAAATAAGTGTTAACACTAAGTCTATTATCTAAACACAAACTAATGTCTGCTGTGATTGTTCAGTCCTTTTAAGTGTATGACTACACTAGACAGGTTTAAGAAGAAATATCTAAATTAGTTAGGTTTAAGCATCAGGAAGTAATATACCAAAGAACAAGGAAAGTAGTGCCATTAGCAAAGTGTTTTCCCTGTATTGTTTGCATTCTGAGCAAACAAGGTTGTGCACTGTTATACGAAATGAAGTAATGTAAAAATAAGTTTAAACTGAGAGCCAGCTTTGTTTGAAAACAATGGAAGATATTTGATCCTTTACAAATTCTGATGGAAAATTAAACTAAGAAATTATTTCATTCTTGTCCTCTGGTGAGACAGTAATCATTACAAAGCAGATTTATTTTAAAATCCTGTCAGCTAATATTTGTTTACTCAACATGTGCACTAACACTCTCCAGTGGAGGTTGCAGCCAAGTGGAAACAAATTGTTAAGATTTTGCTCTGTTTCAATTTGGTATTTGCAGCTTGCCTAGTGAAATTTCACTATTTCAGTACTGTGGTGTTTTTTAAGAGGTTCTGTTAAGATATGACTTGGCAGTTATTTTTGTTTCAAAATATATATTATATATTCAACATTTAAATATTCCTACATGATCAAGTGAAAAAAAAGATCAGCATCTCATAGTTTCTAATGAAGTGACTCTCCTACACACAATTACTGTGCAGGTTTAACATTAAGTATATCTTCAAAATTAGTTGCATTTATTTATTCTTTGCCTATTTGTGCCATAGAAAAATGTACCTCTGCTTCACTGTAAATCTCACATCTGAACCAACGATATCTTTATACTGTGTCATAGTCTAAGCTGTCCACTGTAGCCTATTACTGTCATATGCACTAGATTAATTTATTTAATCCACCCCTTTCTCCAAATGAAGATAGGCCTTAGGAACTATCACAAAGGACAGCAGGATTTGATTCTTATGCATGTGGAAAACACTTTCCAAAATCAAGACTGCTGCCTTTCAGGTCCCATTGTAGCCAACCTCCCAGTGTTTCAGAGGATGGGCTTGATGAAGTCCACATGAGTCCCAGCACCAGACTTCAGGAGGTGTCCCCTGGTGAGGAGCCCCAATGCATATATGTGTGTCTACATTCTGATGCAGATAATGTTTTGGAATTCTCTTCAGTTGTACAGTGCTGTTCTGGTTGTTTGATCTTGGGGTCTGCCTTTTCACTGAGAGATTTGATGCACAATCATATCTTTCACTTCTAACACTGGGTGTTTCTAACCTAATACATCTGTGCACCTACTCCTTACTTCATCTTGCTGCATCTTCTTTACATCTGGATCTATTAGATAGTCCTAAGATATGTTACTGCAACTTCTTAAAAATCTGAAAGCAGGTTTTTCTTTAAAGAGATATCTTTGTAAGTATGCATCTTCTTAGCCTTTAACTGGGTCCCAAATACTAAAGTTAAAAACCCTAATGTTCAAATTCTATTGTGTGGTTGGTTGACCCTGACCAGAGACCAGATGCCCACCAAAGCCTACTTTATCACTCCCCCTCCTCAAATGGGCAGAGGGAGAAAATTATAAGGAAAAGCTCGTGGGTGGAGATAACACGGAGAGAGATCACCCACCAGTTACTGGCATGGGCAAAACAGACTCGACTTGGGGGGAAAAACAAATTTAATTTATTACCAATCAAAATCAGAGGATACTGAGAAGTAAAACCAAATCTTAAAACAAATCCCCCATCCCTCCTTTCTTCCCGGGCTTAATCTCTCTCTCTCAATTTTCCACCTCCTCCCCCAAGCTGCACAGGGGAACAGGGAATGGGGTTGGGGTCAGTTCACCACACATTGTTTCTGCCGCTGCTTCCTCCTCAGGGGGAGGACTCCTTCCCCCACACCAGTATGGGGTCCCTCTCACGGGACACAGTCCTCCACGAACTTCTCCAACGTGAGTCCTTCCCATGACTGACAGTTCCTCATGAACTGCTTTAGCATGGGTCCATTCCATGGGGTGCAGTCCTTCAGGAAGGGACTGCTCCAGCGCGGGTCCCCCACGGGGTCACAAGTCCTGCCAGCAAACCTGCTCCGGTGTGGGCTCCTCTCTCCATGGGCCACAGGTCCTGCCAGGAACCTGCTCCAGCGTGGGCTTCCCACGGGGTCACAGCCTCCTTCAGGCATCCACCTGCTCCGGCGTGGGGTCCTTCACGGGCTACAGGTGGTCATCTGCTCCACCATGGACCTTCATGGGCTGCTGGGGGACAGCCTGCCTCACCATGGTCTGCACCACAGGCTGCAGGGGAATCTCTGCTCTGGCACATGGAGCACCTCCTCCCCCTCCTTCTTCACTGACCTTGGTGTCTGTGGAGTTGTTTCTCTTACATCTTCTCACTCCTCTCTCCAGCTGCAAAGTGTGCAGCTTTTTTTTTCCCCCTCTCTTCCTTTTTGTTTTCTTAATTATGTTATCACAGAGGCGTTACTGATGGGCTCGGCCTTGGCCAGCGGCGGGTCTGTTCTTGTAGCCACCTGGCATTGGCTGTGTCGGGTCGGACATGGGGGAAGCTTCTGGCAGCTTCTCTCACAGAAGCCACCCCATGTCCCCCCCTCCACTGCTACCAAAACCTTGCCACGTAAACCCGATACATATCGCTTTCCAACTTTCTGCATTAAATCTTGACAGAACTCATAATGATCTTCCTATTTTTTTTTAGTAATTTAAAACCTTTTTATAGTTTAATGGTGTTTGGTGCAGCAAATTACATAAAGCTATTCTTCTTATTATTTTTTTTTTAAGTAGGATAGTGTGTTTGGTTTGTGTGTGAGGAGGGGCGGAGGGGCATTTTTTTTTGGTAGTGGGGGAAAGAGTCAAAAAGAGTCAAAAGCTCCCCTGGCTCTAAGGCGGAGACTCCCCAACCCAGGCTAGGCCAATGATCACTAGAGAAATGCCTCTGGGAATCCATATTGGTGAGGGGAAGGACTGTCCTGAAAAGAAGAAGGTGTGGTACCTGGAGGAGAGACAGTTGACCTGAACAAAAGACGACCATCAGTCTAAAGAAAGGACAGACAGACACAGAGAGAGCTTCGTTGCCAGAGAGAAAGACAGAGACCCATACCCAGTTCACTGGATGGAGTAGGAGAAGGCAAGTGAAGTCCTTTGCAGCCCGTGGAAATTAAGTTTAATGGTGGAGCAGAGACCCACGTGTAGAGCATGCAGGACTCCACACTGGAGCAGAAAAGCTGAGCCTGAGGGCAGGTGTGATGGAACTGTGACTCCAAGAGTCTCTCCCTGCCAGAGCTGGGGTGGACCCCCAGAGTGGGGGTGGACCCCCAGAGTGGGGTTGAGTCTGCAGCCCATGAATGTCTCCATGCCAGAGACGGGACCTGAGCCTGAAGAGGTCCATGACTCCACGGGAAGCTCTGGAACATCTTGTTGCTGGAATTTCATGCTGTGAAGAGTAGCAGAGGTGAACTGACTGCAACCCCTCTTCCCTTCTCCCTGTGCTGCTGGGGCTTGGGGGAAGGTAGAGAAACCAGGAGCAAAGTGATTTCAGCCTGGGAAGAAGGGAGGGGTGGGGGAAGGTGTTGTAAGATGAGGTTGTTTTGTCTACTCAGAAGAATGGCAACAAATTAAATTGATTTTTCTTCCCCAAGTTGAGTCTGTTTTGCCTGTGACCATAACTGGTGAGGGAGCTATCCCTGTACTTCATCCTTATCCTGTGCCCTTTGTTGTGTCTCCCATCCCATCTCACTGGGCGGGGGGAGTGAATGCAAGACTGCATGGTCCCACTGTGGATCAAACCACCACAGATAGCAATTAAAAAAGAAAACCCACATGGCTATAGTAAGATGAACAGTAAAAAATTATTTAATAAGGTAACATCTTCCAAATGTTATAAACTAACATCTTCAAGAATGAAAATTATTCTTTTCTAATGTTGTCTTGTCAATTCAGTATAAAAAACTACAAAAATTCTCATATCATTAATTTACAAACTAACATTTCCTTCGAAGAAACTTGGATATGTCTTTTTGCTTCTCTGAAAAGATTCAATCACACAGAAAAAAGAGGTCTACTTTTCTTATGAGTTTGTCATGTTTACAATGTAGACTACATAAATACTAGAAACAAAAACCTTTACTGTCAGTAGTCTCAAAGTTATAAGAACAACATTTTTTAGTTTAAATTTAATGTCAGACCTGTAATTTTCTAATGAACATAAACTAAACCCTTGACTTTTGGGAAAATGTGGTTCAGAAATGATTCTTTTTTATTTAGTGCCAATAGACACATCACATAAATAAAGATTGGTCATTGCAAAGGAAGTCCTGATTTTTAGGCACTTTGCATTGGTTTTGTGCAGATATTTTTTTCTTTACTTAAAAAATATAAAAAAGCTATCTTGAAGGTGTAGTCCATCTCATTTAATAAAGTATCTTTTAAAGGACTTTTTTTGTGATTGCCATATCACACCTTTGTGATCTTATCACATCAGAGGAACCTCGACCAGCTCAAGATATGGGCCCACGTCAAAAATGATCAGAGGAATTGAACACCTCTCCTATGAAGAAAGGCTGAGACAGTTGGAGTTGTTCAGCCTGGAGAAGAGAAGAAGGCGTCCAGGCAGGTTTTGAATGTCTCCAGAGAAGGAGACTCCACAACCTGGGTAGCCTGTTCCAGTGCTCTGTCACCCTCACAGTAAAGGAGTTTCTTCTCAAGTTTAAGTGGAACCTCCTGTGTTCCAGCTTACACCCATTGCCCCTTGGCCTATCATTGGTTGTCACTGAGAAGAGTCTGGCTCCATCCTTGTGACACTCACCCTTTACATATTTCTACACATTAATGAGGTCACCCCTCAGTCTCCTCTTCTCCAAGCTAAAGAGGCCCAACTCCCTCAGCCTTTCCTCGTAAGGGAGATGCTCCACTCCCTTAATCATCTTGGTGGCTCTGTGCTGGACTCTCTCAAGCAGTTCCCTGTCCTTCCTGAACTGTGGGGCCCAGACTGGACACAATATTCCAGATGCAGCCTCACCAGGACAGAGTAGAGGGAGGGAGAACCTCTCTTGACCTACTAACCACACCCCTTCTAATACACCCCAGGATTCCATTTGCCTTCCTGGCCACAAGGGCACAGTGCTGGCTCATGGTCATCCTGCTGTCCACCAGGACTCCCAGATCCCTTTCCCCTACACTGCTCTCTAATAGATCATTCCCCAGTGATTATTCCAGATGCCAGATCATTCCAGATGCCCCATCCCTGGAAACATTCAAGGTCTGATTGGACTGGGCTCTGAGCAACCTCATGATGTTAGTTGAAGAGGCTGGACTAGATGACTTTTAAAGATCCCTTCCTACACAAACCACTCTATGATTCCATAACTCTATGATTTTTACAAAATATGTGTTAACCAAGAAAATCACCTATAACTCATTTGCACTTTAATAACTGTTTTTTTCTCTGATTATTATTTGATATTCATCCTCATATACAGAACATCTTTATATTATTTCTCTCTTTGCATAGCTATATCATCATAATATGGTTTGCAAGAAACTATTCTTCCTTTTATATGTGTTTGTTGGCTGTATATATTTTGTATGTCTTTGTACTTTCAAGCTTAATTTGATCCAGGAAGAAATGTTAGCAAAATTACTATTTGCAAAGCTATTTTAATGCTGTCTCTAGTCTAGATGAAACAAGGAAATTTTGGAAAAAAAACCCCAACAGTCAATAACTGACTTTTAGACTCGTTGGATTAACACTAGAAACAACCTTTTAAACCATTCGGATGTGATACAATATAAAATAATTACAAATATAGTACATTCATCTCTTAAAAGTTTGCGTGAATATTTTCTTTGGTTTCATTTCACACAGAAATGCAGTAACACATCTAAATTATGAGGGGGATGCTTAAGCATACCTGTATTCACAAGAATTTTTCCAGGAATTCATACTACACACTTCTTTTCTTTCTTTCTTCCTTTCTTTAAAAACAAACAAACAAACAAACAAAAAACCATAAACTATTACTGAAAGGTACTTTAAAGAAAATACTTAAGACATAAAATAGAAAGTAATAAATAGTACTGCAGAATAGTTTTGATTTCAAAACATTGAGTATGTAAAGTACAAATGCAATTTTAAGAATCATATCAGTTCAGTCAGGAGAATTAAATCATCTGTGCAAATAGTATGTCCAAAGAAAATAATAAGAATATCTTTGATTTTCTATATCAAACACATAGCATATTGTACGAATAATTTACAAGATAGTAATTATTTACAGAATTTACTCTATAAATAACTTAGGAGAACAGACACTCATTTTTTTTTTGTATACAAAATTTTTTAGCTGAAAAAAGACAAAACTTACTAGTTTTAGTCAAAAAATATTTTTCAATGAATGCAAAGCAATATTATCTGTCATCTTTTGTATTAAAATATTAAGATGAGTTCTGGTACAAGATCATAAGTCATCCCTAACTCATTTTAAAGGATCTATAGGCTTATGAACTTTAAAGATCTCTTTGAATGAAAGTAGCTGAATTCCAAATTTAAAACCATACACAGATCTATGTTTCCTTCTGTTTTGGTTCAGACTATAATCCCATTCATCTTTTAGCAGATATCAAATGCTCTATGTTGCATCATGCCCTTGAAACTGCATCATTTAGAAACAAGAGAAAAATCCAGCATCTCATGTCAAGAAGGCTACCCAACACTTTTGAAGTAAAGGGACATTTTTTGTACAGCAAGTGTATTTCTGAAAACTGCTTATACCTGTGATAGTATGTGAATATGTTGATACGGTTCAGCTTTGTCATACTTTGTGCTTGATTTGAACAATATTCATTTTATACAGTATATTACATTGTTATATAAAAAACAAAAGATCACTAATTATAATTACCCACATTACATTAATGAAAAATACAACAGACGTATATAGTATCTTTTGTCCCTTTGGTTTTCAATGAAAAAAGAGAAAAGCTATAAATGCTTCAAACACATAAATATAAATAATTTATTTAGGCATACCCTTTCTCATGAGCTTCAGCATTTAACCTTAATGATTTGTCCCTGCTCATGGCAAGGGGTAGGAACTAGATGATCTTTAAGGTCCCTTCAAACACTAACCATTCTATGATTCTATGACATTTCTGTCAACACTACAGATTATATGCAAGTTTCTTCTTTCTTTTTTTTTTTTGTTTTTGTTTGGTTTGTGGGGGTATTTTTGAGGAGGGGGGTTAATTAATTATTTTTTTTTTCCCCCAGAGGAGTATTATTCCTGTTACTAGTAAGTACTAGAAATAGAAATAAAATCCACATAAAACTGCTCAGTTTCATTTAAACTGTCACACAATTGACTTTATTATACCAGCTGACTTGGAGTGGTTCTCTTTGTTAATCAGACCCACACAACTCATCCCATTATACAGCTCTATCCTAATCAATCAAACATTTGCACATTTCCTCTTCATGTTTTTCCAAATAGATTTTTTTCTTATGGCCGTAAACTCTAGTGTGGAACAGGTGTCACATCTGGATACTTTACAAATCAAAAATTAATAGGAAAGTCTGTCAGTAATTCCACTCAGCAGGGAAGGCTAGTTGAAAATGTCCAAAATGACGGGAGAATGTGAGGTACTTCTCTCATTCATGCTTGAGTATAGCTCACATTGATGTTACCATGTTACCTTGTTATTAAAATGCTTCCACCAATAATTTTCAACAAGCTTCATTCATCTGTTTGTAAACACTGGAAAAATAGCATGGTTGATAGTGCTGGTGGAGAGACAGTGCCACAAATTTAGCTTAAAAATTGTGAGAATCTTATCCCAATTTTTTATGAAAAAACAGGAAAATGCAGAGTGGTGTTATGATTTCTTCCAGGCAGTAGGGTAAGCTAGAAGTTATCATTAACTCCTAAATTCTTGAACCTCAACAACATTCTCAGTGCATGAGGTCAAACTGTTTTCTCTGATTAGAGGGTGCTTGTGAAGAAAAACATTTCCAGTGTGAGATCTCTGATTTAACACACAAAAAAGTTTGATTGCTACATCTTCTAAATATGTATCTGCAGCTTACCACTTAGGTTTTGTTTTCTTGTACAAATAAAGGAGTGCAAATGCTTCAGGGATACTTTCTGCCCTTCAAAAAGTCAGAAAACCCACAAAAACTTTATTACAGTTGTACAGGTTTGAATCATGCACCTAAAGGAAAACACAGCAGAAGCTGCATTAAGATTGCTGATGCTGGCAGAGGAGAAAAGCATCAAGCAAGGAGTCAACATGTGCAGCTTGGGATGAGGCCGAGCACTCTGATAGTGGGTCAGGAAGCTCAAGTGTGAAGTGAAGGAAGGCCATGGTGGGTCAATGTTTCTTCAGAGAACTTTGTGCGAGGAAGAGATTTACAATGGAGCTTTGAAGGGTCGTTTGGCTTGAATTGGCTTGGCCAGCCAATAGGAAATCACGCTACTTTCTGTGGTTATCTCTGCCATAAATTACGCAGCTTCTCTTAGTGCACAATATACTGAGGAAAGCAGCATCTCTTCTGCTTCCCTGTGACTTAACCCACCCTGTTCACTTTTTGCTTGGTTAGTAGGAATGCATGGCTGACGCTCTTTGCTGGAAGAGGAGAGCAGTATGATAGAGAGAGGTAAGCTGCAAACTGTTGTGGGTAGGTTTACTGGTTTTTAGAGCATTTTCACACAATATATGTAGGCAACAACCTGTAGCTCCATGTGTTTAGAAACAACAACTGTGAAGGCTTTTACTGTGAAAATAATGTCAATATTTAAACACAGAAGGCCACATCTGTCCATGTAAGCCCAAGGTGTCCTTTCTTTGGAGTTTCTTTGGCTTGTCACAACTGAGTCCTGCTGCCATAAAGTGCCTGACAGCTTTACCATCAACACCACTGAAGTAGGATTGTATCCTAAGAAATGGTTATCTTCAATTACCTTCAAATAACTACCTCCTGTTTGAAAAGGCTTCTAATAATAAAACAATTTAATACAAAAAAAACCAAAACAAAACCAAGAACAAAATGAAAAAATACTTTTTATGTACAACACAAGGGGAAATACTGTTAATAATTTGTACATGAAGCTTCACAAGATGTTTCAATACAGGACAGGCTACATTAAATAGGTATAGCATAAATTATGATAATGAGGTAATACTATGTTAGAATGGATAGTAAAGACCTATGGTAAACCTCCAAAAATATCCATTATGACCAAAATGTTTCCAGAAGCCTGGACATAATCTATAAAGACTTTTTCTTTTTTCTAAAGTAGATGTATTGTTTACATTTCATGAAGGAGATTGATAAAGCAATATAGGCCATAGTATTTCAGTTGCCCCAAATCAAAAGTGCAAACTTTGGAACTGCTCACAAAAGCAGATAAAAATATAATTCAGGAGAACACAGAGGAATTATATTTCCTCTTTAAAGACTCCCTTGTTGAATCATGCAGAAACTGTTGATTATATTTTAAAGGTGGGCTTTTTTTAAATACATACCCATGACTTCATTTGTCTAGAGATGTCTGAACTTCAGACAGATTTGGAAAATACAGTAGATAAAAGCAATTTATGGGAAATAAAAAATGTCACAAAATGGTAGAAACCTTTCCCCAAGGGAAGGGTCATTTAATAGAAAGAGTAACTTTTGCCCCGCTTATTGATAATCAGGAAGTTGAGACATAAACATCAGTATCTAAATAAACTATTTCAATGAGAGTTTTAAAATAATGATTTTCAAATTATGCATAAGAATCTGTTTTGCTTTTTAATTTGAATGTGTGTTGTTAGTGCTTGCTAATTTAGATTTTTCTGTCCTGAATAAGGTCACATCTGCAAAAAGTTGATGTGCATCTTCCTTGCTCTCTCTGATGATATTCACAGAAAGACATGAAGAACCTTGAGGAAGCATGGGCATCTTGTGCAGTGTTTATCACTTGTGATTAGGAAAAGCTTCAGGAGTATATCACACTGAGCCAAGAGCCTGAAGGCATGGAGGATATCCTGAGCAGCTGTGTACCCAGGTCCCTGCTTTAGATCAGGCAAAACAGCAACTGGAAAACACTGTCCCAGGTGACAGCCTTCTCTGAGCCCCTTGGAGAGAAGTGTAAGAAGCTTCAGAGTTCCTCTCTGCAAGATCTGATGCTTGTGCTTGAACCTTGCTCCAGAGGTAGGTGGGCATGCCGCAGCTAAGGTCACAAATGGAAACAAATGTAAGGTCGTAGTGTGCATCTAGCCTTCACCAAAGAGTTGGCAGAAAAAGAATTTGAAGATCTCAGTAAATACATAGGCAATGGAGTTGACAAGAGTCTTTGTTTTCATTGCTCACTAGTAAGGTTAAAATTAAAAGCATTTCTGTTAATTAAAGAATGAGGTGAGAACACTAAAAAGACTACAGGATTTAAATTAAACACAACTGAATTTATTTTGGATTGGGAAGGAATTTCTTTAAAAGTGCAGTAATGTGGGGATGAAGACTTCATCTTTCAACACCACATTAGAATAATTAATTTCTTGAGTTTACTGTGAAGGAGAATATCTATAAACTATGCTATCCTAGCTTGATTGATTTTTATGTTACTAAAAGTCCATTTTCAGGGCTATTTGTAGCAGGAGGTTGTTTCTTCAACATTATGGCAGGCTGCCTGGTTGGGTTGTGGGGCTGGAGGAGGGAACAAAATGCATGGCACATGGTATTAAGGAAAAAGAGAGATGGTGTTCTCCAGGCATCTTCTACCTGCCATACGCTCCCTAAATTTCTTACTCTTTATTCTCTGGATGTTTGGGCAGATGCAGAGGCTGTGTAAGAGACGAACAGTGGCATTCTGCTGGGTCCATGCTGACTCGATTTGTCCATGCTAGTAGTTCTCCTGTTTATTTGACATGGTTAACTGATGATATCATGGTCGTGGCTTGTTTGTCCAGCTGGTCTCTTCATTTTGGCAGATTCATTTTCAAGTGCCGTCTACCTCTGTGAAGGTAGCTTTAGTGAAGCAAGTAGGGAGGGAAACTGACAGGTAAAATTATCTAAAAAGCCAGATGTGTGCATGCTCTGCGAGAGTCATTATTTTAGATGCCTTTTCACTAATAGGTTTAAAATGCAATATTTGCCTTTTGCTTTTGTCAGCATGCGTCAGCTCTTTTTCAATACTGTTAAAAAAAAAAGGAAAAGGTGTCAGTCTTGCCTTCCAGTACCGTTAACAGATCATCTGCTAAATTACTAAAGGAGATACGAATTAGTAGAACTCATTTATATTTGTCCAACAAATCTACCAGCTCTTATCAAACTACTTGAGGGGAAATGTAAAGAATGAAGAAGTCCCATAATTCACCTATGCTAGGAAGGGAGGCATTTTTCTCTGTAGTAACTCTTGAGTGTAAAAGTGAGGAGTCCAAGATGCCTTCTGGCACCACAAAGCTCCTGAGGTGTATGTTTCATCTCAGAGAAACATATGAATAGCACCACATCTCTCAGGCTTACCCCACAAATGAAAAATCACTAGGAGAGCTTTTGCACCCCAAAGTAATCTGTTGATAGTCTACCTAAGCCTTTGGCCAAATGGCTAGATGCAAGGCCAAATACTTTGGGCATGTACCTTTGATTCCCTGCCTTGGACATTTCAGGTTGTTTAACACTCTCTTGGAAATCCTTTAAAAAGCAGTAGATTTCCAACCTTCAGTCTGTTCCAGACAAAGATTTTGATTTTTATTCTTTTTTTTCAACAGTTCTTGTCCCCAAGGTTGCAGGCAATTTGCTTTCTGAGTAAAAAGATCTGTTATTTCCTAAATGAGAACCTACCCCTCTGCATTATATGGGAGTAATGTAGGCTGTGAGAAGTGGTGACCCTTTATAATAGATTTTCTTCCATTTGCTTCACTGAAACTTCAAGGACTGCATTTTGATTCTTCCCTCGTGTTTTTACCTCAGAGACTGGCATGTTAGGGTTATGAAACTAGGAAAGCTCTAGTCAGATCAAAAGAGGTGGCAAATAAGTACATTAAATGCATAAAATCCTCCCCTTCAACATATACACCATTTATGTGATCACAGCATCAGTGAATTATAGCACGAAATCAATGTAATTTACACAGTTTACACAAGCTCTCTCTACCCCGTTTCTACCTCTTCCCTCCTAGTATAAAATAAAATAAATAAAATTAAATAATTCTTTATATATTTCTCAACAAATGCACTTCTGATATATCTTTCTTATCAAATCAGTCTGACACTTTTCCTTTTCAAGTCTGACATGACATCAAATTGATGTGTAAAGATGTTTAAAAACCTATAAACCAAATTACTTTATATATTTCTTAATGGTATAAGGTAAAAAAGGCTTTTGAAATTGAGATACTCCTATCGCCTGTATCTTTAAGGGATGCAACATATCTTACTTTAGTTTGTCATAGTGACTGCTTCACTCATTATTTGTTATGTCTGATGTTAGAAATGTATGGCCACCTTAACCATGAAAATTCAACATTTATCCTCCTGCCTGAGGACATGTTTGTTTTGAAACAAGAACTACATTGTGGTTCATTCATGCAATATTTACATGGAACTAATTATGGATATTGCAAAATTTGCCACCTCTATAGTAATGCTGACTATTACACCTGCACTTTGATAATTTCTTGGTTTCCTTCTATGAATGTCTGCTTCTTCATTGAAGAAGTTGAACTTAATAGTCCCTAAAGAAATCCATTGTTAATGAGTATAATAAATCAACTAAAAAATGCATAGATGTGGGTTTTTATGGGAAAGCAGTGGAAGTTATGAAACGTAACCATCAATTACCTTTGCCACTCCTTTATGCTCAAGAAATTGTATGAGAAATAGAGACAGCTTTAGACTGCATTTGAAAGCCTTTGAGATTGTGTGCTGCTTAGCAGGACATTGGAAATGGCAGAAGTAATTATTTCCAGCACATGTGACAGAGACACATCATGTTATTGTAGCACTGACTTAAGAATGAGTAAGGGTAATACAGTGGCAGACCTTGAGTTAAGAATTAGGGATACACCCACTTGGGTTGGCTGGTACTACTCCTGCTGGTGGAAGTGAAAGCATCAGCGTCCATCCACGAAATGAAACTAGCTCTGTCTGCAGAGCTGCACCCAGAAACAAATAAGATGTTGAGACCATTTTCTAAATCCTGGCATAATACAACAAGTATAGCTATTGAGGAATGTCACTTTGTTTAAATGACAGCTCCCAAATCTCCCCAGAGGCATTTACTCATGCAAGTGCATGGTAAAGAACGTATCTAGAAGCCACAAAGCTTTGATAGCCTAAACAATTACAGTTGCTTCAACAAACTGAAAACAATTCTTTTGCCAGCGTCAGAACAGGAAATGCTCTAAAATACTAAAATTTGTATACCATTAGGGATTGCAGGGATCGGAAATCTTCCACACTTTGCCTTAGAATCTTTCACAGTATTTACCAGAGTGATTTTTCACTGTACAGTCTTCCACATACAGCTAGGTTACATTCAGAGACTTACCCCAAGGGAGTAAAAGCACACAACAGTCATTAAATGTCTATTGTCCCATAAATGGGAATATAATACATACCATCTTCTCTTCAATCACAGTGACAAAATGTATAGTCCCTTGTTGATAATCAATATTACTGTGATGACAACTGTTTTGAAGTATTATTTTTTTCACCTCTGTTTCTTTTTTGATGACATGGCAGAAATAGTTTGATTAGTTTTTGATTGTTTCTTCTTGCATTCATAAATGAATGGGTGTGTTAGGAATTCACTGAGATAAAGCTAATTCAGAAAAATTAATTTTGCTTTTAATACTCTAGTTTATTAGTTGTCTTTAACTCTTTCAAGGGTAAGCACTACAGTAAAGAGCTAGTCTGTGTGAAATTTCTGCCTATAGCACTGATGTTCTGATTAACTGAAACTTTCATCTAGTAAAGCATAAACTGGAGAGGAGCAAGGAGCAAGACCAAAAGTCATAAGAAAGGTGTTTTCCGTCTGTAGAGAAGCTTATCACTTGCAGTCCCTCTTGAGAAGGTCATGAGATAAACACAAGTAGGGTAGAATATTCACCAAATCTTCTTAGAAGGTGCTATCAGCCTTGGAGTAAAGATTCATCTAAATAGACCCCTGTCACTATGCACTGTTGGACTTAGGTGTAAATTGTGTTGGAAAAAACCAAGATTTTCTTCTTCAATAGTGCTTCATTTGCATCTATGCCCTTCAACCAAGCAGTATTTTACTCTCCTTTTTTTTACTTAAACTGAACAAGTTTGGTGTCACTTTTGTGGAACAGGAGGTTATGATCTTGATCACATCATTGGAAGCATAACTGAAAAAGAACACCCTAAAATGTGCATCCTATTCTGTTTCTCACCCAAGGAATATTTTAGGCACACAAAAGAGTATTCAGATTTTCTGAATTTAATAAATTAGTTTGTCTAATCAGAAAAACAATAATTATCTGCACAACTTGTCAGCTACAGTCTTGTCCTAGGATCCGAGGATTTGTTTAGGCTATTTCTACATTGCTGTAACTAATCCAGAAGCTTATGTTTCTGGGTTTAGAGAGAATTCTATGAGTTGTCTTTGCTCTGGTTATACGTGAGGTTTCTGGGATTACTAATGCAACAGAACCATTAGACCTTATTTTAAGAACACCTTTTTTTTCTTTCCAGATACAATCTTATTTTTACCTAAACCAGCAAATGCTGTGTTTTCACTTAGCCTTGGGAATGCATGCTAAGCATGGGGTTGGGTGCCACTGACTGATCTTTTTCACAATAGGGCAATAGAAGTCTTATTTCATTTGATTTCTCTCTTAAGATGATTTGCATTTTGACATTTTCATGTGCTTGTGAAAATGAAAACATTTTAAGTCATAGGAACTATTATTTCTGATAGTCTCACAATGTATGCTATGTAGTTGTTTTTTTATAGATATTACAAATAGCATATTAGTAATAAAGCTGTCTGAGCTGGCATTTAGAGCCTTTTGCTGCCCACTCTTTTTGGGTAGGTTGGGGTTTGGACCATTACAATAGGGCATGTTGGTGACTTTGAAAGTCATGAGAAGAATCTGAAACTGGATTCGGTTTCTAAGAGGAAGCTTGTCTGCAGACAGAGGAACTCAGATATTCACAGCACTGGGATGCTAAGTGGACAGGCTGTTATGCCTTTGTGCACCTGAAATTTTTCCAAAGCATATGGCTTTATTCGCAGGCATAATGAGCTACAATAACCAGCCATGAAGTTTATGAATTGTGGGTCTCCATGAGCAGTTGCTGTAGTCACAACTGGATCTGAAATGGTGGGAGACAGTCATCTTACCAGTCATAGGTGATCAAGAATGGATTTGTTGTTAAGAGTTCAGTAAGACTTCACTACCTGAACAGAATTATCAGTATCAACAAAATACCAGATGATCTTGATAGCTGGGGAAGTTACAGATCAGTAGACTGCTACCCACTTGCTTTTCTGTCCAACATTTATATTTGGCCAGCTACATCTCACAGCTAATTTTCTACAGATAAGCATGTTACTGATGATACTTGCTAGAGAGAGACACAGAAAAGGACGTTATCCTCAGAGATTTGCTCCACCTTTTTGTTCTCTAGTTGTGACATTCTTAAAAGCACTCCTAAAGTCTCTCTGAATTTAAGGCAATACTTAGACAGAGCTTTTGACTGAAAAGGGAATCAGAAAAGAAAAAAAACTTGCAAAAAATTCAGATCCAGTGAAGGATTTTCCTCTAGGGAAGTCTCAAGCTGTTGTGCTTTCCGTGTGTCTCTCTAGCTGTTTATAGGCATTCACTCAACTGCTTCTCTGAATTTGTCAGGTTCTTGCTTTGCTCCCTCAGCTGGTTTTGATCAGGTTCCTATAAAAAGGAAGTTTCAATTAGCAGTGATCCGAACATATTCTGGAGGTATATTGTTATGGCTGTTCAACGAATAGCACTCTTTGTTCATAAGGGTGTGTGAGACTAAAACACAATGCAGCCAGAACTGTGAGTCACCACCACAAGCACTGTAGTTTGTTGCAGAGGTCAGATTCTGACAAAACCAGAGGAATCAGCTAGCCAGATTGAATTAACAGTTGAAACACATTAATTTATGCTACATAAATGTTATTGTGGCCCTGTAGGCAAGTACTTAGGTCATATGCTTTATGAACTATTTGCATCAAGATGGCTTTCCAGCTGTAAATCAGCTCTGAAGTGCACCTCTGCAAAGTGTTCATGCCTCTCCCTTTGCTCCCCCAGTCTGTGCTCTCTACTCCATCTCTTTGTACAGCAATGGCTCACCATTCTGCATTTGCTTTATGGGATTTCCTGCAAAAGGAGTGGATCAGAGCATAGCTGAGGTTGAGTATAATCGAGAAGTTAAGCCCTGGCTGCCAGTCATGCTTGTGGGAGCTGCGGGTCTGTGGCTCCCTGCATCTGGCAGCAGGCAGGGCTGCTCCAGTCAGTGCAGCTGTGTTGTAAATGGAAACCTTGATATCTCAAACACACATACAACGCAGCCCTTGACAAGTCTTTTTCTCTTCTGGGGAAGAAGAGGAATTAGATATATTTTTGGACAGATTATTTCAGAGTGAAAAAAAGCAGAAGTGTTTTCTGGCTACAATTTGTGGCATCTGAGGACACATGCCAAGAAAGAATTATGCATAAACGATAGTGTTTAAACTTGTTTTTATGTGTTTGGATGTGTCTCTGCCAAAAATCTGACAGGGCCTCATTGTTGGAGCTTTTTCATCATGAAGCCACTGACTGCACCCAGCAAACATTTCATACATAATGAAATAATTGGGGGCCTTTGGTGTTGTCTGCTTATGTCAACAGCTGCATAGCACACTCTAGTTTCCAGCAAGCCAGGTACATGTTACAGCAGTGTGAGAAGGGAGGCAAAGTCTGTCTCCAGAGAGGAGTGATCTCTTTAAACAAGAATATTTCATTTGAAGCTCCAGTTTCACTTAGTTTGTTTGATTTGGGTTGTGCCTGCCTTTGCACAAAGGGTTATTTGTTTTACTATTGTTAATTTTTGTTTGGCTCAGCTAGCACATCCACTCCCTTGCACCGCTGCCATTGCAATGCTGAATCACACTGTACATATATCTTCCCCCACAGAGTGCCACAACACATGCCTTCTCTGGTTTTTAAATGTGATACAGGCAGCATCCTTATTGGGTATCTCCATTGCTAGGGTTCTCAAGGACAGAACAAAGCTGTTTCAGACTCTAGACTGAAACTCATTTTAACCCATGTTCCCTGGTCTCTGGGCTTGTTGATTTAGGAATCTTGGGTATAATTCATCTGATGTAAATCACATTTTTCTTTATGCTGAATATTTCAATGGGATCACAAAAAGAATGTTTTTGTAGTATTAAATATTCATAAAATCATGCTATAATAGTTAAAGGGATGTGAAATAGATGAAGCCTTAAATGCATAAATATTTAATATTTTAAAAGCTTTTCATAGGACTTTTTTTTGTCTTCACAAACCTTGTGCTGTTACCATACATTAGTTTTTGAATGGGGAAACAATTATTCTTTTAAACTTTTGCTATTGTAAATGAAAATGCTTAGTCTACTTAACAACTATTTGGTTTTGCTTAACTTACTAAAATTAAAAAAAAAAAAAAATGGTCCCCTAACTGTCAGTCCTGCTTGTGTGAGTAATCTTCATTCCTTCTGCTTCTGAAACACTCCTTTGTTGACTTTTTTTACTGCAGGATCCAGTTTACCATTACAAGGATTGTAAGATGGCTATTAAAACTCCCAGAGTGTAATTTTTCTTCATAAATATCTTTTTCTAGAAAGCAAAAAAATGACTGTCTGAAGTAAGGTTGATTTTCAGCAATAATGAATGCATATGTTTCCCATTAAACCTGTCTTCAGAAAACTCATGACAGAAAGAAAAATCATTAGCAGTGACAAAAGAAATTCTTGTGTAACTCGTGAGTTTTTCTTTTGTTTTGCCTTTAGATGTATCTCCATTCTCTTTGTGAAATAAGAACCACAGCACATAGCATTAGGTGGCAATGGTTACATGTTTCCTAAGCAACAATTTGATCAATAGAAGCAGTACACTAAATATTTACCACATTTCATTAATTGGGTTAAGGAAGTAGGGATATTTATGACAATTATCTGTAGCACTGTGTAGAAAGATAGCCAGACAAACAAGCTTCTGTAATCCACTTACACCTCAGAGATGCTAAAGGGTTGAACAAGCCTATTAAACAAACTATACGCCTGTCTGTTTGGAGGAGCTGTTAAATCATGAATCTCTGCACAGCACCTGAGGCAGTCAGTTAATAAAGATCTTTTGTAGCAGATTTCTGTTTTATTAAGGATGGACATAAAGCAGAATAATTTAAAATGTGTCAATAACTCAAGGCAAAAATGCTTAATGCAAGAAGGATCATCTTCTTAACTTGTAGTCAAGCATACACAGTGGTAACAGGTGGGATAATACCCATGGGATCAGAAGTAATTTTTTTTGATAGATAATGTGGGGGCGTTTATAAAAAATATCCCATAGTGTTCTATTATTGTTATGTCTGTCTGGAAACCAAATTTGAGCTTTAAAAATGGAAATTAATGTATTTTCCATTAGCTTTTCCTAGGAGAGAGTCTGAAAATTTGGCTGCCCTTTCAGGTGGATGAATGTATAAAGTGGAGACACTTTCACATTTTGTTATTGGAGAGGAAAGCACTAGTCTTTACTCTGGGAACACATGCTTCTAGAGGTACTCTGTGCAATACAACATGCAAGCCAGAGAAGGTGGTGGCAGCGTTTTAGCACAGCAGATCCATGGAGGAACACTGACTTGCTGTATGCTGCAGCTCATTGCTCATGCTGCAGCACTATTAACCACACATGCAGTGTAGAACCGTGTGCCACTGCTTGAAGAGCAGACACAGGGTTTATCACCACATTTTTCTGAGGACATGTTCCCATGGATTTGTGAATAATGGGTGTTAATTTGGCAAAAGCTGTCCTCTTTCAGCTGTGTTGCATCCATGGCAGGGCTTTCAATGAAGCAGGCTATGCATCACTCCTGCTTGGGACTGGCAACTGTGCACCAGCAAGAGCATGCAATGTGGATCAGGCCTGGAGAGTGCCTTCTGAACAGTAAAGGGAGACAGAAGAGCAAAACCATAAATATATTCATATATATTACTCAACAATTAAGTTTTACTGATTATCTCCAGGGGATGAGATCAAATAGTATGACTAGCTCCACTTTTCAGAATCAGTGTTTTCTGTTTTCTGGGTATGGCTCGGATATGTCTTCCATAGCACTTGCTCTTTGCTCTTCCTGTTGCCTGTCATAGGTCTTGCTTGATTGAGAACAGGCAGGTTAAGGTGTGGACTAAAAAAGAGGGGGTAAAAAAGCAAAAGATCTATCCTAATGGTTAGACTTGAACTGTCTAGAGACGCAACAGAGGCTTTAATTAAATTCACTCTGTTTAGTAATTTTTTAGCCGTTTTGATTGATTTATTATGTATTACATCTGGTCTTCATTTGCTGCATTGCATTTATACTACTGTTTTGTTTTTGTCACTTATGTGCTGCATATTAGTCATGAGTTCTTGTGGTTTGCAGTTTTTGAGTTATACCGTGCAAAACATTCACGCTATAATTTGAAACCAGGTGTTTCAATATGAAAGCAAATCACTCCAAGATTTACACAAACCACTGGGTTAACTACCCATCGAGTTTGTCAAAATGTGTTTGTCTAGGTTAGAATTTCACTTCTAAAGATAATAAAGTCTGCAGTGAACTTTCAGTTGGGCATGTTTATAATTTGTGATATAGTTAATATTGTAATTATATATCTCATCAATTAATTGTGCTTATGGTTTTCTAATGTAGTTGCCCTGAATCCTATGCCAATATATTTAACACAAAACCAAGCCAAAGCAAATAAAAATTCCTAACAATCCTAACTCTATGATCCATTCATTTTGATGATGTACTTTAGACTAGTGGAAAGGGTTTTAAAATTAGTGTTAACACTCAGGAAAAACAAGTTCTTTGGACCACCATTAAGTTTAACAAAATGTTTCCTATGAAACACAGTATGGTTGTCATGCAAAGTATCTAAGACCTTAAGTGTGAGGAGTCACACAACTGCTTCAGAAATCAAGGTGCTTGTTTAGCTCAAAATGTTAGTAAATTGTTACACAGACCACTTAATAGAAAAATCATCTCAGCGATGGAAGCATTGAAGTGAGTATTCTGAATCTTCATAAATTTCTATATATTCATTGTGTCAAGCACACGCACAAGGCTGCTAAGGGCAAAGGAGGCATTGCAAATATTTTTAATGTGCTTATCACATCACAGGAATGAAAATGTTCATGATTACTCTGAAAGATGATAGATTATAGCTAAAAATTCAAAAGAACATTTTAATACCTTATTTATTTTGCCTCTTTCTGGTGGTAATATTTAATGTGGAATTTCTCTTTTTGTAGACATGATTATGTATTTGTATTTTTTTGGAAGACACTGGTGTGCTTCAATTGCAAGTAAAGTATGCTTATCACTGTAAACTGCTCTGGATTTTCTAAGCTTGTGTAAAGCTGGCTGGAGTCTGGTCTTGTTTGTGCCAGCCTAATAATAATATTTTCAGGATTATACTGATTTCAGAGGAGTTGCTGTTGGTTTGTGTTGGCATCAGAATCTGATTCCTGATGGTAAAAGACAACTTTTTATCTGTCTGTTTTCTAGAATTGATATATTCTTTTTTGGTTGTGGGTTTTATGTCTTTGGATTTTAGTATTGTTATTCTTTAATCTTATTTTTATTGCTTTCTCCTTCCTTTACAACAAGGCCTCCTCTTCATCTTTAGTTCTGCAGTTTTGCAAGGTGTAATCTTCAGTGGCATGAGGTCATCCTAGTCACTGACTTTCCTCCTTTCTCTTGCAAGATATCACCAGTGTGCACCCTTGCTGCCTTCCCAGTTTTGATGGATGACCATTCATGTGACGTTGAATGGACAGCTGATATGAACATTTTTAAATACATATTTTGCTCATTTGGGTTTCAGTACAGCACCAGTACAGCTTGCTGCACGGCACAGCCAAATGGAGCATGCTGCAGCAAGGAGGTGGTACACAGAGCTAGTGCTGTCTCATTTTCTTGGTACTGATTTCAGAAGAGTTCTGATACTTTGGGTTTATTTTGAGTGAGAGAAAAGGCAGTGAAAAACATTTGCAAGTCTCTGGGTACTTCACATCCGAAGGATCCCAACTGGTTGATCTTAAGCCTACATGTATGTGATGAGTTGACCTTGTCTGTCTGCCAGGTGCCCATCAAGCCCTCCTCGTAGGACAGGGAGAACAACTGTGATAGAAAAGCTTGTGGGTCAAGATAAGGAAAGGGAAATCACTAACCAAGTACCGTCACAGGCAAAATAGAATTGACTTGATGAAAATAATGTAATTTAGAATCATAGAATCACAGAATGGTTAGGGTTGAAAGGACGTTAAAGATCATCTAGTTCCAACCCTCCTGCCATGAGCAGAGACACCTTCCACTAGACCAGGTTGCTCAAAGTCTCATCCAACCTGGCCTTAAACACATCCAGGGAGGGAGCATCCACAACTGCTCTAGGCAACCCTTTCCAGAGTCTGACCACCCTCACAGTAAAGAGTTTCTTACTAATATCTAATCTAAACCTTCCCTCTTTCAGTTTAAAGCCATTTCTCCTTGTTCTGTCACTAGCTGCCCTGTAAAAAGTCCTGCTCCAGCTTTCTTGTAGGCCCCTTCAGGTACTGGAAGACCACTATAAGATCTCTCCAAAGCCTTCTCTTTCCCAGGCTGAACAGCCCCAACTCTCTTGACCTGTATTGATAGGAAGGTTCTCCAGCCCTCAGATCATCCTTGTGGCCTCCTCTGGACTCGTTCTAACAGATCCATGTCTTTCGTATGTTGGGGCTCCAGGACTGGACACAGTACTGCAGGTGGGACCTCACAAAAGCGGAGTAGAGGGAGAGTCATCTCTCTCAACCTGCTGGCCATGTTTCTCTTGATGCGATTTAGGATATGGTTGGCCTTCTGGGCTTTGAATGTAGATTGCTGGCTCATGTTGAGCTTTTCATCCACCAGCACTCCTATGTCTTTCTCCTCAGAGCTGGTCTCAAGCCACTCATTCCCCATCCTGTATTTATGTTTGGGGTTGCCTGACCCAGGTGCAGGACCTTGCATTTGTCCTTGTTGAACTCCATGAGGTTAGCACAAGCCCACCTCTCAAGCCTGTCAAGGTCCCTCTGGATGGCATCCCGTCCCTCCAGCGTGTGAACTGCACCACACAACTTGGTGTCATCAGCAAACTTGCTGAGGGTGCACTCAATCCCCCTGTCCATGTCACTGACAAGGAAGTTAAATAACACCAGCCCCAATACCAACCCTTGAGGAACACCACTCATCACTGTTTTCCACTTGGACATTGAGCCATTGACCACAACAGTTTGAGTATGACCATCCAGTCTGTTCCTTATCCAGCAAGTGGTCTATCCATCCAGCCTCTCTAAACTTAGAAACAAGGGTGACATTCAGGACAGTGTCAAATGCCTTGCACAGGTCTAGGTAGATGACATTTATTGCTAATCAATAACAGACTAAGATAGTGGGAAATAAAACAAAACTAAAGCCACCTTCTGTCTCACCCCTCATTCTTTCCAGGCTTGACTTCATCCCTGACTCTTCTACCTCCTCCATCCCAGCAGTGAAGAGGGAAGGGCAATGGGGTTGTGGTCAGTTCATAACATTTTGTCTCTGTTGTTCCTATCTCCTCATGCTCTTCCCCTGCTCCAGCTTGGGTCCTTACCATGGGATGCAGTCCTTCAGAAGCAGACTGCTTCAGCATGGGTCCCACATGGGTCATAGGTCCTGCTAGAAAGCCTATTCCTGTGTGGGCTCCCCTCCACAGACTGCAGTTCCTCCCAGAAGCCTGCTCCAGCACAAATTTCCCACAGGGTCACAGTGTTCTCAAGGCATCTTCCTGCTCCAGTATGAGGTCCTCCATGGGCTACTGATGGACATCTGCTCCACCATGGACCTCCATGGGCTGTAGGGAGACAGCCTACCTCACCATGGTCATCACCATGGGCTACAGGGGAATCTCTGCATCGGCAGCTGGAGCACCTCCTCTCCCTCCTTCTTCCCTGATCTTGGTGTCTGCAGGGCTGTTTCTTTCACATTTTCTCACTCCACTCTTGCAACTGCTGTTGCACAGCATTTTTTTCCCCTTCATAATACATTATCACAGAGGCTCTAACACCATCACTAATTGTCTCAGTTTTGGCCAGTGGCAGGTCTGTCTTGGAGCCAGCTGGCATTGGCTCTGTGTAGTGGTTTCACCCACAGTAGGACCATGTGCACCTTCACTCCCTCCCCCAACCCAGTGAGATGGGATTGGAGTCACAACAAAGGGGACACAGGATTAGGATGAAGGACAGGGACGGCTCCCTCACCAGTTATGGTCACAGGCAAAACAGACTCAACTTGGGGAAGAAAAATCAATTTAATTCATTGCCATTCATCTGAGTAGCACAGTGAGACACAACAACCACACCTTACGCCTTCTCTCACCCCTCCCTTCTTCCTGGGCTGAAATCACTTTGCTCCCAACTTCTCTACCCTTCCCCCAGGCAGTGGCACAGGGGGTAGGGAATGGGGGTACAGTCAGTTCACCTCTGCTACTCTTCACAACATGAAATTTCAGCAATAAGATGTTCCAGAGCTTCCCATGGAGTCATGGACCACTTCAGGCTCAGCTCCCGGCTCCGGCATGGAGACATCCACGGGCTGCAGACTCACTCCCCATTCTGGGGGTCCACCCCGGCTCTGGCAGCGAGAGACTCTTGGGGGTCCCATTTCCAGACACCTGCCCTCAGGCTCAGCTTTCTGCTCCAGTGTGGAGTCCTCCATGCTTTACGTGTGGGTAATTGCTCCACCATTGAACCTCTGTGGTTATAGGTGGAGGTTGTAGGTACCTCCTTTACCTTCTGTGTTAAACTGGGTGTCTGAGGTTCCCTGTCCTCTCCCTCTTCCTCCTTCTTCCTGGAAGGAACTCTCTGTTTAGGCCAATGGTCACCTTTTGTTCAGGTCAACTGCCTCTCCTCCAGCTTCACTTCTCCTTCCTCTTTTTTAAGACCATCCTTCCCCTCACAAATATGGGTTCACAGAGCCATTTCTCTATTGCTAATTGGCTCAGCCTGGGCTGGGGGCTATGCCTTGGAGCTAAGATAACTTTTCTTTTTTTTAATAGAAAGCCAGTGGAAAAAATGGTGCAGACCATTATAGCTTATTCTTCTTTTCTGGTTATGGAATATATCTCTACACTCTAATTTAAAACTGAGAAACACCAGACATTTCATGTTATCCATATTTCAGTTATCAAAGACATCAGTAAATAGCAACCATTTTTTATATTGTCAATGAAAGTATTTTGAAATCTCTTTTCCTGGTGACTGAATGAGACTTTTGGAAAATGCAGGATTAGAAAGGTAAACATTGGGAAGTATGCTCAGCTGGGCAGAAATATAAAGAGCTTGGAAGAAAGGAAAGCACTGAGAAGAAATCAGTTGGCACTGACGTATTTGGCTTTGTTACTCCTTTCAAAATCAGCAGTAATTCAGGCATTCAGAATTGAACTGCTTGTAATCACAAGCACAATGAAAAAATAAAAATAGAAAGACTGTCCCTGCTTATAACTCATGATTGTCTACCTCATTTCCTAGTTTTACCTTAAATCACTAGGCTGTCTTCATTTACTGTCAGTACCCCTGAACTTTGGAGAAGATTAAGCAGATTGTGAGAAATTTAAGTTCACATTTGTTTTTGTTAAAAAGCTGTGCAGTTATTTTGCTGAGATGGAACTCTCTCTGTATTGTTGTTGACTTCTTTGTCTCCACCCATATACAAATGGCAAGGGTTACAATTAGGTGTGCCAAAATAAATTTTAAAAAAATATTGGAAATAGGGAGCTTTTATTTTTCTTTACAGAAGAGATTCGTGTTATCATTCGAGATAATTTATTTAACCTCCTACTAATTGCAGATTTATTCCAATGGTATAGACTCCAGCTAAATTATTGGAAGATCTCCTTTGTAAATCTCTTGGTATGTTATCTGTTGACTTATCAAGTTTATTTCTATTAGAGAAAATGAGTTTCCATGTTTATCTTTCAACCATTTCAGCATTAGCATTAAAATTGACAAATTGCTTTTATAATGATATGGAGCCAAGGGTCATATGTGGTAGGGCACATGATTTATCCCAGGGTTTTGATCTGATGAACTATGGTATTTAATTTGCAAAATGTTTGCCTGGCTTTTTCAATTCCAATGTTTTCTAGGCGTAATCTGATTTTGCAAATAAGTAAGGTCTTTCTGTAGTACCACAATCAGATTTCTGTAATTTCCAAATAACTCTTCTAAAATGTTCTAAAATTTCTAATTGTCAAAAGCTTGATCTACATATTTTTTTAAAAAAGAATTCCTTTCTTCTATGAAATCACAGATCTAGTATCTAGAGCAGATCAAATGTATACAGGGAAGATCTTAAAGAAGCTTAAGCAATTTCCTTATGCAGGCAGGAATTATAAACACGACTTCCACACACTTTCTAGGGGATTTATCTGGACTTCTGAGTTAAAAGTCCTGTATCTTCTATTTTCAGCATCATTTTTAAGGTAGAATATATTGTAGTTTTATTTTAAAGCATCACTCCTGCCTGCAGGATTGTAATAACACTGCAGACTCATTTTTATCACAAGGCTAATCGCCTTGTTTAAAAGCAAAAGAAAAGCAAACATTGTGTTTCCTAGGAATAGGTTAATATTAGAATGACTAGAAATGAACTCAGGATTACACTGGTAGATAATAATCACTTTATTTTCACCTAACACCTTCAAGTGCTGTAATTTGCTACAGTAAACCTGATCCAGTTTTAAACAAACAAACTAAAAAAGCAAAACACCAAAAAAAACCCAAAACAACAAAAAATGGATCTTCATTAGCAAAGACTTGGAGGAGATGTAGGAGGGAACTAAGTCTATTTGTCTTACTATACCTCATAAAGTAGCTGTATTAATCAAATTTGTTCAGATTGTATCTGTACTGGATGTATTTTGTGTTAGATCTATATGAATATTTAAGGACAGATAAACCAGCAAATTGATTAGCTTTGATAATCTAATCCGTAGCCATGTGGAGTCAGTTTCTCTATTCTTATGCACAATGTGAAGTGTACACTTACAGTTCTGGAGTATTATATTTTCTGTGCAACCTTGTGTTTGAGCAGGTCTTGTTCATCTCAGATGAGAAATTGCTTACATGGATGGTGCATATTTATGTACCAATGGTTTAGATTAATAATTATGAATATATCTATAGCTGTTATAGTACACCTGAAAACAGCAAGGCTGAATGTAAGTCATGTCCCTGCTCCTGACAGACTTTATCCTCCCTTTCTCTTCTTTCCTGCTTTGCTTTGTAGAGGAACAGGACTGGGATCTGTACAATTAGATGACAGTGCTTGTACTATGCTGCCACTTTCAGGGGCATGAAATCACCCTGTGCCTCTGCTTCCACTCTCAGGTACTCAGGGTTTCTCTGCAGTCCCTTCCATGGCCAAGTGTTGAGCTGCTGGCTCTACATGACATTAACTCCTATTCATTTGTGCTTTTTTTGATACTGAAGGCTTGTCTCTCTACAGTTATCCTCCCAGTGAGTGATAAAACATATTTCTGCAATGGTGTAATTCTCTGTAATTATTATGTTGTAAACAGTTAGTATTGGAAGAGTTTCACGGAGATATTTATCTGAAAAAAACACTAAAATATAACATTAAAAAATGCTAATCCTTGACTGTAAGCTTCTGTGAAATGCTGGAATTGCACCACAAAGCCTTTTTGTGTTTTTGCAGCTTGGATGCAACTATGGTGAGTTTCATTCTTAGTAATATTAGTCTAGTGTTCCCTGAACTCTGAGCAGCATGTTAAATCAGATCTGATTAAATCGGCTTCCCTTGATAGAGCAGAAGATTGCTTAAACCTTTCTCATTTGTGACCTATGATTGTGTTCAGTTAAATGTGATATTAAGGTCAAGGTCTAACATAAAGTCAGAGAGTACACCACAAATTCGTTACTACATTTTAATTCATATAGTGACACATCTGAGAACATGCTCCTTTACCTTTGACCCTCAGTTGTAAAGGAAATCCATCCGTACTTACTAGGTTATGCAAACCTCAGGAGAGTAGATTGCCAGTAGATTGTTAAGGATAGGGAAGGTCATGATAAGGAGACATCTGTATAAATACTCTATCATTAATATTCTCCTTCACAGTGAAAAATGGCAAAAATCAGTAAATAAGGACTACGGTCAACAATGCCTCTTGACAACTTTCAGAGCAGAGGACACATTGTGGAGTATTTATAATGTCTATTCACCTTTGGGTGTCTTGTTTAGTCACAATT
Source organism: Caprimulgus europaeus (assembly GCA_907165065.1). The sequence continues at coordinate 17,298,632 of OU015527.1, forward strand.
AAGTGGATCAAATCGGGCATCTAAATTTCCTCTGCAATTAACAGACACAGCTACTGAGAAGGAAGCAATTCACCACCAGAGTTAGATGCTGAGAAGGCAGTACAAATACTGCCTTTGTTTTGACATACAAGGTGTGTGAGCAAGATAGAATGGGCACCAAAATGCAAGAAAAAAGCTGAAGGAGATAAAAAACTACTAAAGCATAGTAACTATTAGAAATTATTATGTAGCAAGATGCTTGTTCCCAACCAGGACAGTTATTTTTATGTACATCCCATTTATTTAGCTCATTGTCTAGATGAGTTTTTTAACAGGTGAAAAAAGTAAAGTTTATTGCTTTGTTTGCTCTAGGTATTCAGCTGGTACAAATGTTTTATATTTGGTCATATCTTGTTCTTTAACACTGTCAAGCACCTGTCAATCTCCATATCTGCAAAAAAGAAAAAATACCAGCCACCCCACTGTGCTGAATGGGACAGCACTGTAATGTCAGAAGACCAAAAGACAGGTGATGGTTTATGATAAAAATAAATCTTTTATGAGAGCAAACTTAGGAGAATTGAATGCTTTTGTAGCTGATATATCTCAGCACAGCTATCACTGACAGCCCTCTCAAATGCATCAGTTTGATAAGGCACAGTTTTTATTGTGTCTAATCATGTATTGAGTCATTGTGGGGGAAAAAAGAGAAGGTATATGTTTTTTGTCTCTATATAATATGGAATATACAAATATGTGGTTATGTACCAATGCAGATTTGTGCACGCCTTCACATGTATTTGAAATTAATTAGATTCATTAAATGATCCTTAAATTGACTCCTACATTTTGTGGTACAATTCTGATTGCTACACAGCATGCAAGAGAACTTTGGTTTATTGCATTCTGAAATGAGACAAAATGCTTTCTGGAAAAAGACATTAATTTTAATGAGAGGACACAGCATTAGACTATGTATTTTGAAATACAGTGAGATGTTGCATTTTTTCATACTTTTGCAATATTTTAAATATATTGCCTGTAACTAGGTGGCAGAATAATTTCAAGTTTTTATCTGAATATCTATGAGAGTCCTACCCTTCCAGAAAGAAGCAGAAACGGAAAGCCACACATCCTACAGCCAGGCAAAATTGTTTGAAGGATATTATTATAAGCTTTTCCTATAACAGTGGCTATCACATCCTGCCCTCTGAAGATTTCATTTTTACAGTTAAGCTATTCCAGCTCTGTCATGTTGCTACAATAAAAATGGTTTATAAGAATCACACAAACCTCACAAGTCTCTGCTTTTTATTTGTGGAAAAGCCATGATCTGTGTGAAAATTACTGTTTCAAAAAGTCACAGTGTCATAATGAACCTAGCAAACAGAGCTGCAATTCTAATCTTCCCTTGGCTGTTTGTCTATTGTATAGCACTTTTGCCATTTATTTGCTAGCCTGACCACACATAAAGTTATAATTATAAATGCCACCCCCTTTTCTTCTCTTTAAAATGGCAATCTCACAAGTTAAGAGGAGCGCTCGAGCCAGTCAGTACTACAAAATCACAGCACTGATAAGAAAAAAAATATTTTTATTTCCTCTTTTAGCTCCTCCAAAGTTTTATTCAATGCTATGCTAAGCTTTCCCCTTCTTCTTATATTGGTGCTATTTTTCCTGTTTCATATTGTAGTCACTTATTTGACTGGCACAATATACTATGTGGTATAGCTAGTTATGCCTTTACCACATATCCATGGCAAGGGTCAGCAACTCAGTCATGAAACTCAAAGGGCAGACCAAGGGTGGCAGTGTCTTTTTACAGTAAGGTAACCTTAAGACAGGCAAGTTCTTTACCTTGATAATTGCTGCATGATATAGCAGTAGATACTGAGGTCCACAGGCTGAAACCTAGACACAGGGCTGTGAAGTGAAAAAGAGGAAAGATGTGTGTTTTGTTTTACATTTGATAAATAAGCCCGCTCTATCTTTTGTGTGAAGATCTGTGCCAAGCATCCTACAGAAATGCCTGATGATTCTGTCTAGATGCATAAGAGTAGTTGTTAGGGTGCTTCAACAGACCAAAAGACAATGCTTTGCACCACACATATTTTATTCTCATGGCATGAACTTGGAGCATAGGAAAATAAAGAACACACCAAAAGGCAGACACATGGGAAGGATTGGAGGCTGGCCTTGTGGCTGGCAAACTAGTGCCCAGTTAATTTTGTCTATTAGTCCTGGAGTGTAAAACATATTTTTCCATACATGATTTGCCTAGTAAACCTCAATAATAAAATTGTTAAGATCTATAGTCTTCAGCCCTGATTTGTTTGCAAAGTGGCCTAGTTATGTTTCCTGTTTATTGTGTTTGGTTTAAAACCTCAAATGTTGGGGTTTTTTGTATAAGCACATGTTTTCAGAGACCTCTCTCTATCTCATTTTTTCATAACAGGTATGATTATTAACAACATTAACAACAAACTCAGAATAAGAAGCGGGAGGAAGGGAATTTCTCAATCCCAACTCCCTCCTTAACTTTTTTTATTTTTACTGCTCTGTTTATTTGTTAGTGGTTTTTCACAATTTTTTAAATCCTTTGAATCCCATCTGGTGAGTAGCACAACGTGTCTCTTCCCAAAACTCCCACTCTAGAAATCCTGTGTGATGCCAGAGTGCAGGATGTATTAATATGAAGGCCATAACTAACCTTCTCTGTCATCAGTTCACCCACTGTCAAGCCTTGCTCTCCAGAGCACAGACATAGTCAGTGGACAAAAGTCAACAGACATAGCTCAGATTAGTAGTCAACAGTCTAAGGGTAAGCCAAGTGGTTCAGATGTTTATCCAAGTGACCAGGCATTTGAGGAAATCCACAGCAGCACCTGTGACCCTACTCCCACTTCCTTGCTTTAAGTCTTCTAGTCTTCATGGCCTCCCTCTTCCATAATTTTCCTTTCTTCTTCTCTTTTGCTAGAGCTACTGGGCACTTCTGTTTACTCACCTGTGTGGCCTGTGGTCTCCTATCATATCCTGCTGTCCCCATTTATGGGTGGGCTCTCTCTGAGCAGTTCAGCTGAGCTGGGGCAGCAGCAGTGAGCTGGGCTTCCACATCTGGAAGCATCAGATAATCTTCCTACATTTTTACAGGCTGTGTGAACTTGAAGAGCCAGCATACTCCTCTGACATCAAACACTGTTGTAGCCTGTTGGTTTATTTAAGCAAGTCAATTTGCTATGAGATCCCATAAGGGGAATGACTAAAGAACAGATCTCAGTTTTTCTAGGTTAATGACTTGGCTGCATTAAAAGCAGCTTTTTTGCCCAAGCACAAACACTGTCTGGCCTGTAGGACCCACAGAGATTTTGCCCTAGTGGGGTTTTAAATAGAATGATGTGAGACTTATTAATGGACATATAAAAAAAGTCTGAATATCATTGAATTGAAGTCTATGTAGCTATTTTTATTCCAGATTGAAACTGAAGTCCATCTAAATAGCCATTCTTTATTTAAGTTGCTTCAGACTGAGCTACAGAAATGGATAAATTAGGGAAACAGGGTTAAATTGCTGTTTACTCACAGACTGATTGGAGAAAATAATACGTATATTACTCCCTGTATTTTAAGAAGTGAAGAGATTTATTATGAATTTTATCACAGTCAAGAATAGTTTTAAAATAGTTGTGTGCTTGTAATTTATTTTATAAATGTCTACATGTATGCATTTATTTAGATATAAATTTTATTAAAAGTTAAATATGCAGGTCACTTCTATTTTAACCCCTTTCCTTTGTAGAAATAAAACTAAAAAAGAGATTAAGAAACAGAATCCAAACTCCTAAATGTAACTCTAGATAATTGCAATTTCGCAAAGAGAACAATAACCTGAAAAATAGATTTTTTTATATCATTAATTTTTATTTCATGAGATGAAAACAACTGTAGAGAAGTCTTACAAGTGTACATTCCAGATGGTCTACAAACTTAGAAGCTATGAGAACTGTACAGAGGCATCTCACTTGGTAGTAAACTTACGGCAAGAATGTTATTCAAAGGCTGGGAAATGGAAAGAAGACACTTCCTGGAGGGCAATATATAGTACAATCTACAAAGGTTTGTACATACTAGAAAAGGACTTACAAAACATACAGTGTTACTAAGAAATACAGGTTTATTGGATATAGATGTGTATCAAACTCTGTAAAAACCTCTTGTTTTATAATTTCACTTTAGATTGTACCTTTGGAAAAGACCATTTTTCCCTGAGAAATGGTGGTGGAAATGGCTTTTTGATCTTTCCTCTGCCCTTTAATTCTTCCCTATTCCATGCTTCCTGGCTCAGACTCCCCTACTAGTCTGTTGTCCCTGCCCTAAGGCTTGGTCCTGTCCCCATGGGTTGTTTTCAGAAGTCAAGGAACACTGGAGAACAAGGGCAGTCTGTCCAAATGACCTCTCCTTTAATTCTGCCCTCTGTTCGTACAAATAGACACATCTGTACTGTCCCTAAAAACAAGTCAATTCTAATCCTATCAGAACACTGTCTTTTAAATCTACAGAATGTATTAGTGTGCAAATTAATATAAGCCTGGGGCAGCAGAGATTCACCTGCTAGAAAATCTGTCACAGATTATTCACTTTTTTCTCACAAAATAAGCAACGTGGATGGAAATTTATATAGTCTACAGACTAGATGGAGAACCATGCCAGTTAATTAAACTGTGTTCTATATGTAAAGTATAAAATGATTAGGAGGAAGGGAGGATGCACTGGATATGTAAGTAGATGCATTGGAAAAGTTAATAAATATTAGGTTACTTAGTGACACACATAAAAACAGAAAGGAGAAGGGAATAATGAAAGGAAAAACAGTTAAATGATCAAGTAATCCATGTGGTTTGTTGTTCCATGGCCTGTACATGTTTTTTTGTTTTGTTTTTCAAATTCATCTATCTTTACATTATTAGAAAACTCTACATGAAATGAAAGATTTAAAAATAGAATAATTTGTTGAATGATTTGAAAAGAAGAAAGCTGGAGCATGCAAACTTGCCTGAGTGAGGGAGGAATCTGATGCTGAACAGGCTGGATGAAGTAAAAGAGAATGACAGGAAGAAACAAAGGCATTACAAAAAAGTAGTAAGATGTGCAAATCAAGGGATCTCCATTTTGAAGGAAAAATTAAGATACGTAAATTGAATGTGAAGAGTGAAAAAGTTGATAAGCAGACTTGTAGACAGGATAAGCATGGTCAGAAAGACGAGACCATTACTGTCTTTTTTGGGGTACACTAGGTCTATCCTTGGGATATAAAGAAAGTCAGATTGAGAGAAAAAGGGTAGAGAGGATGATATAATGTTTTAAATAAATTGTAAGAGGTTAAGAACCATGTTTTAAAGTATTTATATGGTCAATGAAATAAAAAATTAGAAGCAAACTGTGACCTGAGAGCACAGGAGGGAAAAAAAAAAAGCTGTATGAGAAATGGAATCACAGAATGGCAGGGGTTGGAAGGGATCTCAGGAGATCACCTAGTGCAAATCCTCCCGCCAAAGCAGGTTCCCTACACCAGGTTGCACAGGAACAAGTCCAGGAGGGTTATGAGCATCACCAGAGACTGAGAGCACAACCTCTCTGGGCAGCATGTTCTAGTGCTCTGTCACCCTCACAGTAAATAAGTTTTTCCTTAAGTTTGTCTGGAACTTCCGGTGTTCCACTTTTTGCCCATTGCCCTTTGTCCTGTTACTGGGCACCATGAAAAGAGCCCGGCCCCATCCATTTGGCCCCTGCACTTCGGGTATTTATAGATATTGATAAGATCCCGTCTCAGTCTTGTCTTTTCCAGGCTGAAGAGTCCCAGCTCTCTCAGCCTCTCCTCATATGGGAGATGCTCCAGGCCCCTCATCATCTTTGTGGCCCTCCTCTGGACTCTCTCCAGAAGATCCCTGTCTTTATTGAGCTGGGGAGCCCAGAACTGGACACAATATTCCAGATGTGGCCTCACCAGGGCAGAGTAGAGGGGGAGGAGAACCTCCATTAACCTTCTGGTCATGCTCTTTTTAATGCACCCAGGATACTGTTGGCCTTCCTGGCCACAAGGGCACACTGCTGGCTCATGGCCACTGCTGTCCACCAGCACACCCAGGTCCTTTTCCACAGAGCTCCATTCCAGCAGGTCAGTCCCTAACCTGTACTGATGCATGTGGTTATTCCTCCCCAGTAAGACTCTACACTTGCTCTTGTAGAAGCTCATCAGGTTCCTTTCCACTCAACTCTCTAGCCTGTCCAGGTCTCATTGAATGGCAGCACAGCCTTCTGGTATGACAGCCGCTCCTCTCAACTTTGCTGAGGGTGGATGCTATCCCTACATCCAGGTCGTTGATGAAGACTTTAAACAACAACGGACCCAGTACCAGCCCCTGGGGAACACGGCTAGTTACAGGCCTCCAACTAGATTCTGTGCCACTAATCACAACCTTCTGAGCTCTGCCAGTCAGCCAGTTCTCTATCCACCTCACCGTCCACTCATCAATCCCATACCTTCTAAGCTTTGCTTCAAGGATGTTGTGGGGGACAGTATCAAAAGCCTTGCTGAAGTCAAGGTAGACATTTACTGCTCTCCCCAATTCTACCCAGCTGCTGATGACATCATAGAAGACTACCAGATTGGCCAAGCATGATTTCCTCTTAGTGAATCCATGTTGACTACTCCTGATAACCTTCTCTTCTTCCAGTTGCTTAGAGATGGTGTCAAGGATACATTGTTCCATCACTTTCCCAGGGACGGAGGTGAAGCTGACTGGCCTGTGGTTGCCCAGATCCTCCTTCTTGCCCTTTTTGAAGACTGGAGTGACATTGGCTTTTCTCCAGTCTTCAGACATCTCTCCTGCTCTCCAAGACCTTTTAAAGATGATAGAGAGTGGCTTTGCAATCAAGTCTTCCAGCTCCTCTAGTACTCGTGGGTGCATCCCATCAGGGCCCATTGGATTTGTGTGTATTGTTTTTGTTTAAACTATCCTTGATCAGTTCCTCCTCGACCAAGGGCAGCCTTACTCTCTCCATGCTCTCTATCTTCCCTCTAGCATCTGTGATCCCTGAGGGGTAGTTTTAGCCATAAAGACTAAAGCAAAGAAGGCATTCAGTATCTCTGCCTTCTCAGCATCCCCTGTTGCCAGGGCACTCATTCAACAGCGGTCCCACGTTTTCCCTGGTCTTCTTTTTGCTGTTGGTGTATTTAAAAAAGCCTGTTTTGTTGTCCTTTACCTCCTTTGCCAGATTCAGTTCCAAGTGGGCCTTAGCCTTCCCAGTTGGCCCTGCAGGCTCTGGCTGCATTCCTATATTCCTTCCAGGTGGCTAGACCCTTTTTCCACATTACATAGACCTTCCTTTTCCCTTTAAGTTTTTCCATGAGCTCCTTGATCATCCATCCAGTTTTCCTGCCACTCTTGCCTTCCTTGCCACTTCCTTGTCTTAGGGATGCACTGGTCTTGAGATTGGAGGAAGTGGTGCTTGAATGTTAACCAACTCTCTTCGGCCTCCTTACCTTCCAACACTCCAGCCCATAAGGTACTTCTAAGTAGGTTCTTGAAGAGGTCAAAATTGACCCTCCTGAAGTCCAGGGTTGCAACCCTACTTATTGTCTTACATCTCCCACATGAGATCCTGAACCCCACCATCTCATGGTCACTGCAACTCAGGCTGCCCCCAGCCTTGACATCCCCAACCAGCCCTTCCTTGTTAGTAAAAATAAAGTGCAGAACCATACCTGTCCTAATGGGCTTTTCTTCCACGTGCATCAGAAAATTATCCTCTACACATTGCAGGAATCTCTTAGACTGTGTGTGCCTGGCTGTGTTGCTTTTCCAACAGATATCAGGGTGATTGAATTCTGCCATGAGGACAAGGGCCTGCTATATTAAGGCTACTTTCAGCTGCCTGGCAAAACTCTGGTCAACCTCCTCATCCTGATCAGGAGGCCTATAGTAAACAACCACAAATGTATCACCTGTGTTAACCTGCCCCTTAATTTTCACCCATAAGCTCTCCACTCATTCATCCACCCATGTCTAGATGGAGCTGGATACGTTCCAGTTGCTATTTTACATAAAAGGCAACTCTGTCACCCTGTCTTGCTAGCCTGTCTTTCCTAAAGAGGACATAACCATCCATGACAGCATTCCAATCATGCAAGCTGTCCCACCATATCTTTGTGATCATAATGAGGTCATGGCCTTGTGACTGCACACAGGTGTCTAATTCCTGTTTATTCTGCACGCTGTCCTCTATTGGTATACAAACAATTAAGAGAGGAGAAGGGAAAAGAGTATTCAGGTATCTCCAGGGGGATGCAAGAGAGTTCTCTGTACTTATGCACACCGTTGAGGTAACTGACCTTCTGGCTCCAGTTGTGGGAGGCAGCTAAGGAAGACTTGTTACTCTGACAGTTGACCTGTCCCAGTTTACTGCAACGGCTTGAGCATTGCTACTTTTGACACCACCCCCCAAGCCATTCAGTTTAAAGCCTGCCTTGCCAGGTTAGCCAGCTTGCTGCCAAAGATTGCCCTGCCTTTTCTCGACAGGTGGATCCCAACCCTCCCTAACAGATTATAATCTGTGTAGAAAGTCCCATTATCAGAGAAAACAAACCCTCATGCCAACACCAGCCACATAGCCAAGAGTTTATCTGCCTTACATGTTTATTTCTGGCTTTCCACCTTCTTCCAACAGGAAAAATTGGGAAGAAAATAACTTGGGCACAGATTTTTTTCACTTGCCTTCCTAAGGCTTTACAATCTTCCTTGATTCTGCCCATGTTCTGCCCTGTAGCATCATTGGTGCCCAGGTGAAAGTTCAGCAGAAGATAGTGTTCTGTTTCCTTGACAAGCTGTGACACCCTCACAGCACATTCCAGATCTTGCCTCCCAGGAGGCAGCAGACCTACCAAGACTCCCTGTCAGGCCAGCAGAAGGGACCCTCTGTGCCCTTTAACAGGGAGTCCCCCACTACAAGCACCCGGCGTTTCTTTTTCCAATATCCACTGTAAGGTGCTGGTGCAGTTACTTCCTGCAGATAAAGCTCCTGTGTGTTAATGGGTTCTTAATAGGTGCAAGAGCTTCAAACTTGGTTTTCATGGTGATGGTGGAGGGTGGGGGTTGAAGTGGAGCCTGGCTTTTCTGGGTCACCAAGGACCAAGGCTCTGTTATGGTGTTGTCTCTTAGTGGTATATGATTATCAATAATCTATCTATCTATCTATCTATCTATCTATCTATCTATCTATCTACCCAGATCTCTCTGCATCACACATCTCTGGGGATTTATCTGAAGGGGCATAAAATAAACATTGTTTAATTTTAGATGTTTTGAAAGACATGAGTTTGAGTCAAGGGTTACAGGTGAAGAGAAACAGAAATCACTGGGACAAAAGAGATAACACAAGCCTTTCTCACTTTTTACAGCTATTAATTTCTGTCATTACTGATTTTCCCTGAGCTTCATTAGACTTTGAATCAGACCCTCTGTGAGTAGAGAGAATCAGACAAGAGTTCAAGGAATGTTCAGGAAAATGGCTGCTGTCATTTATCAGGAAAGATGAAGAGCATGAAGACAGCAACGTTGGTTGACCACTCATTATCATGGAGATTGAAATTAGCACGAATGGGATGGATGGAAGGTGAAAATTAGTGGACTGCAGCACGCAGGACAGCCTACATGCAGGCCACAGAAGGAGGCAAGACCATTGTCATCTTAGTAAAAAGAACACAAAACCACATATAAAAAGTTTTTCAATCCATAACAAAAATTAATCATTCTAAAAGTTAAAATAATGAAAAAGAAACAACTTTGGGGAGGTTTTGACCTTCTTTTCCTACTTTCTACAGGTCACTCTGAAATAATAAAATGGATTGTACTGGTTAAGCAGATTGGACTGCCCACTTTTTGCATTTTTTTTTCTGAACTTCAAAATTTTAAATTCCCTGAGTATTTTTCCCTTTTTATACAGAATTCCTTTATCGGATTTTGAATTTTTTAACTTAAATATTTAAGTTATTTGATTAATAACTTAATATTTAACTTAAATATTTAAGTTAAAAAGAACTTGTAGTTCTCACTTGTCACAATGGGGTTTATATATGTTCATACAAACCAAACTGCCTCTGTAGATGAAAGCCAGGAGTGGACACAGAGCACTTCACACTTCATCTACTTTTAAAATGTTGTTTACTTCACAGGAGTGGAAAAAAAAGTATTTTGCCATTTATCCATCTAAAACACACTTGCTAAAGAACTAATCTATCTACATCACAAAGCAGAAAATACTTATTGAAATTCATTATAAGGTGCATTAGCTACAAAGGGAGCTTTAATGGCCAACAATCACCAGTCTCCCAGAGGCTTGGCAGTTATCAGTACTTACATCTTCAGAGATGTCAGATGTCAAAAACTTGATTCAAACCTTCATGAAACAAACATTAAATTTGTTAAAATACTTTACAGGTTTTAAAGCAATAACTATTTGATCAAGCATTAAAATTAAGTTAAAATCCTTGTTTATAGTGTTTAAAATAATCAGGAAAATTAGAAGGGCCATGATTCTTTCTGTTGAGGAAAAACAGGCTCTCAGTCCAAGAGGTGGTCTTGAGGGAGATTCTCGTTCTACAAGTAGTCTATGTGGCTAGTCATTGGGGAAAATTCCTTTGTAGTTGCTTATCAAACAGCTGTCATGGTCAAATTAAAATGGAGAAATTTTGTGCTAGCCATCCTAATGTTGTGTATTGAGGAAAGAAGGAAAATATTTATCAACTACCTAAAAAAGTTTTAAACAAAACTTCCATACGAATCTTTGAATTCGTAATATCTATCTATTAATAGATATTAATTTATCTTTGCAAATGGAGTATCAAAGATTTAGAGATAGCCGTATATGTGTATGAGGTGGGATACAGTTGTAAAATCTTTAAAGTGAAGAGCTACGTCACATAATTTTTATAATCTCTTGTAAAATTTACACACAAACAATAGATTAAACAGTGTAGTTAGGAAGCAATTTAATTCTCGCTAGTGAGGATAAAGTGAGAACTGTTTAGGGGTTAATTTGTCATTCACAGATTATCTACTTTTGTAACTATGCAATTTTTCTTACTCCTGAAGTTGATGTTTCCTTCTTAACAGTCTGTCATTGAAATTGGATTTATTTGGATATTGACATACAGAAGGAAATAATTGAGACTGAGCAGGAGAAGCAATATATTGTGACATATGCATTTCCTGGAGCTGTAAAGTTATCATCAGAAATCAAGACAACCTAACAACATCAATGTAAAACATGGAAACTTTTCCATATGTGAATATGTCCCAGCTACAGAACTTTTCTCTTAGTGTTCTTAAGCTTTCCTTCTAGTATTCCTTCTAATGTTTTTGACAAGTATGTAAATGGTATCTCTTGTCATGTAGGACACTCAACTCAAATATCTTTTATTCTGGGCTGAATCATGATTGCTTCTTGCGGGCTCACTTCTAAAGCATACATTTCTTTTTAATATTTTTATTTAAAAGTCAAGAAAGCTCTCCTTCTTGCTAGTTTTTCATTGCATTTGCCTTTCTCTGTCACAGGGCTTTAGAGGTTATTCCTTGTGCTTTCATTCCTGAGACACAGTAGCTTGCCAGGGTCTGGTAAACACGCACCTCATAAAAACACTAGGAAGGGAGAGCTGGGTCAGGGTAATCCCAGCTGTCAGAACATTTAACATGCCAAGCAGAAGTCAGAGCTGACAGCAGTGGGATGGGAAGAGCAAAACAGATCCTCATCTGAGCTTTCCCATCTCTCATCTTTGCCTCTATTATTAAGTGCCGGGAGTTACTCACACTTACAGATATTTCCTACAACTCTCTACAGCTGACCCTGTGTCACTGATGGTGTAATTTCAGTGTTACTGTATGTCTTCTGACAACTGTGGTGACTTTTAAGTGACTAATGTGCTTTAGGACCTAATGCTACTTGAAGTTGGGTAGTGCTGTGTTCAAACAGGGCTGTGTACATACCCCCTGGGAGGGAAGAACTAGTGGATTTCCACTAGTGGACATCTTGATGCCTCCTGTGTTACATGGCTCCTGAACATGCAGAAAATATGTTCTGTTTGAAAATTTAACTGAGAGACAAACTTTTAAAACTAAGCAAGGAAAAAAATTAATGACACCAGACTGGGAAGAGAGGCTGATATGCTACATGATAGTGCTGCCATCCAGGCAACCTGAACAGGCTGGTTAAAGCCGTCTAGAGATAGTCCTGGGCAACCAGCTCTAGATGACCCACACGAGCATAGGGGTTGGACCAGACTACTTCCAGAGGTCTCTGACAAACTCAGCCATTCTGTATTTCTGTGATTCTCTGAATATGTGTTTCCAGATCTGCATTTTTTGCAGAATCAATGAATCAGAGAGATCTTAGTATAGGCATTGAAACTGTTATGTACATAATTAGCTTTCTATATTGTCCAAGAGAAACCATGGTCCTGTAACTTGTGCTAATAATTCACACAGTTTGTTAGAGTACCCTGGTACTGTTAGACCACCTGTGAGGTTTTAAATGTACTCAGAACTATGTGTTTTATCACAGTTACCACAATTATCAGTTCCACAAGATTCTCCTATAGAATATTACAATGTGTTTTCCTTGATTCATGTGTACACAAGCATATGAAGGAATAGACTTTTAATGACAGGTTTGCATCCTGCAACATTTACCAGGAGTCAATATTCCTTTTATTCCCAGATTCTTTTCTCTCACCCAGTCTTCATTTTTTTTCATTTCAAATAAATTCGATACTCAAGATCATATATATATTTGCTGCATTTTCTTTTCTTTTCTTTTCTTTTCTTTTCTTTTCTTTTCTTTTCTTTTCTTTTCTTTTCTTTTCTTTTCTTTTCTTTTCTTTTCTTTTCTTTTCTTTTCTTTTCTTTTCTTTTCTTTTCTTTTCTTTTCTTTTTTTTTCTTTTTTTTTCTTTTCTTTTCTTTTCTTTTCTTTTCTTTTCTTTTCTTTTCTTTTCTTTTCTTTTCTTTTCTTTTCTTTTCTTTTCTTTTCTTTTCTTTTCTTTTCTTTTCTTTTCTTTTCTTTTCTTTTCTTTTCTTTTCTTTTCTTTTCTTTTCTTTTCTTTTCTTTTCTTTTCTTTTCTTTTCTTTTCTTTTCTTTTCTTTTCTTTTCTTTTCTTTTCTTTTCTTTTCTTTTCTTTTCTTTTCTTTCTTTTTTTTTATTAGGGCCCAAGTAGTTTTATTTTCCTGTTTCTTTAATCAAATATTATTCATACTCTAGGGTAGAAGGAATACTTATTCAGATGACTTTCATAGTCTATTTGCCTGTCATATAAATTACACTGTTCTGTGTGACCAGGTAACTGATTACTATTATAATCTACATACACAGGAGGACAGTCTTATAGTTGTGCATTCATCCTTAACTTTGGCATTTCTTGACATTTGAGTAGTTCACCATGTAAACTTAATATTGTTTGTACATAGTTTCTTAATGAACTTAATTTCTTAAAGCATTTTTTACAGGAAAAAATGAGTACAAGAGAGGGAGAAAATCAGAATAAGTTGCAAGATATACACGGACTTTGAAGCTTTACAGTTTGCAAATAATGTAATTACAGCTTCTTAATTTTATTTTCAAGGTAGATATTAGGGAAGTCCATGAACTCAATTGCCCTTGATCAACACTGTTAAAACAAAACAATTTAGAACCTCTTTAACAACAACAACAACAACAAAAATTTTTCATCTTCACTTTGTAATTTATTTATTAAAAGATCATCCATGTTAAAAGTACCATCTTAATCACCATTAACCTATTTGTTGCTAGTTAAATTCACAGTAATATTGTTTCAGTTAAACAACAGTCATTACTTTTCATTATCATTAGATTAAATCAGGATCCTGGAAGACAACATCTCCCATGTAACATGTTCCAATGCGCTATTCAAGGCCTTTCATTCCAAACATGACTAATACACAAAGTATCACAGAACAGCCTTTGCTTCTGTAGAGGACGACAGTGAACTGCCTAAGGGATTTAACCAAAAGGACGAATGTTAGCAAATGCATGTAGAGAGGATAGGTATAAGGTTCTGTTGTGGAAAAATTCACAATAAACAGTATATAACTGTCCTCAAGGCATGTGGAGACTGAAAGTAAGGGTCAATTCACGACTCAATGGGATGCGAAGTGCCAACAGAGAGTAAAGATTTCAAGTGCCATTCCAGTCAGCAAACCTCCTGAATAACTGCTATGTTTATGAAGAAAGGATATGGTGCAGACAGCATCTTCCAGACCACCCATCACTTCTGCTTTTCTTCTGCTTCCTTAGGCTCAGCCACTGGGCTCAGAGGAAGGAAGCAAAACCTGGGCCAGGAGGAAAAAAAATTATCCCTCTACAGCTTCCTTTGTTTCACCAAGCACAAGGCAATAAATATCTATTTAATCCTTTGCATGTTTGCAAGGTATTACATTCAGGAAGGCTTTCATAAATAATAACTCCCCAATGAGTAATTATAAATGCTATTACACAAATGCAAGGAACTAAATCTTTTTTCCAAGGTTACACAGACAGCATGTTTCTCTACCATGAGTCCTTAAAACAAATCTGATGGATGTTTTATGTCCTATAGAGAAAACAGTCATGATATGTGGTTTCATGCAGCAAACACTAAATGAGCAAGAACCAGTTATCCTGGTCTCTGCCCATGTAACTTCAGAACAACTGCAGGAAAGAGCTGGTGAAGGAAGGCCATGTACATCACATATATTTTTGACTAAAGAGTAGTTCATCTCAACAGGTCTTCAAACATTTGTGACTCTAACAATAACTTTGGGTTCTTTTCATAGTTCCTTAGGCACATGCTCCTTATAATAGATTTCATAGTTTACTTCCTTGGGAAAAGTTTGTTGTTTTTTTGGGGGTTTTTTTTGGGTTTTTTTTGTGAGAGTCTGAGAATAATACATTTAGTTGTCATAAATCTCAAATAACTAAAAGGAGTTTTCTTTTAAACTGTACCGAGATCCTCACTTTAAGGATAAGACCAAACATGGAAAGTTACCACCCTAGAAATGAATGATCTGTTTTGAGTGTGCAAGTTTTACTGCAGCTAACCACTACAGCTACCAGTATTTCTCTCTGTGTACCTGCCTATGTTTCAAAGCACTGGATGTTTTATGTAACAATTCACAACAATATCATTATACCAAGAAAAGGCCTGATTTGTGTATTTGTATTCCTTAAATGATCAGACCAAGAGTCACTTAACTGTTGCTTCTAGCCTTGACTTCGCATTATATGTTCAGGAAGCAGAATGACTGTGCTTAATGTCCCTGTTGCCCGTCTCTGCATACAAACACTAGCCAGCTTTGCTGCCTTTCACTTACAGCACTTTTCAACAAGTGCTAAAGAATTTCTTTAGGAGCTGGGGAAAGCTGTCAGATCCCCTGTGAGATTAAAATGAACACACTTGCCAAAACAGAAAGGAAAAAGAAAATTTACTTGTTCAGGGCATGCATGCTTTAGCTTGTTACTGTCAGAAGAGGGTCTCTGTAGGTGCCAGCAGCAGAAACAGGCTGTGGTTTAAGGAATTGCTTTTATACACTTAGTAAATTCTAAGTGCAGAGTAACCAGGTTAAGTTCTGATCTATCTCTTTTTCAGGAAGTTTAATCTCACCAGTACAAGACTCCTCAAAGCTCCAAGAACTCTAAGCCCAAAATGAAATATGAAGACGTTTTTGTAGTGAATTGTGAAAGGTAGGTAAATACTTGTGCCCAATATGTGTGAATTTAGACACATTATTCTCTTTCTGGCTATGTCCTAAATATGTATTCAGAGACATTTTTTTTCATTCTGGTGGTATTTGTCAGTCCTATTGTTTGCTTACTTGTTAAGGACTGGGATGTACAAAATAATAATACTAACAGAAAACACTGTGGGTACAGGTACTGACATGACAGACTTTCTCACAGGTGCAGTTCTATCACCTTTTTAAAATCTGCCTGTAGGTTCACTGAACAATTGTAAATGCATTGAAACAGACTTCAGCTGAAAGGAAGGATTTCTTTTGTGCACACACAGTAGTTTTCCATTCAGACAATGGAAACAGTTCTGTCTGAATTAATTATCCATATGGAATCAGTGTTTGAATTAAAAGCATTTAAATCAATGAATTTATAAAAAGGCCAAAACAAAAAAAAATATGTTGGTTTGTTTTTGTTGGTTTTGTTTGTTGTTTTTTTTACAGAAATACTTCATTAAATGGTATTGCCTGGAAATTGTTACTGAGGATGCAATAAGAATGAAGAACACTGAGACTAATTAAGGAGTCCTGTTAAAAATGCTTGCGATATTTCTGTAACATTTACTATAATTCTTTATCTCTCATTTCTTGCTTTTCAAATACATACTTGCTGATGAGTACCTGGAGGAGACTGTCTCCTCTTTGCACTTTCAACTACAAATTAGACATCCTTACTGACTGCAGTCTCTCTTAATAATTAACACAGTACTACAATTTCCAACAACTTTGCCATGGTTCAAGGAATTAAAGACGTGAGTTTATTGAGATTATTATTTCTCAAGCTCTAGCATGGGTAGGATTTGTGTCTCCTTGAGAACTGGAATCAGACATCCAAAGTTATTTAAGTATGGGGCTTGTCCCTAGGCCCCAAGTAGACTAAGATAAATCCATTAAATGTGAAGCAGACCCTTTTTTAAAAGTCATTTGATGTAAGCTAAACCATAGGAGCTCTTAAATAACTAAGAATGATTTGATGAGCTGTAGCTGTTTGTTGATACAAGAGGCTGAGATTAGGTATATCACAAGCGAGTTGTTAGTGAGGCTGTTCATTACTTTTATGACGTCTGTTGGGGGAATCAGGGATGATTAGTAGGTGTGATGTAGATGGGCAAAGGTCATGTGCAAGCAGTGACAAATCCAATCTGTTCTGTATGGCCAGGGAACAGAAAAATAAATGAATTAGAATTCTTCCTTAAGCCTTTGTAGAGTAAAGACCAAATGTAGATTTATACAGGGAGGTGGAATGAGCAAATCACTGTGCAAGGAGGCAGCTAATTGCTGAACTTGATTGCAACCGCTAATCAGAGTAACAGGGAAAAAAAGTGTTTGGGATTAATTAGGCAAGGACCTTCAGAACAGCAGCAGGAAGCCTCCAAGTGACCTTTATTTACAGTCAGTTAAACAGAAGTGTGAGTAAAAATGCCAAGGAGCAAATCAGATTATTAATATTGATTGCTTAAAGAAAATGAATAATTTAGGAGCAGAGTCAGAATAAATATGCAGTGACAGAGATGAAAGAGCACAATATACTGCCTTTCCAACATTCATCTATCATGCAGCAGTGCCCCTTCACACAGAAACGGAGAATTTCCACCATCACAAAACATAATTAGTTTCATGACCCAGCATGATTGCTGTGTTGCTGCTACAAGGAGCTTTTATTTATTATTATTTTCCCAGGGCAGCAAAATGTGGGGGGAGACATGAGCCTGCTGAACAGAAGCTTTGCTCTTGGAAGTTTCCACAGATATCAAATTCTGGTACTATGGGATTAATTTTTAGTTCTTTGTCAACAAAACTGCTGAAACATAGTATATCATTTTTTTTCAGACATTCTGTCAGAGTAACCATTTTAAGCAAAGCTTAAAAGCATCTATAAAATCTCCAAGCCCTAAATTCTCTCTCCTGCTTGACTGTACTCTGGATTGTTTTCCAGTGATTTTTAGACTGACTATTTTTAATCTGTCCTCCTTTTTCTCCTAATTTTACTCTTGTATCCTAGTAAATTGGCATAACTGGTTGCAGGCACTGTTGAAACAGACAATTTTTTCTTTTTGATGGAGAGCTGTGGGGTGAAGTTTTCTTCAAATTTGCAAATTTGAACTACAATAATCTCATAAAATATTATCATAAAATGAAAATATTATTATAGCACTGAAAGTATAACATAAAAAAATAACTGTGTGTGTATGTTTACCTAGTCAATCCCATTTTTCATAACCTCATCTGAAAAGGAATCTGAGTATCACTACTTCTATATTTCTTATCCTGTTTTTCTTATGTCAGCTGCTTCTGTCATATTTTCATTTTCTTGTCTCTTTAATTTTGCTGTCTTTTTAAGAAAAGGAGATGAAGTCTTAATTAACTACAAGTAGACCACATAAATCTAAGACAAAATCTTCTCCCATTGTTTTGTTGCTGCTCCATCCAAAGTGATCTTTAGTACTGAAATTGTACAGAAAAGGATGATTCTGACAATTGTTTCCAGAGCTCTGTGGTCCAAATTTTCAAAATATAATGCTTAGGTTAATAACATATTTCCTCCTTTCCTGTTAATGGGCTCAAAGGTGGTGGCACATCAGCTGTCATGGTGCCTTTTGATGCTGCAGGGGTTGTCATCATGCTAGGGATGTTCTCCGTTGCCTGTATTTTGGCTGTATTATGTTCATATTACTGACCATAAGGGCCTGATGACAACATGCATCCAAGTATCATGACTACAACTTTCGTGATAGTGTGTACTCTCATGCAGAGGCAATACATACTTGGCACAGACTAAACAGGTTAACATGTGTTATATGTTCATACATATCAGTTGAACATAGATCCATGATGCAAAATTGTACTTGAGGCAGCATCTTGGATAAATCACAGGAAAAATTGAGCATTTAGTATACAATCCTGCCTCTTCCCCAAGACAAGCACCTGTCAAAGACAGGCAAATGTGGATAAGCAATACAATCTGTGCAGGAAGAAAACCTGTACTGGTTATCCATACACTCATATACCAGCAATCCTGAGCAAACACTGCTTTTCTTAGGCCGATTTGCCTTGGTAAATGCAGGAAGGTGTAACACGCACTAAGGCAAGGGGGAGTACACTGAAATGTACGTCATTAGGAGCCATAAATATTTTAGTGTTCATTTTCTCTACTGCCACAGAAATAATGATTTACGGATGAAACAATTAGTTTGCTTCTTAGATAATTGTCTTTGGTTCAGAAAACTTTCATTATTTGCATTTAAGTGACTGTTTGGAGTCTCTGAAAATTATAGAAAGTGCTTCATTTCCCTGCTTTGGATATGCCTCAGTGAAACTGCGGAATGATGCCAGCAGATTAATAAGGCAAAGTAAGTAGCAGCGAACAAGGAAGACATGATTTCAGTATGAATATAAATGTATAAAAATATATAAATATATTCCAAAAATATCTGTGTGAGTTAGGCCAAATTATTTAAATGAAATTACTCAGATCAACAACCACTCACATACTGAACATTAGCTTGATGACAGACCATATCATTCTACATTCACAGTATGGTGAAAGAATGAAGTGCTGAAATTCAGCTGGTCTTTGTAGCTTTAGTTAAGCCCCTTAGCACAGAGGATACTCTTTGTTAACAAACCAGTGTCCTTCTGCTTTTCCTGTGGACCATAGTGGTATTTACAACAGGTGATGAACCTATGGGGATAACATTAATGCATGAATAGCATTAAATCCTGTCTTTGAAAATTAAATAGGACTCTTTTAAATGACACTATTTTTTATGAATGTCAACGTAAAATTTTAGCTCATACAACCAAATCCCTCTTATATATGAATTTTAGCTCATATGTGAATTTTGTCTCATAAAGTGAATTAAGTACTGCTCTTAAAAACAAAACACATCTGACAAACAGTTGCTATTGTAAAGCTAGTTGCTCTATGACATGCATAGCCTGACCTATACTCACCCAGATTCCTACCATATTTGTGAGCCTCCTAATTTCTTGATTTCCATTAGACCAGAGAAAAACATGTACAGAACAATGAGGGCAGATTACATGAGTTTTGCTTTTATGTTAAGCATGGAAACATGCTTGGTGACCTCTCATCCTTATCCTTTCAAAACCATCTCATTATAAAACCCGCTGCAAAGTTTTGGAAAAAAAAAACAAACAAACAAACAAAAAAGACCCCCCAAAAAACAACCACCTGACAGCTTCTGCTGTGGAGTAGCACAGGGCTGGGATAGCAGGCGCCCTGCTGCTCAGGACTGAACGGTGTTGGCAGCGTGGTGTGGGAAAGCAGGCATGGCACTAGCCCACGCGATATGATACCTGGCTCCTTTTCAGTCAGTGCTGTTCATCTCTCACTTTAATGAATACCATAATTATACTGGTTGCCACTTAAAAGTCAGTGTTTGCCAAGAGCTGTCACGAAGCTGTGTCTGAAGCACCAGATCTTTGCAGAAAACAACTGTGGTAACTGTGCAGTACCTGTTGACAAATGTTGGCATTTAAATGGCACCCGCTGTAAGGAAACCCTTAAAACCTGCTCTAACTATACCAGTGGGAAGCAAAACTTTTTTTTTTTTAATTTTCATGCACCTTCCTTTAACCTTCTTCTGGTGTGTGAAATGTCTGCAAGTTGAGAGAACTATAGGAGCCACTTTGGAAGTGCAGCTTGTGAAAGGTCCTTGTTCCTGAATAAAATATCATTATTTGGGGGACATTCCCTATTTCTTCTCTGATAACACATTCCAGTATATTTTAAATTAATCTGTTTAAATTTACATATTTTTTAACAGTTTTTCAAAGAAATGACAAAAATGAGCCACAAAGATTTAATTAAGTACAAGCTTAGAACCTTAATCACATTAGATAACAAAGTAATACAGTTTTTTATTGAGTGCGTTAAAATGATTCTAGCAGTTGATGAATGTGTTACTGGTGGTTTATAGATGATAAAAGCATTGAATAAGCCACTATTTGCTCTTATACAGTGCCAAGACACTTCACTCTCCTTCCCAAAAGAGGTTATTCTGATTTTCATTATGCCACACAGTCATGTCAAGTTATTTTGCATCACCTGATACAATGAACCTGCATATAAAAACAAAAACAAAACAAAAACAAATAAAGAAAAAACAGAAAGAAAGAAAAGGGCTCAACAATGCAAATTTACTTTCTTCTGGTGCAGTGAAATGAGTCAAGCTCTTTTGGCAGGAAAATCCCTGTGTAATAAACCAAGACGCTGCACTTAGTAGCAGAGGGGGCATGAGCAAAAGCTGGCTGAAGTGAGTGGGAAGTGGAAGGGGCCTGGAAAGAACACTGCCTGATCCTTCTGCTCCTCTGCCTGCTATCACCCAAATGTTGTCACTCTGCTTGGATCACCCCCATTGAAGGGGTAGAAGGCAGGAAAGAGAAGGGAGTGAGATGGGTGGGCTAAAGATGCAGAATTTATACAGGGAAGAGATTTTGTTTCTCCCAGTCTTTCTCTTTGCTGCTGTCCCTCCCTTACCATTCAGTTAATCAGTTCACAAAAGTACTTAAGCAAACGTCAAAAACTCACTATATCTGAAACATGAGTATTGAAATTAAGCATGTGTTTAAGTGTTTTCCTAAACTGGAATAATAATAATACTGGAACTTGGGGAATGCCAGCATGATTCATAAAGGAGTCCTGCTCTAACATGGTGGAAGGCTGTCATTGTCATGGACTGACCAGCCACCTGTGAAGTTACCTTTCCTTTACACTGACCTTGGAAGAAGCACTTAACACCGAGTGTTAAAAAGGCACATTAAAACATGAAAACGGATTCCTGCCATCCTGATATGTGAACATGTTAACATTTGAGCAAAAAATATGTATTATTTCAATTGGATTACTCCCCTGAATAATATCTCATATTCAAGCAGTATTTGATAAATCCTCTCATGCTTAGAATAATGGTCTAATCCTGCATAATACTAGGAATCCTTCAGACTCACCAAAATTTGTCTGATCATGCAATGTGTAGTGGATCAGTCTTTGTGAGCCAGATAAATGACAGAGAAGCAGTGGTACGTGTGTCAGTCTATACATAACAGGCAGCCATAACCTAGCAGACAATTTAGTCTTATCCTTTTTCTGAAACCAGTATGTATTATTGCAAAGCTGCCTGACATTTTGCTGTAATAAAGTATCATATTTAAAAGAGGTACATTTTTATGTCCTATCCTTTTGTTTGTACACAGATTAAAATGTGATTCTCATTGACTGTAACCTACAGCTGCATCAAGGATTCTGCCATTGTCACAGAGAGCAGCAGTGGCGCTTGAGTGGTTCGTGAGCATGAACGGCACAATCTGAAGATTAAAATTAATCTTTGATCTTCTATCTGTGACCATTAATTTTCTGTTGATAGCATATAGAAAACAAAATAATATAGATAATTGTGAATGGAAAAGCTGGAGAGGAAAAGAGGTTAGCTAGGAATCAGACACTTACACTCTTCCGGTATGAAACTTTGATGCAAACCAGCTAGTTAAAATTGCAAAAGTTTTTTACATGTCTTATTTTTTCACTTATATTTCAAAAAATCTATTAAAATTTTTGGAGGACAGGCCATTAGATCCAAATGGGTGAAGTAAACTGCTTTGTTAGTCCTCTAAGCCTCTCAAGTCTCAGCACAATTTTGAATGAGGAAAAATTTTTTTTTTTCCTGCTCTTTACATGTGAGTCACAGTTTTCTTACTGGGTTCCAAAGTACCCGTGGTCTCAAAGCACTGCTGCACAGCTGCCACTACATATGTTGCTGCTGAAAGCTAAAACTTGCTGAAATAATCATTCCCAGTGTTTGAAGAGGATGTGTTTTAGGCACTGCTTGATGCATCTTGTTTCTTCAGGGAGTATGAAGTCACAGCACAAAACAGCAGCGACATCAAAAGTACAGGGTTGATGTGGGGGTTGTTGTGTGTATCGTGTCTCCCCCCACCCCACCCTAGTCACCACCCCAGACTTGGGCAATGTGAAGGACTACAAAAAACTGCTTGCACCGTAAACCTTTATTTCAGGGTAAGTGATAGGATTAATGTTCATACACAATTGCCCATGCTGGATATAAGAGCTATAAATTTTTAATTTGTAGATGAGAAAAGGACAACACAGAGAGCACAGTGTAAAATGTAAAAAAAATAAAGCAAAAGAAGATGCATCTTTACACTATTCCACTGTCACGGCTTAAGAGATGCATAAAATATAACCTAGCGGATCAATCATACATATAGATAAGATCAAATAAGCCATATGGTAACCCTGAGAGACAGATGTCCTTCCCAATTCTTTCACTCCATCAAGATAAATAGCTGCAGTTTGGTTACTTGACTGATGCAAATCAATAGAACTCCACTGAAATCTGCGGCAATGTTGGGATTTTTTCCTTCCTCAGTCTGGTTCTTAATTGAATTTGGCCCACTATAAAGTATGCAATGAAAGAGTATTTCAATGTGTTTTAAATTTGTTTAAATGTTTCTTTTTCTCCCTTGAACTTCATTACTGGCAGCTATGACAGATAGTGAGAAATGTTCAGAGATAGAAATGGAGTAAGGACAAACAGACAACAGAGCCAAAATAGGCATCAAAAATTGGAGGAGGCGGGACAGGAATTTTGGTTCTGATGGATCTGAGGCTTTAATTTGTCACCAAGCTAGGAGTGGCATGAAAATGTCAAAGGTAATGTGTCCGGCCATCAGCAGAAGCGGGAAATATTTGGCTGTATTTGCAGAGCAAACTGTTCTGATTTGATGGTTAACCATGGCATTCAGAAAATAGCTTCAGTCAGTGAGCTTGGAAAATTCCCAGCAGTGCCTGGTGGATCTAAATCTGTGGTATTTTCACAGCCACGAGTCTTTTCAAATTAAAGCTGAAAGGTGCAATTCATACCTGTGCAAAACCCATGCAAGGCCTGTGCAACATGCAAGGACTGAAAGCAGAACTGCTCGTGGGGTATACATGGTGTCAAGGCTGTGTGATGCTTCACTGCACACGGATGAATTTAATCTGAGGAGAAAAGGGCTACACGCTGTATAGCCAGTCTAGTCACAATGTGCTATTGAAGAGGACAATAACAAGGAGACAGCATCTGGTGGAAGGAGGGACACAATTATTCCTCTTTCTTTCTCTTTCAAAGACAGCAGCTCTAATTCTCTTCTGACACAATTTTTTCCTTCTGATGCTGTAACTTTACAGTTTTCAGTGAGGGAAACCCAAGGTGTGCCAATATAAATGGAGCCAACTGTAATTCAGCCCAGTGTGAACTCTTTATGTCTTTTGAATATGTAATTGCAGCTACAGGGACGGTGAAATCAAATTGGAGTAGAGAGCCACCATCCGAAGACTGTGCTTCTTTATATCACCAGAATCTCTGCAGCAGAAAGGCTTTTCCATACAGGCTCATGCAGAGCACAGAAACCCTGATCTGTACATTGGAAGCAGAGCTGGGAAAATGAGCTAACAAATGCTGTTCATGAATATTCATACATATTTTCAAAGGAAGGAATTTATCCATGTTGACATGTCATTTATGTTTGCATTCTGCCAAAGTGTAATCGTGAACAATCCAGCAGGCACACAGTTTAAAGTAAATTTTAAATTAACACAATGACAGCTATTAAAAACTTGACTGTTTCCTTGAAACTAAGTGCATATCACCCTTCCTGACTTCTGCTCTATTTAAATATAAAAGAGTACGGAGTGAAGTCTGCCCAGGGTATCTTATCCGGACTTCTCACACCTGCAAAATGGTCTGCAGATCTTATGGGAACATTGTTTCCTCTACTAGTTACCTGGAAAAAGCAAGAATTTTGGCTTATTTGAAGACATACTTCCACCTTTATCTGTTTATCCAGTTTAAGTCTAGGTTAAAGATCAGCACAAATCCATTTATTTTATGTGGGTTAGTAGATGTATCTGTGATGAAGACTGTGAGTTTACAGTTTTGTGTGCAGTTGGCTTCTTCTTCTTCTTAAAACCTTCCTGTGAATAATCCAGGATTTGGAAGAACCCTGGCCTGTGCAAAGAACTAAAATCTGTCATTGTTAAGAAGGTCACTGAATGCAGTGGAAATATCTAACAGGATATAATCTTTCAGTCCTTTCCTCCCCAAACAGCTCCTAGAATTCTGAGAAGTTTTAGGAAAAGAGCAAATGCAGCTTCATCCAGGAGGGTAAAATCAGCCCCTACCACAGCAGTCTGACAGAGTATTGTCTTGAATATGATAATCTAAAAGTTGAGGGCAATGTGTGCAAAGATTTATCAGCAACAAGCCTTACTTTAAATCTACGCTCTCAGTACTGTATAACATGGCTCCTATTTAAAGACACTTCTCTCTTATGACCTGCAGCTGGAATAGTTCACGCTTGCTGTTGGTCAAAGAAATGCTTTCAATTTTTCATAAGAAGCTGGAAGCATCTGCAACTTTAAAAAAAGGAGATTGAGAGAGAAGTTTTCTCAACAAGCAAACTCTGATATATTCCAAGGTTACTGCTGTATAATTAATGGCATTACCAAATGCAGCTGAAAGTGTAGAGTCTGCAAATGGCGAATAATAAGGATTAGATATACACTCTCTTTTTCATTCATGTTCTTACAGTTTCTTGTGAGCCTAATTGAAGTCAGGAGGGTTTTTCCACATGATCTTTTCAAATTCAGCTCTGATCAGTGGCAGAGAGTGCACATGCCCCATGGAAAAACATCATACCATGTATTTCAAGGGAAAAAAAAAAGAAAAAAGAAAAAAGAAAAAAAAAGAAATCTTGCTCTTTTTGTATCAAAAATGCAGTAGGATATGTTACATTAGAAAACTGGGAAAAGAATTTTGAGATGGGAGGGCTGGCCCAGTGTCTGTATGTTTTTGGTTTTTTTCTCTCTAGGATTACATTCACTAAGGTCTTATGGGTGAAAACAGGCACATATTGCAAAAACCTGTTAAAGATATCAAACTTGCTTCAAAAGTCTGTAAGACAATGGGATGTACACAAATGCTGGAAAACACTTCTAGATTAATCCTTCTAGTGTCAGATTGTTCTATGATAACAAAATACACTTCAGCAAATAGGTCAGAGCACAGCTACTAAAGGTAAGCAGCCTGATGCAATAGAGGTAACAGTTTTAAACACTATCAAAATTATTTTGGATTAATCACCTTCCTACTTGCAGCAAAGTTTATTTATAGATCATGCTTAAAAAAAAAGGAGCAACCTGAATATTTCTAATCTACTAACCTTCTTCAGTAAATAACAAAGAAATAGCTCTGGGTGCATTTCTGAACCCAGTCTTTAATTATACCTTTCCGATGTTTACATGAACTTTGGTTTGCTTTTCAAAAGCCTCATGGAACAATTCATGCAGCTGACCTGTGTGTAGTGGTGAATTTCTCCATAAAGTGAGTATTGATGAGCTGAAAAGTTCAGTGAACAGGAAAATTCTGCTGCTTTTATTGCCAGTGTGACAGGTTACTTTATTACCATGGCTTTCACAGCAATTTAACAGTTACCCTGGTAACGGATTCAGTGAGGTAATGGGATCAGAGGCATTAGAGGAGAGGAAAGGCTAGCGACGAGAGAAAACCATCTGCTGGCTTATGTTCTCGGGGCTGTTTGCTCACTGCGAGCTCCTGACAATCATTGTACTTGGATGTAAATGAGGCAGGTTAAACCACAGGCTTGCCCTATTTAGCCGTTCTCTGGTGATTTGTCTTTCTAATTCTATTGAAATAATAATCAGGATTTGTTTCTGATTAATTAACTAACCTTTTGGTAAAAAGATTAGATAACGAAATTGCTGCCTATTCAGAGATAATGAGATTTTTATTACTCTGTCAAAGGGAAAAAAAAGTACATTTATGTGTCACTAGCCACCATGTCAAGGGAGGAAAATAAAGATTTAAGTCTTTATGTCAGACATTTATTTTCTCCACAGATTAAGCATATTGAATTCCATGGGTGCACATCAGCTTGTTTAAAACATTTCAGAAGAGCTTTTAAAACACCAAATAAAGTAATAAACACATTTAAACCATGATGCATTTGATGTTAATTTGTTTCAAAAATTGTCTCCTAATGGAAGAGAAATGCTTGACGATTCAGAAATCCACCTGTACTGTGTGGGTGTATTTATATAAGTGCAAGAGTGTGAAGAAAGCAGTAAAATTTCAGTGTGAGCACTTTAGAGTGACATATGTAAATAGGCTGTTATTATATCTTGCAGTACAGATATGACTGGTACAGTAGCTGCAGTAGAAAATTAATTTCTGTGTAGAAGCTTTGCCTGGATGTGTGAAATACCATGCAGAACACTGGAAGCTGATATAATTAAATAACGAATTATAACAAACCATGGTGTTTAGCATATTCTCATGAGAACATGCAGCTGCAGCCCTTGGCAAGCAACCCAGATCTGCAGAAAGCTGCCCGCCAGACCCCAGTTGGCTGGGCTGCAGCCAGAGCAACCCCTGCCCACCAGCACCTTACGCCTTGCCATGGTTATCCCCACCAATGGGACAGGAGACCAAAAACACCTAAAAACTTGCTCCTGGAACCACAAAGCTAGTACAGCTAGGAAACATGTTAACCATCCATCAGTCCTATAGCTGTGAAGCCATCAGTCATGCCTTGCATCCCGCAGTGCAATGGTGTAAGTGCAAACTCTTGGTGATAGAAGTGTAATGAGTAGACAGCATTTGCTGTGAGAGGCAGCATCCTGGAGCTTAGTCGTTGCTAGAAGAGCTATATGCTTTGCTGACTGTCAGGCCACTAATAGTGATCTGTTAATTAACAGATCTCTACAAAGAACTGTGATGAGAGCACTTTCAGTCACATGTACAACGCAAGAGGAAATATAGGACACAGCAGAGCATTTTTTTGCAGTGTAGTTAATGAATGCACTCTCAGATTTGAGGTGACACTTACATTGGTGGTGTTCGGTGTGCTTCATTACTTTTACTTCCACATGTTAACATGAAAGTCTCTCATACACTGAAAGTCCCTGCTTCTCCCCAGTGGTGTATATAGCTGAAAGCCAGGCAGAAGCATGACCTAGTTAAAGAAAATGACTTTGGTAAAGAGATATGATGTTGAGAGTGTTCCTCTTCTGTTCCTCCACCTCGTAGTTTCCAGTTGGTGATTACCTGGCATGGTCAGCATTTCTCCCTTCCCTCCTGGCCTTTCTAATTATACAGCCCTGGCAAAGGATGCAGACAAGAAAGCTTTTTTTTCTACCAGCAGAAAATTATTTCCCTCCCTCTGTCCTCCAAAAAATTCTTACTGCAGACTTTTGAACCTTGATAACTAAAATCCCTTGAAAGGCAAGCAAGAATTTTTGGCTTAGTATCAGTTGTAAAGCTTTTACTCTCCCTTTCTCTTTCCCCTGCCCCATGTGAAATTTAGGTTTATTATTAACAATTATTATTAAAATTAGCAAAATATTATCAGAGGATCTCAGGTAAGGAGAATAACTATAGTTTTCTTTTTTGTTGGCAATGACATCTGCATCTCTACATTTTTATGAAATTACTATAGTTAACAAAAACATTACTTCATTTTCATGGTATTTCTTTTGTGCCTAGGAGCAACCCTGTAATTGTTCACTTCAATTACAACATTACTATTTTAAACTGAAACCCATTTTATCTGCATGCCAGCTTTTTATTTGTTTTACCAACTATATCTATTTCCATTACTGCAAGGCTGATGGTTTGTCTCAAGAGGAAATCAAATCCATTAATTCAGAAATTTCAAGCACGGCTGACTCTGCCATAAGCAGCGTTTCTTATGCTAATAGCAAATGTACTGAGACTGAAAAGAAATGACAGAGCTCTGTTTTTTATCATAACTTAAGCATTTATGTAAAAAGGCAAATCTAATAGTACTAGGAAACTGTAAGTGTTATTATATATAATTCACTTTACTGAGATCTGCATAGAGCCTGGTTTGTGCAACTATGGTTTAAATCATGCTGTTTGTGGCTTTAATTCACTTGACATTTGGGGTCTGATTTTGATCTTGGTTACCTCAATGTAGATCTGCCATTGTTCATCTGACAGTAACTAAATTATTTCAGATTTACCTCAGGCAACTGGAGATCAGAACGTGTTCATTTTGCTTAAGTTGAAATACTATGTCACAATCACAACATACTAAACTAGCTTTAGACAGTGTAAGTGTATGTGTAATGTGTATGTGTATTTGTACAGAAAATGTATCACAGAAGTTGGACGTATTTTTTCTCCAGCCACAAATACAGCTATTTCAAAGGTAATTTGGGTGTTTCCAGGAAGCTACGCCCTCTCAGCACCACAGAGAAACAAATGCAACCTCTCTTCCTACTGCCTCCTCTTTTAATACACTTAGTCCTGTTGTATCACATGGGCTGTGTTCAATTAGATAGCTTAACAAGATAAACTCTGACTTTGACCCAGAAAAAACAAACCAGATTGCTGCTGAATTCTACGTAAGCTTTTCCAGGCTTTGTGACCTGTTTATGTCAATGAAAAATGCAAGAGATCTTTATCATGAGGGCCGAATTAGTTTCTGAGGGTTTGGGGTTTTTTTAATATATGTGTGCACAGACAGAATGTACAGAAAACAGTGTACCATTTTTGCCCTTCATTTTTTCAGCAAAACTCTTTAGTGTTGTAAATCAGATCTCATCGGGAGATCTTACACACTGGCCGCCGATAAGCTGTTGAGCAGTAGACAGGGCTTTTAGGAATTGCTGAACCATGAAGCTGACCTGCTTAGTGTTTTGTTGTAGGCTATTAAATCCTGGATTGGTGTTTTAAGATGATTCTGCTTTCTTCTTTTCTTGGCCTGGTTAAGCAACTCTACCCCCATCTCATTATTTAGCTGATTAAAATAAAAACTAGAATGAGAAGCCTGCTGCTTGAAAATCCTACCTTCACCCATCAAATTAATGAGAGTGACTTATGCTGACATAGTTTATGGCCTTAGCAATTTGACACTAATTTTACAACTAAGAAAAGATTTACTAACTGTACACAGCACTCTGTTTTGGTGTTAGTGGAACAGTATCCTTTTCTCAAAAAGCAAGCTCTACGTCTTTTGCAAACACACATTATTTGGTTACCTCACTGTAAATGTATTACTCAGTTGGCTAATACTACTTCTTCCCCTTACTATATTGGCAATTATGCAACAAAAGACCCAGCAAAAAGATTATATTTCAGCTGGAGTGCTTTCTTTTTCAGATTTTTTAAGTAGTGCTGTATCTCTTACTGCCTAGTTAGAAACATGCTGGTTCTTTGCATATCCCTTTCATACCAACAGAGAAATTAAATGTACTGTTTTATTTTTCCTGTGTTTGATGAGTGTTAAAAAGTCCAGTATTTGAGAAAACCCAAACCAAATAAGGCTTTGTAGTTGTTGCTCCTAAGTAAAATAAAAGCCCCCTAGAGTCTAAGTTCAATGGGGCTTCATTTCTTTGTGTGGCTGAAAGAGAGTTAAGAGAGAGAAAGGAACTCACACATGGAAGCAAATCCTGTTGAATCACACTCAGGAGATAAAATCATAACAACACATATATCTTGTATACATATATGAGTAGACATATGCCTCAGGTTCCCCTCAATGTGAACATTAAGGCATTCAAATTCAGGGAGGGAAACAAAAGTACTTATAATTAGCGGTCACTCTGGGCTGCAAAATGCATCTCCACTGTTTTTTTGTTTTGTTTTGTTTTGTTTTTTAAGGTAGACATCTTTCTATCACACGTATGTTTTTATTTATATCTCCAATGTCAGTTTAACTCCCATTGGGGATGTTTTCATATGATCACTCTGTTTATTTTGTGACTCTTACCATGACTTAGAGTACTTGAGCTTTTATTGTAACAATCTTATTTAACGAAGCTGTCTGGCTTTAGTTTTCTCACAGTCAAAAATGAAAGGTGTGAGAAGCAAATGACTCACGAAACAATAGGGCCCATCACATTAGAATGAAAAAGGAATTAATTTGTATAACATATACACAAGTAGTTATGCTTTTCAAGAACAAAAACAAATTACCGTGCAACCTTTTCCCCTCTCTCTTAATCTATTGTTCCTTTCTTAATTGCTTCTTTATTACCTTTAACACAGACGAAGGATAAAATTGAAAATTCAGCTCCGATATCCTGGCCACATCAGAGGTTTAGCATTGGTTCTCTTTATAATTTCAACAACTGTGCATGGGATAGATTGGATTTCCCACATTGTAGGTCAGCAAAGTTTGTTTTCCTCCATGTATTTTATAGGCTCACATTTCACTGTAAGCCTTATGTGTGCATTCAGGCTTGCGATGATGAGCAGACTTCTAGGGCAGTTAGATCACAAGCTCAGAGGCTTGTTGTTTGGTTTTTTTTAAACAGCATTCACACAACTGCTGCTCAGTTTGCTGCTGGGTCCTATCTGTGAAATAGCAAAATAATAACACTAAAAGAAAGAACAGTATTTACTGCTGTGGGACTCTTTCCACCCTTCCTGGAAAAAGGAGCATAGTAGTTTATTACTGAAAAATCATGTGAGGCTACTGCAGGGAAATCTAGATTATTTCCATGGTAATTACTGATTTCTAGTACCATAGTTATAAATAATTACGCTAATACTACATAAACCACGTGCCACTAGAACATCAGCAGTTTCTTAAAATTATTCTTTCCAGTTCAGATACTATATTCCTCCATTATCTGTCTTCTAACCAACATTTGCTATTTCAGAAATGACCTACTTAATCAGAAATACAATTTAATGTACATTTTTAATAATTTCAACCAGGAAAAGGAGAACGACACTTCTTGACACTTTTTCAGACATATTCTACAGAAGAGAGCTAGTTTGTAACTCAAGGGTTCCCCTAAAGTGTCTTACACTCTGGGTGAGATCCAGCTCATTATTTTAATCATTAGAAGAAAGGCACCTTGTACTGGTCATCCAGTTACTGGAAAAAGAGAGAGGTGTTTCCAAGAGGAGGTTTATTCCCTATATTTTTCTGTCTTGGTTATGCATGGATCCAGGTTAACTAGCCTACAGAAGACAGCTAAACTCTGATTGAGAATGAATCCCACTTTCTATATTACCTAGGGTGGGTGAAATGTCATGTGACTCAAACCACTTTGGGAGGGCTAAGTGTGATCATTAGCTTAGGATGAACCGAACTAATGCCTTTGTGGTGCCTTTATCTATTCTAATTTAAACTATTTATTTTCCCTTACTCTGACCTTCAGAACTCAAAATATTTTTTCAAATCTAGCTACAACTTCTGATAAGTAGTTCATGAGGCTATCAGTTTGCTCAGTTGGTCAGCAATGGTCAGCCAACTGTAAAGCTATTTACATTATATTTGAGGGGTTTGTTCTCAGATCAGTGCACAAACAGAATTCCCATTAATAATAATACAAGTTGCGAGCAGGCATGGAGGTAAAGAAACTCCCTAATTAGAAATAATGAAACACCATATTGTTGTAGTTCTGAAAGGCAGTGGTGTCTTTATTTACTTTGATATAAAATGAAAACACCAACTAAAAATGAACTATTAAACTCATAAAATGGGGCAAAAGTAACTTGTTACTACAGCCCTACATGCACAAAGAGGTGCGCAGATTTCACTGTACTGCTGCAAATACCTGCTTTACAAACACCCACTTTGCAAGGTGAATCAGGAAAATATATATGTGGACATGAAAATGTCTTCTACGTTTAACACAAAAGCACATGAAAAAAGAAAACCTAGGGAATTTATGTCAATACCTGGCTGTTGACTGTCATCCTGATACTGCCAGAAACCAGGCTGGGTAATGCCTTTCATAAATCCATCAAGCATTACTTTTAAGTTGGCTCTTTTGTTTTTCTCCCAACTATTTTTTTGAGAGTGCTCCTCTGAAGCCCCATTTCTGCAGGGTTGCCAACATATGATTTCCTAAATTACTCATGGCCAATTTATGCCTATTTATTTCTATTTTAGCTTAAACAGTTACTTTCCTTCAGTTGTGTTTGATGTGTATTGTATTTAGTGTATTTACAGACTACAGCCTTCATTTCTTAGGCTGAGGAAGTCAATTGCTTTTTAGCATTCCTGTGTTAGAAAAACTGTCCATTTTTATGGTCCACCAAGAAAACACTATTTTTAAGGCCATTCTACAAGGCAGAACTAATTTTGTCTAAACCTATCTTCTTGGAATATGGGTTCAGGATTGTTTTCCAGATAAGGTCTCACCATTGCTTTGCAGATAAATAATACTTCCTTTGCAGGAGTATGTTTTGAAATACCCTAGGTTTTAAATTGCTTTGTTTCATAGACAGTTTATATTAATCACTTGTAGTCATTCTCTGTTTATATAAATACATCTCTGTTTCTATATATGCTCAAAACTTGTGAGGCCACATCTTGTTGCAGAAATTCTTGTTATCTCCAAGCACATGACCTTGACTTTTGTATCCTTTTTCTTTAGATATCAACCCTCAGAGTAAGCCAGTGTGTTAATGAACCTACCGTGCAATGATAAATGCTTCCTAATTTGATCATCTTTTGAGGCATATGGTCCAGTTTGGAATATATTGCTTGGAATATTATACCAGTATTGTTAACAAAATTGTCAAATGAAACCAATCCAAAGACTGATCCTTTAGAACAGGCCAGGTTATCCTCTTCTGACCCAACAGCTGTTTTCAAACAACCTCTGGACATTTCTCTTTATTTAGCATCTCAGTGTTCTTACAGTTCTTGCTTCTCTCCCCAGAGAGATAGTTTTCCACACAGTACCATGTTAGATTTCTTTGGACTTTAGAATATTTTCTTACAAACTTTTAAGAAATTCCACTGTGAAATTATTAGTTGTTCAGCAAAATCTTGGTTGTGGATATAGATTACCCACTAATGCTTAAAAAAATACTGAAGTTTGTTTTGATTATTTCAGTATTTAAAACCTGAACAATTGATTATATTGTTTTGTTCCTTGAGTACATTAAATTCTTAGCAGACTTTGTGTAAAACTTGCCACTACACATTTGAAAAGTCTCTTCATAAATATTCAACGATAGCTGCTTAAGCTATTCTGTTTCAGCACATGTGACTGCAGGACATTTATTCTGTTGTACTAAAATGTTTAAAATGTCTGCAGAAAGCACAAAACAGATTGCTTAGAAACAAGCAAGGGAAGTTTTTATTACAAATTGTCTATGAATGCTTGGAATAATTTTAACAGTATTAATCTCACTACTTTAAAGCCATTGACAGGAATAAAATAATAACACATTTACATCTGCAGAAAATCTTTGGTTTTGGTTCTCCTTTGGAAACTTGAGAAAACCCAAGTTTTTCTGTTAAATTAAAATGTTCTATCTTGGCAAACATAAATCCTAGAGTCTGGTAGGAAAAGAAGTATGACGGTCTGATGGCTAGGCACTTTTTACAGAGGGCATGGGAGGGAAATAATTTTGTTTAATTCAGATCCCATCCGATTACTAAATTTGGGTTAGTAAGATTTTAGCGGGACGGGTTCCTAAGTTAACATAGTTCTTGTTTTCTACCTTTGTCAATATATTTTGTTTCTGTGGGTCATCTTTGACTTAGTTAAGGGCAGTTTTAACTGGAAATAAATAATATTCCATTAAGGGACTTGTGTTTGGGAGATGTTGGAAAGAAGACCTTAAAAGCTGACTTCAGAAGAAGCTGAGTGATAAACAAAGGAGATGGACTTCAGGATCCAGCTGAAGACAAAGATGAATTCTTTTTCAGTCTTCCACCACAGATGGGTTAGCACTGGGAGAACCGCATAATCTGAGTGTCACTAGGCTTCATGGTAGTTTTCTAAAGAAAATGTATTTACTTTAACAGTATTTTGACAGTAATATTAGAATTGCTAATCTAAGTATTTGCCTTTTTTAATCTATGTTCTAATGGTTAACACACATGACTAGATCTGTCTGTCACTAATAATATTTCTGTATCTACGGTGGACAATGTTTCCTAAGTATGTCAGTCTTCTTTCTCTATCATTAAACATAAAGATCTTTAAAGAATAGATTCAAAAAAAGCAGAAAAAAAAAAATGTAATTTTCAGGAAAACGTTTCTCAAGTAAATAAATAAATTCCTTGAACCACCAGGAAGTGTTTTCTTGGTTGCTCTGAAATGAGGAACCAAACAAAATTTTCATAGCTAAATCTCAAAGTCATGCCCATCTAGAAAACCTGAACACATTCTTGGTACATGCCCATATTTCTTACCAATGCAGAAAGAGCGTAGACCACCAGAAAGAAGAGATATTCAAGCATCCAAAGGTAAGAAATAAATAATTAACCAATGTTTTCTATTTTGTCTGGTTTGGTCATATCACGTCTTCTGTATTTCATTAGAAGGTAAAAATTGTTTATTTTTCAATGTTTTATTCATTTAGAAAATTTATCAAGGATGTTCCCTTGGCCTCTGTAATTAATGAAGGCAGTGATGGTTTAAATCCCCAACATGCACAATTGATGATTACTGTGTACTTTTGGCAACTAGTTAAGTAGTCTGGACTTGTTGAGAACTCAACCTTCCATCCTTCTCTCCCAAATTCCACAGCAGCAAGACCGACAACATATATGCTAGCTATTATTTCTAGTTCTTTAAATTTTACAAGCTAATATTTTTCTGTGATTTCACCAGCCTTATTCTTACTAATTGCTCTGAGCAAACACTGCTTGTTCCATGCTGTTCATGACACTTTTAATGCTATGAGAGATTAACATTTCTTAGCCTTTTCAAGGTTTGTTTTTGTTCCTCTCCACTTTTCAGAATTGTGACATTGTTGAAGGGAAAGCCATGATAAAGACTTTTTACAGCTGTTGCTGTGCGATTCTGTAGTCAGGCCTTGTGGAAAAGCTTCTGTTTTCTGTCTTGATCAACAAACACTATAGTTATAGCCTGGGAAACATTTCTATGTGTAAGACAATCAAGTAGTATATTTGCATTTAGACCCTTCATTGCAACAGATACATCCATTCTGTAAATGTATAAAGAAATATGTAATAAATAAAAAAATCTGACTTCTTTAAAACTAACTGAAGGAAATAGTTCTTAGTCCAGGATGCTTTCTAGCAAGTTATGCTTTATGCTTGTTACAGTGCATTGATGTGAGCCTCAGCCCACTAAAGTTAGTGGAGCATCGTAGCAGTGGCTGTCCTCTCTTAAAGCCCTGCACAATGCCGTCAGTCAAAAACTGCTTCAGTACTACCATAACACTCCCACAGCAGTGCACCTCAGTTCGCCTTTTGCCCA
Organism: Caprimulgus europaeus; assembly: GCA_907165065.1. The sequence continues at coordinate 17,334,714 of OU015527.1, forward strand.
GGAGCATAAAAAGATAAGAGGACTGATCTGCAATAATTTATGTTAGCTGAATACTTCTTTGGGCTGTGGTAATTGTTTGCTGTTTTCTTGGCTGCAGACCAGCTGATGCTCCTTTCAGTCCCCTGAGCTGAAGGCAAGCACGTATGTACATTTTCTGTCATCGCTTGTTATGCTGCTCAGGCCATTACAGTGATCCAGGCTGAAATTCTCCACCATGTCCTTTTTGAACTTGGCTTCTAAGTGAACATCTAATTGATATTCTTTTTTAAAACATTCATTTAGTTCTGCAGGACAATTTAAAAGCAAAATTAACAAGTATATAGAGGACATGTTCTCAATAATTTTTATTGAGTGTTCAAAAAGCCCAAAGCTTTGGGAGACTCCAGTGACTGATGATCAAATCTGTCTGTGTCTAGGTTGGGTTCACCCTAGTGTAAACAGGATTAGGCAGTGCAGTGCCAGAAAGTCTGGCAGCTCTGTTATGCATGGCCTCACATACCCACATGAGCAGTGTGTCTGAAGTCTTGGTTCCTGTAAGCCCACAGTGGGTTGATTCTTCCTCTGAAGTGGAACATTTTCCTCTCTACTCGGAGGCACAAAATCTAGTAATACTGGCTTGAATGGGCCTGCCCCAAAGTCTCCGATATTGGAAATTCAGTCTTCTCAGCAGCTCTCCAAGAAAAGACCAGAAACCTGCCTGAGCTTTGACTGCAGCTATGAACATTTTGCATTCTTGATACTTCCAAACAGTTTTAAATACAATCACTAGGCTGCAGGAATGGCAAGTAAATTGGATTTGCTGATTTTGTAAATATGCATATCTAGGTGATCATTATCAGTGACAACACAGGGACAAGCATGCTTTCTGCCTGTTTTTGTAATAACAGTACCATTAGCGCTCACAGGAACCAGGTCACACCCTAGTCTGAGCCGTGGTTCCTGTGAGTGCACATTAAATAGTTAATTCCATTTACTTGGCCCTGCAGTCCTGTTTCTGTTTTTTTATGTGTATACCACTTCTACAATTTTATATTTTTTTTACCTGTTTGCATAGCAGACATTTAACATGTCTAAACTGTTTAGCTCACAATCTTTCAACTTGAAAGGTGTTTTACCTTTTTCTCTGACCTCTGATCAAGTAACTGCTACCTGGATGTTCTCTACTGCTTTCCTTGTAGGTTTTCTAATGTAATTTCTTTTTCTTTTTTTTTTTCTTTTTTTTTAAAAAAAAAAAATAAAAAAGAGAGAGAGAAAGGAAAAAAGAAGCAAAATCAGTCATTTGCTCTTTTCAACCTTTCTCTATCTGGGTCCTCCACTCTTATATGAGTAAGCCAGTTATGGGCATATAACGCAGAGTTCTTCATTTTTTTGAAGAATTCCCAATCCACAACTGCAGAAAGCACAGCTGAGTGCGTTTTGGCAGGCTCTGAGAAATACAGGATCTGAGCGTTTTTCCTGGCTGTGTTAGAGACTAGCCACATCAGGGGTTTGTACTCTCAGTCCAGCTGTGAGGGGTGAGGGAAGTGAACATGCATAACCTTTCATTATCACAATTCAGCAACGAGTAAGCCATTCTCCATCCTCCTCACTCATACAAGAAAGCTTACTGCAAGGCAGGAAGAAAGGACTGAAACCTTTACTCTGAATATATTTGTTCTTGAAAAGTTTGTAAGCAAATGAAAATAACACTGTATACAGGGAAATGTTAGGAATATGTCTCACTGTTTTAAGATTGATCTGAAACATACACATGATCCTTTAGGAGCTTCTAAATACCATGATCTGATTTTCCAATTGATGGAAGAAAAGAGCTGTACATAATTCATTTGTATGTTTGCTACATGTATTGAGGGGAAAAAAATTCTTCCATTAAAGTTAGTTTTAGATGAATTTCCAGATATTTATGTTTCTAAAACACTGTGCTTTGTGTTTGTGATTGGAAAGACCAGCCAAATACATTATCTTGATTTCCTGACTATTGCATCATACACCTGGATTATGATTCTTTTCAAGTGCAATAATTTGTTGATACAGATGTAGATTAGAAATAGAGAATAAAGATATATAAGCACAAATTTAAATCATTTTTATTGATAGTAAATCTTTTACCTGAAAAATCTATAGTATCATGTTTTGTTTGTATATATACTTTCTGCTAGACTAAAAGTTGAGGGATATTTAACTTGATTATAGATAATGTATTGTAAGGTACTAGTCAGGTATATATGTAAGTCCTCTTTTAATATTAACTACTGACTCTACTCATTCACCCCTGGGAATCAGTCTGGCACATGTAGCTTCTAATAATTATGGCATATTGCAACTGTGCACTGAGTATCGTAACCTCATAGTAAAATTGACCCAGGTTGATGCATTGCATTTACAAAGTAAATAGCAGGTCAAAAAGTGGCATGCCACAGATATCTGAAAGGGGTTGTTCTTGACAGAAATTTTGTGCCTGCTAAATGCTTAATCAGTGCTGTAGAGTTAGCTATTGCTGTTTTCAGGGGTGTGAACCACACTGAAACTCAATCTTGCAAAAGCTTGGGTTTTATTATTGTGAAAATCAAGCAGAAAAATTTTGCCAGATCCCATTCTGTTTCTGGATGCTTATCACTAAACAATGCGCATTTCCAAATGGTGAATGATGGATATTGTAGTGGAAATCAGGACAGAAAATTAAAATAATAGTTTTGCAACATCTAACATACAGGCCCAGCTCACACTGCTTCATGAAAAAAGCACTGGGGAAGTGGGGAGGAAATTGTTGTGAAATATTGGAAGTATTAGTAAAAATTGCAAAAACGCAGTTTTACAGTATGAACAAATTTAATGTATTGGGGAAAGCTAGAAGTGGGCAATGGCAGAACAGCACCTATATTTTAACCAAGGCGTTGAAGGCGATATGTGGAAAGGAATGGGGAGAGTGGTCTTTCTGACACAAAAGTTTTTATTTGGTACTGTGTAAAGTCTTAAGATTTTTTTAGAAAAGTGTAATTAAGGGCATGGAGGCAACTGAAAATAAAACACAGTGTAGTTTTATTGAAGGCAGATTGTGTGAGAGTAATTTATTTATTTTTTTTTTTAATAAAACTGATTTATTTGGTAAGGTTAATGCAGTGGACCTAATCTATTTAAGTAGAGTGTTTCCTGCAGTGTTCTGTAGTATATCATCATGTAAGGTGGAGATGATAGCCATTAATATGGGAATGGTGAGGAGGGAAGAAACTAAAAGGGAATCAACATATACTTAAGGGAGAATTATCAGCCTGTTGACCAGGGGTTTTCCTTAGAATATTCAGAATATTCTGATTTGTATGGTGATTTCAGACTAAAGAGTAGACATGTAGGTGAAATATATGGATGATGCATGCTAACTGACACATTCCTGGCAGCAATATAAAGGAACGTAGTGTCTATAAAAGGGAAAAGTCTGAGGGTGGGGTGTGGGTGGGCAGAGAATAAGAAGCCCTGTTTGCATGATGGACTTCCTCTCCAGACGTTGTGGTCCTGTGCAGAAAGTATTTAATGACCCTCAGCTCTTCCTGGTTGCCACTCACATTCCCTTGCTCACAGGTGTCTCTTTAAGTGCTGCAGCACTTCCCAACCCATTTGTGCCCCCTCCTAAACCCAAAACCAGGAGTGGAGTTGAAAGGACCTCTGCCTATTCACAACAATACGAACTGCATTCACAACAAAAAAAAATCCTAAATTTAGATCTATTCAGCCTTTGCTTCTTTAGATACAAGAGTAGTATTTTACATCTGCTTCTCATGCTCAGATTTACAGGAGAAGTGGGGGTACCTGCACTACTGGGCCCAGTGGCGGGGCAGGCCTGGCTCTGGGTCACATCTCCCCTGCTCAGGCAACCAGGGAGCAGTACTTGTATCAGACACTCTGCTCTGACTCTCAGGCAGAAATTCTCAACAAATATTCAGCTTAAAAAAGAAAAAAAACTTGGCTGGAAGTGTCAGGGTGAAAAGCGTAAGCATGTGGTAACTAAGTGCTACTATTACTGAGGAAAATACCATCACCCAGGAAGTCCAGGATGACCTTGTAGACATGGAATATAAATGGGAATTACATTTCAGAGCACAAAATGCAAAGTCATGCACTCAGGCACTAATAACAAGAGTTTTCAATATTATGGAGGTGCTCATCTATTGCAGTGATGATGAATTATGAGCATACTGGTCATGGGATGACTAAAAGTTGCTATGTTGATACAACTGTGAAAAAAATCAATGCAGGAGATCAGGTGTCTTAAAATCTCATTGTACTGTTGTGTACACTTCTGGTCACTTAAATTCAAAGGTTTTAGACCATAAGAAGTACAAAGGTCTGAAATATTAGGAAAGCTTTGAGTCTGTTGAGGATGAGTGATTAAAAACAGGTTGTCATACCTAACCTATGGAAATAGAAACTGGAGGTGGTAACAAAATATGTTCATTCTGTATATTTTTGGGAGGTCCAACCTTTTAAATGAAAAGATAACACAAGTGAATGGTAGATAGTTATGAATTTGCCATAACTGTGTTTAAACGAGAAATGAAAATGTTTCTAAACATCAGATGGTTACTTTGCTTTTACAAAGGAAAGTGGAACCATAATAGTTTCAAGACAGACTTAGAAAGTTGCATGGAAATTAATCTATACCACAATAACAGTGATCTTTGAGTTGTCTCATCATACATGGAAAAAATCAAGTCTTTCAGACTAAGTGCCTAAAACTATTTTAGATGTTCTACATTATTGGCAGAATCTACATGAGACTGACATAGATAACAGAGGAGATTCTCACCCTTTCCATATGGCAACTAAAACCCCTCAGGATACTAGAGGGCAGCTAAACCACTCTGAGGATGTTTCGACACTTATTTTCTACTGGATGGACAAATTTGCTGGTACCCCTAAAGCATTTTGAAAAGAAACTTGATCACAGATGATTGTGTTTAAGACATATTTACTCTATTTATTTTTCTGGTTCCCCGTGACAGCAAAAAAGGAATTCTCATTTTCTTTTTCTCTTTCTCTTCCTCTCTTTCTTCCTTACCTACTCCACATTTCCTGATACAGAGTTTTATTTCCAGGAGGATATATTTTTCCTCTTTTGCATCAGAAGTTGATTTTGGACAGAGGCAGTGTTTTGGTATTCCTAAGAGTGTTAAGAATCTTTCAGGGTTTGAGCAAGATTTCAAGACAAAGAAGAATTTTTTCTCAAATAAAACTGTTTGAGCCATTTGAGATTCCTCTGTCTTTCTTTGGAGCACAATGCTTCACCTGCTTTCTTCCTCATATGGGAAATTTATCTAGTGGTGTTTTGGTTACTCCAGGGACCGAGAAAAATGGGGTTTTTTTGGGTTTTTTTGTTGTTGTTGGTTTTTTTTTCCAGGAACATTCTGGTGTTCTTGTGTTGATACCTTGTAACTTTTAAATATGTTACGAAGAGACTTTGCATGTAGGGAGCAAGCAAGATATGCATTCTTATGGTGTTTCAGCAAAGTGCCTGCAAACCACTGGACTCAATGCCTAGGTAGTCTGTACTAGTCTGTGATTTCAGCTGCCTGAAGCATTTAATGAAGCACACTTCTAACATTATATTTCCACACCCAGCAATCTGTTGCACCTTAACACTGTGTAGTCAATGGAAAACCTGACAAAATATCTTGACAAAGGCAGTTAGAATAATATATAAGGGAATACAGTTCTCCCTACATGAAACATGGACTGAGTTTAATTAGCATTTGTGTTCTTTGTGATCCAAATCCAAATTACTCATTACTTTTATTACTTACTAGTATTCATAGTGACTTTGGTATATTTGTTACCACTACTGTTGAGGGGTTTTTTATGTGCAAAACAACTACACAGCATTCAAATCATTCTCTAGTCATGTACGCATCCTAGTGATGAGTACAATTTGACCTTTGTAGAATCCAGATGTCCATCTTCCTAGATGATGCTCTGAGTATTAACATAAAGGTATTCCTGTCTCTTGTTTGACCTTGTTGGCAGATGTCTGTCTGTGTCTTAGGAACACATAGACTCTTCTATCCCCTGATAGTATTAGTCTCTTGCTTTCATATAATTTTTCATTCACTGGATCCTACCTGGTGTCTATATGCTAGAGAAAACTTGTCAAAAGCATGTAATGCACCCAAAGCCTGACCCCAGAAAGGTTTAGGCCTAGGAAATCTGTGGAGGAAAAGACAGCAGACTGTACTGCCCAGATAATGAAACTTCTGAGACTTTGATTAATTAAATTGTCTTCTGCCCCCTTACATTATTAATGCCCAGTATTCCACATCCAGGAGCTGTGAAGAGCAAATTCAAAGGATGTGTGTTCTCATCTTGTTCTTTCCTGTCCCTCTGTTTCTGCCTTAGTCTCTGTGGTTTGGGAACAGAAGGGGTTGTCTCCCACATTCAAAGCAGCCATTTCCCACATAACTGTTCTGTACACAAGCATATTTAGTAGGAGTTATGCAAATAGCTGATCATGTCCAAGATGCAGTAGTCTGAACCACAGCAATGTATGTTTCATTGTTATAATGTTTTATTTGGATTACATGAGTGCAGTTTCTGGATCAAAACTAAAAAATACAGCATCTTCAATGCAAAATGTGGTTACTGATTTCATCAGAAGTACACAGAGGTTATGTGATCTCTATGTTTATGTTCCAGCATGTTGTGTTTTGAATTCATATCCATACTAATAAAAAATGGAATATACCAATATGACTGCCTCCAAGCTGAGTCTAAAACTGATACAGTTTGCTTTTGCTGGTAGACTTTATGTTCTTGCTCTTGTGTTGAAAGAACTAACATGGGATGATTTGTATCTGCAAAAAATAACATTAACAAACACAACAGAAATAAGGTGTTTTTGCCTATGGCTGAGTAGGTTTGGAAGCTTTCCTAATTATTACTTAATGTCATCAAAACCTCTATTACACCTCTAGAGTTCATGATTGGACAGATTTAATTCTAAGATACAAAGTGAATGTGTAAATACATATTATTTCAGCCTACCTTTTTGTAAGGCAGTTGAAGGCTGTTGACTCTTTTTAGTTTTGTCACATTTTTTTCACATCCTTTGGTTTCTTTCTTTGTTCTAAGCATGCATTTAAAATGACATCTATCACTGATCTTTTCAGCTGGTTTTATTGAGATTTCAGAATATTATTCATTAGCATTATTCTGATATATTTATCAGCTCACCAAGATCCAGGGTGTTTTTTTAAAGCACTTGTGTTAGCATGCACATGTGTGAGCAAAAGGCTCACTTGGCTAACTGGCAAATGACAGGAAAATAATAATAAAATGAACATGTGAAAGGAGACCCCAGGAGAATTAAACCAAGTGATTTATGTGTTTGCTGTAACAAAATACACCTTAGACTTAGACATAGATTACCTAATTTTTGTCAAGATGTGCTATATCATTTCAGGCCTTTTTGAGAGGTTGTGTGTTTTTTTCTTTATTGGAATGTTGTAGAAGAAATCTTACCTATTAGAAAATGCACGTAGGATTTACAGCTGACTATTAATTGAGATGATAAAGAAGTAGAAAACTGGTAATACTTTCTGGCATAGTTTTCTACCTCTGCTATTCTCCAACTTTTACTAGGTGCTCCCCCTTCAATTGAGATCAGGAAGGAGCCATTTGTGATCATCTGTATGACAGTACTCCACCACATCAATGTGGCAGAGATTCCCTGCTTTATATTTTAGCATAATGAGTTAATCAAGCTATGCTAACTTACATAAATTGTGATTCTGGCCATAGATTTTATATAAATATACCAGTGAGCATAAGGAAGAGATGATAATTTTCCCTCGGGTATACACATACACTTCCCTTTAAATTCAGCAAGAATATCACAAGTGCTACAGAAAACAGGATTTTACCTTTAAGTATACACACAGATACAGCCAAGTTTTTTTGTCTTCAGCTTTGAAATTTCCACAGCTTTGTAATAATTACAGCTCAAGAGAGGGAAAAGCAAGTAAAAAATCCTAGATCATGAACTTCCTTCTAAACTCTAATCTTCAGGTTTACAACTATTTTTCCTAGTAGAAGGTAAAGCCTAAAACTTGTACCTTGAGCTTTTCATTAAAACAGTGGAAGGTAGCTCTTGTTGTAAAAGTTGTGGCAGTGGATTTGAGGTGGATAAAACCGGATCAAGTTTTGCTTGTTTTTTAACTCCTGTTGCTCTTGTACAGTAAAATTCAAAGCCTATTTAAGTGTATTATACTGTTATGAAATTCTTCAACATTAGACAAAAAATCAAAAACATTATTCCTTTGGGGAAAAAAGATGTATCATAAACTACGATAAGTGGATTATTTGTGTCATTAAGAATTGTTGATGTTGAAAGAACATTTGCTTAGCTAGTGCAGTTGTACATTTGCAGACAGTTACTTTATGTGATGGTGTAGACAGAAGAATTCAAAGTCCATCTAAAGGTCACACAAAGCGTTTGAAAAGGTATTATTTGTGGCATTTGCAAGAAATTTTACACCTCTCTCTGCTTTGGAATGTGGATCTTTTTTTTCCTTCATAATAAGTTAAATTACTCCCAGAAAAGGATTTATACAGTCGCCAGGTGCTTCTCTACAATTTTCAGTCAACATTCAGTATTTAAGCTATGACTTGAATGGATCATCTCTCCAGTATTATGAATGGTAATTTAATCTCCATCCTCAATCAACCATGAGCCTAGAAGCAAAGGTTGCCAATTATTTTGAATTGTACCGTACTATGCACGATTTTCTTTCAGACATTCAATTTCTCCTTGATTTAATTCCTTTCTCTTTTGTCTTTGTCACAAAAGAGCTTTTAGTAAATCAACTGCTTTAAAATAGAAAAAAACCCTATATGTATGGAGCAAAATACAAATATTTGATTGAAACAAACAATTCAGCTATACAGCATAATACTTGTCCTTTGTAGAAAGCAGACAGCTAGACCACATTTTTGTAAATCGCAGTGACGGACAAGCATGTGAAAGGAATAAAATATTCTGATTTAAAATAAACTTAATCAGGTTTGTATTTCATTTTTGTATACATAGATTAAAGTAATCTCATTGCTCAAACAGATTTTACTTACTATCCAGCTAGTTCAGCAGTAAACCTGCATTCTCTAATTTTCTAAATAATTTGAGCATGCTGTACATATGTACATGATAAATTTTTTCAAATGGTTTAGCAGGACATTTAAACTCAATGTTGTGAATTTACAGTTGTTGCTCAGGGTTGTACTAATTGTAAATTTTTAAGGATGAAAAAGATTTAAAAAATTGTTTTCTGTGTAGACAGTTGTCCTTACTTAAAAAAATTCACCCTTTCTTGTTAAGCTGATTATACTCACTCCTCCAAAACGTTTTTGTACACTTCATAAATGTATGGATTAATTTTGTTCTCATTAGTTGTAGATGTAAAGAACTGCAAGAATTTATCTTGAAAACCTGAAAATACATATAGTTACCTATCTGAGATGGGTGCCCTGGTGACAGAGGATACAAAGAAAATGGAGTTACTGAATGTCTCTCTTTGTCTCTGTCTCCACTGCTGGAGATTGTCCTCAGGAGCCCCATTCTCCTGAGGCCCCAGAGGAAGTCAGGATAAAGGAGGAACAAGCAACAAAGGCCTTGGCTGATGAGGTCTGGGTTAGGGATCAGTAAAGCAATCTGGACATCTGTAAATCCATGGGTCCTGATGGAGTGCACTCCTGGGTGCTGAGGGAGCTGGCAGAAGTCATTGCTAAGCCACTCTGCACCATCCTTGGTAAGTTGTGGGGAACAGGAGAGGTGTCAGAGTACTGGAGAAAAGCAAATGTCACTCCAGTCTTCAAAAAGGGCAAGAAGGAGGACACAGGTAACTATAGACCAGTCAGCCTCACCTCCATCCCTGGGAAGGTGATGGAACAACTTCTCAGTGTAATCTCTGGGCATATCAAGGATAAGAGGGTCATTAGGAGCAGTCAACATGGCTTTACCAAGGGGAGGCATGTTTAACCAACCTGATAGCCCTTTATGAAGACATAACCAGGTGGATAGATGATGGTAAAGCAGTGGATGTGGTCTATCTTGATTTCAGCAAAGCGTTTGACACCGTCTTCCACAGCATCCTCCCAGCTAAACTGAGGAAATGCAGTCCGGATGGTCAGGTAGTGAGATGGACTGTGAATTGGTTGAAAGGAAGAAGTCAGAGAGTGGTGGTCAATGGAACAGAGTTTAATTGGAGACCTGTGTCTAGTGGAGTCCTTCAGGGGTCGGTACTGGGACCAGTACTATTCAATATATTCATCAATGACCTGGATGAGGGAATTGAATGCACTGTCAGCAAGTTTGCTGATGATACAAAGCTGAGAGGAGTGGCTGACACACCAGCAGGCTGTGCTGCCATCCAGAGAGACCTGGACAGGCTGGAGAGCTGGGCAGGGAAAAACTTAATGAAATATAATAAGGGCAAGTGTAGGGTGTTGCACCTGGGTAAGAACAACCCCATATACCAGTGTAGGCTGGGGACAGACCTGTTGCAGAACAGTGTTGGGGAAATGGACCTGGGGGTTCTGGTGGACAGCAAGATGACCATGAGCCAGCACCGTGTCCTTGTGGCCAGGAAGGCCAATGGCATCCTGGGGTGCATTAGAAGGGGTGTGAGTAGGTTGAAAGAGGTCTTCCTTCCCCTTTACTCTGCCCTGGTGAGGCTGCATCTGGAATATTGTGTCCATTTCTGGGCCCCACAGTTCAAGAAGGACAGGGAACTGCTTGAGAGAGTCCAGCACAGAGCCACCAATATTATTAAGGGAGTGGAGCATCTCCCTTATGAGGGAAGGCTGAGGGAGCTGGGTCTTTTTAGTTTGCAGAAGAGGAGATTGAGGGGTGACTGCATTAATGTTTAGAAATATGTAAAGGGCAAATGTCAGGAGAATGGAGCCAGGCTCTTCTCAGCGGCAACCAATGATAGGACAAGCAGCAATGGGTGCCAGCTGGAGCATAGGAGGTTCCATGTAAACATAAGGAAAATCTTCTTCACTGTGAGAGTGACAGGCCACTGGAACAGGCTGCCCAGGGAGGTTGTGGAGTTTCCTTCTCTGGAGACATTCAAAACCCGCCTAAACACATTCCTGTGTGACCTACTGTAGGTGTTCCTGCTCTGGCAGGGGGGTTGGACTAGATGATCTTTCCTTTCCAACTCCTAACATTCTGTGATTCTGTGATCTGCCACCACAGTTTATGAATCTATGCTAGCCAGTACAGTATGGAGAAATATGCCACCAAATAAATATATCAAATACTGAAGTAATGTACCTTGCTCTTTCAATTGTTGAAAAACATTTTTTCTAGGATACCAGATGGCAATGTTATAATTCAAACCACAGTTTATGGGAATTTCTTGCAATGCTTGTATTTTCAGAAAACAAACAAAGCTCATCTGTAATTATAGGTATTCAAGGATGCTACTTTAGTAAAATCCACAGAAATAAGAGCAATAGACTTGTATCATAACGGCACAAACAAGCTAGATCAAAGCAATGTGATATTAATTTAAATAACAAGATTTAATTGTGGAAGTCAGCTGTGAGCTACCTTTTACATTGTAGTTCTCACTTTTTATCAGAGATTTTCAAAACAAATACCTGAATCAGGCCATGCATCTTTTCACTAATCTTAGATATAATCATCTTTTTAGGGTCTGGATGTGCAAGACATTGTGCTCCAATAGACAAGATTGTACCCTAATTTACATGTTATTTAACACGTACTGAACCCATGTAAATAATAGCATCATAGCTAAGATATCTTTAACTATGTAACTGCATGAGTAAATAACTAATGGAACTTACTGTCTCACTAGAAAGCATTTTTTGTTTTTAAGGGGTAGTAGTGCTCAATGAACCTTTACTTTTTCTTTTAACAACTTCTCCATTAAAGACTGTTAAACCCCAGAAACTGCATCAGTAATGCAGCAGATTGAGTAACAGTAAGTGAAGTGCTGTAAGCTTACATCAGACTAATTAGTCTGAGGGGTAAAATACAGGGAAAAACTTTCCAGGTTGCTTTGTGAAAGGCAGTTTGCTTAATTAGGCCAACTACTAATTGTTAAATATTTTTCAGGCATTAACAGAGCTATGCTGACTGTAATTAAATTTTTATTTTAGTGGTATTTGCAGGGATTAAAGTCACAATCTGTTGAGGCGCTAAGGTTAGTTAATATTCACTTCACTGACACAGCTGTCCTCTATTACATTACAAAGGACAGGAAAAGAGACAGCAGAAAAGGGTGAAGTAATGAGAAAGCTATTCATTCATTTGAACCAGTTCCACACTGTACAGTCTCGTACAAATGGATCTGAACTGCATGACACACAACTAGGCATTAAATCCGATTTAATTTGATACAATAAAGGACAGCCTAAGCTCTAAATGCATTTTTATTTTTATACGTAAGCACTATGCAATGTATCAAAAATATAATCATGTCATTATTACATTATTTCATTCAAGTGGTATTTCTTGACTTATTAGCTCTACAGGAGTCCACAAGGGTTGTAAACCAATTTCTGCTAAGTCCTTATTTGTCCCATGCATGTATGAATTAACCCTTCACATTCCTGGGTTGTAAATTTTTGTTCCCAGTAGAATATTTACTGGCAAGATCAATGTTTTGAAGGTTTAAATTTGTCTTTCTTTTCTGTGTGAGTTGCATAAGGATACCATGCAGATGGAGCAGATAACCACGGCCTGGAGCCTGACATAGCTACAACAAGAGGGAGAAATTGGTCTTGGTGTTTTTTTAGAACAAAAATATTTCACTCATGAAGATATCCTTTTGTAAAGTTAAGACTGGGTTGGGTTTGGATTCAAGAGAATTCATCTTGCCAAGAAATACCAATTGTGCACATTCATAAAAAATTGTTCCTCTCCAACACATGAAATACCTTGCATGCTCTTTGTCATATTAAATCCTCAAGCACAGCCACAGGACCTGCAGTCACTATTGCCACCCTCAAGCTGGCCTTAAAATTGTCATTATTAGCTTATAGGAATAATACTTAATCTCTCTCCTTCTTAAGCACATGTCAGACTGTCCCTAATTCTCTGACTGGGTGCTGATTAATCTCCTTTCTTTTCCTGTGGATGTGGAGGGTCCTCCTGGGCAGAGGACGCACCACTGAGAATAGTTTCAAGTATGTCCTAATTTCCTTCTGGGAAGTTGAGATCATGCCAGTTATCATAAGGCCTTTATATTAGCCATAAAGACAGTGTCTGGTTATGCCTCAGCCACTCCATGACAGCAAAGGAACCCCATGGATGTCAAAATATGAATCATCTTATTATTTTTTCTCCCTTTTGCTTCCTGGTTGTTGTTCCATTAATATTCAATATTACTTAATTTTATTTTTCAACTGTCTTCTTAAAAGTTGCACCTTGCCTGCTTACCTCTTGTCATCTACTCATCAGTTCATTTCCGACTGAGTAGCTGAGTAAAAACTTAAAATACAAATATGCAGAAATATATTATTGTTTACTATGGTGCCTACCATACTAATGAGGGGCTTTTTTGTAAATACTAGAGAGAATGTTATCACAGAAAAATGTAAACTCTAAAGTTATACAGTCATTCCCAAACATTCAAGGTTCCTACAGGCTCTTCCAACTATCTTCTTCCAAACACAACTTCTGAGTCATAGCATACTCAGAGTTGAGGAATTATTGATATGAATAAATTTATGGATAAAGACAATTTTTTGCAGAATCAAGGCCTAACACTGGATACTCGAAGCCACAAACGCAGTAGTATTGTTATGCTTTCAAACCAAATTGAAAGTTGAAAAGAAATAGTAGACATTAAAGTCCTCGTTCAAAGAAATATTACTGATAATTCTAATGGAATTATTTCCAAAAAACATGAGACAGTAATAAGTTTATATTTAGATACATTATATTTTAAAGTTTTCTCAAGTACAAAGGTCTCTCTTCAAAGAGGATCTTTTCACTAGCTATCTAGCAAGTCATGTAGAAGAAAAACGAATATTAGATAATATAATTCATACCAGAACTATATAACATAGGTAAATGAACAATAAAAATGATAAATTGGGCAGTAGAAAAGATTACAGAAATAATGCTTTCACATATTGGGCATTCATTAAGTTGACTTTCCAGGGTAATTACTTTAACATTTCTACTTCTGATTCAGCACAGACTTTCGGATCATTAAATTAGATAGTAAATATTACAGGATTTCAGGACCTACTCTTGCAGACCTCTTTCCTGGAAATTCGAGAGCCATGGCAAAGTATTTGCTCAAAGCTGAGTCTCTTCTGTAGACCTAAATACTTTGGACTGGAAACTGAATTCACCAAGAACATTTTTCTTTCTCAAAGACTGTTATTTTTATGCAGGCTAATAATCTTCACTCTCGTGTAGAGGTTGAAATAACTTTAAATAGTATGGTAAAAGTAGCAATAAAATAACATAGAAGTATGATTCACACTTACACTGTTATTTGTATGTATTCTGATAACAGTTTAAGGCCTAAAGTAAGCATTGGTTAAAACAGATAATTCCAAAGCCACTTAGAATTGTTAGGAATTCTGATTGTTGGTGGAGTTGGAATTTTCTATTAAAACACCTCTTTAATAAATTTCTTTTAAAACTTTCTCTGGAAAATATTCAAGTTCCTAGTAGTTCCCCTGCAGTTATGTCTGTATCTTCTTTAATGCAGCTGCAATGTTTTCTGATTCATCCAACTTAAAATGGAAGCTGTGTGCTGTCAAGACTTTAGAGATTTACAGATGCAAATTTAGTTTATGGAAAGCATTGTTTCAATTTTTAGTATCTGTTAGACTGAAATGAGAATTTATGCAAACTTAACATTGCAGTTTTAATTTATTTCTTTCAAGTTAATATATATACATATATTGAAAATCTATACCCTTCTTGGGGTAAGGCAGCTTTCCTTTTGGGCAGAACAAAGGAGTAACACATACCACATCAAGATATGTCTTGTCAGTTTTCAGCTGGATTTACCTGTCTCGTAGGCAGAATATTCAAGAAAAGGTTGGCTAGGACCTGAAATGTATAATTATTCTCTATAAAACAATAAACCAACGCACATTACATTTTTCCTTTCCATAAGGAGTTTTAAAACTTCTTAAACAAAGAATACTGGCAGTCTGATGTTACCTTCCAAAATTACACATTTTAACACAGTGCTGCGTATCATGGTGTGTCATTTCTTTGTAAGTTGACAAATGAACGCAAAGACACCAGAGCTCAAAGTGTCATGTCAGATTGTAACAATTCTGTTCTGGAGAACAGAATGGATACCTGGTTGTTAAAATGTTAGAATGAGTTAGAACGAGTCCAGAGGAGGCCACGAGGATGATCCGAGGGCTGCAGCACCTCTCCTGTGAGGACAGGCTGAGAGAGTTGGGGCTGTTCAGCCTGGAGAAGAGAATGCTCTGGGGAGATCTTATAGTGGCCTTCCAGTACCTGAAGGGGCTACAAGACAGCTGGGGAGGGACTTTTTAGAAAGCAGGTAGTGATAGAACAAGGAGAAATGGGTTTAAACTGGAAGAGGGGAGGTTTAGATTAGATATGAGGAAGAAATTCTTTCCTGTGAGGGTGGTGGGACACTGGAACAGTTTACCCAAGGAAGTTGTGGATGCCCGCTCCCTGAAAGCGTTTAAGACCAGGTTGGACAAGGCTTTGAGCAACCTGGTCTAGTGGAAGGTATCCCTGCTCATGGCAGGGGGGGTTGGAACTACATGATCTTTAAGCTCCCTTCCAAACCACACCATTCTATGATTCTATGATTCTATGATTCTATGATTCTATGATTCTATGATTCTATGATTCTATGATTCTATGATTCTATGTTTTGAAGTAAGAAAGACATAATGATGCCCAAAGGACAACTGGAAAGCCTAAAGCTGAGCAGGTACTTAGATTTTTGCCAGACTGAGAATTTGATGCCCAGTTACACTACTGAAGTGTAAGGATTTATATGGAAATATAATTTGAGGCTGACAGAGCACTGAAACAGGCTGCCCAGAGAGGTTGTGGAGTCTCCTTCTCTGGAGACATTCAAAACTCTCCTCAATGCCTTCCTTTGTAATCTCATCTAGGTGTTCCTGCTCCGGCAGGGGGATTGGACTAGGTGATCTTTCAAGGTCCCTTCCAATCCCTAACATTCTGTGATTCTGTGATTCTGTGTGAAATATAGGGAAGTGGATAAAAGAGCTGAAGTATTTCAATAGTAAGATGAAATATATAATTCTCTTAACTGTGTTTCTGTCCGACGTAATTCATCTCCCAGTCCAAATCTGAGCGTATTCCTACTCAGATCCCCGATAATAAATAAAAATTTAAGCATATTAATATATATCTTTAGGGTCAAGTAACCCCTTTCCAATCACTTTAATTAGCAAATAATTCTCTTATTGATTTACTTTTAGAATTGCTTTCTCATTTCTCCTTCCATTTTCATTAAATCAAAAATATATCCTATCAGGATTGAAAATTTCCAATTTAGCACTTTTTTGACATCTTATTCTGTAGCTTAATCTTTTCCTAGTTTCCTTTAAATGCTATTTAATTCCAAGTAATTAGATGGATACCACATTCTACATCTTCCTGCATCTGAAAGGATGTTTTCAGACTAGCTTGCAGTAGTCATGTGGGGTAAAATAGTGCTTTTGACCATATAAATTTATATCAAGCTAACATGTTTTAACAAGTTACCAGTACTCAGATGAAAACTATCACAGATTACATGTAATATAATATGTGAAGAAGTACAAGGATGTTTTCCATAACAAAGACAAAGAAAGACAAAGTGTGCTGATATAACTTTGAATGTGAGGAGGCCACTCATTACCATATACTGTTGTCTGAAAGACGAACATAAGGTGACTCATTGCAAGTCTGTTTTCTTCAACTGTTTTTCCAGGGACATCTCTGTCATTGGCAGTACCAGCTTCAGCACTTGCCTAGTCACTTTTTCCTAGCTAAAAAACTCTTGTTCATCACATACCCCTCCAATAAAGCACAGCTTAGAAGGTACTGTGTTGAAAAAGATTGACAAGATGATGTGGACAAGGAAAGGGGAGTATTACTTTCAGCAGTAACAGTTTAGGAGAAATGTCAATAAGATTACAGCCTCAGTGTGGCTAACATGAAAATAAGTCAGCCTATAAGTGAGCAATTAATTTTCATTATGTCTATTCTATTATTAAAGCTTTAGCTGACATGCTTGCTCTTCATGACATATGTCCATGTATGTAATAAAGAATAGAATTTATAATACAGTCTGAAAAGGAGTATTCCATTTTGTAGTGCAACAGTCATAGCAGAAAAGTAATTTAATTCCATAATCTGCATAGAGAAGGTAATGGCAACTGTGGTAAAAATATATATTCAGATCATAGATCTTTGCAAGACTTCAATATAGGATAGCAGGCCTTTGTCAGGAGTCCTGTATTTTTTCACATGTAATGATATCTGCTCATTTAAGTTTCTGTATTACTACAACAGCAGTTACCGGACCTTCCACTCTGAACAAGAAATATGTGCAACCAGGTTTTATGCAATGCTTTCACCACCTTAGTCCTGTCATTTCAGTCTCTCAGTTAAAGGGAACTTCTGAGAAAGTAACATATTGTGGTATCCCTCTTTCATGAGGTGGGGATCTATTTAATTTTTAACTATTTCACCTTTCCTCACTCTCTTTTGTTGGGTGTCTACTAGAGAAAATATATCAACTTGCCTTTAACATCAGTGGTTGCTAAAATACTGTTGGGGCTTGTAAAATCATGCTGAAAAAATAATTTATTTTAAATCAAGACATGTTCCCCAAGTCACCACAAGCAGACTGGCTGTAATTATGTTGTATTTTACAACAGCTTTCCATGTACAGAAAAAAAATTAAATTATCTAAAAAATATACTTATATATGTAAAATGTGTGCAGGTACATAGTGGTTCGAGTCTCGTAATAAAGACAGTTCCCCTGGTTGTTCCTCCATGCAATGCAAATTGTTTATTTAGCCAAACTCATCGTGAGTCATGCAGAGTAGAATGTATATCACATGATGCTTCATCTCCTCTCATGCCTATACTGGTGAACTATGACATAATCAACTATTTAAAGTATTTTCTCTATTTTGATCATTAGTATAAAATTCAGTCCTCCTATCTCATGCATCTGAGCACTACACAGGTCCCTAATGAGGCAGTCTTCTTAAGAAGAGTTCTGGAAAAATCAGTGGAGAGACATGTTGCTGGAGCACACTAGAAAGAGATCTGCTGTCATTAATTTGAGCTCCCAAACTCTTTTACTGAAGAGAATGGATTCTTCATCAGAGAGTTTCCAAGATGTCCAGTATCTTTGCTCTGAGTAGAGATGGAATTAGTTCCTTTAATGGAACTGCTTCCTTGTGCAGGTGAATGTTTCTCATATGTCTTACATGATATCTGGTTCTCTGCATGTTTTTCTAGGGTAATTGAAGTAGGCAGACAGCGTTTCATTTTTAAGTTCCTCCCTTGGAAACTCAAAAAAGCTGAAAGCTGAGATTCTGCTTAATAACAGAGAAACTTGTTTACATCCCACCCCTCCTCACTCTCTCATATCCATACATCCACCCTACCTTTACTCACTCCCTGTGACACATTTGTTCCTCCGGGAAGTAGGAACCAGTTCCTGAATTTAGGGCTTAAAATAGTGCTGTCTGACAAACATTTAGATGACTGAAGTTGTAAGTATGTAAATTACTGAAGAGTAGAGGAAACATCCTTTAATTCTAGATTGATTATAAGAATATACACAGATTTTTCCACAATTAAACCTTAAAATTTGTTGTTCATTTTGTTGCTCTGGCAGTAACAATCTAATGAAAAGGAGAAAACTAATAAGGGCAGACAGGGTTTGCACTAGGAGAGAAAAGTGGAAGAATAGTCAAATTTACATCAGAAGAAATTATTTTCAACTGATGTAGTTGTGTGTTGCTCTGAAGTCCATCGTCACTGAGATATAGCCATTTAGCCTATTTAAAAAATGAATTAAAAATCTCAGAAAATGATTTGCTAGAGCATAAGATGTATTTTCCCCTTTAAAATCCTGTAAGGGAAAAAAAAAATGAGACAGAAGGCTACTGAATATGTTTGGTGCAGTGTGCTGTGTCTCTCCAACGTGTAGCATGAGTAATGTAAGGTTACTGCAGTAAGTACACATTTCTTATTGGATATCAGAGAAAATAGGTGTGTAAAATACATGTAATTTGATAGCACATACATCACCACTGCCCCTGGGAGTACTGAATCATAAGGCTACATATTTAGCACAGTAAAAGGATATTTCTCACCTTTCTCTGAGAAAAATCTATGGAAATGAGTGGGAAATGGGAGAGAAAGCTTATAAATCAAGTATCAAAACAACAGGCAAACTGTAGAGTTGCTGCAGAGACAAAATGTGTATCCACTTTTTTATTCCATGACATTTTATTTTAAGTGCCCCTCTCCCCACAATGTTTTTAGTACCAGGGTTAAATTACAGTAGCACTCTTATGGAAATACATGTGAGATTCACATGAATACCAAGTACATTCATTATGATCAGTGCTGAATTACAAATGAGAATAGCTTCTCTTTTTTTTTTTTTCATCTCTGTGTTAACCTCCAAGGCAAGTCAACACATTTCAAACATCCTAGTCTGATTTTAATTTGGAAAAAAGTTTTAAATATACCATTGCCAAGTCAGATCTACTCAAAGCTGTGAGGAATGAAGGCAAGGAGGAGGAGGG
Source organism: Caprimulgus europaeus (assembly GCA_907165065.1). Next base: position 17,354,528 of record OU015527.1, read on the forward strand.
GAGGTAGGATTGCCACAACAAGAAAACACTGTGAGAGAAAGAGGTGAAAATGAGAGCTAACATCAGCTCCTCCTGGGTCTGCTGTAACGAGCAGACGAATGGTATATACTCATGGTGCGTATTCATTCTGCAGCAAGGGGCTGCCAGCAAGAGCCTTCCTATATCTGTTTGGAAATACAGTACTAGCCTTCCTCTATTCAGATGCTTTGAAATAAAAAAGAACTGCTGATAAACAGTGCTTTGGGCATTTGACACAGATTTTTTGATTTAGTTACTCAGGCAGTGTAAAATGAACAAATTATGAATCTGCTACAAAGGAGTCTTGATCCTAGCTTGCTAAAATGTCAGGATTTATAAAATTAGAGGGTTTTTTTGTTCTTTCCTTTCTTTCTCCTGATTGTTTAAAAACAAAAAAGTCTCTTCCTATATTTTCATACTGACAAATGGATGTTTTCTGCAGTTTCTGAATTGTCATTGTATAGATGCATGTCGGTGCATGAAAAGGACATTGCCATCACATGTTCCAAATATATTTACATCTTCACCATCTACACTTATATTGTGTAGCTCCTATCTCTAGATATGTGCTTTATATCGTGAAATGTAAAAATTTTCTTTCAAAATGTTTTACAGGATTTGTTTTTTCCCCAGGAAGATTCCACTGTTAATTAAGTTAACTTTTTCTTTTAGTGGAAAAAAAATATATTTGTGTTAGTGAAATGCCCATAAATATGAGAACAAATACTCTGGAGTAGCACAACTGTTCTTTTTTTCAAGTACCTTATTATTCAAAAGAACTTTTATAGTGACATATTGTGTATTGGGCACTACTGAGATTATCTGTGGAGTGAAAGTTACCTCATGTGCTTTGAAACATGTGTGCTTATGTAAACATTGAAAAGCTGCTCCTTTGAAACCACATCTCACTTAGGAGAGTGAGGAAAATTTGTTAGGCTGCTAACACAGAGTCAAAACCAGACATCATACAATAGCCCCCAGGACTTACAATTATTTTTATTTATTTATTTATTAATTCAGTGACCCAGATAGATTCAGTGATGGAACAGCAAACCATTTCTGAGATGACTAATACTCTAATATATGATTGCAGGATAGCAACTACTTATCCATTACACTGAGATGTTCTGCTATTGCGCCCAAGTTTAATTATCAGTCTGTCTTAGAAAATCCATTTTTCTCTCTCTTTCTTCAAGAGCAAAATCAAATTTCAGTCACAGTTTGCATTATAATACCTTATCATAAATCCAGGGTTTAGGATGAATGATTAGAGACATAGGTGCCTACTGATAGAAAACATTTACAATGTGCAACTGTTCCCCAGTGATTCCAGCTCTGATGGAAGAGCACGTGCAAGTGTAGAAGTTCATCACTGTTTCCTGATCTGGCTGTGATAGAGAGGCAGACAGAAAACAGTCTGCTTTTCACCTTCGAGTATCCCACTTACAAGCAGCCTTAAAATCTCACAACAATGTAGCCATAAAGGTACAAGGACTTTTCAAAAATGTTCCAAGTAAAGGGTCAGTGGAGCCAGTGAATAAATTTAGTGTGATTTTAATGAATGAGATCCTGGCTGTGTCCCACCTGCTCATTCTTTTGGATGATCAAGCCCCTGCTCACACATATGAAGAACAGAAAGGAACTTGTTCTCTATGTATTTTTTTTATGTGGTGCATATGTATGAACAGTGCAGAGGAAGGGCACAGCATGGATTGCAGATCAAAGCAACATATTTTTTTTTCCCATTTTTTAATGAATACTGTGCTTTCAGTAGGTGCTGGATTGGCAGTCTCGGAGGCTGTGTTTCTCATTCAGTGAGGGGAGAGGCACAAAGGACACAGTGGAAACAGAAGCTTCCTGTGCCAAAGGTTTCTGGCCTAGGTGGGAAGGACTGTGTTTACAGTTGCCGTGGCAGGCAGCCTCCACAACTCTCTATTTATTTGCCTTGTCCAGCTGTGGAGTAGGGTAATAATTCCTAAGGTAGGGTACAGCTTCTAAGGTTTTTCTCTTTCCTCTGTGCATGTAGCAGATAGATAGATAGATAGATAGATAGATAGATAGATAGATAGATAGATAGATAGATAGGGTGTGTTTATGTTACTACCTGCAGATAGCCCCAGAAGCCACTACACCATACATGGACAACATACAGTTAATATCAGAAGTGATTTGTAGCTAAAACTTTTCACTTCTTATTATCTGTCACCTATATATTTCAATGCCTTTAGGAGCCCTGAAACATGCTGCCATAGCAGAGAGGTTATAGAACAGACAGCAGGTTTTACATCCATGCATTTTATTCACATATCCACACTTTTAGAAACTCAGATGCAATGGATTTTTGTGTGGGTATGCTGTGAAAATAACTGTTAATAGGACTTTCTGTTCTCATGATGTGCTTAGTACTTCAACAAATAAGGAGGCCCAGCAACTTATTTTACATAATAAAATACAATATTTGGTCTGCTAGCTATTTCACCAAAGGAAGCGAATGTTTTATGCATGTTATCAGAGAATGACAATGACTTCCAAATCATTAATAAATAGTTAATCCACTGAAGTTATGGATTGTGGTGATTGTCTGCTGTACCCTTTCATGATTAGGTTGCAAACATTCTAGCAATGGCTAGATGATTTATTAAGCAGCACACCCAAACTGCTAGGTTTTCAAATTCAGAAGTGTGCAATATAGTCTGAAGGTAAAACTTCAGAAAAGCTTGCTGTCTTTATTAAAGGAAAACTGTTTCAGTGGACTACGAGGCAGTAAGAAACTTGATTGTCTGCAGTCCTTGGAGCATCACAGCCTAAACATTCTTTCCTTGCATCTTTGCTGTCCTGAGATGGCCGTCGAGTGTCTTGACCTCCACTGGTGATTAGAATGATTTCTAATTTGCACTAAATGTTGTTCATAGTGCTGTCTGCAGCTGTTACTGCTGGATAAAACATCAACTGCAATGGTCATACCACTCACTCTTTTGGTCTCCTGCCTCTTTGCAGTCACCTAAGAAGATAAATTTTGCCATCTTTAAATCTCAGCAGAGAAGGTCTGTTACCAAATTTATACCAGTCCCTTCCACACAAGATATAAATGGTAAATCACAGTCAAGTGCTTTCAATGCAGGAAAGATCCCTTTGAGAACTGGCCTGTGAAATGAAACCTGCAGATGACTTTGACTACAGCTTCTTCCTTGTATTTAAATTGTCATGCTTGCTTCATTTATTCTGAACACATCTCCAGGGCAGCTGGGAACAAACTGATGAACAGGTCTGTGAATGCTGTGAAGAAGGATTGACATTTTAAAGGTAAACATTGAGACTTTTCATCCAGAAGATGCAACAGCTGCTACAGATACTGATATAACTTCTGACAGATAGTGATGAGTGATACATAATGTCAGTTCAAGATGAAAGGCTACAGCTTAGTTAAAAGCAATCCACTGAATATGAACCATAAGGCTGGACCCAGATGCCCTGAATCTCTTGTTCTGGAAAAATGACCTACTTAAATGCTAAGAATGACATCAAATAGTCTGTTGGATTTCAGGACAATTTGTGACCCGGTCCTCCCCTCTATTATGAGGACTGTTTTAAACGCAGAATTGCTGCTGAAACGGTTGCTCAAGCAATAGTTTACCAAGCGGGTCTAGTTTGAGAACATTATACTCCAGCCAAGCCCCTGAATTCCTCCTATCCCCTATAAATAGAATCCTGCAGAAGCATCATGCAGGTGGCACAGCTCCTCTGCCAGGTGAAGACAAATCACATCTGTGTGTACAGAGCTCCAGAAACATCACTAGTCACTGTTGCAACAAAGGTTCCAGTTAGTTTTCATTTTATACCACACATTTTTCCCAGTTTCAATTAGTGTGTAATCATATCTTTTTTCTCTTTTTAAGGTACAGACACCACACCAAAAAAAAAACCCAAGTTAAATTAAACAATAAGCAGTGGAAAATGTAAATCTCACATCGCTGTGATACAGCTGGGAGGTTGCTTTTATCTTTTGAATCTAATCACATTTTGTATTATTTGCCCTTCTCATTTATGGACATTCAAATTTTTTTATTCTCCAATAAATTTAAATTAACTTTTTTACCAAAGTGTGAATCAAATATCAGGAAAATTTAGCTATTATCGATGTGAGCACGAACTAATAATTTAAAAAGGATTACTTGAATACATAGTTTACTCAGTTCATGGGGTGTTTTCTTAACCTTTGACACCAGTGTTTAACATGAAGTATTTCATGAAAGCTTCCAAAAGGAGAACTAACCATCAGTAAATGTCTTTGATTTAAAAGTATATGGGTTCAAAGGACAGCAGTACTTAAATAATGAGTAGCATTTTAAATCATTAACCACAGCATGTTTTAGAGGGAAATTTCTTTTTCGTGTTAATATTAGTGATTGCGTAATATTTTCCAGGCTTTGGTGTCTGCTTCCCAAATATTTCTGTTAAGATCAATAAATCTCTGATTCATGAGCAATATATGCTATGCTCTTTCATATGAAGTCTTCAATTTATTATTCTTTCTGTTTCTGTTAAGTCTCCTATGAATGAACAACTCCATCACTCCAAAAACCTTGTAGAGAGAGACAGATTTTGCTATGTTTTTTAATTTATTTTTTTTATAAAACACAAACAGTAAAAATAAGTATTTTATTAATTAGAAGGCAATATTTTTAATGTTTCCAGGAAGTTAAAATAGTTTAACTCTCCCTTGGAGATCCCATAGCTAATGTCTACAAGACTCTCTAATATTTTGATCTATTAATAGAGAACAAATAATACTTCAGCAAGTGAAAGAATAAAGTTGCTATCTGGAAGGAGCAATATTTTCAAGTCTCTCCTAATTTCTTACTTTAATTTTTGCTTGCTTACTTTCTTGATTTTCTCTTGCTTTCTCTATTTTTTTTTATGTATTTATTTTTTTAATACTCACATCACTGTGTCAAGTTTAGAGAGCAGCTGGCACCATCAAAGCTTTTCAGTCTCATTTTGTGGCTTTTTCCTATCTCCACTCTTGACACTGATCAGTACATCAAATGTTTGGTTGTGAAACAACCATAATGGTTTTTGAACTGTGTGCAGTCATGAGTATTTCTCCAGAGGGCAAAATTAATTCTACACATAAGCCCCTCTCCCTCTCTCTGATTTCCCCTGCCTTTTAGCTGTACACTCAGATTGATTCACTGGAAGAATCATTTAAAAATACATTTGATAAAATATTTTTGCAGCAACTCCTGTCAGTGATCCAATCAATGCATACCATACATGAATCTTATAACACAATTTCCTCTTTTTTTAAGTAAAAACACACTTTAACATGAAGTGTAGGTATTTTAAATGGGCTGTTCTTTCTAGGATCCAATTTTAGAAGCAGATATTTGTGTGCAAATATCAACAGTAGCACGAACTGTATGTTTTTCCCATCATATCCAACAGGTTCTAAAAATTCAGATTTAAATGACCAGGGCTAAAAAATTCAAAGTTCAACAATCATTAAATATCAAGCACAGACTTCCGGATGGGAGGTAATTCTGAACACAATAGAATTACCCACATGTGTAAAACTACTTATGTGTATAGGTGTTTTGCAGAATAACAAGCTTCAGGTTGATACTGAACTGCAGCAGTCAATAGTTTTGTTATTTCAGTCAATGAGATAGAGGACTGAAGCAATATACTCCTAGTATACTATTAGTACTAAGCTATAGGTACTATTATGTCAAGATCAACAAGTGATGAACAGTAGAAGTTAATTTTGCAATATACAGAAACCCATATGAAAAAAAGATTTATGTACTTTGCTTGAGTACTGAAAAAAAACCCCAAACAATCAAACAGTAGAATGGAAAACTAAAGAAATAAATTAGGAAGCCACCAATGACATGTTTTAGGGAAATAATATGAATAAGTTCCACCAAGGTCAGGGGAAGAGTACTAATTAGTAAGAATGTGGCTTTCTTATTTGGTAAACCTGAGATTTTCTTATTTAGCAAGTTAGAGGGCTTTGCCAGATAAAACCTGCTGAAATGGGATTAGAGTGAAGTAGACGTCATTTTTAAATATATTGCTATTATGGCTAAAGGGCAAATAGTGTTGTTAGGAGAAAAGGGGATCAGGACTAGAAATCAGACAGACCTGACACCATGTAGATGAGGATTATAGAAATATAGAGAAAAGCCTTATTTAAGAAGGACCACAAATAGCAAGACAACCCCATAACTTAATAAATTTATTTTTGTTTACAGGTAGAGTTTCATTATCAGCTGAATAATGTAAATAAATCAGAAATTGCCTATCATTTCACAGAGGACACTGTCGACGTGAACAGTGACTTATTAAAGCTGTTTGTAAAGAATACAGAAAGAAGAAAACTACACTTGTAGGTGAGAAAGACTATTGAAAAGGATCATTCCATTAAAAAATAAAAATTGCCTCAACATCACAGAGGTAGTCCTATGGACTACCTCTGTGGTTGGGATTTAATAATATTAGTTTCCTAATCCGGATGTGTTCATTCCCACAGGATAATCAGAGCAGTAAGATAAGATAACATTCTTCCCTAATGACAACTAGACTATACATTAACATAAATCCTTTATTCTTTTTTTCATGCATGCTCTTCATTAATACAATGGAGATGAGTAGCTCTGGAAAACAAATTTGCCTTTTCTACACAATAAAAATAGCTGGCATAGATTTTTAATGGAGCTTGAGCATCGCTCATCTCTGACTGAGGGTGATTGGTACATGGGTCAGAAATTCAGTCTTCTCAGCTAAGACTGCACCAAAAGATTGTCAGTTGTGAAGGTGCTTATCACTCTTGCCTCAAAAGAAACTGGCTGAAGCCACCAACTCATTTTAAAGGAGCACAAAACCATCCACAGATGGTAATGACTCTTCGTTCACTGCTGACTTAGACTTGAATCAAACCAGTGACCCAGAGTGAAAGGCTCCATAAACCCTTAGCAATTCACTGAGCCATTCAGGACTTCAGGGAGAAAGGGAGGGGGGAAAGGAGTCTCAAAAAAGGCCTAAAATTTACAAAGGATTTACCAGGAGTATGCTAAGATTTATCCTCTTATATACTGGCAGAATTAACTACTTCAGATTCCTTAAGTGAGATCTATTGGTACAGAAGAGTAGAATGCAATGACAAATAAATACGCATTGAAGCAAAATAATTTTTTTTAAATTCTCCTTCATTTCATTAGGCAAAGAATTTTCAAGTTAGTGTCACCCACTTGAAGGATTTAAAATTCTGAAATCCTAAACTTTTCATGTAAAAAGAAAAGGAACTTTTCAAATATAGCTGCATATTGAGTTCACCGTAATATATGTGCTATTAGGTGGACTTTTTTCATTTTAGCACTGACATTTGCCATCTGTTTGAGTAGAATATACATGTGTGCATGTGTGTGCGTGGCTGTGTGTGCATGCTTGTTCACACACCCACATGTAGATGTATCTAACATACCACTGGAAATATAATCATTGGTTTTACTAACGCTGCAAATAACCACAGTTATTATCACTCAGTAATATGTAGTATATGTTTTTACCGTTAAGGACTATTTTTTTTTCCTTTTATCGATTCACTATAATTATCAGTTCCCTCTTAGATGCTGATTAATATCTCCTTTTTATAGGAGTTAGTTCTTTTTTTTGTTTCTTATTATTCTAGATGTTCTGCCATTGTAGGCCTTTGTCTATAGTGCAGTACTGTTGGGTTTTTTTATCCCACTTTATCTAACCTCCACATTTTCTATATTCTTTACATAACTTTTCTGAATTTCACTTAGGGAGAAAAGACTAATTAGGAAACATAAACTTTGAAATTTGATATTATTTTTAATTCCTGCATTGATTTTTAAAATTATTTGTTTATGGCACTACACTGACAGACATAGAGTTGATGTTGTTAGCACTTAATGTCTTTCTCACATTTTTTCCTCTCTATTGAAAATTAACTCACAGAATTTTTAGATTTCAAAACCTTGGGCTAGACTAGCATGATCAGTTGCTAAATTATTCAAACTTGCCAGGCTCTGTGAAAATATACCTGTATTTTGGTTTTAGGGGAAGAAAATTAATGAAGTAATCTAAAAGATATATATACAAAGTATGTATTTCACTGGCCATTAAGGTCAAAAGGGTTAAAGTTTCACGTTTTCAACAGTAATATTCAGTGGCAGTCTCTAAAAACTGCAATTCTTGTTTTATGCCTGAGGTAACAAAGAAAATCAAACAATTCACTTGATATTTATTCTAGTAAAAGTAAACTACTAACTCCCCTACCTATCCTATAGACCACTATTAATCCTGTCTGCAGGATGGTGGTGATTTTGAGTTATGATTGTTAATCATCTTTGAATGCAGCAGTCTCAGACCACTTACACCTCAGTGTATCACATAGTACATTTCGTACCATAGTCCAAATCTCCAAATAAAAGGGGTGGGGGTGGGGTGGGGAATAGTTTTGCTTGAGGTCATCCAGTCTTGGAAATCTTGCCTAAATACTTCCACATCTTGTCTTTGTGCAGCTAAAGTGATGTGCTTACGAATAATGAGATTTAACAACATGCATCTCAAGCTGCTCTGTTTTATTTTCTGTATTTGAGTCTTCCAGAGTCTACTGTTTCAAATTCTGCATTTCTGGTAGCTAGAAACTTCCTATTTATTACGACAAATCTCACTGTTTATTGTAATAATGCCTCATGGCTCCCAGTGCTGTAATTATAAGAGCCACACTAAATGCTGCATGACTCAGCACAGAACCACTGGAGAAGAGCAATAACACACAGCTCTGAAGAATTTCCTCAGGGTCAGAAGAAAACACACACTTCACCTGCTTTTGCTCCTTTCTCACCTTATTGCTCACTGTCTTTCTAAGAACCAAGGAAAGCACTGAACAGAGGGAGATATGCAGAGTACAACCTCTTGTTCTATAGGTTATGCTGGTATAAATCATCATGTCTGAGGCAGAAAAGTCATGACAGTGGCTTTAGGGAGCTCTGCACTGTGTAGTACACAGGTTGGTGAGAAAACTCATGCTTTACTTCATCTGATATACAGCATGAACATAGCCAGACTCGAACAGCATGGACATAAACTGGACTGTACAGCCTAACATGAGGAGCCATACTGCTCCTGGCTGACCAAGGCAGGAAACCATCAGTGCCTTATAACCTAGTAGATTTGCAGTAGAGGGGAACTGACTGGGAGGTAGCTATTATTAGTTTTGACATTTGGCTGGTTTTTTAATTATGACTTGCTCAAAAAGAGAACTATTAAGTAGTTTATGAGCTTTTATTCAAACAGCTGAATAAAATCTTTGTCAAATTGTAGTCCATATATCTAATTTAAAAAAAAAAAAAAAAAAAAAAGACTGGAATTTCAGTTGTGTAGTCAAGACAGTTATAGGAAAACTCTACTCCTGAAAACTTGTTCTAAATGTTTTATCACACCCTTGGTACTAATATATGACAAAATCCTTTTGCTCTTAGCGCTGTCACATTTGTGTGAGATGAAGGTTGTTGTCTCACCCACACAGATGATAGGATGACACTTTAATTGGAAAGTGACATTGTTGGGAACATTTATGAATAATTTAGTATGTCCTTCTCACTCATCTTTTTATATGTTCTCCAAGTCATTATTTTATTTATTATTTATTAAGAACTGACAGTGTGCTGAGAGCTGTATAGAATAAAGGAGAACACAAAGTCCTTGCCCTTGTGGATCTTACGCAGCAAGAAACATAGAAAGCTCTTTTCCATCTTGCTCATAAGATAGTAAACATATTCTGGCTATGTTCCAGACTTTTTCTGCTCTTGGAGCTTGCCTTTGCTGACAAACATAATAATAACATTAATAACAAAAAAATCTCAGCATGAATGTTCTGTTAAGCTTGGCTGTTTTTAAGGTTCCTCTTACCCTCTGAGACCTTCATATCCTGCTCTAGTTTCCTTTTCCTCACAGAAATACACAGATCTTCTTATCTTGTTGGACTGAAGTTAATAAAAATTGCCTGGATTGACATCAGAGCATGTCAACAGGAACAGTTCTATCTTTCTTTACATGGATCTGAAACTTGCTCTCTTTTTACAAAACAACAGTATTCCTTAATTGTTTGCTTATATTTTTCTCTCTCTCTCTTTTTTTTTTTTCTTTCTTCATTTGTACGTGCATATCAACTTGCTTGTGACAGGAGGGATTAAAAGGCTTTGCCTTTATCTTTGGTTGCAGAACTCTGGCACTACAAACCCTTGTCTTCTATAAAAGTCTGTAATACAAACACACAAAGAAGCAATATAGATTCTTTGGGTGACTTGTCCTTACTGATGCAGGATTCACTTGCTGATCCTTATTAATCTAGAAATAACTTTTATTCTATTACATCTGTAACTTGTATTAGTTTGTCAGACATGAAGCATAGGACCAACTTTTATTGGCAAAAGATGGAAAGAATCATGCTTAGAGTGTGCTTAGGATTAAGTAATTGCCTACAGCCTAATATGAGGCTTTAATTCTTTTATCATTTTCTACTGAAAGACTTAATATATTTTACCTTTCAAAATGTCTGCTTTTTAAGTATGTGATTTTTACCAGTTCACATTCAGAAAGTTTCTAATCACTCACAGAATATGTTGAAGATAATGATTCATCGTGTAAGTGTTGGTGTAACAGGTGCATTTCCCCGTAAGACATAAACTTTTAGAGAAATTGATGCCTAGGAAAAAACATTCCATTAGAGACAGCTATGCTCACGTGTTCTGTCTGTATGTTGCATTTTTGTCCTTCAGTCATTACATTTGCAGCTTTTTCCCAGCTGGAAATCAATCTTTCCCAGGATATCACAGTATTTTCTACAGTAATTATGATCTTACGTGCATGGAGTTTGTGGAGGACTGAATGAGAATTTAGGCTGAATCAACAATTTTAAGCTGAAATTAAACCTGAGGTAAGCACAGCAATGAGTAGAAGGCTATTTAACACTTGATTTTTTTGAACCTTCTATTATGAAAAAAACTATCCTCACTGTTTTCACACCAAATCTGATGTTGCACAAATGTTAAACATTTAAGGAGAAGCTAAACTCCAATTATAATTTTTACACAAAACCATTAAGTTCTCCAACAGAAACAAATCCCTGACAGAAAGTAAGAGGCAACGTGTTGGAAAGGGGGAAACTTGCAGGGCCAAGTGCAGTATGCAGTTTTGATGTACTGAGAACAAGATAAATGTGCATGAAGCCTAATTATCTGAGAGTGAAAGGTCATCAAAATCAATTTGCAGCATGGTGTACAAAGGTCATTATCAGACTCAAATTTTCTATGCCCATTTAAAACACAATAAAAAAAATAAAGTGGTTGCTTTAATAACTATGATTAGTAAAGAAAAAAGGCATATAATTGAGCCATCTGTTTAAACATTTGTGGTACCTTAGTTTTTATTCAAAACACTTAAAATAATGGGAGGTGGCTTTTTGGAACGCAGCGTTCCTGAAACAGTCTCCATTCATTTTCAGGAACAAAATGCTGACAGAATTGAAAGCACCTCCCTAAAATTATAGTCCTTCAAAATCAATAGTGTAATATTTGTAATTTCTTTCTTTTTTATTACAGACTACTTCATTTATTTTTTTTCAGTTTGTGGAATGGGGTAGACTAGAATCCATAATTTTCTTATCTCTGGTTAAATTGCTTATTCAGGGGTGCAGTTTACCTATTTAGTTTTGTCTGTTTTGTTGTAACATCCTGGTGGCAAAACAACCCTTGTGCAAGCAAACCCAGGTCTGTACAGCCAGCAGACAAGACATTACAACCACTTAAACCTAAAAGCATACTCAGAATTCTATTTATACTGATTCTGAAGGTACATATAATCCACAGTACAACAGAAAAATGAGCTGATCTGTTGGAAGATGGTGGGTACCAGAGGGTTTTTCTTATGAAGATTTTTGTCAGTTAGGACATCAGAGATACGGAGTCCATACAGAGAGCTGTCTTCCAACAGGACCTAGTTGCTACTCTGAGCATGATCACTCAGAAAGTGAATAAAGTTCTGAAAATTGTGCATTAGTTACCTTTTGTGTTTGCTTCCCCCTTTTTCTGACACACAAAATCTCCTTTCTCAAGTCCCTATAAACACTTGAAGTTGATAAAGAATTCAGCTGGGTATGGAATGGAGAATGGCAAATGTCCACTGATTAGACACATTTATAGAGGGCAAAATTTCTTCAGCTTTTGCACTTTGTATCGTGTTTTCCAGCATATTAGAAATTCACAAGAAAAGGAAGAAAATATATTTTCTGCCCACACAGGCAGCAAGCCTGCAAGTGCTGCCCTGTCAGCAGCCCTTTGGTATGGGCCCTCCAAGTGCAGGCTTTGCAGCAGCTGCATGAACAGCCCATGGGAAGATCAAGAGCACGTTATGTGCACAGTCACTCCTCTCTTCAGGAGGTTTGTAGACATAATGCCTGATTTTTTGATACCTTATATATATTCTGTATCTCCTAGAAATGGAAGCAAAATAGATACTGAGAAACCTGGGGTTTTTTCCCCACATAATATGCAGCATTTGAAACCACAATGTTATTCAATATTAATATGTTAATAACTGTAGTCATCACACTTTGAAACTTAAACAGAAGAATCTCTTCCTACCTGTGTTTTCTTAGTGTTTTCCTTACTGCTATGGTTCTTCACTAGTTTGTTAGGGTTTTTCCCATATTCAGCTCAAAACTTGATGCCGTAAAAAAAATGCTATTGTCATTTCATTAACAACTTTATTTTTCTACAAATTGAAAAGGACCAAATTGTGCTTTAGGTTCTTTTAAAGACATTTTTGTGAATGAGGTGGGCCACCACAGGATATTCCCTTTGTGCTATTCATGGAAATCTTCCTGCCAAGGAAATAAGATTTAGCATTATTAATGGGAAAATAAAAATACTCAGTATTTATTTTACAATTTGCTAATAATGAAGCAGACTGAGAGGATGACCGGTTGAATGCACTTGGAATAATAACAAAGGGCAGGGCAGATGCTGAAAGATATTTTTAATGTTTCTTCTTCTAATTGATGTTTGTTTCTCATGTCCTTTGTGTGTATTTCCTGAATTAGTGTAGCATTCCCTGAGGGTAAACCAACCTAATTTTCCCCTCCTGACAGCTGCATCCTTGATGCTCAAGGAATAGTTCCAGCCTTGAAACTTGGCACGCATGAAAGGCTGCACTGGACTTGACTGGTTCCAGATCTCAGGTGGAGTTTGACTGCTCTGCCTCTGCACCCAGAGCCACCTGCAGTGGCTGCAGCTCTGGCCCACACAAAGTCTGCAGGTTCTGTGCCAGACCTAACCTCAGGCTGTCAAGAGCCTGATGCACCTCCTCATAAAATGTCTCTGCTTTAACATCAGAGCTCATACACCCCTGACTGCCTTGGAGTACTAGGTTGTCGCAGCAAACTCTGCTGATGTGAGTATGTTTTGAGCAGGTAGTGGTGAAACCACTGTGATGGACTTGAGTTAGGGTCTCAGTGACAAACAAACAGCCAGACTAGGGGAAAAAAGTTAGCTGAGTAAACTTGATGAGAGCAAATAGGACACGATCGCACCCGCACTGATGCCATGAAAAGTAAGTCTTCATGTTGATTGAATAGTATTAGAAAACAACTTAAAACTGCAACAGTAATTTTTGCACCATGATATGTTAAAGGTCTTCAGGCTTTTTTCTTTCTTTTTTTTTTTTTTTTTTTTTTGTGGTGTTAAATGTATCTGTTACTAATGAGTACTAATGAGTTATAGTACCTGTACCAAAGAAGTATCATTACAAGTACTAGCAATGTATCTAATTTCTCTTCTCACAGCGATCAATGGAAGTTTTGCCTCTGAATTCAAAAGATTATATCATTTCAGTTATTAACACAACAATATGCTATAACTCAAGGGTTTTAAGTGCCCCAGTTTTGAGTGCCACAGTTTCAGATGTAGAAGTAAGCGGTGGCCTAACTTCAATGCTCTACCACTAGTCCAAGTCTCCCCTCTTCAACTGACTCCTGCAGTAGCCGCTGGTTTACACATCTAGGTCCTGTTGATGACTACCCATCTCCCATGCAACCACTTTTTGCAAGAGTCTGGAAAAAGTTGACCTGTAAATTGTTTGAATAGAGCTTTCTCTGTGAAGGCAGGCTATGCAGATGTAGTTTGAGTACAAACAGGCTGATTACTGACTTGTTTGAAGGATGCCATAAGCTTACACTGCTAAGAGGCCCTAACTCCTCATGTTGTGTGAATTTCTGTATTGGCAGCGTTCTTGGGCTTCAGCTGATCCTGCAGTACAGTTCCAAAAAGCTTTTTTTAGGGGGAAGGTGTGTGTGTAATCCTGTCTTATTCCTTACTCCTGTGCCTTTACATCTTTGGTGCCAGGGAAATAATTCTCTACATTCAATCATTATATCATGTTTTATGAATAAAACATTAATTTGGTTAGGCCAGCAACATAAAATGTTTAGCAGAATTAATTTTTTTTCCTGCATACTTCAAATTCATGGTATTTTCTTCAGGATTTACAATCTTGATAGCAGCCAACTTGTAGGGAATTTGACCTTACCCACATTTCACTGCCATATTTTTCTTCATCTCATGCAAATATATTGTAAATAATTAAATATTCCTTCAGCAAAATTACAGTCTCAAGAGGATGTGCTTGTAAATAGGCATTTCATTTCAACCACTTTAATACTTAAAGTGGAGATAAAAAGTGATCCCAGGTATTCCATAGAGCCAAAATGAAATCAGGGAGATCCTCATGATTGCAGCTCTTCAGACAAGCCACAAGATCAACAAGTGTATTTGACTGACAGATTTAGCTTTCCATGCCACATAAAATTAAAGGCTTTAAATTACATTAATGATACTACCTGGGTGTGGAACTCACTATTAGGAATTCATTCATTTTTTAGCTTTTAATTATTTTTACTGGCATCTGCCTCTCTGCAAGGATCGGTGAGGTGCTAAGGGATTTTGGGGAGATACTACTGCATAATCTTTGGGCTCGTGGGGTGTTCATTGCCATGATGGACAAGTATCACAGGGCAAACATAAAGACCAAAAGGCATCACTAATGTACTACTGAGCTTACATGAAATGCTAATATTTCCTTAAAAATACATGCCCAGACCACTGAGGTCACATAGTAAAGCATTTAAAACAGGAAATGCAGATGGTCTTCTTTATGTAAATGACAATAGTCTGTGCTTGGTCGACTTTAATTTGCCACCATTAGGGCATGAACATAACAATTCAGTCATTAATGACAAGATTAAGTAGCATTTTTCAGTAAATATGATATAGTATGCTAAATTTAACCCCCATGAGATAGCTTGGACTCGCTAACCTCCCTTTTTCCCCACTGTCTTCAGTTTTAAAGATTTCCCTCACTCCATAGAAAATAAATTCTGAGTCTAATGAAATTGGTTTTTAATAGCATTTGCCAATATTGCATCTCTGTTCACTTCTTATCTGGTGACCAGAAACCTTATGTTTTTCTTGCCTCTGATACAGACTTTGTTTCTGCATAGATCCCATAAGGTTTGTAAAAAGTTCTGACAAAAAATAAAGCATTCTGTAAATATTATCTTAAGATTTTACTTTTTTCTTCCTGTTTGAGGAGAAATGAGGACTGTTGTCATCCTTGCAGCAGAAGGACTAATGTGAAGGCTAATTTAACTGGCTTGCTGCCTTTCAACTAAGGTCACTGTGTTACTTCCTGTATCCTGTTTTCTGCTCCATTTCAAGCTTGACATTAATTGTTGATGTGGAGTTTGTTGACGAACATGCCCTAAGAGGACCATAAACCAATTTGTGGAGCAAATAAGAAGGTTATGAAAGCAATGACATACCCAATGATTTTCCACTCTCTTTCTTGTGTATGTATCTTAATTTCCAGATAGCTGCATCACAAAATGAAAAGGTTTAATAGCTTCCTTGTTCTTTCTGTTCCCCTCCCCCTTTCTGGTAGGTTTAAGTGGACTAGTTCAATAAAAGGAAAACGGAACACTATTCACTAGAAAACAGTTATTTAGGTACAATAATTTGTACTTTATGTCATACTATAATAGTGAGTGTAAATTTTCCTTTGAACCATGTTTTATTAACATTTTTTTCCACAGAGTTACATCAAAAGACTCTATAAATAAGTGATGTGCTCAGCCTGCCAGCTCTTACATGCATACCAATTACCTCTATTGGTTTCAGGACACGTACTCAGTACTTTAAACAACCCAGATAATATTGCAAACTGAAATATTCAACATCTCCATCTTGGTATGCTGTCACCATGCAGAGAATGATTATAATTGGTAATCAGTTTCACTGCTGGTAAGTTGAGTGGCATGATGCATTTTATATCCATGCTTATGTCAAATTCAATTAACATTCTAGCACAGTGTATTTCAAAGACACAGACCTAATCTGAGGGAACAACACAATTATTTTTCTGATGTTCAAAATTCTCAGTTCCATGAAGAAAAAAATTTGAATCTCAAATACATTTATTAATACTGTAGCATTTTCCAGTTTTCCTTGCTAGAGGAAGAGGGGACGAACTTACATTTTCTATCTCAAATTCCTGTTGTAAGTGGGGCATAACAATGATGTGAGAAACTGCAGTGAAATCAGAAATACAAAATGATCAAGATTTTTATTTGTGATTACACATTGCTGTATCAAGTTATGATATGCATTATGATACTGTGAACTGAAAAAGGGAATCATTATTTAAAAAAAGAAAACAACTGATTGACTGATGCCAATTTTTATTGATTGATTCACTTAATAGACATGAGCATTACAGTGTCTTCTTACTTTCCACATAAACAAATGGGAATACAAAATCATAAAGATAAAGTTAATATATTTAATTTATTTTTAGGAGAAATTAGGAAGTTGAAAAGGACAGATAAAAGCTGCAATATTGTGGAACTCATAATCACAGAAGAATCTTATCCCTACTCTGATACCTCTCTTATGGGTTATGTGTTTCTCCTGTCATCCTTAGCATCAGTTTAAAACAATGAGCAGCCTTCATAGAACAGAACGGAAGAGACAAAACACAGAAAACTGCTTAAAAAAAAAAAAAAAAAAAAAGTAAAAACCAGCTCTGGTTGATAGACATTACGCAACCTGTCTAGAGTAGTCCTTTTCCACCCATGGATAGTTTGTTGCATTATCACTCAGCTGGTCACAACTTGCTGATCTGTCTCTCCTGATGGAAGTGATAGCATTTTGCTGGCATGTCTTCTCCATCTGTGCTTTTTTGTATGCAGTAGCTGCGTGGTCTTTATCACATAGGTATTCCATTGAGTGACACATGCTCTGAAGTTACAAAATCACACAACAGTTGAAGTTGGAAGGTATCTCTCATTGCATTAGGTCCAAACTGCTACTCAAGCAGAGTCAGCTAGAGCTGGTAGCCCAGGACCATGGGCAGACAACTTTCAAATATCTCCAAAGTTATAGGAAGGAGAACCATAAAACCAAGCTGCTGTTTTGCTCTTTGTTCTTACAGCAAGTCTGTGGGACTTTTTGGGGGGCAGGGTAGGAAATGTTGGAAAACATGGAAACAAAACTCCTCTGCTAAAAGGGAGATTCATAGTTCTGCAGTTCAGAAAATGAAAAAAAAAAAAAGAAAAAAGAAAGATTATAACATCTACTGTGCTGCTTTTAAGACAGAAACACAATTCACCTGGGGGCAGATGAGATTGGTTGAAGTTAAAATAAATGTAAACATCTTTTTCTTGAAGTATGTTAATCTCTTGAGTCGGCAAAACTGGCCCAGAAATCTTAAAATAGTAAAGCTGTCTGACAGTTCTAGCATACTGAAAGGTTTTTAAGGAATTATTTTTTTTTTTAATTTTTAGATCTATATATTACTCCTAATTTACCACAAAATTATCAGAATAAAAATTCTTCACCAACTTGTGGAAAAATCAAAAAATTTCCTAGTAGTTTTTATTAGCAGACTCAGACTGAATTATTCCAATCAAATCTCTTAATTTTCAAAACACGAAAAAAATGTCAATGAAGCAAATGACCTCAGCTGCAAGTTTCATGAAATAGAGTGCAGTGGAATCCTTCCACTGAGCAGAATCCTCAAAACCTGACTATTCCTGTCTTTTGATACTCCAAAATTTGAGAGGTACAATGGAGCGTGTTCTAACAAAAACTAACCGAAGACTGACAAGAGTAGTTTCTGTTTCACAATGCCTGGTCCACAGAACAATTTTTTTTCTTCCTGGAAAAAATGGAAAGGTGTTTTGCTGCTCCATCAGGAAAGATGGAGCAGGATGTCAAAAATTAATAAGTTTACATCTCAAGAACAAGACCTTTCTGATAAAACAGACATTCTTTCCATCACTCTCACTCTTCCTCTATAGTTCCAGCTTCAAGGTTATGTTCTTCTGTTTAGTTCTACTAATACTTGTGGGCTGGTGTAAACCTTTTTTGAACAGACTATAATTTTTATGATAGTTGTGTATTCTTTTCTATCCTGTTCTTGACTGTTGAAGCCTAGGTAAAGTCTTGATATTACCTGATGAATTAGTCAGAATAATCCTGTATTTATTGGAAGCTACTGGGGGAAGTTATTGATATAAAGGTATTTCATCAGTCTCTGAGTACCAGCTCAGTCTCTGATTTAGTCATATTGATTATTCTTACACCATTTACTACAATGATTCTTTTGAGAGTATCAACATTTGGCAATAGGGCAAGAAATAGGTATCTAAGTCAATTGCTATTGCTTGTATTTCTTTATCTCAATAGAAAATTTCAACATGATATTAACTATTTTTCACATTTATATTAAATGTTCCATTAACATTAACACTTTCACATTCTTAGGAAGAATCTTTATACCCTTTGCTATGTTCAAAATATATTTTACATGAGCCGAATGGCTGCAAACCTTGATGAATAATGTTTGTAATATATCATTGCAAAGAACATTTCCCACTGTTAATTTAGCTGTTTTTGAGAGGGGCTAAAGCCCTGATGTCACATCTGACCACTCTAATTCCCTGAAAAACAATATATTCAACATGGCAAAAACACTGCTTTGAGTAGTGCCATTTACACAGACTACATTTCTATTTATCCCAAGATTAACTTGAAACAGCACTGCATGGTATTTTGGCTATAGGGCTGATTAATGTAAAACAGTTTTTGCAGGGCTCCAGGCAGTGTAGCTCCATTTGTCGACACCGGTTTAGTATGTACAGTGAATTTGCTTGGTGACAGAAGCTTCTTTGTTTTGAATATTGCTATAGATTATGTTTAATTTAACAATTTTGAAGATTTTTTTTTTAATTTGTCAACTTATGAGAATGTCTGAACAGTTATTTCTCTCACTTGATATGGCCTTCATCACAGTAGGAGCAGAATGGATGATGTACATCATTCTGCAATAGACTTTTATAATTACTGTATACTAATAATTAGTATTCATGTGGCATATTTACTTTAATACAGGAA
Organism: Caprimulgus europaeus; assembly: GCA_907165065.1. The sequence continues at coordinate 17,374,084 of OU015527.1, forward strand.
GCTGAATCTGATGTAGTATGTGAATACTATCTGATTTCGTGAGTAGCCTTATTAAAAGGCATGTTTAGAGAATAAATGTGTAAAACAGGATCTTGGAATCTGACAAATTTATTATTGCTGTAACATTAATTAGGAAAATAGTAAAATCATAACAACCTATATGATATCTGCTGCACTGATGTCTGGACAGTAATTATTATTCAAAACTTTGGGACTGAATTTTAAGTTGCTGTGGTGGGTTGACCCTGGCTAGAGACCGGATGCCCACCAAAGCCCACTCTATCACTCCCCCTCCTCAAATGGGCAGGGGGAGAAAATTATAACAAAAAGCTCGTGGGTGGAGATAAGGACGGAGAGAGATCACTCACCAATTACTGGCACGGGCAAAACAGACTCGACTTGGGGGAAAAAAAACAAATTTACTTTATTACAAATCAAAATCAGAGGAGAATGAGAAGTAAAACCAAATCTTAAAACAGCTCCCCCATCCCTCCCTTCTTCCCGGGCTTAATCTCTTTCCCGATTTCCACCTCCTCCCCCCAGCAGCACAGGGGGACAGGGAATGGGGTTAGGGTCAGTTCCTCACACCGTGTTTCTACTGCTGCTTCCTCCTCAGGGGGAGGTCTCCTTCCCCCGCACCAGCGTGGGGTCCCTCTCATGGGAGACAGTCCTCCACCAACTGCTCCAACGTGAGTCCTTCCCATGACTGACAGCTCTTCACGAGCTGCTCCAGTCTGGGTCCATTCCATGGGGTGCAGTCCTTCAGGAAGGGACTGCTCCAGCGCGGGTCCCCCACGGGGTCACAAGTCCTGCCAGCAAACCTGCTCCGGCGTGGGCTCCTCTCTCCACGGGCTACAGGTCCTGACAGGAACCTGCTCCAGCGCGGGCTTCCCGCGGGGTCACAGCCTCCTTCGGCATCCACCTGCTCCGGCGTGGGGTCCTCCACGGGCTACAGGTGGTCATCTGCACCACCATGGACCTCCATGGGCTGCAGGGGGACAGCCTGCTTCACCATGGTCTTCACCACTTGTTGGGGGGGGAATCTCTGCTCCGGCGCCAGAGCCCATCCTCCCCCTCCTTCTTCACTGACCTTGGTGTCTGCGAAGTTGTTTTCTCTTACATCTTCTCACTCCTCTCTCCAGCTGCAAAGTGTGCAGCTTTTTTTTTTTTTCTCCCTTCCTTTTTTTTTTTTTTTTTAATTATGTTATCACAGAGGCGTTACTGATTGGCTCGGCCTTGGCCAGCGGCAGGTCCCTTCTTGTAGCCGGCTGGCATTGGCTGTGTTGGGTCGGACATGGGGGAAGCTTCTGGCAGCTTCTCTCACAGAAGCCACCCCATGTCCCCTCCCCCACTGCTACCAAAAACCTTGCCACGCAAACCCAATACAGTTGCTGATACATTAACACTCAGCGATCGCTGGGAATAATAATATTGAAGATTTTGTCATTACCAACAGTTCCTCTCTTGATCCTTTTCTATCTCTCTTTTATTTCTCTTCAAACACCAAAATAGGACAACTTGTGTTGAATTCATATTTATTTCATAGTTTCTTTCATAGATTACATGTTATATCATATAATAATATAAAATAACAAAAATGATTACAATATATTTTAGAAATGCAGTAGTGATGACAAAATAATTACGGCGCCTAAGCATTTCTGGCATCATACAATTTTGTCCATAAATTGAGCTTCCTTCTTTCTTGAAAAATAACCTTTGAGGTTCCATGGCCTCATATATAAGTCTCATCTTTTATTTCCTTTTTACTTTTATCATGGCATGCATTCATAGAAAATAGAGGAAATAATAGGTCACTTTAAAAAAATTACAAATAAGGCATCCTGGTAATATTTATGGGTCTTTTATACTGAATTGATTTATTATTTCTGTGATCACTTCAGATTTTCAAAATTACAAGGACTGTTCCATTAATTGAATATTCCTGTATCTGCATTTCAAACAAGCATGACACAGACCTCACCTCCTTTGCAAGCATGTGCATATACTTGTGTAGCAGGCATTTCTGGTAAAATATTTCTAGAAAGCTAACTTCAGTCTGGAGAGCTTTGCAAAAATGGTTCCTCTACGCATGTATTTCAAAAGATATTTTTTCACAAATATCCAACCAAAGAAAAATAAATAATAAATAAGTAAGAGATAATATCATACTATTTCTGAGATCAAGCTTAATGAAATCATTCTCACTCATTTAGAAATTGAGATCAAATAATTACAACAAGTGATTTGTAATTAATTCAGGAGGTAGGTGACTTTTAAAAATTTTTGTGACATTTAGCTGACAATATATTTGCCACGTAACACTTTCTTCACATAAATTTTCTAAGTGGTGCCAGGTGTTCTCCACATTAATTGTTACAACTTCTCCTACATGCACTCTACTCTCTACAATTTCCATTTGATACTTATTCTCCCTTATTTTCTACCATCTCTCTGTTATTGCATTTTGCCATTATAATCCTTTATTCTCAATCATGTGCCAAAATCATTTTCACATTTTCTCCACCTTAATCTCTGTGTCACAAAAATCCTCTGAATTTCTCTTCATTTTCAAGTGGTTTCACAACACCTACTCCTTAAATGACATCTACAAGCAGTTATAAGGTCAACCTAGGGGCATTAACATCTACAGATGTATAATTTAACTATTATAAAAATTATTATATGGGTCTGTACAGAGTATGTGTAAAGCATACAAAACTTTGCTTTGCAATTTTCTTGTGCTTTGTTTAATAACTTACTTTCTTCATGTTCATGATACAGTTATTTCTCTTTGCACTTTTTAGTTGTTCTTGTTGTTGATGATAATGTGTCCTCATATATTTCTACAATTTTGGGACCTGGTTGTATCTGCAGCTTCCAAGCTTACAAACTTAATAAATACAAAAACAATGGTCAAACCATTAGTTGCTGTTAGCAGTTTAGCAATATCATGTCAAAATAAAGATGTAAAGACAGAGGTCCTGACAAAAGACAGCCTGGGGCTACAGCAGGTACTTCAACACACTTTCCTGAAGACTTCTGAGAAACCACTAATGGCATGATTAATGGCAGATAGAAATTTGACAACAAATGTTTGGGCTGGTTTCAGTTTGCAAATGAGGAAACCACCTCCTGGATTTATGCCCATTTTAGAATTCATGCAAGGGACTCTCATGTGTGGGATCCCTGCCTTCTCCCATAGGGATAGTCAGTAATGTTCAGCTACCCTCTGTGCTTATGTCAGAGATCCCCAAGGGTGCACTCATCTTTAAAACACCTGTGTAAGATAAGGAAGCACAGTTTTATTTATATATTTTCCTGGGAACTTGTATTGCATGCAGGAACCTTGGCTGGGGCGGCCTTCAGATGCTATTATAAGGTCAGCCAGGAAACACGAGACAGGTGGAAAACAAGAACAGGGCTGCTGATGGGTTAAGTCAGCCATGGTTTTTCTTTTTTTTCTTCTGGTATGAGGCAGGATTGGGCCCTCTCAAGGTTTATACTGATAAAAGCTGCAAGGCATAAGTGGTCAGGGCTGCAGCAATGTGTGGTGTAGGGGGAGGCCATGGACCCATGTGACTCCATGGCAGCTGGCAGCAGCCACCACTGACACCAATGGAAATAGCACTGGAAAGAAAACTCATCCTGAGCTGTGACTGTGTCAGTCAGAGAACTGACAGGAAGACCCTGATAAGATTTGTCTAAAGAAGAGCCCAGCTGCTAGGGTTGAAGATACACTCTAGGAAGTGCATAAGGTACCAAAGAGATATAGGTGCCCCTGAGGGACCATGGCCATGAAACACGCATGCTAGGACAGGAACACTCCTGACAGACTGTGGCTGTTGGGAAACAGTACTGTGCCAGGGACATCCCTGAAGGACTGTGGCCATGGAGGACCCTACAACCTGTGAAAACAAGGGGACCTGAGCATGGGGATAGGGGAGAACACGTGTTCACCTCAGTATGTGTGTATAGATGCTTATGTCTGGTTTTCCCTCAACATCTGAATTGGTGACCAGAAGTTTGCTTGACGGTAGATTAAGTGAAATTCCCCCACTCAAAATAGCTGCTTGCACCAGGGCTGAGTGCAGTGGCAGTGGTGACAGAAGGGTCTTCAAGGTGGAGGCAGCTCTTGCCAGCGAGCAGACAGCAGCATGCGCTGTGCTTTCTGAGCCAAGCTCACACGGACACACTGCCTCCACCCCGTTCCCCAAAACTCCCATGGCCTCTGGAGTCACTGTATAGCTGCCACAGCTCACATGCCACAAGAGTAACCACCTGATACAGCAGCATGTGAGATTTAACTTTACTTTAAAAAACCACTGGATTTGATTTTTTAATGTTTCCTTCCACCATAACCTTTAGGCCATTCAGTTTCTTCATCAAATGCCTTTTTTTCCAATGGAAATTTCAAAACAGGGGCTGGAAGGGCGGTAAGAAAAAGCAGGTTAAAGACAGACATTGTACTGTAAAGTGAAAACATACAGGAGATAGTTCAAACCCACAGGATTTATTATATCCAGCCTCACATAAAAGCTGGATGTATTAATTTTGCGTGTTCAAAAAGATCAAGTTATGAAAGCATATTCATCAACAAACAGCATAACCTTAACCAAACAGTCTGAAATAGTTCAAGGTTTGTTCTCTGCTATATTCCCATATATGTGAATAGATAAATAATGGAAGCAGACGTGTTGGCTAGAAACACTGCTGAAGTACAGCTGCCATGAGTGCAAAGGGAATACAACAGTCATTAGAGGCAGGCAGTGACTCCTCTGGAACTGCAAAGCCTTGCTGAACCTTGGAAAGGCGATGATATCAACTTACTGATTAGTTGATGTCCTGTCTCATACCTCTGTTCTTGCCCCTGTCAGATGCTCCTAGATGTTCACATTGGCTATGCTTGGTGGTCAGCCTGGGACCCCTGCAGACAAGCGCAGTGGTAGAAGAGTACAATTGCTTGCTGAAGATAGACTAAGGTATGTCTTTAAGACTACAACAGCAGAGGAAGTGCAGGGCTGTACTCTGACTATAAAGATAATTTAATTTGTTGTTCTTAAACAGTTCTCTTTATTCCTTCTTCCTCTTTATAAATACAATGCATTTTTCAAACACTAAGTTTAGTGCTGTTGTAAGGGGAAGACTGATTACACTGTCTGTAGGTAAGCAGAAAGTTTGGAGCTGCTGAAGGCTGCATTAGATTGACTCCCACTTAATAAAGTGAGTCCAACCCACAGTCCACCTACCTTTGTCACAAACTGACACTATCAGCCATGCTACATGGGAACACACCTTTATGAGCCAGGGAAATTAACTAAAATTACACACTATGTTTATAAGTGTTCTCACCTCCTTCCTACTTTGTGCTGAAATACACCTCAATGACAGATTTGGCCTCATCCATACTCTGTGAAGCTAAAAAGACTCTGTCCTGCTTATGTTCAAATAGATTTTTTTAACATGATGGAAATACTACAGTGGTAAACACTCTATATAGCACAGTTAAAGCCTACATCTTGTTAATTTTTATACTAGGGGTAGAACATCTCCCTGTTGAACCAGATAAGGGAAGATTCCTCTAAGAGGATTTCAGAGGAAATTATTTTTTGAAAATAACAGAATAAGAAGCTTCCTAATGTCAGCACTCGACATAAACATTAAAGCTCATTCCTTGGAGTCTATAGTAAGAGCTAACTAAGCGCCTCTTCCTGTGTTTTGAGATATTCCACTGAAGTTTCTCAGCTCTGCCTCCCTTAAAAGAGTTAAAGCCCTCTCATAGCTCTGAAAAAAATCCATTTACTCATGTGTTATTCAAACTGACCAGAGACTTGTCAAGTTGACAGGTTTTAGTCCCCCAAAGGAAAAGTGTAGTTGCAGTTTCTCTCACAGTACATAACTGGGGTGTAATAAATGCAGAGAAAGTGGTTCATTCTGGATGCCAGATACACAGAATTACTAGCTTTCTTGTTCTTGTCTCCCTGCAGACAAAAGACCTCAGCACAGAGAACACAATGTCACCCAGAACCTGCCCAGATTAACCAATTATACGAGTTGATAACATCCCTGAAATCTTTTCCATGCAACTTTAGACCTGTTTTGGAAATACTATGGCTCCCAGAGGACTTAAACCAAAAAGAAATAAGCATATTGCTTGGGTCAGAAAACAAGTGGCATTCAGCACAAATGAGATAAATGAGGTCTGTGTTAATATGGAGCATCACTTTATCACTCCAGCTGAACACACAAAGGTAATTTGTAAAACCACAGTGTTTAATAAATCAATTAAAAACAGGTGTACTTGAAAACAATATGGTATCCATGCTCTCTAGGCTTAGGAAAGAGTTGAGGATTCTTAATACATTTTTTTTTTCTCACTCCAGCTCACTCCACCCTTTTTTCCCCACTTTGATTTCGCATCCCCTCCCCCCTTCCCCCACCCCATGAGGTATCTTAGTGCAAAGCAGCTGTTAAAGAGAGACGATGCAGTGTCTCCTGGGTCATATAATTGTATTACAAGTTCTGAGAAAACAGCTTTTCCATCAAAGACGCAATGTAAATTTTTGATAGTCAGTGTTTAATTTCTGTGTACAATGCACTAAGCACAACATAAACACTAGGTTTTGTCAGTTTCTAACCTGTTTCCTCCTCAGCTCTGTGCCTAAGAAGCTCAATTATGCATCTACTGTAATGCATATTTATTTTTCATCTGATAACTACTAATTCAAGAATTGACACAGCAATTGTTGAAATTAACTGAATAGATGGAATATTGATTTTAAACTGGATTACTCATGTGCATAAAAACTACTTAAGCATGCAAAGGTTTGAAGGTTTGGGCTCTCCTTCTTCATCTGTTGTTCCTCAGGGTAAAGTAGTACAATTAGTCAAGTCTTCATGAAATATTTTTAGGCTTCCCTTACAGATCAGTTAGATACAGGTTAGAAAAACCTCTTTCCTGGAATGAGGTAAATAGAGCTAAGACAGTAGTGGCACTGAGCAGAGGTGTTACATTACTTATCTATAGTCATGCTCTAGTTTGTGCATCCTGGTAATGTGTCTCCCTTGCAGTGACAGAACATCTTTCACCCGTCCCCCCTCCCCGACTATTTATACAGTTTGTCAAGATCATTTTGCATTCTACAGTTGCCTTCCAGCACTTGCAAATGCTTTTAGCCTAGTGTCATCTGCAGATGTACTAATTATGCCTTACTCCATTATCTAGGTCATTAGTGACTGAAATAGTATGAGATTGAGAGCAGAGCTTTGGGGAATCCATACTTGATTTTTCTCTTCTATTCTTATAGTGATCTATTAGCAACTGCTTGGTGGGATCATACATGTGTAGGATATTTTCATTAAGTCCTTTTTTCCCTACCTTATTTGTTGGAATGAAGTGTTGGGGTGGCCTCTCTAAACTTTGTAGACCTCGAGTCTTAATGCTGCAGTAGCCCAAGCTGTTTGAAAGTTGTATCCATTGTTGCTCAAAAAAAGTCCTTATAATTCTGGATCCTTGCTGTCAAACTATTTTGTTCCTCCAGCTTCTGTAATTCAGTAACATTGGTATGATTGCCAGTTAGGTCCTTAATATGATGCTGCAGAATAAAGAAAGTTCACTAAAAAATATCTGTGCGTTTAGACTCCTCTTAAAAGCTACTGACAAGCTCTTGTCACTATAAAGAATACTTTCTAAAACTTGATAGTTTTAGGAAACCACCTACTTATGGTAAATCTCTGCTTATCCATGTCAAAGGTAGTTTAAAACTATGTTTGCAAACACTGTTCTCTTATTAAGAAATAAGCCTTTTCCCAGAGATGTAGCGATGATGCAGTTTGTTCATTGACTTTGCTAACATTTAGTGAGTAGAATAGCAGAATCTCATTTCAAAGAATAGCTCCATAATTTCATCCACCTACCATAAAAACAAGCAAATTGACACCCTGCCAGGAGTAGCCAGAGGACATCTTAGAAAAGAGAGTTCATAATGATACTGTTGCCATATTGCACGCCTGTAAATAATTCATTAAGTCAACGACCCTTTTGTTTTAAGCAAACATGAGCAGATGCCTTCCTAAATTGGATGCAGGCAAGAGTTTTCAGCAAAACATTGTTGTAATACGACACTTAAAAAGAGTAACATTTTTCTCTTATTGATTTTTGAAGCGTTATTGACTCCAATAATTCACAGTGATTACTTCTGTTACACATCAAGTCCTTCATTGTTTTTTATCTAAATTTTTCAAAGTTTTTGCTGTGTGGCAGATTTCACAATTAACTGTAGCATGGTGAAAACAAAATAAATTCACAGGCAGTTAAAAGAACTGAAAACTTTTGCAGAGGTCTAAAATATTAGTATTAATTATTTAGTCCAAGACCTGCAGTTTAGACCTTATATGTGCTTTGTATTTAGAAAATCAATTACAATTAACAGAAATAATCAGGTAATTAAAAGACGAGAAACAATTCTAGGAGTCCAAGCAAAAGGTTATGGCTAGTGTTTACACATCTGATGACTCCTCAGTACTCAGCTTGTAAAGTCAGGTCACACTTTTCAAAATACCATAATTATAGAGTGTGGGAGTGTGTAAAATTCCCTCTTATCTGTAACCTAGTTGTATTCTTTTAACCTCCCCAGCAGTGTGGAAAAGGCTTACATGGAATTAAGAGGTGGTACTTTCTTATTGGCTGTTTCTACTTGGAATTTTACCAACCTCTCTTCATTTCAAAATTTTTCTGCATACAATTTCACCCAGCATGAGATCTACTTAGATGTCTTTCCCTATAATGATTTCATTCCATGTTTGTCTTCTCCTTTGTGAAAACTTTTAAATAGGAAATAAGGATACTGAGTGTAACAAAAATTAGGTATTTCCACAAGTTATGAAGAATGCCATAAAATATCAAACTTTGGTATGATTTTAAATAATATTTTTAAAATGTGTTTTAATTTATTACTGTGATATACTTGTGGCAATTTTTGCACCATTTCAGTCAATCATTAAATTACATTTCGAGTTTCTACTAACTCAGCTTTACAATTAAAGTTTCATCTCTTTTAGAAACTGATATAAGGGCATCCCTGGATAGATGTTCCATTTATTATTTACTAGTGAATAAAACTGAATGTGTAAGCATATTGATTTTATTAGTCTAACTGATGTTTAAGTACCCCTACAATGATATTTTATATATTTTGTAAGAATTTGAGTTATAAACCTCATACCCTTTTTCATATATATTACATAACATTTATGGTACAATAAGTGTTTGGAAATTCATTGTTTTTTTAAAAAAATATATATATAGTTAGATATGTGTTTGACTTAGTCTACTTTAGTCTGAAGCAGTTGTAGCAGGGGAAAAAACCTTCAGTGAATTAGACCTTTATTTTTCTATCCATATATTTTATGCATATCATATTGGTTTTGGATATCTTTTTTCCCTCCCACCCTCTAATTCCCCCCGCCCCGCCTTTTTCCAGGGGGAAAACTGCAAAAATGATGGGTGAATATCCCAAGCATCATACAGAGCAAGTGTAAAATGTAATTGGAAGAGTCTCATGATCTCATGTCTGAGGGAATTTTTACACTCTTCTAATCTCACAGACTTTAAGCACACCAGTTAGTTATTTCTGCATTAAGGTAGCAGTGCTTATTGTGAATTAAACAAAAGAGAAATAAATTATATGCAGAGCTTCTAGCCTTCGTTCAGTTGTACATTGTTGGTATATTCAGTGTGTCTAAGTGTTGCAAGTACTTTGATAAAATAATCAAGATTTTATAATATAGAAGAGCTGATTTGATTAAAAGAAGTAGAAAACTGTAAAGCATAATGTATAAGTTAGGATTGTTAGGTTTGAATTGGTGGGATTGCTCACATGACTGGAATGTGGCCATGGATGGCTGTGTCCTTCTCAGGAAAGACAGGCCAGCAAGGCGAGGTGGTGGAGTTGCTCTTTACGTGAGAGAGCAACTGCAGTGTATTAAGATCTGTCCAGGGGCGGATGAGGAGTGAGTGGAGAGCCTGTGGGTGAAAATCAAGGGGCAGGCTGGTGTGGGTGATACTGTTGTGGGCATCTATTACAGGCCACCAGATCAGGGTGAGGAAATTGATGAGGCCTTCTACAGTCAGCTGACAGCAGCCTCGCAATCACAGGCCCTGGTTGTTGTGGGGGATTTTAACTACCCAGATATTTGCTGGGGGGACTCCTCAGCCAGCCACCCACAGTCCAGGAGGTTCCTCCAGTGCATCAATGATAACTTCCTGATGCAAATGGTGGATGAACCAACCAGGAGGGGAGTGACGCTGGATCTCATCCTCACTAACAAGGAGGGTCTGGTTGAGGCTGTAAAGGTTGAGGACTGCCTGGGCTGCGGTGATCATGCGATGGTGAAGTTCAGGATCTCATGTGGCGTAAGCAGAATTACAAGTAAAATTGCAACCCTGGACTTCAGGAGGGCCAACTTTGGCCTTTTCAAGCAATTGTTAGGGGAAATCCCATGGGACAGGGTACTTGAAGGTAAAGGGGCCCAAGATAGCTGGTTAACATTCAGGGACTGCTTCTTCCAAGCTCAAGATCGAAGCATCCCGATATGTAGGAAGTCAGGGAAGGGAGCCAGGAGACCTGCTTGGTTAAACAGGGATCTGCTGGCCAAACTCAAGTGTAAGAGGAGAGTTTACAGATCATGGAAGGAGAGGCTGGCCACTTGGGAGGAATATAAGGATGTTGTCAGAGGATGTAGGGAGGCAACTAGGAAAGCGAAGGCCTCCTTAGAATTAGACCTTGCCAGAGGGGTCAAGGACAACAGGAAGAGCTTCTTCAAATACATGGCAGATAAAGCCAACGTTAGAGGCAATGTAGGCCCACTGATGAATGAGGTGGGTGCACTGGTGACAGAGGATACAGAGAAGGCAGAGTTGCTGAATGCCTTCTTTGCCTCTGTCTACTCTGCCGGAAGCTGTCCTGAGGAGCTCGGTACCCTGGAGACCCCAGAGGGAGACAGGACAATGGAGGAGTTTGCCTCAGTTGATGAGGACTGGTTTAGGGACCAATTAAGCAACCTGGACATCCATAAATCTATGGGTCCAGATGGGATGCACCCACGGGTGTGGAGGGAGCTGGCTGAAGTCATTGCTAGACCACTCTCCATCATCTTTGCTAAGTCGTGGGGAACGGGAGAGGTGCCTGAGGACTGGAGGAAAGCAAATGTCACTGCAATCTTCAAAAAGGGCAAGAAGGAGGAGCCGGGTAACTACAGGCTGGTCAGCCTCACCTCCATCCCTGGGAAGGTGATGGAGCGACTTATCCTTGGTGCCATCTCTAGGCATATCAAGGATAAGAGGGTCATTAGGGGCAGTCAGCACGGCTTCACCAAGGGGAAGTCGTGCTTGACCAACCTTCTAGACTTTTATGAAAACACGACGAGGTGGCTTGATGATGGCAGAGCAGTGGATGTGGTCTATCTTGATTTCAGCAAAGCATTTGACACGGTCTCCCACAGCATCCTCGCTGATAAATTGAGGAAGTGTGGATTAGATGAGCAGGTAGTGAGATGGATTGTTAACTGGCTAGTGGGAAGAAGCCAGAGAGTAGTGGTCAATGGGGCAGAGTCTAGTTGGAGACCCGTGTCTAGTGGAGTCTCTCAGGGGTCGGTACTAGGACCAGTACTATTCAATATATTCATAAATTACCTGGATGAGGGAATTGAATGCACTGTCAGCAAGTTTGCTGATGATACCAAGCTGGGAGGAGTGGCTGACACTCCAGAAGGCTGTGCTGCCATCCAGAGAGACCTGGACAGGCTGGAAAGCTGGGCAGGGAAAAACTTGATGAAATATAATAAGGACAAGTGTAGGGTGTTGCACCTGGGCAGGAACAGCCCCAGGTTCCAGTATAGGTTGGGAGATGATTTACTAGAGACCAGTGTAGGGGAAAGGGATCTGGGAGTCCTGGTGGACAGCAGGATGACCATGAGCCAGCACTGTGCCCTTGTGGCCAGGAAGGCCAATGGCATCCTGGGGTGCATTAGAAGGGGTGTGGTTAGTAGGTCGAGAGAGGTTCTTCTTCCCCTCTACTTTGCCCTGGTGAGGCCGCATCTGGAATATTGTGTCCAGTTCTGGGCCCCACAGTTCAAGAAGGACAGGGAGCTGCTTGAGAGAGTCCAGCGAAGAGCCACCAAAATGATTAAGGGAGTGGAGGAAAGGCTGAGGGAGCTGGGCCTCTTTAGCTTGGAGAAGAGGAGGCTGATGGGGGACCTCATTAATGTTTGTAAATATATGAAGGGTGAGTGTAAGGAGAATGGGGCCAGGCTCTTCACAGTGATGACTGATGATAGGACAAGGGGCAATGGGTGTAAGCTGGAACACAGGAGGTTCCGCTTAAATTTGAGAAAGAACTTCTTTACTGTGAGGGTAACAGAGCACTGGAACAGGCTGCCGAGGGAGGTTGTGGAGTCTCCTTCTCTGGAGACATTCAAGACCCACCTGGATGCCTTCCTGTGTGAACTCATCTAGGTGTTCCTGCTCCGGCAGGGGGATTGGACCAGATGGTCTTTCGAGGTCCCTTCCAATCCCTGACATTCTGTGATTCTGTGATTCTGTGAACTGGGTAATCACAGAAACCTCACCAAGAAGAGACTGTAAAGTCCCATGCCTGTTCTAATTATTAACTTAGTACTGCAGTTAAGAAGAGCATATCTTTGTCATAGAGTTTCAGAAACTGAAATTTATTACCTTAAAGTTCATAGAAGAGTTAAGGCTCTTTGTTTTACTAAGCACTGGGATGTGACAAAAGAATGTGTTGAACTATCTCCTTGGGACAAGGTAGACAGAAGTGTTGGAAAAGGGCTTGAGAAAGAACCGAGCACGCACAAAAGAAAAGTACAACCAAAAGATGCAGTGATGAAAATCACTGAAGACCACCAGAAGACCCTGATGACCACCAGAGAAAGAAAGTGTGCATGCAAAAGGGACATTTAGACATATAAATGAGTTCCTGGAAATGTAATGCATATTAGAAATCTTAGAAATTTAGAAAATCTTAGAAAAGTAACGAATATGCATGTTTCAAAAGTATAAAGCCTTTGTAGAGAAACAAGTCAGTATGCACAATAGGTGGAGAGATCCCCTGTGCTGGATCTAACTGGTTAGATATTTACTTGGAGAGCAGGGGGGTATGGAGATGGGTGGCTTGTGAGATTAGTCTTATAAGTTTGGGTATAATAAAAGATTTAATTATTCTAACATAGCTTGAAAGTCTGTAATTTATGTCAGATCCATGATATGCTGATTTTTGTGAATGCAGCTGACATCTCTTTCAGAAAGATTTACAGTGTTAATAACCTCCAGCCATTTTAAGTCACAGTCATTCTTCATGGAAACAGTAAAGAGATTACGCATGTTTTTTTCTTTCTCTGTGGTTACTGCCTTATATATTAAATATAAGCTGTTTGATAATAATAGTATTGTACACCGACACTTTGAAAAAGCTCACAAGGTTGTGACTTTCTTCTCTTCCTCTCGCCCCCACCCTCTTTGCTCAAACGTTACAGGAGGAAGACTGTTACTCTGTGTCAGCCAGAACTGAACAAATGGCTTTGGGTTAAATTGATTCAATTGGGAATCATTTAGCTTCAACTAGATTTCACTTGTTGTGAGCTCAGTAAGCGATAGTCCTAGCAGTCATCCAAGAATGCCCACATATAAACAAGCAAACAGACAACAAGCATATATAGACGTCCTTAGGCAGACAAACTTTTTTGAAAATGTGTAGTCACACATCCCAAGTGACAAAAAGCAAAGAACAGCTCCTTAACCTTGCAAAATGTTAGAGGTCTAGATGAAATCCTAACTTCGGGACATTCTCTAGGGAACATGGGTTGATTTCACTGAGATCAACATGTTGCCACTGCTATGTTTAAATTAGCTCTAAAAAAGTAACACTCTTTAAGTGTGTTATTTTTTCTACACAGTTTTAAACTAAACTAAACATTGCCATCAATTTCTTTCTAAACTACTTTTTCAAATTAAAGTAGAACTTTAAGCTAAGCAATAAATAGTCTTGTGTTAAAAAGTATGCCACAGCTTTACTTAACAGTGTCATAAAGATGAGTACCTAAAATTAAGGAAATCTTAGCAGTGAGGGAGTGAACAACCCAATTCCTTGAAACAAACTACTGATTTTGCTTTACATTTTCTTGTCAAATACTTCACTTTTTTTATATGATACTTCAATATTTTTGATCTTCAGAAATCTGATTCACCCAGAACATTGACCACTATGAGAAAGCTTAAATTTAGAAAATCTAAGCTACTGAGCATATAATGAAAAAGACGTGGCACCAGGAGTGAGTTGTAGATATAGCAGCAACTTCATTGTGTAAGATGTTTTGAGAACTCTCAGTCAATAATTTATCCAGTACAAGTCATATTTTCCCAGTAAATGGTTCCATCACAAAGAGTCACTTTTGATTCAACATAGTGGTGAAATTGTCACATGGATCCACCCAATCTCCTGTTACACATAGGTTAAAAAGATAGCAAATCAGAGTTTCCTTGATGATCACTTTTCTTAACATTACTGTAGAATGGGCATCTATCAATAAGAAAGTACTCTGTATGTACAATTTTTTGTTGCTAGTGTGAATGTCATGCCAACTTGCTGAGTGGGTCTATGAGGAACTGTAAGGAAAGCAGGGAAAACCTTACCTCCTAGTCAAGTTTAAAAGTGAGGAGAAAAACTTTTCTAGTTCTTGAGAGAGATAATTTGCTGATGGCAAAACCCTGATTTGTTTAGCTTAGGTAAAATATTTTGAAGTTTTCTTGGATGTACACAGGAGATTAAGTAGATGCGTGCGATATTAAAACTCTTTAAACACTGAAACCCAAGCTACATTGTAAATATATTTTGCTTGATATTACTAATATCCAAGACTGAGACTTTATCCCTTCCTTGGGAAAAATCTCACTTTTTGTTTTTTGGAAAGGGAAGGTATACAGAATGATGTGTTCGGACACTAAGGTTCTGTTCTGTTCTGTTCTGTAGCAATGTGGTTACAGTTAGTTCAGTTCTTACTGGCTGTCTTCTCCAGAAGATTCTGTTTGGAAGACTGTGATTGGAAGAAAAAAATGGACCAAGCTTCATGGTACACCTTTCCATCCAGGCACTCAACCACAGTCATCCCACACTGCCCTCACATCTCCATTATTTATCTTACAGGCTTAAAAGAAACCAAGAAATTCCCTTTCTCTGTACTTACATGTTAGACAATGCTTGTGATGTGATATGTTTCTTTTGTAAAGACAAAATATTTTTCATTTTGTAAAGACCAGCTGCTCACTTCGTGTTTCAGTAATCCTACTCTTTCTTCCCAAGCCAGGTATCCCTCTGAGGCTCTGTAACTTTAGACATCCATCTGCCGTGGTCCCGCAATGACCAGGGGAACTGGTGCTGACTTACCTAAAACATGTTTTCTCTCAACAACCTGTTCTAACACTTTATTATTGCAAAACTGTAATTTAGTTTCCTCAATGCTGTTGCCACCTGTGTGTTTCATAACTTAAAAAAATAATTGAATGATGGTCTTCTTGTGGGCCTTAGTATAGCAGTTAGGCCCTGTTTTAGCAGAATTACTGTCTATACTTGGAGCATTTTAGATGTAAGTTGTGGGTATTCATGGAATTTACTCATGGTACTATCTGCTAGCATATTTGACATAGATAGCTTTTCTAAATTTTTACTTGCTGAGAAATTAATATGTAACACCTGCACATAAAATTCTACCGCCTTAAAAGTACAACTTCCTATCACTTCCTACTAGTGTTGAATATCAGATATCGATGTCAGGAATAATGTTGAAGTTGGTTTAAATACATGCAGTAGTTTCACGTTTGTGTTGGCCGAGTATGTAGCTTCCCTAAAAATACCTGATTACTGAAATGGGCCATAGTCTGTCCAGTTCTGAAGACTATTTAAGGTCAGTAAATAAATAATTAGAAAGCATATGTCAAAAAGAGCTTTTTTAATTTTAATAAAGTTCTTCCTCTGGTTGCTCCTATAAACACCAAGTCAGTTCAGACATTTTGGTAGTTCAATCATTCTTTGCTCTACACTTCCCAGTTAGCAGCACTGAGTGTTTTCTGCTGCCTTCTCTTAAATGATGAAGGAAAAAGCTGATATTTATGTTTTCAGCTTCTGCACAAGAACAGGAGAGAAGAAGCCCTGCCCAACCTAAGAATGGGAGAATGAATAAGGCATAAACAGTTGCCAATTTATTTTCCTGTTAACTGGTAATGTGGTATGCACTAAGACATTGAAGCAGCTGTGGTGAGAATGGTGAATCTTCTTAAACCTATATTTGATTTTAATTTCCCATATCTGCAAATAAATGTGTGGAAAAGTTTTGGGTTTTGGCAGCTACAGTACGTGAGCTGTGCTAAAGCAGTACTGTCTTTTCACAAACACCTTGAAGCTCACATCTCTAGCACAAAAGCTGACAAAATGATCTTTTTTTTTCCTTCTCTTTTCATGTCCCATAAAACTAAACATTTAAATATTGGTCCTAAATAGTTTCCCCTTCTGGGCTGTAGAGAGGGAGGTTGCTTTGCCACTGCCACACGAAAAATTCTGAAAAATAACTGACTCATTTATGTACTGACTTAATGGATCTGACTCTTTAGCACAGTACAATTATCTTGTATAGCACTTACAACATTTGTCCTAGTCCTGATCAAGCTAGTGCCATTTTCTTAGCACAAGCATGATCTGGTGGAGCCACAAAATCTTTGTTACACTAATTGCTGAAGCAAGGAGAAACAATTAAGGTAGAAGAAAGCCATCGTACCTGAGTCACCTGTGTCTACATAAATTCATTGTCCTTGGGCAGCTAACTATTGTATACACAAGTTCAGTTTTACCTTGAACAAGTATTTAGTTTGAGGTAGTGGTAAGTCTAGTGCTTCTAAACTGTCTTACATGCAAACTGTCTTTAAGTCAGGGTATGGCTCTTTAGCATTGTTTGGAGTGTACTACACAGCTTCAAAGCATGTCTTTTGGTTAACAATGTATACTAAACTTCCCATTCTTTGCATTGTAAAACATTCCACATATCCAGAGCAACATTTTGCTGGGTCTTTTGTGGTGTTGTCATGTGCTCTGTCTTTTTTAGCTCCTTTCATCTATATCATTTGATCTAAATTTTCATTTCTTGTAGCACTTTCTGTTTGAGCTCTGGAGACCAGGCTTCTTTCCATTTGCTTCAGATAAACTCTACAACATGGTCCTGGATATTTTGCTCTGTGTATTCGATATCTTCAAAGCAGAAAACCCAGGCACTGAGTTAGAAACTCACTCATTTGTATGCAAGGAACAGGTCATACTGACCTAAGAGTAGCAGAGCACTGAATGTTGTAACCCTTTAGGCTCAGGCTTTGTCAGTAAAATTTAAGAGTGTGTATAACCAGCATGAAGTGTTGCATAATAATGTGTAGGGTATTGAAAGACTTCCTTTTGTGGTTTGGTTGTTGTTTTTTTGCTGTGTTTTAT
The DNA here is from genome assembly GCA_907165065.1 of Caprimulgus europaeus. The sequence goes on from OU015527.1 coordinate 17,391,627, forward strand.
CTTGCCCTGCCTGTTCCAGCTGAGGAAATGCAGACTTCACAGTTCTTGCACAAATCTTTGTATCTGTTTGCTTTTTGACGGTGGGAATAGTGAAAAAGAAAAAAAAAAAAAAAAAGAAAAAAGATCATTAGAGGGAAGGCTGCTACACTTCAGAAAATCACCGGACTGTTCTGTGAGAAAAGCAGACTGGGCACTGCATTGAGGGTGTGCACAATAAGGAGGAAAATATAATTCACCCTTGTTGTAATGGGAGAGTGAAAGGCAGAGCAGCCTGCATCCACTATGGAGTCTTCTAGTGTATTTACAATATTCTCTGCCCTTCCTCATGATAAATCTTTCTAGGCACTCATGTTGTCATCTTATGGCCTCTGCTAACTTTTCTCTCTTTATGGCCTTTTGGGCATAGATTCTCACCTTCTTAAATAACTTGAAGCTGAAGAAGAAACAATACCAAAATATAGAACAGATGCGTAAGTATAGCTTGGGGATGGATGTCTTATGGACACAGAACTGTCATCACACTTCCATAAGCACATTTTTACTGTCTCATTCATCATGCATGTGTGGCTTGCTGGCAGTACTCTTGTTCCCAGTGGGGTAAACTTCTATTCTGAGTCCAAACTAGACAGATACATCTTTCTACCCTGCATGCTACATTTTTTCTTCCTGTCTGAGGCTTCAGAACTCCATCTCTTGTAAATTATCTAAAAAGCATTTTTATACCCTCCTTGATGTGCTGCTGAAGTGTAGTAACAGAAGTTTTCACTACTCATAGCCTCAGAAATAAATTCAAGGTCATTTTGCCAGTGTTTAGAAACAACTGAAAATTGGTAAGTTTGTAAGGTCTTTGTGAAATTTACAGGAGCAGTATTTTGTTTAAAAAGATTACTAGTGCCTGTGCACAAGGGAGTGAGGTATGATTACATGGCCTGAGCTTTATGTGAAGTTACTATAAATGGAAATTTCAATTAGATAACTGAGTAGATAGCTATAAAATTGCCTGAGTAAGGTAAGAAAGGATAGCATCATACCAGTCTAGACTGGCATACATCAGCATAACTGTTGGAGAAAACCTTTATGACTCTGCACCAATAGCAATTAAGTGCCACTTCTCTTAATCCATTTTCAGAGATGCTCAAAAAGTTAAACTCCTTATGAAACAGGGAACTCCTTTATATAACTGTTATGCGTCATAATTTACACTGTGCGGGGATTGATATGTACAAAGTATCTTAACTTTTTCTTTCTCTGACATTATTTTCTCAATCTTCCTTTCTCTAGCTACTTCCAGCACTTAACTGACAAAATAAGGGGGGAAAAAGGAGATGAGAATCTCTTCTCAATTATTGGCTGTACAGTTAACTTCCCATAGAAACATCATTAAGGCACAAAAAGCTTTATTGTCTGAGGTACTGAAGGGCTTTCACCACCACAGATGTATATGGAGTTCTTTCATGCAACCCCAGAATGTTGCACAAGCTTTCTCATTACAGCTTTCTGAAAAGGTGTTTTCTCTGAGTTGCTTTCACTGGGAGAATTTTCATGACCATTTTTTTGTTTTCTGATATTAGTAATTCTATTAATTTCAGTAAAATTACTCTAGATTTCTGTAAGAAAAAAGGAGATATCCATCTCTTTTCTTTTTTTTTTTCTTTTTTTTTTCTTTTTTTTTTTCCTTCTTCTGAAGCTCTGGTGTGTTTTCAGCAAATGAGGGAGAGGAGGAAGGTGACTCTTCTGGATGTCCTGAAACAACCACTGAGTGCACTTATTTCCAGGGACATATGAAGCAGTCCATGGAGCTAAAGATTATGTACAACCAGCAGATAAGGTGTTGGCTGAGATTCTGCTGCTGTTTTCACTGTCGTGCAACCTGTAGTGGGACACTTCTGCTATGATCTCTAGTTGTATTAATAAGAAACTGTGAAAGTTTCTATCAGAGTGTTGGTATGTGAGTTTATGATTTGCTTCTGGTTAAGAATGGTTTGGAGGTGTTTCACATGATACAGGGAAATACACATATGCTGCTTTAGTTACTGCTGCACTCATTGCTACAGTTTCTGGAGATTTATTAATCAGGAAAGCTTCCTGTTTAGACACAAATAGATTTTGAAGAGTACTCCAGTACAAAGCTTTTCTGTATTTGCCAACTTAGAGTAAAGCTGGGAAAATTAACTTTTCCTAGCTTAAAGAGGTTCTGTCAAGGCAACAAAACTCTACAGTAGTGAAGGTGTAAATTCTGCAATGCTTCACAAATGTCCACATAGCATGAAATGGAGAACACAGTTTGAGGATCAAAACAATATCTCAGCTAAAGGACACTTTTCCAACAAATGCAGAAAACAAAGGGGATGTCTGAGATGCCAGAAGGATTACCACCATAGAAAGTACTCCCTAAACACGTGAATGCAGAGAAAGGCAGAAAGAACTTAAAACTGCACACCTTTATTTGGAAATTAAAAAAAAAATATTCCAGATGAAAAGACTTATTGTGTTAGAAAATTCAGTAATTTTAAATCAATATTTGAGCAAAAAAAAAAAAAAAAAAAAGTTACTGAAACGCTATGCTCCTATTTAGAGGAATTATATTGTTATACCAAATAATTAAACAACTAAAGCATGTATTAAAAGCTTTGGGATATTGTATTTCTTGCAACCACTGTTGCATGATTCTTACCTAAACAAAATGACCAGAAGTCTAGCATGGGCAGAAATGCAATTAAAATTGCCAACTTTTATCATTCTATATCATGGTCAAAACACTGTATTACATATCCCTTTTGTATTGCGTTATACTGCTGCAATATGAATGCTGGTACCTAAAAAAACAGCCTATCAATCACAGCAGAAATAAAAGACTTTTAAAAAGAAAACTAATTTTAGTACAGACCAAGATGTCATCTCCAACACTGCAGTCCCTACAAAGGGGAGATCAAGCTAGAATAGAAACCATCCACCCCACATGAACCACTTAATCATGTTTTTGTATATTAAAAAGCAATATCCAATGTCAATGGCTCAGATGTAGAAACATCTTAATAGTCAGTAACTGACTAATGAATACTAAAGTAATAACAGTTTAATTTGAAGAATTCTGACAGCTGGTTGCCTTGATGAGAGCTGTTACCGGGGAGCCCTAGTCCCATGCTGAGAACATCCACAGCATGCTGATTTATAGCAGCAGTGCAGAACTATTTAATGTCAGCACCTCTCAGCTAAAGTAATAATAAACAGGAATGTTATGGTTTATTTTTCTGTATGAATTGTTCAGGCTCTGTATGGTAAGCACCAACTCAATAGGGGATAATAGCTGCCATTCTCCAGGGAGTTGTAACTGAGGTTTAGGCATTTTTTATTGGTGAGGTTAATATATCAAAATGAATCCAGAAGAAGTTAGTTTTTTCTATTCTCTTTCTTTCTTTCTTTCTTTCTTTCTTTCTTTCTTTCTTTCTTTCTTTCTGCTTGATTTTTCATCCCATTCTGAAAAGCAAACATAATTCTGGAAAGCTAATATAATTCTTGTAGTTATGAAAGCTTCTTTTAGGTTTCAACTGCACTACTTTTTTGTAGTAGCTTAACAGCCTTTTTTTCTTATGTCTAGTGTTGGGAGTGAATTATCTAGAGCCATCACTGTATAGCTTTTTCACTCCTTCCTGTGCTAACCTCACTCCACTAAAATTTGTAAATGTGAAGTCATTTTACGAACTTGGAAGATTCGAAAGAAAGCTGCTATTTAGTTAAAAAATCATGTGAAAAATTTAATGCATTGAAAGGTTTAAAGCAAACTTTTTATTTTGAACAAAAGCCAATCCTTAAAGACAGCACCTTTGAATATGTTTTAGTTTAGCCTGCTGTCTTGAATAAGTATGTTTCCAAAGACTATGCAAGATTCACTGCAAGCTGGGTAGGAGAGTAAGTCTTTTCTCAAATCTTCTCTCAGAGAACTTCAATACTGCTGACTCCTACCTCTTAAGCATATCCTGCATTTGGTAAATGAAGCCAGGCATTGGTAAGATTCCTGCATTGTTATTACTTTTTTCCTTTTGCACTGTGACTTTTCTGTTTTGTTTGGCAATGTAGATAGCAGATTAGTAACTGACTAACAAGCAGGTGGGCATGAAATGGTTTAATCTTTGGTACAAACAGGTATACCTCTTGAGCACTACACTGGAGTTCTGTCAGGGCCCATTAAGGCTAAATCCACAAGCTTGGGTTAGAGACTTGAGGAACTGTTTCTTTGGTTCCAGCAAATCAAAAAGAAAAATCTATGACTGCACGCCTCTTGGTTTCCTACTAGTTTATGTTTTTTGCCAAGACACTTACCTTATCTGTGTAACATTGTTACAGTGCTTGTTAACAGATTTTCAAGCATTCCTCTTTTATAATCCTGGGGTCCAAAATAAACAGCAAGCATGTCAAGGATCAGCTAAAACCACAGCTATCCTTACACTAACGTGGCTTGACAAAGCATGAGGTAAGCAAAAATAAGCACACACAATCTCCCTCCGCACACACATCCTCACACCCCACTCCAGAAGGGTGTACCCCAGGTACCCCTGCAGGAAAAAGCTACTTTAGAAGTGGAAAAATGGGACAGTGGTAGAAAGAGATTTAAAAAGGAATGTAAAAGTCTGCAAAGAAAAAATAATGATATTTCTGTAAGGCACAGTATATCGGTGATATATGTCTCTGGGAAAATATTTTTTCCTCCTTCTTAAAGGTGGATGTCACCTGAGTGCAGTATCAGTGCAGGTGTGAGCTGAGTAAGAAAAGCAGACTATTCTTGAAAAAATCAATAAGGATGTGCCTTAAAGTAGAGACATACTTAAACAATTTATCTGGACATTTCTTTAGGGAGTGGATTATCTTTGAAATATTTTTGGACAGGCAGAACAATATTTCATATACATCCATCGGCAGTTCTTTGTGGAAATGAGATTGGACAATTATCCTCCAAGAAGGCAGGACTGAAACTAGTGATGAAGAGCATCTTTATTTGAAGATTGGATCTTTCTTGTGAAATAGACAAAAAAAATTGTCAATTATCTTTCTCTACTTTGAATACTGAAAGGTTGGAAGATTTTTTTCTTTTTTTCTTTTTTTTTTTTTTTTTCCTACGCAGCTGAAGGGACTCTGCTGTTCATTTATCTGTTAATTGTCATATTACTGGCTCTGGGACAGTGAGCTGGAGGATCAACCCTGTGGCAACAAAACTGAGAAATATTGGGCTCTTGGTCTGAGGCAATCTGCTGGCAAAACTGTCTATGGGAAACTCCTGCAGCTGCTCAGTAAATTTGACCTTTTTATCCATTTATTGTGGGTACAAGAGTGAAACTGATGAGATCATCAATTTGACTTAACAGCTGCAGGGTTGAGAGAGTTTCCGGTTCATGGGAAATTTTAAAAATGTCTTGTTTGTATCCAAATCAGACCAAAATTATACAACAGGGAAAAAAAAAATCTTATCAATCAAAAATATTCTTTTTGTGTGAGATCCTCTTTGCTGAATTTCCAGGAGAAAATTCCCATGCTTTGCATATTATTTATGGTATGTAGAAGAGGTCTGAAGAAAAATGATACTATAGCTCAATGTGTTGACTTTTTCATTTTTGGTAGCAGCTATGGCTAACAATTTGCACTTAATCTTTGATGTGTTATTTCACTTTGGAATTTTAGTGGTTTTCTTCTGTTTTCTTTAGAGTTTGTTTTCACTGTTTAGCTCCTTCAAGTTCAAGCATTTAAATCGTTCTGAACGTTAGCCTATGGTATTACCATTCAATGTATGAATAGTTGTTCATCTCATGCAGACTATTAGCCCACTTATACAACAGTTCTCCTTTAACTGCATCTTATACTTGTGTTTATATCTACTATCTGCTTAAACACTTCATTTAACATTTGTTAACTCTTTGTCTGACTCATATACATATCTTATACCATCTTAACAGAAAGTATAACAATTTGAAGGTCACAGCTTGATTTGTAGAACACTATAAAAACCTCATTTTAAGATGACAGAATTATAAATATTAGAGAACTGAGCCAATAACTTTATCACTGGACTTTAGCTCATATCACACTGCAGTCCTGTTGTCTGAGAGGGGTGTAAAATTTGTCTATAGCTCTCTGAAGGCAGCAACTCCATGAATGCAATATGACCTTTTATCTCTAGCTCATAACGAGCAGGAAAAAAGAATAGGGGAAAAAAAATAGCTATAATTAATCCGATGGCTGTGCTGAAAATATGAGGAGCAATCCAAGTCAATTTAAACCATTTTTCTTCAATAGTGGCACAATATGAAGCTAATGAATGATTTGAGCTATTTCTGAAATCACTGTCTCTGCAGCTGACAAAAGCAGTTTGAAATAGTCTTGAAATCAAGCTAATGGTATTAAAAAAAAACCTCAAGAAAAACGGGAACTTAGCATTTGCTTACTGATTGCATTTTTGGCACCATCTTTATGTTATTCCCTTGTTTTGAAGTTTCTAATAGTCAACCACAGAAGCAAAGTAGGAATTCTCCTTTCTTAAAGACATATACTGGCTTCTGCAGATTTTTACACTTTTCTCTGAAGTACCTGGGGTAGGCTACAGTTGTTGCTGGTCAGTATCTTCCATTCAACTAAAAAAAAAAAAAAAATCTATCTTCATTCTATACTCATGATTGGAAAAATCGATAGTTTCAGATCTGGAAAGGATTTTCCCATGCCTGAAATTTCTAAGGAGTACTGGCAATCTGAAATACCTCTGACTTTTTTGAGGCATGTTCCCCTGTTCCTAGGAGAGCAGCCTGGCTTAGGACAGTGGTGGTATCCTTTAAGCTCTCCTTCTCCTTTCTTCCACTGCTTTAATTTGTGGGTTTGGGCATTAAGCTGGTTGTTGAAGAGAGTTACTGGACTGTTGGAAAGTGTTTTGTGGCATATCTATGCTATGCGTTTATTCCACCTAGCTTGTATCCAGTCTGCTTAGAGTTAGCAGGGCAGGAAAGAACTGAAATTCGGTGATCCAGATAATGGCTATCTATCTGTCTTCTATTGATGGGTTCCTAAATATATATATGACAATTTATTTCCCTCCATTATCCACACTTCTTCCTTTCATGCTACAGTCTTCAAAGGTTTTTTTGTTATTTATTTTTCAAAGTTTCTGTAACTAGTACCTCTTTCAAAATCTTAGCATCAGATCATTGGGGTTTTTGCTTAGAAAGTGAAAGAACATATATTGGACCTATCTAGTTCTACTGCGAAATCATGCTAGCATCTTTTAGGCTTATCTTATGATAAGACAGGCTCTTCTGTAGAAATTTCCATTCTTATGAAAGCAAGTAGGAGTCTGTCTACATAAGAATTGTCAATGCAATAACAAATACATTATAGCCAGGCAAAAATAATTATCTCTTCTAAAGAAGTGACAGGATGCAGGCCACGTGTATATATGCTTGCATAAATTGGTATGTCAATTAAAAGAATAAAATATTTAAAAATCAATTGCATTCATTTTCTTTCCATATTATTGTTGGTAAAAGCCACTTGTGGTGGAGGGAAGAGAGGAAGGAAGACAAAATCAGTTTGCTGTGGTAAATTTTATGCAATGGCAGTACAAAAATGGAGACACATTTTTCTTCTTTTCTTCCTGTTCTTCAAAAGGATTATTTTGGTTAAAATGTCAAAAATGCCCAAGGGCTTACCCTGTGCTGAATGGACTATGCCATCTGTTTGCGTAAGGAGTGACTTGGTATGCATAAACTATTACCTAGGTGGTAGGATTCTCAGTCTGTCAGCTCTCCTGTCAACTGCTGTCCTTGTTGCAACTGTGACCCCTGAAGGAATTAGTTGCTTGATTGACTGAGTGATGATGATTGACATCCACATACAGTTAACTCTTTAGCTACAGATACCATTGAAGGTTAGTCTACAGTACAGATGTGTTGTTGTTTCTATGCCACTGAGCTTGCACAAAGTAAATATGATTAAGCTGAAAAATGTAAGTCAGACAGAACTGTGAGATACGGGGTTTGCTGTTAGGTTCACTTACTTTCAATCACTTGCAACAAGACCATTTTTTGGTGCCCTTTTAAGCAAAAAAAAATTTTGCCTCCCTTAAAATAGCTAAATGTCTCGGGTCAAGTTTTTAGCTCTCAAAACTAGCCTTATCCTGGAAGCCTGTTTGAAGGATAGCACAGTTAGATATCTGCAATGAAAGTGCCTAGGAACAGTGACACTGAATTAAAAGGGGCCATGTATAGACTAGATGAACAGCTATGAACAGCAGGTGATGGCTGCTTCACTTCTCTTGCTGAGTTGCTCAGGGCAGTGGGTGGAGACATCTCCCTTCCCTGAACTATTTTCTTAAGACAATACTTAACAAGGGAATAGCAGCAGTCTAATATCTGTGCTTATCAAAAATGGCCATATTCAGTCTTTGTACAAAGTGCAAGACTGGAAAAAAGCATCTTGGGATGGATTTTGAAAGTTTATAGTGCTGTGTCAAAAATATCCTTTTGATGTATAGGTAGAGAGCAAGTCTAATATGTGTAAATCTTTTTTCTAATATAACTTCACTAATAAGTACTAAATAGCAACCAAGCCTGTCATTGTAATAAATATCTATTGATAGCTTCTCAGAAATGACATGACAATGCTTCATTTAAGCTGCTAAATTCTTATTCTTTTCCAGAATTCATCTTTAAGCCATTAGACTCTAAGAGCCCTGATCTGGGGACCCATTTTTCACAGTGAATTTTCTTGCCTAATTCATGCATGACCTGAGTTGTTTAACTTGTGCTTCCATTTATGTCTTGTTTGAAAGGCAGACCATCTCATGACTCAGTGACTTTTATGTCTGGGAGGCTGTGTTTGAACTGGTGAAGTCAATGACTGAATTCCAGCTGTCTTGAGAGAAAAAAAGAATATGTAGATTTGTACTCCATTCTTGGCATGCTTTTGTAGGCATATAGTCAAAAGATTTCTTGTTAAGAGAGTTCTTATGGTAAATTTAAGTTCTAATCTACAAAGTGTTTCTGATGTACAAAGAGTTCATTGGATATTGTAAACTGAGAGCCGTAGCCTAAATCCAAACAGAAAACTGAAAACTTCCATAAATGCTTCTTTCTCAACACGCTAGGTTGAAAATAGATGGGCAGCTTTTTTGAAGAACATAGTAAAAAGAGTTAGATATTGGCACGCTGGGTATAGTGGGAGTTTATTCTGGATTTAATTGTCATTTTAGAGTACCTTCTATTGGGATCCTAGGTTGGTGAACTGCTTTTCAGAAATGGGGAATATTTAGCAGGTCCAAACTGATTGTGAATACCTTGGCATGAGACTATCCAATGCTTTCATAAGCAAACAATATAATAAATACTGTCTCATTATTTAACCGTAAAGCATCCACTAAAGGATTTGTGTTGCCCTACCATTAACATATTTTAAGTAAACAGTTTGGAAGGAATACGAAATTGACCATGTGTGTTTACTCTAATATTTACAAATGAAATACTTTTTACTAGTACTGCTTATCCATGTGGAATGGGGAGGAAATTGTTGCAATTATTTGTGTCCTGGCTGCTAAATTGCATGTGTAATTTTTTTTAATTTTTTTTTTTAACAATACTGTGTACTTAGAATCATAGTATCTTAGTGCAATTTTCCTGTTGGTTACAAATGACTAAACTAATGTTTTCATATCCCAAGTTTTGAGCATCTAGATTTAGCTACTTCAGCTTCAGAGGTTTTTGAAGATGGTGCTTGCCTGAAATACAAGATGTACATTTTCATTCTGGCTCATTGGAAGCTTTCTGCTTGGTGGTGGCGAATGCATTGACCGCTACATCTTCTGAACTGGATTCCAATAGGATTTGCGTGTCTCAGTCAAAAGTGCTTTGTCTTTCTGCAATTTTTTTCCCCACAATCTGTAGGATGGTAGATTTCATTGTTTATCAAATTATTGGTACATTACACTCGCATAAAGAAACATTAATATATTAAACATAGTTAATGCATATTAATCACATTAAATCTCTAATAAATTTAAAATAAGCTATATAAGAAATATCTCAAAAGAGTGTGGTTTCCCAGGAGTACTGGTCAAATTCTAATTCTATTGCAGTTACCAGGAATAGTTTTGTATAACAGAATTGTGGGAATTTCAACTTTATTAGCAATATTCAAGTCCTAAAAAATATGGTTTAGCCTCACTTTCTGACTTCCCTGTCAGAATTAACCTTGGTCTACAGTAAAATAGAGGACATGCTATTATGTGCTGTGTCTCTCAAAATTTTGCAAGGAAATAGAAAAAAAGATTATATTGAAGATGGCAAGCTTATTATTGCATTGTGCTAGACCTTGACAGAAATTATTTTAACAATGTAAGTGAAAAAAGAAAACAAACAGCCAAGTAAGACTTTTTGCATGGAACTATGTTTGCAGTGTATTTTTGAAAATGACAAATGGATGAAGATACCGTAAACTGCCATCTTTATCTTTCTAACCCTCTTTAATTCTTATAGTACTCAGCTTTTCACCGAGTACATACTCATGTTTATAAAATCTTTTCCACTTTCCCCTCTCAGCATTTTTATTGGAATCATTAGAACAAAACTGTGTGTTAAGCAATTCATTTGGAGTAGGGTCTTGAGAGTTTCTTTCAGACTTTGAGGATGGTGATTGTTTTGGGGTTTGGTTTTTGGTTTTAATTATAACACTTGAATTGCTGGAACTCCATAGGGAAGAAAAGTTTTTTGTAGTAAAATGACATCTGTCTGTACTGATTGTTAATTGATTTGGCTTCTTGCTTTATGTTTGCAAGATCAAATGGTGCAGTACCTCTATTTTTACAGCAGTGTACCTCTGTTTAAACAAGGTTGAACATCAACTCTTCGAAGCAAGAAGAGTCTTTTTGTCTGTTTGCACATCACTATCCCAATTTAATGTCACTGGAAATGGTTACATGCAACCCTATTGTAATAAATGTTAATTTCAACCTTGAGTAGTTGAAACATTGTTCAAACAGGCAACTCATAAAATAGTATACATAACTTTTTAAAGTCAACTTCTGTTTTTTCTAAGATTTTTCAAACAACGAGGGAATTTTCTACTTTCTGTAATATGCTGGGTTTGGATGCTTTCCAAGTACCAAATGGTATTATGCTGCTAATAGAGTATGGGGTGTTTTTTGTTTGTTTTTTTTTTTTAAAAAAAAGGTAATATTTCAGCCCTATGGCAACTCTGTCTATAGCTAAAGTAGCTTTTGTATAAATGGCAAAATTAGTGCCTCAATTTGCATTCCTTAAGGATTTTCCTTTCAGTAAGCACTTGTAGATCATGAATTCATTCAGAGGCTGTGGAAGAAATAGTAGTGGTACCTCCTGATAAAAATATTTCAAACATAGGATGAAGAGAGGTGTCTGCCTCTGAAATTATTTTGTTCTTAACTACTTCTGAGAAGTGTCCATCTTCATCCCCTGTAATGACATATGTCTGGCATGAGCCATATCACCCAGAGACACATAGATTTGTGAGAGCAGGATACTACTTCTACCTAACTAGTTTTCACCTTGAGCCTTATGGATCTGGCAATCCAAACCTTGTCTTATGCTCAAAAGACATGGCACTGTTTAACTTCTCTGGAGTGTTATAATTATTCTTAGCAAAACGTGTGTTGACCTTATTATTTACAGAACTAAATTAGAACCAGAGTTAAAGGACTAAACAGAACAGAATCTGAGTCAGAAACTGAGAGCTGAAAGGAAAGAGAAATGAATTCTTGAATAAAACATAGTAGAGCTTGCATGGAAGAATGTAGAAAAAAAGGACAATTTGAGGAAGAGAAGACATTTCCAAGGAGAAAACAGCACAGAGAAGGCAGCAGAGAAAATGAGAAAATTAAGTGTAATGCTTAAATATTTTCTTTTCATTGGGAGAAAAGAGCAAGAGAAATTAGCTTATGTAGAAACATATTTTGTGTTAGTGTTGTTCATTGCAAGTGTGGTGATACTACAATGACAAAACAAAAAATACAGAATCAAACAACAAATTTATATAACACCTATGGAAGAACCAGAAAAAAAAAGTAGTTACTATATATATATATGTCTAGACTGCATTGGTTCCTTATGGAGCATAATTAAATACCCTTATAGGAACTACATATTTAAAACCAGACAAATATTATGGACTAGAGAAAACCAATGCAGGAAACAGAAAGAGTAAATGGAATCATGTTTTCTCAAGAAAAATATTCTTATCTTTGGGTTTCTTTAGACAAGCTCTGTAAAGAAGACTTTGGAAATAACTAATTAAATTGATAATTTTACCTCTACAGTCTTTTTAAAAGATATTAATTGTATTATCAATAAAAATATTTGTTTGATTGCACATTAATTTGCCACACAGCCACCTGAGTTTAACTTTTTGCGTTTCTAGGGGCAATGAGAAAATGTGTTGCTCTTAGTTCCAAAGGGACTAATAACCTTCCCATTGTTAACATCCCTCTCAGCAGCACAGATACTCTTTCATTCATACTAATTGTTCTGCATTTAAGTTAATAATATTAATCACTGTTTCCAGTCTTTTCTTACACTGAAGGATAGATTGCTTCCATTTCAGATCTATAGACACTGCTTGTCCAAAAATTGTTCCCCCTCCCCATCAGTTAATTTCCTAAGACGTTATTTTGCTTGCTGAAAGTTTAGCCTGCATGCATTTACTTGATCCATCTTGGAAGCAGAAGCCCAAGAATTCTGTTAGTGCAATGGTTCCTTTGGACTAATTACATCTCCTAAAGAAACATGATAGACCAAGAGACTTGCTCTGCCGATTTGTGTATTCTTTGGGAATATTTCTACCTTTCAAATAGTGACTGGTTTAAATAGTTTGGATGTATTTAAATTCAACTAGCCTATGCTTACTTCAAAAGTTGAATAAGAGTTGCTATATAGCTTTCATGGTTTACCTGATATTGGCTTAAAATGCTATTAATTATATTAAGTTAAAATATTATTAAGTTCAAACATTAAATTGAGTTTAACTGTCATGAAGTTAAACCAGTAAACACTCTGTATACAGCAACTTCTAGAAAGAGGTAATAAGAAGGTAAATCACAAAATTTAATAAGTGTGCAGGAAAGAATAACAGACTGAAAATTCTGGCACAAAATAAGATGAGGAGGCCTAAAAGAGAGTACAACCCACGTGAAGATAAATGAATGCAGAGTGCCTGTCTTGGGGCACTGTTTTAGGAGTGTTTATACAAAGATATAACTGCATAATACGAACAACAGTGTGAATCTTCATCCTTCTCATCCCTTAGAATATTCCTTTGAAAATATATTGACAGTGTATTTATTTACAATGATATTTTATGAACCTAGATGCAAACGACAGTAATGAGCAATTGGTGTCACTAAACCCATTTTTATGTAGATTACCATATTCAGAAAGCTATAAAGGTAGTTAATGAACCTTGCTGATGTTCTTGTTAGAAATGCTTGACTTAGACCCTGATCTTCTCTTTAAGCCTTGATAATGATCATGCCTTCCTAGTTTAATGTGTTTATTGTTTTCTTTCGTGATACTATAATTATATTTTTTGTTTTGTAAAGTATTTAGCAAACTGGCTTGCAGAAATAAAGAAATCTTTGATTTATGTTTGATTTCCTGTCTCCAAATATAGCTTTCTTTGTGGATCTAATATGAACAAAATTACTGTCTCCAGTTATAATGGAGAAAATTCTAATATTTTTCTCCATGATGAAATTAAAGAAAAAAAAAGTATTGCTTGCCTTAAGAACAAACTTTCTAAACCTTTTTATTTCAGAACAACCTTAGGTAAAATTAGAAATTAATTGTTGTGAAAGGCAATTAAAAAATTAATGAATAGGAAAAATTGATTACATAGAAATCATGTGAAAGTAATACGTGATATTAATTATGGTCATGTCCCAGTTGTGAGCTCATTTACCTCTCAATTCATAAGTCAGTGTTTTCCTGTTAAGTAGATAACAGTTTAGTATTGTGAGGAACTGTTTTATCTTCTAAGTTTTACCACTGGCCTGCATCAAATACATAGGGAAATAATTTTTCAGCACAATTTCTCCATTTATAAATGGATATAACGCTAACAGTCTCTTTTATTGTGCTTTTTGACATGAGCAGTATTATATGGAAACTGTTGTTATGTATTGAAATGTTTACACATTTATAAAGTTCTAATAAGGCATGGGTTGATCAAGAAACTGCAACTGCCTGCACAGGTTCACCCTCACCACTCCAGCCCTGGATTTGCTTTGCAAACAACTGCAAACTAATATGTATGTCAGGAGTCCTCAAACTATGGCCCTCGGGCCAGATACGGCCCCCCAGGGTCCTCAATCCAGCCCGCTGGTATTTACAAAACTCCCCGCCCACCCCCCGCCCCCACCGGGGGTTGGAGGGGGAAACCAAGCAGCCGCAGGTGACTCCCTGCCACTTAATCTGCCCTCCGGCCTCTGCAGGCCCAAAGCACCTGCTGGGACTGGGCTGGAACCAGCACCTTGTCCTCAACTGGCCCCCCTGCAGCAGGTGAGAGGTGCAGGCATCTCCTCTGCCTGGCAAACTCAGCCGGCAGCCTCTGGACTGTGAGGTCCAGCCAACTCAGGCGAATCGCCAGAGCCCCGGCACGGCAAAGTTCCTTCAGTCCCTTCTGGCCACCCTTCCCGGAGTGAGCAGCCGGGCTGAGGAGGGGGGCGGCGGCATCAGCGAGGTGGGTGATTCCCCCGTCTCTCCCTCCCTCCCTCCAGCTCCCAGGCAGGACAAGCAAGTCAGCACCAGTGGGAAGCACGTGCACCATCATCTCAAAGAAAAGAAAAATTGACTCCGAGTGCAGGGTATTCCAAGAAAAGTGGACTTCTGATTATTTTTTCACGGAGTACAAAGAAAGAGCTGTTTGTCTGATGTGCCAGAATTCAGCATTGGTGTTCAAGGAATACAATTTACGTCGACACTACAAAACTCAACATAAAGATAAATATGATTCTTTGATTGGACAAGTGAGAAAAGATAAAATATTAAGACTGAAACATGGATTGACAACTCAGCAGAATATTTTTATGAAGCAAAAGCAGCTCAATATATCATCACTTCGAGCAAGCTATCAAGTTGCCAAGCTCATAGCTTGCACTGGCAGAACATTCATAGAGGGAGAATTAGTTAAAGAATGCCTCCTTTCTGTTGCCAAAGAGATGTGTCCAGAGAAGGTGGATTTATTTAGTACAGTGAGTCTTTCAGGACCTACAATTACACGAAGGATTGAAGAAATGGGGGAAAATTTGAATCTGCAGTTGCAAAACGCCTCAAAAAGCTTTGCTATTTCTCATTGGCACTCAACAAAAGCAATGATGTTCGTGATTCTGCACAACTTCTGATTTTCTTCTGTGGGACAAATGAATCTTTCGAAGTCACAGAGGAGCTGCACTGAAAAGCATCAAAGGAACAACTACAGGAGAGGATATCTATGAGAAAGTTTGCCAAACTATGAATGATTTGGAGCTGAACTGGGGTGAACTATTCAATGTGACAACCGATGGTGCTCCTAGCATGGTGGGGTCCATGAAAGGAGTGGTTGCACGCGTTAACAAAGAGATGGACAAACGCAAACATTCACATCCAATAGCCATGCATTGCATCATCCACCAACCAGCACTGTGTTGTGAATCACTGAAGCTGGACTCTGCCATGAAAATTGTGGTTTCTTGTGTTAATTTCATTAGAGCTCATGCACAAAACCACAGACAGTTTCAGGAATTTCTGTCTGAGCAAAATGTTGCCTATGAAGATATTCTGTAAGACACAGAAGTCCATTGGCTGAGTCGAGGGAGAGTTTTGAAACGATTTTATTACTTACTTCCACAGGTTTATGATTTTATGCTATCTAAAAACAAAGAAGTCCCAGAGCTCAAAGATGCAGAATGGAAATGGCACCTTGTGTTTCTGACAGATGTACCAGAGCTACTCAACAATTTCAGTGTCCAACTTCAAGGAAAGGGGAAGCTCATCTGTGATATGTATTCACATGTGAAAGCATTTCAAGTCAAATTAGACCTGCTCATTAACCAAGTAAAGAAGGAAAATTTCTGCCATCTCCCCACAACTCAAAACCTGTCTGCAGAAAAACCAGCAATTGCTTTCCCAAACAAAACATGTATGGATGTACTAGAAGTGTTGCAAAAGGAGTTTCAAATTAGATTTAAAGAGCTTTGTCTCCATGAACAGGACACACAGCTTTTCCAGAACCCATTTTCTGTTGACATTGAAACTGTTGATCCGATTTACCAAATGAAATTGGCCGAACTACAGACTTGTGACTCGCTGAAAGATGCATTCAAATCAAGCAGCCTTACTAATTTCTGTGCATCTGTCCCCTCAGGGACATACCATAATCTCAGGAACCATGCACTCAAAATTGCAACTGTCTTTGGCAGCACCTCTGTCTGTGAGCAGACTTTTTCCCAAATGAAACATCTGAAATCTCCAATCAGACCCAGACTAACTGATGAACACTTGCATCACTTGCTACGACTAGCAGTGACAAATATGGAACCTAACACTGACCATCTCATTAGCCAAAAGCAGGCCCATAGTTCATATTGAAATATTATTTGTTTTTGTTGATTACAATTGTTCTTCATTTTAAATATTGCATTCTTTTTCCTGTTTTTTTGTGCACTGCTACAAATAAAATTTGTGCAGTGTGCATAGGAATTCATTCATTTTTTTCCAAACTATAGTCCAGCCCCCAACAGTGTCTGAGGGACAATGAACTGGCCCCCTGTTTTAAAAGTTTGAGGACCCCTGATGTACATGAACAAAATTTTAAGACATTTTTGTGACTACAGTCTGTGCATTTGTTTATTTATAAATAAATTAATCCGTAATACAAAAAGAAAGTGAGTTGATAAATAGTAATAACAGGTATTCTAAAAATACATAAATTTAAGATTCAGATTAAAGCTTGGAAGAAGCAGGAGGCAGAAATATCTTGTTAAGAAGTTTTTAATTGCTTTTGTTGATAGAATGCTTAGCAGTTCTTGAACACAGATAAGTCATGTCTCTCGGTATTTATGCTTTCTCAGATCTGTTCTCAGTCACCAGAGTTGTTCTCAGCTCCGATATTGTGGGACAGCTAGAACTGGCATGGCAACCAGCATTCTTTTTCTCCAATGGAGATCTTACCTCCTTTGCTTTTAAGCAATTTCAGGAAGAAAAGAAGTAAATGCCATGCTGTGGGAGACTCTATACAAATCCTAGTGGAAGCAGTTTTTTCTGCTATCAGCCAGGAGGAAAGCAGAGAGAGGACATGCAGACTTTCACAAGTTTTGCACAGTTCCCTCTCTACAGCCCAGCAGAAACCTCCAATGTTGCAAAGCAACCAAATTAACATTTAATTTTCTTGGAAGGCTTCAAAACAAGTGAGTGTGGATTGAGCAATTATTTAACACAGTAGGACATTCTTTCCTGTCCTCTGTCCTTCTGTCTGTAAATCTGTCCCCTTGGGCAGGGCTTTAATGGGGAATAAACAAGACCAGTAGGTGTGCGGTTCAAAAATCTAAAGTTCCCTGCAAAAACATCAGTGAAAGTCTTGGTCAATATCTGTGTCTTGAGACCTCTGTGGGTACAATAAACTAAACAACTTGCTGCAGTAGAGAATATATAGCTGTGGGTAGCTCTGCAGTAGTTCAAATTCATGTGTTCTGTTGCTTTTTTCTCCAGGATGCCTTTTATTCCTGCAGGTAGCTGTGGCTAATATTGTTGCTTAATTGTACTCAAAGAAAACTTAAAACAGCTAAACTGTATCTGCCAGAAAATGTGGTTTTTCTCCTTTCTCTCCCCACCTAAACAGTGCAGCTTATCTTTGATTTTGGCAGCCTCTTTGATGTCTGTTCATTTAGCAGAGTATTTTATAACTCAGGTTAATTGAGGACATGGTCTATGGTTGACTCAAGAGTTGCTTTAATAAGATTATGTTTATTAAATTGATTAAAGAACTGTTTGTCCCCATAATCAACTATGAGAATGTTGTTTGTGGTATTAGAAATGGATTAAGATACACTCAGCCAAATTAAACAGTTTGTATAATGAGTTTTATTTGTGGAGAGTAGTGCTACTGGTTTATGCATGTGTCTTTTTTCACCAGTTTCTGGATCTCATTTGCTCACAGAGATTTGTTGTCCTTTGCTGATTTTTTCCACCTAGCAACTGCTTGGTACGCAGAAGCATAGCAGTGCACCAGTGGTGAGGGATTCCCAGCTGTTCAGAGTGCAGGGTTGGTGAGCGCACCATGGGCAACCAGTGCGCATGTAGGGAGCTGTCACCAGGACCTACGTAAGGGTGCTCTGCCCTGCTTCTGTTGTCTAACACTGTGGAGAACCTGAAATTCACTGTGGGCAGGGGAGTTTTTCATTACCGCTAAATCCCAGTGTGGAGCTGGTATGAAGGGGAGCTGAGATGCATCATAAAAAAGCAGAATAATGATCAGATGTAAGGAACAGGCCTACTTTGGGACCATTTGAGACTGTTCTGTTCACTTAATCTCCTCCTGAATTTCTGGTTCTTCTTGTGCTAAGTTGTCCTTTTTCAGGGGCTTTTCCTAGTTTTATGCTTTCACAGTTTTATAGGAAGCCACAGGTTTCATAACAGCAAAGAGGCTTTTCCGTCTCATGAAAACTCAGTAATACCTGTGGATTTAAAGGCAATCCACAAAATAAATTATATGATGATTTTTTTAATTTTTTTTTTTTTTAGCTCTGAATTTATTACTGGCATTAAAATATGACTCCATAGAAAGAGGAAGGCAGAATATTTGTGAAAGCTTGAGGGAGTATTGAAATTTAATTTAGAAACATAGCTCTGACACAGTGGAGGAAAACTCAAAATACAGATAACCCTCCTATCATAACTATGAAGTGATCTTCCTTTTTTCCCTGATAACTCACAATGAGGTTAATGCTCGCTCTCACAGAAAAAATTCATTGCTGTTTCTTCTCCCATTAAATTTCTGTGTTTTAAGCCACAATTATTTTCCAAGGACCTAGATGGTATACTTGCCTATGTTAGTTATCTGCAGACATACAACTACAGCCAAACTTCAGCTCAGAAAAGAAGATTGTTCCACTCTGGCTATTAGTGCTGTACTTGTCTTAAACTAGGGGGCCAATTATGGAAGCCAAATTATTAGGCTCAATTATTAAAAATGAATTTTATAATTTAGTTTACAGCTCCCCACTTGACTTAATCATGGCCAAGATTTTACTTTTGACACTAGAAACTGTGTATTGGGAACCATTTGAAGTTTTTATTCTGCAAGACAGAAACAATTTTATGAAACACTGTAGTATGATCATGTATCATAAATTTACTTCAAAAGTATGAAGAAATACAAGTGGACAAGATTAAAAGAACTTTAACAAGGATATTAAAAAAAATAAAAGCGAGTCAGAATTAAAGAAAAAAGCATGCAGCAGACTCTGAAATGGTAATCAGGGGCTTTTGTGTGATTAAAAGCTATTGTGAGTTTCTCAGTCAAGCAGAGAATTAGGAGAATGTTACTTTCTACATTTTGAATATTTGCTTGATTGAAAAGGGACTTTTCAAATTTATTGTCTATATATAAAACTAAGGAGAAACATGAGATTTTGCCACTAAGAAACGGTAAAAACTAAGTAACTGAGGATTAACAAGATCACAAAGATATTCTAAAATGAGTGGATTTAAAGACCCTAAATGGTACTTTCTCGTCTTCTGAATGTAGAACTCAATAACTCAAGTAGGACCTGCATGGAAACCTCTCATGCCTAAGTTTTTATGGAAGTCACGAATTAGAAAATGTCTCCTTTAACTTTCATAACATTTAGGAAGTCAGCAAATGCTAGTATTTCTAGTTAGATTTATCAAAACTGTATGAGTAGTATTATTCTACCAAATTGTAGCCTAATCCTCATCTTTAGACAAAGTGAGGCCACAAGGCAGCTGCAGAGCCTGGGGGCTTCCTCTCAGTCTGTTCCAAATAGGATCTACATAGAGCATTCCCCAGCCTGCCACATGTATGCCCACATTGCCTAAAAAACATAGTTCTTGAGATACTCTGGTACGTAAAATATAAATTGGAAAATGCTGATTGTTTTTTAAATGTCAACTGTTTCAATAAACAAATATCAAAACCAAAACTTCAGAGACAATGCAGGTATTTTGAAATTACACCAATATTATAAATATACAGAACTCGATAGCAATGTAGAGAGGGTCAAATAGTATTTTTAAATCTCTATGATTTTTTTTTCCCCACTTACTGTTCTTTTCTTCTCAATACATCTTCTCTGCCACTTGATGCAGTGCTTCAGTAATCTTTTTTTCTGCTGCAGTATTCTTCTTTACGCTTATACTAAGCTCCAAATTACTCAGGAAAATTAAAAATGCAGACTGGACGGACATACCTTTTGAAAAACCCCTTCCCTTGATTTTCGGAGGTGGAACAGGTAAAGTTTTGGAGAGTCACTACTAGCCACCCCACAAATGTACTGTTATTGTATTTTTGTTATCCCTTTTCCTTGTTTTATTGCACAGCTTCTTTTCTTTGGTGTTTCAATGCTTCAACATTTGTAGTCCAGATATGATAGTATGGACTATGAGCTGGTAAGTGAGCTGCCACTCAGAATTTCTTCTGCCTCACTACCTATTAAGCAATTAGTTTTCCTTAGAGCCCTCATATATATCAGGTTTAGCTCTGCTGGAAAAGTCATGAGCTTATGCTGTCTGAATAGGCTGTAAAATTCCTATAATATGATATATTCATTCCTTTGAATTCTTGCTACATTATCTTGTGTTAGAATAAATCTTTGTAGTCTGTTCTCTATTTTCCAAGATGCTTAAACTTGACCAAAAGGAGGATGTTAACTCAAAACATTTTTATTTCCTTATTCCTGTGGAATACACATGAAACATATGCTCATTAGTTACAGGAACTAATTTAAATGATGATATTTTCAAATGGCCAACATCAAATAAACTTGGGGAGTAAACATCAATGCAACATGGCAAACAAGCTATGAAGTGCAGCTGAGTGTGTAGATGATTATCAAGGGATAGGGTTTGTGAGTACTGGGCAAGTAAAACAATCTACTTTTGGATAATAATGTAATTTTCTCATGTAATATGCCAGATATTTTCTCCCTCAGCTCTGCTCTTGCTGCTCTTTTCCAGTAATGTTATCCATTCGGTGCACCCAATTCCTGAGCCATTGTTGTCTAGTGCAAAGACAATCAAGCTCCATGTGTGTGCTTATGCACATGCACACACTGCTGCTAGTATTAATTTCTTAGTTGCTTTTAGATGTTCACAAAATCCAGAGTAGTCATTAATTTGTTTCATCAAGCAGAGGCCACAAAACTGCTTGCAAACTGCAGCACGTGAAGGGAGATTAATCTTTTCTCTCTTGGTGGCAAAGATATGTAAATATTGCGACAGTGCTTAAGCAGAGAAACCTTTATTTTATTTGTCATCTTGTTTTACTTAAATTTTTTGTAAAGTATACTTAATGATTAGACACTTAAAGGGATCTATTTATTTAAAGTTCTGTGCATGATCTCTGAAATGTCACATTTTGTAGCCACGTGTAAAGATATTGGAAGATATTACCAGAGGATTTTATTAGGTTTTTCTTTATATGTATTTCTGCAGGACCTTAAACTGGGATGTTAATCTAATCCACTTTTAAAGTGTTTTTACTTACAGTAGACATGTTTTCTTTATATCAGGGAGACAAGTGTTTCTAAATATGTGCATTTATTAATCTCTTTTTATCTGATGAGCTCAGAAAGGTTTCAGTGCACAATTATTTAGCATTAGAAGTCATTCTTAATAAATTAATTTTACAAATTTTTGAGATAAGGCTGAGGTACTCCAAATAGATTTTGATACATTTGGTGAACAGTGGGGATTTTCAGAGCAGTGATGCTTTTTGACTTTTGTGGAGGATTCATCATTAGTTTTTGTGTGTCATCTGGGAAGAAGTTCCCTCACAGATGCACACCAGCTAAGCCCTCAGCCTGGGTTGCTTGTACTATCTAACACACACAATTAATTACATTTCATAGTAAATCTTGCCTCTCCTTCTCTGATTGAAAATACAGGATTCCACAGAGAAGCTCCACAGATCTGGTACACACAGATGGACAAGACAGAGTCCAGGACCAGTGAAGAATTAGTCTAACATTGCATGATCACTCAAAGATAAAAGCAGGTGTTCCTTCCCAGAAACAAGCCAGGCTGCCATCTTTCTAGCTATTGTAGAGTTAGGGACCATTTTTTAATACACTGTTTAAAAATGTTAAAAATGCTTTCAACTTGATACTGGTGAATTTGAAAAAGTATTGCTTATAGTTATCTCTGTTCTGTATTTGTTTCACAGTGAGTCTGGCTGTAAAGTTGAGAACTGAAAAATTATACCAGAGGCAATTTTATTAATGTTGTGATATATCTTCCAAACTCTGGTTCTGTAATTGCATTGAGTGCATGCAATGACATGGAGTGACAGAATATATAATAGGTATTTTATTTGTGATAATTTGTACAAGTTATGTCTGGCTTGTCTTGTGGTGTAACTCTTCCAGGTCTATAAAATCTTACACCATACTGTCATCTCTATCTTCTCTAACAAGAGTAAACTAAGTATGTATTTAAACTTGCATGCCCCTAACTTGTTATTTTGGAATAATTTTCCATGTGCATCAAGAAAATTTCTTTTCAATTTCTTCCTTCTGTTTCTGCATAGATTAAATTGCTAAATTCTGTTCTTTTTTAAGAGCAGTTCTAAGGAGACATTGATCATGCAAAGAACTGATGAGTCAAAATCCTGTTCAGTTAACAGATTGTAGAATTTTAAGAACACACATAGCTCTTAGTAGCCTGGATCTGATCTTAAAAATGTTAACATTTTCAATTAGTTAAGTGAATCACTAATCATATAACAGTATATCCGACCAGAACAGCATGGATCAGACTAGAAAACCCTGGAAATGGAAATCCTGTAGACTAAGCAGTGGATATTACTAATGCAAGACATAACGCTTAATATAAAAATTTGCAGAGTAAACCCATATAACAGGGAAAGGACTGCTTCTTCAGTGTCCATGGGTCCTCTTTATAAACAGCATTGTTGCCTTCAGAGACTACCTGAAAATATTTTTGCAAACACGGAATTTTACCTGATTAACAATACTATGATTTTTCCATTTGATAAACAGTCACCAGTGTGTAAACTGTGGTTCATTATTAAAACTTAACTTACTCCTCTCCAGCACTTATCCTCCGGGGACAGACAATTTGTTTTTAGATCTCGGGAGGAGGGGGTGTTGTCAGAGGTTTTTTTCTTTATGGAAAGACTGCATACTTCTTATTTAGCATCTACTGAGCTCACACATTACTGAGCTCTGCTTAGAAGGCAGATTGCAACACTTTTAATTTTGAACCTTCTTTTTGCACAGGGTGTGTCAAAAGGGTATGCTAAACAGCATCCAGCATAAAGTGGAACCCTTTGTATTTTAAAGTGGATTTTTTGTTGGTTTTTTTTTTTTTTTTTTCATGAAGAATGTTTTTTTTGTCATTGTTTTGTTTCAGTGGAGTCCAAAAACTCCTGGTGGACACTGAAGGTCATGTTTTCTGTCTTAACTCTTCTAGGGGTGACAGGGCAGTAATGCTTACCCTGCATTGCTCAGTGATAAATTATATCAGTCCATTAGGCAAGATTCCTTTATTCCAAGTGATGTAAACCAAAGAAAGACAGCTCTCAGTCACCACAGAGATGTTTGTACATGTTGTTCCTCATTCACTATGACTATGAAAAATAAGTCTGCTTGAGCGCACACAGCAGTGTAATTGACTTTATGGAGCAGCTGTCATTGGGGTTTTGCTATAAGAAATCATATTAGCCTTCCTTTTAAACTTCTTCAATGTAATAAGTCATGTTGACATCCAAAATTTGTACAATAAAATATGTTTTTTAAAAAAACCCCACATACGATATGGAGCTTGGCAAATAATTAATATCAAACATTTATCATGCAAATTATGTCAATTTTTAAAAGTGATTTACAAAGTGGAGGAAGGAATGTTAGTTTATTACCTTTTATTCCTCCTTATTTTTTATAGGTTATCTGAAAATATTTTTTTCTTTTTCTAAGCAGAATTAAACACAAGTCACTGGAAACCTTTTTTTAAAAATATTATTATTTTAATGTGGAAATAGATGTGGTGCTTTTTCTGGGAAAAATTATCAATGCTGCCAAAAAAAGGCCACTCCCTGGAAACACTTGTTTTTTCAGTGGCTGAATAGGAGGGATTTTTAGTCGTGTTATTCTCAATTAATGTGAGTGCATTTTAACAAACCTGTAGATGTGTTTACTCTGAGGTGTGGACGTAGACCCTACAGTGAAATATGCTTTGCAGAAACCTATGGGACACCCCATGACAGAGCTGTGTCTTGGTTTGCCCAATCTCTTCTTTAATTCTTTCAGCCTGAAAAAGTACTTCTTCCCCCGACCACCTCCCCTCCCCGCCTCTTCCCCCCCCCCACCCCCTGAAACAGTGTTAATCCAGAAGTAGCTAGCTGGAATTAGCCTCCCTTGAAAAGTCAGGTCCCTTTCAATAAGGGATACTAACCTCTCAAATATTCTTCACAGTAGCCCAAAGTCTTTTGTCTACATATACCACAGACTTGTTTGAGAACGTGGCACTAAGCAAACAGCAGAGGCAATGGAAAGATGCAGCTTCTCTCACTTGTGGAAATATGTGGAGGACAGTGAAAAAAATGGGCTACAATGATCTTCAGAATATGCAGAAAGTGTTGAGGAGGACATTGTGGATTTCTTGTAGACTTAAGTGCAAATAAATATTGCTTAAAATAAATCAGAGAAGGGTGCATAGCCCAGATTAAAAACAACTATTTTTTTTGTCTTTGAGTCTGTTCTTCTCGTGAGTACTCAGTTTTTGGTTTTATTTCCAGCTCGTCAGCTATATCTCATAACTAAGCCACAGGGACTGGGTGCGAAACATTTGTACTGTTCCAGCTACATCGTAGGAAAAAGTCATAGAGTTCAGGGAATCTAATTATATCCTTGTATTTGCTTGTTGTTGTGGTCAAATATGAGGCTGCGTAGGACAAAATTGCAATGTGGTTGTCCAGAACCAGACTAGATTTGCTCTCTTTAGAACTAGTCATTGTCAAATAAACCCATTTAACTTGCTGCTTCAATGTTGTTCAACATGGTAACATTTTGCACTAAGTGCCTGCCTGGATGAAATGAAAACTAATGGCCCATTAGTACTGTGATGTCTAAACCCCACAAGAAGTGTAATTTTTTTTTGTCCATTTAGTTAAGCTCAATTTACATGTAAATTTAACTGTGAATAATTTACATTTTCCATAAACAGTTTTGATAGGCTTCATATTTTGTTTAAATTACATAAATAACCAAATGCCTTAATTCTGTGCACATCTAAACACATAAATGTCCCTACTTCTTAAAGTTCCCACAGATTCAAGCCTCTGTTATAGTGTCCTGACAACATAGTGCTGTAAACTGTCTTGTAGGGGATATAAACACTGTACCTTTCTTTTGACTGCACTTTCTAAAAATACTTTTGGAACCAGGTTGCTATGTTTAGCATTGTAAAGAGGTTGAAACTGAAAGTCTAATTCCACCCATTACAATCTTGCCTCCTGGTTTATACTATTTTAAAAGTGTTATTTGATCTGGAAGATCATTCTGTAACCTTCAGATTACTGTTGGGTGACTTCTGCAGAAAAGGAATTACCAATGCATTAAATTTGAATTAGCTTTGAGAAATCATGCAGATGTATGCACAGAACATTACAGCAATGCTGTCTCCAAGGCACTGCAGAATTGCCTTTATGCAGTTTTAAAGAATCACTTGAGCAATCCTTAAATTGCACACATGGTGAAGCTGAGACAGCATCTTTACTTAAAAAAAAAAAAAAAAAAAAAAAAAAAAAGAAAAAAAGAAAGGGGAAAAAAAGCATGCATGTACATGTACAGAGAGCAAATGTAGCTTTGAGAGTTGTCTTTCAGGGAAATCTGATCACAAATGGACTGCTGCTGAGTGGGCCATTTGGGCTCAGACCTGTCTTATTGGAGAGCACTACTGCACATACTGCAGAAGTGTCACTTAGACTAATGATTATAAATTATGCAGAGGGTCATATCCTCTTAGTTACAAGTCATTTCCACAGCTTCCCTCTAGACTGCCTAGCCTTGTTCCATTTTTTCCCCCTTTAGTGCACATATAACACATAGAATGAATGCCAAGACCTTCAGTCATTGACATTTTATTTTCCTCCCATAACTTCAAGTCACCAAAATGACTGCGTAGTTGGAAGGGGGAAAAGGGAGCCAGCTGCTATTGGTGGATTAGGAAAGAAATCCCTTCAGTTCAGTAGGTCATTTAGCCAAGTAGGACAGTAGAAAGCTGTAGAAACTGTGGTTTTTTGGGGCAGGCTTTGGATCCCAAGCATGTATGTCAAAAGCATCAATTCTGCACCTTCCAGATTTGGAAAAAGGGCTATAGTTTGACATATACTAAAAAAGCATTACCGTTTTGGAACCACTAACCTGACAGCACGAGGATGTGTGACCTTCCCCTGTCTTAGTGCTAAATGGAAAATCTACTGCATAGATGAATAGGAGTGCCAGCATGGTTCATGGAACTGCTGTGGGGCAGGTTGTGTGACATGTATGGCAAATGCATTTTCTGGCATAGCTGGGTATACCTTGTGCATCCTTCATACTGAATGGGATCATACCATGTTTGGAGGACAGCAGCTAAGCTGCAAGCTGTGTCAGACAGGAAGATGGAGGAGTGCTTAGAGAAGAAACTGTGGAAGGATGCTTTCCTGCCCAGGGACTTTGTCTTTCTCCCACAGATGCTGGGTACTAGGGGGAAGGCTAAGAGCAGGGTCCAGCTCCAGGAGGTTTCTCCCCTACAAGCACTAAAGGAGGAAAAGGACTGTTAGCTACAAAGATACTCACTTTTCTTAAAATTAATATACTTCTTTCTAGCCTTTCTTTAGAAGTTAGCTAATGTAGTAGAAAGTTTAGTTCATCCCTTAGCACTACATAAAGCTCCTCAAACTGCAACACTTTGGCTGTAACACTTCCCTGTAAGTGTTTATCAGTCTTGTTTTCCACTAGAACTTGAGGAAAATTGTTCAGGAGGTGTGTTTCTATCCATCTGTAACATGCATTCAGGAAAGAAAAATACACGGAACATTTCCTGTTTTCCTAACATTTCCATGTTAGCATGTGACCATGTTTAATATTAATACCTGGGAACACCGTAGTGCAAGACTGTCTAAAAAGCAAGTTATATTTGATTTACAAGACATTTATACTCTCTGACGTCAAAACATTAAAAAAATAAAAAAATAAATTAATGTTCTCAGAGCCAAGTCAATTAAATGGGTTCTTACTCTTCCTGCACAAAGGAAAACTGTCCCTTCCATCAGCAAAAGCTTGCACTAACATTTAAATTTTACAGTGTGTGCTCAGAGGGAATAAATTTGGACTTTCTACAAGGAGGTTAAGGAGCACCTGTAACCCTCCCATATGTAAACATCCCAGGGCTACTGGTTTGAGTAGCCCATATAATGCTAAATGTCAGGACAGAACAAGAGGCTTGTGGCAGCCTTTTAGGATCTATCTACCCTAAGAAAAATGAAGAAATATATAAACACCAATTACCTTTCTGGGACCACTATCTGGACCTTTTTTTAAGAAGACTTATTGGACACAATATTTAAAATGTTGTTGGCAGTTATCTGTCACTGAGCTTCTAGTTTCCCTACAGTGAACAAAATGGATATTCATCCATCTTTGACCATAAACCACCCTTTATTTCTGTTCTGCTTTTAAAAATTCTTTTGTGTTTCAGGTGTTATTTTCAAGCAAGCGTCCCAAGTGCTTTTCCAACATACTGTTTCCAACTAGAACAGATGGATGGCAAAGACAGAAAATGCAATAGGCAAGTGTGGTTAAAAAGAACCAACATGGATGGCAAACTAACAAGCTCATTTTTCCCTGTTTTCTGTGTAGAAATCTGATGTAATCAGACAGATTCTTGTAGGCATCATCTGGAAGTAAGCAAGAAATTAGAATAGATTATGAAATACAGACAGAGAAGCACAGCTAAGTAACGTGGCATTGCACAGTATATTCCAGTTTTTGAGTAGCTTTAGGCCTAGGTTAAACAGGATATGCTGAAGCTTACAAGGGTCTCTGTATCTAGAAGCTCACCTTCTGAGATTTTTTTACTGTTTACTATTACCTGCTGTGATTCCAAGGGTTTAAAATATCTAGGCATCCAGAAAAGCACTCCTAAATACTGATGTTCATGGTGACTGACAGAAAGTGCTTTGTCCAGAAAATAAATTTCCATCCTGTTTTTGTTTTGTTTTGTTTTTTTAACTGAAGAGTTTATTCCAAGCTGAGCTTCAGATCAAGTGAATGGGATACTATTGGCATGCTGAAAATACTGAGTGTTCAGGTTATGGGGTGACAAAGAACATACCTGAAAGCATATAGCATGTAGAAAGGGATGGTGTGGTTATATTTATTTCCAGTAAGAGTAGCAACAGTCAGGAGACCTTGACCCCATGAGGACAGATGTTCATTTAAAGCAAAGGACTTATTTTTTATTTTTACACACACTGATTCCTTGATGCTGTGTTTATATTAGGGTACAGATCATGGTTATCCATGGTTATTCCAAGGGACCCTAGTATGCTGATATTCTGGTCAAGGAAGCCAAAGCAAAATATTACCAGTATTTGTCTGTAAATTTTAAATAAAATCTTTTTTAAAAAAAATAAAAATTATAAGTCCCATTATATTAAAATATGGTGTGTGGGGGTGTATGTGTATAAATTTATAGAAAGCTGAGTAAAAATCCCTTAACCATTATTATTGATGTGACTTGTTTGTGTGCAGTCAGATCACTCTGTGACTTGATACTGGACTCTCCTTCACTGATAAAATGCAGAACTTGAAATGTGAAAGAAAAAGAGTTATCATTCTTCCCTTCTCTTGACGGCAGAGAAATGAACCATGCAGTGCAACAGACCACTTTGATCCATAGTGGAAGCAGGCCATTATAAAGTAATCTACTGAAGCCCTAACACTGTTTTTTAAGTAAGTATACTTTGGGTTTTCTGATTCCCTTACTGGAAACCAGACACCATGTTGATGCCTGGATATCTGAAATCCTCATCAGCACCTCTGTCTATGTAAGAGGCCTTTCCTTTCTCTTCCAGAGAAGTGCAAGAACTGGGAGCAAGAAATTTGATTGAACAGTAGGGCTGAAACAGCCTTCAGCCCCCCAGGACAGAGCAGCAGCTCCTCAGATGCCTCAGACCTCCCAATTCCCAAGCCTGGTGCTGCCAGACGGATGAAGTCCCCTTCACCACCTGCAGCCCCTCTGCCTGCTCCAGCCCCACAGCTCTCCTATCCTCCTCTGCAGGGCCCTGCTGCAGTGGTGGTCCACCTAAGGTCCTTCGGGGCGTGGAGGGAGCACGGCAGGCCAGGACAGCCCCCATGAAGGGGGCAAGCAGGTGGGTGCTGCAGCCGGAGGGCAATCCCAGACAGCTGGCAGGTGGATGGAGCAGCAAGGGGGCAACACCAGACGTGTGGCAGGTGGAGAGGTCAGCAGGAGGGCAATACTGCTTTGTACTCAACATTAATTACACTTGTTGGAGTCCTGCATGGCTCTGAAGATCTCTTTTAGGTGTTAAATTACAAATTATATTTGTTAAGATTCTGGAAATAACTTCCCCTTGTGAGTGAAGACTTGGGAAGCAATTGGAGAGGAGTAGGGGGGGAAAGACAGCTTTTACCCATCGTTAAACTCTGAAACCTGAACAGACTTTGCGGGCAGGTGGATTCAATGGCCTGGCACATCAGATCCACAAAAGTACAAGACTTTAGTAGACATTGGTGCACAGTGTAAGCTGGTGCCATCATGGTACAAGGGCACAGAAACCCTGTGGGTCTCCGGAGTGACAGGGGAATGCCAAGAACTGTCTGTGTTGGAGGCTGAGGTGAGCTTGACAGGACACAAATGGGAAAAGCACCCCACTGTGACCAGGCCAGAAGCCCCTTGTACCTTTGGCATGGACTATCTCAGGAGAGGGTACTTCAAGGACCCAAAGGGGTATCAATGGGCTTCTGGTATAGCCACTGTAAACACAGACAAGGTCTAACAGCTGTCTTCCTTGCCTGGCCTCTCAGAAGATCCCTTCATTGTGGGATTACTGCAAGTTGAAGAACAAGAGGTGCCAGTTGCCACCAGGACAGTGCACCGGCAGCAATAGACTCCTTGGCTCCCGTCCATGAACTGCTTAGTCAACTGGAGAGCCAAGGAGTCATCAGCAAGAGTCATTCACCTTTCATCAGTCCCAAAGCCTGATGGAGCGTGGAGGTTAACAGTAGGCTATCGTGGCCTGAATGAAGTGGCACCACCCCTGAATGCTGCTGTACCAGACATGTTAGAGCTCCAACACGAACCGGAGTCAAAGGCAGCAAAGTGGTACACCACCATCGACATTGCTAATGCATTTTTCTCCATTCCTTTGGCACCAGAGTGCAGGACACAGTTTGCTTTCACCTCGAGGGGTGTCCAATACACCTATAATCAACTGCCCCAGGCATGGAAGCACAGCCCCACCATTTGCCATGGACTAATTCAAGCTGCACTGGAAAAGAGTGATGCCCCTGAACACCTACAATACATTGATGACATCATCATGTGGGGCAACAAGGCAGAAGTGTTTGAGAAGGGAAAAAGAGTAATTCAGACTCTTCTGAGAGCTGATTTTCCCATTAAGAAAAGCAAGGTCAAGGGACCTGCACAGGACATTCAGTTCTGCTACTGGAAAAATTAACTCCATCTCAGCCAGACTAAATACAGTGGGTATGAGCTGGCAGTTCGTTAGTTTGCACCTATCCTCCATGCCTTCTAGGAAAAGCCCTTAGAGGTGTTACAATATTGCTGACTTTCTCAATGGCTCTATTTAATGGAGTTTCACACTGTGGTGTTTGCTGAGGTGCCCAGATGTTTATAATTAATTTAGTCTTATTACTTCTAATTACTCCTTCCTATCTGCATTATTTTGCATTTGCCAACTTCATATGTAAGTAGCCCTGCTGCCTATTTGTTTAATTCTATAAAGTCCCTTGGGACCTTCTTAACCTTCCTTAGTAATGACTGATCTAAATAAGTGTACTGTCTGCAATTTTTTTCTCACCTTTTTTCCCAGAACATTAATAAAGAGAGTAGAGTCTTATCCCAGTACAGAAACATGAAGAATCCCACTGTAAACCTGTCATGATGAAAACTGACCATTAGTGGCACTTTTTTTTTTTCCTTTTTTTGTCAACTGATTTCTGATTCTTGGCAGTATTTTAACCCTTGAGTATTTACCATTTAAATGTCTCAAGTCTCTTGCAAGGTATTTTGTCAAAGGCTTTTTCAAAGCCAAAGTAAATCATATCTATAGCAACTACATTATTGCCATTCTCAAATAAATTTTAGATGAGGGGGATGGATTTTCCTTTCTAGAAGGTGATTTCCTGCAACATACCTTCCTCAGCTATCTCTTCTGTAATTTCATTTACTTTTAATTGCTTACTATTGGTTTTCCTGATCTGAATTAAAGCACAATATATAACTCAGGGCTTTTCTGAAGTGGCTATTTGTGAGTCCTACTAAAACTTGGATGTACAGTTTCAGACAAACTTCTTACTCCTCAGTTCCACTCCTTGAAGTCTTCTACTAGCAAAACTACGTGTCAAATAACTGTTTTAGTTTCTTCTGCCTGTTATTATCTCCAGAGAAAAGTAGGAAGCTTAAGAGAAATTTATACACTTAAAATATTCACTAGTCACAACTACACCTACTACAGCTATCTGCGAGAACAATCCTCTGATGGTATGAAGAAATTATAAGATGAGGCACATAACCAAAGGGATTTCATTCTTCTAGGCATCCTTTATTGGGTATATATGACCTCCGAGCATTGGCTCTATCTTTCAGTATTGCAAAGATACCAAACAGAGAAGCAGCTTCTTAACTCTTCTCTGTTGCTGGCTATTTTCA
This sequence comes from Caprimulgus europaeus, assembly GCA_907165065.1. The sequence continues at coordinate 17,423,816 of OU015527.1, forward strand.
AGATGACATTTCTTCATTTTGTGGCTTTTGGTCCACACACTGGAGCACACTGAGAAGTACAGAGCTTCCTGCATGAGAATTTCTAAATGGGCAGGTTGCTGCAAGGTCTCTTTAGAGAGTGGAATAAACAGGGAAAACTACTGGGATGAAGACACAGGGGAGGAAATGTACAGATACTATTTGTCTACCCTGAAAGGGAAGTTAATTCTGCCTGTCCCCTTCCTTCTGCCACTTCAATGCCCAAGCAACGGGTCTTGAATAGTAGGTAAAAAGACGGAACCTACAGGAGTGCTCAGAAAGGGTAGAGCACGAAAAGTTTGCTGCTTCCCTATTCCAAATCCTTCTTTCCTACTGCTCTTGCTCCAGTTAAGCTACAAAGGAGACAAGGCTTTGCATTGCACTGTTCCTGAAAATTGAAGAATTTGAAGGAGAAAAAAAGAAAACCCCAAAATCTTCATGTGGTTCCGTGCGGATCTTTCCTCTTTCCCACTGAAGATCATCCATTTGCCTTTACCTCAGAGAGACAGCTTTTGACTTGAAGTGCTGTGTTTTTTCTATTTGTGTTTTGTAAAAGCTATGCTGCATTTTTTAATACTTCCCCTGAATGGTCAATACTTTATAATCTGAGATGAAGAGTTGTGATCCATTTCTTTCTGAAACAATTTGGAAAAAAAACAGGCCTCACAGTTTTGCTCATATTTAATTTGTGTACAACAGATGGATGTATCCAATTTTCTAAACCAGCACATCCTTTTATTAAGACCATTAAAAATGAAACCTGTTTGTAGCTGGTGTTGCTTGATATAATATATAGTAAGTGTCTCTAAGTCTGCTTTCTTGGCTGGTACAATCTGAACATGACTCATTTGGCATTTCCAAAGTATTTTCATCCAAAGGTTTCAAAAGCTTTACAAACTAATTAAGCCTCACAGATCTATCTATGATAAGTTAGATCATGTCAGTGCAACTGTTCAGCAGTTTAACTGTAAACACAGCCGAACATTTTAGGATATCAAATATAGTTGTACTCCTTTAAAACAACTGCACCAATAGAGTGAAGTGCTCTGAAAAGGTAAATATTCAAGCAAGAAAGTGGTCAGAATGAGGGATGATTCCTCACAGGAATACTAAACCTGCAGCTACCAAAATGACAGCCTTTGCATATCTCTGGATCTGCTGTTCATCCACACATCCATAAACGGGCTGTTTAATCCCTCCTGTTCCTCTTTGTGTAAGGACTGACCATAAGAGGCATCTTGACCTATTTCATCACGCAGGCAGACCTTAGGGATAGCAGAAAATCACCCAAATGCTTTGGCATTGGCTACCGAGCCTGGACTTCCTATCTCTAATGTCTCACTGATAAGAAAGACAAATATACATTCGGTAATGCTCCTGCTATTACACTGTAATTTCCTCTTTCTATAGGCAGGAATAATGGGTCACTAGTAATGGTTAGGAGCCAAAATGACACATTTACTTGTAAATAATTTGGGTACCAGTTGAACCTTGTACAAAACCGATCACATTTCTTGTGCCAAAATCAGTAACTGTGCTTGAGCCCCCTGTACCTGTCTGTGCTGGCAGGAGCTCTTTTTTGTGTTTGGATCTGCTTTGGGGTTTGCTGCCAGCGTGCTCAGCATTCTCCACAGCTCTTTCCCACCGCACTTGGGCTAATTGTGGGTCTGTGAAGCACATGTGCAGAGGTGGGAGTGCAAAGCCGGAAGGTCAAGGACTGTTCACCTGCAACCTGCGGGGGATCCTCAGTAAAGTTAATTTACAAAGGCTCTGTACTCAGGGCCCCCATCCCTCTAAGCCTTGATGAGGTATTTGATTAATGGTTCTGTAAGTCAAACACGAGGAGTGCCCCCTTGGTTTTGAAGGTCGCAGGTAAATCCTGGCCTTCTTCTGACTCCAGTAACTCATTTATCCAAATGCCACGTCTAAATCATAACCACTCATCAAAGTGGTGACCAGGTAGTGCAGCAATTTCTATCGAAACATAGAGCACCATGTGATAAATTACATCTGCAAAATTTGTTTCATATGCCAAGCGCACTTTACTTCTAAACCAAATGCTAAAATATGCCTTATTTAGTCAAAAGTAAGCAGAATGCTGTAATTTATAATTGTCTTGAAGCACACTGTAGTGAAAATGAAAGCAGACTATTAAAATTTAATGTCTGTTTGGCGGAGTAGCACATTTCTGGACACATTTGATGCGGCGTCGTTTTCTCACACCATTGTGTATGCACAAAAAGTCAGCTTGTGTTTGCCAACGTTTGTGGAAACTAATTGAAAAAAATGGTTTAGCTGTTACAAACTGACATTGGGCTGGAAAATTATTGTCAGCACAGACACTGATGGCAGTGGCTCCTTTCTCCTCCTCTCACCCCCATCCACATGCTTTTAACAATTGTCTGTTGTTCTTCAACTCAGCTCCCTGCAGTACAGTTGCTAGCAAATATTCATTGGGGTGTCATCTCTGTTTAAAGTCTAATCCTACACACCTATTCATCTGTGCTAAGTGAGCAGCAGCATCAGCTCAAATTAAGCTGGCATGAAAACAGCCACTGTTAATAATTTCTGCTGTGATTCAGCTTAGCTTTGGATAACAGGTGAAGATGTTTTATAACAGAGGCAATTATAGCTCTGTAAGCTTTTTCTGGCTGCCTGTTTAATCAGAGGAGTGGAGTGTAGTAACTACTGGAGCATGTGGCATGGCCAGGCCCAGCCGCCATCAGACCACATTTGTTATCTGCCGATGGAGCAGACTGCCTGTCAGGGGCAGATGCTGGGCGCAGTGATTAGCATGCAATGCACTTGGAAAGGCTGAGGTGAGGGGGTGGAAGTCAGCGCTCTACATCTGAACTCACTGCAGACAGATAAAAATCTTCTAAACCACCATTCCTTCGGCTGGAATGGAAATTCATGTCAGGATGCGCAAGTGTGCCCAGACATTGCGTGTGCATGAACATCAATGTCATGTGTGCTATATGTAACTAAAAATAAGACTACAGGAAGTGCAGAGCTCCATTTCATAACTGAGGACAAAATCCTGTTCACAGAGCGGTAACAATTGGTGAACTTCTGAGATGATAATCAAGTCTGCTAAAGAAGTAACAGTTTAACATCTGCTCATTAAGATGCAGATGAAGGAGTGAGATGGGTGGAAATTAATAACTAGCAAAATATAAATGAAGCCCTTACTTTCATATGAGAAATGTTACGCTACTGTGATGGATCTTTAGCAATTTTTTTTTTTTAATTAAAGAACAATGTATTTCCATCTACTGAATCTCTATTGTTCTATTATTTAAATCTTTCATGTCAGTGCCACGTGGTTTGAAGTATATTAAAACATAGTCATATACTTAATTGTGTGGATTTGCAGATGGTTCATTTCCAGCCAAATATTTTTTTCCTCAGAGCTCGAAAGAAAATCTCTAGCAGCCTAAATTGAATTTTTATACATTATGATTTCCAGAAATGTACTTCTTAATGGTTTCTGATGTGCCTAAAGGCACAAATCTTGAACTACTTTCTTAGAAATGTGTTAGGGAGAAACTGAAAAATGTGTTGTGGGTTGCTTTTTCTGTTTTTTTTGTTTGGTTGGTTTTTTTGTTTTGTTTTCCTTTTTTTTTTTCCTGGTTGAAAATACTGAATTTCAATTGTGTGCTTTAACCTGCTTTTATTGTATTGCTGTAGTGTTTTCTTGAGCACTTGTAATAATGAAAATATAACAAAATATATTTCAGAAGTGCTTAATCAAAGTTCCACCATATCTGCAAAATATGTAGTGTGTATTGATTTCCAGAAACAAAAGACACATCTGCTTCCTTTTCAAAGAAAAACCTTATTTGCTTTGAAATACTTGAGGTTTATCTCTTACAGAAGGTAATGCTGAGATTGACCTATTTTTCTATTCCTTTTTTTTTTTTTTTTTTTTTTTCCCCAAACACGACATTGAAGGATTTTCCTTTCTATTAAGTGAAAATATTTTTGCAACTATTTTTAAGTGCTGGAAAGATGACATTGGTTGTGAGCTTGTATCTTTCCATTTCTCACCTCCCCAGCAAGTCATTGTTTTATTCAGTTCTGACAATGTTTTATCTATTGTCATCTTGGACTGTATTCTGCACACTGTCTCTTCCCCTGACAATTACTGCTGTTCCTTATCCCTGCAGCCTTTAAAAGCTCTGTGTAACACTAGCCTATCTAGCCTAGTGAAAATGTCTTTACAGATTAGCGTAATGTTAATACTACTGTCTGCCTGCTTTTGACCTGAAGTGGAATATATTGCTCTGCTGGAGCAGATGGAATCAGGGCTTCATTGGGAATGGGAGATTGTTTGGCTGCCTGCCAAGAGTGTGCGGCTGGCGGCGGCTGCTGGAGCCCCGCAGCGGGGGTGGCCGTGGCGCTGGAGCTGCTCTCCCCGCTAAAAAGAGATGGGGATGTGGGGCTGGGGGACCCTCACTTAAGTCTGCTTTGTACCAAAATACACTTAAAGCTGTTCATCCACAGCTGTTTACATGGCATTCTAGGAGATGAATCTTTCAGTGAAAATAGAAACCTATTTACTCTAGGTTTTTAAATTTGGGGAGGTTTTTTGCCTCTTCCTTAATGGAAAACATGAGACCACGTTTCTGTGTATAAAACACAGAAAACACAATTGTGAAGTCCTAATGACTTTCTGAACGGATGTACATCACGTCATAAGGACAATGGAGTGTAATGTTCCTATTGCTTTTAGTGAATCAAATATACTTATTTTCCTTTGTTTTTTTTCTTTTTTTTAAACCAAAATGTTATGATATCCCAATGAAAAGTATTTCCCTAAAATATTTACTTTTAGACCTCCTGTGAAGCTCATGTGGTGTTAAAAAATAGAAATGGATGGAGGATTAGGGTGGATATATCTTTTGCTGCAAAATGTGTGCAGTTTGGAGATTAAAAACATTAATCACAATGTGTGCGAACTATTATTATTACTCCAAACTAACCTTTCTTTGAACATCCATATTAAATCTATAACCCCAGATTTCCACCTTTTTTCTCCTCTGCAATCATATTTTTCTCTCAAGTACTCCATTTCTCTAGCAGTAAAACATATGCTGTTTTCTGCCTAAGTAGATGGATAATGTAAGCTGTGATGTGGAGAGTATTTTTTCTTATAATTTTATTTTTGAGGGTGTAGTTATAGTAACATGTATGTGCTCTTATCTGTGATAAGAACTGCCATCTGGTAGCTAAATGTGCACAGCTTATTGCTTGAAGTGCTTATACACATTGTGAAAACACACAGCTTTTGTGTATGTTAGGATACCGCCTATATGTATTATTAATAAACCCACATATTAGCTATTTGAATATGTCAAATGATTGTAAAATAGAACAGTGATTATAGACAAGAAGGATTAGCATTGGCACGTTGCCAGATGTGTATTTATTGCAGCAGTACTATTGTGACCCTTTAATATCATATTATTTGCAACCTCTTCCAGATGATAATTGTTTGAGGGGGAAACCGAGCCTCTTTGTCAAAGGAAAAGGCCTTTGTTATATTCAAGGAGCTGAAGCCTTAATCCTTAGTATACCAATTCACAAAGATGTGTGCTGAATGTGTGCAAGCAGCAAGAGAGACAGAACATATAAATTTGAGTTACTTTGACCTTTAATCCAGGAGTCCAAGAAGAGAAATGCACTAGGAAGGCTGGTTTGTTGCTGTCTGGAGACTGATAAGCTGTAATAAAGGTGCACTCTCTTGCAATTCATCTAAAGCCTCCATTGCTATCATCCTCTTTTTTCGATTTTTGTTACCTCAAATACTTATCTAAATCCCTTTCAATGCCAGCTTGAATGCACTTTGTATTCTCTCCAACTGTGACTGGTGCTGTCTGTGTGTGTCAGTGTGCTTCAGCATACACTCTTTCCCCTTGTTTGACAAGAGCCAGTGCCAACACCTAATTAAGGATAAGCTGTGGAGCTCTCTGCTCTATCTTTGTCAGCCGCTATGTTCCCAGCTTTCTGCCTAGTTGAGCTTTTATGACAAGAGCAAGATTTCGGGTTCAGCCTACTTCTGGCCTCTTGGCTCCCCACATGAAAACTAAATACAACTTAACTTATTGCTTGATTTTAGAAACATTTATGGTAACTAAATCTACAAATCTCTTCCATCTTTTCCTTAAGTATGCTCGTCTGTTCATAGATCTGTCTCTTCACATCTATGTAACTGGATAATAATGCACATATATATCTGAAGACAGACTGGATATTTTTCAGATTTCCTTTTGTCTGGTTTCCCCACCCCCCCCAAACTCTTTCCTAGGAGATAATGAGGGGGCTTGGGATGGTATTTTTCTTTTGCAAATACTGTATCTAAAAATCTTCCAAGAACTTAATTTAGCAGAAAAGAAACCCACTAGTTCAGACTCCTGTCAAGCTGTTTTAAGCATTTTTGTCTCAATGAAATAGATGTATCTAGGTCACAAAACAAGAAACCCTTTCAAAGGGTTAAGCATTCTATAAGCATGAAAATCAGATTAATATGACTGATAAGTGACTACCAGACAACCAATTAAATGAGTACATGCAACAATTTTGTGGGGAAATTTAAGTATATGTCTGCCTGTATAGTCAAGTTAAATTACTTCAGAAAGCAGATTTAATTTTATTTCTTTTATTTTTTTTTCCTGCATCCAAATGCTTGCATCCAAATTCTGATCTGAATTTTATGTAAGCCCATGTAGCTTGCCAGCCACATAGCAAAGTTGCAATGAAAATACACTGGCCAAGTGACAAAAATTACTGAAACTTCTAGAAGAAAATCCTGGCTACATAATGGGGGCCTCCTTTGCTAGTAAATACATACATAACTGAAGGCAAAAAAATGTGATTACTGGCTCTAGTGTTTGAGACCTTGGTTTTTGTGTTGTTAATCTGACAAGAAATTGAGGGAATTTGAGTGTGAATTTCTATCAGCAAGTGCTGAATGTTCAATCTGTGCTAATTCTAACTGAAAAACCCACCTGTAGAGACAAGAACATCTGAAAAACTACTTACAACATTCATGATGCATATAAACAGTTAATACAATCTAGACAGCCCTTTCCAGCTATACTTCACAATTTGGCCAGCTCCTAATTTTGAAAACTGTTAAGGACCAATTTCCTTTGCAACTAGGAGTTCATCTCTTCCTTGGGTTTTGCCAGTGGCAATGGCCTCTGAGCTGTTCTGGTTTTAAGATCTTCCAGTTAGTCCCTTTTTGGTTCACCACCCTTACTTTGTCATTACATTGGGAAGGAAGATAAAGAGGTTGTCTGGAAGCCAATTCTCTGTGCAGCTTCTAGCTGTCTTCCTGAAATTGCTTTGCATTTGTGTTGAACTTTTCCATAGCTGATATACTGGGACACTAAAGGAAAAAAAGACACAAATATTTTATTTACATTTTGGACCAACACTGAGTAAAATCATGCTACTACCATCTCTACTGTACTTGATAAAGTGCATAAAGATATCATCCTGTCATTGAGGTAGACCATGATGAAACTAGCCTACACACTTTTAATTGCTCAGGTATGATAATGAACGCTGAATGCGTTTCAGAGAGTTACTCTCTGCATTAAACGCAGTATTTCCTGAGGAGCAAGTCTGTGGAAAAGCTGCTTAGAAACCAGAGGAGAACAGAGAGACTACACTTTACTCGTTATCTTAATCTTGCATTTATTTGTTTATTTATTTTATGTCAAGCAGCTCCCTAGCCAAAACAGCTGGAGGCTGAAAGTTAAAACCTGGCAGTGAAAGAGATCATAATGAGCAGACATGCAATTTGTGTGTTCCAGAGAAAAAATGGATTTGATTTGGTTAGGTTATGAGCCTTGGAAAATAGCTTTTCGTATGAGCTCAGTACATTTAACAATGATGGTAGTTTCAATCATGTTAAATTCTGGCAGTAATGTAAATTAATTTCAGGAACTTTGTGCAGACAGAGCATGGAAAAGAACTAGTATTGCCATATGTGGTACCTATGTATTTTGACTTCAAAAAAATCCCAAACAAATGAAATTACATTGTGCTACTTGAGAAACAATAGCATAGAGACATTATAAGATGTTAATTTTATTCATTACATTGCAATTATGAGAAAAACTAGTCTGGTGATCATCTTTGGTCTCACAAGTCTAAATGATATAACCTTTTACTGCTTTACTGCATTCCTGAAACAGTAGTTACAAACATCCTGCTGCTGCTCACTAAAAATTTGAGAATTTTTATGCCCCATTTTGCTTAATGTCTGCCAGGATTACTGCAGCAGCCAGTTGTGTATTACAAGAAGCAGCCACTTCATCTATTTTTTCACAATGCAAACAGGCACTTATAAATTGACCTTGGATTCTAATGCAACTGAAGTGTGTAGATTATAGAGATCTTGAAGCATATGTCTACATTAGGAGCTTTAAGCAGAACTGACTCGAGTATTTCACACAGGTGTTTAAATCTGAATTATCTCCCCCCCACCTGCCACTATACCTCATCATGCGAAGAGCTCAGCTACAATTGCTTTGCCTCAGTGTTTTGGTTCAGCTACTGCAAGAAAATTGCTAGTATGAACACAGCCATTCACTTGTGATGAGAGCTAGATTCTTTCTTGTTCATGCTATTTCTAAAAGCTGTTTTAAAGGCTTTGGAAAATGTTACCCCAAGGAGACGGCAGACTTATCAGCCTTTCTGTGCATACTCACAAAGAAGACCACAGAGGAATAAAGAAAAAGCATGGTTTGAGGACTATGCACACAGCCTTAACTTTTTGGCATTTCTAAGGAATAGCTGTAAAACATCAGTGTGCTTTCTGTACAGGCAATGGATGACTGTGGGAGTGTGCACTCAAACAGGGCAATCTGAGAAGCTCCAAGTCTGTTTTTTTCCCAGTCCACTGGAGAGACAGCTGGAAAAATAAACAAACCTTATCACCACAAGAAGTACTAAGCACTGTAAGCCAAATTAGCAAAGAAATCAGGCTGTCCTCTACGAAGTGCAATGTGCAGCATTAATGTTCTCCTCAGCAGTGTTTATGTCACAGGCAGCACCAAATACGGGGCTAAGACACGAGTTATTTTCTGGCTCTAGAAAACAGCAGTGAGTAGTTATCCGTGTGTGTGTGCTCTTGTGTACACATACCTATATGTTACACATTTGGAAAATGGCTTTCTTATCCTGCTTCTAGCACAGCATATGAGCATGCTGGATCTGCTCCAGATTTTCCCCCTTCCTGGGGTTTCCTTTGTAGTTAACTTAAATAATAACAAACATGCCTGCCAAATTTTGCTTTGGAGCTTGGCTGCTCCTTGGGCTGCTCTCTGCAGGACCCCCTTTGTCCCTGTCACTAGTTTCCTGTGCTCCAGAGAGGCATTCACAACCCATTCCACATCCAGGGCTGGCGTCAGAAGGATCCTCCTGCTCTGCTTGTTGACAGACTGACTATCTCTGCATCGTCTGAGAAATCCCTAAAGCTTGGCCACAAGAGTGAGCAAACAAAATAGCTTGGCACTTGCATGCAAGGTATAGGTGCTGCTGCCTTGTTTACGAGGTGCTAGGAGGTGTTTCTACACTAATGCACGCCAGCTGACAGAATGGTGCTGGGGGGATTGAAGCAGTCAGAGTTTTCATGAGTAGCTGATATGTGCATTTGTGTGTTTGCGGTTGCCAGGCCTTTTCATCTCTGCGGTGGTGTTTGCTGGCTTGGATTTGCTTAGGGATCAGCTCTGCTCTTTCCAGTCACGTGGCACCTTTCCTTGTCCACTTCCGAAGTCTCCTCCTGTATCTGCCTGAGCTCTATCCTAGTTGGAAGCTGGCCATCTAAGACAGCAGATAAGTCACTCAGATGTTTTATGTGACAGGGTGCAAAGAGGGCAGGGACTTAGAAATAGAGATTGCTTCTCAATATCCTCAGAATTACTGGGTTGGTAACTGCAAAGCAAACAGTAACAAGCAAACTGGAAAAGCTATGCACAGTGTCAACTTCTGGTTTTTGTAGCTTCTATGGAGGAGTACTGTGAATGGCATGAAAATTGTAGCTGAAGGTTTAATTTGCTTTGGTTTACTTTTGGTAAAGTGTGTATACGCATTACACATGCTAGTGTGAACTTAAAAGTCCTTGCATGGCCTTAAAAAAAAAGTTGTTCCAGGCTGCAACATGTTTTTCCTACAGTTTGTGTGTGAGAAAGAGGGGACCATGCATATGTTTGAAGTCCCAATACTGACACTCTTTCTCATTTTTTTTTCATTAGGCTCAGGAGGCAAGGATACTAGCATGATTCTTAAAGCTTTTTAACTGATAACAATGGCATCCAAGCATGTAGGATGAGCCTCTAGAGAAGTCCAGCTAACATTATTAAGTTTCTTCAAATAACAGCTGATCTAACTTCCCTTAGCTTGCATATGCTTTGGCAGTGTTTTCTACAGATATATTAGCACATAGAGGATATCCCAGATCCTCAAACATTTTCTAATTAAGGTTAAATGTATTCTCTGTTGTAAACACACATTGCTATCTTTAAAGGAATAGGTTGTTAAATTTCCCTTCGTATGTTGCTTAGAAGACAAAATGATAAGCTTGCTTTTGCTTAAAGAAAAAAAAAAAATAACAGCATCTCATTATGGTAACGTGGTTAGAGAGATGTAAGTTAGTTTCAGCTATAGCAGAATCTGATGTCAGCCTGGTAATTACTAGGCAGAGTCAATAATACCTCTCCTCAGTATAATTGCAAATCCAGTACAACCATGACCAGAACTAAATTGCTTGAAAGCAATCAATAGAAATCTCCTGATTGCATTCCCTGGTGTACACATCAGATATAAAAAGGAAAATTGTCCATCCAAGCAAAAGGTCAACTTTACAAGTGAAAGCTGTAGTGTAAGTCTAGGAAGAATTGTGTCCACACAGAAGCCTCTTGGTTAACTGTGGCTAGAGGTATATTTTAAAGGATAGAGACTATGCCTACGTGGACAGTAAATTGATGCAACTGGAGTGGAGCAATAGATTCATGTAGCTGATGAGTTCCTAATATTTGTTCCCTATGTGGTTTGTGGGTTTTAGTCAGACTAAATTTAATCTGTTTCCCCAAACCAAATATTTTCATCCCATGTGGCTCAAAGCTGTCTGAAGCACCAATCTTTGACTCAGATGTCTGTGTTCACATGACAGGCTGGACTCCATTAGGTTTGCACCTGGAGTGGAACTTCTGGCTCAGCTTCCTCAGAGAGGAATGTAGTTCAAATACACAAAAACCACTGCGAGGACCAAAGCAAAGCATAGTAAGTAGGAAGCTCAGGGATGCATTTTAATACCTCACTGTTTCTTGAACAAAAATAGTATTGCAGACGTAACCAAAGATTTGTTACAGAAATCTTAATTGTTGTTTTCTTAGGTGCTTAGGGCCTTATCTCTTTTTTCCTTCCTCAACCACTTTTGTTTGTATATAAATCCCCGAATAAGCACATTGCCTTTGGTGCCATGTAATTCTTAGTATTTGAGTTTTTCCTATTAATATGAAACAAAGAGATATCAAATTATTTAGTAGAATGCAAGATTAATTTAACTTATTAGTCTGATAGGGTCTCAGAGGCAATAGATGAATTTGGTACTGATATTCTGAATTGGTTCTTTTTAGAAAGATAAAAAAATTCAGGACTTGAATATAAGTTTTGAAAAGTGCTGAAAGTAAGTCCCTTGAAGCTTCAACAAGAATTTCTAGGCACCAGCGCTGTGAAAGCCCAGCTGCTTATTTAGGACTTTCAAAAACACTGTGTAAAACAGGTATCTAATATCTTGAATTCCCTTTGACTATGTGTTCCTGCTTGCTGAAGGGGCTGGAGGTGTGGCTTGTTAAATTCTTTTATATATATATATATATATATATATATATATATATATATATATATATATCTTCATTATTTTCTCCATTTATATTTTGGGTTGCTTGAAATGGCAACTGTTATGCATTCTGTCTGCTACTACACTTCCTTTTGGAGGCTTCTGTTGCAATGGATTAGCTTTCTAAACTGACTGGAGCTTTCTGAGAAATCTGCCTTAGCATAAAATTGCTAGTTTTCTCACTGCATCAAATTATACTGCCCACACAGTACCCAACACAAAATAAATAAACTGCATAAAACTGTGATGTGGGAAACGTCAAGAGTATTTTTGCTTAATCTGTGCTGACAGAAAATGTTCTCTTTCCAGTGTAACTCTATCTTTCACTGGACACGTATTTTGTTACAAGTTTATGAGCCAAATATTTTCAACAGGTGCCAGATTTTAAAATATATATTTTTTTTTAGATGCTTTCATAATTCTACATTAGGGGAAAAAAGGTATTTACTTCATGAGAGTGTTTTGTAGAAGTCAGTATAAAATTCTATTCATCGCTCGACAGAAAAAAGTGTGACAGGCATTGCATTTGCAGTCAGAATAGCACAAAAAGGCTGTTAAATAGCTGATAATTTCATTGTGTTGGAACCAAGTGTAGAACTACAATGCAGTTGCATTAGTAATATAATGCTATGAACATTTTCAATTATCGTGCTTAACCTTGCTAAGAAGCTAAAATGAACGCTATTAATACTGTGTGGCAGAGTGCAGCACAATAGCAGCCCGCTATTCTCTCGCTTTCTCTCCCTCCCCTTTTTTCCTCCTTGCTACAGTAAGGGAAATCTGTGGACTCCTGCCCATGCCATTTCTAAATTGCTCAAGCAATTGTTTCCTGTAGATTAATTTGTAATTCTGATCTTGAAAAGAACGAAACACGAGCATGTTCCTCCCCCAGGCCATTTAGAGATCTGGAGTTTTAGTGTCGTCTAACACAAGGAAGGGGAGGGAGGCAGCAGTAAAGGCAACACCAGTGTTTCCTCAGCAAAGGTTTTTCTTTGTGTGTCAAAAAAATTCACTTTACCCAATGCTTCCAGTTTTCTTGCTGTTTTCTCTCAAGAAAACAGGCTCACATAAAAAAGCTGGGGGGGTGAATATGTGTACGTGGTGTGTGTACACACATGAGGCTGTATCTCAAGCAGGCCTATGTATGACTGCCTTCTTTGTTTGTGCATGGTTGCTCTGGTGATGATAGATCGTTTCCTTACCTGGGTAAATTAAAACAAACAACTTCCATCAACATTGATGCTATTCATCCTGTCTACACAAGGTAGATGGAGCTGTGCTTTTAAAGGTTATTTAGGCATGAAAACCAGCAGACAGACAGATTTGAGGGGGTTAGAAAATGCTACTGATCTGAACACTGATATCTTGTCAGTAAAGCCCCTCCAGTGCTTATATATGACTCTGTTGCCTAAATACTGTTTAAGATCTAGCATTCTGTAAGGACAGAATTCCCCATCTTCACTTTTTTCTACCTTTTTGTGCTATTCACATTTATTAGATCACCTCTATCGATTTCTTTATAGCTTGCTTTCGTTCTTCCTTACTACTGAAGTTTTCTGCTCACCTGGGACTGATCAGTCCAAAATAAAAGAAAGATAAAAACAAAACAGCGGAGACCAAAGGAACCCAGAAGAAAACAGTGTTACAAAAAGGGGAAAGCTAATGTGGCTTTTTGCAGGCTTCCCAGAAGGCTTTCCAGAGCTGGGTTCCCAAAAGGAGTCATTGTTCTTTTACACTTTGCAGGGTGAAAAGAAAGAAGCCTCCAGTGATGGTGAAAGAGAAGTCTAAGTATGTGATAATGATGAGCCTTTAACACAACAGACAAGTCCTAAATATTAGAGCAAAAAGTTTTTGGGAAGAGAAGACTTTCAGTCTCTACCAGTTTTCTCAGCCAACTGCTACCAAACGGTTTAAACAGACTATCCCAGGGGTATTTTGTGTTACAAGTCCTCTTGCCTGTGCTTGCAAATGGGATTTTACACTTCCTGATGGTGTTGGTGCTTTAAGAGCAGAAGCTGCAGGCAGCTTCAGCCTTGAGCAATTAATTCCTGACCTTGAGTGAAAAAATTAAAAAAAAACGACTAACAAGGAAGAACGTGTATGAGACAAGATAAGAGATTTAGTGTACTGTAATCAGTAACCAGTCAGAAGTAAAAGAATGGCTTGTGAACAGGTGGAATTATCCAATCAAGTATTGTAACCAGGTGCATGAACAGTAGCTTTTAGCCAATAAAGAGTTGTTTGTGTGTGTGTGTGTGTGTGTGTGTGCGTGTGTTAGCAACTTAAGAGTATATAAGTGATCGTGTAACCAGCAATAAAGGTCTCCAGTTGGATTCACATTCAATCGTGTGGAGTCCATGATTCATCGCTCTTGTATAATGGCAAGTGTGACTTCAGGTCTCCTACCTCAAGGTTACCCCTTCCATTCTGCTGAAGAACAGATTTTTAGAGCAGATTGTCCTCAGCACACTGAAAAAGTCATGCCCTGGGAGAAGACAAAAGGCAAGAAATCAAGTTGCCCCCCATCATGTAACCCGTGGGTTCTTATGCTTCAGTCTGGAGTCTCCATACCTGAGTGGAGAGTGCATAATCTCCTGATATTTGCCAAAAAATCCAATTAAGGAGAAGAGAGGGACATTTAGAAAAGAAACTTCTGTAACATTATCTCAGGGACTCCAGCCAGATTTTTCCTTCCTTATATTTTGGTAAGGGTAGGTGTTGATTTTTGATTGCTTAGTAAATTTATTTTTATTAGAAACTTAAAGGAGTATTTTTATATAAACATTTAATATTACTGTGGACTCTCAAGCATTCTTGTGTCACAGAGGTGTTCAATTCCCAGCCATTCTACTGAAATGCAGGAGGGGTCAGGGAGTTTCTCTTCTCTGCTCAAGGCATATTGACTCCTGCTAAAATCTCTTTGCTAAGACAACAATGTCAAATCTCAGTCTATAAACATTCACAAGGGAAGGGAGGACAGCATGGAACAAGTGGGCATCAGAATAAGAGGGGTTTTCCAGGACTGTTGAGCTAAAGAGAAAGGCTCTTCAGACACAACAACCCAGAAGTGCTCCTCAAGGTCAATTTGCCAGGGTACCACAATAGTATAGAAAGCATCTGAAATCCTCTTTGCCATCTATAATGGGTATCTTGCTGGTCATAAAGAAAATTTATCTATATCAAGAGGACACTGAGATTGCCCCTGAGCACCTCCTGCTGCACAGTTGGATGTTTGAAAAGGAGGGTAGGGAACCTGGAAAAAGGGACGTGTGCTAAAATTAGGAGATGCTATTTGGCTGAAGTTTGACCATCTGCTTAATTAAGGTGGAGAAGGAAATCTTATTTGGGGATGAGAGAATCTGGGACAGTTTTGGTTTATTTTCACTGTTTATTATGAATCTGTTTTCCAATTACAAATACCTAAGGCTTCCAAGATATAGCTGATATTCACTCTAGCAGCTAGACTAGAAGCCCTCTGTATGTCTCTAATTATAACTGTTTAACTTGGTTTGCCAAGGAAATGGAAGGACTTATGAAACTACACTGTATTTATGTCTCCCTCCTATCTATTCTCTTAACGTCTAAATGTTGCAACTATTCCAATTCAGTTTAATGAGTTAGGAGGCTCTTTCATGCTTAAGTAAAATGTATAAGTTTTGGCTAAAGCATGTTAGTGATCTAACAAAGTCAAAACAGGTGTTGTTCAAACATGAGATTTACGTGTTGAGGTTAAACTTAATAAGGCAACCTTGTGAAAACTTTCCTTTTTTCCTTTTCTGTTGTTTGTCCTGTGCATGTCCTGTGTGCAGACGATACTCCAGTGCTGTCCTTCACAGAGGGACTGCTGGTGTGCACTCCTAGCTTGAGTGTCACTGTTCACCAGTACAGCTGACCCAGGTCTCTCAGGCTCGATCTGAGACCTCCCTCCTGTTGGGTACAGTTGGACTCCGTCCCAAGGTTGGTCTTAATTGCATCTGATTACAGTGCAGTTGAAAAGGGAGGAAAAAAAGCAGTAGCTACAGCTGTTCAGTGCCAGGCCAAGTTTCCAACCGTATGTACAATCTCCTCTTAATACCGTTGGAGTTTTCTAGAGCAGCTTTTCAGGTTACCTGATGAGCTTTTAGAGGGAGGGCTCTGATACAGAAATCCTGCTCTTAGAGCAAAATGGTAGCTGTGTGAGGACCTTGAAAAATTTGGATCTTTCCTTTATGGCATCTGTAGTCCATGGGCCAGAAGAATGTAGTAGTAAGAAGGCAACATTTATGCCCAAGGGACCTGAAAAATGTTATGTGGAGTCAAGTATTGCACTGTAAAACGGCTTTTCTTTGTGTTTTACTGTCTGTAAATCTGTATTAGAGAACTTTTTTTTTTTTTTAAATAGAGTTCTTTTAAAGTTGTCGGCTGCCTTGAAATTTAAAATTACCTTATTTTTCCATTGAGTTTTTGAAACGCTTGTTGAGATTGTTCAGTATCTCAACACAAGACTGATTTTGCTTCATATATTTTACCACACCATTTGTTTTTCTCTTCATCCTCTCCCTTAATTTTTTTCTGCTCAGCCACTCCTTGCAATCTGACTTCAGGAACCCTTCATGGGCTTGCTGTTGAAAGCATTCAACTCCCTCTGCTCCACATTTTCACTCCATTTTACCTGCCCTGTAGTCTTGTTTATTGTTGTTTAATATTGCTGTTATATGGTTCTTAGATTTTTCAGCTGTACTGGATCTTTGAAAGCTGGCAGGATGAATTGCTTGGTTTCCAGTCTTCAATGTTTATCTCCCCTTGGATCTCACCATCTGTTCCTATTTGGCAGAGCAGGTAAATGAATTTTTTTCAACTTCCTTTCATTTGCCCTGTTTCCTGCAGATATTTAGCTTGTCTGTTTCCTCTTTCTCTCACCAGACATCATCAAGAAGGATTTGGTGGCACTTACTGAAGCTGATAAATCTGACTGAAATTTCCATGCTGGACTGTGCATTGCAGGGTTTGCTTAATGAGAAGAAGGTAGGTATTTTTCTTTTGTTGGGCTTTATATTAACTAACACATCCTCATGGAGTACAATGCAATAACATCCACAAAGTTAAAAGTAGATTTTGCTTTAACTCAAGTGACTCCTCCTAACCTCTTCCATTTACCCTTATATCTCAGTATCACATCTTTGAGCACATCAGCAAACCACATAGCCGTTATTTTGACAATTAACATCTATTCTGTAAGAGTTCAACCCCACTATAGTTCAATCCCAGCACAGTCACAGCTACCAGAGGCAATCCCACACTGAAGACCAGTAGTCATGCAATGGAGTCCTCAAAGAGGCTGCACTTTGTTTTTTCAGCTCTTCTGATTTGTGGTCAATCTCAGAGCAACTGGAATATTTCACTCTACCTTCTGGATTGAAATGTCTTAAAGGGAGAGTCGCAAACCTGGTGCTCTGTTACATACTTCTGTATACTGCTGAAAGGAAAGGAAACAGGGATGAAACATGGAATGTGGAAAGAAAAAGGCTTTTGTTTTTCTCATATTTATTACCCATAGCAGGAAGCCCAACTTTGAAAAGCTTCCTTTAGTTTTGAAAGTTCTGTATTACTACCCTAGATAATTGTAATTGTAAACATTTGGAGGTACAAATACTATCTTTCAGGGTCAGAGATACTATCTTTGTTCACACCATTCACTTAGGGCCTTTTACAGTGTTCTCTCAGAGTATCTCTACTTTGGTTATTTTTAAAGTTGACACTGAAGTCAAAAGGGATCAGCTTGTGGCATATGTCTTAACTACATACTGAAGGGCAGTTAAGGATCTGCCTCATGAAAGGATTAAACTGAATAAAAACCCACCTGCTGTTCCCTTTTGTCATTCATCAGCTGTCCTCAGATTCTCTTCCTAGTCAGACCTATGCAATAATTTGCCAGTTGTTGCAGTCTGTCAACCACACCTCTTGTAAAAGTCATTTCCATACAACAGCTGTCCCTCTGTAGCTTGTGCAATCCCCTTCCAAAACCAGAACCCACAGCCATTTGGTGTTCTTCTTGGGAGTGTTCATAAAAAGCCCAAGACCCAGGCTGACACCAAGGATGAGTGCCAGTCTGGGAGTCTGGGCCATTCCTGCAGCAGTTTCTCATTTTCAATAGTTCATTAGGTCAGAGTGATGCTGAATGGGCAAAGTGGATCTTACATAATGTTGGTAATGGCTTATCTGCCATATGACTAAATAGAGGATTTTGATTTTCAGCTCTGTCAGCCGAGCAGTTTTCCTCAACTACTTAAAATAATTCTTAAACTATGTTATAAGGGTTTTTGCAATTATCTTTTCCTTCTTTTGCAGAAATTTTTGGCAGCTCCTGTAACTTCATGCAGGACCATGAGATCCTTTCAACAGCTTAGCAAGAGTCACTCATTCATTCTGACTAAAACCAAAGAAGCTGTACTAGATGTTACAGCAGTGTCTGGACTATTGACACAGGGAGAATTTAAATGATTAATAGCTCCTTAGATGTGGTGATCCATTAAAATTTTGGCTTCCCAGATACTGATAATTTCCTGATAATTGCTATCATCTTCAACAATTTTGCAAGCAGTTACAGGCTATCCTAACACAAGAAGACTAGCAGATCATATCTGGTGTTTAGATCGAACACTTTTAGATCGAAGTGCTTTTAATTTTTTTCTATTTGGGTGATCTTTAGATTCTGGACTGTGTTCAAAAAATATTCATCAAAGCATTTAGGGCTTCAGTATTTGAAAAAAAAAAAAAAAGTTTCCTGACTTCAGCTTCGGTTGTTTGATTCACAAAATCCTGTCTGCTTTTATTTCTTCCAGCTTAGACTAATGACTCTGCTTGTTGATTTACCTAATAAAATATTTTACTATGCTTCAAACTCTGTGTGAAATTCTGCTGTCAGAGTGCAAAAAAGCAGAGTGACACCACTTGTTTAGGGCTTGTTACTCATGCAACAAAAGATAGGTTTCAAGGTTCCTGTTAATGTTATGTAATGTCTTCTATCATCAAGGCCTGGAATACATTTCAGACTTGGATCTTGGTATTGCATGAGACATATTTCACATATTAGTGTACTGGGCAACAGAAATCACTGCATTCTCTCATGCTTATATTATCTACAGGTTGCCCCTTGCTCTCTTGTGTGGGTTGTACACTCATGCATCACAACATTGGCAGAGGGGAGGAAGAGCAGATTACACTAGGGACTCCATTTCACCACTCAAAAGCACACAAGCTGTTGTTCAGGCTTATTGAAGTCCACTTTAAATCTCGGTACTCAAATTACTTACACTAAAACAAAGCCAGAACTACCACACACTATCTCTGAATTTACTATATCACTTGAAAACACTGCTCCTGCGCCTAGTTAAATCAGGTTAAACACTTGGTGAAAGGGCATAGCCAGACATACCGGTTGTGCGGCAGCTGGTTGGGTTAGGAGGTAAGTAAATCCATTTGTACATTCCCAGCTGGTTCAAATTTTCTGGCTTTACTGCATTTGTAACTACCGAGAATAACCTGTGCTAACTTGCATATATTTTAGGCTTTTTGTTTTGTTGTAACACTTTTTTTCACAGAAAATGGTGAAGATTTCAGTACTTACACAGTTGTGCTGGCATCACTGAGGGAGCAGGAGTGAGACATAGGAGTGGGTGAGCAGATGCGGACAGCGACCTTTTAATCAAATTAAGCTGTATGTAGCCACAGCACATCTGACTGTGTCCTGAACAGAACAATTGTAATTAAGAAAAATACAAACGTTGACATAGAGATGGCCAGGAGCCAAGGACGAAATTCTAGCCATGCTGAGCATGCAACTGGGAGGAATTTCCCAGGTCAATGAATTCTATCCCATGTTTTCCCAGGAAAATATTCTTGAACTGCTCGTGGTCCACATTAAAGTTTGTTTGGTCTCTTGACCTGCTACCCTTGAAAGCCAAACTTTTCATAGACTTCATTTGGATTGAGATTTCACTTCAAATGATAGTTCAGCAAAGCCATAAATTTTCACAGAAGGTTTCTCACTAATCCTTCCAACTGGTGCCTCCCCCACCACACACCCCAATGACATCTCTGTTGCCATTCTGTTGCTTAAAGACACATCTGCTCAGAGTGCTGCCCTTCATTTTATAAGGAAGAAGCAGAATGGCTCTGTAGGCTACCATAAGGGGGTCTTCTGCACATTAAACATACTCTGCCCCACAACTGGGAAAGTTTTGTGGTTGAAGTTTCTCGTTTCCCAGCAGGTAGGTGCTGGTAGGGAAAGATTTCTTGTTCCTCTTCCTACATGGACCTTGTCTTCACTCCACTTGTGTGCTGGTGATCAGGTTTTTCCCCAAGCTACAAGGCAAAGCTGAGAGTGTTAGAGGGTAAGATACTAACGCAGCTTACCTTACTGCAACTTTTTGCCATTGGCCTTATGCTGGTGAGAGTAGTTTCTTGTCCTTGCTCTGTAGTCTTCTAATTTCTTTCTCGGACAGCTCATACTTCCCTGTCATGCTCATTTCCCTGCCAGTCCTGGAGAAAACTTGTCAAATGGACTATGCCTTTGCTTTCCTAAAATCACACATCTGTGTGTTTCAGCTTCCCTTTAAACACAGGATTTTTTGTTTGTTTCCTCATTTTGTCCTTTCTGTATATTTTTGAAAAGCAGTGCAAAGGAAGACAAGCAAATGAGAACACTTGCCTATCTGGCAAGGGAAATGGAATGATTTAAAAGTGGTTGAGCTAAAGAAATACTAAAACCTCCAGGAAAATTCTAACATTTGTTCAGAAGTTTTTGTTTATTTTTGAAGCTGTGGAATATCCATGATTTTCAGTGTTTTGACCTTTATTTTGAAGAATGTAATAATTGTGCCAGCAAACTCAGCTGTCAATATTTTCATTTCACACCTCTTTATAGAAGTTCATAACTGACCTATAAAATTACACATACTGAGCATATGTGGTTTAAGGCAGGAAAAGTTTTAATAAATAAATACATAAATACAAATGTGTCTGTTTAAAAGTTATAATGCCACAAAAAAATAAATTGGTGATTTCAAATGCATTTTACAGTCCTGTAACTCAAAAGCAAGCTGGTCAGGTTTTTCTTCTTTTAAACTCAAAATGATTAGCCTCTTAGTCTTTAATGTGGACTGATGCGGTGCCTGTGGCCATTATGGCAAATAACCACATTATTGCATTTAGGAAATTACATACTGTGTGCTTGTGGTAATTTTGTCTTCATGAAAACAGCTCACAAAATTTAAGCAGGCAGACTTATTACAGGAGTCAATTCTGGTTTTAGATACACACCATCTTTGTGCATTCATATTGCTTCATCAGACTGTATTTGAAAGGGTCTTTGTGAGCCAGCTTTAATATTAGTTTGCCTACTGAAGGACTGGGGAAGGAAGAAGGGAAGGGGTCTAACTCTCAGAATGCTCTATGTTTTAGAGGGAAAACAAGTAACTTTTTAAAAATTTCCCAATTATTCTCTTTTCATTAATCATATCGATGTTTAACTATTAGATAGTAATAGGTCTGAAAAAGTCATTATAATTTCCAAACTGGTACTTGCTGGGTGAAAATGTTGCTGTGTCAAAGTGGTAATAAAATTCATAGGAGCTTTAATCTTCAACTCCCCACCTAGTCTTCTTTCATAAAATGTTGGAGCCACCCAGCTACGTTATGCTCCTGAAAATTTGACATGAAATTCTATTTTTTTAAATTAAATGCACATCCCTATTATGTTTTGTTCCAAAACTTAGTTGAAATTAGCACAAGGCTGTATGGTAAATACTCAACTCTACAAGAGAGAAGAGGAGCAGTGGGGTGGGTATATAGCAGACCGGTGAGGAGATTTTATGCCATGATGATAGTGTGGGCAGTAAACTCTTCTCCTCCTTTTCTGCTCGCTAAATATCAAATTTCTGTGAAAAGGGAGAAAAGCAGCATGTCTCCTTTGGGCAAATGGGAGATTGGGAGAGATGGGAGTTTTCTTCCAAAGGAGGTGAGAGAAAGAGCCTTTCCCACAGTCTGATGAGAAATTATTCTCACCAGACAATCCAAGCTATCGTGATGGTTTGGGCAGTGCTTCTCCGGGATATCTCTCACAGTGACACACTGTTCAGCTATCAGTCCTAGCATTAAGAGTGACAGCACAGGTCAGTCTCATGCCAGCCTTTTGATGTCCTGCTCACACAGGCAGCCCTGAGCAGGGTTAAACAGCAGTGATGTAATCTCTATTGTGTCCATGTTACTTCCACTTAGGGAACTCTGACTTGAGCAGGTAAAAGTTCATTTTAAATCTTTATTTTAAGGGATGGGGAAAAGGTAGCCTTGAAGATTTCTGAATGCCCTAATCTTTCAGTTTGCCCTAAAATCCTAAACCCTACTGTGGCTTGCATGGTTTTGCATTTCAGTGAAAAGAGTTCACATAGCTCAAGTCCTTTGAAATACGTTGAAAATATAAAGGCAACATGTCTGTAAACAAGCTATAGTAATTTTATGCTTGGAATACACTACTTTTTGCTGCGATGAAAATTCTATGAAGGTCTTCCATACCTAAGTATTTTCAGTTCAGTGTTCTAGTGATTAACAAATTTATCTCTTTAACATCATCTTAATTCTCTTACAGATGTAAATTAGCATACTTTCTCTCTAGAGCTTTACCAGATATACTAATAAATCTCAAGAAAATAATGAGTAGAGATGTCATGGAGACCAGTCTGGAAAGATATTCTTTCTCCCACAACTTATGTTGCAGGACTAGGTAAATATTTGATAACTTAAAGAAAATGTTAGGTTTTCCAGCTTTCCCTTACCACTGTTAGAGCGTAAAAATAACCTCTTTCTTTAAAACATATAGGTTTCTTTTTTACATTTTACACAGTACCATAGTATGAAATGAAGACTGTCAGCTTTTGTATTACAGCTGTCCACACCTGCAATAACAAAATTCCAAATGCCATGAATCCCACCTGATTTCAGATTTGATCACAGTTTTTGTTGAATTCGCTGGTTTTAGTTAGCAATATATAAAACTGGGCAAGGTCAAGGCATAATCTTCATGGCCAGTATGTACTGAAGTGCCCAGGATATCCAGGAGCTGGCAATTGTGCCTGAGAATCTGGTAGCTGATTTTGGAGTTTCACTGATGCTGAACAGGGGAAAGAGTCTGGTAAAAGATGTAAACATTTCCATCAGTCCTCTGAGAACTAGGATTGGTTTCCTTGGTTTGGAAAGGAGTTCTCCAGAATGGCAATCAAATGGTAAGAATTTCCTTTTATATTCCATATTCCAGAAGACTACAAAAATATTTAACTAGGTAGTGCTAACATTTCATTTTTATGGGCATCACATGTATTTCACAGATTTATTTAAGTCTTTGTTTAGCATTTATTTTTAGTCCCTTGATGAAAATGTTGCACAGAGAATGCATACAAGGTATGAACCTGAGCTGCTCCTAGTAGAAAACCATTCTCATCTTAGTAATGAGCAACTTACAGACCAAACCTGATTAGAAAGAAATGTTTTATGGGAAATGCAAATATCTCATCTTAATACACTTTCTTAAACTACTCATGTTGCAAGAGAAGCATTTTAACTTCATATAAAACTGAGTCTGCAAATTCAGCTTTCCCATTGGTCACCTTGGTATAAAAATGCAAGTTAACACCATTGTCTTACTAAAGTGGAAAACAATGGGCCAGGTCATTCAGAAAAGCTGGCCAGAAAAGCTGAAATCTAAGAACCTCTACACAGCCATATTGGCAGGGTG
The DNA here is from genome assembly GCA_907165065.1 of Caprimulgus europaeus. Next base: position 17,447,515 of record OU015527.1, read on the forward strand.
GTCATGGGCTCATTTGTGACGTGGTGTGGGAAGAAACTGTTTCCAGCCTCTCAAAGTAGGGGGGAAAACTGAGCAACTTTATTACTTAGCTATGCACACTACTTAATAATCCTATTGCAAATGGAGTTGGGCCTAAACCTGAGAGTCACATTGCTTAGAAAGTAAAAAGAGGAAGAATTTTTTATTGCTGTTAGAAAGGGGTCTGCCAGAAATCCTGCAGTTGAATGCCCTGGAGAACACAAGAGTTTTTCAATGTGCTGAGAGGATTACAATTCAAAGACAGAGGCAAATGCTATACTCTCCCAAATAGCTATTGATTCACTGACACACTTAAAGGATAAGGATTGAATCCTGTAGAAGGCCAGGGAACTGAAGACAATCATATATAAAGAAAAGAAAATCCTGTTCTTTCCAGAGCTTGAGTCTAGTACTCAAGGTAGGGGACATATATCTGAGTGCTGTTGAAACTGGGATTTACTAAAATAGTTGAAGCACAATATTGTGAAAGCTAGGAGGCTTAGTTATCAAGGACAGATGTATATGTCACTCAGATCAACTTCTTAAACAATGTACCTGAAACTTGGTAGATGATGCTTCACTGAATTGAATTGTTTGGTTTACTTTTAATAACAAATATTTGATTAATTACCTACTCAGAAGACTAAATATGAGAACTATTGTTTGCTTCACATTAACCCAGTTCTCAGTTTTCTGTTTGGGAAGGAGAGAGCAGGGACACTGAATTTTTAATTCCTGTTTCTAACCTTTTTCTTATATATATATATTTTTTGTGAACAGTATGGTCCCTCCCTATGTCGCCTGCTGTCACTGAAAAAGTGATTATGTCTCAACACAATAAAACTCTGAAACTTATTTGTGACATGAGCATAACTCATTTATTGTTGTTTTCATACATGGTTTCCATCTCTTTTACTATTCACAATTATCATCACATATCCCTAGATATTAAGCTCTCTTGTCTTCCCATAAATCAGAGGAGCATAAAGCAAATATTTTTGTAAAGGTAATGTAGCCTTAGAACTAACTTGTCTCTTGAAAAATGAGCAATAAAAAAACTTATGAAGTGCAAAAAAAACATACAGAGAAGAGCAAAGGGATAACCTTGGAACAGTAAGCTAAAGAAAGGGAGTAGTGTTTCTCCTCTTGCTAGCAGGAACGGTGCAAAGATGGACCTCAGCAAAGAACAACAGTGTGCATAAAGAAAAAAAAATCCCATCCAGTAGAATCTATCTCATGAAAAAAGTCAGGTCCAGTGGAAAACAAAACAAAACAAAACAAAATAAAACAGTTCTTTGATTCATCTTTTTTCTGTTGTGAAGTGTGTTGCCTAAGAAAACATAAATCCTGTCCAGGTCAGGAGAGAAGAAAATGGTTTTTTCCCCCACGGATTGTTCTCTTAATGTTGTGGTTTTGCTACTCTATACAGAATACTTTACCTAACTCTCATCATAAGGAGCTGATTCAAAACAGATTCCCTAAAGAGGAAGCACAATTATAGTACTAAGTTAGGTATCAGAAAATGAAAACATTCAGTTTTGAGGACTCCATTGTATCTGCAGGATTCAAATGCAATTGAAAATGCCATCAGTTTTTATATGCAAGTAGCAAGACACAAAAGAAACAAAGATAAAGTGATGCAAAAAGTGGGAAAAGTCTTTAGGGACATTAAGCCAATTCAGAACAATATGGAAGTAATCAAAAGTCAGTCAACAAACCAAATAAGACTTCATAAAAGAAAAGTACGGACTAAAACTGACGCAACTTAAGGAAGTCTGGATGATGGGAGATGCAGTGTGTTTACATAAGAGACTAAGAGATTACAAAGCAAGATATGAAATAATTAGTGTTGGTTAAATCTCAAAAGGTTGGAGCTTTGTTTTAGTTAGAATAAGCACCAAGAAGTTTGCTGCTTAACCAGATCTTCTCTATGGTTTCAAGAAGTTGACAAACAAAACCAGAAGACTACGTAAAGGAAGAATATACAAGGGAATCCTTGCACTTTCTTCCATTAAGTGTCCCCTCCCTTGCATTCTGGAATATTTGTTAATGCTTCCCAGAGGTACTTAAAATTGATAATGACCCTAATGTTTCTTTCAACACCTTGATTCCCATGTAACATTTGAATTACAAATTATAATTTAGATGCACATGTTCTTCCAGAATAACTAGGTCCATTTTTTAAGACTTTTAGTTAGGGAAGCATGTGTGTTATTTCAAAATGTGTGTGGGTGGTTTATGCAGACAAAGTGGAGACATAAAGTTGAGGAAAAGTAAAACATCCACAATTTAGTACAATACTTTTTTCAAAGACTACAGGGAATGAGGGGATAGGATAGATCCAAATAATAACAAAGTTATTTATAATAACAAATAGTAACAGAGTTTAAAATGCTTGATTAGTTGTCAGAAGAGGAAAATGCAACAAACTGTTGTAAACAGAGCTGCACAGGGGAAAGAAAACAAAATGAATTAAAAGTTCCAAGCCTAACTGGATTATGGGTGTCACATGGGTGTTACAGATAAGGACTCAGCATAGCAGCTGTACTATTAAATGTGCAATTAGGCTTTTGCAGGCTGAATTTAAACTTCATTGTGATCAGGAATCCTGGGTTCCCAGTCATTCTTACATCACCTTTTGGGTGTATGCCCAGAAATTTCTCATCTTTCCTTTGCCTGAGTTCCTGGGTCTTACTCCATTAGAGAACCTGGACACTGATTCAGACACAGGAATTAGTTCTTTATTGCTTGCAGTGACACAGCTGAATTTGGAACAACGGCAGCTTACCTTCCAGGGGTAAAACAAGCCAATAGGAATGTGAGAGTGTAAAGATTGTGCCTCTATCTTTTTGGTAGGGAATGGGCTTGGAGATGTCAAAGGAGTTTTATCCACTCATCTCTCCCCCTTAGAGTTTTCCAAACATTTGTCTTCCCTCCCTTTCTGGGATAAAGGCATAGGTCACTAAATCTTCAGATGTAGCTGTATTTCTGTGCTTCATGCTATCTCTACATTTTACTATGTGGAATGTGGACTATCTCTCTACCTCCGATACAGCTATAGCTGCTCCATATAACATCTGCTCTTCCTGTACCTCTATTTGATTTCTCCACTGACTTACTTGCCAAAGCTTGTAGCTGACTCCAGTTACTGCTCAAGAAAATATTTTAAGGTCTTTTCTAATAAAAGTGTTTATATATATGTAATAGTTTCACTGAGCTAGCCCTTGGCTAGCAGCCAACACAGCCGTTCACCCACTTCCTCCCCACCCGCAGTGGGTAGAGGAGAGGATTGGGGGCAAGAATTAGGAGGCTTGTAGGTTGAGATAAAACCAGTTTAATAATAGAAATAAAAGAAAACTTTTTTAAAAAACAACAACAAAAAAACCCTAAACAATTAATATTATAATAGTAATGGTAATGATAACAGTAATAAGATATACAAATGAGGGATACCCAGTACAACTGCTGACCACCCACTGATAAGCCCGGCCAGTTCCCAGATAACGATCCCGGAGGAACAACAATCCTGAACTGAGACCACGATCCCGGAAGAACCAGAACCTGAGAGAAAACCCGTGCAAATCCACCCCCTCTTTCCAGTTAGCCCCAGATAACACACTAAACATGACAGATATGATCTGGAATATCTTACTGGCACATCCAAATGCCAGTTTTGAGTTTTGCTATTCACTGCGCTTCTCCCTCCAGTCCTAAAACAGCTCTGATCCAGCCAAACACGGTGGCCTTGAGCTCCAGCAGTAACTAATAACATTGGTACTTTTATCAATGATGTTCTCAAAGCAAGTCTGAACTGAAATCAAAACATGGCTCTTCTAGCTACTGAGAAAAAAATTAACTCTATCCTAGAAAAACCAGGACAATATATGATGAAATTTGTGTAGTTTGATGGCTATCAAATTTCTTTTTACAGATAAATGGTATATTTATTTAAGGTTGTATTAAAATTTCTGGAAATGTATCTTGTGAAAGCTGGCAAAGACTATATTGCACAGCTCTGTTCTGTAAACAGACTAGTATATGACTACAGGCAGCTTTCACATCCCTTACTGGGGTTTGACCTCCAGGTCCTGTGTCAGAATGGGTTGATTTGCATTGGCTTTCCATATGGCTAATGAAGAGAGAGAAGTTATTTTGTGGTTAGCTCAAACCAGAAGTTCACATCAGGTGCTCTGAATTACTCTGTGGAGGAATTCCTACCTCCTGCTGCTGGAGAAAGTAAGAAGTCTGTGGAAATTAGCATCCTAAACTGAATGCCTAGAATAAATCAGTGTAAATGTCCCACTTAACACTGTTTCTGTTATTCAAAGTCTACTGTGAAGTATGTAAAGCAACTGGAAATACAGGGTACTTTTCATGGCTTCCCACAGTACTTTGTATCAGCAGTGAGAATGACAACTTCCCATTAGAAGAGGAGGCACACTGGACAGCATCCGCTGTAAAGCCTGGTCCCCCTCTTAAGGAAACATCTTAAACTGGAAAGACATGAGCACTGGTAAGAGGGAAACTATAGACAGCAGACACAAAACCACTGACTGTTTCCATGAGCAGGAAAATGATGTAAGCTTCAAAGTGAAGTGCAGGCTGTGTTTCAAGCCTGCACATATTTCCATAGCTGTTGCCAGCTATCAGTTCTAGGAATCTGTAAACAGCAAAGACCATATCCCAGTTTTGGCTTTGCTAAGCAACTCTTTCCATGAGGTCTTTAAAGGACTAGGAAGGAACTCGAGAAGTTTAAAGGGATAATGGTATGTGAGTGTATTCTCAAAGTGTTTATCAAGCAGCAAAAACTAGGAATCTAAGCATGTGAGTTAAACCAGAATTTATTATTTCAAAGTGAAAGAGGGTATGCAGTCAGTTTTAGCAAATTTCAAGTTATTTTTGATGTGAGCTCTACTTTGATTGCACTCCTGGATTTACTGTTGTTGCAAAACATATGTTCCAGATTTTGCATGTCTGTGATCCCAGATGCTTAAAACATAGTCACTAACCAGATACATTGCAGAGAAAAAATCATCCTCTGTAGGTAGGAAATGTATTTCTATTCTTTAATATGTGACCCTATCCATAGGCTCTATTCATGTATGTTTTCCACCACTGAGTATTTTCTTTTTTTGCCACAGACTGCAAATTTTATTTGTGAATTATTGCAAATGTCATTTATTTTCCTTCTAATAACACAGTTTGAGTCAAAGTCAGTGACAGCTGCTGTGAGGGTATCACAAGTCTGCTTACTCTCTCCACCATGATTATTGTACAGTTGGCAGGTTTGTTGGTAGTCTCTTGAAAAAAAGCACAAGAAATTCAAGAGGTCAGGAGTTGCAAGTAGGTGAGATAAAGTAGTTAACTCAACTCTGAGAAGAATTTAACAGTTGTGAAACATCTGTGTTCCTGAAAAGTCCAGAGGACTCTGAAGAGACACATGATCCATCCAAATGGTCTTTATGTAGTTCTTTACCTAATACACAATAAGGGGACTCATTCAGTTCAGGAACATTTTATGTGAAGTAGCTTTGTGAATTGCGTTGTCCGTGTCTGCAGCACAGCTGCATAGTGGTAAGATCTCTCCAGGTTTCAGAACCTTTTTGCTAAATTGTGTGATACTCAAACACCAGTTCTGTGAATCACTGGGGACTGGCTGAAGGCTAAAGACATTTAATTTCTCACTGTGGCACACTTGAAAAGCTAGATCTGGCCCTAAGGGTATTCCAGTCATACAAAAAGTAATCACCACATAACAAAAGGCTGAGTAGTCATTTGTGGCTGATTTTGACTCTTTTCTGAAATAAAGAGAATTTGGAAACAAAAATGCAGTATATAATTCAAATAAAACTACAACATAATGTATGTTACTAATTTATGAACTACAGAACAAAGTGCTTTATTCTATTCTTTCTATTCTCATTTCTTTTTATCATTTTTTGCACGTAAATATTCATAAAATGTTCAACAACAGTCTCATTATTTTTAACTAGAATATACAATGGAGACAGCTGAGAAGCAAAGAGTTTTCTGTCAGACTCCTTAGTCTGTCTTCAAAAGCCATGTATACTGCCTTTACGATCGAGAGCTGATTTTGCTTTTCAGGATCAGCGTGACTAATACCTAATAATAATTACTGACAGTATCCAGACCCAAGCCTGCTATGAATTGCCTGCACAGCCTCCTTTTTTTTTTTTTCTCTCTTCTTACTCTCTGTATTGTTCTACTTTGTCTGAAATTTTAAATGTTGTATAATTGGTTTAACAGTCTTTTCTAAGGAATGAAGAAAAAAGCCCCAGTGTTTGATGATTGTTTCCCAGGTTTCCTCAGCTTAGCCTGTTAAGGACAGGTGCTAACTCTTATTAGACCCTGGAGAAGCAATGAATTTCCATTTGTTGCATTTCTCCTAGTCATGAAATTGGGAAGGCCAACTACACTAATATGATTTCACTCTTTTGTGTACAAAGAATCTAATAATGCAAACACTTAAACACATGTTTGGCTTTATACACATGAATAGTCCTATTAAAGTAATCTATTACTATTTTAAAAGATAAATGAACATGAAAAAATTTGCATTTAGAACTCTCTAAAATTAATGCTACTATTATATTTTATAAGTGTAATTTAAAGAATACAAAATTTAAATACACTTAAGTTTTAATTACAGACTTGCCATTGAAAGAGTCTAGGAGAAGAGTATATAAAGATATTCCAGTAATCTGGAACTCACAGCAAGGTGAGTTCCAGTTTGTTTCTTGATATGGAGCAAATTTACAACACTTTACCTGTAATTTTGCATGAAACCTGTAGTGCATTATAGTATCAAAGTAAAATGAAAAATAAAGAAACACAGAAACACAGATTTCCAAATACTTTTAGAAAAACCTAGTAGCTTTGTACTAATTCACTAAGGTAAATAAAAAGAAAATAGAATCTATAGATTAGAAAGATATATATCTTAGATATAGAAATCTAGAAAATAAAGATTTTGGGGATAAATAGCTAGCTCCTCTTTCAGTAATCATTAAATGAGTATGAAATCAAATCTGAAATTAACTCCAGCCCAAGAAGAAATTTAAAATATGGTAAAGAATGTGAAAATGCTGCTGTAAAAGCAAAGAGAGTGCACGACAAGAAAATCTGTGTGACTAGACTATCCTCAGTCAGAAAGTCTTACACAACAGTGTCTATAAATCCAAATCCAAGTGCATAAATAACTGTCAAACAGTCTGACAGAGAAAGGATCAGGATAACAGAGACAGTTGTTGGTAGCATAGGCTGGGAAGTCCAAATCAGGTCAGAAATCACATGCCAATACTGAATCTGTGAAACAACCACCAAAGTGAACCAGGCAGTATAGTAATCAGTTATATATCTTTAAAGTCTATAAGCAGTTCTTAAGATTTGGTTATATATTTGCATTCTGGATGCTGATATTTAAACAGAATGGCTATGTCACACTGGAAAGGATGATGCAGGGTGTTTGAGTAGTTACATTTCTGGTTCTACAGCAAGAAAACTCATAACTGAAAGTCAGTGAAGAAAAGAAGGCTTAAATTATTATTTTTTGGGCAGACCTATAAAGGTCTGTTTCAGACAAAATTTTGGGACTTATTTTTAACTATTGATAACACTGCTTCTCAAATGTTAGTAAATGTTACTCTCCCCCTCTACTCCGCTCTCATAAGGCCCCGCCTGGAGTACTAAGTCCAGTTCTGGAGCCCCCAGCACAAGAGAGACATGGACCTGTTAGAACAAGTCCAAAAGAGGCCACGAGGATGATCCGAGGGCTGGAGCACCTCTGCTGTGAGGACAGGCTGAAAGAGTTGGGGCTGTTCAGCCTGAAGAAGAGAAGGCTCCAGGGAGATCTTATAGCAGCCTTCCAGTGCCTGAGGGGGCGGGCCTACAAGAAAGCTGGGGAGGGACCTTTCATAAGTGCAGTTAATGACAGAACAAGGGGAAATGGCTCTAAACTGGAAGAGGGTAGGTTTACATTAGATATTAGAAATAAATTATTCACTGTGAGGGTGGTGGGACACTGGAACAGGTTGCCCAAGGAAGTTGTGGATGCCCCCTCCCTGGAAATGTTCAAGGCCAGGTTGGATGAGGCTTTGAGCAACTTGGTCTAGTGGAAGGTGTCCCTGCTCATGGCAGGGGGGTTGGAGCTAGATGATCTGTAAGGTGCCTTCCAGCCCAAACCATTCTATGATTCTGTGATAATCTGGAAAAAGATAAATGGCTGTAGAAGGTGGTGATTCATGGTATTTCAGTTTTTGTAGTGATTGAATACATAGGCTTGAAGAGTCTCAAAATTATAATATCTTGTGTTACAAAAAGCTTATTCTTTCTATAACGGTATCTTGACAGAATGTGGTGGAATGAGTAGTTCCCAGGGCATTAGCAAAGAAATAACGTGAAATATTTTTATTTTCTGTACCTGTTCATTATATCTTGAGGTTAAACAGGTATTGAGTTATATATACTGAAAAACAAACATGATTTTCCCATTGTAAATCCATGGTGATTACTCTCATTCACCTTCCTTAAGTTTCTGAGTCTTTTACTCTGAAGAGCACATAAAGGTTTATGAACTTCACCTGCATAATTGTGATTAGTTTACAGCTGTTAGGACGTGGACATTGTAAAATTGTCATACTTGCCAATCTCAGCAGTAAAAGTATGATCCTGATACAAGCACGGATTCTTGTGGTTAATCAAATGACAGCAAGATGAAGCCCAGAGCTGATCTATACTATTGGGAGCTATTGGGAGTCTAGTTTTCTATCTTTTCAGGCTGAAAAAATGTTATAATATTTTGTTTCTCCCTTTTGCTGTAGAGGGCAAATTATTAGTATGATGTGCCAGGTCGCAGCTCAGCAACTGAATTGGTGAAAGATTATAATATCTTCATAACATTGCTTCCTTAATCTGTCTAATCAATTTGTCAGTATTCCTGAAAGTTGTGCTCAGGGCTAGCAACTGAATATGGTCTTGAGTGATATGTGATTACATGATTGCAGCAGCACAGGAAGTTACATTGCAAAGAAGAAAATAAATATTTAAATGTAAGATAAGTCTTGTTTACACACCTAGAGAGAAAGTATTCATTTTAATAGTTCAATCATTGAAGTTATCTAAAATAGGCTGTGAATTTATTTTATAAAAGCATTGTTATATTTTTCCTCTTTCCTTATCATTTAAAACAGAACAATAAATTATCTTGATGATTCTTTTATTTAACTCTCTCTAGACTGACTGCCGTTCACAAATCAATAGTTTGGTGTAAAGTAATGTTCTGCTCTGCCTTGTATTTGCTGACTTCTGAGGAGTCTTTTTTTCCAAAACATACTTCCTTTTCTCCTGTATTTGCTACATTACTTGAACTCTGTCTGCCAATACAGCTAAGTGTCTGTCAGCATTTCCATTATGAGCCACCTATTTGGGGTTCATAATTCAAATGTTCGCATTAGACTTAAGCTGAATTAACAACAATTTCTTAGCCAGGGTTAAGGCTGTTTATAGAAGCCCAAAGAATTGCTTCTATAATCACTCTGAAATGTGGTTTGTTTTCATTTGAGCACCCACAATATTTGGACAACAGTATCTTTTCTGTAATCACAGAAATATTGAATTTTAGTCGATTTATATTCCTTCTTTCTATTCTTGAAACTCAAATTAAGCTGAGTTTTCAGTCTCAATTTATTTTGAGAACTAATTAATGTTAGTCTTCAATATGATCTAGATAGAATGGCTTGATAATACTTGGAAAAAAATCCTGTTCAAATAAAACTATAAATGTTTAAGTTCATGTTTTTATTCTGAGAGTGTCATGATTTGGAATTTTACCTCACAGATGAGGTAGGAATTCTTCCATGACAAGGAATGTGCAACTTGCTTTGCCTAGGCAGTTTTGTTCATGTGAGTTCGAGTCTCCCTCTGAGATTCTGTATCACAAGTTTGTTGTTAAAGAACATTGTTATACTGCAAAATTTTTCAAGTGTTTTTGCAAAAGAGTGCCATAGTTTTGGTGATCTTAGTGCACTACTGTTACATTCCTGATATAGCTCCCACCTCAAGTTGGAACTGATGGTTCAGTATTAAAATATTATCTTTTTCTCAGTGGCATCCATTATTTTATGTGTTGCTTCTGATAACTTTGGTAACAATGTGCAAGATGTCACATAAAGTTGTATTACAACTTTTCTTGGAAATTGTGTGTTGTAAATGATTTGTGAGACATGAGGAGAGAGGAGGGAAGAAACACTCTGCTGGGAATGACTATTTGTCACTTCAATGTGTGTTTGAGAAGTATAAAAAGAAAAGTGATCTCACTCTCCACCTTTGACATGTAGACTTCTTTAGAAATGTTCAAGCTGCTGAACTCACAAAGCAGTAGGCAAAAGATCTCTTGTGCAAGAGGTGTGAAAATTTTCTAATGTGGCTTTCAGCCTGTATCCAGCAGATTCCTTCTTAACTGATGAAGTGTGACTATGAAAAGCTAGGCACTGACATCATGCAGCAAGCTATGCATGTTAAATTCAGATGAAAAAAAAATCTAGAACACACTGCTGTAGTCCAATTCTTTAATAAGAAACATGTCTTGAGACACTGTAGTCACCCTTATTACTGAGTAGAGTATGTTTAGTTGTAGTCTACCACCTGATATTCTTTGGCTCTGTCACAAGGTCTGTCTATACATTATCTTTGTCCATGACAGCAGAAGTTGCTGTCAACAGAGGCTGAGAACTTTTAATTTTGTCCTCCATTGCCTCCCTGATTGGCTACTGGCTTTGCTGAAAGTGGGTCTGTTTTATTTTCCTGAATCCAAAGTAACCGTAGGTAAGAAAAATTCATAAAGATACACTGGCATCTGAGCTCTAAAGCTGAGAGTGAAGGCAGATCCAGTAGAACAGTTATCTTTAGAGTCACCAGGGATCAGGACCAGGCAGGGCGAGTGTGGGAGCCAAGGCAGGGAGCAGCATGCCTGCACCCAGCTGGAGCCCAGCTGGGGGTTGGGCATGCTTGGGTCACTTGTGCCAATTTTAAAAAACTAAAACACCTCAGCAGAACCAGACCAGTCAATGCCTCTTTTCACTAAAACTTAGGTCTCCTGTTGGAGGAAGGTCAACACCTGCCTATTACTCTGTTAGATAAAGACACTGGCCCCAGATGGCATTTACACAGGTCTCCCAAATTCCAGGCTTTCATCACAACCATTGGTGAATACAAGGCACATGAAGATTTTTTATTTATTTTCTGAATGAAAATGCCTACAGTAATATATCTTTATAATATTTTTAGTGCTGAGCAAAATTTATTTTTGACAGAAAATATCTAGCTTGGTTTAATAAATGTATGCATGAACACATGCAGTTAGCTTTTGTATATACTTGTACATAAACAGGAACAATAAGTAAATAAATACAATGAGGCCAGATTTTCTAAATTAAATGCCATTTCCTGCAGTTCCTTTAATAGACAAACCTTTTCCACATGAAGATGAATTCCGACTTTATATTTAAGGAAAGAGCAGAATCTCACAATCATTTTTACCAAACAGCAAACAGACATACTGTCTTGGCATAAGAACATCAATTGGCTTATTTAAATGTTTTTTGCCTAATCATAAAGATTTATGTTGTGCTTCATTGTCAGTATCATTTGTCATTAAGGTGACATTTCTCTTCTTTAAGAACATTGTCAATACTTCATGTTGTCTCTCTAAGCAGTAAAGGAGGCCTTGGACACATTCCTGTGTGAAAAGAAAGGTAAGGCAGTTGTTATTACTGAAAGTGGATAAAATGTATTATGTAAGTAAAGAATTAAACTTGCCTTATAATTTGTGTGAAAGGATGGGGATAATAGACATCAGACACCTGTTAATCATCAGTAACTCAGAATCACAGTGCAGACGAGTAGGATACAGATAACCCTTTGCCAAAACATCCCCACTTTCAAACACTAAAAAAAAAAAAAAAAAAAAAAAAGAGGTGGGGGGTAGGGGACTAAGCTTCAAAGCATCAGTCTGTAATTCCACTGAAGAAAAAATATAGTAGTAGGGTGATTTTTTTGTGTGTGACATTTTGTCAAATTCTGCAAGCATCCAGTAAAAAAAAAAAACATTTAATTTTCTCAAAGAAATACAAACTAACTTACTTATCCAGAAAGTCTTGTGACTAACAGAAGGTAACTCAATTTGGCTCTCATTCTGTTTGTGAATTTGTGAACTTAAAACTAGCAACTGCTTAGATATCTTGATCATGACCCTACAGCATTTACTTTATGACAAGCAAACACATTACCAGCCGCTAGTGTGTATTTTTGAATCTTCAGCAGGGCTGGTTTCCCAAAGCTTAAAGCAACTGACAAGGGAAGTAAATTTTAAATGGAATTTTAATCTGTGGCTGCCAGCTCTGAAAATACAGTTGTTAACAGAGAGCTATCAATCAGCAGAACTTTTTCTACTAGGACAGTGATTTTTGATGCAACAATATTTTCATGTGAATGTTGATACCATATCTTTCCTACAACAGTTTTCAGATGGGACAAGGATTGGTATAGCAACAAAAAATAAAAAGGGGAGATTTTTTTCTGAAACCTGATCTGAATCGCCTATTTAAACAGCTACAATCCAACTCAGATGTTGTAGTACAGCTGATGCGTGTGAAGTCCAGAGTATGACTGTGGGACAGGAAATCTACTGGGAAGCAGTGACTTTGAAAGATCTTTAGGGTAACAGGAGATAGCATGCAGTGCTGTGATTGAGAAGACTAAGACCAGAATATAAAGGATTAAAAAGGTGTGAAGGTGACCTATTATCTGAATAAGCAGCCTCACATAAGGATGTTCAGTTTTTGGAGGAGAAAGGTGACTTATTTATTCTATCCAGGCAACTATCCTAGGCCAGAGACCTCATGCAGAAGAGACCAAATTTCTCAATCTGAATGGCAAAAATGTAACAAATTCCAGTGGTTGGGAGTAGGTAATTACAAAATGCTGGTGTTTAGCACTGATAATTTATCAGTCAGAAGTTACTATCTGGAAGATGGGAGTATGAATTTTGTCTGAAATTATCTAGATGTTTTAATGTTTCCAGAAGAAATTCTATAAATTATGCGTAGATATCTAAGCTAGGCAGCATTAGAGGTTCATTCTTATTTTTGTGTCTATAAATGTTTGAACCTTTACCTTGAAAATATTCATTCATGGGCCTTAACTGTGCTTCTTTCAACAACATAATGGAATTTCCTGCCCTGAGTAAAAAGTTAATTTTTTAAGACAACTAACTAAATGGTCAGGAACACTTTTTTTTTTTCTTTTTTCTTTTTTTTTACTTCCCCCTTCTGTGCAATTGGCCAGAAATATTCATTCAGCCTTTTCTGTCTTTTCCTGTCTTCTTGGAGGAAAGATGCTGGAGGAAGTCAGGCCAGTAGAGAATGCAGAATATAGTTGTTGTGATTTATTAATGTATTTAGCATTAAACTGACCATATTTTTTGACTGGGAAGGAATGCTTCCAACACATTAATTGATAGGGTTTGGTAGGTCTAATCTGTGTTGGAATAGCCCACACAGATGGTACATATGCAGCATCTTCATTTAAGGGCATCAGTGGCACTTTTTTTCCTTTTTTCTCTGTCTGTGGTCAATAGTTATGTAGACCCCAGAAAACGTAAATAATTTAGTCTATGATTACTTGACTCGTTATGGAGTCACCTATCAGTTAAAGCAAAGGAAAACCTATAGTAATCAGGAATTTAGACTGGATAAGCTCACCTAGAACTTCATGTATTTATTTTCAATATTATATTTTCTATCTAGAATCTTAACCTCTTCTGTAAGGAGTCCATAAAATACTAGGAATTTTGAAAGATGAAATATTAGAAACCCATTTGCAATGGACTAATTTTTTCTGTTGAGAGTTGTTCATTTTAACTATTACTTTGTTATTTTTAATGAGAAGGGCATGCTAATAAGATCTGATAAGTTATTTAGGGTTTTTAAATTATATAAGATTCTTATCTTAGTTCATGCAATTCCTTTTAAAAAGTGTCAACATTCACATATGTTAAATTAAGTGTATGAGAAAGGCTGCCATTTTCAAAACATTCTCAATAATGACAAATAACCTGAATAGCTATTTGACTCTCCTACCTGCTGTACTTCTTAAGTTCATGTTAAATTTAGAGAAGGCGAATTTCAGAGATATGTGGCAAGGCTTAGCAGTAAGAGTAATAGCTGTTTCGTAAGACAACACTAAATCATTGTGAAAACCAAGTATCACTAGTTTGTTGTATGCAAGAGAATAATGTATGACCCAAGAAGGTTTCACTTTTTGCAGTGTTTGTGGCTAGGCTGAAAAATACAGATTTTTGACTGTAAAGAATAACAGCAGTAATAAGAGGCTATGTAATTTATAAAGGATTATTTGAGTCTTTTTTCCCCCCTCCTGTGATATTCTTTCTGCCTTAAATCTGCCATCTACGTTATGTTCAGTTTAATACAGTCTGGTCTTTAGAAACACAGACTTGTAGAAAGCCCAACTAATTTTTCTTCACGAATGGGTAAAACTCAAAATAAAAATGTCTTTCAATCCATAAAGAAAGACAGGCCAAATTAGGCTTATAAAGGAAAAAATCCATTTCATGCTTCTTTAAAGGACCCTTCATCCTTACAGTCCCTGCTCAGAGGCACCTAGGGGAGCTGCTTCTCATATAACTTTCAGCTGCCATAATCCTCTTTTCTCCACCTCAAGATAACCCATTGAATTGCATGTCTGTGACTTCTTTTGTTTTAGCACTGTAAGTGTGATACTGCATCACTATGGTTTGGATTGGTTTACAAAAAGGCATATTTTTAGAACAATCACTTTCCTGTGATGTAACGGACATATGTGTAGTGTCACATTTTGGCTATTTCACTAGCCTAAAAACAAAACATTCAGTAGATGATTTATGAGCATAGGACTTCCTTTACCCTCTAGACTATTATACTCTCCTCTTTTGTTCACTAGAGGTTAAAATTTATAACTTATAGTTGTACTGTTTCATTTTCAATACCTGTCTCAAAAATGAAAATTGCCAAGGAGGCCACTTTAACTGTTTCTCCCGCAGCTCAGTCAGTGAAGGAGCACTGGAATTGTTCTGACATGCTGCAGTCATCCAACAAACATGTAGCATGTATACATGAACTAGTGCCGCCACATCCGTAATAGTACTCTAACAAATGCTAACGCTTCTTTAACAGTGAAGTACATATCAGTCACACCTGGGTTCATTGCTTTTTGGGAATATTTCTAACATAGATTCTCCAAGCTAGAATCAAGGTCACACGCTTTCCTCAAAAATAAAATTAAACAAAAAAAAAATAAAAAGGTTTCAATATTAACACCTCAATGTCCTATGTGCAGCTTGCTCCATTGTTTTAGTTTTGTATTCTTGAGAATTAGATCAGGTTATTTATAATAGTGTGACCTCTTCATTTTTTTTTTTTTCCAAAATATTGGAACTAAACCACCATATTTTCCCCTTAGCCTTCAGAAACAGTTAGGTGTTTTCTGTATGATAGATTTACATACATATGAAACCACAAACTTATGGCTGTGGCTACAAGTTTGTGCCTTCAGTTTTCAAAACTTCAAACAGTAAATAAGTCTGGCAATAAATGCTGAAGTATCCACAGAAACCTTTGATGTGCTGTGATACACCTGTGGTCACAAATCATATAACTACCACCCACAACAAAATTAAGACTGGAAATAAAACTTCTGAATCCAAACCAGCCAATTATTTCAGCCCTGAACACAGGGAAAAACATGCCAAAATGGCAAATGACAAATTCCAACATTAATAGGAGCACCATTACACACTTTCTCTTGTTATAACCAATCTTAAAAGCATCAGAGGAAAAAAACTCACCCATCGTGTTTCCCTCCTTGTGAATGTAGCAGAAACATAAAGGTTTTCTCATGGACAGCCAGCAGAAGCACCAAAATGGTATGAATATATCAAATAATATCAATGTAGCAATATATCAGACAGCAAGCTCCTGCCTTGTGTTGCATTCCTGGATATATTCCAACACATCCCAAGCATAAGAATCCACCTTGCAGTTTAAGGTTCTATCTTCAATAATATTTTTTCTATGATATGATTCTTCCTATAAGCTTAGCTGTCCCTTCATTTGTAGCACAAAATACATAGTTTAGTTGTAATATTTTTCATTCATATTTTCATTGATTCATATTCTCCTGAAATTTCATTCTGATTTTGGAAAACAGAATTTGTCTTGAGTTAAAGCAAAGCAAATTCTATTTGAAAATTATAATTGTCTTTCTTACATGTGGGTCCCATTAGTACCTCTTTTATATTGTTAATGCACTTTGACCTTAATGTTCTATTTTTCAGAAGTTGGATTTTTTATTTTATTAAGTTCATGCACTTTTAAGAAAGGATAAGTCCTATCAAACTGGCATTGATTTTAGATTTTTTTTTCCTTAGGAAACCTTTTTTAGAGATGTGATAACTTTTGAGATGATCTGGAAAGGTATTTAAAGCACAGCAATGCTTCTTATCAGTTTATGTGGTTACAAAGCTCCTCCTGGAAAACATATGACACCTATTACGCTGCCATCACATTCCAGCTTTAGTGGAACAGCTGGTGGCTTGAAGTGTCCAGGGCTGTATAGCTTTAGTGAAGCTCAGTTTTCAGATGCTTGGTAAAAGGTGAGAGTTGATAGCTTTATATTAACAGTCAAAAATTATAAGAAATAATAAATTTCAAATAAGCTTATGCTATATATACTTACAATGTAGGAAATTCACAAACGTTACAGATATAATTTTTAGCATACTGAATTGTGTAAAAACATCTTCCATGTGGAACTGATCAGCAATAATCGTGGATAATTGGTATTTTTGAAGCATAATCCTTGTATTGGGTTTGCGTGGCAAGGTTTTGGTAGCGGGAGCGGGGGTCATAGGGGTGACTTCCGTGAGAAGCTGCCAGAAGCTTCCCCCGTGTCCAACACAGCCAATGCCAGCAGCTACAAGACAGACACACCACTGGCCAAGGCTGAGCCCAAAAGTAATGCCACTGTGATAATAGAATTAGAGAAAAAGCGGAAGAGAAAAAAAAAAAAAAAAACAAAAGCTGTGCACTTTGCAGCTGGAGAGAGAGGAGTGAGAAGAGAAACAACTCCACAGACACCAAGGTCAGTGAAGAAGGAGGGGGAGGAGGTGCTCCAGGCACCGGAGCAGAGATTCCTCTGCAGCCTGTGGTGAAGATCATGGTGAGGCAGATTGTCCCCCTGCAGTCCATGGAGGTCCATGGTGGAGCAGATGACCCCCTGTAGCCCGTGGAGGACCCCACGCCGGAGCAGGTGGATGCCTGAAGGAGGCTGTGACCCTGTGGGAAGCCCGTGCTGGAGCAGGTTCCTGTCAGGACCTGTAGCCCGTGGAGAGAGGAGCCCACGCTGGAGCAGGTTCCTGTCAAGAACTGTGGCCCCATTAAGAAAGGAGCCCACGCTGGAGCAGGTTTGCTGGCAGGACCTGTGACCCTGTGGGGGACCCACGCTGGAGCAGTCCCTTCCTGAAGGACTGCACCCCATGGAATGGACCCATGCTAAAGCAGTTTGTGAACTGTTGGTCATGGGAAGGACTCACATTGGAGAAGTTCATGGAGGACTGTCTCCTGTGAGAGGGACCCCACGCTGGAGCAGGGGAAAAGTGTGAGGAGTCCTCCCCCTGAGGAGGAAGGAGCAGCAGAAACAATGTGTGATGAACTGACCCCAACCCCCATTCCCTGTCCCCCTGTGGTGCTGCGGGGAGGACATGGAAATCGAGAGAAAAGTTGATCCCAGGAAGAAGGGAGGGGTGGGGGAAGTGTTTTAATATTTGGGTTTATTTCTCATTATCCTCTGATCTGATTGGTAATAATTTATTTTTTTTTCCCCCCAAGTCGAGTCTGTTCTGCCCATGCCAGTAACTGGTGAGTGATCTCTCTCCGTCCTTATCTCCACCCACGAGCCTTTCATTATATTTTTTCTCTCCCCTGGCCAGTTGAGGAGGGGGAGTGATAGAGTGGGCTTTGGTGGGCATCTGGCATCCAGCCAGCATCAACCCACCACAGTTCTATACATAGGCACCCACTTAATCATTTTTTTTCTCTTTGGCCTGTAATTTTAATGCAATTGCAAACATAGTTTTCCTGTGATTTCATCTAACTCTAGCATCTGTGTTTAGTTGACTTAAATCATGCTCATGTTTCTCAAGTGAAACCACACGCTAACCAAACCCAGTTTATTAAAATCTTAATGTTCTTCTAAAAACTTCTAAGCAACTCACAGAACACAAATAGAAAATTATGTGGGGTTTCAAGCCAGGATTACTACAAGGAACAAACAAAACTTGGTCTTGTGGTTGCAAAACTTCAGTATAATTCCCTCAGAAAAAATAAAGGTACTAATTTTTAAGATTCAAAAGGATTTGAGGCCTCCTTCTTGCTTTTGATAGACACATTCTATGAAACGTCTTACATTTGCTGATCTATGCACTACAGAAGGTGCTGCACCTTGTTGAAACTCTTTTGAAAACTATATTTTGGTTACTGAGCTGTCTTTATTCAAACATTAATACAAGCAGGACTTGTTACAATATGGTCATAAAAAATTATCAAAGATTGTGATGTTCTTTTTGGCAAGTCTTTATTCTGAGTTCAGGAGATGTACAAAAGTTTGGAAGAACTATTTGGGGAATATTTACCTATACATTGATTTTGGTATTTGTTTGTGAGAGTTTTATTTTTTACACAGATTGCTTAAATTCTCTAGTCTGTGGTCTGGCTCCACAAACGGTTTTAGCAGCAAACTGTTTTCTAGGCAAGGAATTATAGCAAAGGCACAGGTACAAAAAACAGGAGAATGGGAAACAACTTTTTTTTTAAGTGTTTGCTGTCAATACACCATTTTGTATACTGCCTACTTATTGCTTATTGCTATCGTACACTGTTTCTACTCTCAAGTATAATACTGATTCTTTAGGATTTATAAGCCTGCAAGGGACTGCAGTCATGGTCCAGACACATGTGTCCTGTATTATAGAGGCCTGACACATGGAGTTCTTTGAATCAGATCTGTGATTTCCTTCTATCTGATCTTGTTTTCAAGAATTTACACAGCAGGCAGACCAGCATGTTTCTGCTTATTGCCCTGATTAATGACAGTCTGTGCTGCTCTACCTTTTCCAACCTGAAATTGACTAGCATACATCTTCCAGCCATTGGATTTGGTTATGCCTTCTTCTGTTATAGAGCCATTTATAATAAGATAGCACTTTTACTTTTCGATACATTGTCATAAGCGAAACAGTCTTGAGTTAAGGAAATGTATTTGAATTATTGACAGTAAGCATAAACTTCTGATCATTGATTTGAATGTTGAAAGGGGAAAAAAAATACAAGCACTTCAGTAAACATCTATCCTCCCCTCTCTGCAGCCTCAACTTCTCATGTACTTTCTGCAAGTTATTCTCAGTCCATCAGTTTACCTGATGGACTTCACCCTTTTAGTTTGTAGCCAAAAACAGCCTGCTCTCTCACCCTCCCCCCCTGCTCCAGGTAGGAGGACAGAGAGTTGGAAGGAAAAGGGCAAGGAGACTCTCAGGTTGAGATAAAAACTATTTACTAATTAAAATAAAATTATAACAGTAACACCAGAATATACAAATGAGTGATACATAGTGCAGTTGCTCACCACCTGCTGTCCGATGCCCAGCCTGTGTCAGCCAGAGATCCCAGAGCAGAAACAGTCCCAAAACTGAAACCCTGGAAGAGTGAGCCAGAGCGATCCCTGAGAGAACACCCCCATCTTCCGGTCAGCCCTGGTCAATATTCTGACATGACGTGATATGATCTGGAATATCTCATTGGCACATCCAAATGCCAATTTTGGGTTTTGCCTTTTGCTACACTTCTCCTTCCCAGTCCTAACGCAACTGTGAACCAGCCAAACAAGGTGGCCTTGAGTTCCAGCAGCAACTAATAACATTAGTACTTTTACTAACATTCCTCTCATAACAAGTTCTACACTGAAACTAAAACACAGCTATTCTGACTACCAAGAGGAAAATTAACTCTATCCTGGCAAAAATCAGGACAGAGGCTGAAATGCTCTGCCCAAGAGCTTTTCCCTTTTCTGTGCACAATCACCTCTTTTTGCTGGCGGTTGCTTCACAGTTTTCCTCCACATGTGTTTGCAGCTCTGTGTCCTATTGTCCCTGCTCCAGTGCAGCTCACCCACAGGTTGCAGGCCCTTCAGGGATGTACCTACCCACTTCTGGCATGACAGCCAACCCAAGAGCACGTCTCCAGCTGCCACCATCTCTCAGTGCTTCTCTGCAGTATGTCTGAGTCGGGCACCACATGCTGCTCTGATTGAATATACTTTGGCAAGTAATTTTAAAGTTTTTACTTTTTGCCACTGTTGCTTAAGTAGGTTTCAGAGCCAGCTGCCATGTTTTTCATCTGTTCTCCTATGCAGGTCACAGCGGCAGCCCCCTGCTCCTTAAGCATTGTAACTTCTTTACATGCACATACACAATAATAAACTCACTATTACTGCTTCTTCTGGACAAATAAATAGGTTAAACTAGTTAAACATCTCAAGGTAAAGTTCATTTTCCAGATATCAGACTTTAATTGTACTTATTTTCAAATCCTTTATAACATCATTTTTAGAGTATGGACAGTGAACGCGACATACCGGTACACAGTCATCTACAGTGTGTAGAAACGCTGACCTCACTATTCAGATTTAAAAGTTTACCTACTAGGATACCTGCCATATTTGTTGCTGCTGCTCCAGTGTGTAATATAAACTGCGACTGGTGTCCAGCGACTTACCTACAACTAGCACATCTTCCCCTATCTGAAGAAAAACAATTCAGTATTCTTGTGGCAGTTGGAGTGTCCTGTAGAAGTTTCTTTATTCCTACTGTTTTATGGCTTTTGCTGCCTGATTTAGAAGTCATACCCAAAAAGACTGCTGAACTATTGCTCCAGCTCTTGCAAGTGGGGTAAAAACTTCCATTTCAAGTGTGCAAGTAAGTTTCAAGCAGTACTACCTCTATTTCACTTTTTGACAACCAAACCTGGGAGATTAGCACTGCCTCCTACTAGTCTTATGGGTTCAAACCAGAGCAGCTTTGTATCATATGAAGGTGATAATCCTCTCAAAGGGCACAGGAAACATTTGCTAGCCTTGAACTTCATTAGACAGCTTGCAGTGAACTCCGATAACATTAAGTACCAATTATGAGTAATTATTTTTCAGAGATTTATAAAGAAAAAATTTATAAATGATACTTTAGTTCTGCTTCTGCAGGACCACCTGTAAGTTAAACACCTCTAGTTTAAACATAACAGTATAACTGCTAACTTGGTACATCCATGAGCCTTATATTGCTGGAGGCTGCTGGAGCACTTCTGTCATTGTGTGCTTGCCTCCTGCTCTCACATTGCCTGGGCACACATTGCAGGGAACAGACTCCTGGGCTGACAGATCACTTCTCTCCCACACCCTTCCTTCCCACAGGGAGACCAGATGTGTTGGGAGGGCCAACACCATTATCCAGGTCTTTAGTTTGCAGATGGAATAATTAAAATGTAGGATTCAGTGGCTATTTGTTTTATTCTCCCTATTACCTGAAATTACCCTTTTGCAGTCAGCCCAGTGCTCTCAGGGTAGGAGAACCTGTTTTCTTTCTCCTGTTCTGATTAAAACAAAAGGCATGAAATTGTTTCTTCCAGTGGCCTGCTGCACAGCCTCCTGTAACTGGCTAATTGTCCTCCTACAATTATTGCCCTAGTTGAAATACTTTCACTATTAGATGCAAGGTCTATGTAGGTCATCTGGTTTCCTGGAAAAGTTGGGCTGCAGTGAGACATGAAACCAATCTACCTTATCTCTGACCTTTCTCATTTGCTAACATTGAAGCTCTGCCACAAAAAGCTGGTTTAATGGAAAGTATGTCTTTTGAACACAGGGATCATTAAAGTAGGAGATCAAATTTTAATATATTCAGAGCTTTAGTGTACAATACCATGTGAAATAACAATCTTCCTTTGCATATTCCTTTCAGGCAGTAATTTATATTATGTAGAGTCACATATGTGACTATGAAACTTTGACACACTCTGGTAAAATATGGCTTCAAGTTTCAAGTTTAGACTGCATGTGCCTGTAAATAGCTATCCAGCTTGGATGTGCTTACAGTTGCATTAGATGTATGCAAACATGCAAAATAGATGTTGTTTTACTTTTAGATTTGGCTTTCAGCTTTTTATTTTATTGTGTAAGATTATCTGCCATACTGTCTTCCTATTTCCTCTCTGGATAGAGATATACTCTCAGATGGAAATTATGCCATAGTTTAGTTGTTTTAAAAATAAAATTATGTCTATCATTAACCTGTTTTGAGATTAACTGCATGTGTAAAGAAATATCAAGTATCTTATTAATGGAGAAATTCCTTTGAAATAGTACAATTAAATTTTCTGTTGCCTCCTAAAACCATCAACATCTAATCTTTTAGTTTGTTTTTTTTTGGGGTGGAAAAAAGTCCTTATCAATACTAAAAACCTGTTTAGCTA
This sequence comes from Caprimulgus europaeus, assembly GCA_907165065.1. The sequence goes on from OU015527.1 coordinate 17,470,182, forward strand.
GCTGTTTTTATTTTCTCCAGTTAATGCCTGCTTTATATTCAATACAGTCTTTTACTTTGTATTTTATCTTTGGCTGTAGCAGCATTCCACCAGGGTAGAATTCTTGGCTTGCTTAGAACTGGACTCTGTTGTTATTTATTATGTGACAGAGGGGCACTAGAGGTAGCTTTCCTTCATTGGCAATTTGAGAGCTAAAGGGCTGAGAGCCTGCACAATTATGGGCACAAAAGTAATGCATCAAATCAGGGCTCCTTAGAAATCTACATATATGGCTAGTTGGGCTACCTATTATTCTACCTATCATGCACAGCAATTTACAAATTTCTTTCTGTGCCAAAGTGCCAGCCAGAAGCCTTGTATACGCACATCAGGACCTTAGTAAATTACACTGAGAGCAATCAGATAATGTTATTAATATGACTCACTTCAGTGCAATTTCTTTGCTCCTCCCTGCATGATTAATTACAACCAAATTGATGTTGCCAGCAATGATTAATTTGCAAGTTGAGATGCAGAGTAAATGAGCTAAGCAAAACTGAGTTGGCATTGCCCCTTATTTAAGAAACTGCACAAGGGATCACAATTCACAGCTAACCTTGTGATCCATTACTGCACTTGCATAAAAATTAGCTAGGTTGAATAGCTGAAAAATTACAATTTATCGTTTTGTGATAGCTGTTTAGAAAAAAAAAAAATATTTGGTTTAGTTTAGCTAAATGAGAAAACGAAGAGGGTGAATCAGGCTTTTACTGTGAAATTTCTGTGTAATTCAAATTCTTGATCAGGTGAAATAAAAATGCCAAGCCTTAGATAGGGAGCTGAAGACAAGAACCAGATTCTTGATGTAATTTACTAAGTACTCTGGGAAAAAACAAAACAAAACAAAACAAAACAAACCCCACCAACCCACTGAAAAGAATAAATACATAACATGTCATAATGTTTTTTCCTTTAATGATAATAATAAATCCATCTAGGAACTACAATTACTTACCACATTGTACATAAGTCAGAACTGCAGTCTTTATTAAGGTCTGTATCAGAATTTTACCTTACTGTGCATTACTGAGTATTTGAGCAGATTCCATGTATAACCAATAGAAGTAGTACATTTGAGGGGCTTGCAGACACCCTAAAAAACTGACAGAATTTTTTTAAATCAAATTTTCTTATGAGGTATACAGCATTCATTGAGTAGAGGTGAAAATCAATTCAGTCCTTTTCATTGAAGTAATGAATTTTCAGCTGATGACAAGTATTTCTGAGGAATGAGAGAGATGACTGGCAGCCTACCTTAAGTTCCTTTTCTACTACTTTAAATTATTTTTGACATAAAAGTCGATTAAGAAATTAAGTACACTTTTAGCCACAGCTATTTGCAGTTTCATAGCAGGGGGGCTCTTGACTTTTGGTCAGTATGTCCTTTCAGAGAGAAAAGTTTTTGATCCCATCTGGCACAAAGGAACCTGAAGTAAAAGGCCCTTCTGATTTTGAAGGTCTTACATCAGTCCACAAACCACTGCACTGGAGATAATGTGACTTATCAGTTCCCTTGGAAACTCTGCTTTTAAAGTTGCTGGTTTAGTATCTGCCATACTGCCTGAGAGCTGGTGTCTAGGTGATTCACTCCCCACCATGTTCCTGAGCATTCTGTGGCAGTTTGAGAGTAAAAGGAGCAATGCTAGGATGAGTACCAAGAAAAGGTCGAGGGTGGATTAAATTGTAGTGGTGTAAAGATTCAAGAGCCTAGTTAAAGATAAAAATAGCAAAAGCCTTGGAAGCAGCTAAGACAACAACCATGCATCCTAGTCAACTTTTGCTCTTCTTGCACTCCTTTTTCAAAACTATCTGCCACAGATAAGCAGATAGTTTTTGGACCACGAGCTGCAATGTCCCATGAGACACTCCTAACCCCTATGCTGAGCAGCTGATGTCTCCCTGGCCCAGTGGATACAAGCTACCTTATTCAAAGAGGAACAGCTCCAGTAGGCAATGTAAAGGGATGCTCACCCAAACCCAGCTGTTGCTTAGTGCTAGAGTCGAGACTAAGGATCTGACACTGCATATTTTATACCTCAGTAAAATAAAAAATCTCAATCTGTTTGCTCTTTGGGGATAAATGGGTCACACACAGGTTTCCTCTCTCCTTCCCTCTCTCTTAACACAAGCACATGTACTCTGTTTTGAAATGTCTGGGATTTATCCCAGCACAGAAGGGAATAACTTAAATTTCAAGTATTGTGTGGGAGGGGAAAGCCATTTCCCAACTACCTTTAAATCTAACGCCAAAAAAAGGATGCAAACACTGTTAACTACCAGCAAATCAACCTATAATCAACCTTCAACCTTCTGCTTGTAGTTATCAGAAAGTATGCCTCCATAATTGTAGATACTCTTTTTTAGTATAATAGCTTACATTGTTGTACATAGAGAGACACAGGATAAAGGGATATAGAGCATAAACCTTGTTCAAATGTCTTAGAACTAACCTAATCTGGATCAAGACAGTGTAAATTTGAGCAGCAAGGTGCTAAAAAACTATTTAAATTGAAAATTGAGCTTTACTGCTCAGCTATTTTTAATGACTTCATGGAATCATAGAATGGTTTGGGTTGGAAGGGACCTTAAAGTTCCAACCCCCCTGCCATGAGCAGGGACACCTTTGATTTACGTGCAATAAACTTATTGACTCCTTTCTTTGTGAAGCAACACTATAGTTGTTGTGTACCCAGTGTCCTTAAATTAGCAGCCTGTTGGAGTTACAATGCATAAGTTTTTGCCTTGTGAAATTCCTCTAAAGTCAGCAGAGTTGTAAAGAACATGACCTCTAACTGAAGATTATTTGGATGTTGTCAGCACACATAGCCTATACTAAATTTTCAAGTTCTTATTTGTGTTTTTGCAGAAAAAATAGCACTTTTTTCCTCTTTTGCCTTTTTTTTTTCCCCTGCAAAACAGAGAAAATATGAGATTTAATCCAAGGTGTGTTACATTTCATAATGACAGAGTATGTGAGTTTATTGAAGTGAAAAAAAGGGATGTACTCAGAAACCATGCCACACACTGTAGAAATCTAGGGTCTATCCTGGCAATACAGTCTAGTACACTCTTAATCCTTTTGTGTATTGCAGGAATAAAGTGCTCTATGAACTCTGATCTGTTAATTCTAGCCTCTGGATCTTTGGCGTTATGCATAATGTCACTAAAAATAGTCAGGCTTTTGTGTTATATCAGATTAAATTACTGGCACTACCTAGCTAGTGAAAAACTAACTGTGTTCAAGAACATCTGGATGAGTTTAGTAACAGAGTTCAAGAAAATGTACATATCGGGTATTATAACCTGCATGTAGGAGAGCAATTTGTGTGCTTATCTTGAAATTCTTCCAGCTCTAATAGAACAATGAACAATTGGCTTGAGATTACTGAAATTCAAGTCCTTGTTCAAAGCCTAAATGTGTTTTCTGTGTAATTTTTTGAAATCCATGTAACCGTTTGGACCTTGCAGACCTTCTAGTGCTATTGCAGAGGCCATCTGTACAGCTTCCCTAAGGAACAGGCTCTGCTGCAAACAGTTCATTACATAGAGCTCCCTGAATGTCCCTCCCTTTTTGAACCCTAGTGCCCTTTTCAAATAGCATAGGAATTATGTGCTTTCCTAAGCACTGTAGACTATTTTACTGTTTTCCAGTGCAAGCTCTTTGCCACTTTCAAACTAGGTTTAAGCTTGAATTTCACAAATCTCGCTATTTTCTGAATCTGAAGTGTGTGAATATAAGGTGCCCTCTGCACACACTGTGAAGTCTCAGTAGGAACGCAATAACAGGGAGAGAGAGATTTGAGCAGGTCTGTACTAGCATCAGATGAACCATCCTTTTGACATAATATAATATTCACAATTAATTTATTTCACTATAGTAATGTCCACCTTATGCAAAAGAAATACCACCACAAATGATTTCCAATGGTTTCCAGTTCTTCTTGGGTAAAACTGGCAAAAAGGCTAAACATTTATAATTTTTAATTTTTTTTTCCTCATATGGACAGTGAAGATTGAGGTGAAGAACCTTGATTTCCTTGTCATCTCTGCCAGAATCACAGCTCTGGATGTCAAGTGAAAGGTTTCCCCTCGGTCTGCCATCTATGCTGAGATTACTGTAACCTGTTCTGTAAACATAGGGCTCCAGTCCAAATTCCTAACAATTTGGCACTCTTCAAAGGCTTTCAATCCTATTTAAATTAAAACAGACTCATAATATTTCTCCTGCAATGCATGTAAGATGCAGATAGAAATAGAAAAAAAGCTCTTCTTAATAGTTCCAGAAAGTTGAGAGCATGTTGGAGTTATATCAATGATTTATTTTTATCTTTTCTTGTTTACAATACAGCAACACAACACATTTTTAATAATCACAAGAATACAAAAACAGTTTTATAGAATAATTTTGTAAGCAAACTGCTGAGCTTGAAGAGGTGAGCATTTTTATCTTCATGTATGGATGGTCCATGTGCATAATTTCTACCAGAAAAGGGAGGCTTCCCAGCTTGAATACTAACTCTGAGAGAAAATGCAAGGTATGTCACTTTGTTCTGTCTCTCAGAGGGTAAGTTCATGTGTTTACAACATCAGCAGCAATAGGGAAGCTGCTTGTGTGTGCTTTTCTGATAATAATCCAATGATATGGTTATTTTAAAGAGCATAAAACTGTGATTGTTAAACGGTGGCTTCTCAGGGAGTATACTTTTGAAGTGTAACAGTACTATAATTCTGTTATTAGTATTTGCAAAATTATTCTTATCTTTTATACCAAAGCAATCAGACTGGCTCAATAGATATAAAACAATATTTTGTTTCAACTTTTGTATCCAGTAAATTACAGTACTGTGATCCAGCATCCACAGGTGATATTATTCACAGAGATCTGTTGCTTTGTAGCCGAAGTTAATCTCAGATGTCATTATCTGTGCCCTGGGTACTCAAATAAGTCTTCTCATTCTTCAGGCAGCTCATTTAAATTTTTTACTTATCCATATGGAAATGTGTGAACATCTGAGGACCTTCTTTCCTCAAGTTGATATTGATTGTTTTGTTTTGGTTTGTTTGTTTTAGTTTTTTGGGTTTTCTTTTTGGTTTTTTTTTTTTTTTTCTGACAGAGAAAGAATTTATGCTATTGAAATAGTATAATGAGTACTCCTTAAAATTGTTACTGGAAACTGACTCAAAAAATTAGAGTAACTCTAGATACACAGCAAATTCCACTTTGGTTTTGTTCTTATTTATCACCAAGATCAAGTGAGTTTTCCATCTCACTGGGTTATTGTAATCTCCTGGATGTAGGAGGGAAATTATTTTTATGTCAAAAATAGTTTATTGTAATCAAACTAAATTTAAAATAAATATACATTAAATTAATAGCATTTTTATACTGCAATATTAAAATTTAGCAACTTCAACATTTTGCTTTAAAATATTTTAAATTAACCCATTTTTCAAATGTAAGATCATGGAGCAGATACTCCTAGAAACTATGCTAAGGTGCATGGAGAATGAGAAGGTGATTGGTGACAACCAGCTTGGCTTCACCAAGGGCAAATCATGCCTGACCAATCTGGCGGCCTTTTATGACAAGGTTACAACATTGATGGATAAGGCTAAAGCGACTGATGTCATCTACCTGGACTTGTGCAAGGTGTTAGACACCGTCCCACATGGCATCCTTGTCTCTAAATTGGAAACATGTGGGTTTGATGGATGGACCACTCGGTGGATAAGGAACTGGCTGGATGGTGGCGCTCAAAGAGTTGTGGTCAACAGCTCAAAGTCCGAGTGGAAACCAGCGACGAGTGGTGATCCTCAGGAGTCAGTTTTGGAGCTGGTACTGTTCAACATCTTTGTCGGAGACATGGACAGTGGGATTGAGTGCACCCTCAGCAAGTTTGCTGACGACACCAAGCTGTGTGGTGCAGTTGACACGCTGGAGGAACGGGATGCCATCCAGAGGGACCTTGACAGGCTTGAGAGGTGGGGCTGTGCTAACCTCATGAAGTTCAACGAGGCCAAATGCAAGGTCCTGCACCTGGGTCAGGACAATCCCAAACATAAATGCAGGATGGGCGATGAGCGGCTTGAGACCAGCTCTGAAGAGGACTTGGGAGTGGTGGAAGACGAGAAGCTCAACAAGAGCCAGCAATGTGCGCTTGCAGCCCAGAAAGCCAACTGTATCCTGGGCTGCATCAAGAAAAGCGTGGCCAGCAGGTCGAGAGAGGGGATTCTCCCCCTCTACTCTGCTCTTGTAAGGCCCCACCTGGAGTACTGTGTCCAGTTCTGGAGCCCCCAGCACAAGAAAGGCATGGACCTGTTAGAACAAGCCCAAAAGAGGCCACGAGGATGATCCGAGGGCTGCAGCACCTCTCCTGTGAGGACAGGCTGAGAGAGTTGGGGCTGTTCAGCCTGGAGAAGAGAAGGAACCAGGGAGACCTTATAGCGGCCTTCCAGTACCTGAAGGGGCTACAAGAAAGCTGGGGAGGGACTTTTCATAAGGGCAGTTAATGACAGAACAAGGGGAAATGGCTTTAAACTGGAAGAAGGTAGGTTTAGATCAGATATTAGGAAGAAATTCTTTCCTGTGAGGGTGGTGAGACACTGGCAGAGGTTGCCCAGAGAAGCTGTGGATGCCCCCTCCCTTAAAGTGTTCAAGGCCAGGCTGGATGAGGCTTTGAGCAACCTGGTCTAGTGGGGGGTGTCCCTGCTGATGGCAGGGGTGTTGGAACTAGATGACCTTAAAGGTCCCTTCCAACCCTAACCATTCTATTATTCTTTGTAAATTGTATACTTTTTGACTCTTATTACAAGTACTGTACAAAAAAAATTTGAACACAAGTAGACAAGTTCCTTTGTAAAACTCTAATGTTTAATGGGAAAGGTGAAATCTTTCTTTTATTTTTAGATTCAGGCTGAATTTTTAACAAGAAAACTAAAGAAACCAGCCTTCTTTCTGTTACCTTATACAATAAAGCCTTTCCTTTGAGGTTCAAAGCTAGTTCAAGGGAAATTTCAGGTTAGATCCTTGCAGTGTTTTACTTTTTTTCCCTTGGTTCAAACCCAAACAAAAACGTGTTCACACAGCCCTAACTGTGAGATTGTGTAAACATACAGAAGACATAACAGTAAACATGTGGATATTGAGTAATATAACAAGATACATGTTATGGTGTGCTGTGAAGCAATACAAGCCTTGAGGCTCAGGAAAACTAAAGATCTTACAATAACATGTTGCAAGATCTTTCTGTGTTAAACCACTTAGATCTCTGTTGTAGTACAACATTTAATACAATATACAAATATGTGATTTTTGTATTCTGTTGATTGGCATAAATATTAATTTTAAATAATGTGTAATTCTCATAATTCTTGGGTTGTAAGACTTAGATTCAGTCTTTTCTGGAAAAGTATAAAGGTGTAGTTTTAAAATGAACTTATTTTCACCAAACTTATTGATTTTTATTTTTTTTAATTATGTCCTCTACCAACAGAATTGATTTCACATTTAAACATTAACACTGAAGATATGGAGAAATATTTCTAGATTATTCATGCAGAACTTTTTTCTCTCATTTGAAATTTCATCACCTCTGTTGGGGTGGTTATATCTGACATTTAAGGCCTCACTGAAGCTAATGAACCTTATATTTTATTGATTAAGTTAGTTATCTGTATTAGGAGGTTTTGGAGGTATTATTTCTACTGAGTAATTTTTTTTTTCTCAGATAAATGGGTGCAAACTCTGTTAAGGCCCTGAAATTCATATTCATCAGCCTGTACTACTCAACGAGTTTTTCCAAGAAGAGTGGCAAGTATACATTCCCCTATTGCCTACTTAGAAAAACTGAAAGAGGAGGGACTTCAGGGCTGGAATCATCGCCAGTTGAAATTAATACAAGTAAGAGTTTTTTAATAGAAATTCCTTAGACCTTTCCCTGCAGGAATAAAAATAAGTATTTCAAGTAATTTGATTTTGTTATACATGCCCTTTTATTAAAGTTATAACTCACCATTATATAGTACTTTTTTTTTTTTTCCTGCCATCTTTAGCAGCAGACTGAAAACTCTCATTTTTTAGAAAGTTATGGTTTATTGTTGCCTGTTCATACTCAGGCTTTAGTTGTTCCTTTCTGGCCTGACTTCACTGTTTACAAATTTATGTAGCATCTTCCTACTTCCACTTAAATGGCTTCAAAAGTGATCAGATGAATTCAGGAAAGAAAAACCTTCCTAGGGCTAGTAAATGCTAGGCTGCACAAACCAGCTCTGAAGGAGCCCTTGAGCCTGCCTGCTGATAATGAGTGAAAAAGCCAGAGGGAGGATGCCTGTTGCTCTCATTTTTACAATCTTGCCAGCTTTGGAAGCTGCCAGGCACATAGCAGTGGTCTGGACCCAGGCAGACCTTAAAGCTGACCCAATGCTTCTGCTCCTATGCTGTTAGACATTTCTCTACCTGCTTTCTTTACGAAACACTCAGTTTTCAGCTTCAGAGGTCTCATATTCAGAACAGCACCTCTTTACTTCACAGTGGGAGCAAGACTAATTCTTGATAACTACAGTATAAATATTTGCTACTAACATAGATTTCCACCCTTAGGAAGCTGTGTAGAGGTGCAGCGTGCTGCAGCCTTTCTTGTGCACCGGTGGGGAGTTTATTGCACTGGTGTTTCAGCAAACATGGGCAAGAATTTGAAACAGTGAGGTCAACCTGTACTTTGATTAGAAACTGAAGTGGGAATCATGATTGTCTTCCTTGGCAGCAGAACAAGGCCAGAATGTACTGCTAACTATCTCATGGTGCCTAATCAGTCTATAGCTCTGCATGTCTATAGAGCTGGGGACTTTCTGGAGTGGTGGAGAATAAGTGTGCTTCAAATTCAAATAAGTGTGGTTTTCTGCTTGTTTGGTTTTGTTTGTTTTTTCTCCTTCTGCTCTTCCTCCATAGAAGACATGTAAAAAAAACCAAATAAACAACCAAAAAAGACAACTGGCAAGCATCACATTTCAATATCTTTCTTATTGCTGCTACCAAGAATGAAAAACATGTGTTTAAGCATCTTCATTGCTTGTGAAAGTAATAAAAAACTAAAATTGTCTTTTCTAGTGTTTGTTTCAGTCTTGCGAATTTTGGTCACAACAATGAATAGTTTTGACATAATTCACTTTAGGGAGATTTTTTTTTTTTGCATTTTATTTTATATGGTTAGACTAAAGGCACCCTTCCCATAATCAGACTAAATATCATGATTTCAGGCATTTTGCTTAGGGCAACACCACAAGACCTGTACCTGTAGCAATGTAATGAAACTCTTCCTGGTATGTGAAAGGATTGGTTTTTTAGGGTATGAGGTGAGATTTGCCTGTAGCCAATGGGTGAGAATAAAGGAAATGAGACCTTTTTTCTCATTATTTGTATTGCCTCAACTGATGATATCTCAGGAACTGGCAGTCCCTGATCACATGTGTTTCAGACTTCTAGCAGACACCATTTAAAATGCTCAAAGATGGGAGTTCAAGAACAAGATTATAGTATACAAGCAAAGCAAAAGCCATGAAAGAAACCAAAGGCTGAAAATTAAGTAAGTTGCTGTAGGGGTTGAAAAAATAATAATAAAAAAAACAATCCTCCAAAACAACATTTTGAAACAAGGCCAACAGAAATGTACAGGGAAAGAAAAAGGGATTTTTTCCCCTGGTCCTTCAGATCACTGCCCCATACTAAAGCAATTTTAGCAGCTCACTGAACTGTGGGGTGTTCCAGAGCCAGTGATGTGGCATATTGATAGTCCTTGGCACTATCTAAGACTCTTCAGTGAATGTGACCCAGTAAAGCCTTGCAAACAACACTGACATTTGTTTTCACACGCAAGGTATAGTGGAGGCTGTGTGTGTATTCTCTTTTCTAGGAAAATGATTTTACGACTTGGCATGCTTTAGTACATATGAACAATAGGCCCTCAACATTAATAAATAGGCATCTGTCATCATCGGAAAATTGTTACTGCATCTTCTGCGGTGTTCTTTTTTGTTTTCTTCAATATAATATTTAAATCTAATAGTAGCAATTAATGGTTGTAAAAAGACGAATGTAGAGATTTTTACTATGACTGCAGAGGAGCAAAAAGGAATGAAAGTAAGAGAGACCATATGTGTAGTATATTTGTTGTTACAGCTTGCACTGATTAAAACTGTGTTTGTCGTATTATACATCATTGTACTGTAGTTGTAGTAAATGTTCCTTGTAATGCATTTTCAAGTACAAAAATTGCCTCAGAAAAGAGCATTTAGGAAACTAATTCTATTGAAACCAATGAAGTGTTGACACTTTGCCTGATGTGGATTTGTTTAAGGAGGCATATTTTAGGTTACAAAAATACAGTCCTTAAGGCAAAAATCAGTGACTGCTTGGTATAGTGACTGAGAACACTGCAACAGTATGTTCAGCAAGAAACCCCTCATTAATCCTTTCCTGTAATTCTACCCTATTCACCTTCCCCCTTGCCTGACTCAATAGAATTTAAAACCTGCTGTCAGCACAGTAACTAACCCAGAACCCATTCATTACTCAGTCAAGGCATTTGAAATGTTTGCTGATTTGTTCATAAATGGCAACACAGTGTAAATCTGGACTGAGGAGAGCTTTTTTCCCCTTGTCAGTTTAATTGCTCCTGTGTGATGTGTTCAAGTGTGAGGAATCATCGGGGGTTTTGACACCCTCATCTGTTTGAATGGCTATAGTATTTCACTGCACCCAGCCCCAGAGAAAACCCAAATGTTTGCAGCAGAGAGGAAATATGCATCACTTACTAAAAGCTGCTTATTCACATGAAATAAGGCCACTGGTACTCTCACCAAACTTCTGGTGCCTGAGGTGTCTGACAGAATTAAATATAAAAAACCAGGCATCCTCCTGCATCCTAAAAAGCTCTCCAATGTGACAGGATTAAGCAGGGTAATGATTAGAGGAGGAGACATTAATTCAATGACTCAGCTGTTGCCAGAAGGACACATGCTACAATTTTATAGGTCTTGTGTTGAACTGACAAATAAGTAAACAGCAATTTGTAGGGTATTTACATGGTCCCTAGTAACTACTTCCTCAGCAAATGGCTTCTCTAGACTCAGTACAGTAACACAGTTGCAAACAAGATGCCCAACTGGACTCTCAAGAAAACGTATATATGTCAGTCATTTGCTTGACACATTAGCACCATTCGTTGCTGACATGTAAGAAAAGCGGCAGGGGACATTTGGACATCTGTGATGAAGCTCAGAGGGCTGCTACTTTTGGAAACACTGTGCCAGGCTTTTGTATGTATCCTGCCTCACAAGTAGCAGTCTTTGTTCACTGGTAGATGCTCTTGCTGTTTTTTACTTTGCCATCAGCAACAGGGAGGGGAGGGAACAGGCAAGTTACCATTTCTATTTTTGGTCAAATAATTAGCTGATTCAAAAGAATTTTCCCTTCTTTGGCCCCTCCACTCCTTTACCCTCACTCACAAACATTTCTAATTTTTTTTACTACAGCTCTTGCTCTGAAAGCCTGTCTTTATGTTCTGTACAATGCTACAAGTTTTGCTAGTACGACACAATGACGTTCACACACACACACCCACACAGCTCTCAGGCTGCAACAACAGCATTGTCCAACATCAATTGCTCATACAAACCACGCTGCACCAATAGATCTTCGAGACAAGTCAACAAATGTGATGCTGTGGATAGACCAAAAAAGGGAGGTAATTTCTCACACCTCAGGGGAACTCTGCCAGGCTGAACATGACTCAAAGTCTAAAAGTCCACTCTAGCCTGGTACAAAATCAGAAGCCAGGCTCCCACCTACCTAAGCAAACGTAACTCTGAGATGGGGAGTGCTGTATCATTACCTTTCACCTCACCTGCCCTTGTTATGGTATAAGCTTAAATTTTAGACTTAAAATGGAATAAAATAATATATAAAATTGATAAGCAAGAGAAAATTGTTAAATCTCCTAAATAATCTCTGTAAAGTCACAGGCCATTAACTCAGCATTAGAGTTAAAAAACAACGTATCTTTGTTGTAGTGTTTTAGAGATTTAAATTTATTACCTTAATGTTCATAGAAGCTTGAAAACTCTTTGTTTTACTGATTACTGGGATGTGACAGGGAAACTTGCTGAGCCAAGTCCTTGAGACAAGGTCATTACATGGTTTTTCTTTTGGATTGGTGATCCATATGTCACTGTAATAGGGAATAAACTTCTTAACACCAGTGTAGTCTTAAGAAGCAGGCACTTCTTTATTATGGCGCCGAATGCCCAGGGGATCATTCCACCTATTGTGCATCCCTCTACAAAAGCTTTATACTATCAAAACATGCATATTCATTACTTTTCCAATAAATTATTAACATATTCATTACATTTCCAAGAATCCATTAATATATGTAAATATCCTTTTTGCATGCATACTGGTCATCTTCAGGGGGGTTCTTTGGTGGTCCTGATAATTTTGTCACTATGCCTTTTGGTTGAACTTTTCTTCTGCACATGCTTACTTCACCTCTTGGCCTGTTTACATCTCTTCTGGTTCCACAAAAATGGTTTATTCTAGCATCACTACCCTATCCACCCAATTTCAAAGGTTCAACAGCTCAAGTTTCCCTATTATCTGTTTTAGACTATAAACCTGACTGGGTTTAGCTGATATGTAACTTAACTTTCAGTGTCATATTGGTTAAGTCAAAGAGTATGTTCTTTTGGAATGGTATCACATGTTGGTCTCAAAAGCAACCTTCTGTCTCATTTCAGGGCTTAATGAGCATGCTTGGCAAGGCCATGTTTTATGATAATGATTTTTAAGAATTGCTTTGAATATGCATGATTATTCTGGGAATTATAATTACTATGTATGTTTTTGTGTAACATAAACTTTACTTTGCATGCTATAGGGCATGCATGTTAGGTGAAACATCACTCCATGCATCCATGCCTGCTTCTTAAGACTACATTGGCCTTAAGAAGTTTATTCCTGATTTCGGTGACACCCTGACACTTCCTTTAATTATTATCAAGCCCCACACTAAGGATTTTTCGCACTGCAGTTTAGGGTTTCATGCTGATCCAGTTGACATAGCTTGGATCAATTTGACCCACTAGTGCAGTTGTTCTCCTTTGATCCAGAGCAGTTTGTAATTTGACCCATTTAGATTACTTTCCTACAATAGCCTTAGAAAGACAAAACCAAATCAACTCCATTTATCTTAATGGGCTTTTTTTCAGACATGAAGCCTTGCCCAATCTAATCTTTTGTACAGAAGAAAAACGAATCCGGGTATCTGATGGGCCTTGGAGTACCATCTGGTGTTTAATGTTTTGTGCTCTGTTCTCACAGTGCTGAATCATATCTTAAAAGTTCAACAAGCATTCACTCACAGCCACTGTTCAATATGATCATGTCATTATCAAAGATTTGGATTTACCAAAGGAAGCCTGCAAACAAAGCACATTTTACTGACCCTTCTCCCTGAGGCTCCACTAGCTGAGAGGAGTCCTCAGGTGTGAAGCCTGTGTGCCTTACATCTTTAGCTGCCATTTGGATGCACAGCAATCCTGTTTAACCTCTAAAATTATTGTTTGAGAGATAATCATAGGTGTTACAAGAACAGCAAGGATTTTTACTGGGATGTGTGAATCTCCTAGAGGCTGAGTTTTTGAGATCATACCTATTTGGAGGTGACTAAACTAGATTTCCAAACACTTTGCACCCCTCTCCTTGAAATGACTCCTCAGGGTTTTTTTCAGTACTTCTTTATTTATTCATTGAAAATAAAAAATACGGGTGCATTTCATTTTCTAACTGAAGAATTTTGTGTTGTACACAGAAAGTAAGAAAACAGTTTTGCCTCCCAAATGAAACTCTCCACCAGCAGGTGACCTACATATGATAGACAGCATATGTATCTTTGAATGCTGTTCTCTGCTCCTGCCTTTTTATTATTTTTGTTTTAGCAGTCTTTGGATGGAATCTTGGCTTCCTTGAAGCCGATGGCACAGTGCCCAGTGACTTCAATAGGGGCAGGATTTCACCTCCTGTGTATTTAGTTTTCCAATCGGTTTACTCTGAACTCCATTCTTTCTTAGCTTTTTTTTTTTTTTTTGTGCCCTGGGTCTGCTTCTTTCATTCTTTCTTCCCCTTCCCCCATCCCTTCTAAAGCACGATGTGAACCAAAGGACTTCTCAGATGAACTTACAACCTGTCATCTCTAATAAGTTATTTTACAAGCTAGAAACACAAAATTCCAAACCCTAGATTTAATAAAAATGTGTGCTTATCATGTTTCTCTCATTGTGTACATGATATCCCTATACTTATATTTTTCCATGTAAATAGACATAGGTATATACTAATAACTTTTAATTTAAATTAGTATATATGCCAATCAGGCAAAGAATTTTCTTTCACATTTAGTTCAACTAATAGGTTTATAAATGTTAACACTCCTTTGTGCAAATAGTTAGCAGTTAACCTTTTAAAAGTACTTTAATTCCTGCTCTTGTGTTTGAAGCTTTCAGAAAAACAACATGGTATTCTGTTTTTATTTAACAATGATTGGAATGATTTTGTATAAGACACAAATGTGGAGTATTTTGCATAATGTTCATGAACTATTTCCCCTGAAATGCATTTTTGCTTTTATATCTCAGCGGAACAGCTCTGTTTGAGTAAATGATCCATCCTTGACTCATTGTGTATACAGAGAGATGATCTGTCTTTGATTGTTGTTTTCATAAACTGGAAGTCTGCCAGTGTTCTCTGGGAGGAGGAAGAGAGCATTAATGATAGTACTGTGAAGCTCATCCTTGTTTGGTCTTACATTAAATTTAATCCCCACAGGTCATTTTTTCATGCTGAAATGGCTACTTAGGCTAGTCAAAAAGCAGAGAGTAATAACTGCTGTGATTTGGAAGTGAGAAACTTTTACAAGTGCTGAATGTGGCACATTTTAAATTCTTTTTATGGCACTTAAAGGATGGTGATTAATGAGTTTGTTATCTATCAAAAAGCTTCAGTTTGTGTTATCTATCAAAATGCTTCTCTCATGCTGCCTGCTGTGGGACAGGATTTATGGTAAAGAAAAACCTGTTCATTCATCCGTTGTATCTAAATCTATCAACTCCACACATTCACGCAGTGTTAAATGAGAGATCTGTAGCTATCTGGAAATTTTAAAAAAAGAAAAAAAAAAAAAAGGACAGGCAGAAATTTTGACAGCCAAAACAGTGTTCTTAAAAAAACAGACATGAAGTTATTTCCTTCCAGCCTCTTCTCTTGAGCTAATGAGTATTCTTTTCCTAGCACCACTTTTCTTATTAAAAAAAAAAAAAAAAAGAAAAAATTGACAATAATCAAGTGACTTCGTTAGTAATAGTAATATTTTTTAATTGTTTTATTTTATTCTGTAGTTCTCTGGAAGTTATCTATGATATATCCAATAAGGGTCATATATTATATATTTTTGTATGGAGAACTCATAATTGCTCTTTTTTGTTTTCTATCTCTTAAGATTTCGTAGAGGAACTCACCTGAACCTTGCATAAAGCACGCTTCTCTCCTTCTGTTGGGCAGGGAATTCTCTGTTTGAGAGCAGCAAATGCAGGAAGAGGAGAGGAACATATGGCCTATCTTAGTCCTCCCGCCCCTCCCCCTGTTACCTTGTGATTGCTCTCTCATGCATTTACATTTTTTAATCAATTTGTATATGTTTTATTAATCTTAGAATACTAGCTAGGGATTGCAGACATGTCAGTTTCTGCCACATAGTATACATTATGTCATAGTGATTGCCCAAATGGAGGGAGCTTGCTTTATGTCTCCCTACCTGGTAGGGAGAGAATCAGATTTATTCCTTCTATTTCACAATTAATTTAACCTTTGTGCCTTTGAGATTTAGGGGAGCATGAAATGGCCATAAAAGCAGAGTTTTTGAGCTCCTAATATCTTGCATATCATAACCAACATAAATTTCTGAAATAAGAACATGTGTTTTTCACAAAAATAGTGTTTGTCACTGGCTATGATTTCTGTTCATTTTCTCACTCATTTAGAAATCTTGTGCAACATGTTGTAACCTCAGGTTCATCAATGAGATCAATAGCAGTAACCTGATAAATTTGTGTCCTTCCCCTTTGCCATGTTTGCTTATGTCATTGCCAAATTACCACAACACCCAAAAAAAGTTCATTACTGAATAGACAGCTTGATTTCTTTGTTGTACTAAGCACAAACACAAGCAACAGCTCCCTCAGAAAGATAAAAATATGTTTATCTTTTCCAGGATTATTTGATGTAATCAAATTAAGTGAGATTATGTTCTTGGGCCTAGTTCCAACCACACACAAGTACAGATACTTCAACCATTATTAAGGTCAGTGCAAGTTCTGTGTTTGGAGATTTATGCTATTACTCTCAGAGTGGTCACCAGAAATTTCATATATTTTTTTAAGCTGTTCATTATGTTTGTTACTCAGTAGAGTGCACCTTTTATGTTGCTAAAATTTGCTTGTTTTCAAGCAATACAGAAGGTTTGTGCAGGATAATGCAAGCAGCACTTTGGTTTGAATCCTAGATGTGCCAACCAAGGGTGGTGGTCTCCTGGATTTGCTGTTCATAGACAAGAAGGAACTGGTTAGGGATCTTGTCTTAAGGAATTGTTGAAGGGAAGATGGTTATTTCTCTGTTTAAAAAAAAAAAAAAAAGACATATTAAAAATAACTTGACATATCTGATTACTGTTTATAAATATCTAAAGAGAGACTGTCTAGAGGACAGGGTCAGACTCTTTTCATTGCCACCCAACAATAGGACGAGAGGCAACGGGCATAAATTGCAGCATAGGAATTTCTGCCTGAACGTAAGGAAGAACTTCTTTACTGTGAGGGTGACCAAGCACTGGAACAGGTTTCCCAGAGAGGCTGTGGAATCTCCCTCCCTGGAGGTATTAAAAAACTGTTTGGACAAAATCCTGGTTCATGTGTTCTCGAGCTGCTGCTTGAGCAGGGTGGTTGGACTAGATAACCTCTAGAGGTTCCTTTCAAGCTCAAACATTCTGTGATTCTCTGATTCTGTATTTGCTTGAGGAAATATGTAATTGCTTAATTATGGCAACAAAGTCAACAAATGCAAGGAACTAGTCAAACATACAGAAAAGGGGGATCCCAACATCATTTCATGTACCTTTCAATGTTAACCATCTTGTGACTGTGAACAAATTTAAAAGAAACAAAAGCTGAAGCCTTGTAACAAGATATTTGCATTTAACCCACTTGTGAATTAGGTAGTGAAGCTTGAGATCTAAAGTGCCTTAATAGGTGCAATTAAGTCTAACTAGTCTTGGCTACTTTCTCAAATGTATAATAAAAAGGGTGAAATAACATATCTAGATGTACTTGTTTTCCAAGGTGATGTGGTCATTTCACGCACAGGTAGGACAATGCAGTTCTTCATTCACTCTCCACACCTGGTGAGACGGGAAGGGAATCACAACAAAGGGGGCACAGATTAGGAATGAAGGACAGGGATAGCTCACTTACCAGTTATGGTTACGAGCAAAACAGACTCAACTTGGGGAAGAAAAATCAATTTAATTAATTATCAGTCATCCAAGTAGCACAGTGAGACACAACAACCACATCTTACAACACCTTCCCCCACCCCTCCCATCTTCCCAGGCTCAAATGACTTTGTTCCTGATTTCTCCACCTTCTCTCCCCAACAGTGGCACAGGGGACACCATTGCCACTCTTCCTGGCATGAAAGTGCTGGAACAAAGTGTTCCAATGTGAGCTTCCCATGGAGTCACAGCTCCCAGCTCCAGCATGGGGACATCCACAGGCTGTAGACGGGCCTCCGCCCCAGTGCACCTCCTCACCTCCTGGCTCGGGGGGTCCACCCTGCTCTGGCATTGAGTGTCTCTGAGGTCTCTATTCAGTCACACTTGTCCTTGGGCTTGGTTTTCTGCTCCAGCAGTCCTCTATGGCCTACATGTGGGTATCTACCGTTGAGCTTCCATGGGCTGCAAGGGACCTCACTTTCTCCTACTCCCTGCGTGTTGAACTGAGTGTCTGAGTTTCTCTGTCTTCCCCCTCCTTCTCCTTCCTCCTGGCAACAAAACTCTCCCTCTAGGCCGATGGTTGCCTTTTGTTCAGGTCAATGGCCTTTCCTCCAGCTTCTCCCCCTCCTTCTTCTTTTGAAGACAAACCTTCCCCTCACAAATGTGGTTTCACAGAGGCATTTTGCTATTACTAATTAGCTCAGACTAGATTGGGGCGGGTACACCTTGGAGCCAGAGGAGCTTTGCAAAGCTTCTTACAGGGTAACCCCTTCCCCAACTACCAAAAACAGCACCCCCCCACACACCAGAATGAATAACGCTATTAAAATAGCAATATTTTTACTGAATGTGCTGTTGCTGTTCTGTTCCATGCCCTGATGATAGCACTTGCATTCCCTTCCAGTATTGCTTCTCCTCCACTTTTCATACTGAGTCATTATCAAATGTCTCCATGTTGTTTAAATAACATTGTACTTAATCCTTGTTTGATGTTGGGAATGTAAGGCCACTGAAATTACAACTAGGAGGTTATGACAGCATGTATGGATATGTAGTCAAAACCTTTACTTTGAGAATTACTCAGCCAAGTAACTGAGCTGCAGTCAGTTAAACTTGGGGCAAATGTTTTGCTTGAAAGCTCTGATTAAATTAACAATAATTGATGAAATATATTAGAAATTATTAATATAATGTTACTAATACTGTTTTGGTAGGGTTATATGATATCTAAAATACCAGCTTTTTCCTAGTTAGCAGTGTGTCTGGATCTTATAGGTTAATATTCCATTGTGTATGTAGCAGGTAAATAAAGAGTGTGAAGGTAAGGAAAAGCATGGATATCTTTGCCTGAACACTATAGGGTGTTTGGCAACTGATCTGAGGAACAAAGAATTGGTTGACTTCCATCATTCCTTATGTGGAACTGTTCAGGTTATCTTGTGAGAAGGAAAGGAGGTTTACTGCTAAGCAAAGCTGTCATTCCAGGACCTTGAGGATGTAGAGCACCAGAGTAGGCATTGGGGTACAGTCCCCTTACAAGTCCCTTTTCTTTGTCAAATCTCCCTCATCTTCAAGGGAACAACCTTTTGAGCCAGTTTCAGAAGTGATATGATATGATAAAATGTCATGAGAAGCCTGAGCTGAGATCTTGAATATTATAGTGGGCTGGATGGAAGTGAAAACGATCAAATAACCTGGCCAGGAGAGACAAAGGAAAAACAATTTATTCCCTGCTAAAAGGTTAACAACAGACACCTGAACTACACAGCAAAGGTGAAAGTTGCTTTGCATCATACATTGGTTAAAACCTGGATTCAGCTTTATGTGAACTCTCATACTTGAGTGTTCCATTTTTACCTAGTTTCTATTTTCAATTAAAAATTAAAAAATAAGAAAAAGTAGAGTGGAATTCATTTTGTAAAACAGGTTTTGTGGAGTTTTTGTTTTGCAAAGAACAAGAACACAGAACACAGAACACAAAGAAAGCTCAAGAACAGGTTGCAACTGCTATTCAAACCTCTGTAAGGCCAGAGCTTGCCATACAAACACTGAAAACGTTTCACATCAAAGGGAACAGAGAAAAGATACACTAATGTAGCTTTTACACTCTTTGGTAAATATTCTGGTATACAAGAGAGACCATAATTCCTGACCCTGGCCCACTCCCACAGTGTTGTACCTTGCTGGTATCATTTAGCTTTATGAAATATGTGGTCTAAAAATGTTTAGCAATCTGCATATAAAGTCTCTGATGTTTCATAGGCAGGCATGTCACAAGGGAAAAGTAGAAGTGTTTTCCTCCATCAGACTTTGCTTTTCCTTCCCTACTGGCTAAGTTTAAAGAAATCAAATAGAACACCTTCTCCCTATTGTTTATCTGTTCATTTTCAATTGCCTGCTTCTCTGCTTGCTACTATTCAAACCTCCTGAAATGATTAATTTTCTGCTGCCTACATCTGTGGCTAATGCACCTAGAAGACTTTACTTCTGACAGATATAAGAGGGTATAACGGAGCTGAAGCAAACAGGTCCCAGAAGTAAACAGGCACAGCAGCCAGCTTTTGGGTTCACAGTGGCCGCAGTCCTCTGATGGACTGGTGAGTGGCAAGGCAGCTGTGTTCTGAGTCAGACACTCATAGGAGAAAAATGTTAAGCAACAAGGAGGAATCAGATGGCTAAACAAATAAATATTTTCTTAGATTCAAAAGGTGGTTAGGCCTGATTTGTTTCTTTTGTTTTCCTCACTCTGGAACACAGTTTTACTCATTATGAACTCTCCATTAGAGGAAACTCTCAATATGCATTCTACTTCATGGTTTGTTAGAATATTTCAACCATTGTTTTAGTTTGCGTGGGGGTTATTATAATGTGAAGGCCATAAAGCAACGTAGAGCAAGATAAATTTAAAATATTGTAATAAAGTGGTTGAGGAAAAAGTGCGTTTTTGTAAATACTATTTTCCTGACATGCTTTTACTTAATTGCTGATAATTTATCTAGCTTTGGACTGTACACTTGAAGAAAATAATTATCCTTAACAGCTCTAAGAAATCATTCTTAAATAAGTATTAAAACACATGTGAAGGCCCATTGTGGTTAGTTCCCTAATATTGGACCTCAGAGTCCTTTTGAGTCCTTTCCTTTACCCTGTATAATGTGTGATATTCAGTAAGTCACTAATTTCCATTACCAACTGAGAAATCACCAAGTTGAGCTGACAGAAATTAGAAAGGTCTCTTGGAAAGACTTCAGTGTAAACTCCAGTGTCAGCCCCTCTTAAAAAGGGGCTGTACAGCCAAGCTTGTTGACCACACTGCCCACATTGTGTTACAGGCTTGATCTCTGTTAGCAGTGTTTCCTAATGCAGTGTAGACTTGTCTTCATTGCTACTTCCTTGTCTGCCATGTGTCTATGCATGTAAGGTGGAAATCCTAACAGATGCACAAGGGAGCAAAGACATTTGTCTCTATTTCATCTTCCACTGCACGTTTCTTTCCAGAAAAATACTGTGTCTGTTTCTTCTCATTCAGTTATCTATCAGTTTGGTAGGGAAGTAAGGAAGATTCCTCACTCCTCAATTTCTCAGTTCGTAATGACAATGACTGTTGTTTACTAGAATGAAATTTTGGTATGAAGAACAAGAACGTATTCTGAGAGAGAAAATTAGATTATTTTGGAGTGATTGAGCCTAAGTGTGCAAAAAGAGTTGGAGTTACTGGAGAGACTGCTAAAGCTTGTGACAAGGAGAGGAACAGATAGTAGCAGCCTCACATTCACAGGCTCTAGTACACACAAGAGACTTCAAACACCCTGATATCTGCTGGAGGAACACCACAGCACTGTACAAGCAATCCAGGAGATTGCACTGGCAGCAATGTCCAAACACAAGTGATAAAGCCATCAATGAGGAAAGATGCTCTGCTAAAGCTCATGTACATGAACAGTGAGGGGCTCATTGGGGTTTTGAAGGTTGAAGGCAGTGATGATGGAGTTCGGGATCTTGAGAAGATGGAGTAGGGAAAAAAGCAAGATCACAACACTGGACTTCAGGAGAGCAAACTTTGACTTTCTCAAAGATCTACTTGGTAGAGTCCTATGGGGTAAGGCCCTGAAAAGAAAAGGGGCCCAAAAAAGCTGGTTAATATTCAAAGGATCACCTTCTCCAAACTAGAGAGCAGTCTATCCCAATGAGCAGGAATTCAGGCGGAAATACCAGAAGGCCTGCATCGATGAACAAGGAGCTCTTGGCAAAACTCAGACACAAAAAAGAAGCATACATAAAATGAGGGCAGAGACAGGCAATCTGGGAGGAATACAGGGATATGGTCTGCATGCAGAGAAAAGATTAGAAAAGCCAAAGCCCAGCTGGGGTTGAATCTTGCCAGAGGTGTTAAAAACAACAACTATGAGTCCACTATTGAATAAGAAGCGGGACCTGATGACACATGACACTGAAAAGGTTGAGATACTGAATGCCTTCTTCAGCTGTCTTTACTAGCAAGATTGGCTTTCAGAAATCCCAGGTCTCTGGAACCTGGGGAAGTCTGGAGCAAGGAAGATGTACCCTTTTTGGGAGAGGATCAGGTCAGGGAATGCTTAAGCAGGTTGGACCTATATAAATCCATGGGTCCTGATAGGATGCACCCACAAGTGCTGAGAGAGCTAGCAGATGTCACTACAAGGCCACTTTCAAAAATCTTTGGTCAAGGTGTTTGGGAGAAGTGCTTGAAGACTAGGAAAGTAGATGTTACTCCTATCTTCAAGAAAGGCAAGAAGGAGGACTCGGGGAACTACAAGACAGAGAGTCTTACCTCAGTCCCTGGGGAACTGATGGGGCAGCTAATTCTGGAAACTGTTTTCAGGCACATTAAGGACAAGAAAACCATTGGGTGGTCAGCATGGCTTCAACGATGCCCCATCCCTGTAAACATCAAAGTTCAATTGCATGGGGCTTTGAGCAACCTGATCTAGTTGAAGATGTCCCTGCTCATTGCAGGGGAGTACAAATAGGTGATCTTTGGAGGTGCTCTCCAACCCAAACCATTCTATGATTCTATGAAAGGACAGCAGAGTCAGCCTCTTTCTGGTGTTGCCTGATGACAGGACAAGAGGTAATGGACACAAACTGAAACACAGCAGGTTTCTCCTAAACTTCAGGAAGCGCGTTTGGACTTTGAGTGTAACAGAGTACTGGAGCAGGTTACCCAGAGAAGTTACAGGATCTCTGTGGCTAATGAAATGGCCAACATTGAGATGTGTTCAAGCATCGGGCATCATCACTTTATTGAAGCTTTGCGCTGCTTATATATCCTTTTTTCATCCAGCACACCCCAAGCACATGGCATTCTTTCACTTTTGATTCGTTACCCCTTATCACACATGCGCCTAAACAATTGACATGATTGGATAATTCCACCTGTTCACAAGCCATTCTTTCACTTCTGACTGGTTACTGATTACAGCATGAAAATAATCTCTTATCTTGTTTCATACACATTCTTGCATGTTTTTCCACTTTGTGTTATTTTTGACTCAAGGTCAGGAATTAATTGCTCAGGGCTGAAGCTGCCTGCAGCTTTGGCTCTTAAAGCACCAACAGATCTCTGTCCTTAGAGATATTCAAACATTGTCTGGACATGGTCCTGAGCATCTGGCTTTAGGTCACCCTGGTCGAGCAGGGAGGTTGGACCAAATGACCTTCAGATATCCCTCCCAACATCAGAAGTTCTGCAATTTTGTAAGTGCAGAAGCCATAATTATTATCTTTTATTCTTCTTGCAAATTAGTAAAACCAATTAAGTAGATATAGAGGGCTGTAACATCATATTTACAAGGGACACAACATTGTAATTTTGCAAGCAGGTATGGTACTTGTGCTCCATATTTGTATTTCTAGCAAGCAGCAATCATGCAATCAAACAAGATTTTAGAAAGTTTTTATACATTTATGGCTTACTATGTATAGTAAGCTATTTTGAAATTCTAAATTCAAGCTTAACATGTAAGATATTTTAAATAATTGATAATGTACTTAAATAATTAATCATTGGAAAGATTCTTTCTGACAGACAGGGTGCATTTATTTACATTCCACAGTGCTTGAGGAAAGATGGTAGTTGCCTTTGAATTGCTAGAGTAATTGTCTATGGTGACTTGTGGGAAGCTTCACAGAAGCAAATACCATTAAAAGGTGCCCCCCACTGATTCAGTGTGAGTGAATAGCATGGAGTACCACTATCAGAGAGAGTTGAAAGGTGTATATTAGGACATAGGCACACAGATGCACCTCTCCTCTTTTCCTATTGATGGAGCAAAGAATTAGCCATCACTGAGATATCTGAAGAAGGGAAGCCTCACATTCCTTTCTTCCCCCAGTCCTCAGCTTGGAAATACTTTTTGTTCATAAATACCTTTCTTATTCTTCATGTGTTGAAGGTCTGGCTGATGGCAAGGAGTGATCCAGTGGAGGCTTACAGCTGCAATGATGTCTGGGTTGCTCTGGGTTCCCTGGGGAAATGTAGCTGGTTACTCAGTGTTGTGCCCAGATGTAAAGGAAAACTGGAATTTACCTTTGTATGTAGGATGACTCTTGAATCTTGAAATTTGATTTCTCAGCGGGTAACCTCTACAATATCAAAAGGACAAATAGGTTGAGGGTTTGTTAAGGCATGAGGTAGGGTTTGTGATAAGAGGTTTCTTATCATGCACAAGCCTTTGCCACAGCATAGAGAAAATATGTTGTGTTAAAATCCATCCTATACTAGTAATTTATGCATTTATCCGTTCCACTCGAAGGAATACATCTGAAAAACCACCAAATTAACTGTAATTGAAGCAAGGAATGTCTACAAATTCCTATTTCATTCAAGAAAGAAAGGCAGTAAATCTGCACAATCCAGCTTTGTTTAAATCAGGAGATTTTTGTGACTTTGTTACTTTGTAA
Organism: Caprimulgus europaeus; assembly: GCA_907165065.1. The sequence continues at coordinate 17,494,757 of OU015527.1, forward strand.
ATTTACCTTGATATTACACCATCAGATGAACTGATATAATCTGCGTGTGAAGTAGCATTAAATACAGAATTAAGTTTCCTTAGTTCTAGGTATGCATATAATAAGCATCCAAATGCTGTGGTTTATTACTGGCTTCCTAAGCATCTTTTGAGACAAACAGCACACCAAAATAGTATCCAGCATTTCACCCATGAGCTGTGAAAGCAGAACAATGTTCTCCTTTAGGCTCATTTTTATTCTACTGTGTCAATTTATTTATGTAGTTGTTAAACTTAATTATCTATTTTTCTTATTATTTATTATTTACAGAAATGGATATTGATCAGTTCATATACATAAAAGTCCTTAAAGAATGGTTGTTACATGAGTTTTCAGAATATGTATATTCTCATATACACAAGAATTTTTGTGTAAAGGAAATGTTATTTGAGACTGTTACTGTGCCAGTACCTCATTTTATGCTATAGTCAAGTCTAGCAGGTTTTAGACTTTTCTCACTTTCCATTTCCTATCAGTGTTCTAAAATACCTTCAGTTTACATCAGCCATTCTCTCAGACATTACAGGAAGTTCACATATGGACAAGCACTAGTTATTTTGGACTCTGTTAGTTTTGAGTTACGTTTAAATAGTGGTTAGACATGTGTTGGCAATAACATTCAACAAGATGAGCCCAAAGTATAGTTCCATGCATAATAAAAAGTCAAGTTACCATTCTTAAACTGACAAAAACCTCAAAAAATAAAAATAAAAATTAATTAAATGGTTTGGGGTTTTCGTGTTGCACTTCCATTGCAGAATAGTGGTTCTGTCCCAAAGAGACATTAGTCCAGTACTCCCAATGAATTTAAAAATTAATCCTATTTTAATGCAAGTATTTCTTTTACCACATTTCCTGTAATACAAAACAACTACTTCTGCAAATGTAAATATGCTTGTGATTTACTGTAGCCTTAAAGATACAGTAGCATAATGTAAGAAGTACACAACCAGTTGACTTACCATCAGATATGTTTCAAATAAATATATGATCTGTTGCCTTTTATAATTTGTTTTACATGCAGAGCTGAAGGTGTCTGCTTAAAAGAATGATTGTCTACATTTTTCACCTTAAACTGATGAGGTTCTTTACAATGACAGTAACGTCTGTGTTGAAGGCATTGGACCTTGACTGTTGACCTGATACAAGGGTAATAGGTGTGTTTTTAATCATCACTTGTCTTCCCCAGCTGAATGGACTCTAAACCAATGTGTCAATATTATGCTCAATAAGGACAGAACTGGCTCTACCTCCCTTTGTGGTCTTACACTCTTAACAAATAAACCACTTGATTTTGTCACCCTTTTAGGTGGTAACTATATATTCTTTGTACATGCAGAGTACAAATTTAAATGTTCTTCTGTCTATTAGAAGAATAACAGAGGAAACTTGGAAAGCTGCCAAATTCCTAGTAATTGAGAAGGGAGGAGAACTTTCTCTAATTCAGATGGGCAATGGAAGGTAACTTCCATGCCCTTTAGCTATAAATATTTATGAAATTGTCTCACAGGAAGAAAAGTGTGAGTGGGAGGAGAAGGCGCCCTCATAGTTTATAAGAATTCTTTTGAAGTTTGAAAAAGATAGCCCTTGTTATGTGATACCCCAGCATTCATGCCCTTGGTGAAAATGATCTTATGTGGGATACAATTTCTGCAGGGGTCTGTTGGATGCAATTCACAACAGTCTAGAAACACCCTATAAATCCTGTCATTAAAACCAGCTGGGACTTATTAAGAGAGCAATTGTGAAGGAGAATTCACCTTCAATAAGGATGAAGGAGGAATTGTCAGGATTGCCTACAGGGTCTGTCTACCTAAACTTGTATGAAACCTCTCCACCCCCTCTCTTTTCCATTTTCCATTCCAATGATACTGAAAACTAGGCCTGGGGAAAGAAAAAGAAAGAAAAGAAAAAAATAAAAAGGAAAGGAAAGGAAAGGAAAGGAAAGGAAAGGAAAGGAAAGGAAAGGAAAGGAAAGGAAAGGAAAGGAAAGGAAAGGAAAGGAAAGGAAAGGAAAGGAAAGGAAAGGAAAGGAAAGGAAAGGAAAGGAAAGGAAAGGAAAGGAAAGGAAAGGAAAGGAAAGGAAAGGAAAGGAAAGGAAAGGAAAGGAAAGGAAAGGAAAGGAAAGGAAAGGAAAGGAAAGGAAAGGAAAGGAAAGGAAAGGAAAGTGTCACACAGAAAAACTGTTCTAGCCATTCTACCCCTTTCTTTTTCTGCCTAAAGTTGGCTTCTTCCAAAGCAGCTTACTACAAGTTGAATTTGTGTGAACATAGGCACTAACTGTAAAGGCATGTCCGTATAAAACAAATAAATTCAAGCTAATATTAGGGACTTCTAGACTAAAAACTGGTCTTTATTGTGATTTTCAGCTGTGGAGAATGTGGTTCAAAGGAGATCAATTTGGGTCAATGTGCATTTATAAACACATTTAAGGCTGGCTTTCAGAACCTCTAAGGTCTACAAATTCCAACAGATGGTCTCTCGTGAAACAATTTTCTCAGGAGAGTCCAGGTGCGTTCCACCATAGTGCATGGTATCAAATGAACAACTGCTTTCATGGCTGAGTAGGTACTTTCTAAAAAGAAATACTTTTTCTCACAGATCCTATCTGTGTTTGTGAAATATGATACTACTATCAATTTTAAAACAGAAAAAACCCACAGAAGCACACAAGTTCAAACATGATAATAGGCAGATCTTAATCCTATTCCTAATCAGTAAAATATTTTTGACTTGCAGTTGAACTGAGATTTTCAGATGAGGCAGAAAACCTCAGTTGCTTGATTATATTCTTTTCTCCTAGAGCCAGTCTGTTTGGAAGGATTCTTCCACCACTCATTATAAGCTGCTACTGAGGAACACTGGCTAAAAATCTATAAAGTTGGAGTGGAAATTTCAGTGACAAATTCTGCTTTTTCCAAGGGAGAGGGGATGTGTTCAGAGGGGTTACAGGCAAAGCAATTAATGTCAATCGAGAGTTCTGTCAGAACTAGGAGAGAGGTTGATGGGGCCTCTTCACTCTACAGGTGACGACCTGGGGTGTCTAAAGAACTTTTTCATAAGGGAACAGATATGCATACGAAAAGCTTGTCCTGATACACCTACAGTTAGACTCTCCAAGTAAGGATGGCCCTGTTGATCCAAAAAGGAGTTGTTACTGCTGCTGCCATATAACAACTGAGTAAGAGCTGATGGATGTGTTTTGAGCTAACCATGCTAACAATTAAAAAACAAAGAGTAACTGTCAGTGACGGGAACGTGTTTTTTTTGAAAAATCGTTATTACTCTTTATCTATTAAATTTCAGGGGCGGGGTGGGGGGGGGAGGGGGGGGAATGGACATGCAGATCCAACCCAAAACTAGCAGATTTACAGAGAATTTTGCTCTTAAACTGCTACAAACATTGAGTATCTGTCTCTAAAACATGTGCTGGTTTGTGATAGTGGAAATACTGTTTGGGCTGTGAATGGTCTGTTGTGACTGACATAGCCAGGCAAATTGTCTACGGTTACACAGGGAATAGATCTATTGACTGGTGAGATGAAGGACAACCCGGAGCAAACTGAAAAGAGTGAAAGAGAAAAATTGCCATGTGGAGGCTGCACATCCTATCAGGTAAGTGGAGAGCTATTGAGGTACACGGAGAGCCCTTGCAAATTTACCCTGCTTGGAAATCTGATTGAATAGCTAAATCTTCCCTTGTTCCTGTTCATTCATACTGAGCAGTTAGTGATTGTAGTCATCCACAGAATACTTGTGGATTGTGTTAACGTACCTTTTGTTCCTGGTTTGTTCCTTATGTTGAAATTAAACAATACTTTGCTTTGAAAAAGCTGACTACTCACAACTGTTAAAGTAAAATACTGTGTTGAAGAAAGAAACACACCAAAGAGAAGGAGAATAGTAGATTTCAAGGGAGAGCCTGGAAAAATGGTACTCAGAAATATTAGCAAGGGTCAAAGATGTAGCTGGGACAGTGTGGTGAACAGCTAAAGCTTTACAGTAGAATTCTGGTTTATTAAAAAGTCAGAATTCATTTTCATTTCTCATGGTTACAAAATATTATTTTTCTTTCTTCTTTAGGTAAACAGAGAATGTGTAAAGTTGCATGTTTCTGCTGCAAATCCAGTTGACTTATGTGCAAGATACCTAACCATCCCTTCTCAAACCCAGGCAGGGACTAAATGGAGCAGACTCAGAATATAACCCAAACCAGACTTAACCCCATCTTGTTGTAGGAAGTCCCTTGTAACCATGGAATCTTTCCTAGAGCTGAAGGCTTCACACAAAGATAGGTTTACCGAACCATTGAGTTTCTGGAACCAATTTTTAGTTTTTTCTATTTTCCAAAAAAGTTTTACCAACAGATTTCATCTGGGCCAAGCTGTGACATCCACCAAGGAGGAGTCCTTGGAAGGAGCCATGCTATTCCTCAAGCAAGTTCTGTGGGTAGAAGTAAAAACCCTTCCTGCTTTCATAAGAACTAATGTAGGTGAGATTTTGTGTGTGTGTGTAAATATGCAGAATCCAAAAGGTTGTCCTTTCTATGAGACTGAAAATAAGCTCCCTCTCCTTGAAATCTGTTTATGGTTCCTATATAAATGACAAGAAGCCTGTTCACTTAAAGATGAATTATAGTAATGTGCTGTAAATTGCACTTCTGTGATGATAAAGGGAGTTTGGAGTTCTTACTGTACAGTAGAAAAGCTTTTTTTAAAAAAAAATAATGAGATGTAAAAAATGTAAATACTCTGGACTGACTTCATCCTTTTTACCTTTGATTTATTTCAGGAATGAAGTCTTGAACTGTGAACCTTTCAGTTAGTTCTAATTTTGCCTCAGGAATGCCTCTGCCCATCATAAGTTAGTATTGTGCATAAGGCACAAATACAGCTGTATCTATTTCAGCCTATTTTACTAGCATCTTTCACTAAAAAAAAAAAAAAAAGAAGCAGCTTTGGAATTTCAAGTTTTCACCCATTGCTTTTTCAGTCAATTCTGTTTCTTATTGTCCACAATGCTTGCTCTCAAATCAGCAATTGTGTTGATTTACTGACAAACCACAGTTTACAGTAAATGTCATCCTAGGGTAACATTTTCTGAAGCACATGTACTGAGTGACTGAGTAGGAGTTGTCACAAAGGATACTTTCCAAAACCAGCATAGGTCACAAAAAGACCAAATCGACTAGGAAGAAGTTTTCTTTCCAGGGTGTTCATCAGCTAGTATCTAGGCTCAAAAGAATTAAACGAGAAATGTTAATGACGTGCTGAAATCACTCGCATCCAAAGTAAATTATTTTTTACTGCACAGAATGGCTTCAGGATGAGACAAGCACAAAGATGGTCTTTACAGCTGTTCTTTCTAACCTGTATTCTATCCAAGTCTGCCTTTGCATATGCTTGCATATTTTATTAGGTTGTCTTTACTTGGTAATAGATATGTCTAATGTGGATTAGATCCTGTTTCCACCTGAGTCCAAATAATCACAACTCCAGAATTTAACTAAGCTCCAGATTTTCATGGACTCTTTTAAAATATTAACACATTTATAGTCCCTTTCAAATAAGGAAGCAAAAGGGTTCCTTAACCCTTAGCAAAACTGATTGTTTTTCTTTATTTAAAAAAAAAAAAATCTTATGCCTTATAACTGGATTTTGCTCCTCAGCTGCTTTCTGACTGTTTTAACAACAGATAGATCAGAGAGAGACTGCAGTGTGAGCTTGTTTTATAAACCAAGCAACCTTTCTTCTAACTGTGGCTGTTATATGAGAGGAATTTTAAACAAAAGCATTTCCAGCAGCTAGATAACCAAGTGTCTTGCTGAGAAAGATGGAAGATTCATGGTAATTCCCCTGCCAGAAAACAATGGAAAATAAGAGCTGTCATCTAGAAAATGACAAAGCCATTTCTAGTCCCTGTAGATTAGCACTCTATATTTTCTGAACAAATATATTGTTAAAGATGTTGGACTGTAAACCAAACACAGAACAATGTCACATTTGTATCAAAGTGGATTATTAACCTGTGTTTGAAATGTATTATAATTATTAAATTGTTTGTATTAGGAGAGAGCCTTCCTAGAAACGCTGTTCTTAAAGAGGTGGGCAAAACACTAAACTACTATAAATAAAATACTCCTTTTCCAAAGACCTTGCAAAGTAAACAGATATGAGGTGGTCCAGGGGGTGACGAATCTTGTCCCAGTGTTGATTAGGTCAGTGGCAGCAACAGAGATGAAGCATAAATTTCCCCAGTTCCCGGTCTAGTAACCTACTCACTTGGCCACACGGGCTGACAAGTTATGACACTGAGTCACATGAAAAATAATTTGAAATATCCTCTCTAATTCCTCTGCATCTTTCTCTTGTAGATCTTTTTTCCCCTGAAAAATCCCTGCTTCTGGACGGGTAAGACTTTACCACTGCCTTTATAATAGCACTTTTTTTCTCTCCCATTTTCCTGCTAAACTGCTTATTAAACAGAATGCTGTATGCAGCCAGTCTGAGAGATTAGCTGTCTATATAGCTTTTTAAGTGATTCCCCTCCCCCTTCCTCCTATCTTTTGGTCAAAAATATATAGTTTCTATCTGATAATGGTTGGCCTCTGCTCAACCTTTTGTGCTGGGCTGATTTAGATTTTCCAGCTCACTCACAGCAGGAAAGATAAACCCTGAACCACATGATGATGTTGGCAGCGTCAGACAGTGGAAATGAAGTCTCTGGGGGATACCAATTGACATTTCAACGCTTTGGCTGCCGAAGAACGGGCTTGCACAAAAAAAATTGCAAGGGAAAAAAATGTTAAAAGTCTTGAAAGTTGAAAACACAGTGAAAAACTGAGCATGCCTTTGTAAATGGAAAGTAAACACTTATTTTACTTCATTATGTTTTTACATAACAGATGGAGACTGACCTTAAATACTTCCTGCCCTCCAAAAATACCACTTTAAGTTCCCAGGAATTATGAGCAACTCAGACATACTTTAAGAAGTGAAGAGTTATATTTAAAGCGGGTCTATGATTGTTTTGTTCCAGTGGGAATTACAAGCATGCAGAGCTCCTTTACAAATGTAATTCTTCTGTGAGTTTTATAATGCAGTAGGACTAAAATTTTTTTCTGCTTTACCCTTGATTTACAGCAACATAGGTCCATGGCCTTGGTGTAATTCTAATTCACACAAGCAGCATACAATAGTCTTCTTGAATGTTTTTGACAGAGAAGCTTTTTTTTTTTTTTCTCACCAGACTCCTGCATTTTAATATTTTGTCAAACTTCATGTTTCTTTTTTCTTAATTGAAAAAAAAGTATGAGAAACCAGAAGAGCACATTCAAGTCATACTAAAACCTTGGTTTGATTTCTCCCACCCTCTTTTCTCTTTCTTTTTCTTCTTTCTTTCTAATGACATATCCTATGATGAGGACTCAGAAAGAACAGCTATTGCCTCTCTTGTCAGTTTTGTTTTGTCAGCTCTGAATGCTGGGTCTTGCTTTGCCATTTTCAAGGTCTCTTTCAGTCCCTTGAACACAGCTGGTGCTTCAATCAAGAGCTCACACCGTGAAGAAGCTGGCAGTTGATCCCTAACCAACTATGTGGAAGATATATAATATATTTCACAGTACACAGTGGAATACCCTTTCTATTTCATCACTGAGAGAGACTGCTTCACTCAGGAGTTCGTCTATACAAAAATATTAATAATGTCCCATTCTTCTCAGGGATGTGAACATTTGGAGTCTGAACTTCAGTGACCCCTGCTTGTCAGGTTGATGTGACTTTAACAAATTCAGCCAAGGAAGCCTTTTTGTGCCTCGGTTTATGGTTTTGTTAGTCTCATTTTTGAGAATGTTTTTTAGTCACTTCTTGGAAGAAGTTGTGGGAATTGAAAGCTGTGAAGAGAATCTGTGGATAACCCAACATTGCAGAACTGCATAATTGAACAGTGCTATAGAAGGAATGCTAGAGCTGTATACTCTCATCTTTGTTTTCGTTAATTATATTTCAGTTTTCAAAGACCCAAGTGAAAACACTTGCTTTTTCTTTTGTCATGGTTCTACTCTTTAGTGTATTCGTTGATGCAGTTAGAAATTGTCACACAAAATTCCCATTAGCTTAAATAAGCACTGCAGTGTGAGCGCAAATCTGGGAATGTAAGAATTTTTGCATTGAGTCCTCCCTTTAGAGGGGAAAAGTTGCTGTCAGTGAAGCATGAGAAGCAGGACCCACAGCAAGCAGGTTGGTGTCTAAGAATGGCTTGTGAACCAGTGCCTTTTGCAAGACATTGTTTTGCTTATGGAAAAAGGCATTGCAAAGGCCACTGTGCACACAGAAAACCTGACAACAAATCTATCTCTTCTAAGGTGGAGAGCATCTCTGTGGTACTGCTTGCTGTTTTAGTCTGGTCCTGCAAAGTATGTGATTCTCTAAGATCTGAGAGTCTTTAGCTCCTATGAGCCTCATTGAACTAAGATCCCAGAACTCAAGCAAGAGAGTTCATCCAGTTCGGCTTTCCTCTTATACAGTGAGTTAAAGGAGTTTCATGAAGCCCTTTCTTGATTTACATGTACAATCTAAAGTAATATGCTTATTAGTTTTAGTTTCAATTGGAGTAAGTTAGAAATGCTCATAAAAGAAACTTTTGCCCGCTTCTTCTATAGGGTATAAGTATTCATTCTTACAACTCCTTATTTTAGGATCAGGATAAAGAAAGACACTGGGGGTTCTTAGAGTTGTAAAGAATATATTTAAAAGAAAACAACTATCTGAGTGTGAAAAATCTGAAGCCCATTTAGTACTGAGTTTGGGGAACCCTGCATTTCTGCTTCCAACACAGAAAACCTGACAGATGGAGCCCATTTCCAGCAACGCCCAAAGTGAGTGGAATGTACAATATTTACTGAAAACTGTCTGCTTAAGTATTTGGTGTGCTCATAGGACATTTTTCTTTTTAATTTTTTATATTATCTCCATTTCTTGACTCCTTTTTCCCCTTGCATGAAGAGACAATTATGGCTAGTTTAGCAAGTTAAGATGTCAGTGTAGGTTTCCTTTACTACAAAGGAGACACATCACTGTCAGCAACTGATCTAACAGCAGGCACCCTGAAAGCTGTTCAGGGCTGTCCTCGGGCTTTTCCCCTTCACCTCCTCGGGGTAATCCTACCTTGTCTGGGGAATGGCTCCTCTCTTTATCTTAACACCCAGATATTCATTGTAAACAAATTACTTTTCTCTTAGACAATTCAGTTTGCAAATTTTCCAAATACTAGTTCCAAATATTAGTTCAGCAAGCACATTGCACACGTTTTACAAGGGTTTAAATGCAGCACTGAAGTCAACATTTGTAAGGGTAAGATGCACTACCACCATAGTGAAATTTGGTCAGTTTGGGAATGCTTTCAATATAGCTAATTAATTGATATGCATAATTTCAAAATTATTTGACCTAAGGGGATACAGTTCACATTTTTAATTTATCTAAGTTTATTTTAAACATAACAATTCACCCTATATGTTCAGTAATATATTTAATTCCTACAGAAAAGATACATTACCTATATTTAAACAACTTGATATGTTTGCATGGAACAAATATTTTGGTTGTTATACAGATTTGTGGTGAATTATACTACATTAAGATAAAAGGTCCATTTTTTCTAATTCCATACCCACAGCCAACATGAATGAAAAATTCTGGCTGAGTAGAAATTACAGATGCCTCATTTCCAGTCATTTTAAACTTCAGTATTTAAATAGCCAATAGCTGAAAAACCTTATCTTAAAAAATAATAGCTTTCCTGAGAATTTAATTAGGTCATCTACAGGGGTTATCTTTGGCACTCTGAAATTAGCTTTGTTGCAGACACTTGGGAGGACAATTAAGACCCATCTTATTAGCACTGAAAGTTAAAATTCCAGTACTGTCTTGTATCAGGGCATAATCTTTCATGCTTCACAGCTCTAGTTTTCACAATGAGCTGCAGTGGAAATAGCTAAGCGGAGGAAGGGAAAAGGGCAGACCTGAAAGAGCTAAATAAATATCCAGTTTAAGGAAGTTCCTTCAGGCTTTTTATTCAATGAACTTGGTGAATATGACTCAAGAAGAAGAAAAGAGGCTGGTAGGGATTGGTGAACTACAATTAGATAAAAAAATTCTCTTAACTGAATACCTAAAATTATGTTTAAAGAACAGGGTATTTATATAATGTTGAAGTACATCCTTCCTTTGCGGAGCAATGTTAAATATAAACTCCATTAAGAATTTTTGTGGTAATCACATACATTTGCTCAGAATTAAATTGTTCCATTTTCATTTTGGTTGGGAAATACCATGCTTTGACAGCTGTACTGATATTAAGCATGAAAGTCATGAGGATGGATTTGTGCTCACATAATAACTATAGAAAAGGTCTCACATTTAATAATCCCTACCTAAAAATATATACTGTATTATGCAGTTGTTGAACACAGACAGTTTCTAGGTTTGACATAAGCAATTATTTATAAAGATTTTTGTTTCAGGGAGATAAGTGTTTTATAAACCTTTATTTTCCTGTGATAAAAGGAAGTCGTATCTTGCTTGCTGGCTATACACAGCCTTTTCATAGTAAGCCTCCTTCCCACATGCATTGTGCAATAACAAGTAAAATAACCCTCCAGGGTCATGGGATAACACTCATGGGTTGCTGCTTGCTTTTTGATTCCCCATCCCCCGCCCCCACCAAGTGGCACCTGCTGTGTGGTTGTCAATATAAATACTGACTGCTTGCAGCAAATCTCAGATGTTTTACATGCTGGAAAAATGGACAGGAAGCAATCACTAAGGAAAAGCAGAAGCAGTGGGGGAGGGCAAAGGAGGAGAGAAAAGAAATTTAGCTTTACATTTTCTTGGCATTTTCTTGCTTAGCATTGATCTGGTGCTTTTCTGCTGTTTGTTTTTAGTTAAAACCTTGCTTAGCACATGCAGGATTACTTTTCTGTTCTTATACTCTCCCTTCATGAACATCGAGTCAATTGATAATTAGTTTTTCTGTGGAGATGTGGGAAAAGGGCAGTGTTTGTTTGGTTTTCTTTTTAATGCATTAATAAAAAAAAATACAGCAATGCAATGAAAACTGCTCATATTTCTAATTTTTTTGTTCTTAAACCTTTCTTCATACAGTTATATTTAATTTAATTGTATTTGTGCAGAAAGAAGAAAGCCAGCAGGTTGTGGAGATTTATTTGAAAGGCAACCAACAGCTCTGCTGAGCAAGGGGAGAAAATATTTTGTGAGCTGCCCTTCAGACACTGTATTGCTATTATTATGTGTAAAACATTCTCTTGTCCACTCACAGTCTCTTGTAGGTCTTCCATGCAAATTCAGTATATATCAACTTTGGATATGGGATGGGTATGAATCACAGCTCCAAGACCCTTAGAAAGGAGGAAGAAAGCCTGCATGAAAAAAAGATGATCTGTTGTTTTAGAAATGTTTTTTATGAAGCAACATGGACATGCCCTCTGATACTGTAGGGCAGAACTTCTCAGCAAACAGTTTTTTCCAGTGATGACAGGATCTTCTTAGCTGTATTAACTTTGTTAAGGGGTGCCAGAGATTGAATAATTATGAATAGAAAACCAAATATGACAGAAATATCAGCTGAAAGTAGTAACTGCTTTTTTCATGTTTGTGTGCTTGTTTGTTTGGGGTTTTCTTAATTTATATTCTAAGCATCCCATTGTCTTTTCAAAATAACTGAAGTATAATTTCTCTGAATCTTTTGGGGGGCTTAATCTATTTACATGGGGATAATGTGTCTTGGTCAAGCTATCAGGATATGTTCTGTACACAGAGAGTGGCTCAGCTCCCTCACAGTATCATTAGGAGGTACCCCAGAAGGCTATGAGTACAAGGCTATAACTATAACTACCTCACAACAGTGACCTGATGAATAGGACTCGGAGCAACTTGATCTAGTTGAAGATGTCCCTGCTCATTGCAAGGGGTTTGGAATAAGTGATCTTTGGAAGTCTTTTCCAACCCAAACCATTCTGTGATTCTGTGATTTGTCTGGAGGTCCATTGCCCACAGTTTCCTGGCTAAGACTCCCCATTGGATGTCTGTTTCAGTAGGTTTTTTACAAGGAATGCCTTGTGACAGCACGTATCAGTGTGTGAAAGTAAGCTAAGGAGTTAATACAAATTTCATAATGGTTTAAGGACATGGACATATAATCAGGTTATCCTAGGGTTAATAAAGAAAATGAGACAGAAGCATCTAATCTCTAGGTCCCAAAGACAGAAGACTCCCTAGAAAATGTGTTTGCTTCAGTTTTTTCCCTACCTTATTTACCTTTTATCATAGTTATTTTTTTTCTGACTGTTTCATATTCTGTTTCATATGGCTAAGATTAAGAAAGTGTTTTGCTTTAAGAAGGCTCTGGGGTGATATACACCTTACCGTTCCTCTGTCAGACATCAAACCATACTGGCTCTGCTTGGCAGGCAGTACAGATATGTCTTGCGAGGTAAGAACATCATGGCAAGACAAAGTCAAACAAGTTATGGGAATATATGGAATGAATGTGCAATTGCTTTTGAGTTTTAATATGGTTTCCTTAGTGCCATAAGGCATACTTAACCACTGATGTCAGAAGAAAACTTAATATCTTCTCCCAAATAAAAAGTGATAAGACAAGAGGAAATAGCCTTAAATTGTGCCAGAGGGGGTTTAGGTTGAATATTAGGTAAAAATTATTCACTGAAAGGGTTGTCAAGCATTGGAATAGGCTGCCCAGGGAGATGGTGGAGTCACCATCCCAGGAGGTATTTAAAGGGTGTGTAGATGTGGTACTTGGGGACATGCTTTAATGGTGAACTTGGCAATGCTAGGTTTACAGTTGGAATAGATGATTATAATGGTCTTTTTCAATCAAACTATTCTTAGCCTTTCTGTAAGGCTAGGGAAGCAGAAGACTGCCATAGCCTTCTTCTTGTATAAACCTGGCATTTGACAATCTATATAGTCATGAAACAAAATTTCTTCAATCTCAACAAAGTATCTGTCAATACTTACCCATTTGAACAGTCAGACTAGTTTCACTTAACTGAAGATAAATGAGAGGGAGTAATACCATTTTGAAAGAAAAGCCCAAAAAGAGGCCTTCAATTTGTACAGTTCTACTCTAGAACTTTTGTTTCATACAACAGCATGTACATCTTAGTCTTCTCTTTTAACACGTTAAATCTTGTGTAGGGAGTTCATGAACTGTTTATCAGAAATATTGAATCCTAGTTTGCCTGAGGCTATAAAATTCTTAATTTTGCTGCAGGAAAAACTATACGCCCTGCTTTGATTAATGATACTAGATGTCATTATTTGTATATGTGTGAAATTTGAGATTGATATTGGATTTTTTTTCCTGTAACCCCTTTTATGCACCTTTTTACATAGTCTGACATTGATTTTTTTCAGTAACTTAACATGAGAATTTTAATATACTTTTAAAAATATTTTCATTCTTATCAATTTTTAAGTGAGAATGAGCTGTTTTTACGTGCTAAAAAGTGACAAAGGGTGGTTTTGTTCAGCTATGTCTACACAGCTGAAGGCAGGCAAATGAGAACTCTCTCCAAGCCAACTAGACCTGAACTTGGTCCAGACTAGAAGCTGTGTAACCACATTAGCATGGCATTGAGCCCAAGCTAATAAGCCCTACTAAGAGGCTCTAAAGCAGTTACACAACTTTTGGATCAGAGCTGGCTTGCCTCCAGCTAGCTTGGAGTGTAACCAGGATGATCTCAGGTTTGCTAGGAAAAGCAGTACAGACAGGGTCTCAGATCCATGCAACATGCAGGGTTAACCTGTACTCTCAATTTCTTTTGCAGCTTAGTGTAAGAAAGAAATATGAAGAAAGTAAATGTGAGAACTGCAAACTTAGGTAGGGATATTTAAGAAATAAAGTAGTACTTGCATATTCTAGCTACTATTCTATCAGCTTGTTCCATTAACAGATATGTTTGGGACTTTTTTTTTTTTTTAATAACACTTGAAGGGAGGGCACAAAGAATATGTTCATAAGATTTAAGCAAAGTTAGTAAAAAAACCCTGTAGTTCAAGTCTGTCATTTTCTTTTGTCTTATGTTTAAAATATTTTCTTTTTCCCTCAGTTCAAAGTCACTCTTTGCTTCATTGTCTCCAGTCACTTTTCCTGTGTGCCAGAACCTATTCCTATATTGAATGTATCTATTCTTGTGGCTACAACTTGGGATGAATTTCTGATAGCTTCATGAAGTAATTCTTTGTGAGCTTGCATTACTTCCTTAAGTTTGGGGTTTTTTTTTCTTCTAGGCAGAGAGATTCATCTTCTTGAATCCTTTTGAAAATATTGGTGTGGGAATGGTGTTGGAGACACAGAGTCAGCAGAACTAGAAAGGCTTATTACATTGTAAGCCTTGTGAGTGTAAGTAGAGTATTCCTTCTCTACACACCTGAAAGATGAGTTACTTTTATTCAGTTGGCCACAAAAAGGCTTTGAAAAGACTGATTCTCTAGAATCAGAAGACTGATTCACCAGCCCAGCAGAGCATCGGGTTCCTCTGTTTGTCTGTCATCCAGTATGACTTCTGGTGTACTTAATTTAAGTCCTATTTGGTCTCCTATAAAACAAAATTTTTAATAACTAGTTCTTAACTTAAATCACATTAACAATATACTCCTAAAAGTATTCTCCTGACTACTGCCATTCTTTAAAAAATAGCAGTTTCTCTATTGAGGGTATTTTGCCAAGTCTGTCAAAAGAGTAACACTTCCACTTTCTCAGCTCTTCCTCATTAAAAATGTATTCTAATTCTGTCTCAACTTGGTCTCTTTGCTTCATAAGTCATTGTCTGCTCATTACTTGCAGTGTGAGAGATTAAATTTATTCAAACCTGATAGCAGGTATAAAGAATTGAAGGACAGAAAACTGGCTGAAATTAAATTAGCTTATTCTAGTGCTTTTCTGACAGGATTTTTTCATTGCCATAGGTTACTATAAGTGTCAGTTTGGATTTGTAATACTTTGTTAGGTTTGTGGGGGATTTTTTAAAACATAGTCTTAAATGCTGAACTCTACTTTCCTTTGTCACATTGATTAAAATTATGTTCAATGTTTGTTTTGAGAACAAGGTTAAATATTACTAGCTACGATAGTCTGTAATTATTTTATCATTATGGTTGTATAACAAAGATTAAATTTTTGCAGTTGTTTTAAAGTAGATTCTTCAGCCCAGTATTTAGACAAATAAGGTACATTAGAAAGATCTGGGCAAATGATAAAAATGCAATATAACTTATATGCAATTTAATGTGGAATACAGAGGGGAGCTGAACTTTTTAACCCAAATATTCTCTCTTAGGCTTTGAAAGTCAAAAGCATACACCAAGGAATTTCTAATTTTGAATAAAGGAGAGTATTAGAAACAAATTGACTTAAAGCACATCACTTTTCTATTATACAATTGAGTTGTTAAGAAATTATATGGTCTAATTACTGAACTTGGTATTTTTGACTACTTGGATTATGAACAGATATTGTCATTAACTAGCTAATTAAATCGACTGCAATAACAAGCAGTAATTTAGAAATACATTCTAAATTAGTTTTTATATGAAAGCAAAGTCTTTGTTGATCTGTGCATGTGATTAACGTCAAGTGTCATGAATTAGCTCAGGGATCTCTGGTGGAGAAAGGGCATTATGAGGAAAAGTATCTGTGTATTTGACAGAAACAGATGCAATCAGAGGAGCAGTTTTAAATCAATTAAAATTTTGAATTAGAAAATGTTAATAATAAGTATGCATACATGCATTTTCTGGAAGATGCAACATAATGGCTCAGTACAAACAGAGTGAGTTATATTTTTCTCTCTAAAGGCAGAACATTATTTCAGCTGCAATGCAACTGATTCTCCTACTTCAGAATCTTCTTGCTTGAATTACTTCACATTTTGCTGCTCAGAAAATGAAGCTTAGGCCTCTTACCCTTTATATGCTTATATACTATAAACACCTTCAATTAAGTTGGTTGTTAACATCTGAAATAGCCCGTTAATTAAACATGGTGTCTTAAAAGCTTTTAAGAACATAAACATGAAAATATTCTGCATATTGTATCTGGATTTGTGGTATTTTCTTTGTTAGGTTTGTTTGTTATTTTTTAAAAATGTACACTATACTTTCCTCTATCATATCATTTGAAGTAATGTTCGACATCTGTGTTCAAAACACTCACTGGGAGTACACTGAACATACTTCCAAGTATAGCAGTTTGACCAGGATACTCTGCAGAAAATACATTCTATTGAGACCTATAAACTTGATCAGTAAAGGAAACCTTTAGATTTTACTTTCCTTTCCCGTGTAATGGCCATGGAATACTATTCATGTATTCCTTGTTCACTGTTTGGGTATTGGATGCTTTGAGTTAAATGGTTTACACGAGGAGTAATTGTAAAAGCACCCAAAGATACATAGTAGTGGGAATGAGAGCTGTTACAGGTCTTCAGGGAGAAAAACATTAAAGACCTTTCTATATAATAAGTTGCCTGAACTGATTTCTAAACAATATTTGCCACTCAGTCTGCAACAGTCCAAGCATCACCATTCCCGGCAGTCTCAGCTGGGGACAGACAAAATGTCATCTCAGGTTTCAATCCTTCTTTTAGTAACAAAATCCTGTAAGGAAACAAGGGAATAGCAAGAACTAGATTTTCTTTTTTAATAATTTATCTTTACAGAAACAGAGAAGTCCTTGGCAGTTTAAGATTTCTGGGGTGGATTAAGGTAAGGAGTGATAGACAAGTGTAAGCTTTCTCTTTCAAAGACCACCTTAAAACAGTTTTAACAGAAAAATTATACTTCTAAAAATGATTTTCTATTATGCAGCTATGTCTGCTCACAGTCACATACCACAAATTGGGCAGTGAATTATAAAGATTTTTTACTTTATCTTGTATTGATAAATGAGAACCAGATTTTGTGTTTAGTGAAATCTGAGTGAATAATCGATTCTTCAGTCTGACAACGAAAAATCAAAATATTCATACCTGGTGTTAATTAAAATGGAAATAAGTTTTTGAAGAATTTCCTGAAAACTATTTGAGTTGAACAAGATGTTTTGCCTCATCACATGGAAGTAAATATCACATCTACAAGATTGGAGTACAGCTTGACTCCGATAGTTCTCAAGATAAGTGGGCTGAGTCTTGAGAGATCCTACCTAAGAAGCGGTAGGTCCATTACTAAGTGATTTTTAAAATTAATTAACCAACTTGAGGGATGGTTGGCACACAAAGTGCAAATTAAATACTTGTATTTAAGGAGAGTGATCGAGACAAGAATTAACTTCAAGAAGTTGCAAAGCTTTAGAACAAATTCTGGAGGAAGGATTGAAGGCACAGAGGTAAGTAAGGAAGAGATAAATTCAACATGGGATTTTAAGATTAATTCCTGCTGTATTAACAAATATCTTTCTCTGTTTAGAAAATTGTATCTATTATCAAAATATGGATAATCTTACTATCATGGCTATTAGTTTGCCAAACTGATATAACCTTCTAATATAAGTAGCAGAAGCAAGAATTTTAAAGACCTTGATAAATTTGTGGAAGGAACCAAGGAAGAGGAGCAATTCTGATGATAGTAGGCTGGACTCGATGTCCCAGGAGGACATAACCCCATCATATGTGTTCCTAAATAGAAGCAAAAGATTTGCAAGAAATTCTAAACAGAAGGTCTCAAAACAATTCTTGGAGAGTTTCAGAGGTTACACATGCACCCTGAGTTCTTCATAGAACTTACTCAGAATGTTATCTGTGAATAGGGGAGAACAACACTAGATGAGTGCTGCAAAGAAACTATGGGGAATTAAGAGCATTACAAAACATCTGCATTAAGATAGCTGGACAGTACTGAGGGATGTAACGCCTGAGTCACTTTATATTATACTTGTGGGGATCTATTATTTTGACAAATTAACTCCAAATGTTTCTTGAACTCTGACTACAATGCAACAGGACTATGCTCTAGTTGAGGGGGAGAGGGATGACAATAGTTTATGTTTGTGAGCAACTTCATACATATGTTTACAGGTAGAAATCAGTTGAGGTTGAAACAAACCATAAATTTTAGGAAGATGTATTGCAGAAAATGGTCACAAAATTGCACAAGTGTTTGTTAAAAGTGAAATTCATGTCTGATGAGAAGCTTCCAACAGCTGATGTTTTCGGGAGTGTCTATGAGTACTGAAGGCAAGGAGTAGCAAGAAGAGAAGTGTAATATGACTTGTATGCTGCCCACTTGCTAAATGCAGTTAGACTAATTAAAATGAGAAATAAAACAACCATTCTTTTGTAAAACTTAGAGAGGTAAAGTTAGATAAATAGCCAACAAATAAGCCATTGAACATGAAAATGTATTTTAATTTTAAGACAAAATAAAATTCTTGCATGGTCAGGAACCAGCAGCTTTTTAAAATAGCTATATTTAAAGCTACTTAACCAACTGAAGTGCCAGAGAGTACCAACTGAGATTTTTTAAATTTTTTAATCACAGACACTGATCCAGGTTTTCAGAGTTGTAAAAAACAGTATCAGGGCGGTTTGTTTTGGGCACACCTGAATGGTATAAGTGAAGCTACTGAAACTGTTTGAAATAAAGAGTGAGTAGAGTGCAACTAAGATTTCGGGTAGTACATAACTCAGGATCAAGACATTTGAACTGAACAGGAAAAGTTATTTCTTATTAGTAGACTCCTTAAGGAGATTTTCATATAGCTCATTAGGTGACTATGAAATAACGTTTTCAATCACAATTTACTCCCCATGAGATACCAGGTGAGTTGTTTAATGCAAAATTAATAGATGCTCCCATTTAGCCATTTTCCTTGCTATTTCAGTTCAAGTACACAACACCAAGTGTTTACTCTGTACAGACATGGTAAGTTGAGAAGGGCAGCATCACTCACTGTGACAATATTGTTCCTCATATTCTTTAGTGTGACTACCCAGCCATTTAATTCCTGACAGAAAAGTCCACAGATTGCAAGTGAAACAGTTTTCCTTGAAAGCTGTGGTAGTTCTTATCTTCATAGCAATCACGACTTATCTCAACATAAAAAGCTTCTTCAGCATCAGGAGTTTTTTTAAGATTACCTCCTAGTGAATTAAAGCAGAAGAAATACTGTTAAAAGACTGACAGCCATCCCTGTGGCCAGAGAACTGGTTCTACAGAAGCACTTTACTATTCTGCACAAAACCAAAAGAATAAATGGGAGATTTATTAGTTACATTGGACTTGATTATTTATTTTATTTGACTAAGGCCAGTCCAGAGGTTCCCTTTGTCAACTAGTGGCATAATCCTGATGGCAATCTGCAACGTATTGTTCAGTCTTTGAGATCAGCAGTCAGCTTGGAGTGCTGAAGCCCTGGGCCTGATATACAACCTGATCATAATCTAAAGGGTACCAATTCGAGGGCACTGACCATACAGCCTCTTTGAGGACAGTCAGCTTATTCCTGTTTGTGCCCACGATGTTGTGCATGCCTACCTACTGTGTACAATAGGAAAAACAATGTAAACAGGTTTCAGGCGACTGAGTAGCTGAGTGGCTGCACAGGTCACTGCTGCAAGAGTTGGTCTGAAAAAGAGAAGTGCCTCTGCACTTACAAAAGCAGAAAGCTGCTGTAAGCCACAGACAGTAATTGTTGGTACCTGGGTGTTATGAAGCAAAATATCCTGCCAGCTATCAGGGGAGTGAGGTGTCACCACTGCCCCTCTCTCCTATCTCACCTGTGTCTTTTTAGTTGACTGTATCACTTTGTGATTTATGTGTTGACTTATATTTGGTTTCCAAAAAGAAAAGAAAAAGAACAAAGGTGCCAGCAGATCCTGATCTTGCCATATAACTTAGAGGTAACCTTTAAAAATCCCTTCTGTGTCCTATGACTCAAGGAAGAAGTGAAGGCAGGGAAGTTTAAGATACCCTCCGCACTTCATGCCTGTGTCACGGGCAACACCTCTTTCTGGTAAGGCTTGGTCCCACAATACTTTTTCCTGTGGCTTGAGAAACTGGTAACCTCTTGCCTTTGCTAAAGCATGTTTGCTTGTCAATCTTCTGGACATCTTGAGAAGGGCAATTAACCTCTCCTCTGAAACAATATGACTGATGTTTTCTTGGTTTTGCTGACACCCTCTGAGTTTATCTCGGCTCAGTGGACCTACATAGTATTAGCTCCTTGCATATTTTCCAAAGGTTCTCTTAGGTGTAAATCCTGCCACAATGCCCCAGCCAAATATCATTCATCTGGAATGACTGCCACACATTTGCTCTAGCTGTCATTCTGTCATTCAAGTCAGCTGCTCTTGCACTTAAAGAAGGCCACCAGCAACGAGCTGCTACTCCAGCTGGTAAGAAGGCAGCCAAGTCTCACTCACCCTTCCTCCCTCCCTGTTCTTCCACTATCTCCTTTGCTCCTGTTTGCATTTCAGTGTAGCAGTATAGCAAGACATGGTGGAGCTGCTGTTAACAGTCCTGTGTTTGTTCCTCGTTCTGTCTCTGACTCAGAATACTGTCTCTGTGCCTCAGCCTCTGCACCTCAGCTTTTACAGAGCAGTTTACAACGTCCTTTGAGATCCACAGATGCAACAGATTACTCGGATGCAACATAGAATCTCATGTTTTCAATTAAGATATAAATGACAGACATGCATTCTAATTTTATTTTTGGAAAGCCTTATAAAAGATCCTTGGAACATAATTTGTGACCCTGTGAAAACTGACACTTGGTTTTAAAAACAACTTTTGCTTTTGTCTGCTTAAATGAAAAGCTTTTTGTTGACGCATATTTGTTTAGGGAAAGAAATGCAACTTTGAATAACCTAAGCTAATGGGGTTTTAACACGAAGGAAAAGAATTACAGCATGCTGGGAATTTTGGTAGGAGCAGAGCTACAAAGAAGTTGCCACATTTGTTTAAAATGTGGTTAAAACTCTGGTTTGGGAAAAGACAAAAGAGCATACAATTGGGTAGTTACTTCATGAATGTGGATGTAACGGAGAGAGATCATTGGTTTCGTAGGTCTGTGATAGATTCCCACAGCCCTGAACAAACAGCTCTCAGCCTTATATTTTCTAAGCCTTTGTCTTCCCACTTTGGAATTCTGACTATGGGCACATTACCAAGCCAACTGGATTCACTACAAAGCTCCAGTGTAGCTCTTTTTATCACAAAGATCAAGACAACAATTGTGTGCCTACAAGAAAAGAACAACTAAAACCATCGAGCAAACATTAAAAGAACAATTCTAGAGATAGTTGTCTTTGAACTGCAATAATGGGCAACATTCAGTCTGGAGATTTGAATTCCAAGTTAAAGGAATTCATTACTAACTGCCTTTCCTTGTAATTATCCAAGCTGCTGGCAATGTATATTTTCAGCAGCATTCATTTTGCCCAGCGTAATATTTTGTAGCTGTGCTGAACCCCACACAATGGCAGCATTGTAAATCTGCTTTATGGACTTAGTTTTGTTTATTATAGAGTTCGTATATGAAAAAGGAAGAAATCTAAATTTTGTGTTGGCTTGTCCCCAAACCACAGAAAATGGAGTATTGTTTTGCAAGAGCTCGTTCTGAAATATCACTTCCCAAATGTAA
Organism: Caprimulgus europaeus; assembly: GCA_907165065.1. The sequence goes on from OU015527.1 coordinate 17,516,477, forward strand.
AAGTGGTATGGTATTTGTGCAGATGCATTCCACAAGCATACACAATGTCCAGCTGAAAAAATATAGTAAGAGGAGACCATTTTTTTTGCTTTCCAGAATAACCCAGTTTCACACTTTCAGGAGGGCTGGGGGTGTGGGGAGATAACTACAATTTTAAAATAAAAGCTTCATTTTTCAGTGCCCTAAATGGAATTTAAGTTGAAATCTACCAGACATCAGTAAGTCAGAATAAACATTGTGTCTGAGGATCTTTGACCGCTGTTATTTTAGTTCTGGCAGTACAAACCTAAACCACAGAAATAGTTTCAGTGAATCATCCTGCACTGTTTTATTCCTCCTCCCCCCCTGCCTTTTTAGTAGATTAGCTTTGGAATCACTGTTAATCAGCTGCCTGAAGCTTTCTTCTTTCTTGGAAGGAGGTTACATGATTGGAAAAGTCCTTCCCAGATATTTTTGTTTTAATAGAAAAATTACAGAAAATAAAGGGAACTGGAAACATCCAATTTGAGACTGGCCATTTTGTGGATAGATGATGGAGTATACATCTGATATGGAGTCTAAGCAAACTGAGTGTTATTTATGACTGATAAGTGATGAAGAAGATAAAATTTTTCACTTATATCTGTTGGAAGTATGGACAGGTGTGCAGTTTGTGTTTGGCATCTTGGCCTCCTCTGGTTGCAAGAGTGATGCAGGGATGCAATGGCAAATGTCATTGCAGTGGAGAAACTATTAGCTGAGTTGAAACACATGTCAAGCCACCTGGTTTCTTATCCACACTGATGAAAGGTTATAGGAGTACAGAATAACAACACATTAAAAGCTTTTTCTTTATCCACCACCTCCAGGATGCCCTGCCCTGGAGGCGGCACAAATTCTTTATAAAAGTTCCATCTGATTAAATTAATAAGCTTATGAAGAAATCACTGCCCCTTGCCCACTTAAAAAGACTGCATCAGTTTAATACAAGGAAATTCTTCCTTAAGACTTGAATAAAAAGAGCACTAGCACTAGTGTCCTGTAAAGGTGCGGTATAAGAGGAGAGACTGTGTATTTCACAATACCAGATGCCCTGGCTGATTTCAGGGAAGTTGTTCAGTATGACTCAGGTGAAATTCAGGTTGCACTTAGCAGGTCTCATTACATGGTCTAGTAAACCTTCAACTTGAGAAGCATTTACCTTTTTTATAAAATATATTTTTAAAATTGGAACTACTCCTTGCTTGTACATGTTTACAAAAAAGCATGTTTCTAGTATCTAGAAAATATGAACTGCATATAAATTGTTCCTAAGTTTCAAAATACTGGGGGGAGTGGACAGTTTTATAAATTCCACAGGCTTAAAAGTTTCCTGTGTTATGATACATCAGTGTGAGAAACATTCAAATGGCTAAAAAAAAAAAAAAAAAAGGGAGGACATCAATAAACAGTCAGTCAGTAGGAGAGGTTTACAGCATCATAAATCCAAACAACTTTTTTTTTTTTCCTTTTCAGATTTGTAGGCTAAGTGTCTTTGTACAAGGCAAACAGCCCTCCTCATTTTCTCCATTCTGCTCTAGCCAGGCCTTATAAATCATGCTGACATGTTGAGTCATCAACAGAAAATAGATCTTTCCTTTGATCTGAAACTGTAATTGGTCTAGATTTGTGGTCCCTCGCACATTGTGGCAACTCACATTTAACATTGCCAAAAGCTCTGATAAGTTAATAGCAGACAAAAGAATATCGTGACATTACAAAGGCTCTCTGGAGACACATACGGTTTGCATGGACATCTCTTCTACTGTACTGTTACTAATGTGTTCTCTTTCATAATTGAATTATTTTCCAGTAAAGTCAGTCCAAGAATGACTTTTCTTCATTTTACGTACCTCAGGGGTGTGTTCTGAAACCTCGTTCATTATTGTTTATAAAGTTCTGTGAATAGCTAAAATGAAAAGCTCTGTGAAATCCTGGATGTTTATTTCTCCAGTCTACTTGTTTAAGTTCCATAACAATAAATAAATTTTTAAAAAATACTTTTCAGGCAGTCAGTAACACTGTCCATGAGATCATATTAAGAATTCAGTTATGGTCTGTCATATTTTAATAATCCTGAAACATCTGCCTCACAAGTTTATATTTTCTTTCATTTCTCTCCAAAGGTAAGCATTTCTTAAGAACTAAGCCATCTAAGAACTAAATCTTGAGATTCTTGCCTCAGTTCCACCCTTGTACTTACTTCCCTATGCTGAAGTGGTATTTATCTTCCTGGAAAATAGCAGTGAGGCTCTGCTCTTTAAAATATATATATATATATATTTACATTGGTAAATTACCACAAACCTAGTCATTCCAGTAAAGTTTCAGTACTTTTTGTGAGCACTAGATGATAGAGTTGACCATGAGAGTATAATTCAAGTGTATTAAATGTCCATCGAGTGCAATTCAACAAAGGCAGTCAAAATGAAAAGAATGTAAAATGAAAAGAAAAGATAAAACCACATTATATCACCACCATTAGATTTTTGTAAGTGTGTCAAGTTACTTGTTTTAAATTACCTGAAGTTAATAGGAAGTTACTAATTTGGAAATGCCTACAGATGTAAAAGAATATTAATAAAGGTCTAGCAGAAAAATTAAATATTACGCATATATGTGTGTGTGTGACAGAAGAATTCTACTGTGGCTTTAATGTACAGCTGTAAGATGGGGAATTGTCATTAAAAAGTGATCATATAATCATACATTATTTATGTAGTTACAAGAGACATGTTGGGTATCCTGATTTTTATAGTATTATTATATTATTTACCTTAAATTGAAAGTCAGCTTATTAAACAAAAGAATAGGCTGTTGCTTTTAAATAATATTATCTTAAGAAAACAAATTTTTAGATTAGCTTTCAAAACCTTTAAGACCCAAAAGGCAGATGTAATCCCCTCAACATTAATTGCTGTTTCACTAAATGAACTGTTCTCATTTGTTTTAAAGCCCCCAACCATAAATCTCATTAAAATGGTACCCAGCCTCTAGTTTGAAAGTGAGGGGGGAGGTGCTTCTGGGAAAAAAAGGAGTAATTGTCTAAATTTCCAGTATCTTTTGGAGCTGTATTGTACTTATTACAGCTTGTTGTTAATAAAACTATGAGATAAATTGTCACAGATGAGATTAATTTCCTCTTCATTTTTGCTTTACGTTCACCAAAGTGCTGCTAGTCCTGGACATTACTAAATGCAGACTTTAGATAAGACTTACTGGTATCTAAGTGGATAACACATATATCAGGTGTTATCTATTAAAGAAAAAAAAATACCAACCCTGTGCAACCCTTATTTTAAAATTATCATTTAGAAAGGCAAAAAAACAAACCAACCAAACAAAAAAACCCAAAACATTAACAGCTTCAGATCATTGATTTGCACCTTTATGTCTTGAAAGCATTTTTCTTTTGGTGTTGTGTATACACATTGCTGACTTGGAAATCTGAAACCTAACTAACTACACCAGGACTTCAGAGGGATCTTCTTAAAGAAGAGCATAGTGCTCAATATTGTTTCTGGCAAGTGATAATCGCTTTTAAATGAAGGTGCTAGAAAATAAGTTTTGCTATGTATGAGAAGAAAAGGTTCCTCATGGACAGAAGAGTAAAAACAAATGTCCGTTATTTAATTCATTTGTGTCTTTTGAGTGTTTCCTTTTAACATTTGTGAGAGTTGGGGTTTTTTATTAAAAAAAGCTGACATGGAGAGTTGAGTACTTTTTTTTTTCCATTTAAAGTGGAGGATGAGAAGCCTGAGAAGTCTCCAGTCTCATTACCAGAGAGGTTTGAAAGATGAGGAAGAGTCTGCATATCACACAGATATAAACAGAGTGAGGAGACCTGTCTAATACCGTTTCTTATATCAGTGATCAAAGTAGCAGTAAACAAGAAAAAGAAACCCACTGTGAAAACTTCTTTAGCTCCCAATGTGAGGTCCAGATGTAAGTGAGACTAAGTGCAGTAGTGGTAGGTGCCATGTAGTCCCCTCCATCCCTTTTCAGGTCTGGATTACCTGCACTGTCAGTAGTTAGGTTAGAAAAGGCAGCTACTCACTATGAGGTATACAGGAGTCACTGACCTGATGGTCGGTGTGGATTCCCTTGACCTTGCTGAAGCTTTCTGTCTCCTTTCCATTAAAAATGATTTTCTATGCATGAGTTTGTGCAAAGCAAGGTGTTACTATATTGCATTTAAGAGCTGAGAAACAAAGGTCATTGTGGAACATTAAATGCCTGTGTATGTCTCCTGTTAACTGGACATCTGCAACAAGTGGTACCTTCTGGACTACAGTAGGAGGACTGTTGCCAGTAGGTGGAAGGAGATGATAGTTCTCCCCAGCTCAGCACTACTGAGAAAGACCTGGAGTGATGGGTCCAGTTCTGGGCTCCTCAGTACAAGACACATGGACAGACTGAAGTGACTCCAATGAAGGGCTGCAAAGTTGATTAAGAGCTTGTAATATGTGGCACGTGAGGAGAGCTGGGACTGTTCAGCCTGTAAAAGTGTAGACTGAGGGGAATCTCATCCATGGGTATAAATATTGGAGACAAGGCAGGGGTTGGAAGTAATGAAGATGAAGCCACACTCTCTTCTCAGTGGTGCCCAGTGAGTGAAAAAAGGCCTTGGGCAAAAACTGAGATATAGAAAATTCCATTGAAGTTTCTTCTTAAAAAAAAAAGAAAAAAAAAGGAAAAAAGTGTGAGAGTGATTAAACAGATCAACAGATTGCCCAGCACCACTGTGAAGCCTCCATCTGTGTAGATATCCAAAGCCCTGAGCAATCCAGTCTAGATGATCCTGCTTTGAACAGGCAGTTTCAACTGAGTGATATCCAGAGGTCCCTTCCAACCTCAATCTTTCTGTGAGTCTGTGACTTGCCAAGAATTGTTACACTGTGACTCAATAAGCTTGGCAAGGCTTAATTTTTTTAAAAAGTTAGCTAATAATAATGTGAAAGGTACTGATCTTTCTGTTAAACCCTGAAATGTGCAAATCTTGGTCTTGTATTGCACTTCTTTTGAACAATATTCCCATAAAATTTCAGTTCTTCTGTTTAATTTCAATTTCATTTTGTTTTGTTCCTATATTTATTACAGATGAAAGACTTGGTTCAAAGAACTGACCTCTCATCTTCCCAGGAGAGTGTCAGTCATAACTGAAGGGAAAAAAATCAAACTTTTTATTCCATTTTTCTAATCACTGTATGGGTCTAACATTTCTAAGAAATAGAGTATGACATGGTTCTGAGGTATGAGACACAAAGGAGAAATAGTAGACTCCTCTGGCTGTGGAGTGAGCAGCGTGAAAACATTACCCAGCTAGGTGCAAACCAGCCATGAGAGCAGGAGCTGGCACTTAGGGGAGAACAAATGTCCCTCTTACTTCCCAACCAACTTACTTCCCAACTTGTAAACTGGTGGATGCCAAGGAACCCCAGTTCTCAGGACTAACATGGATCACAGTGGAATGAACCATTTTTCCCTAAAGGCTTGCTGCATTGTTTGGAATTCAGCTTCCCTGCTCTTCGTCATCAGTCCTAGCTGCTGACATCTGCTCCTTTCTAAAAATTGGTAACAGTACTTGAAGGCACTTATTTCTAGCATACTGGTATGTATGTACGCTTTCTGTATAAACATATCCAAACTACAGGCAGTGAGGTGACATTGTTTATTAATGTAATGTTATATTAATGTGGATCCATAGAAAATATCTCATTAGTTGAAGTATTTACCTTTTTCTTCCCCCAGAAAAATATCTCTCCCATAAATAATTAGCAGGACCAGGGCTGATTCAGCCTGGAGTGGGGACAGCTCTGAGGGTACCTCCAAAGCTCCCTATCAGCATTTATCAATTCTAAAATCCGGAGATTGATGAATAAGAAGCATTTTTGAAGGTGTAAGGAAAAAAACAAACACTTATTTAGCACTTTAAATTATAAACTTTTTTGTTTCTACAATAATCATATCCCATAGAAAAGTGTATCAGATTAAAAAGGTGGGGTGCAAGGATGTTAAGCAGAGTCAGAGATACAGAAAGTTTATGAAATTATTTTTAACGAACAGCCATTTTTCACTTTTTTTTTTAATCTAGAGAAGGTTTCCTGTTCATTTCTGAAAAACAAAACAAAACAAAACAAAAAAACCCAAACCCAAAAACCATTTGCTCCAAGGATTTGCACGGCCACTGCCCAACTCTTTGTTTTCAATTAACATTCTTGAAAATGAAACAAAAAAATAAATCACTTGTACAAATGTTTATGGAAAACAAATAAAAACATCTCTTACTATCATCAAAGTGGATAGATTCTTTTTATTCCGGCATATGTTTACAAATACTTTATCGAAGTATTTTGCCAGCTCTAGCCTTGAATTTGGAGTTTAAAAAGCATTTACAAAATTCTTTTCCACTTCCCTCTACCACGACATTTAGTCACTCACACTGGTTTTCTGTTTCCATATGTTATCTCTAAAAAACAGGGTTCCACAAAACTATGGATGCAGAAAAGCTTGAGGCAAATAGGTATTTGACATGTTTTCCTTATTAAAATCTTATTATATCCTTCGAATATATAAAACCTAAGCCCCAAAAGCATGACCAAAACTGTGTAGTTATTGGTGTGTCAGTTATATAAAGCATTCCACCACTCTTTTATTGGCTACCATGATACTTTCTTAGTATATAGTCTTAAAGTTAACACTGATCTGTCTGGGTTTTGTGCTGTATTTTGACAGGCAGATCCTGGCTCCTGACCATATTAGTACAGTGTTTTTCACAAGAAAAACAAACGATGTACAGCATTAATAATTTATGCTCAGGAAGTAGAAAGGATGATAAAGCTCTGACTGTCAGAATTTTACAACTGCACAAGTATGTTTGCATGTGCCTTGCTTCTGAAAGGAAAACCTTGGCAGGAACATGCAGACTGGGTGTTAGCACACAAGCATAGACAGTGAGCCACCCATAGAGTTATTTACATTACAAATCCTATTCTACATACATGTAAAGGATGGTTGTCCATCTAAATTATGTTCACATACTGTTGCATATACTGTTCTATAAGGCCAGATTTGGGCATTTTTATTAATTGCAGAGGTTCTGTTAGATGCGATGGTGCTTGGCTTGTTTGCTTCAAGAACAGGGAAAAAAAACAACCAAACAACCCCCCCCCCTAAAAAAAACAACAGCACCCCACCATATTTCATTAACACCTGCATTCATTTTACTAACCTCATATATCCTAAACTCTTCCCCCACCCCATAAAATCTGCTGCTATTGCTACAGTTGCTATTATGGCTGGTAGCAGTGTCACTCCAAGTAAGGTGTTAGCATTTTTACTAGCATATGATATACACTAGAATCACTTTCAGGATAAGGCTCTCTGTAAGAAGACACAAAACCCCCCAAAAAAATTCCTTAAATTCATACATTTATGTATTTAGGAAGATACACAAAATATCTGTTCAAAAATGTAATTTTCTAAAGGTCATACTCTGTCTTAATTATTTTAATATCTTATAAAATACACATCTGGTGTTTTTTTAACCATACTGTAGATGACAATACAACATTGGTGGTCTTTATCGTGTTTTGGGGGAGGGGAAGGCTATTTGCTTGAAAGTGATTCTAAAAAAATAATAGGATTATTCTCATCTTTCATTTAGCTTAATAATACACTACATACATTTGTCAATCAAATTAGAATTACTGTCAGACCATAATAATGCATTTTAGTTTAGCCAATATCAGTCAGACCTGATTTATTTGCTTAATACAAATCTAATTGACTTTCAGGCTGTTCTTCTCTTTTCAGCTGTTAACCGACCAAGTACATCTTTAATTTCCAAGACCGATGGTTTGGTAGCAGTTGAGAGGAAAAGTGATTTGCATAAGGCCCCAGAAGGGTGCCAAAACTCTTCACGCTTTAAACAACAGCCTTTATTATTCTGTAAGTGGATGTGTTGAATTTTCATGCTTTTGTTTCCAGTTCAGCACTGACAGAAAGAATAAAGTAGATTTTGCCAGCACCCCTGCTGTGCCCTGAGGGAGAAATTCAATGTGCCTCATTTGTCTTAATTGGAGAACCGCCCTTAGCACCAGCTTTTTCTATGAATATATTAGCATAACAGACAGAAAAGTCTAAGCCCACTTTTTTTGTAGAAGTATTTTTTTTTTCTCTCTAAGAAAAATAAAATCTGGGAAGAAGAAAAATACATGTATCATCTCCCAGTCTTCTTAAAATTATTGTTATTGTAAAACACACTACACAGGAAAAATGCATCCAGCCTACTTTATCTTCTCAGCGTTGTTAGGAGCTGGGTAGAAAGAAATGTGATAAATACCATCCATGACAGAGCGCTGAAAGCTGCTCTTTATTCTTCATAATGTACTAATCCTATATATTTGTTCTTTGGCTGCTTGTGTTGTTTTTATCTGATAGAGGAGACAGCTTTACACAGAGACTGATGGGCAGTAACTAGGAATGAATCTAAGAAGAAAACCCCACAATCTTCCAAAAGTGAATTTATTAACACTGAAACAAAATGCAATTACCTTTGTCAAAGGAAGAATTCAAGCCCCATGCCTATTCATTTGAGAAATATTAAATTCATCTTCACGTTTTTCATTTCATAAAAGAACTCTAAATCTGGACAAACAATCTGTGCAGTGTAAATCATTTCTAAATCAGGGCTCTTTCAGTGTCAGATTGAACTAATGATATTGAAAGGGTAGTTTTTAAAGAAGAAGTATTTTGTTTACATGTTCTTATGACTAATACTAATCTTTACTTCTGTTAAACCAGCCATCTATTGCTTGTACATGAGAAACGTGGGAAATAGGTAATTGTTAGTACAGTGTGATGTATAAATTTTCCTGGAAATGTGACCACATTTTAGAAACTTATGAATCCATATTTAGTCTTGATATTTTTCCCTCGAGGCTCCAATACACTGCATCAGTCACATAGCCACTTAAATAGAAGCTTTCCATGGATGTTAGAATAAAGGCTTGGCTGTGAGGTTTTTTTTGTTTTGTTTTTTTTAAAGCATCTTGTAGACATTATGAAAAATTAAATATTCTTCGAGGCAGGATTTTTTTTCAGTCAACTGGACGAGTTAATAGCTTTGAGGTTTGATTCCAGCAGGAGTTGGGGTGGGGTCATTAGCATAGCCCCTGGAGAAACAGCAGACTCTTAATTCTGATATTTACTTGTGCCAGCTCTCTGTGGCAATTTATCAAAGCCAGCCAGCGCTGTAACATTAGAAGTCTTTCACACCTCTTTCTCCTCCTATTACTCATTACTGAACCATTTTTCTCTTATATGCACACCCTCCCTAAAACATGTTCAGCTGCTCTTGGCTGGGCTCTTCTTACGTCTTGAAGAGTGGTAATAGAAGAGCTATTTGCTTGCTTGAGTAAATGGATCTGCAGAATAACTATTGAGCATGATGTATTTTTGGAAGTATGTAGGCATCCCACTCTGAGTGGTTTCATTTACATTAGAAAAATGGCAATAGTTTACAATAGTTTATCTGATAACCCACACTGTTTGGCTGAGCAAAGGACCCAGCAAATCAGACAGGCAAGCTTGCACTCATCACCCCTCTTCACTTGCCCCCTCTCTGTCTCTAATTTTACTTGCCTCAGTTTCCAACTGGAAGCTGTTCAGACTTGCCTGGGTTAGAAGGGATACCTTTCTAGGATACTTTTGAGTAATTAATAGAAATAACCTCTTTATGCATTGTCAGGAAACTTCCCAAGGTATTAAATGCTAATATAGATTGTTTCCTAGGAAAGAAGTTAAGAAATGTTAATGCAATATAAACAAGTTGGCAGTAATAAGGAGCACTTCTTGAAGTAATAAGATAGTGAGGAAATATGCATTATCTCCATGATATACTCAGTAATTTCCTGGTTCAAGAAAATTGCAACCAATAGTTTGTGTGGAAACAAAATTGTAATCTAGGTAGCAGGACACACTGTGGGGTTATATAATTGTTATTTGTTATTGTGTTAAGAAGCTTCTATGAATAACACCCTTTTGATGCATGAAGACATCCTCTCATTTTTCACAGCACCAAACCTTCTTCCAATGCTGAACAAAACAGATGGTCACAAACCCAGGAATGTAGACTTTAAATAACTTTCTGCTGATTATTTGCATGTGTACCACACTGCATAATCACAACAAACCCTTGTCCTGTCATGTCTGTTTGCATTTTGAAAAGTGTTTAATTTCTAGAATTTCGTAGGATGATGTGGCTTCCAATGAGTTGCATCTGTTGTCAGACTGATCCTGGACAGTAGTGGTGGGTCCTTCGCAAGGAATTTCTGGATGAGTGTTTCCTAACCTAAAGACTCTGCTGCCATATTTATCCATCCTATCCCCATGATGGGAGGTAGATAGCTGCATTTTCATTCCTCCTTCTTGAAAAATCTATGTGGAATATCACCTACCTCTTTCCTGTAAGGCGCCTTGGGAGAGAGTCTGTAAATAACAACTTTTGAAAAGCTTTCTAGGGAGGAAGAGTCATTTTGAGCAATATAAAATAAGACCAGCTGAGGAATGGTTATCTCCCTCTCATAGATGCTAAATATACAATAAAGGACTGTGCAGACTTGTGTGGGAAAAGTAAGTGGAGTTTGAGGAAGGCAAAGAAATATCAGCAGCTGACTGATAAGAGGGAAAATATACAGAGTCAACAAATATCTTCTCTTATGAGTAATGCTCTTCTTGATAACTGTAAACTCAACTCAATACTAATGGACTCAACATGTAAGATAGGTTCGACATATGATTATTCACAAAACTACTCAAGAGGATGCACAACTGTAAAAAGTATATGAATGTGTAGCCAGTCAAGTTTTGTTGTTTTTTTTTTTCTCCTAATTTAAAACTTACTTTAAAAAATAGCCTTCTGCTAGGTTTTAGTGTATATAAGTACCTAATCATCTGTTTCCAGTTATACCATGCCATTTCTGAACTTTTGTGAATTCACAAGGCTGTCTGCATATGCAGTGGCTTTATATGTGCTCCATTCATTACAGAAAATGAATAAAAGTCCCATTTGTAGTGTTCACAAGGCTATCCCACATTGCTAGTCAAGTCCAACATAACACTCCCAGAGCAATGAAGGAGGTAAGGATATGTCATGTGTTCCAGTGAGTGCACAACCAAAAAGAAGCATTCACATCTTAAACACACAAACTGTAACTATTCATATGTAGCATAAATAATGTTCTTTTATAAAAGTATGGTTTTCAAGACATAGCTTGCTGAGGGTAAGATGGTGTCATTCTCACTGTTCATGAATAAGGCAGTGTGCAAAGACACAAACCACATAACTTATGTGTAGCATCTGTGTCTTTAAAAAGTCCTTTCAATCTCCATGTCACACAAGGGTTACCATGGTAAGTACTTACTCCTATTCAAACCATTGAGTAAATAAGCAAATATAATGCATGCAGTTTTCTGCCATATTCTGAGCTGTCTGTTCCACAGACCTGTAGTTAACAGAACATAAGCATTTATGAAACCATCTAAAATATTTGCAGAAGTCCTATTTTAATCCTATTTTATGTCTCTGTTTTCACTGGTGTTGATTTTTGTCTGGAAGTAGTATATACTTCAACAGGAACAAACAAAGAGTTGTAATGTATGGCCATGTCAGGTCTGTGGTGATGAATTACATAAATTCTACATGGAGAGAAGAAAGCCCTTTCCAAATATTTTTGAAAGATTAAAGGCTAGAACATTTGCATTGGTGTGTGCATAACCTAATTAACTCCTATAAACAGATTCCTGATGTTCAAAGGATGATTTAGTAGAGAAAAGGTTATGCTCTCTTTAATATTGTTTTCATTATTCAAAAGCTGAAGAGTTTTCAGTGCCCACCTGAGGTCTGGTTTCTCAATGTTACAGAATAAAGCACTGAATTGAAAACTAAGTATAAATCTAGTTTTTAAACACAGATTAAATTACATGCAAGAAACTACAGTGACTGCATACTCTTCATTTATTAATAGAATTACAGGAATATGAATAAATACTGGTGCTACACAGTAGACCCCAAAGACTGTTCTCTTCAGATATGTCTTGTAAAAAACATTACTGTCCTTATCAGAAAGGATTTGAAACTCAGAGCCCTCTATAGTGACTCTTATGTTCAGCTTTCTCACTGATACTTAATCCAGCAAGTTACTGGCCTGCCAGAAAGCCATCAAAAGACATTTGTCACTGGATCAAAATCAAATATGTATCCTGGCTGTTAAGAAGGGCTTTGTTGGACCAAATGACTGTACCATTTCACACAGTGTTGCAAGATTAATGATAACACTGGTTGTCCAATTTTCACCCTTGGGGCGGTATTACAAAGATGTGCCCTGTCTGTGCACCTGATGTTACACATATCAAATACATCATTCCTTCTGCTGCAAGTCTTAGTAATGGCCTGTGTTTCCTGCTCCCTCTCCATAGAGGAAGATTAACATGGTGTGGGTGTAACTTATCTTGGGGAGGGGGTTACTGGATATATGTGCTGCTATTATATGGGTTAATCTTCTCATCACAGAGAACACTTAACAAGTGCATGTCTCTGACAGAATGAGGCTTCTGACATGTATACTTTCAGCCAAAGCAAACAAACTGTTCCTCCTTACCATCATTCTTTAGATATAAAAGTTACCAGTAATCAACCTGGCTTCAATTTGGCTTATATTTTTTGACTAATCCAAAGCCCCTGCCACCTGTCTTTGTTTCGCAGTGCCTTATTACTAAGTGTAAGCATAATTCCACAAAAGAATTAAAAAAATAAGGCTTTATGGAGGCATTTTATCTCATCCATACTTTAGATGACTGACAAAAAAACAGTACAGTTGGCACTATTCAGTCTCTGTGCAGTGTGTTTTTCCTAGGTTGTATGCTGAGCCACTCTCCAGTGTTTCCATTTGCCCTGATAATGACTTTACATTCAACTTCCAGCTTCATGATTTTTCTTTTCACACGGTACTGAGCTGCTTGCTCTCTCCTGCTGCTCATGTCAGAGGCAGTTGAACTTGGAGGTCAGCATGAAAAGAAAAGAGCAGTATAATTGCATACCACAGAGGCCAGATGTTTAGTAAAATCATGGGGAATCTTGTCAGGAAGTGCCATTGAAGTTCCTAGGAGATTCACAACCTTCCCAAAGGAAACTGGAAAACTGTATTCCAAAAGACAGTTGTTCCTGAGCAGTAATATGCCAAGAGAAACAAAATATGATTATTTTTTTAATTATTTATTCTGTTATATATCTTATCCCTCCTTTCCCCTTCTTAATTTCTTTCTATTTCTTCTGATCCACCTATAGTACAAATTATAGCAGGAAATCTAGCCAGTGCTTTTAATTTGTGAAGTGGTTTTGTTTCCATTTGTAGTCATGAAATACTAATCAAATTATCACAAACTTCTAGACATTTATTACACAAAAGTGCAGGAAACACAACAATAACCTCTCTTCTAGATACAGTCCTTCAACAGTTTAACTCAACTAGTGGGAACTTTGACATGTTTTCTTCACTATTATGCTGCTAGCAGCATAGCACAATAGCTAAGAGAACTTGTGAATCTTGAGTGTGAAAAAGCTTTATGAAATATGAGGCTAGACATCAGCTTTTTGAAAATCTGAATTTAAAGCATCATATCTAGGAGTGAAAATGTGGGTGTATAAATCCCAGTTGACAATAGATGGGCAACAACCAAACTTGCAACATAGTAGAAAATAATTTTTATTGCATGCAATATTTAAGTTATTAGAAGAAGGAATATATATGTGTGTGTGTGTGTATATATATATAATCCTGGTACTTGCCCCTTCAAAGTGCATATTTCGGGAAAAAAGGTACCCACACTTATAATTTTACAGACTTAGATTTAAAATAGCGGCTGAAACAGAAAGCTCAGAATCAATACACACATTTGATACTTCGTTAGTTGAACTGGCCAAGTTCAGCTTGTGAGAGGAGCCCTGGCGAAAACAGTGGGAATTACAGCCTAGCAAGCACCAGCTACCATCTTCATTGTTACAAGGGTAGAAATTAGTGCACAAGAGGAACAGATTTCTGGTGCTAACCAGATAACTTATTTTTATAGTGGTTACTTTCCACTTTTGGTACAATTAATTTTTTTTTCTGTCTGATTCAAGGTTTAATCTAAGCTAGAAAGTTTTAAAAAGTGTGCAGGAGGGTATCTTTAATCACTAGGAATGCAAAATTACATTAAGACCAACAACGTCCTACAAATCTTTGAGCATCTTTGGAGTAGGATGGGTTTTAATTCAGGAGTGGGGCAAGGGGGAGAGAGAGAGGGAGATAGCTAGCTTCTCTTTATCCACATTATTAACATAGCTGTGGTAGTCTGAAGGGGAATTGGCTCTTCCAAATAACTTTAATATCATGTTTTCTTCCATTTTCATGCTTGTGAAGTCTCACTGTGGGAGAAACTTGGAGGACAAACTTCCCATGGACACTCTCAGGTAATGTTTAGTTACTACTGTATAAAATTTTCATATGTAGATGGATGTGATAAAACCTGTATCTGAAAAACTTTGCATTCCTTTCACATTCCAATTTCCAGTGAGCTAGCGAAACATCTCTTTAAAGGCTTCTCTTCCGAAATACTGTTAAAATTTATATTCCTTAGAGGTCCTCAATCAGGTTTCTGCTCCTATCTTTAGAAATGAATTAAAGCTAAATTTATTGTTGGGTCTGGCTGGTCTTTAGTAGAAAATAGCTCATTGAAGGAAAGCTAAATAAAAGTATACAGAACTGAGGAGTTTCTTTGTCTTGAAACAACATAACATGTCCATGGAAGTGTTGACTTTCTTAGAAATATATGCCAGGAATTTCCTGTATGGATATGAAAGCTATTGTAGAAGAAAAGAAGAATACTGCAGAGTGGGATCTGTGAGAACTCAGGTGTCTTTCTTGACTCTACTGAATATGGAACCAGTTCATCTTCCTGACCCCAGTACCTCACATCAAGTAAATTCAGCTTTACATTGTTGACTCCAGTAACAAATTAATCAACGACAATCTCATCTCTATAACAGCTTATTCTGTCAAGCTCAAATTTCAGTCATTTCTCTAACAGGACAAAGTTGTCCCTTTCAAGGGGAGACATAACTGAACCATATTATCTACCCAACAAGCCATTCCTCACCAAGATGTGGGTGTGCTGTTTACTACTAGCACAATAGTGTTTGCTGCATGTGTTTGAACAGCTCTTTGCACTAAAATGTCCCTGTAATAGCCTTTGCCTCTGATGTTTGGTTACCATAAAAAGCTGCTGGCAACATCATGTTCTCCTCAACTGTCACCTGCTGATGAGTTGGGCGGTTCTGACTTTAGTGATTCTAAGTATGGAATGATGTATCATTAGATTCTTTATATAATGTAGATATGACAAGACTTCAAATAGGTGCAGCCCCCACATAATTTAATATAATTTAAGTCTCTCATTTTCTGCTTTGTAATTAGAATATATTAAGCTGTTTCAGTGATCCTGAATATGAAAGTGAACATGCTCTAACATATTTCTCACTCTAATGTTGTCAAGTCTGTAATATTTTAACAGAAAAGAAGACCAAAATGCAAATTTCCATTCTCTTTGTATAACATTTATGCAGTAAAGAATGAGTTGAGTACACGATTTTTCATTTCTGGATAGCTAGGAATAATAATGCATGAGCTACAGAAGAGAGCATTAATCTCTCAAGCTGCTAAGAAATGAAATGTCATAGAGAGTGACTTGTTCTTCACTAGTGCTTTCTCAGCATTGATTTTTTGTTGGTTTTTTTACATTACAATATTCTTCATCAAAAGTTAAAAATAAGATCACATTTCTGATTATATTAGATCAGAGCAAAGCCATAATCCCTCATACACTGACTTAGATACTGTATTGGAAGTATGAAGGTCTCATGTATCATTTGTTTCTTCTCATGGATAAGTAATTCTAAATTGTTTTGGAGTCCCCAAGGGCTAATATTGGTCAGGAGGAGGAAGGAGGCTCTAACAGATTTATTTTGTCACATTAGAGCTAATTTCTAAACAATGCAAGTTTTTTTCCTTTTTTTTTTTTTTTTTTTGTCTATTCGTGTTTTTAATTCAGATTGTGTGATGTTTTGGTTTTTAGTGAGCCCATGTGCATTCACCTGACTGAGCCTGAGGGTACAGTTCCTGTGACAAAAACATGTTTGGTTAGATTAGCTTCCTCACTCTTTGATTGTAATGTTCACAGGGAATAAAATCTTTTTATTTAGTGGTTCTGTACTGTCTTTTTGACACCATCTACCACCGCTTCTGCATTCATCTAAGGATCTAATTGGGATCTAATAAATATGAAGGCTGAGTTTCATGATGACTGAGTTTCTTGCACAGACATATAGAATTCACTCCTGAAGAAAAATTAGATTCTTTAACATAAGAACTTCTTTAACAGGAGTCCTGAGTATGAGTTCAACAGGCTTTTTTGATCTCCCTGTAACACTAGCATCCTCAGAGACATAATCTTGTCAAGTGTTGACACAAAACTCTAAATGGGTTGTGTAATTTCACATCAGTTTTGAATCAATATTATCGGTCTGATCTCACATATGTGTAAGGGTGATGAAGTAAGAAGTCTGTCACCTGTTGATATTGTGATATATTTTATCTTATAAATCATTTTTGTTAAGTTTCAGAAATTTAAGATGCCACAGATACTCTGTAAACTGAACTTCATTTACTTCTGCACATGTTCTGTACCCCTTGCATAGTTCAATTGGAAAAACTCAGGGTGACCTCCTCTGTTTAATTTTCTGCTCTATTACCCAGGGACAACTCCAGAAATTTCTGTGAATTTTAGACATTCAATAATAGTCTTGGAGATCTTGACAGTCAGGCTGTCTCAAATGTCATTGCAAACACAGCAACTGATCTGATTTCACAGAAGGAATTGTAGAAGTGTTCACATGCACATGAACAGTTCCTGTGCAGCTCAGTGACCTTCAGCAGAAAAATTGAGGTCTTAGAGAAAGCAGGCTTTCTATCATACAGTTCTGCCTTTCAAACAGAATTAGCCCTTCCAGAAGATCACTGTGAAAACATACAACATTTTACAAATATTATGGTAGATCATGTAAAGAGTAGAAGGCAAAACAGCTTGTGTAAAAAAGAGTAATTCCCCAAAGCAAAAAAAAAAAATCTAAAAATTGTTATGTGAAAAAGGAAAACCAGCAGGTTTGTCAGGCTGTTAAGACTTCATCGTATATGCAGTGTTATTGCCTTGCTTCTGCATTTTTTTTTCCTTAGGCTTCAAGTGTTTATGATGTGCTATCAAGACACAGTAGGTGTCTTATTTGACACTCACTACAGTGTCACCAGCTGTAAGATAGATAATAGTTTAAGGATGTGTACTTTTGTCAGAGAAGAGCAGGATCCTGATCAGGCCTTACAATAGTAGACTTCATAATGGAAACTTGTATCCACTGTTACTGAAACTGAGGGAATTCCAGTGTTGTTGCTGTCAACCTTACATTTTCAGCAATCTATGTGTAGATATAGGTCCTCTGGAGATCTGCTTTGTTTCTGAATGAAGAAAGAGATCAATGTATTTGCCCCTTAGACATGACTGAAGCAATCAGCAACTGGCAATCACTCATTTATTTGCATTCCTTTGCAATAAATTGTTCTTGCTCAAGCAATTAAGTTAGTAAAAGGATCTATAGTCAGCCTGGACTCCAAGTTGTCATCTCATCAGGGTAATAAATGCCATATCTTGCATTTGCTTTGTTTCTTTTGCTCATGAAAAGCAGCGGAGAAAATTATATTGCAATATTGGTTTTTCAGCTGTTGCTTTAATTGTTCTTCTTCTAACACTGTAAAGAACTGCAAGAGACAAAGTGTAAATTTTAACATTCTGTTGTACATGTGGATGATGATAGCAACATAATTTCATATTGTTAATTCATAGCTCTGAGAGTTAAATGAGTGCTATTCACGATCTTCCTCTAACTGAAAGTACCTTAACCGTGCTACAAAACTTTCTTCAGGATATGTTCTAAATCCCACTGAAATGAGAGAGTCTTTCCATTGATTTATCAGGATTTTACCTTAGTCTTCAAAGGCCAAAGAACAGAACACTACAGAAGAAGAGAAGCAGGTGTAAATTAGCACATTCTCCTCTAACATCTTTCAAGATGTTTCTCCACATATCTGTCAGTGGATTAAAACACCCATTGATATCCTCACACATTTATAAACTCTTTGATGTTTTGTTAGAAATTGCCCTAGATGATCAACAGCAAATTCACTTATCAGCTCTGCGATGCTGGTAAATTCCTGTAGAGTTAGATGATTCATTGCTTTTATGGATACTATTTTATGTCTTGTCATTTATTTTTGAACAGCTACTTATTCTGTGGGAGACAAATTCGTGTGTTTCTCTCTTATGCTTCTTAATATTTCCACTTTCTAGAAAATCAGCAAGTATGTGGGAGTGGTATTACTCATCTGTTTGCATCTTTTCTTCTTTCCAATATTGTTTGTTTGCTAGATGGTATAAAATGTACTACATACTTGGAGATTTCTTTATGGCTTGTGATTGCAATGTGACAGTATTGTCATAATCAAATCAATACAAACAGAAAGGCCTATACTTTTCCATAGGATGTCGGTGTCAGGAGATTTTGAAGAAAATTGAATCAGTTTTATAAAAAAAATACTTAGATCTGAGAAGAATTTCACAGTATCCAAAACCTGATCATCACAGCACTTAACCATGATGTGCAGCTTTGCTCTCCCTTATTAGTAGTACTTGACAATGATCTGGCTCCCACATTGGTACACTGGGATTTTCACTCTTTCTCTTCTTTCCCAAACAGAATTCTATCTTGTACCTAAGACAAATTTCCTGTTTGTCAAAAGGCTAAGGAACTTGTTAGCACTTATGTGTTACTCCCGGATATTGAAGGCTGTAACTTATTCTCTACACTTCTTCCACAGAAAGCCATTTCTATAACATTTGTATCTGTGGTGACGCAGTGCTTCATATTACTTTAAAAACATCAGTGCCTCTAGAGGTTGGGTATCTCCTACTTTGTCTCTTTTCTAGCTCATCTTTGTCTTGATACACTGTTTACTACAATATGGGAAATATTTTATGTCTTTGATTAAATGCACTAATACTCGAATCTTTGGAATCTGAATTTTTTTTTTTACTATTTTATTTTATGTTCCCAGTGCATTTGTTTTCTTAAGAAATTATGAGTTTAAATTTTGCATGAGATGCTGGTCTGTTAACAAGAAAGTTGTAAAATGTAGAGAGCTGTGCCATGTGGAAGACATCAGTGGCTACAAGACTGTTCTAGTAGAGAAGGCCATCTTAGCAAGGCTAGGAAGGGAAGATTTAGTGCTTCAATAAATTCTGGAACAGAGAAGCTTGGGAGAGCAGAGGGAAGCTATTTCCTAATTAAGAAGCTGAAACACATGACAAGGCAAAACTTTCTACTCTGGGTTCCTGAGGACATGCAGGGGTTAAAAAACAATAAAAAGAAGTTAAGAATGATTTTCCATTAGGAAAAATCTTTATTCATACTATGCAGGGAAAATGCATTATGAGCAATGTGCAAGACAAAGGAAGATGTCAGCAATCAAATAAGAATTTATTGTGATACTTATGCATGCATACATAGATACATTCATTCATACAGATAGATGGATAATATACATATGCATATATATATATAAAATATATATATACACACGTACATATGAAGTATGTATGTGTGTGTATATATATATATTAAAAATATATATCAAATAATATGTATATCATATGTAGTTCTCATCATCCAGAAGTCTTAAAGTATTGTGCAAATGTTAACTGATGAACTCTCAGAGTAATCCTGTAGAAACATTTTACCAACAAGGAAATTAAGCTACAGAGAGGTTAACAATCTTCTCCATGTCCACATAAATCAAGTCAGCTGTGTTTATTCCATGTTATTACTAAATTTAACAAAGCTATTGTAATCCATTGCTAGGGAAGAATTGTTTTGTAGGAACAAAAAGAAAGGGAAAAGCTACTTCAGGATGGGAATGCCCACAGAACAAAAGCATTATTCTAAGTTGGTTTTAGAAGAGGAAAATAAAGTTAGCAGAGATGTTTTGAATATAAATTACTTAGGCTCCCAAAAAAAAAAAAAAAAAAAAAAAGGAAAGAAAGCATGGTGAAAAAAAGTCTTCATATCAATATTCTCACTGTATCTTTACTTTCTTTTGTCCCCATCACAGTTTTTTAATGTCATGGTGAGTTAACTGTTTGACATAGGCATCCAAAGAGATCAAGATGAATAATATGACAACAAAAGGTGTCACTGGAGTTTTTTATTCACCTTATTTTCTGTGTCAGCTCCTAGTATAATAAGTGAGGCATCTGTGATACTAAGGGTGAACTGGATCCAAGGTTAGGAATTTTTTGGCCTTGGAGTACTAATTACAATGACAAGAGAACATCACAGTCTTTTATTTTCTGAAGCTTGGCTGTGTTTGAATGAGGGCTCTTGAGCACTCTCCATTTTTAAGCACAGTGAGAGAAAATTTTGGTTAAGGTGGTCACTGCTGTGAAATTGCTTGCACCTTTGCATGGAGGTAGTAGTGGGTAGCAGGCTGTTGTGCCACTCCATTGTACAGTAAAGGGTCTTGATCATGTTGTACCTCCTGCTACTCAAGTTTGAGGGAGATGGATGAGGTGGGATTAGAAATAAAAAGTTTATTTGCCTTGCTCCCTCAAAAGACATATATAGACTACATAACAAATTTAGGGCTATACCTTTGTCAGAGGACCCAAGTTAGTTCAATCCAGTCTAGCTGTAAGCAGCCCACTCAGGTTAATGTAGTCTTTTATTTGTGCCGTGGTAACACTGCAAAATTCATTTAACCATTCATTTTTCCTGAGGTAAATGGAACTGTTCTACAACTTCCTGATTTGTGAAAGAGCGGGAGGAACTAGGGTACCATGTGCATCCTTAGTGAGGTAAACCTGTATCGAATTTATCATCAAACTTGTGTGAGAGATTTTTGCATGCACGTGAGTGGGACAGAGAGGTTTCCTCTCCAATGGATTTTGAGTTGTTTTGAAAATGAATTTGAAATCCAAGTTTCTCTATTAATTTAAGTTCTTCTTGAGATAGTGACTGATTTGCATATGATTTCCAAATCTTTTTACTTTAATTTCCTCAATTTCTTGCTAAATTGACCAATTAGACTTTAAATTGAAAACTTCAGCTTATTAGTCTATTTATATCTGTATCTTTCTGTGGGCGTACATCCAGCCATGTGGAATAAAGTCTCTGCTATTTCTTTCTTTCATCTGGTCTGCATTTGAGAGTAGACTGATCCTGTTTTCTTCCATGGTCTGTCAAGAATTTCATGATGATCCTTTTCCACTTTTGTTTGCAGAAACAAAGACAGTTTATCACGTACAATCAGGAGTTCCTACCAAATGTATTTATTACTTTCTGACTTAGTACGGATTTTGTTTTTTCAGATTGTGCTCATTTTGACCACTTCTGTCTTTCTTCCAATTTCTAGCACTAATACTTCCAGTATTATTATTGGGTTTTAGTACTCACACATGGTGCTTGATTATGTAGTTACATAATCAAGCCTTTTTAGGTTACTATGCCACTGGCTCTTAAATTTCATGTCCCGGTCCTAACAAAAACTTATTTAGGTTTAAGTCATGTGAAACAATTTAGGATTATAGGATAATTCAGGTCAGGAAGGACCACAGGAGGTCTCTGATCCAAAGTGATGCTCACAGGGTCAGCTCTGAGGTCAGAGCAGGATGTTTTGGGCTTCACCCATCTGGGGTTTGAAACCCTCCAAGGATGGACAATGCACAGTCTCAAAACCTGACAGCACATAAAGCAAATTAAATACATAAGTTTTTGCAAGATTAGCGTTTTAGATAGAGGTGTATGGTGCTTTGATTACCATGTAATAAATACTACTAAATGAAATCACGCTTGGAAGTTGTGTGTAGGAAATGCTCAAAGAAACACAGACTCTAAGTATGAGTAAAAATGAGTAAAAACAAATTCATCTCCTTCATTATTATTTTAACTGAAAGACCTCATATAAAAACAACCTTTTGGCAATACATACATTTAAGAGATCCATTTTTTCTAATACTGCTCACTCTCTGAGACAGCTGAGTTGATCTAACATCTCATTGGCCTTGCAATGGGCAGGTCTCATCCTCCCACTCCTCTTTCATTTCCTTTCACTTCCCTGCATCTGACTGTGTAATCCCAACCACTCCCACACACCCACTTCAGGACCTCCCAGTAAACTTATTTAGCTAATGATATATTCTCCCACCCCCACTGGCTCAGTTTTCTGCAGATGTAGTGAGCTGAACTTGCTCATGACATAGCCAGCAAAAGGAAGAACAAGGTATGGGGAGGATAGGGCTGCTCATTTCCCAAACACTACGACACCAGTTTGCTCAGCTGATGTCAATCTGCGTTTCTATAATCCTTTTTTTTTTTTCTCTTTAAAATAGGTTTTTAATAATAATTTATATACATTTAAAAATACCATTCAAACTAGATTAAAAGGGAAAAAAGCTCTACAAATACTGATTTTGAAGCAAGCAACACTGACAGTTTAATTTCAGTGAAACTCTTTTTTTTGTTTTAAAAATCCTGTGTACGCATGTGTGCATGCATACACATGTGTGTGTATACATGCACATATGCAAAAACATACAACCAAGCATAGTTGCTACATTTTTACAACTACGTTAACATTGTGATTATGTTCTCATCTACCTCTATGGGGTGTTTGTAGTAAAAACTGTGGTGTCACGGAAACCTATATAAAATACCAAAGCATTGGCTGTCAATCTGAAAGTTAACTTAGTGAAATACACAGAATGGTTATAATATTCAAATAAATGGACTATAAAATATTGGGGGGTGGATCTTACCATGTGTTAGACACACAAACTGCAGAAAAATAGTTCAGTGATTCTGAAGACTAATTCTGTAATTAAGGTTTAGTGTAATTAAAAATGTTCATGGCAAAGAACTAAGATTGTGCATTCTAGCTATTGAATGTTTAACCATGGTACTATAATATTGTCCTAAATGTAGATTTTGTGTGTTATAAAAAGAAAATCCTCAATGCGGCAAAATAATTATCTTGAGCTGTTATCAATTGTGAAATGGAAGCTCTTATTTAAAAGCCCCATTCAGATTTAAAAGTGAAACAAAGAGAGATCTCCAGGTCAAAATCAGACCAGAGCAGAAAAAATGTCAGCTGGAAATGTTTCTGTGGTTTTTTACACTCTTCTATTCCCTCATCCAAACCCTTAACTTTGCTTCCTCTCTGTTGAGAAACAAAAGCATAGAAACTAAAATAAAAGGGGATTTAAAGGTAAGAGAGCACATTTTATGACTAAAATGTTCCAGGTCTGCTTCAGATGATCTGTCCAAACCACTTCCAAAACTATCATTGGTGGGAAGATAGTTAATGAATTATGAAATACTTTTACCTTATTTGATGATTCCAGATGCTGGGAAAAGCAATTTTTTTTAAGTCCAGTGAAAAACTTACTTAATCATATTTTTAACTAGATCACTAATTGTAATTTGTTTCATTGTTGTTGAAAACTGTTCTTATACAATATCAGTAAGGATCTGAGAGAAAATGTTTGATTTCCTAACTGACAATAGGATAATACTTTTTATTATTCTCATACTTCTTTTAGTTGTCAGTCCATTTCCAATCAAGAGTGGGGTTATCAATAGAAATGTTTACTTCTCTTGCTATCTGATATTCTTCGCCCACATTTCAAGAAACCAAGTGGGAGATATCAGACAACTGAACATGAGTATCTGATTATCTTCTTCCGTCATTTTTCCCCATACCTGACAGAAAACAAAATCTCTCCATGACAGTGCATAATGAAATTATAATAAGAATGGAAATTAATTTCACAAACAGTCAGTATGCTGGTTTTGCCTATTTTCCTCTCATTAGTTTATTTCCTTGAGCCAGCGGGAAAGCAGAGATTTGAAAAGGGGTGATAATGCTGGGAAGACAGCACCAGTGCAAGGGCCAGTAGACAGCAAGATCTTATCAACACTATCAAATATATATGTGCTTTTATCGAATGTAAACTAATTAGAGGCAGCACCAGGCAATCAGCAGCACCCGTCAGGACAGCTTGGAGCAGCTCCCCCGGCCAGGCTGCAGTACATGGCCAGAGTCCACTGCTGCACTACCTTCCTGCTGAACCTTGTTATGTGTTATGTTGGCCAAGGTGTGTGGCCAACATGTGCTCACGGTGCTCTGTAGCCTTCTGGGGCACTCAGCAGCCTGTGCTAACTGCAGGTCTGGCCTTGCATCATTAAAAGAGATGTATGGGCCAAGTATAGGTTTTTTCTCGTTTGAGTTGAAGACTTCTTCATAGGTCTATTTGCAAGAATGTCTGCCACAGGTGAGACTTTTGAGAGTGCCCCCAAATGATGCTAAAGTATCCTCACACAAGAGGTCAAGGCAGTAGCAGCTGATAGAAAGGCGTTCAGAGCCACACAGCAGAGCACTGCTGTGCACAAAGCCGAGTTCTGAATGATTTAGGAAGAGGCAGACAAGCACACCCACATCATCCAGCATAGTCTGCTCCAGAACAAAATTATTCCTGATCCAAACAGAACTGAAATGTTTACATTTGCACAAAGCGCTGTGACCGGTTTGCTCCAGGGTAAATTGCTTGTAGAGGTGAATCCCAGCTCAGGGATTTTGTGAGAGTCTGCTGCTTGCTGTGCCTAAACTCACAGTGTCAGCAGCTTTTAATCATATTAGCTGAGGAATTAGTGCGTGTCTCAATGCAATCTGCATCATCCACCGTAAAGAAATCATTATGAATATGTAGCTTATTTAAGGGAAAGATGGAGCAACAGAAGGGATCAGCCCACAGCAACTTAGAGTCCCGTGTCATTTCATCACAAAGTCAATAGCTCTCTTCATCAGAGGGTGAGAAAGCTGCAAAAACAAACTGCTTTCTGTTCTGTAGCGATGCCTGAAAGAGTTTGTGCTGCAGTAATCCCAAATCCAGGGGCAATCTATTAAGAACTCAGCACCACAGATCCTGAGAAGCAACTGATAAGCACATTCCGCCCTCCCCTCCCCCCCTCCTTTTTTTTTAAAAAAACCCTAATCCTCTTAAAGGTTGTGCTAAGTAATGAAAGGATGGAATGAAAGAGGCCTTTTTCATTACTACCACATAAACTGCTTGTGTAAATGTTTCATTAACACACTGCTTGACCAGTATTTCTTCGTCCCTACCCCCACCGCCGCTATGGTTCTGCAGCAGCCTGAGAGGGGAAATGTGTGATTTACACATGTTTAAGAGAAACATTCCCACACTTGAATGCTGCACTATTCTTTAGAGAAGGAGAGACCTACAAAAAAAAAAAAAAAAAAAACACTGTGAAGGACATTTTAATTTACATTTTTTTTATTCATATGTGCTTTAGAAAGATCTATTGCTTCCAACTACACAGGGATTTTATTCTTTTTAGTTTTGTGAGGTTCCTCTAATACACATTTGTCTCTTGCAAGTACTCTTAGTCAAGATGACATTTGCTAAGCATGATGTATTTGAAGAGATATTTATAAGTTTTTATTTTCTTGGAGGAAAAGGCAAAAAGATTCAAAGGAGGCTTGCTCTTTTGTATGCTGAAATACAAGCAATATATTATCTTTTAAGCCCATGGGTACCGTTCAAATTCTTCAGAGCAGCGTAGAGAGAAAAAAAGGTTTCAAATTGTCAGATGAAGGCTTACAGCATGTATTTCATAGATGAACCAAAGGGTGTAGTTTCCTTTATCAGCTGAGGCATTCTGTAGTATTTCCCACGTGTCATATGATTACAATCATAAGGTTCACTGTCCTGCAGCTATTCCTGTAAAGCTTGGACATTTTCATTATATTATTCCAATAGAAATAAGATATTATTTTTCACACAGTCATTATTTCTGTAGAAATAAATACCACCTTCAGCACACACTGCTTCCATGCCAACAATGTTCAATACAGAGGGTCAGCTAAACCTGACACGTTAGCATCAGTGTCAAGCAATTTCATTGAAACCAGTGGTGTTACACCAGGAAGGCTTTGCTGGAGTTTCTCTTAAGTTTACAGAGATGCAATCAGGAGTAGATTTGGCACATCCTGTGTAAAATTTGCACAAAACCAAAATACAATTTATCTTTTAAAGTAGGAATTACTTTAATCTACTAAGGAAAATGAGAAAATAACATAACTGTTGTCACATTCAGCTCTCTTATTTTTGTGTGGAATATGTGAAAATGTTATTAGAACTGCACTCTACAGCCACTCCCTTCACCTGAAATTACAAAAATAAATGGAAAATAGAATTAAAATACAGCCTGTGTGCTGCAATCAAGTACTTGTTTTCAACCCCATTTTGTTGCTTTAAGAATAGCACTTGTATTGCTATGAACTTAATAGTTCCTACAGTTAATACAAGTGCCACCTTTAGTTTGGTATATGTAAGCTTGTTTGCTGCCATGACCATGATCTGGTTTCAAAGTGAATAGATTCGTTCTGATCAACAGTCCCTCCAGGGGTAAATGCTTAAATGTATTCAACATTCGCAAGAGCTGAAAACATCAATACCTTCATAAAGCCACTTTGATTTGTATTGACTAAAGTTGTGCTGCTAATTCACATACATCATTGTTTACTTCACTGAGCTTTTAACATGGTATTTGATTTATAGAAGTCGTGATTCAATTTCTACAAAGAAGTGATGGGATAAGGCCTCCCTCAGATTCTTTCTTTAGCTCAGAAGTGCTGAAAGTCAAAGGAAGCCTACCATTACAATACTAAAATTGCTCAATAAATGTTCATGTGCACTCCATATTTTACTTGCTTAGTAACAACTAATAGCAATGTAGATATGTCAGATAAGGGACAATCCATTACCTAAGCATGTTGCTAAGGTAACTGCAGCAAAATCATTGAATTATATCTCAGTAGAAAGTGTTTCTGAAGTGCATTTCTCCTGCTCCACTCTGTACATGTAATTAAGAAACTTGTAAAAAAGAAAAAAAGAGGAAATATTTCTGAAGACTTTTTTTTTACTATTCTTTTTTTTCATTAAGAAACTCGTATCATTGATCCCCTACAGGAAGCCCTTAAAGCACATTGGTAAACCCTCATAAATAGCATAGAGAGTCCCATACAAACAAATGCAGTGTTTACATTTGGTATGAGTTTTCAATGTTTATTTGATACTACACTAAATACAGGCTTAAAAATGTCTCCTGTAGCTCATTAACTTTAAAGAGCAACACACTGACAGTTTCAAACAAAAGTTTATTCCAATACACTGAGAGGAAAATCTCAATTACTTTGTATGTCTTAGTAAAGTTTTTCTGAACTATACTCTTTCAGACTTTTCCTGGTTTGGAGCCAGATTCAACAAAATCCAACAAATTGTCATGCGTATATATAACTGGGCTCACAGTAACAGTTTTGTTGAATGAAGCACAATCAAAACTACAGAGTTTTATGCCCATGAGAGTCTGAAAAGTCTTGCTTTGGCTGATCACTCGAGCCTCATAAAGGGTAGTAATTTATTCTCACCATTGCCATTGGTTGCCCACTACCCTGGGGCGACTCATGGTAAAAAAAAAACAACAATGCAAAGTTACCTTGTGTTCCTGTGGGATATGAGGACATATCTTGGGTATAGCACATTTTTCACCAGTGCATTCCCTATCCATCACTTTCAGTGGAGAAAGAGCATTGAATATCAAAGTCCAAAGGCAACCTTTTCCAGAATTTATAAGATGCATAACTTTTGCAGATGAGATCTGAGTTAATCTGGGGGCTGAAATTGAAGATGTAGGTTATAGAAATGGTGTTGACATGAAAGCAGTACAAAAAAATAACAGCGGTAGAGCAGTTACTTTGTCAGGATTGTATTTCCTGGATTAAGCTGTTGATAAACAGAATATTTTTGCATTTACAAGAGAATTCACGTTTACAAGGTTGATAAACTTAGAAAGCTTAGAGTCACTACAGGGCTCATCAGCATCTCACAGTTAATTAAAGGACTGAGTGGAAAGCAGCATTGCTTGCTCCCCTCTGCATGAATAATTCACCGTCTGTATCCATTATTAAAACCAGTTACTTCACCACAATGATTTCCAGCCTTGGGTCTCAGAAATGAGAGATAAATTGCAACAAGACCTGCAGCTATATTAATAAATTGAAATGAACATTTATTTGCTCATCTAATTAGAACTGTAGTTTTCTCCAAATGGTGTAGTAATGCATTACTGTGACAGCCAATACCTCTGCAAGAAATAATTAACAGAAGCACTTTCTTAGAAAATTCTGTTTCATTTAAGGCAGAAGTTTTCCTCCTGATTTTGTTCACTTTAAATTGTTTGGTTTTAACTGTTTTGCAGCAGAGGTCTGTGTTGGATTTTGTATTGCTAAAGCAGAGGAAATCTCTGTGCTTGAAGTGGCTGTAAATAATCACAAACTTGCAAATAAAATAAGAATGCATAAACCACTACTCTCATCAACTCTCTTTTAAAGGTATAATACCATGATACACACTTTGAACAGTACCTGAATAATGTGACAATTTTTTCAAAGATTTGGTTAACGTCACAACCAATTAAAATATTTCAAAACTAATAATTTGCTGATTTTCCAACTGGTTTGGCCTAGTAAAATCTATTACCTCTATCTGAAAACCTCATCTGGAATTTACTAACTATATTCCTGTTTATTTTCAAATATATTTGCTTAAATTACCAGACAAAAAAATGCAACATCAAACGAAATGTTCATATCAGTGTTGTTTTGGCTGTGAAAGTAAGAGTTGTTACAGTATCTCCTATTCTGTAGATGCATTTTGACTTAGAATAGAGGCTCCAGCTACCAAAATTTTAGCTTTCTCCCTCTTCAGCCACCTACAGAAAACTCCAGGTCTCTGCATTAAGTTTGCAGATTTATGCTTGTCAGTCCCGTCTGTTGTTACCATTGATGCCAACATACAAATGGAAGCTGAAGCAAGAGCATGCTAGTCACGGTTTAGTCCTCTTGTCTTCTCCTTCCCAAAGTAGTAGGCCAACAAGAACTCTGACTTTGGACCAGAAAATAATAGTTGAGCCAAAGGACTGGGAGCTGATAATGCGTGTTGGTGTGTACATGTAGATATCAATACAGATATCCCTATAGATTTCCATAGACACCTAGATAGATACTAAAAACAGAAGTGTATTTGGGAATGGATCAAATGATATGAAGCCCAACTATTACTCAGACAGATATCACTGTGAGGAAAGATGTACTAGAGCAGTATTATATTTGGCACAGTTTCAGGAATACTTGGCAGCGCTGTATAGCCACCACATGCTAACATTGGGAATGGCTTACATTTTAACATAGGAAGAAAATGGAGACTGGTCATCACAGAAAAGATCTTTCAAAACTGAATAATTATTTTTTATTTCTTATTTTTCAATAAATTAATGTCCCCAATTTATAAGCTACATATGAATTTTTTTCTGAACTGAATGGTTTTCCAGGATGGTGTTTTCTATTTTCCGCTAGAAATGCTATTAAAATAAACCTCTGAAATTATCTGTATTTAATTTAATAGATTTTGGAATAATCATTACATTATTTTAGGGAAATTATTAATCTCTAGGTATGGAATTAAACAGCATGTCTGAGTTTGAACTTGCAATTGTTTTTATTTGGGGATTCAGACACATAAAGAGATTTGAATGTGCAGTCTGCTTCCTCCTGGTATGCATTCAACCAGCATGGGAACTCAAAGCTTGTGTGCTTAAAGAAGCATGTCAAAACTGCTTTGTAAAGAAGAGGAAAAAAGCCCCAGACCAAGTGACAGGACTAAGTTTAGTGTACTAATCATATTCGTTCTTCTTGTAGCTGAAGGAGTTCCACTGTAGAATTTAAATGAAATTAATGGTGTTTCAGACACGCGGTTAGTGATTTTATATGGTCAGTGTCATTTTTCTTCTTCTGGGAATTCAATTTGTTCCTATTATGTCAAGGTCACAGATTGGGGAATCTCAGAGAACATTACTTCTCTGCCTTTGATGCAAAGGGTCAGTGGATTAGTACAAAGGAGAATTAATCCAGTGTGCTCACTCACCGAATTATATTTAAGTAATTTTTAATGAATTACTAGGAGTTCCTATTCCTTTCCTTGAAGAAAAGAGAAGCAAGCCTACAAACAAGGACTTCAAAAATGAATATTCAAGAAAAAGTATGACTTCATTGTCAGCTCTAATTGCTAGTTTTACCTTATTAGTAAAAGCTTTCTGTAGCTGAGTTTGACATACATTTGTTTGCACACTGTTATTAGTCAAGACTCAGTGAATTCTTGTAATTAACACCTCCACATTATCTCATGCAGTGAAAGCAACGACTAAAACAGATGACTCACTTTGTTTCAGCTTTGCTCTTGTTTTCTGATACAGAAGTACTTAAGAAGTGTGAGCTCATCAGAGTGCCATATGGAGTCAACAGAAAGCATAACAAGGTTTTCTGGAAGGACAGTATCCAAGCTCATTAAGAGCTAAACTGTAAGGCCTCAGAGAGGCACAGTGCTACTGCACAGTTGTGTTGTAACATTTTACCAGTATGGTTGCACTGGTATTAGCCTTTGTGTGTGATTGCTTCTCCTTATATCAGCCGAAAGACAGAGCATCTGCTTGTGTAGTTTATTCCCTACCTAGAGCAGGGAGACAATATTCGACATGCCCACACTAAGGAAATTGTACTTTTTAAGCTATCGATAGCACAGCACCTGCATGTTGTTAAGTCATTCTATGAGCATCATCATAGACTATGACGTGGAAAATCTGTAAATGGATTTTCTATGCTTATCATCCATATGCTATCTGGGGTTAAAATATTTCTTCATCATTTTCAGGTGTGAGCTTCTTACTGAAAGTTAAATATTCTTAAGTACTCTTTCACTAATGAGCCATAGGACAAATTCACAAGATTGCAGCAATATGCACTTCAAATCAAGACATTATTTTCTACTAAGTATCTGGTTTCAGAAAAATCACCTTTTTAGATTAAGTTTATCTCAAAAGTAATTTGTTCACTGAAATTTGTTGTTGTGTATAAAGAGCTGTTTTGTTTTGTTTTGGTTTATTTTTTTTAATATTGTAATAGATGGAGAAAGCAAACAATACAACCCTCAAAAAGATAAAAAGTCCCAAAATCCAAGGTGGTTACAAGAATATTTTGCTGCAACCTTTCAGTACAGCCATTCAGTTAAGAAGTATTCCCAAAGCAATATGAAATCCTCATCAAATTATTATTGAGAACTTGGTTGAGTTAAATATTCAGATACTAGCAAAGCTTGTTTATTGGATGGAAGCTGGTCAAGAATATTTGAAGAATTATCATCTACATGAAATTTCCCACAATTATGAAACAGCCATCAGAAAAACAAATGACTGAGAGAGATTGAATTCCTTGGAGCTGTTGTCTTTGGATGTAAGTACTTTCTGCATTGATAATAAAGCCCCGCAGTTTGCTACTGTTTGCATCATTACCATCTCTATTGATCTAACCAGCCCACATATTCCTGCTTTATTATTTTGCTACTCAAGAGTAACTATCTTAAGTGATTGGGTCATATATGTTATTGTATTACTGTGATTTGGAGAATTATTAAAGATGGGTCTCTTCATTACTGAGATCCCAGAGATGCAGTATATACTAAAGCTGCATTAGTTAGGTACAGTGGAAGCTGACAGGTGCTTACGCACAGCTAAGGCTATCTGTTCGTTACCTCAAGCCTAACAATGATTCAGCAGTGCATTTTTAGGTGCAGACTGCTGTTCATGTTCAGCCAAGGCAAAGTGGGTTAATAAAAACCGTCAGTGGCCCACCACAGGTTCTTAGGCTTTGTTTGCAATAGGTCATAGCATGGTGGAGCCTGTCTTGAAATAGCATCCTGCAGTGGTTTCTAACTTTCAAGTAGCATTTCTAATAATAGCGTTGCTTCTCCCTTTGGGCAGTGGCCCAATAACTACAGACATCCAGAATGAAGCACATTATACACTAATCTAATCAAAACATTTCTAGAAGGTATAAGCAGTAATCTGGAACACACTTGTATTCCAGAAGTACTCCTGAGAGAAATGTTGCTGGACTGGTTTCAGACTAAGTACATCTTTCATTTAATTTTCCCAAGACTGAAAGGAATTAAGTATAAACGCCAGCAAAAGGAGTTACTCACACAAGCATTCTCCTCTGTACCTTAGACTTGTCATACTAATGGACACCAGGAAACCTGCAGTGAAGGAAAAACAAGAAGTGCAACTGCCTCAGTAGGAGACTAAAGATGGATGTGTTGGTTTGCACTTGGCAGAGATGACCTTGATCTGATTAGAAAATTACCACTAGAATAAACTACAGTTTAGTTTTAGTATCCTCTGTGTTTGCACTGGCTGATACAGCATTTGCTTGCCACTCCCTACAGAAATGGAGACTAGCCTTTCAGGCAGAGCAGGTTAGCCATTGTATGGTAGGTAAGGTAGAGGATAATTTCACCTTATAATCACCATGAAGATGTGCAACACAATGCTCACAACAGTGCCCTGGTAGTTACGGTCACAGTGGATACTGCCCCTGACTCTGGTCCATCACAAGGACTTCTTGTGCTCTCTTGTGGATTCCCCCATCTTTCAGTACTTTTGTGGAAGGGGACTATGGCACTCTACTGCTGTACAGTGTACACAGTCTCTCTAAGGAAATGTGCTACCTAAAAGCCAAAGTATACCTTTTTATTTATAGTATCAGGTGGTGTCTGTTTGAAATGGAGGCCCTTTTCTTTCATGTTTGGTGCTATTAACATAAAAGTCACTATAGACTATATATTAAGAAGCTTGTTTGATGTTTAAAACATCTGAATATTAATATCAGTGGTATTTGTTGTTACAAACAGCTTACACGAATTTGGTTGGTCAACCTGCAAAAGAAGATTAATGGTTTAAAATCTGGTCATTAAGTATGGTAACAAATGTTTTTTGGTGAGGTTATTGCTACTATAAACTTTAATCAATGGTTCACAGGAAGCAGCCTCTGGTTCAGTGTCCTGACTAATGACAAATTAACTGTTTCTTAGCAGTTAATAAAGACTTTTCACCAATCTGCATACAGAACATGGTTTCCTCTCTTGGTAATTAACATTGTCTCCTGGGTGCTAACTCCACATATCCATACCAAAATCCTTATTGACAGAGATGAAAAGGAGCAAATTTAATACCATTTCACTAGAGACTTTTTTCCTTTAAATTAACTATTAAAAGCCACCAAAACAAGTTCTAAAGAATAGGAAGGCTGGCTCTTTAATGACTTATTGTTTGCTGAATAATAACAATTGTACTGTTGATCTTTTTATTTTTCTTCTTTTTTTAAATGAATTTTTTTTACACTTAGATCTCAAAAGCAGGAGTCTGGAAGTAATTAATGATCTACAAATTTAAAAGGGTAAGAATGAAGATGGAAGTTCTTTGATTTTTCTAAAAGCTAACTGGCGTTGGTGTGAAAAAAAAATAGCAGAAAGCACTAATAAATACTTGCCTTATAATAGTAAAAAGAAAAAGGTACACCTAACCTTTCTAAATAGCCTAAGGGCAGGGGTTTGCTTTTCAATTAAAAGGTCATCTAGAATGAATTAAAGTAATTTTCCTGCTGAGGTCCAAGCATGTGGCCTGAAGGTTAGAATGAACTTGTTCTTTCCCATGTACCTTACATATGTAGTTTCACAGAATGCCTTGCAGAAAGATGAATATGTTTTCAGTTTGTGCGGGGAAGCAAAAATTGTGACAATATACAGCCTCCCAAGATGAAACTTCTAATTTTATTTATTTTTTTTATTTTTGCAAGTTAGTTATTTTTACACTCTCTGTCATTTAATCCTTCTTTCGTTTTAATATTGTTAATCTTTTTTCTGTGTTACATGTTTTAGTTGATGTTTTTGCCTCATTGAAATCACACAAGAAAATACAACAGCAGGAATTTTGTACAACCAGCATAAAAATGGTAGACACTGGGACAGCACATGTTATAGTGAAGACTTTTATACACCAAACTATAAAGTATACAGACAAATCTATGAATGCACAGTTCACACTATTAGCATTTGTTCTCAAAAAAGTTATTTTCCGAAGATCATTTCCACAGAGATATACTCAAGAAACCAAACCAACCAAACATAAAATAATATTACTTTGCCTTTCACATTGTTCAAAGACATATTTAAAGCTTTCCAAACAGCTATCATTGCCATTAAGGGTAATAAGAAAAAAGCCTGAAAGAGGAATAAAATATCATTGTCATCAAGATTTCTCTAGGAAAGATCTTTACAAAGCATTTCACCAACTTTTATCTTCTTTCACCTGCTGTGGCATCAGCTGAAATGGGCACCAACCATCTGTTTTGCATTGGTTGAAATTTTGGTAAGGAAAATTATGGACTTTGGTTTTCTCAAGCAGCCCTGAATAAATGCTAGAAAGAAACACATAACCCTGACTAAGGCAACATGGGTTCTTGAGTGCTCAATTAAATAATGCCGATATCTCAGTTCAAGTGCAAGGATGGGAGAATGGTTATTCATCCTCTCCTACACTCTCTTATGAAGATTATTCTCACACTCAAATCCGGATGCCTGAAGTCTCTCACTGGTATCAGGTGCACAAGGGAGGAACACTGATAGAGAGGTGGGAGCCCATTGACTGCCTGGTTGTCACGCCTATATCCAGTATGATGTTAAGATTGTCCTGAATTTCTGTTTTGTCAGCTTCTTATCTGAGTGACTTCTAAAGCACAGAGAATATTTCAGAGAAAAACAGCTTTGGTGCTAGATTTCTGTATTGAACATTACCTGTGGAATATGGGAAGTGTAAAAACTACTGATCAAAACAGAGATGTAGGTAATAGACTATTTGGAAAACTGTTAAATGTCTCTATCCAAAATCTTTTATCTTTCTCCCTTTCTCTCCTTCCTTTCTCTCCTTCCTTTCTCTCCTTCTTTTCTCTCCTTCCTTCCTTCCTTCCTTCCTTCCTTCCTTCCTTCCTTCCTTCCTTCCTTCCTTCCTTCCTTCCTTCCTTCCTTCCTTCCTTCCTTCCTTCCTTCCTTCCTTCCTTCCTTCCTTCCTTCCTTCCTTCCTTCCTTCCTTCCTTCCTTTCTTTTTTGGAAATTTGCTCTTTTGTAAAATATGTGTGTATATGTTTTTATTCCAAAGCATCCCTCTGTTATGGTTATGTTGCACAGGAGGGTTCCAGCTTGTAAAGGTTAACCGTGCAGAAATCAAGGCTTTGTGCATTTTTGCAAAGGTCACACTCATCAGTAGTTCCGGAAGGACTGCTGGGAAGGGCTGTAGTAACTACCCAATGATTGAACTGCGGCTCCAGGTTTCATTTCCTTTAAGAATACTGTTACAATCACTGGTTATGTCGCTAAGAGATAAAGAGGCTGTTCAGTCACTTGAAATTCAATTTGTACATTACTCAAATCTACTCCAACTCTTTCCTTTACGGTGCCTGGCAGCTGCTTGCTGGCACTCTGAATTTCAAAAACCTGAGCTTCAGGAAGCAGTTTAATATATGGGATAGGTTTTGATTAATGTAACAAGCTGAAAATAGACAATGATGCAATGCCTATCTCAGCAAGAACTATAGACTTGGATCAAATCTCTGTGTGCTGAGGAAGGCTACTGTGGCAGAGTGTTCACCCAAAGATGCATATTTGTGTTTCAAAAGCACCTTGAGGGTTCAAAAACTACCAATATATAAGATTTAGACCTGTAATCCTGTTATGTCTCTAAGCATCTACTACAGATGACTGCACAGTCATGAAGTTCAAGTCTCAATTAAGTATTCGACATTGACTGAGTTCCAGCAAGGGCACTGTGCACTTCACCACAAAGCTCTGGTTTTATCTGGAAGATGGAAATGCTGCATTTTTTCTTTCAGTATTAGGAATGTAAACAATCACTTGCTGTACTGTATACAAAACAATGACATAAATACGTCAAGCTTAATTAGTAATTCACCAGCATACAGAAAGTTTACAAGCTTTGACATTGTTTCAGAAAAACACTCAGTATGGAGCCCACACTCATCCAATGTTCATCTATGGCTTTAATGCTAGAAAAGCTATTCTTTGCCAGTTCCTGCTCCCCTGAACTGCAGATACTCAGAATTAGTATTATGTTAAAATTCCTCCTCCAAAACTTGCAGAATCACAGTTTTACAGAACAGTATTTCATCAAGGTAATTGTCAACTATTCCTTGCAAAAAGAAGGAGATGAAGATGTCACTGAAGATTGTCACCACTTTCTTATGTATAAAGAAAATATAACTAAAATATACTTACTGGAAAGGTCTAGATGATGAAGCCTTGACTCCACTATTTTTTTCTTGAGGTCTCTTAATGAGACATAGCAAGAGGCTGAGCCTGGGGAGGCAGGCTGCTTCTGAAGGTAGCAGATAGTGACTGTCGGGTCTTTGGGTTTCGGCACCATTCCCTTATTGGCAAGTGTTCCTGTGTTTCTGCTATTTCATTCACTTTACAGAATGGCAGCTAGTCAAGGAATGGCTTTGTATTTCTCCACTATTTGTGCAAATGTGTTCTATGTTACAAAATAATTAGAAAACCTTGGATTTGTTTCTGTTTGTTTTTTCATAATTTTGAAAGATAATTATGCCCTGAGTGTTGCCTAACATACTATTATGCAAGTTAAAATTTACAATTTTTTTATTAACATATCCAGAGAATAAACTTTTGTGTAAGTTAATAGTTCTGTAGTATTACATTAGGTTTCATTTAAAGTGAATTTGTGTCTTAATATCGAGATTGAAAATTATTAGAGAATTGTATGGGATAGTTGTATATAGGTATGTTCATCTCACTGGTATAAATTACTTGTGTTAATCACTGGTTGTGATTAATTGAAAAATCACTAGTTCTGTAATGAAAGCTTCTGATTCCAAAACCAGAGAATTTTAGTATTTCAGTGGATATAAGAAATTCACTTGAAAATCTGTGAAATATCATTAACTGTATACTGTGACACACTGTGTTGTGGATTAACAATGATGTTGTTTTTTAAAAAAAGATACTACTCTTAAAACCTCTTTCTTTACTTTCTCAAAGTCAAATATACTATGACCCTATAGTCTAATTTCATACATAATTTTGTCCTTCATCTTTATCTGGGTTATCCATGCTTCCTCTTCTCCTACCCACTGAAACCACTCTCAATATAGTTCAGAGTCTATTGTGGTTCCTTCAAAACTTAAAAACTATCAGGACACTAAATCAGTAAAAAGTGTTAACTCTCTGGTAAGTCATCTACCATGAATAAAAAACATTTTAAGTCAGCAGTTTGCAAACAAGCTATGGGCTAATATTTGTTTGCATAAACTATTCAGTACAGATGAATAAAAGATATTTTGTGGAAATCAAGATTAGTTTACGAATGATTCACATAAAAGAAAAAAGCTGGAGTCATCAGATATTTCATTCAAGATTAATAATTAAAACAGCTCTTGTAAGGTTGCTAAGAATATCAAAATGGCATATTTTCCAGTAGTTTTATTTTGCATTTGGAAAAAAACCCAAACCAACAAAAACCAAAATCAAAACCCAACCTAAACAAAAAACCCGCACATTGTCCTAATTAATTTTGAGGTGAATCAGTAGTGATACAGCTTAAAAAAACAGAAGAGCAAAGCAATTCTGATGAACACACTTGGTTTGACTTGAATTTCAGTTTCTGAGCTGATAAATGTGAAATAAAAACAGGTGTTCTGGTATCACCAGAATTTCTATGGGAGTTGTTTGTTGGCTTGAGATAATTTTTTTAGGGGTTTATTGAGGGAAAGGGAGGGAAGAGATAGAACTATTTTAATCTCATTTTGATGTATAGAGTCAGTGTTTCACACATTTCTCAAAGAAGCAAACTATGTTTCCTGTGTCTGTGGAAGCAAACATTCATTATCTAGGAGCCCATATGGGGAAAGAAAGAGAAAATAAAAGCATGGTTGAGGCCCACTTCTAAGAGTTCAGAAATTAATTTCTTTCTGTTGGCCTATAAATGAGAAGAGTAGACATACAAGAAAAGGGAATTATGGGAAGGTGGAAAAAAACAGTAACAGAAATATAAGTAAAAGATAAGTTGTCCTTGAAGAAAAGGATCAAGAGTTTTGATGTGTAGATGTGTTTTGATCCAGGCAGTTGAAACACTGAGGTAAAGATTTTTTAATATTTTTTTATTATTTTAGTGCAATGTAAATAATGAGGAAGCATTCATTCTCCTTTCTGGGAATGCAGTGTTAACATGGAAAGGTAGTGGGAATCTGCATTCAAGTTTTGATTGTAGAAAGACAATGAATTAATTTTAGACACATTGTGACGGGATATCTAGTGGGTTCTTGCAATAGTATCCATGAATACAGGGAAAAAAAGCAGAAATTAAATTCACAATTTAGAAGTTCAAAGGAAAATGAATAATGAATAATTGAGTCACCAGCAGTAATTGACAAGGGAGCATGAAAAGATGATGAGGTGCTTTACTTTGTCATGTGATGATCTTCCTGGTCTGTAGCTTTTCTGTTACTTGATGTCACAGCTGGAGGTTCAAGATTGTGAAGAGGCTGTAGCATGGCCATGAACACCACGTGACTGAAAGAGGTTGAACTGGGTTTGGGTTTGGACCATCTGTTACTTTTCTATTTAAGAAGCTACCACCATTGTGCATTTTGTGAGGTCAAGTGTTGAATTACTGCATGCACACAATGAAGTCAGTGAGGATAAAAGAAAACATTTATTTAATTTGGTTTCTTGTAAGTATTTTTAAGATTTTCATTTTTACCCTGAGACAGGTTGCTTTATTAATTTCTATTGAAACACTTTATATTTTGTGGTATGTGCTTTGAAGGTAGTGCTATATGCATAAGAGACATTATATTTATTATATTCACATACCATTTTGATAAAGTACCTAACTATGCAATACCAAATTTTTTCAAAGTATTCACTTTTTAAAATCAGTGGACTTAATCCATTGATATAACAGACAAATGAAAAGCTCAGCTATTAATTTTATACTGCTGCTCAATTCCTATTGAATGTTTCACCACCAATTGAGTTATGCATGATTCTTTTGGTCATTTATAGTAATTGTTTCTGATATAAAGCAGCTCTTTGTTTAAATATAGAAGGCCTTGCTGCCTTGTGAACTTCAGCTGCTCCTGGTTTAACACTGAGCAGCCAGGGAAAGTGTTTCATTGGGAACACTCCTGGTTTTTTTTTACATTTTCACTGGTGATAACAGTGAAACATGGTCATAATAAATAAAGATTAATATACATTATTCTTTTAGATAACACTTGTTTT
Organism: Caprimulgus europaeus; assembly: GCA_907165065.1. Next base: position 17,556,029 of record OU015527.1, read on the forward strand.
GTTTTCAGTGCATCCTTTTCATCTACTATACTTCCTGTAATATTTCAGTTACTATTTCATCTTTCTAAATATTGAGTACTCAAACAACAATAAAACCAGAGAGCATTTTTTCCCTTTCTACTACCAGAGCTGCTGTCTGCTCTTACTATGCTTTAAAGCAGAATTCATTATCTTAATCTTGTTAATATTCTGAGGAGCTACTTTATATAGTTGCAGCTTAATGCTGATCTGCAAGTGTTATGTCTTAATGCAAATGGCATCTGGTTCAGCTACATATATTTGTATAACAGCAATATAATGGGCAATCCTAACTCATAGTAAAATGCATTAAATAACATCAGAGTACTTCAGCAGGTCAGGGTACAAGTACCAGCCAGTGTTTACCACAGAATGTATTAGTTCTTTTGCATCTTATTCCAGAGCAAATGATATAAATTTTCATTAAAGAAAACACTAAATTATGACAGCACTAAATGAATCATCTGCAACCTCTTTTAAAATATGTGATTTACTGTCTGCAGTTGGAGGGCTGTAAGTTAGGAAAATATTTTTGCTGACTAGAATGAAATATAGTTCATATATAAAGAAAAAATTAAGTACATCCCTCTGTCTAAGGAGTCTGTGTATGTGCGTGTGCATACATTTGTCATACCTGTAATTATGTAGGTATCTATGTGCAAGAATATATATGTATTTTGGCAACATCAATAAATATTCTGTCAAATTTCCTTCTTTAAGGAAAAAGGAAAACAAATTGACTAACCAGCACAGACTAAAATAAAATCCATCATAACAGAAGGGAATATTTTCCTGGAGTGATTCATACTCACACATCCTTCTGTGAGACTTTCATATATTTGGTAACATTGTGAAATGTCATTGAAGTAAAGGCATTTCAGTTTAGCCTTGAGCAAACGTACATGTAGTAGAACTGTGCATATGCACAGCCTTTTTCTTCTTCCAAAAGGGACCTTTTTTTGCTATATACATAACTGAGGCTAAGCTTAAGCCAGTGAGGTGCTTCATGATAAGAACTTGGTTAGCAAACGCATTGAGCAATCGAATGACTTGAATAACAAAATCCCCAGCAGTGTGTTTCAGAGCTAACTGCATTTGCACTCTGCAAGGAGATCAATGCTTTGCCCTCATTGATTTTCTTCAGTGGCAGAACCAGGATTATGCACAATGTGAAACTGTATTCCCAGACATATTCAATCTGATTTCCTAGTCAGTGTTAAAAAGGCATAGTGTTGTACTGAAAACATAAGGTTAGAGAAGTGTAACATATCAAATTTGTACTTCTGGTAAGGCTGCATGTTAAACAGATGCATCGTAATATATTCTGAGTGTCGTGCAATCCATTTTATAAAAACATTAGAATGGTGCTGAAGAGTTCCTCTTTATATATATATTTATAGCTTTAAAAAAATGTGCTGAGACGTCAAAGAGAGAAATTGAAATGCATTGCATACACATCACTTTAAAACCTAGCATAGTTTCTCTCTGGCAGACTTCAGCTTTAGTGTAAACACATAAAAAGAAATAATTTCTTCAAAACCTTTAGAGGAGGAATGTAGTACATCTTCAGAACTTAAATAACCTTGTAATTTACAATGTATGGCAGTTTTCAAAAAGTAATAATTATAGTAAAATATATCAGTGGGAAATGACAGCTGACAAGAGCTTCATTCTGATCTGCAATTTCCCCCTGTTTATAGCTTTGCACACAAGCCATGGGAACACCATCAAATGCTGCTCATCTGTAGTTCAGATGAACATAAGAATGTATTAAATTAGCTCTGTTCAGACCTCTCCTAAGCCTTTTGATGGTGGACATAGGCAAAAACAGAGATGAAGGGGCAAGAAAGAGCAGTGATGTCTTAAAAAAAAAAATTTTCCTATGTTTGGCTTCTACCATTCCAGGCTTTGGAGAAACAGACATCAGTCCTGCTTATGAAAAAGAGGTAAAATAGTGTATGTCCTATAGAGGCATGTGTATACTTTATAGACATTTATCCAGAAAATGAGCAGTCTGCATTTCATAATTTGAGATGACAGTCATTTTTCCCTGTCTGTGTTTATCCAATGCTACCACCCAGCTAGGCATGTATAAACACCTACAGCAGGTCTCACATCATGAAAATAAGTGGCTACAGAAAGCTTTGAGTTACTGCTACACAAAAAAAAGGGGCTAATGCACCAACAATTCCTGGTTGGATGAGTGGGCAGGGGTTTTTTTTAAACTTTTTTAGACATGATCATGTGAGTGACAGATAGAGATAACCTTGAAGGCTTTACAGAAAAAATCCTAAGTTTCACAAAAGTGGGCAGGGAGTATCCTGTGTTTCTCATGAGCTAAAGGGTGGCAAGCAACAAGCAGGAGTACTTCTAACAAGTCTTAAAGCTCTGAATAGATGTGAGGAGAGTAAGCACAAGCTTGGAAACAAAGTGTTCCCCTAAACTCAGAGGAAAATATTTCTTTGTTTTACTTTAGCATAGACAAAAACCTAGAAGTGTGCCTTTATTTTTTTGTACTTAGTGCTGGATATTTTTGTCAATATTGAATATTTGATCAGGAAAGCACTTGTAATTCTGCTTATAAGTCTACTAATCGTGAAAAAAAATCCATTGGCCTATGTCCTTAGATGCTTTTGTTGAATAGGGACAGATGTAAGCACATATTTAAGTACTTTCCAAAAACAAGATATTAATCTTGATTCAAAACCCATTGAAACTGATTAAAGACTCTCCACTGTTCCCAGTTCATGAAGCTAAGTATTTAGTTATTGAAATCATATTTTCAAAACCTGTTTCTAAAGTGTTTCCAGTTCCATGTTAAAGTCAAATGCTAAACCAGTTCACTGAAAATTGTCTCACTAATGGGAAAGTTACATTTTTATGACTTGGTACACTTGATCTAGATGACAGCAGTCTAAATAAACATTGTAAAGTAATTTGATAATGAATAAGTAGGAGGATGCACACAGGAAACTAACACCATTGTTTAACCTCAAAACTGTGCTAATAAGAAGGGTGATAAACATGAAACTCCAAATAATGGAGTTGTTATTCTAGCCCACCAGGCTGTCTCAGGGGACTCATAAGCAGATTTGCCATGCCATGCCTAAATATAGCTCCAGTCCAGTATTTTGCGCACCCTAAACTATCTTGTTAAGGTATATTCTCACATTTATCAAATTAAATCAGATTTAGAAGAAAATATCTTCTTCTAGTTAGAAAGAGGGCATATGTGTGCTGTTTGCATACTATTTATTTGCTTGCATGTAAAATAGAAACATCTTCTAGAAATAACCTGTTTGTGAAAAAGGCTTACCAGCAGAAGAATACTCCAAGAATTATCTGAATGTAGTTTAGGTTGTATTAATCTATGCTACTTGGCATTGACTAGTCATTTCTTTTCTTTTTACAACAGTCACACTCTGACTGTAAAAGATCAAATAATTTTGGGGTTTGGATTGAATTTTTTAAAGGTACTTGGTGTTCCTCTTGAATGTGCTCTCAGTTACAGCTCACTGAAGGGTCTAGCCCAGTGGTGGTTCCATAAATACGAACATAAGCTGACAAAGCTGCTCCTAAAGCAGAATGCATAAGTTTGATGTTAAGTGATTTGCACTCCACTCTACCTTGTTTATAAAGTTTCCAGTCCTGAAACTGGGTGGTTATGCACAAGGAAAAGAAATTATTTCAAAAAATCTGTGCACTGTGTCCAATTTTCTGTTGGCCTTTTACAGCAGAAAAAAACACAATTACATTGCACTTGAAAAGCACTCAAATTAACTCATCTCAGTTTCCCATATGTAGAAAGTGATGCATTCTTAGGTAAATTGCATTAGAATGAAGACAGACAAGCAGGAGATTGCATCGTGGTTTTACTTCCGACTCCTGGCAGTTAACTTTCCATCCACTTCTTTACATCTATTTAAAAAAAAAAAAAAAAAAAAACGTAGAGGACAAGAAGTCTTGAAGAAACCACATAGCCTCTTATAAAAAATAATCTGATGTTCAACTTTTATCATCCTCTCATACCTGTTATTACAATATCATTTGTGTTGGATAGCAACCTGATCTTCCAGTCATTCGTAATCATTAAAATCCCCTTGGTTATTCAATGAATGTGGGACTGCATGGCCAGTGCCTGGCATAATTCCAACTTAAACACAGTGAAAACCCTTGTAACAGCCATAAGAGAGTCTAGTCCTAGCTCAGCTGTTATAGCAGGTGTCTGCTCAGTGAAAGTTTCACTGTTCTTTTTTATTATTATTTTTCAGATTATTTTTTCCCCTTTATTTGATTAACAGGCTGTATATGAAAGCCTTTTTATTATTCATAAGTCACACAAGAGTGTGGTCCCATGCAATGGCTGTTGGGAACAGCATTATTACCTTCCTGTTCCATGTCCTGAAGGAAAATTTCTTCCTCCTTCACTTTTTCTTGCCCTCTCCATTTACTCCTATGTTTCTCTGCATTAGTTCTCTCAAAGCCTCTTGCTCACCCACATGGTCCCTACCGTCTATATTTTCCTCATCCCTTTACCCTCATCATTCCTTGACCGTGCTGCTTTACCTGCTGCATGTCCTTGACTCTTTCCTGCCCTCCACTTCCCTTCCCATTCTCCATGTTTCCTACACCTTCTGCAGGTCCTTCTCTTGGTATTTCATGCTGGGGTTTGCCTCCATGTCTTCCCAAAACCAGTCTCATAAGTGCATACTTAGCTTTGCATCCCCTTCGCACCAGGTTCTCTTCAGACTATTCTGGAGGGATTATTGATGGTGTAGCAGGTGTCTATCTCTGCTAAATGCAGTCCAGGCCTGGTGACATGATGAAATACAGAGCAGTCTGTACATAAGGTTCACACAGGTTGTGCCTCACAGGGAGCCCTGAGGACTACATTTCCTCTGATTGCATTTGCCCTGCAATTTCTTCAAAGGCAATGTTCTTCATTTTGTGTGCTGGGCTTAGAGCCTGATACTACTGAGAGAGTGGATTCATTAATATACCCAAGATTAGCTCCAAAGTGTTACATATTGTTGTGCCACAGTTTCACTTTTTATCTCATCAAAGTAGATGATGAAAGGAGCAGTCCTTACAGACAGCGTGTGGTCTAGACATTCAAAGACACAAAGCCAAAGTCTGTACTAAGAATGTGAGCACAATTGCTCAAGTGCTTATTTTATTCATATATACAACCACCTCATGTGCAGGATAAGAAAATAGGGCTCTAACAACCAAAAAATACACCAGTTACCTGTGTTCTTCTCATTACACATTACACTAATGAAGAGAAGCTTCCCTCTGCCCAAATTGCCTTTGGCTAAAGCAACTTTCTTCATTCTACCACTATTCTATCTGTTTAATCTTTTCCTCTTTATCACTGCAAGAAAATCCTGACTTTCAAATATTGCAAAAAAATTTGTGTTTCTGAATAACAACCCAATTTACAACCTACGTTTGCCACCAGTAATGTACAGATGTTAAAAATACATCTTGAAAAGACATAGGGAGTTCTACTGGTTGTTTTTGGTGACTTGCAGTCTTAAGAATTATATGAGGAAGGCCTTAAGCATATGGTAACTGTAACAATCTCTGGCTGCAGTGCCATTCAAATCAAACAACATTCTCATTAGCATCCAGGAAACAGAGCTGTCCTTTAATATTCAACGATGCACCACACGGTGAATGGAAAGTTATTATGTCCCAGATGAAAATGGATTATTTCACTTATGTATTTAGCTCATTAAGCATACCAGGGTAAATGAGAGAAAATTTAAAAATGCACACAACAATCATGCATGTCAAATGATACTAAGATCCTCCAGTTCTTTTATCCCTAACTCTCAGTAGTATTAATCACTCCCTAATTCAGTGTTGCAGTGTATTTAAATCTCAATTCTAGCGTATTTGGCCTTATATTTCTACCATTCCAGCATCTACTGCAGAGTCTTTACCAGCCCAATATAAATAAAGAAATTTTGGGCATGGAATTGGTGATGCTGGACACATAAATTAGATGAATTAGATCATTGGTTTATTTGCTTTTTTTTTTTTTTTTTTTTCCTTCCTCTTTAAATCAATATTGGCTCTAGGTGGCAGGAAAAATTTGCACAGGATTTGAGTCAACACAATAAATTTAACTCACAGGAATCTGACTGCATTTCTTATGCCTTTAGAGATATCTGCTCGCAAATTCAGTGGCCAGAGAGCAAAAGCTGGAACAAAACATGAAAACACTGTATAGTCCATAATTCAAATTCCTGTAAGTAGAGGACTTTCCAATAAAATCCAGACACTTGAGAGGTATGGAAACTGCTGTGGCTCAATAAAGTTGATTGAGTGCCCTCACCCTCTTCATATAGTACTGGCTGGGGGGTGGGTGCGGGAAGAGAGAGAAGAAACATTAAAAAAAAAAAAAAAAAAAAAGGATAATAAAGACTTAACTGTTAGGTCTCCAGATTTAATCTTACGGAAATTCTCAAGTCTGCAAATCTCATCATGCCTCAAACAATTAAAGGCACTACTAAATGTAGCAAATGAATAATGTAGTAAACTGAAATAGAGCGGTTGATTGATTTGATATGTGACTGAAGGCTTTTCTTTTCTGCAACCAATAATATAAACCTTTTCACTTTCTTGGCTCCTGCAGCTCCCTAATATTGCCTCTCTGCTGGGTGCTACACTGTTCTGGGAAAAGTTGCCCGCTGTATTGTTCTGAGATGACTGTTCTCCAGGACCTTGATCCTACAAATAATTGCTACCAATTTTAGTGCCAGACTGAATGAAACTATTCTTCATTGAATTTATAAAACCCGTTTCTTTGAAATTATTTTCATGATCTGACTCTTAATTTTCCCTTTCATGACATCAGGATTGCTGCACCTGAAACTATGACAAACTTGCATAGCAGCTTTGCATGTTTTATTTTGAGGCACTGAGACAGGTAAGAACAATGAGGGAAAGCTGCCTGAACACAGCATTATACAAAAATCTTCGATTGTATGGAAAAATTCTTAAATCTTCGCAGTGATTGGAGACTTGTCTTGCCAGCATGGCTATTTATTCATCTGATAGCAGAACAATGCAGTTGCTGTGGATTGCAGAGGAGAGGAAAGGAAAGGGGCCCTTCTGGAGGCTGCAGGCTGCTGAAAGTCAGAACGAACGTCTGCAGACAAATTAAAACAGAGACTTGTGTGGCCCAAGGAAAGATTTATGGGAGAAAGTAACACAACCCTTTCCTGTGATAGGGAGCTCTGCCCAGAAATGCCTTATCTTGGATAACCACAAAAGTGGAGAAAGAGGGTGCAAAAAGAGACAAGAGAAGATGTTAAGTGTTAGAAAAGGAAGATTCAGTATGTGATTTGCAGGGCTGCAAAATCCCTCTCTCTGAGCAGAGTCGCCTCATACAGATAAAATTACAGCTGAGAATTTGATTTTTGTTGTGTGATACTGTTGAGGAAGGAAAGCATCTATCAGTCATTTCTGTGTTCACCAAGGCTTGATATTAGGGAAAAACAAAAAAAACCTAAACTATTTTTCAAGTTTACCATCCACATCGAAGAAAAAATACGTTATCTTGTAACAGCATTATCTCCTTTTGCAAAGTTATTCCAATACTTAGCTGTAGCAAAAAACTAAAAGAAACACAAACAAGTTGTTTTGAAATCCCTGCTTTCACTGTGAAAAGAAACAATACTGAGGCTTTGGTGAAGCTGAAATTTTAAGCTGCTGTTGGGTGGAGTTAGGTAGCATGGTGTTTCCATTTACCATAGCTCATGTCTCAACTTTAGAGAAAGATGCATGCTGTGACATAGTGAACATTTTAATCTCTGAGGACTTTCTTCAAATTTCAGAAAATAACCATGACCTCTTCAGATCTTCCAGCCACAGTCTGGATAAAATGAAACGAACATGGAGTTGAATTTAATTTCTGATCTTTGTCCAGACAATCTCAACATTTTAACCTTATTTCTGTAGCTGAGACATCTGAAGAAAAGTGTCTAGGGAAAGCTTCTAGGTGGTCACTCTGCACCAGCACTTTGTCTGCCCTTTCAGTCATCTGGGTCGCACAGATCAGCTCATAGCAGAACATTATCTAGACTAGAGCTTCAGTGCAGTTTTCTGCATTTGCTTCCTCAGTTTCCTTCATAACATCTGAAAACCTGGCATGTTTTCTGTATGAGTTCTCCTTGGCACCACCCATGTTATTCTGCAAAGAAAACAAAACCAAAACAAAAACCAAAAACCAAACATCCTTAAGCTGAAAGCTGAGTTTCTAATTTCCATGCATACTTTCTGGTCTATTCCTTAGTCTTGACTGGTGTACATTGCTTTAATTTTTAGTACGCTCTTCCTCAGTGGTACGTGACTACAAGGATTACTTATAGATTGATCAATATATTTATTTCTTTCCCTGATTGCTTTCCTGACTTTTCTGTTCATTCTTACTTTCTGTCATAGAAACTTTTTTGTGTGGGGACAGGGAGTGTCCTTAGTATGAAGCCAGTGAAAAATGGTTAATTCATCCCCTACCTTTGCAGGGTAGCATTTTGTTTACTGTGAGTTGAAATGTGTTCCAAAACAGCATTCACTTAGAACTGTCTTCTGCAAGCATTAGCTCTGCTTTCACACTGATTTCCTCTTCTCCTCCTGCTATTGTCACCTCTTTTTTGAGTTTGCTTTTCTTCCTCTCAGTGTCTGTTGACAGGATACGAAAACTGACCTGTATTTGTAATTTTAGTTTTGAATTGCATTGAAAGTTTTGGATGTTTGTAATGAGAAACTTAAAATCAAGCAGGTGTGTCTTGGTAGCCTGGAAATGCTGCTCGTTGAACCCCCGAGCAATTCAGAAAACATCTATGCTGAAGACCAAAACATGATTTATGTAATTGTGTTACAAGAGTTGGGGGAAAGTACTAACAGTATGAATGGTTTATATTACTTTGCACGGCTGGCATCATAACCTTTGTTTAACATTCAAATAAGATTAGACAGATAAAGAGGGAACGCAAGAGAGAGGAAAATTTAAGCAAGCTATAGTTAAGGCAGTCTAAAGGTCAAAATTGTAATATTAAATAAATCTTACATGGTTTTATAAACCTTAATTTATTGTCTATGTGCAACTGACATTTTAGCTCTTAGTTTAATACCGAGCACTTCAAAGTATTCTTGTAGAAGAATAGTTGATAACCCTCTTACACAGTATAATTGGAATTCTGCATGTTAGAACATTTGGTTTCTGAAAGATTTTTGTAAATGTTAATAGCTGTCTTTTAAAACGGTGTAAATGTGAAATGCTATGAAAAGCAAAGGTTTAAATGTCATCATGTCTATAATTTTCATATTGCAAAAACTAAATAAGTTTTTCAGAATGAAAAACCTAAAGGCCTACTGCAAGTTTTAAGATATAAGCTAGCTCATTATTATAATCTTTTGAAACTGATATGACAGACACATTTTGTAAAACTGTGTGAGTTTTAGGCTAAAATGTATAGTTGAACATTTAACTGCCTGGCAGTGTTGTTATTGCAAAGTCTTCCTGTTTACTGGTACCTATGATCTGACTATGAATATTTCATGGCAATAGAAGGATTTACCTGGGAAGCCTTCCAGAGTCTCATCAGAAGTATTTTCCTCTTATGTACCCACTGGCACTAAGACTGAAAAACTACTCACATTTGTCTTTGTTGAGCATTATGATTTTCACCTAACAGGGACTCTGGTACATCGGTAGGAAGACTTGTGTTATTTTTGTGGGGGAGAGGTTGTGCCTAACTGGAATAGGAAGCACAGATGTTTTAAGGTAAAGTGTTCAGAGCTTTCATATTCAGTTGGATTAAGAATGGAGCCATGAATTTTGGATTATAGAAACTTGAAAAAGACCCAGGTTTTCATAGCCTAACCCTCTACATTCTTTGCTAATCAAGTCAATAGCACAGTAACAACCATGTCACAAAAAAAGAGGGAATTATTATTCATTACTTTTTATCCTGCCATACTTAAATATGTTTCAAGAATAAAGAGGTAGCTCAAGACAGCCACAGTCTCAGCACTTTTTTTGAGAGCTACCAAAGGTATCAGTTTACTATCCAGCCTGCTTAACTCAGAAGGACAATAACATTTAGGAAAAAAACAACAACAACAACAAAAACCCCACCAAAACATAATAATGAGCAGGTAGCATAAACAGCATGCCAACAATGCCTTGTCCTCACATGTGGGTTTTAGGAAGCCAAAACAATGTTTTCCTCATGTACTGTAATAATAAGGATTTACTTTAAGCAAAACAAGATAAGATAATCTGTGTAAGCTAAAGGAAAATACTCTTTAAAGTCTCATTGCAAAGTCTTTGATCCCTCATTCCCTAAGCTGATTCCTTTAAGCAGTAAATGTATTTACAAGGTTTTTATTAAAAGAATGCATCAAAGCATGGATATCTTAGTCTGCATTTTATAAAAACTATTCTCTAGTCAAGAGCAAAAATCTGAGTTTTGTTTTTCCATCATAGAATGTTTAGGGCATCATGACTCTCAGTTATTAGCTTTTTTTATATATTTTTGTTTAAAGGTACTAAAGGCATATTTATTTTTAATTTACAGATGTTTAATTCTCCTATTCTGTACTCATATAACAATTTATGGGAATTTACAGTATTTGAAAATATTATGTTATACATCTTGAAAATCAAGCCACTAACCTTCTATAGTGGTCCACTTTCACCTTTAAGAATTTATTTTTAAATTACAGCAGCAACATAAAAAATAGCTGTTAGCACCAACTTTCTTATCTACAATGACAATGGAAACCTTCATCACCTGTAAAATCCAGCAGGGTAATATGAATATGCAGTAAATGTTAACTAAAATATATTATGTTAGAAAATGACATTTGTTCATTTCACATCTTGAATGATGCAAGACTTTATGATGACATTTTTCAACATTTGTATTTTCCTCTTCTCCATCTTTTCAGTCAAAGGAAATCATCAAGTGACCTTGAAATCTGCACTGGCATTTTCCTGGCAGAGACAGAAGCTCTCTTTTCTCATTTGCAAAAATGAATAACAATTTGATCATTCTTAAAACTTCTAAAAGGTTAATTATGCTCTCTCCATGAGCACTGAATAAAAACCTGCTTTATCTCTGCCCAAATGAAACCCACAGGGCTCCCATTCCCACTAACTCTGCCTGGAGACCAAATCCTGCAAGCTGTCAATTAACTCCTATCAGCATATAGATCTGTGTGAGCTGCAGATGATTTTCTCACCCAAAAACTATGACAGCTCTCATTTGCCAGAGCTGTTGGGTGACTGTAAAAAATTCACAGCAGGAAAGTGTTATCTGTCTTTGGGCTTCGTGGAGAGAAAAAGAAAGAGTGAGAAACTGAGAGGCAGAAAGGTCCTGGGTTAGAGGGAGTTCATTTCTAGCTCTAAGATTTCCGTCTGGTTGCAAAACCCACTTGAACTTGAATTGCATGTTTCAAATAATAATAGAAACTGAACACGGCCATGTACCACAGAGATGTTTCCTTGAGTGGTTTTGTTTGTTTGTTTGTTTGTTTGTTTTAAATATTGCTGCATGAAAAGAGACAGCCACAGAGAAGATGATACTGGCAAACTGTAGAATTAGTAGAATAGAAGCCCCAGTATGAAACATTTAGCCTGCTGATATTACTTCCTGGTTGAAAAATGGCTTTTTAATTTGAAAGTCAGATTAGTAATCTGAAAGGCAAAGACTGAGTGCCTGAAAGACTATTATTTCACTTACCTTGCAAATGAATAGTGCTGTTTCCAAAGGAAAAATGAGGGAGTAAAAAATTGCACTGAGTATTTGGTGATCACTTTATTTCTGCCAGCTTATTTAATTCTATAATTTAGGGCCAACTCTTGAAAGTTGCAACAAAGCCACAGAAACTGGTGCTGATGGCTTTGCAGATGTTAGAAGCTGAAGTTAAAATAATTAATTTCGGGTCTACAATAAATTTATAGAGTTACACTTTTAACATATGCATGGGACTCAGGAATCTGGGTTCTGCTCATGGCCCTGGTTTGACCTTTGCAAAACTGTTAATTCTCCTTGTGTGACCTTACTGGCTTAGCTGTAAATATCAATGCTTATTCCTCTAGCCAGACAAAGTAACACCTCAGGTGTACATCAGTATTCACTGCTAGACAGTTACATAATTCAATTTTCAACAGAAAATAGAAATGAAAATTACAAATCTTTAGTGAAAGGAAAAAGATTGATCAGTTTATTGCATTCTTAACTTCTGTAAATATAAAATGTGAGCTCTTTGGGACAGGCACAATGAGACTTTATCTTGTTTTTACCCAAAAGAAGACAGTAGTAAATGCATTACCCTTTATTTAAGAAAACAGAATCTGAGAGCTAATTAAAAAAAAATAAAAATAGTCCTGATGTAGTTCCACATTTATACAATTTGAGCTGCCATTCTTCCTTTTCCCTTTCTCTCGCTTTTTCTCATGCTTCCTGATTTGCCAAAGCTGTCACCAGGTAAATCATTCTTGAAATTACAGTTAGTTCACTGAGCTTAGCATGGGGCAGGATGGGTTTTCCACAGTAAGTCTCTGAGTTTTATTAAACTCTTACTTTGAAAGTAGTAGGAAAGTCCCACTGTTGTCAAATGTGCCAGGATTTCACATCAGTGTCAATAACATTAATAAATGGCAGATTTCTGGACAACCTACAACTTTGGAAAATCAGACTCAACTGCTTAAGAGAAATAGGGAAATATTATTTAAATGAAGGTGAGCTAAAAATTAACTATATTGAGAATTACTTTTGCAAGGATATATGTGCCTACAGAACCTTCTGATAATGTGATACCTGATTTTTCAGAAGTTACGTGATTCCAGTTTAGCTTTACAGTTAATCTTAGAAATTATTATTATAACAGCTCTGATTTTCATCTGTAATATAATCAATGGGAATAAAATGATGGAAATTGGGGTTTGTTTGTTTTGGGTTTTTTTACAAATTTCTGAAATAGGTTGCAGTATGGTGTACTAAAACATCTCAATGAGGCTTTATCACCTTTTCATTAAGCAGCAGAACAAAACTGCTATCATGGAATATGTGTTGTTTATATGGCAATATTCTTCCACTTTTTTAAAAAGATCTAATGAAATTCACAGTGATTTAATTGCATTCTAAATGTACCAAAAAGCTTTAATGAAAAGTTTTAAGCATCTTAATTACGCTATCAATATTACCTAACAGAGAGAGAAATGGAAAAACAACTAGGCAGTTAAGTAATTTAAATGGCTGAAATACATGTTAAATATTCAAGTATTCTCTGATTCCACTTCCTAGTTGCTTTGTTTGGGGTAAGAATTTTTTATTTTCCATTTTAAGTAATAAAACTTCAGAAGGATCAGTAACACAATGACTAGGTTCATAATTAATGTGCTAGCAAAGTGATAGGAAAAAAAAATTAAAAATGAGAAAAACATCAAATACTTCAATGAATTAAGTGTTTAAAACTTCATGTGCTGGAAACACATGGCTCATCACTGTGGTAGGTGAAGCTCATTCATTAATGGTGTGATTTTGGGATCCATCAAGAAAACAAAACCAAAGATAGCATGGTCAGGACAGTAAAGTTAACTAAAATATGTGGCTTTCATCAGTCTGGGAGCAAATAGGGAGAACAGACTGGCTGAATGTCCAAAAGGTTCATGGGAGACTCAACAGGACATTTCATGCCATGGGTAGAGCTGTGCCCTTCAAGAGGAGGCCTGAACTCTACCAGATATTTTAGGTGTCAAAAGGAAAGAATGTGTACAGGGAACACAGGGGGCCTATTTTTGTGTGGAGACTGAAATTCCTTGCTGATTTACACACACCTAACAATTCTCCCCTTTACAGATGAAACAGTGACACTCTGGAGCTCTCAATTTGCTGGGTGTGGGCAGAAAGATGTCAACAGCCCACATATGGGAATGGCAGCTCCACTCCTGCACTTCGCTCATCACCAGAGTCCCTCTTTTCTTCCATTTAGTCATTGGACTTGCAGGTAGGTTGAGTTGTCTTTTATAGGCATTTCTGGGACATTTTTCCAGTATTAAATGTAGTTGGAAGATTTTTGGCTAAGAAATTTTGAAAAGCCCCTGCCAGCCAACAGTGATGTCAACCTACTACATTCCTTGTCCTGTGAAATCAGCATTTTCATCTGCTTTTACCTAGAAAGGTGGGGCAGAATTTAGAAATGAGCTTATATTCAAAGTTTGCTGTAACAGGAGATGCAGCACCTCTGCAAAGTTCCACACTTGTACAGACCCACCAGGTGCAAACAAGGACTTGTATGAGCAAGTTTAAAATATTTACCAACATTTGCCAGCTCAGAGCTCTTAGCTATGTGCCAAAACCACCCTTTATGCTGAGTTCAAATATACTGGTATATATTTAAGGTTTTATTTTCAAATCGCATAACTTTTATTTTTTTAATGCAAAGTAGCAAGAGTTGAATCATAAAATCACGGAATAGTTTGGGTTGGAAAAGACCTCTAATGGTCATCTAGTTCAACCCTCCTGCAGTGAGCAGGGACACTTTCAAGTAGATCAGGTTGCTCAGAGCACTGTCCAGCCTGACCTTGAATGTTTCCAGGGACAGGGCTTCTACCACCTCTCTGGGCAACCTGTTCCATCAAGAAAACAAAACCAAAGATAGTTTTGGTTTGTTCCAGTGTTTCACCACCCTCATAGTAAAAAATTTCTTCCTCGTGTCTAGTCTAAATCTACCTTATTTTAGTTTAAAACCAGTACCCATGGACCCCTAGAACACTTCTACAAGTGTTCAGAAACAGAGCACTAGTAAGTTCATTCAATTCTTTTCTGACAATGACAAAATGTTTTTTCTCATTTTCACTTTCTTTTTGTTTGTTTTGTTTTTGTCCAAAGGCACTCTGATTTCCAGATGATGGTTTATGTAATATTCTGTGTTTCTAATAAATAGCTAGGTTTGTGGAATGTATTAAGGATGTAATCAACTTGGTATTTGGATTACATTTCTATCCAGCTCCCACAATAACTATGATAAAGATTCCCTCTGATTTCAGTGACAGTAAGATCAGACCAGGAGCACTTTATTTTTTAAAGCAATGTTAAGTGCTGCTGTTCACTGACATTGTTTCCCAGACACCAGAGATTGTTCTCTGACCCAGATGTGAACTTGTATTTTCTTCTGCCTCTGTTTATAGACATCCGTTCTCTGTCATGCTTATCTACCCTAGTCACAGAGACCTGTTTGACTTGCTGAGAAGTTGTGATGGACCAAATTAGAAAGCATGCAGTAAACTGTTTATAGCTGAGTATGTCAAAATCAGTATTTAAAAAAGGCACAAATATAACATTTACATAGGTAGGGGACCTCTATTTTACAGTTCCTCCTGTGCCATTACTCAGCTGCAGGAAAGAAGATTAGTACTTGAAAGGAAAAAAAAAAAAGAAAAAAAACCAAACCAACAGCTCACTTTTAGTAATCCCTAGACACTGGAATGGAAAGACATTCTCTACAGCTCTGTACTTCGATCTGACAAGGCAATGCAGTAAGTTTCATAAAACTCAGGTTCTTTTCCAAATGCCTCTCCATACGTGTAAACAAGGCTAACTTTTGCAGGAGTCAGAGCCCCCTTTCCCTGGCAAAGTAAACCAAATTTTATTTTTGTCAAGCTGACAAACAAAGCCTCTGAAAGCTGGAAAGGAAAAAGAAAAAAAAAAATAGAGAAGTATTCCTACCTCCAGTCTGCTTCGGCTATAATTATCATGTTTACAATTAATGGCGATTTCATAGCACAGCATTTTTAGCCATAATAGGCTAGACAAAGTTGCTCTTTTTCGCATATATATTGTTGATGTGCCACAGCAAATCTGTGCGATGTTTCAGAATTTCAGTGTTAGCTGTGTTTGCAACAGGGTCCCAACACTAAAAAAAAATAACGTATAAAATGATCTTAACGATGATAAGTGCAGTAAAGTTACTTTGCATGTGCGTCTCTATTTTTCTTTGTACATGTGTTCAGAATAATTAGGGACAAATATCCTAAAACTCTCAGGAAAGATTTCAGTTCAGCGCTCAAAGAAGCCTTACCATTTCTTCTATTCACATTGCAATGATTTTTAAATTGTCTATGAGTTTTCTATCTAAATGAAAATGACAGAAAATCAGAGCTCACTAACAAATAAGTAGTTTTCAGTCCAAACTCAGTACAAAATGTACATTTTATCAGGAAAGAGATAACAGACAAGTTAAAAAAAAAAGTATTTACTCTCCAGTAACAGACGAAGTTATATCAGCTTTGAGATCTGTTTTGTTAAAAACTGATTACTATTGTGGTCAAGACTAGAGAGTCATCTTTAATTTTTGGAGAGTTTTCTTCAGTTACTAATGTTTTCCCATGATGCAAGGGACACAGAAACAGTCTCAGTGTGGGGGAACTCCTGCATCCTCCATCACTGCCTTTGGAATAGCTGTGTAACTT
This sequence comes from Caprimulgus europaeus, assembly GCA_907165065.1. Next base: position 17,572,539 of record OU015527.1, read on the forward strand.
AAATCACTCAAATCAGCAGAGTTTAATGGGAAAAATATGGATTAACATTTAGAGTTCCTTTTTTTTTGTCTATAGATATTTAGACCAGATCAGTGAACATTATGCTCCCTGAAATGTATTGAGGAACTGTTTTTTTTACTGTACCCTATGCTGGTGCCATGAAATGATCACACTTAACCAAAATATATTTACTGGACATATATATCTTAGTTAAGATATATATAACATAGTTGAGAAAGCAATTGAACTGACACTTTTGAGTAGTAATCTTCAGTAGGAGCAAGGAGCTGAGTAGAGGTGAAGACTGAGATATGATATCCTCTTAAATATAATCTACCTTTACATCACTGCTTTTTTTGCATATATCAGATCACAACTGTACTGATAACTGATATATGTGACTGACTTGGAAGCACAAAAACTTCAAAATGTGAAAATTAACCTGGTCATTGTCCTGGTGCTCTTACTGATGCAGAAACCTGTGCATTAAAGAACTGCAAGCTTGGAGGTACATGACGGCTTGTGATTTTTATTTATTTGTGTCCCACATACACTCCATTTTCTGTATACTTATATTTTAAAATGTAAATATCAAGATAAAAGACTTCAAGAAAATGTTTGAGGGGCAAATATATAAAACAATTGCAATAATTTTTGCTGAGAACTACAGCAGACTGAACACTTTTCAACCAGAACATCAGTGGATTCTTTGCTGAAATACTCAATGAGTGATCAGTAGTTACCTCTGCAGCTGGTTTACTGATAACAGTGGATTAATATCTGATTGATTTGGCCTTCTTTTGTGCTGAATGGATTATATTTATTGTCTGCTTCTTCCACCTGTTTGTGATGCTTGAACATATCTACTGCCTGGCAAATAAAGGAATATTCAGCTCACATCCCACATGTGGGCAGACAGGCAACTTAGAAAACTGTAGTACTCTTTCTTCACTCTCAGTAAAGTCAATTCCAGAAAGAGCCCTCACGATTTCACACCACAATCATTAACTCTGCAACGGATGATCTTTCTCTTTTTTATGTAGCCTAAAGCATTCAAATACTCTGGGGTTGCATTTCCCTCATCTGTCTTATACACTGGTTTAGGATTCTGTTTGTTGAAAGGTTGGTCACTGACCACAGAAAGTACCTTTCTTCTCTGTGCAAAAGTAGATAAATGATTTTGCTGCAAAAACATCCCCCTTGCCCATCAGATATGTAGTAACATAGTTATAGGCAATTACTGTATGAAACGCAAAGTTTTAAATGACACAGAGCTATCTGGAAGGTTTTTTAACGAGAAAAATGCAATTGTGGATTTCCATAGCAACTTTTTGGAGGAAGGCTATTCCATATGTGAAAGTATTTGTCTTTAAACAATAGGCAGGTTTGCATTATATTTAGACTAAGAAAAAGATAAATGCACCAGATATGCAGCATGACATCTTGGAAATTGTTACTGTGTAGGCAAGAGCAGAATGTCGCGCAGTGTTTTGCAACTGGATGTAGCCTGCATTCTGTGCTGTGCAGAAACTTGATTGCAGTCTTTTGAGTACATTTACAATATTTTTTGCTGGGAAAACCACTAATCTGATTGTACTTAACAACTATTGTCTAAACAACCTCTGCAATGTCTGTGGACAAGATGTATCTTATTAAATTACTGTGCTGTAAGAAATATTGTTAAAAGCAAATTTTAATGGTTATTCCTTAGCAGCTCTGAGGGAGCACTGACAGTCATATTGCTTCTTCACAGGAGCTAGACAGTTTGAACAAAACACCCAGAGAGGCTGTGCAGCTGTGGAAGATAAGTTACTGAATTTAAACAATCCAGCACAATCTTAGAATTCCTGAAAACATCCACAGGTCATTGCAGATATTTTCAGATTACCCCTTGAATACAGGAGGACTGGCAATAAGGAAAAGAGCTGGATATGAAAAGACTGCTGGGCAGCCTTTCTCTGTGACAATAAGAGACCCAATTCTGGAGTTGCTAGCTACTTTTTACTGCTATTTAGTAGTTATGGCTTCAAGAGAAATAAACAGCACGTACTAAGAAAAGCAAACTAATGTTGCATTCATGACCTTACACCAAACATCCTTCATACTCAAGCTCAACTGACTGGCATGCAGATTTGTTTCATAAACAAAAAAGTAGTGTTTTCTCTCTAAACAATTCACTGTGAGCAATTTGTCATTGCAAACAGCTTCTGGCAATTGACCAATTCCTTTCAGAGAATCCTTCTTTAAACCAACTGGCCATTAGAATCTTGCCTCCCAACAATGGCACTGATTCATTCCTAATGAATAAATTGCATGGATTACTGTATTTGCTGGATGAGATGGAATGAAACTTGTAGGTCATAAGCAAAATTGTTAACACAAAGTTATAATTTAATTATCTTTCTCCTCATCTAAATAATTCTGGGTCATTTTTAAATCTCTCTGTTTTTCATAGGCATCATCTGAACCCACAGCATTTTATAAGGTCAGAGGAATTTGTTTGACTAGAGCTATGGATTAGGCCTTACATACACATACTTCAGATTTTAGGTCATTTTTTTTTCCTTTCATCACCTGAAAAAAATGTAGTCCAGAGTAAAAATGTTCACAGTAGCAGAGAATACTTAAGATTTAAATTTATCACAAAAATAGACAAAGAAGTAGTAGCTGGAGCACATGGAGCTCAGCCTGGGGATGTATGAGGAGAATATTGAGATTTTATTGGTTAGAATTAGAGGGAAGACCGGGACAGGTGACATTACAGTGGCGATCTGTTACAAGCTACCTGACTAGGAAGACCCAGAGGATAAGGCCCTCTACAGACAGATAGGAGCAGCCTCAAGTTCACAAGCCCTGGTCCTCATGGGGTACTTCAACCACCCCAATATCTGTTGGAAGGACAACACAGCAGGGCTTAAGCAATCCAGAAGGTTTCTGGAATGCATTGATGACAATTTCCTTCTCCAAGGAGCAGATAAGGAGAGGTGCCATGCTGAACTTTGTTCTCATCAACAAAGAGGGGCTAGTGGGGAATGTGAAGCTGAAGGGCAGTCTTGGATGCAGTAACCATAGCAAAGGGGTTAGAACTAGATGATCTTTAATGTCCTTTCCAAGCCAAACCATTATATGATTATATGAACATGTAAGCATCGTAATAAATGTAATATGAAGGATGTTTCAGAAAAGGTAAATAGAGATTAAGTCTTCTCAATTCATATTTCAGCAATGTGAAACTACTACTTCTAGTTCAGAACACTAAATAGGAGACTATAAATATTCATATTTACACTACATTCTTTAAAATATTAAAATACATTTTACATTAATATATTTTCCTTTTTTCCCTCCCTTTTCAATCAGCATTTTTTTTTACCTTCATTGGTCTCAACTGCTGTTAATAGCTGTTAAGTATGTTAAGAGAAATCAATTTGTATTGCTTGTATATGTCAACCACTTTTTAAAAAAGAGAATGTTAAAATGAAGATGTTGAATTGAGAACACCTGAAATTCAACTGATATTCTCATGGTGATAAATTTCTTTTTAGCTTCTTGTGTCCTCTCTGATCTGGAAGAAGCCTTTTCGTCAAGGTGTGACTCCATTTTCTCACCTGAAAAATTAAGACACTAATCTTTGTGGTCTCCTAGATGTTGTCTGATGCTAATCTTATTGGTGTCTATGAGGGCCGTAGGTAATTTGGAGATGAGAGCAACAGAAAGGCCTGTAAATAATATAAAATAAAATATATGACGGAGGAATTTATTTTAGCCAGGGCTGATAATATTTCTTGTCAATACTGACATATTAGTTTCATTTTCCTTTATTTCTAGATGTTTTACTAGGGCTAAAGAAGTACAGCCTCTCAGTGTTTAAGAGGTCTTATTTATTGGACTATAACTGGGTTGCAGTGGCTGTGTAGAGGGTGATTTAGAAAGTGTCATTCCTCGAACCAGCTATGGCCCTGTTTTTATAAGGGACTTGCATGGCTTTATTCTGGGGTAGTGCTGTCTGGATTTCTTCTACCATTCTTGTTTAATGGCACCTAGACTGATAAAGGACACTGTAAGCTTCCCTAAATATACCTAAAATGGGTCTCTTTCTGTTTCAGCCTTCTAGACTATAGAATCTAGAACATTAACATCAGAACTAGTACATGACAGTAGAGAGGACAGTTTTATTAAATAAAGAAGAAAAAAGGAAGCCAAACAGAATATTATTTTACTAATGGATGAGCCCATTTTTCGTAGATGACCTTTTCTAGCTTTTGATGCCTCAAAATGACACTTTTATGAGTGAGTGTGAACAATGAACACTACAGAAAAATTACTTTCTTTTAGCATTGTGTTGACAGTTCATGCTGTTGGAAAATCCATTTATTAATGAGGAAGTGTCTTACATGTCATAAGAAGTCCAAACAACAGATGAAATCTGTATGAATACCCTTACAAATAAATAATTTAGAGATTGCATTAAATTTGGTTCGGTTCCCTTCAGCATGGTGCAGTAGCTGGGCTGCTCTTCCCTAATATTTCTGTGGACCTTATAATGTATCCCCAAGAATGCCCTGAAGTACACAGAAAAAAAAGCTGCAGCACAAATATATATAATCTGTTGAATTTGTGGACTTGAGAATACCATCCTGCCACAAAACACATTCTACCTATATTCTGCAGGACTTTAAATAGTACTAATTGTGTGGGTTACAAAATTCACTCACGAGGGCAAGCAAAACTCCAAAGTCCTGGAACACTGCCTGGTATTCAAGAGGTAGCTGGAAACAACTTGGAGGCACCATCTGCTTTACTGTTACCCACTTGCCAGTGCTATTCAGAAGAGTAAGGTATCAACTGAGCTATGTTTTCTCAATACTGATGTGTAAGTTGACACGTGTACTGGGCCTGGATGGGATGGAGCTAATTTTCTGCATTGCAGTCCATGTGGTGTTGTGTTTTAGATTTGTGACCAAAAAAATATTGATAACCCCAATGTTTTGGCTATTGCTGAGCAGTGCTTATATAGTGTTAAGGCCTCCTCTGCCTTCCACTGTCTCCCCCCAGATAGTAGCTTGAGAGTGGGCAAGAGTTTAGGAGGGGACACAGCTGGGACAGCTGACTACAACTGGCCAAAGAGATTTTCTATAAAGTACAATGCCATGCTCAGCAATAAAACTGAAGGGGAGTGAGGGAGGTGGTTCCCAATGCTCAGAGACTGGCTGGGCATCATTCTTCTGGTGCAGTTGGTGAATGATTGCCTTTGCATGCCTTGGTTTTTTTTTTCCTTTTCTTGCCTTCATTTATTAAACTGTCTTTATCTTGATCCATTAGTTTTTCTCACTTTCTCCTTTCTGATTCTCTCTCCCTTTCAGCTGGGGTGGCTAGTAAGTGAGCAACTGGGTGGGAAACTTACTGCCAACCACAGTCAGCCTACCACAAGGCAGAAGCCAAATGTACAAGGAGTACAATGAAGTGTCATATGCAAGCCACAGTTGTGCAAAGGAGCAAAAATTTACAAGTGTGTAAAAACATGCCAATTTCGGATTCACCCATGAAGAGTCTTATTTGCACATCTGTTTGCATTTTACAGATGCTATTTATTGTATGTCTTTATCTTATGAAATACACTGTGAATTACTCAATTGCTTGGGAACGTTTCTAGGTTGGCATTCACTGAACTTTAACATTCTAGGAACATTAAATATTCTGGGACAAGGCTTGAGAAGTGTGATGATTTCCATGTCATCAGTTCTACTTTCCTGTTACCATTTTCATAAATTAATGGTCATCTTGGTTGAAAACCATAAGATTTTTTCCTCTTGCTTTTTCCATGGACTTTCCAGAACTTCACTGTACTGACAAATACCAATCTCTTAACTCCAGCACAAATGTATTTGTGAATAGAATATACCCCACTGTTCATGCACCTGCATATATTTTAGTTTATCATTCTTATCTGCAATCAGTAGTTCAGAATACATACCCATACATAGCATGGGTCCAAATCCAACTTTGATCTAATAGTAGTATCTGTTCCTCGAACTGGAATTACTAGGCAAAGGAGGGGTCCACCAGGAGCAGACACATCGTTAAATGTGTCTTCACTAAGTGAGCTCAGACCACCAGCTTGAAAACATCACCCTGCCGGATCTGAGTCAACCCAAAACTCCTGCTTTTGCATGACTGCCAGAGGACGTGTGGGTTTATGGAGAGTCCTTACAACAGAGTTTGTTCAAGTCTTCTGCTGTTCTTTCATCAAACAGGCTGCCACTGATCCAGTTCAGAACAGGATGGTAGAAACAACAAGGGCACAGCCAGATGGGACCCTAAAGTACGTGCTTCATGCTGCCAAAGATCTGCTTCTGCACAGGTCTGCTGAGGTCCCCTGTCACTCTACTCCACCGCAGCCCATGGCAGCAACCCTTGATCTTTATCAGTTATACATAGCTTTGAAATAGAGCTCTTCCTTGGTGGAGAAACACCCATCTCTCATTGGTTGTCCATTCCCTTGTCTGTGTTTTACGATACCAGAAGTCAGCTTTACAGCTTGGTTTGTGTACTTTTAAATAAAAAAATACTATTACACATGAAGGCTAAAGTGCCTGTGATAATTAAGGCTGCTGTAATTTTCAGAGTTTTCTTGTATTGAAAGCTAGCAAGCTTTCAAGAACTTTCAAGAAAGTTAAGATTTTGGAGAGTTAATGGGTTAGAGATAAGATCAAGCCCAATGTTAATGTAGCATTTCTTGGTTCTTGCTGTCTCATTTGTTAACCATTACTATGGCATGGGCCAAAGCACCTGAAAATAATGCATTCTGACTGCCAAATACTGTAGCAGTAACAGAATAAAAAAAAAATTAGACAGTATGGACACGGAAAAAGGTGTTCCAACAATTTATTTTTCCCTTTCTAGACACTCACTAGTATATTACTCCATGTCCAAGGTGCATGGGGGTATGAGCATTTAAGATAATGAATTGTGTACCCATTTAATGTCCTGATGTTCAGATTACAAGCTTTTTAGCTTGATTTATAAGGAGGTTCAGATTTGCAAAACTGTTGCTGTGTTTCACTTGGCCAAAACTCTCCTTTGTTGTCCTGTATCTATCTATTTAGGACGTTCATCTAACAGGTTAGAGCTACCCTGGGTGCATGGTGAATACTTCACTACACCTGCCTTGGCAGGACTTTTTTTTTTAGTCATTTGCCATCTGCCTTGTAGGTCTGGTGTGTTCCATTACAGTAGGATGGCTATGAATATCCTCTAAACCATATTTGCATGCATTCCTGCAATTCACAAGTTCTGAGTAGTGTCCCACATCACTTGCTACAGACCTGCTTGGCTCAGTCCCATTATCCTCTCCTGATTTGGATTGTAGCTACATTTGCCTAGGAACCATACTTAACTGGTTTGCCATACCACATAGTTTGTAAACTATAGGTTGGACAACTCTGGCATCATTTTTGACATAAGACACACTTTATTATTCTCATTTCCTCTGTGGGATATGGATCTTTGACTTACCTGGAAGTGTAAATTAAATACAACCAGTATTATTACATGTACCTTTCATTCCATAGGCTTGATCCTTGATACACGGGTGTACCTGTACCACAGGTACTATATTTTTCCCCATGTCCATAATCCTTTGTGGCAATTCCACAAGATATCTGTAGTATCTATCAATCAAAAAGGAGCCAGAGGAAAACAGTCTCAAAATACAAGGTGGCTTTGGAACACTTTCAAGAATGTTAATTCTCAGTCCGAATGGCAGCTGCAAAGCTGCTGAAACAGCTGGCAACAGGGCTCACCAGGAAGTCAGTTGCAGTCATTAAAACATGCTATCTACACTCTCATACCTAGGTCCTGAGAAGAACAGGAGAGTTACAACTTCTCAGATCAAGCGGCAGTAACATATTAAGGATCTTGTTTAAATTTCAGGTGCAAACCCTCAATTTAGAAATATATAAAATTATATATTTATGCTTAAATAGTCTCAAAATATTTTTCATTGAAATCAACAAAATCTATTGCATGATGTAACCAGGTGAGAGCATTTGATCACGGAACAGTTGCACGGGAATTTCATCAGTATGAATAAGTGCAAACTTATAATCATGATGCATTTATTCCACTTTCCCATTCTGATTCTTTCCTAAAATTAAAGTCCTTTTGATTAAATAAACATCATGTCTGCAGATATAGCTATGGCTACGGTTATGGCTATGGCTATGGATATGGCTATGGATATGGATATGGATATGGATATGGATATGGATATGGATATGGATATGGATATGGATATGGATATGGATATGCATGCATAAATATATAATAATCGTGTACGTACCTATACACATGCATACTTATACACATATATGTCATCTATATGCACAGAGAGACACAGCTTTTTTCCATTATTCAGATAGCTATCATGTATGTAACAAAAGGCCCCCAAAAAAGAGTACAAGAATCAATTTTATAAATAAAAATATATATAATATGCAATAGTGATTATTTCTTCAGGAAATACAGTAATCATTTATTTCTCTTTTTCTTGAGAGTAGGAGCTCTATGAATTTCTATATGATATGAAGCTCTTACTCTCATCTACCTATACCTCTAATGTTATTTCAAGGATAGAAAATATGCATTTTTATTCAGATTTATGCAATGTAATTGAAGGTGACAGTTTACTTGAAAGTTAAGAAGAATAGAAAAAAATTTATAAGCATAATCCCCTTAATTATAGAATGCACTTATAATGACAACTTTTATATCCAAACATAGTCAACTGACAATTCACAAGCAATTAGCAAAAAAAGCTGCTTCTCATACAGTTTGCATCATGCTTCTGTATGTTTTGGATCTCCTAACCTCTTTCAGTAAGATCAGTCTTTGAGGCTAATCTCTCCCATGTGAGTAATGCTAGAAGATTGCCTTCACTACAGAGCAAAAAAAAAAAAAAGAAAAAGAAATTGTTTAAGTAAAGGTAGAGACTGTATAAATCATAAACCACTCTCTCAGATAAAGGCCATTAGGTAAGTCTGTGTACAAATTTGACACTTTGTTTCCTTGCCTTTGACAGCCGTTTAGAAAGGCTTAAATGTACAAGATCTGACTAAAGCTTTCAAAAATTAATCACGGAGTATTTGTTAACCTTGTTCTCCATGATAGCTGTAGAACAAAGATGATACTCTTCAAATGGAGATAAATTACTGTCTTTCAAAAGATTATCATCGGTCTTAATCGAGTTTTCTCCTACAGCTGAACAGACAGTGACCTTCTTACTTGCACAACAAACCTATCTGCTTCTTTATGTTTAGTGGGAGTAGGTTTAGTCTCACCAGCCTGCTGAGAATAGCTCCACAGGTTTGTTATGGTTCTAACTTATTGTGGTTCTAACTGATTCTAACTTAGAATTCCGCTGGCAGAAGGGTGATTTTTGTATTATTTAAATACCATAATTAGGGAGACCTAGGTAAACTTCAAATGGAGTCTTGAAAGGCATGCTGAATCCTCAGCAGATGTAAATCAGCAGAGCGTTGCAGATTTCCAGGGTGCCATACCACACCTCCTCCTATTCCAGCTAAGAGGCTGCCCAGGCACTTGGCTGCCTTTTCCTTCAGTAAGAAAGGAGATCTGAACAGATAGTGAAGGATCTTCCCATGTAGCTATGTGCCTTTTCGAAAGCCTTTTTTGGTTTTGTTTTATTTCAGCTAGGAATACGCCTACACCTCCTTATTTGACATAAATATTTCAGCACCCATTTTTCATATTATAACATGTTGGCTTGGCAGAAACTGCACTGCAGGGAGCTGGCACTCAGGCCAGTTATGCTCTGGCTCTCATTCTTTTGCAGAGGTGTTGGGATAGAGATTAGATTGTTATTAATTATCTCCTAATGGTATTAAATCCTGCATTTCATGGAGTCTGGGACTGCCCATGCCAGCCCAGGTTCATCAGAATCAGATTAAACATCACAAGTTTAATATGCAGTTTTTGCAGAGAGTGCACTTTTCTTTTTTTTTTTCCTCCCATTGACAACATGACCTTTATTGGAGTCGGCACCTCTTGATGTTGCACAATGGCACAGCATGGTAAAAGATGAAGCTGGGGTGAAGGAACGGCTCCTTCTTCTCTGAAGCAGCCGGTACACTGGTGAGCAGAGCTGTCTGAGCACAGTTCAGAGTCAGTCCTGACATGAAAGTTAAGCCAAGGCCACTCTAAGATCAAGCATTTGGCATTACAGCAGGTCTATATGTTGTAGCTATGAGACTTTCTCTGCTATCTTCTTCTGTCTTTTTACTTTAATAGCTATTGGGTCTGCTGAGTATTTTTTTCATGTCTTGTGGGAAAAAAAAGGGCCCATTGTGAATGCTGCTGAGTGCTTCACTGCCTCAATGGGAGTGGAGGTCACCCAGCAGCACACAGAATCAGGCCATTAGCAACGACATCCTCAAAAGGCGGCGGGGGGAAGCTCTTTATTGCACATTTCTCAAAATTGCAGCCAAGGAAATAGCAACATTTTGCCCTTCCTGTGGAACTCGGAAAAACTTTCACAGCAAATAATACTAATAAAAAATAACTACTGTCACATAGCCTGAAGACAAACTTTCATAGAAAACTGCCAAATGATGTTTTGTGTGTTTGATGTTCCTCTGCTCTCTTTCATGTCTGATCGATTTCCCCCTTCTTCTGGTTTCTTTTGTTTTTGTGATTGCTGAACTTTCCCTGCAACTGTTCCTTATACACTTCTACAGGAGGCTTTGGATAAAAGAAATAAAATATCCTTTGAGGCCTTTCATTCATTTACTCACCCTGCTGCTGCATGAGTTGATTATCCCAGGAAATGGTTAATGGTGCTAAGTGTTTTCATATACTACAGAAAACTCCAGGACTGTTGCTTTTGTAAGTGAGCTCATGTGATTTTATTTTTGTAGGGGAGAGGAAAGAGGCTGTTTTAATCATATGGCTATGAACTGAGCTTCATTTTCTAAGAAAACAGCACATAAGACTTCCTTCACAAAAACAACAGTAAAACCTTAGATCCAGAGGGGAATTTTTTGTGTTTGACACAATTATTTTGCATAACCTCAAAATAATGCTTACAAAGCACAAATATGACAAAGCTAAGCAGATTCTACTATTTATCTTTTCTTAGCTATGCCTTTGGGTCAGCTGAGCTCTGCTTTATGGAGAGCTAGTTGTGAATTTTCTCTGTGTCCTCCTTCCTTTACTTGATCTGTAAAACAGAGTAGGGCCCTTGGTAGGACTGCTGTACTTAGGGAGGTCACTGTTGGTTGACTTCTCCTAGTGTGTAGTTGCAAACAAACCCCACTAAATTCTCTGGATCCAAGGATTAGACTAGCACACATGCATGGCGCACAAGCAGCCACAACAGCTTCATGCCATCAAGTCAGAGAGAGTCATAGGATCAGTCACAGGGCCCCTTGTTCAACTGCCTTCCAGACCTCACAGACCTGTTCCCCAGGGTAAAAATCACTCACCTGCAAAATTCTGCCTCATGAACCTCAGTGGAGTTGCATGCTCGAGTGGTCCACAGCTAACCTTCCTTTTACTTATCCTTTCAGACCAGTGTTGAATCGCTAAAGTACCAGTTTAGGAGTACAAATCTGTTTTAACACAGGCTTTCTTACCTCATCTTTGTTGTAGATTTCAGCGAGCAGATTTAGCCTGGTGAGGCATGTTAATACTCTCTTATGCCTGTGCAAACAGGAACTCGCACATGGGCTAGTTGGGCTTACAAATGCAGATTTCACATGTATCTGCAGATGTGTATATACATTTGGTATGCATCCAAATCAGCTGCTCTGCTTGGTGTTTTAATGGTTTTGAGGAACTAGTGCAATCATTTTAAAAATTAAAACAGGCTGAGTTTTTTCGGTTTTCAACTGAAGCCCTCAGTAGAAGCCATGGAGGGAGACCTCATATTAACAAGAGTTGCTAGAGAAGAAAGCCTTGTGTTCTTTGCAGACATGACTCTGAGAACTTCATTAGAATACCTCTGGGCATCATGATTGCACAGTATTGAATACTAGTGGATAAACTAGCTGAGGGAGATGAAAGAAATTGTGAAATCCTGTGTAGTGCTGAGGTTTTTATGTTTCATGTCTATTGTTTGTAACACCAGAGCTTCTGCAGATTTGAAAAAAATTCATTCTCTTAATCAGTAGCAATAACTATCATGTTGCTCTTCATTCCCATCTGAGAAATTCCTTGAAATGGTGGAGACTAGAGATATCTTTGATCTCCCTCACTTTTTTCCAGTAACTCCTTTTGTTGTTCTATATGAAAGATTTGCTAAAGTAAAGTGTTTTGGCCCAAGTTTCATGTTTGATTGTTTTAAAGAGTTAGAAATACATTGCATATGTAAGCACATATGTTCAGTAAAAAATATTGAGCATGTGAATTTGTTATTTGCAGGTGAGGAGTTATGCAATTGTCAGGAAACAACTGCATGCACCAAGACTAATCCACTTTCAGTTATGGTAACTCAGGAACAGGATAGGCAAGCTACAACATGCAAGGATTTTCTGCATGATTGCACAGTTGACCTTTCAAATTCAAGCCTGAAATGTCAGTGATCACCATTTTTGTTTGTTATACACTCTAGCTGTGTAACTGTTTTTACTACTACTCTTTGTTTTTATTATTACTCCGTGGTTAACCCCAGGACTCTAGAGGAACTGTTGCTTGCTGTATCACACATGTTAATTTTGCTTATTGTGCACATTTTTCCTATTGCATGACTCAAAAATAAGGCACAGTGAATATGTTGCACGTAGCCACAGTTAAGAGAGAGCTTGTGACTCCACAGAGTTGTTTGTTCACAGGACAGCCAAGACAAAAATGGTTCACAGAGCTTTTTCGTTCACATGTTTTCAGAAGCCCATGACACAGAGGCTGGAACTCGATGATCTTTAAGGTCCCTTCCAGCCCACGCCATTCTATGATTCTATGATAAGCATTCCTGAAGCCTGGACTGTAACCTGTCTCATGGAAAGTGCCTGTTTGCTCATTTGTTTGTTTGTTGTTTGGTTTAGGTTCCTTCTTTACTGCTCCCTCTACCTGTTAATCTCTTTTTCTTACTGTGTTTCTTCAGTTTGTTCTGTGTGGGAAACATTGCCCCTTTTTGTTTTCTCCATTGATCCTTTTGCATCAGGACATCTGGACAATGCTAGTTTTCGCCTGGCATTCAAATGGTTGAATTAATAATGAGCTGGAACTTGAGGGAAGTTATGTAGAATTCTTATAGATAGATCTTAGAATTTGGATAATATTTATTACAGATGTCTGTTGTCACAAGATATTTTAGGCCTTTCATGGTGCATCCAAAAGTCTACAAAGCAAAATATAATTCTCTCACTAAATTTATGGCAAAAATTGAATATTTTTCAGTTTTCTTCTTGAAGATTTCACCCAAAGAGCACCAAAATAAAAAATGACCGTACCTTTATCCTCAAGCACAGATCCTCATCTGCTATAAACATATCTAGCTAGACACAATTCTATGTGAAGACACACTTTCAACATTCCCTAAATCCTTGCAAATGCAAATGGAAAAGCATTTACCTGACTAGCCAATAGCATGACTGAAACCTCAATTTACCTATATAAGAATTCCTGTTTGATTTTCAGCATGAATAATTTCTAGTAAATGCATAAATTGCATTTGGGACAGCCTGATTGGCTACATTATATAAAGCCTCCATATGCTTAATACAATGGTTTATCCAATATCAGTTGTTCTTGGGAAATTATTAACACTGGGACTTCCTTTCTTCCACCAGTGTCAGCAGTGTTCACCTCTCTCTGCATATGCTTACATGCAACATTTTTAACTTATCTCCTACTTCTGTGCTACTGTAGTATCATATTACAGTTATTTTAGGAAAGTGACATATTTCCTAAATGAAATATACTTTTTCAGGTCTATGACTACTACATTAGGATTAACAGGTCAAATATTTTATCAGAAAAGTGACACCTGAAAATCAGTGGCATCTAATCCACCAAACTGGCAGAGTTTAAAGGCAGTATTCCTTATATGACTTGCTATATTTCTACCAGGAGTGCCTAAACCAGGATGTTAGACTGCAGTGGGTGAGTCAGCCTGTTTAAGCACCTGCTTCCTCATGCAGAACCTCTTTTTCTTTGCTAGTTTGATAAGGAATGAGAGAAAATAATCTTCTGAAGGAAGGTCCTTTATTTCATGTGGTTTTCCAAACTCTCCCGCATTACTTGGGCCAGATTTTACAAACGACTCCAGCCACAGCAGATCCCCTTAAGTTACGTGGGGTTTTTGAGAGGGATCCCTAAGTGTGTTGCATAACCTGCCTATGGAGGGCTTGGTGGGAGTTAGGCACAACCCAACCAGGTGCAGCACAGCCAGCTGTGCTGCCACAGATAACTGAAGTTATCATCCTCGCAGACCAACGGGCACTGCAGCCTTGTTCTGAATCTTCAGGCTGAAATCTTCTCCTGCACAAGGCTGTCTGAAATCTTTCCTTTGAGGATCATTCCTCTCTCTTTTAAATACCTCTAGAAAATACAAAATTTACATAGAAAGTAAACTCCTTAGGTGTCTCTCCAGCCAGAGGAAGATAAAACAATTATCTCCCTCTTCCTTTTCTCCACCAAAATCACCAAATAACAGGGCATTCAGGGTCTGAGGGACTCATTTGAAGCTATTTTCTTTCAAATGAAATAGTACAGGGCTATTATGATCACAGAGAGGGAGCAGATTTTCTAAACTTTGTTCTGATTCCTACTTTAGGTGCTGTTCATATGGGCATGGAAAGAGTCACAGACAGACATGATGCATTTTATTAATCTGACAGTTTTTGCTATATTAGTTCACAAAGGCAAAGGTAGAAAACTGTGGGATTAGGTGAGTACATTAAATACTAACTTTTAAAAGGAGAAAAGTAAGCAGGCAAAGTTTATTGCAAACTGATGAGAGTACCAGGGAGCATGAGAAGTCATTTACACAGAAAGCAAGGAAGACAAGATAAAAGTAGAAAATTAAAGGGAATGCAGAAAAGCAAAGATTTAAAAGGCCAAAAAGCTGAAAACAGTAAGAAAGGAGCTAAAGGGAACAGAAAAGCAATAAAAAGATTTATGAAAAATGATGAGGCCATTAGTGATTCCACTGGTAAAGCAGGATTGATTTTGTCTGATAAAATGAGGTTTATATCTATTTATTAAGCAAAAGAGCAGATGTGAATCATAACCAAAATCATACCCCTTGCTCTGTGGATAATGATTCAATTTTATCAAAAGTTACAAGCAAATTGTTTAAGGAAATTGAACAAATACCTTTGCACTCAATTAATGTTAAAACTCACCTGGAGGAATTACTTTGAAGTTTCTTTACAAGTCTTTGTGTTCAATATATATTGAAAGGGAAGGAAAGTTATGACTGCAGGTCCTTAGGTTGAATAGTATCCACCATGGACCTGGCACACAAGACTGTCAAAGCTGGTAGGAGAGGAAATCAAGTCATGAGCTTAAATTTCTAAATGATCAGGCTGAGTTTCATTGCACATTGTTAGATGTATTTTCAATTCTACTTTTCCTCATGAGCAAACCATAGGAAATTCAAAAGTGGCAGATACAGTCAGTTATTAATTGTTGTTTCAATTGCTTGTTGTTCAAGACATTTCAATAACAGTCTTGTAAGTAGCAACATGGAACAAAAAACTCAGTTTTGGACAACTTATTGCAAAACAACCCAAAACAAATCAGCACAAAAAATTTTACTTTATTATTTTTCATCTCAATAAAGGCTTCAAAGAACCACTGAGACTCTTCAGAGGATGTCTCCAGCAGCAAACCCCAAATATTTTATTAACCAATGTAATTATTTATAATTAATTTATTTATATTTTTATTAAGTAAAATAATGATGAAGATAATTAACTAATAAACCTTAAAAATAGTAATAATAAAATACAAACTACAAATAAAGAGTAAAATAAAATATATTAGTATTTATATCAAATTTATCTTTATATTATCTATTCACTGGCTTAAGGATAAGCTGTATGTCCATTGTGCCTAAGAAAATCTCCCCTTTACATTGTGGGAAGTTCAAGATTCAATGGCCAGCAGGATTTCTCTTAGTTGACATCCTAGTCATACTTTTAAGAAACCATGATGAGAGGCACCTCTGACCATTGCACATAAAAATAAGGCTGAGATATTATTCCTGGATTTCATAAAGTCTTCAGAGGGATCTCATTTGAGAGGAAACAATACTGACCAAGATAAACCAGGACAAAGAATAAGCTGCAGAAGTTTCTGCAATTATATAAGGAATCACAGGAAAGACTTTAGTATCCTTGCTCACCCCCTCTGAGGCATTTTCACACCTAGATTTATAAAAAACAAGAATAATGCCTGTTCTCATGCATATGTGGTGTTCATCTGGATGCCCTACTGTTTCACAGCTTTTTCATTTTCCCCAAGACTTTGCTGACTCACTGCTCCTACTTCTAATAATTTAACATCCTCTGTCTTGAGTTATATTTGAATTAACTTCATCTCGTGGTGCAAGAACTGGGGCATCATTTATTCAGGAGGACTTCCTAATATCTATAATAGTCCCCATAGAATTCATAACAGTATTTCATGCTATTCTTTGGGGAAAATAACAGTATATAGAAATCCATTTTTGAAAGGTCATAACTGTTTATTAAGTTGGACAACAACTTCAGAGTTGTTTATTAAGTTGGACAACAAAAATCACAACTTTCTTTGATGTACCACTTGTGCATTAACTTATTTAAAATGCATATTACTTTTCATTAATGTCCTGGGTTTGGTTAAGACAGAGTTAGTTGTTCACAGGCAACTGGGAGGGGAGCCGCTGGGGCAGCTGACCCAAAAACAGGTATTCCATACCATGTGATGGTATTCCATACCACATGAGGTCATGCTCAGTATTTAAACAGGGAAGTTCCAGGAAGAGGGGGCTGCTGGGTACCATGGTTCACAAGCCAGTCGGGTGGTGAGCTGTTTGGTTCCACTTGTTACATTCCACATCCTTTCATTAGCACTGTTGTTGTTGTTGTTTGGTGTTGTTTTTCCCTTACTAGTCCAGTAAACTGCTCGTGTCTCAACCCCGAGCCCTGTTCATTTATATTTTCCCCTCCCCATTCCACCAGAGGGTGGGGGGTGGGGCAGGCAGTGAACCTTCCTGGTTAAACCACATCAATGAAACAGCCTGTAATTAATGCAACACTTACAATATATGCTGAGACACATGTCCTGTACGTACAGTTTCTTCTAGATTTACATGGCACTTTTCCTCAACAGTTCTTCTCCAGGTTCTCCATCCCAGAAGTAAGTGTTTCTTCTTCTACAACAAAGAAGCCAAAGAAAAACTTTCCACATAAGCATAAGCATTGGAGATGTCCTTTAAACAGTAAAGCACAACCTTTTTTTTTTAAACTTTTTTTTAGAATATGTCATTTTATGCTCTAGAGAACAGTGTGGCCCTCCAGATTGCTGAACCACCCTTGCTTGAGGACCAATAACCTTTGGTGTGCAGGTAGAAACAAGCAGCCAAGGGCAGGTGGAGGGAAGAACTTCTTAAGCTTGTTTCACCATCAAAGAAAACATGTAATGCAATTACAAGCTGTAGTACAGACAGGTTACCCTGTCTTTTAGTTTCAGTAAGGAAAACATGAGATGACATGAAGCCATGACTTGAAGCACTGAAAGAAACATTCTGACAGCAGAAGCTCAACCATTTTCTATTTTAGCCTGTATGGTGTTGACGGCAGTTTGGCCCCTGACAATATGCAAGAAGGATGGCAGAGATGGTTCAACGTGAACATATGCTGCTTATTATTGTGTTTCTGGAGGTGTGTTCATAGAAGCTGCAGTTTTTTCTGTGTGATCAGACGTAGGGAATTGCTTTGAATGACAACAGTGAGAACCAGTGCTGGTGACTGGCTGTTGGCAATTTATGGAGAATTAGATGTTGTTGGAAAGATGTCACTGAAGATCTAGGGATTGCTAACATGGAGATTTTGGTCATGTTTGTGGAGTCATTCTCAAGGGGGATTTTGCATCATAGTTGTTCTGCAGGTTGTGATAGTCAGATAACAATCAACCTCAAAGGAAATCAGTTTGGTTTCAAGAGCAGTTTCTGATGATAGAAAACTTGACTTTGAAGCAGTTTAGTCAACTTGTTTCTACCTTGTCCCATGCTGTACATTCATTGCTCTTCGGGGCATGCTGCAAAGTCCTTCTTATCTTTGTAGGTATTTAGGGAGTCTGCAAGTTTGTAAGAAAAGGAGCTGAAGATTATGCGTGACTTAGTTGATTTTTTATGGTGTGCTATTGTCAGGCCTCCTTTAGGGTTCTGTGACAATCTGCTAACAAGAAAACATGTAATAGGCAGTTCAGTGAATAAAGATTTTTTTTTTTTTTTTTACTAGCAAATGCTACATTTTCTGGTGGGGTATTAAATTTTAGAGCATTCCAAGAAGTCTGGATAGGTATCAGAAATTAAAGTAAAATTCAATTAAATAAGTAATTCCCAACAATAAGAGCTGAAGTTGCAAAATGAGGGCAAATCTGGATTGAAATGTTTAATATTGTTAAAAGAGCTCCATCACTAACTTTTCCCTTGACAGCCTCATTCCTTTAGCAAATATTTTAAAAAATATTTCTTTCCATGTGGCATTACCATATGTTTCATATTGTGTAGATTTCCATAAACAGAGCACATACACTCATTTTATAGACTATTGGTCTTTTTCCTGTTCTGAAAGACATTGATGAGAGTTTTTTCCCTGAGTTTTATAGGAAAGGTTTTATTATTTTATAACAGATTGAACTATATCATATGCTGTTGGGGAGGTTTGTACTTTTATAAGCTATTCCTCACAATGACTATATAGAGACTGGAATAAACCAATATAGTTTCTTGTCTGGAGAAGTACATCCATCAGTCAGCCACCCCAAATGCTCATCCCAGTGAATGAGCTCTACCATGAGCTCTGCTACAGTGGCTTAATGATGTCAGCCAAGACATCTCACTTTTCTGCAGCTTGTCCACATCCAAGCCTTGCTCATCTTCTCTTCATGCACTGAGGCTACAATTTTGAATGTTTCCATTTTTATCATGGGAACATATTAAGCAGGATGCAATTTTCTGATAATTACAGCTTTTAAGGTATGCAGTTAAGCAACCTGAATCACAGTCACTACTTAAAAAAAAAAAGGATAGGCTTAAATACATCTCTTTGCAGTTAAGATGCCACGGTTGGACATTAATTAATAGTTGTATTTTGTTTGCAATAACATTAGTTTTCATTACATAGAAAAGAGTCAAGGGAAGAGATCACAGAAGTATGCTAGAATACTAAAGCCTTTGAGGTACACCTATGCTATCCCTGTTGCTGGAGAAGTCTCTGCCCTCTTAGCTGTTGGCTGATCTTCTCTAGGCTGGTGTTACCTCGCAGACAGAGCCAGAAGAAGGGCTTGTGTGCTTGTGTGTTTGTGTCATGAGCCAGGATCAGGAAACTGATACGGCTGAAAGACAGCTCAGTACAAACTGTCTCCATGTTTGCTGGATAGATCAGTTCCTTCAGCTGCTTTTAGCCTCAGCTTCACAAATAATGCTTCTGGCATGTTACAGGTCAGCACAGTGGAGGGAATGGGCAACATTAGCTGTGCGTGTGGATGAGGGTGATTTTGGCAGCACTGACAGCTTACAGGTGCCTAAACCTGCGGTCTGAAATTTTCAATAAATGAGAAGACTTCATGACACAAGAGCCACATTAATTCTTTCATCTTATAAATTAGACTTGACTGAAAAATTCTGTATACTATTGGCACAGAACTTATAAATAAACTAGGAATGCAAATACATAGGTAACACAGACTTAGTAATAATTTACCAGGGTTGCATTTTTCTCCTTTTTGTATAATATCTGTCTCTGCATGTAACATTAGGTCATTCAGTTAAGTTCCTCTTTTACAGAGTAATTTCATGTTAGTCCTATAAGAGATGGCCTTGTCTTATCACCTGTTTAAATGAGGGCAACAGTACAGAATCAAGATCACTTACTGACACAGCATCTCCTTTATTAAGGTTATCCCAGGTAATGGAGACATGAGCAATCAATATATCTGTTTGAAAGAGCAAATTTTTAAGATATATCATGTATATTTCTAATCACTTGAAGAAGTCATCATGGTAGGGAAACATCTTCAAAAAGGGAAAACTGGTGCATCTTGTCTTATTCTGAAAGGATTGTGCATGATTTTTAGAATAGAAACAAGAAAGTTAAAATTTGTATTCCTTTAGTTCCTCTTTCTCCACACAGATTATCTGGCTGATTATTCTAGCAGGATTATTCCCTGAGGAACATTTTTACAAACACTTTCTTTCCTGTGACCTGTTCATAGATCAATAAAGTTCACTTGTACTTAAGGAAAAGGGAAATGAGCAGAATTTTCCATTTACCATACCATCCCAAACCATCCTTTTAAGGCCATATCTTTCCTCATGATACACATCACAGAACTCTCACTTCAGACTGATTCCTCTAGCAAGTGGTAGCCACTGGAAAAACAAACAAAAAAACAAGCACAAAACCACTGAAAAGCTTATGTCAACTATTTGAATAGTATTTGCCTCTAGCAGATAGCACTAAAATGGAAGAGAAAATGGTGCCAACTCTCACAGCTGAATCTTACCCACTGTTCCAAACAAGTCAAATATTGTCATAGCCAGAGAGATGTCAGAGCTGGTAGGGCTACAGCAACACAGGCCACTGGGCTGTGAGCAGCTTCCACCATCTAATCAAATCCCTATTTGGTGTTGATTCAGCTGCCCCTGAATCCTCAATCTGCTTTGCCTTGGTGAGGTCTAAGTTTTAGGAACTGGCCTAGAGCAATGCTCTGTTACATGTGATTTTTCAAGTATTGGCTACCAACTGTATTGTACTTGCAATGACCTGAACTCTCCCAAAAGTTCTTGCATGAAATTTTGCACCTCTTTGCCCTCACCATGCACCCATAACATTGCAAAGAAAAAAAAAAAATCCTATTTCTTGTAAAGGTTGATAAAATGAGCATGTTTTTCAATCGTTAGTGATATAGTGCTTTCAACAGAGAAGTGAATAATACCAGGTGTTCCGTGGGATAGAGACATTGTACTCACATTTTGTTTCGTAGGAAACCGTGGAATAAAGCCATGTTTGCATTCTATAACTGGAAACAAAGAAGTGAATATTCTTGAAGTGGCTGCCTTCAGTGTGAAATGTGGAATGAAGGAGGTTTTGTTTACTGTGAGGAATGTCACTACTAAGTTTCTTAATCCTGTGTCAACACTGAGCTAATTCAGCTTTCATAAAGACAGGGTAGGGCAATGGGTAAATGGATCAGTTACATTCTCTTACTATCACACTATATTAACATTAGAATTTGCAGGTTGCTCTGCTTAAACGGCTGTCTCAAATTTATGCTTCGTGGGGATTTTTTTTGCTAAATCTTTGGTAAATTATGCTTTAAAAAAAAGAAGGAAGCAACAGAAGATGACTGTGAAACAAACATGATGCATTTCACAATGATCTCAGCTATGCAGGAATAGCAATGAAAAACCACAATACCACTATGGTCACTACAATTAAGGCCATTAAAGTAATTAGGCCCAGCAGCTGTAAGGTCAAGTAGACAGCTTTGTAATGACAATATGGCAGAAGAAAATTACTGACGTTTCCATCTAAATTATAGTCACTAAATTATCATCTTAATACTAAACAAATAAAGTTACAATAATTCAAAGACTGATTAAAGATTAAATTACCGCAACTACTTGCTCTGCAGTTGGCTAGAGTTAATACTTTGAACGCAATTAATAGCCTTTACTCACTGTATCTAGTTATACATGGTGTTTCTCATTTACATTCCTTTGCAATATCCTGACAGTGCTAAATGTCTGAGAAGATCTCATCCACCAGAGGAAAATGGTTCTTGTTATAGTGCATATAATGGACATGGTTGCTGCACTGTTCTAATAATAATGACAAGAAAAGGAATGTGGGAAAGAGAGGCTCTATGCTGTTTTCTTTTCAGTTTTGTGTTCCAAGCCTTTCCTGGAGTCAATGTGAAATGTAATTGCTCTTTTGACCTCTATCCTCTCTCCCCAGGTCTGAGGAAGAGCTACACTGGTTGATTATTGCAGGAATGAAAGGCACTCTGACCTTGTCGACCGAACGCCTTGCTGCTTTCAATGTTGCCCATTATGCTGAAGGCAGGCAGCTCCTGGAGAGAGGCTGAAATCTACAGGAGAGCTGCTTGCCGGGCAGCCTGCCAACAAGGGCTTCGGCAGCGGCGCGGCAGACACCGCCAGGCAGCCGAGGAAGCCAGCTGGGGAGGGAGAGGGAGGGACTATATCAAAACATTGTTAGCACAGGGTATAAAGAGCTCTCAGATGCTGATCACAGATTGCTTCTTCATTAATCAGACTTTACATCATCCACCTGAAATGAAAAGTAGCAGAGAAGCAAAGGAGAAAGGAGAGTACCATGATAATTTTTTGGCAGTGGAATGTGGCAGTTGTTAAATAAATATATAATAATAATAATTAAAAACCTCCTACTTCAAACCCACCATTTTCACAAGAACAGAGAGATTGTTGCTGTATAAGGATCCATTGAAATACTCCTCCAAGGAAAATGGGTCAAATATTCAGTTGCTATAATTGTGCTGAATCGGAAAACTTTCACCATAAAAATCTTCCTTAGAATATTTTTGGATCTGTAAGAGGCTGGAAAACATGCCACCTGGCTAACATCCTCTCTCTTTTCATGTGTGAGTGTGGTTTTATGTATGCATTTCAGAAAACCAAAACCTCAAAATTCACAGTCATAAGAAGACATTATGTGAAATTATTCCCTACTACTCTGACTGTAACAGTCTCTGTTCTGAGCCAGCCAAGATGACTGGCTGCACAAGGTTTCTAATTTGACCTGAAGATAATGTGGAGACTCAAGCAAAGCTGTTGAAGGGTGGTGATAGTGTGAAGCCGGTCCATTTTAAATGAAGCTATCCCAAAAGAGATTAAAATAACATGATCATTTCATTTAGAAACAGAGCCTACTCTAGCGGGATCACTAGTATTTCAGTCACAACTTGAAGGCTGCCTAGCAACTCATGCAAAATGAATCACTGTTATTTTTGTTATTATTTTTCTTGGTTGTGAATCCCTACCCCCCCCAGAAAACACTGCTAAAACACTGACTAGAAACACTTATGTTGTTTCCTCAAGATGAAGCAAGGACTGGATGATTCCAGATTATTCTGACACTCATGGAAGCTACTGTTGCTTGCCACAGTGGGAGAGACACAGGGCTAGGATGACAAACATGCCATGTATTGTGTTCAGTATTCATGTCACACGTTCCCCAGCCCTGCTGGATCCCCGTATGTCCTGCGGGGCTGTGGACAGGGGTGATGGTTGTTCCTCATGGCAGCAGAGCCAGAATATGCTGGCAAGTGGCTGTTCTTCATTGCATTTGCCATTCCCTTTCTCCACATCTATCAGGGAAGGCACTTTCTACCTTGAGAGGATGGTTATATCAGGTCACTGCTGCTCAGAAAGAGAAGCACTGCCCCACACTGATGCTGTACTGCTGCCCAAGAAACGCAGAGCAAGAAAGCCAAAGAATTGATTGTAGGTCATGTCCAGAATTGGGCATATATTCCCCTCATTGCTATGGAGAATCTATCAAAAATCTCTGCACACATTAAAATAGTTAATTACCTTTATTGTTAAAAGGAATGCCTCCCATCAAGATTGCACTGAGATGGTCTGAGTTTGTCAAAGTTTATCACCAATTTATTTCATGCAGTTATGTCTCTGATGAAGCTCCATATCATCAAATTTCTGATTCCTTGTAGGAATTTACAACTATGACCAATGTTTCCATTTAATATTTCTGTGATAAACAAAGCTGACTGGACACTCCAAATTTTTCATGGGGAGGCTTGTTTTACAGTATTTACATTTCTCTTATGATTCTTTTTTGCATTGTCTCCAGAATATCAACATTCTGCTTAAACACAGTGTTCCTGTACAAACCATACCACTGCAAAAAAAAAGCCATAAAGGTGAGTTTTCATCTCTTGAATCTTATTTGAGAGACACCAGCTTTTTTAGTCAGCTAACTATGCCCTATAAGCCTCAGCTCATTTTCAGAGCTGCTGAAGTCCTCCACCCTGTAAGTAATGACTTCTATTATTTGTTCCACACTGAACTGCTATATGGTATGGCTGGTCCCTTTCTCTTTCCTTTTGTTGGAAAAAGAAAAGACACAGCACTGTGTCAAAGTGAAAGAAGCCATGTTTTAAAATAACTTGTATGAAGAACCTAAGTGTGCTAATACAGGGGATCTTTTCATGCAGTTACCATACTTTCAATAGTTTTTCCATGGAACAAAAACAAATTATAAACAGGAATTGTTATATTTACACCTCACCTTACAGTGAAAAAGCATTCACATTGAATATTTCTTTTAATATTATTTTTGTTCGGGCCCTATACTTTTCAAGAAGCACTTAGGGCGATCAGTATTGGAAAAAGGAGCATATTGTACAAGCAGAATTGGCACAGTAATAAGACTGAAGCCAGGTGATCAGGAGTCTAACACACAAATGCAAGTACATATATTTTCTCCAATGCACTGCAGGAGCTAAGTGGCTTTTTTCCCCACTCTTTCCAGAGTTCAAATCCCTGGCAAACAGCTTGCTGCAGCTCAAGTTATTTTGTTTGGAGAAATCTAAAAAGGTTAAGCCAACTAACACCATGAAACAAATGGATCAGAGGTATTTGAGCTCGGGAAAGTCAAAGTATTAAATAAATTGTAAGTTCATACTGTGCCAGTTCTTAGTTTTCATTGCCTTAATCTGAAGGATGAAGTAAAATAAAACTGTGTCAGATAAAAACAAAATAAAAAGGTATGAGTAACGTGACATGACATATATAAAATAGAAAATAATTGTTTTCACTCAGTCTGCTCACATAGAACCTCAGCAAATCAGTATATTTTTCCTGAAAGCAGTTCAAAGAATACTGTCATTTGTACCCTGTGTTTTTTGTGTCTCTCTGTGTTTGTGATCTTCCATGCTTGCTTCCTAAATGCTTTGTATTATAGACACAAAATAGGAGTTTTGATTGTGAACTTGACAACATACATAGGGGTTTTTTGGCAGTCTTGATGGGTCCAGTTCTCCACAATACAAGTACTCACTTAAGACAAATGGCTCATGAACATCTACAACTGCATGCACTTTCAAAACCAAGTATTCCTGAGTGTTGAATGCCCTTTGCATACATTGGCTTGAGGCACAGATACTTGTTTTGCCTGCAAATCAGGCCTGGTAAGTATTCAAAGATCACAGAAATGCATACTACATAATACATTCTCCTGTCCACCTAGACTTTCACTCTACTAAAAAATAATAATAAATGTCATTTTTCTAAAGTATGGTGGTATGGTCACCATGAAATCACTGGTAGATAGAACAAAATTATTAGAAATTACCCAGTATAGCTGTAAAAACAACATTATGAGGAGTTTGTCTTGGTCCAAAAATGAAAACGAAACACTAGCAAAACTGAAAAGATACAAGTAGTTTTAACTGTGTGTATTGGGTTTGTGTGGCAAGGTTTTGGTAGCTGGGGTGGGGGGGACATAGGCCTCTAGCCAGGGTCAACCCACCACACTGTATGTGTGCGTTTTGGTGTATGGCCTATCTGTAGCTGTTTTTAATCCTTATTTGGTTTTGTTTGTTTGGGTTTTTTTGTTTGGCACTGTTCTCAAACAGATAACACTTTCTACTCTTAAAGCTTGGGGGAAAGGGTGTTAGTGAACCTTAGGAAGGTGACCAGAATGGAAATCCTGAAAAATACATTCCAATGGTTCTTTTGCTTACTGTCCAACTCTGCAAGGTGCTGGAGTTTTACTGTTTTCATTGAACTGACCTGGGAGATATGATAAGCTTCTGGAACAATCATGAACCACTGAGGATCGGGCTCAAGTGTGTCTATGGGTTTGACGTGTACATGCAATCTGTGTTTGCTCTTTGCTTTATTTTAAAGGTTGAAATGTGGCATTTCAAAAACATAATGTCAGATAAGTAGTAAGTCTGAATGTTAAGGGTTTACTGAATATCAGATTTCATCCAAGGAGATGAGAAAGGCATAATTTCTGTAATATTTCCTAGATTAGGGCTTTTATTTTTGTAGGAAGGGTAGGTTTTGTCAGGGTGGCCAGCAGCTCCTTGTCAGCAGACGGGTAGGAGTACAAGAAGCTTCCTTGTGTTCAGTATCAGCAACTCCTGTTTAATTTGCACTTGAGGGAGTTTTTCCATAGCGTATTCATTTGCCAGTGAGTTAATGTGTCCCTGCATAATCAGATAAGGACAGAATAGAATTACTAATGATAAGAGGAGGTGGAACAAGGGCATGCCAGTAGAGCTGCCTTTCCTTCGCCCACCTAATCTGAATAGACCGTAATTTCAGCTATCTCAAGTTTGACTTCGTCTTATTTCTTTTCCCAAGGTAGGAGTAGAGGTATTTTTTTCTCTGAAAACTGAGTTTAGAAAATTAAATGCTGTGAATTGGCTATGACAGCTTCTACTTCATTCTGTGTAGCTGGAGTTAAAGAATAAAACACTCTCGCTTGCAGCTAGGCGAACACATCACTTACCTTCTAAATCCAATCCAGGAGACAATTAATTAAAGCAGAGTAAAAAATATTCTCTGTGAAGCACAAAGGAAACAGAACAAAACAAAACAGAAAAAAATTTCTCCCAGTGCAACATACTCTTAATGTGTGTACGTCAACAGTCATAATTGCGTTAGAGTAAATGCAAATGCCATAAACCTTTAGGGTTGTAATGTGCCGTTCATGAGGCAGGCTGGCACAGCGAAGGAAGGACTCCAAACAGCTTTGTCAGCTTGTACTGGGCCTCTGGGGCTCAGAAAGCAGGTTGTGAGCAGCAATGCGTGGGCTGGTCTGCCAGGCATCTTGGCGTTGGAGAGGTGGGACTTTGCCCCAATCCTGGAGGTTATGACTGCTCTGCATTGGTTTGTGTTGCAACCAAGGACCGTGCTTCAGGGCATTTAACAAGGCACTTGTCAGTCCTTCTTTTACTTTCAGTGATAAGCAAAAGGATACAACACAAAACTGCAGTGTTTTAAACATCGCATAAGACCCCATGAATTTATCACTAGTAAATTCATCCTTTCTAGTGGCTCTTGGACAAAGCAGCAGTACAAACACCCTGAAGTTTTATCTTGTATTATTACTTCTAAGCCTCTGTAACTCTGTAACATAGAGTTGAGTATCTTTTTAGCTGAAATACTTTGTAATGTAGATGAAGCTACTTTTGAATCAGACAGACAAGTGTTAATGACCAAGGTGTAGAAAGCCCAGTTTTAAACTCGTGTATGATGTCATATCATTTGGCTTCACTAAGCTTCTAATTTGGTTTTGTCTGAGCAAATTCTCACTGAACTCAGTGAGCTACACCCTTTAAACATTATAGCTAATACAGAAAGTAGATACTTTATATGTTTATTAATTCTGCTTAACAAATTTCACAATTATTTTTAGCATAAAACTGGGAGTATCGACGCCATGATAAACTGAAAGTGAATACCAAGCTATGAATATCAACAGTAGTATATATGCAGTTTGAAAGAAAAGACAATAGCTCAATAGGTCTGTTATGGTCTTTCAGCCTTTAAGTCTCTAAATATGTATTATGTGGCAAACCTTAAACAGCTCCTGCAGCCTAAAGCTTTCCTGTAGATTTTGCTTTCGTCCCTTCAAAATGTATGTATACATTTCCTGTTTGCATATCATCTGCTCAGCAGGATAGATGTACTAACTATAAACTATTCTGCCTAAGTAACATAAACTACATGACCTTACACTGGCCTTTGCAAATGATTTTGAGTAATTATATGTTTAATTGGGAATTTAACGGGTGAAAGAGATGTTCCTGTGCTTTACCAATCCACAACTATGTTCTTCTGCTTCTGTTTCCAGATAACTCTATTAACTTTCAGCAAGGCACACTTTGGACAAAAAAAAAAAAAAAGTATCAGTGCAACAGGCCCATGCCAACTCCACTGCTGAAAACCAGTAGAATTTGCACCACCATGGAGAAAGCACATTAAGCTGTAAAACAAGGCAAGTAACTATGGTGTCTGCTCAAAAGAAGCACTAGATCCTTCGGAAATGTTTCAGCCACTCACTGAAACTAAGCTTTGTGACTGCTAATGCTGTTGAAGAATGCTGAGGAATAATTGATCCTATCATTGAAATCACAAGCATCTCCTTCATACAATTCAGCCCAAGAATCACCCTAAAGATTACAACAGTTTAGTCCTTCCTGAAGAAAGTCTATGCTTGATGCTAGCAAGGTCAGCCTTTACAGCTCTCTCTTCTAAACTTTTTTTCCTTAGTAACATAATTGACAAAAATATATAGCTATCTAATCTGAACAGGTTGTTATACTTTGTTCATCACTGTAGTGCTTGAACACTTTGTACTGTCTTGAGAACTGTAATGGTACGTATCTACATATAGGATTATTGGATTCCTCATTTAGATAGGAATATGCTTCAGAAATCATCCTTATAATTCAGATTCTATCCAAAAATTGTGGCCCCGATTACCTCCAAAATCACCTTATAATTAGCAAACTACAGAGAAGATGCAATATGCAAGAAATGTGAAGGTATTGAGATAGCAGCAGAATCCAGCAAGAGGGCTCCTCCTATGGAAACTGGAGCACATCTCAGGCATTGTTTGGTGCAGAAGGGCCAAGCTAGAGACATCTAGCACCTGAGGCAGATACTCATACAGGAGGAACAATCCCAGCAGGATGCTTACTCTGTCTAAAAAAGAAAGACTCAAGCTCTGGACAGTGTGTTCAGATCACAGAGACATCAAGAGAAAAAGGTTTTGCTTCAATGGTAACATGCTGCAGAGATTCTACTTTTCCATTGGTTTCTATTGGCGTCATTGCACCTCACAGGAAATAAAAAGGCATGGTCTGACTGTGCCCACACTAGAATGACAATGATTAATTGCTGATTCTTCACTCCCTCATGGTGTTTATTTATGGTAGGCGACTGGTGAAGTGAAAAGAACTACATGTCTCTCATTTTTAAATACAATTTGGTTCCCTCTGTACTGAAGATTCTTTTCAAGCACAATACATAATTTGGTGAATCACCGAATTTATAAGAATATCAGGCCTGTACAAAATTTTCCAAAAATAGATGCAACTAGGCTTCTTACTCCAACTTTCCCCCAGTCTCTTAAAGGATTGGTGTTGCTCTTCAGGTACCCAGGCAATGTCTGGGAATGTCTGCGATCTTCAAAATACAAAATTCCAGCTACATTGTACTTGTATGAAAGCTAATTCTGTATTTTTCCCCAAGCTGTAGAAAATGTCAAAATATGTAAGGCGTACTGATGGCCAAAATTAGAGCCCTTTACTGCATTATTTATAGATATTAAGATATGTCACAGCAATTGTCCTACATAAAGAAACCCAAGCTTGTATTTTTAAAGGTCTATCAATAACAATGATTGTAAAGCAATAGGTGTGTTCTGCTAGGCAAATCTCTGTAAGTAAGTTGTTTCTGCAATTTCAAGGGCTTCTTAGAAAATATTACAGGAATGTATACAAAGTTGTTGCCATCTAGCCAGAAAAAAAGAATCTGCATTTTAAGAAGGATTTATTCATTCACATAACTAGACTCTAAAGCCGTAAATGGCTGTGCAGTGATGTATGCTTCCATTGTTCCCAAAGCTGCTGCATACATTTATTGAATTAGTGCTAGTCAAATCTGACATTTTTTAACTAAAAGGGGAACAATTAATTTTCTTTAAATAGCCCCCTAAGCTATGGTCCTGAGTTCCTGGGAGTGTAAATTTATGTTTAGGATGTATCTTATCAAGTCTCTTTTCTAAACTCCAGCAACAATGCAAAGGCAATATTCAAGACACGTAGCCTTAAAGAAAGCTATACCAAAGCCTTTGAATGGCAGGGATTTTGATTCAGCAACCACAAAGATGAACATCCATTCCTGCCCGTTGATAAGCCACCAGAAGATTTCTAAAAAAAATCACAGACTTTAACTTTAGTGGAGAAAAGCCGCAGACTGACAAACTGCATCCTCTCTAGAAACAAGATGACCTCAATTAGTTGAAAGGCATGGGATATGGTTTCTATGTAAGCACAGTAAGATGGAAGGATCAGACTTCCAGTACATGGGCTACTCTCCACTACTTTGTGAAGGCAGCAGATCATGACTGCCCAGGCAGCTCCAGGAAGACCTGTGGGGTTGCAGAGCAGCCTTGTAGGGAATGTGCAATAGGTCCAATGTGTCTGGTGTTGATCTTCTTGCAATGGCTTTTGGAGCCTCTGTGGATGGAGACCTGCAGCTCCAGGAGCTCTTGCCCTGAGAGGATGGTGGACACTAGGCGTAAGAGGGAGAAACACTCAGAAACAGATTCATTACCCATGTTGATTGTTTTGGTCAATTCTTACTGAGTTGTGAAAAATAGACAAAGAAATCACCTTTGCACTTTTGAAATATATGTGGTGATGATGTGCATACAAAAATTCTGCCAAAAAGTTCAATTCCCTTTTTCTGCTTTAGTGCTTCATACTGACCTAGAAAAATGTCCAATGGGCAGCAGGGAAAACAGTGTGCAGAAGAGGGGGATGGGCTTAGTAAACAAGTACACAAGTATTTTTTCTTTTTCTCTCCAGGTTTTTGTCAAACAACTGCAAACCAAAATCACATTATTTGATTACAATGTCTTGTATATCATCCTGTATAATTGGTCCTATTATATTACTTCAGCAGCATGGAATACATGTCAATTACTATCTGTAGGTTTGAAGATGTATATATATTTGTTACATCTTTCCTGAAAGGCTTGAAAATAAAAGCATTTTCATTTAGCTTATTAACATTATGTAAATGGAAACATAACTAGCCTTGATTTACTGCCACTACCTTGGAAATATTTAAACATTATTATTACTTAGCTCAACATTCCAGTTTTATCTCTGAAATTAATGCTTTTCAGCTCAATTTATGCTTGTCAACAAATAATGATCATAGATGTGAGCTGGTTCATAATCCAGAGGTACTAGGTTACAATGTGTTGCCATGGAAACTGTGTTTTATTGCATTTTCTCTACTTGATTTAAGACATTTGACAATCATAGCAACTGTTTGCCTGTCTTCCCACATCATAAAAAATTCAAAAACACAAACAACCAATAGGGGACATTCATACAGTTCCTGGACCTCACTAGAAAAATAAAAAAGAAATGACAACCTTATATTTAATAGGGACCTTTTGTGAATAGTTTATCTCACAGAATGTCTACGAGTGTTCGAAAATTCAATCAGTGGTTAGTCATCGAATGGACCCGTCTTGCCTGTGGTTCATTTTGTTTATTGCATCATATATCTTTTATGATCACTGGGACTTTAGCCTGAAACAGCATTTTCTTTAACAAGAGCCATGTTTCCTCTAACGTTGTTTATTGCATCTGAAACACTACTCTTTGAAACCCCTGTACATTTTCAATTGAGCAAAGGTCTGTAACGGAATATGGCATGTCTGTGTTTATTCAGGATCCTGTGTAAAAAATATCCCAGTTCATGTAACATTAATCACTTTGCCAGTGTTCAGCTGAGGTCATTGCCACATTCCTAGCAGTATTAAGCCGAGTCAAGATTAATCACGTACATTAAAGCCTGCAAGGAAAGCACGTGAAGCGGATCTAAATTAGACATTTGGTGAAGGACTCGGAGAGCACTGTAACAAAATATGTTAGCAGTGCTGTAGCAAGCTTTCAGAATGATATGAGATTTTTCCTACTATGTTGTTGTCAGCTCATCTATTTTTAAGTGTTTGTTGCTGTCTCCTTCATTTAATGCATTTTTTAGAAGTTTTAAATAGAACCACTGAAATCCTTTCTGGATTGTAGGAGTGATTATTTCCCTCTTTTTTATTTATTCATATAAAAAATGCATTAATTTTTTTGGCTTCTGGGATTCTAAAAAGCCAGGTAACAGAATCCTGCAATATTTTAAGACAGCAAAGTTCATAATCAAAGAGTATTTAAAATCAGTTACCCTTTCATACTTTCTTTTCTTTCTGTATGTACACATACGTTAGTACCATAACACTTTTTACTTGATGCTGATGTTGTTGCAAGTGGAACAGATGCATTTTACACTATATGTTTATGTTCTGCATGGTAGACTATAACAATTCCTTTGTCCATTTCTGTAAACTTCCATTAAATGTTTGTTTGTTATTATTATGTTACACTGTCATAAGGGGACAACTGAAGCACAAATAATTCCCACTGAAAACCCCAAGGAGAAAAACCTATGGTGACATGAGCTTTACAGTCGGCTATCTCTGTCTTGAGAATATATTGAAGTGTCAAAAACACTAGATTAATATTTTTTTTAAATATGAAAACTAGGCAATTCAGCTAAACTGCTGAACTATAAAATTAAAGCAGGAAGATTAACATTATTTTGCCATTCTGCAATGGCCTAGCAATGGTCTGCAATAGCAAATGCTCTCTTTTTCAATAACAGAAAGTTTTTTCACACAGCCAACATCCAAAATCTGGGTTTGCCCTAATTGTAGCTTAGAGGGCTGAGGCCTTCTAGAGCTCCACAGAGTCACAGAAGATCTTTCGAGGTCCCTTCCAATCCCTAATATTCTGTGATTTTGTGATTCTGTGAAAACATGTTCTCTCACAGTTGTCTCATCACAGCACAAAAGGGACTCCTGGCTGGGGCTGAATGGATTGAACATTGAAGGTAATCCTTTTCTCCTTGGAATGTCCCATACTCCCTACCTGACTTCTGTGATGTGCATGAGGGATATCGCCACCTCAAGGGTCCTTGACAGGAAAGGCTGTTTTGTATAGAAAAGGTAAGTGGCATCTCATCTTGGTAAGACCCTCAACCTGAAAAGGATGCCTAGCACAAAATTCTACAAGCTTTAGGAGAATTGTGATGTTTCTGCAAGGGTTCAGACATGATTAAGTTTTTTACCTCCTTCCCTATGAACTTGCACTGAGCTTTTTGATTGGGCATTCTGTAGCAGACCAGTGCAGAAAGCAATGAGAATTCTAACAAGTCCCTTCACTTAGAAAATAATGTTTCTCTTGTGGATCATCAGAGGCACTGGTCATAGCTGAAGGCAGGAGATGCTTGTAGAAGCAATGAAATTTAGGAGAAATGTTTTCCACAAATTTATGCCAAACTGATGTCTGGAAACAATCTTTATTCAGACCTGATTGGCATGTACTATTGTTGTCTCTCTATAGAACTAGTCTTTTTCCAGTAGTTGTCTGGAAGGTTTCTCTGACAAGTTCCTTTCTGCTGCAGAGGCTTGCAACATTGGTAAAAAAAAATCTGTGGCTTTCCTGGGACATACTATAGGTGTGGCTTTCACTGTTTGGCTATAGGTCTTGTATTTGCTCTAGGAGTTGGGAATGAATTCTGTGGCCTACAAAGTTTCAATAGGATGTAGAATACATATTCTGTGCAATGCCTAAAATGTTTACTGCAGTTTTCTGCAACAGTAGGGATTTGGACTTCTTGTACAATCTCTTTCCAAACCCATATTTTGGTGTCTTCTTACAAATAGCTAGGAGTCCAGTGATTTTGACCGTGTTCCTAGTTCTGCCACAGACCTCCTGAATGGCACTTGAACTTGCACTAGTCCATACTACTTGTCTGTCTAGCAGTTTGTCTACTGATATTTCTGTCATATTTGCGCTTCTGCCACATATTTTGAAGCCATATTAATGAACACTTGTTTGAGAAATAAATCACACTTTCTTGTGTTTTTTTAAACTCTTTGTGGAAAATAAGAGGCAAGATAATGAAAAAAATAAAAGTTTTAGTCCCTCTTTTATGTCTTTGAGAATATTTGCTCCCAAAAACTTCACTAGTGTAAGTTTAAAGTCAACTGACAGGGCCTTGTATGCCTGCAATATATCAAACTGCATGTGCAACATTGCCCCTGGAAATCAGAGTCTACTACTGGCTTTATGTGAGACTAAATCGCACCAGTACCTGTCCCATTGGTTTTAGATGATGCCATAGTATTACGTTGGGTTGTTAGTATTAGTGCCGTTAAAGTTCCATTATCGTAGCAACCTGGCAATATTTTTCAGAGTCTTTTTTTTTTTTTTTTAATTGATTGTTTGATTGATTGGATGGCTGGTAATCCATTACAGGTTTGGAATTAATAGTGAGTCTCTGCCAGTCCTAGGAGTAGGGATACCTCTTAGAGGTATTACTCCATGGTCAACTTTAGAGATGAAGAAACAAAGCAAATGTGTCAAGAATGTAAATAAAAAAGTTCTAGTTTTGTTAAATTCACAGTGAGTAAGACTGTCTAAATTCTCTGTGAAAAAATATGAATCTGTGGCTCTATGTGTGTTAGTGAATGCACCCCAGACAGATGCACTGAAGGCCAAGGGAGATATAGCACAAAGTAGTCCCCACGGGGTAGTCTGAGACAGGAATATGATGCTTCAACAAATAACTTATGCCCAGAAGACAGGGAAGAGGTCAGTGGCCAACACATCAAGAAATAAGGTGAATTTGTATCATGTTCCTTGTATTGGAAAGAAGTCATACAGAGATTTACTTTGGGTTTCTAAAATCACCCAATTAATTCCATTTAACACAAAAACACACAGACCAAGACAAGAAACAGTAATTCTTGCAATTATTTCCGTACTCACAATTTCTTACCATTTTGGAACTTCTTCTGTAGTTAATGGCCTGGCCCAGAATATTCTCTGTGACTCTTCCAAACCATTTGTCTTCCAAATCATTTATTGCCTTCAGCTCAACTCATCATCTATTATATATGATCTAACAGCCAAAACTCTGCTCTTTCATAGCAGGTTTATTTCTTCCCTTCATTTGCCTAGGATTTCCCAAGTGTTTATGTGAGTCCCTGTTCCAACACCTTGACTTCTTTGCTCTTTTTTTCTTTTTTTTTTTTCCCAGTGAGGAAATTACTGCAAAATACAGTGTTGTGAATTTATAGCACATTCATTCTTCAGCATTAAATCCCTTACAGTGCGGATGCTCTAAGGACAGAGGTAGATCATTTATTTTTACTGCAGCCCTGCCAGAGGAAGTGGTTTCTGTCCCTAGGTACCAAAAGTTTTACCTGTTCCTCTGAATGAGGTGCTTCTATGAGTATGTCTTAGTCTGCTCCTGGCAAAATGAACTGGATTGGTTTACGTTTAAAATGGGTTTTTTTGGCAATTCAGCCAGCAGATCTGGTGATGGCAGGTGGGACATCAGAGGCAGGCCTCTGTCATCACAGTATAGCTAGATGCATAACCCAATTTCATGGCTTACAGGGACAAAAAGGTGTGGTCCTGCTCTGTTCAGCCCTCAGTTTCATCTCCCTCACTCCCACCTAACCCACATGCTGCCAGTGTTGCCCTTAGAGGTGACACAACTGCCCCTCTGACTGCAGAGTGAGCTGATCCATCTCACTGAGCCAGCAGCAAACTAAGGCCACAAAACAGTCAACAGTTTTTTTGTTGGCTTAACAAACTCCACTGACTCACTTAGGTCAAATGAGCTGTGCAATGGAGAGGATGAGACCACACAGCTTGAAGGGCTGGAGAAAAAGTGGGAAAACAAGGCCTAAAGAATGGGACTGCTGCTTTTGGCAGCAGCAAGCTGTTAGAGCAGCTCAAGTGTCTGGCTGGGCTGCACCCTCACCGCGCACAAAGGATGCCCCTGTGAGAAGGAGTGCAGTAGTTACTCTGCTGTAAAGTCACACCCCTGCCTACTCTGCAGTAACTTCACTTGATCCATAAGTCTTCTGTTCTGTGTTTGTTCTCCAAATTCCCTCCCTGCAGGCAGGTAAGGGAAGTTGCTTCAGCTAATCTCCTTAGCATACCTATTGTCTGGCTAAACTACAGTCATTATGTTCAACAAGTCCCCATTGTAACCAGTCTGGGAGAGAGAAGAGACAGTCCATGTGAACTGGATATCCATTTGCCAGGGAATTCAGAAATACAGCAAACCTGCAAGCTCGCCACACCAACCAGAACTCCTAAATTTTACCCATTCACCCCATCACCGCATTATATCAGAGTTCAAATTACTAGATGTTGATTAGGTGGAAGAAAGGTTTGCCAGAAAACTTCTTCTGGTTGAATGCACGCAACATTACACAGCAGAACATGTCGGGACCCTTATCTAATGAATTTTGTAATTAGCAGACAATGTCCAGTTTTGGAAAGATCGATCTTTTTGTGCGCACAAATAACGCCAGTGGCTGGAACAGAAAATGTGGTTTTGAATTAAATTTTCGGTGATCAGTTTTGACCTTATTCCCTCTAGTAATTAGCAAGAATATCCTACTAGAATCAATGGCTTAACAACAACAGAGGCAGCTTCAGGATATGACTATTAGACTGTAAACAATCATTACAGATGAAATAGAGTTAGATTTTCTCAGTCTATTGTGATTTATTGCTGTACTCCCGTGCCTCTTCCCAGAAGTTACTAAACTTCACCTCTTTCAGTAAAAGCCCCCTCTAACTCGCTTCTGCCTAAGTGGGTTCAGCTACTTTAAAAGTGGGGAAAATAGTTTTGCTAATTTGTCCGATTTTGGCTGGAAAGGTCTAGGGACTGTTCAGGTTAGGGACAATATGATGCACTGGCCCCAGGCAGGAGATGGGCAGTACCTCTTACACTGAAACAGCAATTTCCAGAGTAAACGTCTATCTCTATTGCTCCGGTCTCCCAGGTAGATATACAGTGATGTCTTCAGAGTACAGAAATTTTAAGGAGCAATTAGATATATATTGGATAAGCCATTAAAATATAATTTCATTTTAATGATTTGTATCTGCAACAGGATGTAAATTAGTAATGGCTTATCAAACTTCACAGTTGAAGTTATTAAAAAAGACCTCTGAATAGCAGATGATTAAAAAATATATATGTGTATATATATACATATAATCACACACACGCACATACTCACATTACTGCAGGAAGAGCTAAAATCAGTTCGGGGTTTTTTTTGTCCTCATAAAAGAAATGGCTCACACATGTTGTCCAGCTTGAAAGTTTCCAAGTTAGCTGATTGCCAGCAATTATTTTACATTTTATGGCGCATTCTGTCACTCTCTATTTGGTTTTGTTCATATGCAGTGCTCAGTGCAATACAAAGGTTTGTAGAGGGTTGGAATTCCTAGATCCCTCCTGAAAGCTTGTTATTAACAGAGGTTGCTTAAAAGTACTTTCCATAGCTGCTGGCTGCTCCTGAAATGCATAATAGCAAGCTTTCTTGGGGGGGGAGGTGGGGGCAAGAAAACCTTAAAAAAAAAAAAAAAAAGAGAGAGAGAGGACACTAATTTTCCTCATTCTGAGTAGGAGGTATAATGTCTTTATAAACTAATAATTAAACGAAAAACAATTACTGGTGCCTTATCTGGACCTTGCAGCTGTACTTCCCCATTTTGCATTAGCAGTGTGTGTTCTGAGGTTATGAAAAACCATGAAAATTACATCTTAAGAGGAGTTTTATTCTTTTTCCTAGGATTTGATTGAAACAGACAGCTACATTTTGTGTGTATATAATTAGGCAGTAAAATAGGCTTTGAAGGCAGATTTCTGTTTAGTATGTGAGTCACACGCACAACAGTCTTTCATTCAGCAACCAAAGACTGATCTTTTTAATGCCTCAACTCGCTCAACATGTTTTCTGAATCCTACATCTTGCAGGAAAGGAAAAAAAAAAACAACAAAAAACAACACCACAGAGAGAGAAGGGGGGGAGGGAACAAACAGTTTTTAAGCCATATTTCTCTATTTCTTTCTATTTTATTTCATTTCCCCAAATGAAAAACAATCTGAAAAGCCGATCTAGCTAGTCTGTGGTGATTTAACCTTATGACAAACTGATTTTTATCATCTTTCTTTCCAGATTGTTGTCCAGGGCTGCACTGAATGCTGCACCAGCTCTGGGCGTATCTAATCCCTCTCATAAAAGGCCATTGTGGTAGTAAAACTGAGACCAATGGCTTTTTCATTCTCCACCTCTTAGCTCTCCAAAGTAATGGCAATGGGGTCTCCTCTTCATGTTTTTCTTTTCAGATGCATCGTTTCTCCTTTTAATAAGACTAAAATAGAGAGAAATAAAAGGAACACAATCACATTTTCCTCAAAGCTTTTTCTACAAATACCTTTTGAAGAACTTAGAAACAATTATCTGCAATCTGAGTTGTTGTGACATTGTGCCTGAATACAGCAACATATCCTTGGAAGCTTCTGATCATTCTGAACTATGTGAACATGTTAAAATGCTGGACAGATAATTAGAGCTTCATATTTCTGCTTAAGGTCACACTGGCATTCTTCCTCACCCTGAAGCCTGTGGAACTAAGGATGTGATAAGGGGTAGTGCTCAACACAGACACAGCTCTCACACCTATTCCTTGCAAAGTAAACATGTAGAAGCCATTGTCCACTTACTTTGAGCACTTGCAGTGCATTCTTGTCAACAATATTTTCCCATGAAAGGATAAATTTTAACCCTTTTTTTTTTTTACAAAGAACAAGAAGAGTAGACTGCAAATACCCTCCTGAAAAAGAGCCCTTTCTTTTTTCTTTTTTTTTTTTTTTCTGAAAGCCTTGACCTCAGTGCTAAATGTTTTCATTAATAATATGCTAACATATTGTATGTCAGAATTAGTTCACCATTTTGAACAGCAGTACAAGAGAAAGTTGGTCTGCATTTGATTACAAATTTTTATTTGACCTCGGAGGAATGCTTTTAACCAGCAAAATACGGAGTGTTAGATAAAAGGATTTACAGCTAGCAATAGTTCACAGAAATTCATTTCTCCAAATAAAACCACTGCATTTTGATATTGTCATTAATACCAATGTATTTACAGATATCTTTTTTATATCACCATTAACATTAAAACCCAACAACGCTGTTTAAAAGCTATAAAACCTTGCTTTGGGCAGAATTTTAACATGAGTGCTTTAATTCTCATGGCATTACATTTGTGCACTTATAGAAGTGTAAAATGAAAAAGCAAAATTTTACAATAAAAATTCTGTAATTTATTCCTAAATTTCAAATCTGGAGAGACGGGAAGGAGGAGTATGCACTCTACAAAATACTATTTTGTGGTCTAGAGTACGGAATAATTCATAAGTATCCCTGTCTTTTAAGTACAACTTGGAAATTTTCTGTTGGGCATTGTTGATGAATATGAGCTAGCATATCCTCACAGCATTTCTTCCAAGTTCTTTTATAGTATTTCTGTGGGAAGATGGTTGAAAAAATAGCGCTGCTGGGCCCAGGATGCCACAGAAAACCTTAGGCTCCAGAAGGATCCCTGAGCATCTAAGGAATCTAGACTTCCTTAACCAGAATTATGAAATGTGCACTAGGTCTTTTTTCACATCCCTGTGACTGTTCAGGGAATAAGGCAAAAAGTCTGCTGCCATCCTTGCTTAACAGGTTTGAAAGCACAGAGCAACTTTACATAAGGCAGATAAAGCCAAAACCTGTGTGTCACTCTTTGGACTGTTGGGTTTTTTCTCTAGTCCCAAAGAAGAGAGCAGTTTCAGTCCCTGGAAGGTCTGCTTCATGTTTAAATGTAATACAGATGTTCTTAATCGTGTTACACTTGATCTCAACGTGTTTAAAGAACACAGTCCTCAGGGCACCCTGTAAGGTAAGTAATCACTGTTACCCAAAATTACAAGTGAGGAAGCAGAAGCATTGTGATGAGAAGACCCACAGATTTCAAAGCCTAGACTCTGCAGAGGCTCACCAGCTAACAAATCACCTCTGCCTTGTGTCTGCCACAAACTGTGCCAGTTTAAGCACATGCCACTGCTTTAAAACAGAGACATAAGTGATGCACTCAGTTTAGTTACAATTGTAACTTTTCCCTAATAAGAAGAATGATCAGCTAGTGATCATGATCATCTGTGAAGACGATTTGTTACCTTCTTGTACCACCGCTGTGGTGTGTAATACCAACTCCATTTCAAGGCCCCTGCTGTGGTACAACTCATAGTCCAACGCTGAAACAAGGAGCATAACAGGAATACTGGAGTCCAAGAATATTGGACTTGATAATCCTTACCACCGGATTTCTAAATCTATGCATTCCTCAGAATTTTTTCTCGCCATTTTCTTCTTTATCACGCTTCTTCTCTTTAAAAATTAAACTTTTGCAATCATGCATATGCAGAAAATATTTAAAGGCTGGAGGGGTCTCCTCCTCAAATATCAACAGTGCAGTTCTGCAATGTTTCTGGTAGCTGAATGTAAGCCTTGAAAGTGAGTAATGTCTCATCTGAGCCAGGCTCCCCTTCCACTAAAAAAACAGCTGCATTATTTTTGGCTGACGAATTAAGGATGTTTTTACATCCACACATTGTTTTACTTATTATTTCAAGGCAAGATGACCAAGTCACAGAGGGAAGTACCATGAAGTGAACTTCCCAAGGTCACATAATAATTGTGAGACAGCTGAGAACAAACCCCTCAATTCCCCATCCTCTGCAATAATGAGATCATTCTTTTTTTGTATATACACTGTCCTCTTTTCTGTCTTCCTCTCTCAGTCTCAAACCCGCCTCTCCTTCTTTCCTACTGTCTCAGTCTCTCCTCATGCTTCTTTTCCAGCACTTCCCTTCCTGTGCAGTTAAGGGGACCAAGCTCTGTGTTTTTCTCTTTCTGTCCCAGTACAGCGAAGGAGAAAAAAAGAAAACCAACCAACCAAACAAACAAAAAAACCCCAAATACACAACAGAGCAACAAGGGCAGTCAGAAATGCAAAAGGCCACAGTTGCCTGCTCTGGTACACATAGAGAAGTTCTTACGAATGCTCTCATCACTTGTAGATCCAGTGACCCACATATTTAATTTGCTAAAATGCTTCTCAGTCCGATTATCAAGATCTCAGGCATTTATCTTGCCCCTCAGCATTTATTTTCTCCTTCCACACCTCTGCAGTTGTTAAATCTTCCAGGCGTCAACTCCCAAACACATTCTGATAACTTCTTTGGTAAGTTTTCAGGGTAATTCCTCTTCAAGCTCCTTTCTGCCAAAACTGTAGCAGCACATTTCCTCGTCCTTTCCCTGAGGATGATACAACTAACCTTGGCTTCGAAAACTTTCACAGATTAATTCCTCACTTCACCAGACAGTACACACTGTGCCTCTGAATCATCTTTTATCTTACTCCCACTATGTACTATCTGATCTTATCTCTGGACTATTCCTTCTGCACATCCAGCATCATGCTTCTTGCTCTCCTTTCACATTGCACAGCATAATCCCTCTCACCCTCAGTTCTGCTGCAGAAGCCTTTCGTCTAACAGGCTACTTCTCTGCAAATTCCATTTCAAGACTCATCTTCCCTCTTTCTGGCCTATGACTCCTAGCCTTCTCTCTAATAAAACAATCCAATCCTATTCCATAAGCCTCAGTTTCATTTTCCCGTGTCCATTTGTTCTCTCTGAAAATGTGAAGTATGGCACCCAGCCACTGGCCTTTTGGACATCTTTCACCTTAGTGCTACTATAACTGATTGTGAAACATTAAGCTATTTTGTATGAAAGCAGCTGTAAAAAAAAACCCCATGCTGTGTAACACAGCACTAAGGCTACGACAAAAGGCTATAAGAGTTTTCAACATGTTTTGCCTGGTTCTTATCGTACACAGTCTATTAAGCAAGAAATAAATGTTTTTAATATTATCCAAATGTTTACACAATGCATGACATAAATAAATAAGCTCTTGTTTAAATTACTTGAGAAGAAATTGAGTGAACCGAGGGCTATATTCATGTCTGGGTGAAAGGTTTGTAGCTCAGATTCTACAACAGAACTTCACAGAACTATTAAGTTATGAAATGGAAAATACTTATTAGGTCACCCAGTCTATTCTAAAGCCAAAATAGAATAATTCCCCACAGTATTCATTTTTAGTGTTTCTTCCAGCCTAATTTTCAAGTCCTATGCAATGGGACTTAAGACTTTCCTTTGGGACATTATTTATTTCACTGATTAGCGCATTGCACTGCTAGGATTAAAAAAAAAATATAAAATCTTCCAACTGTTTTCCCCCCTTTTTTTTTCTTAAGAAAAAAAAAAATTCCATTTCTACCTTTTACACTTTCTCCCTGCCCCCAGATAAATAAACACACAAAGTCTTTCATAAATCTTCTAGTTGCCAGGCCATTTTTGTTGCCCTTCTATAAGCATCACAGCAGTACTTTGTTTCCATATATAACCTATATTTGGGTGCTGAAACATCAGGGAAACTGACCTTTAGACTAGATATCAAACTGAAAGTCCTTGTGACTATGCAGATAAATGTAAAAGAGTCTACAGACTGTTCTAAAGAAGAAAAAAAAACACATTAGCTTTGCCTCTTTCAAATAAAAAAAAAAAAATAGTAGCATTGAACATAAGTATTAGCCAAGCCTACAGTGGTTCCTCTGTCTGATCGTATCATCAGTTCCCACGCTCCAGTCTATGGATCACTGGCAGTCTGCAATGCTGTAATAAATTTTCCACAAATAATCTGCAGAGCCAGTAGTTTACACGCATCAATTAAAAGTTTGTTCATAAGACTGCGGGATAGGCTGTGATAAATTCCGAGGGTTGTAGGGATGTGCTAATCCCAAATTTTTGCATCAATATGATAATTTTCAATACACCGCTTTCATATCTGCAGTAAGAAACCCTTTATGCGCGAAATGTTGTAAAAGAGAGAAATACTATTGTTTACTTAATTAATCTGGCAAATAAACCCTCGAGAGAAATAGATCTTTGTCATCTCTTTAGTGCAAAGTTGAAGAAGAAAGAACGATGGTTTAATCTTTGTGCAGACGTGCTGTGTGTAACACGGAGATTGCCTGCACATCCACGTACCTCTCTGCTCCTGCAACGTGACACGCAGGAACAAAGGGTACAGCTGGAAAAACTCGTCTGAGGGGAGGTAATTAAGACTCAGGTGCAAACGACGGCAGGACCACGTGCCATTTCCAAACCTTAATACCTTGAACACCAACGATCTTCAAAGTTCGCCCTTTTAGCAGGACAGGGCACCGGCCAGGATGAGGAAAAGCCCCCCCCGCCGCTCCCGTAGCGGTCCGTGCCCCCGCACTGCCGGCAGCCCCTCCCCTCCAGACCGCTGCCCGCCGGTGCACGCCGCTGCCTGGCCCCCGAGGGCGCGCGGCGCGGGGCCCTCCCCCCCCGCCGCGGGCAGAGCCGCCGCCAGCCGCCGAGCAGAGCCCGGCCCCGGCCAATCAGAGGGCGGGAAAGCGATTTCTGGAGCGGTGATTGGCCACGGTCCTCTCCCCGCCCGGGGAGGTGGGGGAGTGGGGCTCGGCGCTGGCCGGCGCTCGGCGGCTGGCGGGGGGTCCCGCCCGGCCCCGCTGATAGGTCGTGTGGCCAGGCTGCTCCGGGGGAAGGAAAAGGAGCGTTTCCTAACAACGTAGGTTTAAACTGTGGCGGAGTGTAAGAGAAGAGCTTCGCATTCCTTTCGCTAAAAATAGGCGGCTGCCGGCAGTTTTTCTTAGTGTCTATGATGCATATGTCTGGCAAGATTAGAAAAAACACAAACCCAAAACCCAGGAGGGGGGTCGGGGAGGGTGGATGGGGATCTCTTTGGGATTAGTAGCGGTCTGCAACTGTATTAATTAAAACCGGATTTCCTATTTTAGACAAACATAATTAATTTATTGGCCTTCTGTCTGTCTTGTAAAACTTACAGGAATACGAAGTTGTAATTTAACTTGGCGAGCAGGTAGAAAGTAAGGCGAAAAAGCCACTAAATCACACAGCGGGCACTGGCCTTTTTAAAACAGGGACATTTCCAAACTGACGAGACAACGTGAGTGAAGTGGTCTTTTTGCAGCCACTCATGGGAATCGGCTGCTGCGGATGTGCCCACGGGCCCGCGAGTGGCCTTGCTGTAATTTCTGCCATAGAAATAGATAAATAAAATCCAGCTTTGGTAATCATGCTGTACATTGGGCAGGCTCCTTCCCAGCATAGTCATACATAAATGACAGACGGGAGGGGGCAGCCCCCCTCCCCCTTCTGAATTTCGTGATCTAAGAAGGCTTGTGAGGATATTTTACCCATCAATTGGCAGCTGTGGTTGGAGAGAAGACTCTGCCACGGACCATTGCTTTCCAAAATTAAAATGATGGTGTAATGCAGATAAAGCAGAGGCATTTTTGCAATTTCTCCCAGTGACTGTTCCTTGGCTAGTTAACAGACCATCTATTCAGAAGCAATTTTCTTTGGGCTGAAATTATGTGCTGACCGTAGCAGATCACTTCCCATAATACCCCTTCCCCCACCCAACGCTAAATACAAACTGTCTCCTACTCACTGTATAATAATGTGAAAATGACTGTAATTTCGCAGACGAGAAGCAGCCCAAAGTGAAACGTGTCTAAACAGAGGTCGATATTGAAAAATCAAGGCCATTACCTAAATCTGAAAAATACACACTGTAAAGAAACAGGAACAGTGATCCGCGACTAAGGAGACTAAAAAAAAAAAAAAAAAAAGTAGGCTTCGTGCTGCTGCTCTTAAAATTTTCGCTAACCACTGGGTGAAATCACCCAAAAGTGACTCCGGGGAACCTGTGATTTTCAGTACTTTATAACATTATGCAGTCTCCTTCTCCCACGAATTGCCAATACCCGGCCATCCCCTTCAGCTGGCAGTGTTCGCAGCCATCTCGGAAGAAGCCCGGGCGAGAGGGCAGGGACGCGTTCGCACCGCA
This sequence comes from Caprimulgus europaeus, assembly GCA_907165065.1. The sequence continues at coordinate 17,617,490 of OU015527.1, forward strand.
CAGTATTTCTCGTTTGCACTACACACATGCCGTGCCTGCCTTTAAAAAAAAAATTATTTTTTGTTCCCCCCATGTAATCTAACGTGATCAAAGGTCTCCTTAGCAATGAACTTATCCCTGCTAATAAACCCTTCATTATCAGCCTCTGAAGAGAAAGTGTTTTTACACCAGGAGAGACGAAGCGGGCGTCCGGGGGGGCGAAGGGGAGCCGGGGCTCAGCCTTGCCTCGCCTCAGCCCTGCCTTCCGAGGGCCCTGGACACGGCGGACGGGTGGCCAAGGCACGGAGGACTGCCACATGACAGGTGGCTGCTACCCCCACCCCCACCTTGCCCCCGGCAGCGAGAAGCAAGTTGAGGAGGTTTTGTTCCTCCAGTGCCTCTCCACGCACCCCCTCTTTGATGGGAAGCGGCTAACGCGGAGCCGCTAACGCCCATGATCTGCTCCGCTGGATGAAGTCCAAAGAGGTATTTTGTCACCCTGTCGCGGGCGTGCAGGACATCGTAAATGCCACGCTTTGACTTCTCGCCGGAAACCTTGACTTGGGCAGCGCGTGCGTTTGGCAAGAAAAACATCCCCTATCGATTTTCACAGGAAGATAAATGCCCGTGAGATCAAGGGAAGAGGAGAGGGGGTGTGTGAAAAAAAGTAAACCGTACTTAAGGGCACGGACAAGGACAAGGTCCGGCCCAGCGGAGCCTGCGGGTGCTGGGAGCGGTTGCCTGTGAGGAGCAGCCCCTGCCCCAGCCCCCACCCACCGCCGCCGTCTGCGAAGGGTTAAACGCAATTTAACGCAGTGGTGTAGCATAATGGCTCCCAACCTAAACAAAAGGAATGATTAAGGGGGATATTTTCGCGCTACACAAAGCCCGATAGGGAAGATTTGTGTTACTAATTCCTGTGAAAGGATGTTCACGTGGTAGTTATACGGTCCCTGGCATTCACAGTTCAGTGCCTGCGGCAGTAAATCAGCAGCGTGGAAACAAAAGGGTTATTTTCTGCTCTCCCTCCTTCCGAAAGAGGAAAAAAAAAAAAAAAAGAAGAAATAAAAAAACCTGACCTGCCCAACTTAAGCCATATTGTAAAAAAATGAACATGGAATAAAATACGTGAGGAGGAGGAAAGAGTGAATGCAGGAAAGAGGGAAAGAGGGCTGGTCCGAAAGCGCAGCAGCGCCTCGGTGTCCCCCCGAGCAGCTGTGGGGGTGCTGCGCTGCCTTCAGCCCCTTCCTCCAGACACTGTTTGCTTTTCTCCTCCACTAAGAACGGAAATAATCGCACATGTGTATCAGCAGTTCTCTCTCGCTGGCTTCAAGCTGTTATAATTTTGAATGAGGGGGCATTTAAAAATTATGAGTGAGATTCTAAATTGCCTCTTTGAAACAGGCACAGAAAAATCATTCATCATCGCTTCGAAAACTGCCCTGAAATTAAATTAAAACGAAATGAGGGAGTCTTCCTCCCAACGTGTGAGTCTTGGCAGAGCTACTCTCCACCTTGGTTTTCTATTTTTTCTTCTCCTCCCTCTCTTCCCCCCCCCCACCAAGCCCTAAATGTTATATAGGATAATTGAAATGAGAAACATGATTTGTAACTGGCTGCAGCAGGAGGCTGGGGGCTGCAGAGCGAGGGGATGGATATGGATGTGGATGTGTGTGTGTGTGCGCGCGCGCTGATGCCTCTGCATACAGAGTGTGTGTCTCTGTGGGTGAGTGTGTGTGTGTGTATTTCTGTCTCTCACCCTCGCCGTCAGGCAGGAGGAGCGAAGGACCAATCAGCGAGCCCGGTTTCATAAAAGCTGGGTTCTGATTGGTCAGGAGGGAAAGGGCATTGTGAACAAAGAAAAGTCCCTCTCAGGTAGGGCGGCGGAGCGCACCCGCTCCGCTCCGCTCCCCCGCCCCGCTGCCGCGGGGGCAGCGCCCCGTCCCCCGCCTCGGGCCGCCAGCGGGGGGACGGGCGCAGGCGCTAGTTTTTCTCCTCTCCCCCGTGTTTATTTTTTAAATTTTGTTTCTAGAAAGAAAGGAAGGTTCATGATGCTATCTGGTGCTCTCTTCTTCCAAAAACAATAAATCTGTTGAAGATATTAGGTTTTTTTTTTTTTTCCCTTAAAATAAAAAGCGGCTGCAACAAAAACACACTCAATGCAGTTAGAAGGAAAAGGTCAACTCCATCCAATACAGACCGTAAGTACGGTTGCGTGGTGTGTCTATAGCAATTAGAGGGGATTTTTTTTTTTTCCTCTGCAAAGGGGAGTGTTAAAGAGTTTTGGGAGTTGAGATAACTAGGGTATTTTTCTTCTGGGTTTTAAAAAGAAAAAAAATCCCACAAGCAGCATGAGTTATTTGAGGGAAATAAGGGTGAAAGCACTGTAGCCACACAAATCATACTTGACGGTGCACTCGGGGGGCGTTAAAAGCATAGCGCCTTTTTGGGGTTTTAAATAACCAAGGGGGGGAATAAAAGTGACACCATTACAGACAAGCCTGCGTACCCCCTCCCCCTCGGCCCCAGAGCCAGGCGCTCGTTAGGAGGAGTGACGGCGCAGCGACAGGTCCCGGCGGCACGGGAGGCATTTCTCCTGTCACACGCGAGGCTGGAGCTGGGGGGGTGGGATCGCCCGCTGCTCTTCGGTGCCTCAGCCGTCTTCCCTCCTCCGCCGGGGTCTCCGGCCGGCCGCCGCTCGCCTTCCCAAGGCGAAAGGAGGGCGAAGACCCCGAGGTAACGACACCCCCCCGCCGGGCCGGGCCGGCGGGAGGTGGCGGGGTGTTGTGAAGTGTTTGCCGCGGCACCGCCAGATCCCCTCGGCCGCAGAGGTGGCGGTGAGTGGCGGGGGCGAGAGGCAGACCTGGCGGGATGGCTCTCTGTCTGTCGCGGTGCGCTTTGTGTGCGTTCCGGACCCGGCCCGCCGCCACTGGCCGCCCTTGTCACCCATTTTTGTTCTCACGACAGCCAATGGAGCCCGCCAGTCTCACGTGACGCGGGCGCCTCAGCTGTAGCGGCACCGCCGCGCGCCTCGGGGGTTGGCGGCTGCTGGCGCGAGCGCCCCTCCTCCCCTTCCCCCTCCCCCGCCCGCCACCGGCAATTCATTACGGCTTTTAGCTTCCCATCGCCGGCTAATTAAAAATACTAAGCTAAAGCTCCGAGACGGTCTGACTTGGGGAGGGGGGGCAGGCAGGGGTAGGAGCAGACTGCGCGGTTTGCCGAGACAATGAGGTGGGAGCGATCTGTCCTGAGAAAAAGGTCGTCTGCTTCATCTCCTCGGACTCTAATTACTGAATTACTTACCGCATGACTGATTAGCCCAAGCTCCCAGGTTTTTCATTATTATTGTTGTGGGGTTTTTTTGGTGGTGTGTATTTTTTTTTTTTTTTGCCCCCCGAGACAGCAATTTGCAACTCTGATCTGTGCCTTTTTTTTTTTTTTTAAACTACTATTTTTAAAAGCGCTGATTTGAGGCGGGCGCGGGGAGGGGCGGGGGGGGGAAGAAACACTACGACGACGGGGACAGACACCCCCCTTCCCGAAATCTTTATCCCTTTGAAATTTTACTTCGTTTGAGAGCACGCTGTCCTTCCTCCACTCCAACAAAATGTTTTGATAACCGGTTTATCAGATCAGTGATTCCCCCCTCCCGCTCCTCCTCCTCTTCCTCGCCCCCCTTCTTCCCCCCCCCCTCCCCCCCCTTCCCGTTTCCCCTCAAGTTACTTCAAGAAATCAGATCTGTCAGGACGGGCGAAAAAAATGCCACTTCCCAACTAACAGGCGGAATCCAGCCCAGATTTTCAGTCCTTTCTTCTTCTTTTTTTCCTTCCTCCCTTTCACTAATTTATCCCGATGTTAGCACATTCTGTCTTCTAACACCCGGGCGCCTGTAGGTTTGTTTCATGGGATCATTACTTACTGATCAGGATGGCTCCCAGGTCCGGGGCTGAAGACGGAGTGTGAAGTTGGGGAAACGTTTTTTTTTTGTTTTGTTTTGTTTTAATTACTGTGATGATTATTACCTCTCGGTGCTTATTCAAGAAAAGCAAACAAACAAAAATCTGGTCCTTGATGCTTCAGTTCTGAATGTGAAATATTACCTACCAGCTGGTAAAGTTGTGAGGCTCAGCATTTTTTTTTTCTTTGAGCAAGGAGGAAAAAAAACCTAAACAAACAAAACAAGGACTTCTGATGCGTGTGCCAAAGTAGGGGGAGATATATTATTGACCGATTTATACTGGCTGAGATGATACTTGCTTTCTACTTCTTGATCACTTGCTCTTTAAGTAAAATGAGGCACAGAGTTGTTGCTGAGACGAGTGGGAACAGCATTTTGATTTGCTGGTTTAATTAAAAAATGATAAAAGGATTAAAGGTAAGCATTATGCATATATATGTATAAATATTTCGACAGTCGACTGTAAAAGGGAGAGATCCCTTTAAAAATCGTTTTAACTAAGCTTTGTCAAACACACACTCATTTGCGGTCACTGAGGCCACCTTGGTGCAGATCACTTAAAGTGTATGTCTTAATCAGTTTCCTGTACAGTCAGTAATACTATATTTAACAGACCTAACAATTGTGTGACCTAGGAGTACATTAGAACTGCTTTTAGAACTGTTATCTTGATAATATTTTTTTAAGAGAAAATAACTTTTTATAATTTTTTTCTTTTTCATTTTTAACCTATGGAGTTTAATATTTTCCAGTAAACATTTGTGCTTGTAGGTTATTGGTTTTTCACAGAAGCTGTATTGTGGCAAGGAAAATTAGGTTTCCCACTTCCCTTAGAACTCCCTCTCCCACCCCCCTCCCCTAAGAGATTAAGTGGAAGGAGGGTAAAAGATAATATAGGGGAGTCACAAAACTTCAAGAGTCTGGTTTAAAGCCACAAAATCCATGGAATGCAGTGAAGAGTGAATCTGTGTCCTTCCTTTACTCCCTTTTGTGCCTAGGTGGTGGTCCAAGGAGTTAGATTACAACACGTGCTCCAGCAGCTAGACACCACTTCTAAGACTGTATTTCCTAAGCTTTATGGATTTCAATCATGTAGTTATTTTTTTTTGAGGGGGGGGGGGCCATGTCTTTTTAAGAGAGATCATGGATATTGGTATACAACTAGGTTAAAGATGCTCACTATAAAAGCATGACTATTGCCTCCGGTTTAACCAACTTAAGAAAAAAACGTGGCAACGGTGAATGATTTCTCTCCCCCTACCTTGCCCCCTTTTTATTAGTTGCATCATATTCTTGTAATATCCAGATGAGAAATATTTGACTTTTCTTTTCCTCACAGGGCAAGGTGGACGTGGACTGCAGGTTGTGAACCTAGACACCCCTGGGGGAGGAAGACCAGAAGAGTTGAACTTAAGGAAGCCCAACGGAGATAAACGAATGTCCCCACATCTCCAAAGGAAAGTTCATCGGATTTTTACTCTAGAGATCTCATCTTCAGGATGTCATTGAACACTTCTACTGCAGGAAAAGGTGTGGATCCAAACGCAGTTGACACTTATGACAGTGGTGATGATTGGGAAATTGGTGTTGGGAATTTAATAATTGATTTGGACGCCGATTTGGAGAAGGACAGACAGAAATTTGAGATGAATAATTCTACTAATACCACCAGCAGCAGCAACACCAGCTCCAAGGATTGCGGGGGTCTGGCTTCCAGTGGGGCTAATGCTACCTCAGCTTTAGCTGATGGCCTAAAATTTACTTCTGTTCAGCCCTCAGCTCCCCAGGGGAATTCCTCTCACAAAGAGACTAGCAAATCAAAAATGAAAAGGAGTAAAACTTCTAAGGATGCTAATAAATCTCTGCCTTCTGCTGCCTTGTATGGGATTCCTGAGATCAGCAGTGCTGGCAAGAGACAGGAAGTCCAAGGGCGCCCTGGAGAGGCAACTGGCATGAATTCAGCACTGGGTCAAAGCATGAGCAGTAACCCAAACGGCAATAATAACACCACCAGCAACAACACCACCATTGCCTCTTGTGGGAAAAACAAAGAGGAGAAACCAGGCAAAGCCCTGGGCAGCAGAGGCTCCAAGCGGGATAAGGATGCGGGAAAATCCAGGAAGGACAAGCAGCATGACCTGCAGCAGGGCCACCCCAATGGCAGTGGGACTGGCAGCAGCCAAGCTCCCCCTGGTCACCTCTATGGGTTCGGGGCCAAGGGAGGTGGCGGTGGAAACAGCAGCCCCTTCCACTGCACCTCTTCTGCCGTGGGGGAGGTGAGCAAAAGTACCCCGGATTCAGGGTTAATGGGGAACTCTGTTTTGGTAAAGAAGGAAGAGGAGGAGGAGGAGAGCCACAGGCGAATCAAGAAATTGAAAACAGAAAAGGTAGGACAATGTTCCTCTCCACCTCTTCTCTTCTGTGTCTCCCTGAGTCTATAATAAATGTCCCATGTCTGTAATAAATGTCCCACAACTGTGTGTTTGGCTCCTGTGTTTTTCTCTCTGCTGTGTATTGTGAGATTTGTTCTTCCTCTTTCTCTTAAAAAAAAAAAAACCAAAACAAACAGCCAACCCTGAGACCTCTTGCCTAGACAGAAGACACCATGTTTTCAGTGTACTGTTCTTCATATGATTTCCCCTCCCTGTTCTTGGATCTGGAGAACATTTCTGTCTTGTCTGTTCCTTTTGATTGCACTCACCCAGAAGGACAAACCCTGAGGTGACCCTGACTGAGCTGTCCCTGTTTTTAGCAGGGAGCAGCTGTGTTGGTACCAGTGGGATGGCACGTGTTTGCAGGCTGGAGGTCTGTCTGTTTGCCTGCAGGGTGTGTGGCTCAGGCTCCAGGAGCAGCAGGTCTTGTATGTGGTGACATTTTTCCATAACACTGATGGGCAGTTGTGGGCATTCCTCTCCCAAAGTCTAAAGGGACCCTTCTCCTCTGACCTATGGTCTGGAGTTGAGATTGTACTTGAGGGGGAAAATGGGAGGCATCAGCAGAGACCCAGGCTCCGCAGTTGTGCTTCATGAAGACACAGAATGGGGGTTTCTCATACTGGGGGCTCTGGTGGCACAGCAGCCCAAAGTCCCCAGAAGCTGGTGTGGAGAACTGTGAGGAAGGAGCCAGGAGACAGGCCATGCCTCCCATCCTCCTAGCAGGAGGAGGCTGGGAGGAGGGGAACACACCTTGTGCTGAGATGCCTGTGTGCAAAAGAGCTTTTGGACCAGAGGAGAGCAGTTTGTCTCCTGGCTGGGGGAGCTTTCCTATTTGAGCCCTGCTGGCTCTTGGGTGTGAACTACTCATTTGTTGAGTGGTTGAAATGTATGAAAGAAATCCGATGGGGGTGTGTGTTTTTCTTCCTTTCTGTTATGTTATGAAGGATGCTTTGTGTAGAAATAGATGGCCATGGCTCTGTTCTTTGAGAAGGGTGGAGGGAGAGCCTGGCTTATGTTAACCGCCGGTTCAATGCGGTTCTGGTGTTGTGGGAATTGTTCTGTCTGTAGGACAGAAGGCGTCTTCTGGGGGGCCTGGGGGGCCAGCGCTGGCCCTGTATTACAAGTCTGATTAATTCTACAGGTTGTTTAACAAAGGTAATCTGGTCTGCCTGAAAAATAAAGCAAACCAACACCCCGGCAAATGAACAGTCTTAGGGTGTTAGGTTGTGACTTTATTGTCAGCTGTTGGTCTTAAATTGCCTGCTTTTACAACTTCCCTGAGTGAATGTTTAGCAATGGGAAAACTTTTGGGTCGGTGTTGACTGTATGGTCTGCAAGTGTCTGGGAGGGCTGAAGATCTTGGGTTATGTCTTTTTATGACCAGTTACCAGCTTTTTTGTATTTCAGTCATGTTGAACCTTTTGTAATATTTAAATCGACTGGAGGGTTAGATTTGGGTGTTTGTGACATCAGGTATTTTTTAAACTGGAAGATAATTTCAAGGGCTTCTGTTCAAGGCAAGGAACAAATTAAATTTTGTATTGTATGCATATGATTGCTTTTAAGATATCTGTGGATGAATTTGAATGAGCCTTGTGACCTTTTCTAAATGCAGATGAGAAAGCCAGATTGCTGTAATTCATGTGTTCATGAATTCATATGTTTGCACGTTGATTTATGAAAGTTCTGTTAGCGGCAGAAGGGTGTCCTAAAATCTCATGGTCTCTTTATTAACTTAGTACAGTAGGCATTTACTTCTGTTGCCAATAGTCTTCAAATTGCAGTTCTCTAATCTGTTTTAACTATCTAGATAAATTGCCCTAATCCGGTCTTCACAATGGCTGTGGTTAAAGAGTCAGAGCCATTTGATTGGATTCAGTGGCTGCCTGGAATGTGGGAGGTACTGCCCTTTTGCAACCTCCTTAGCCTTTTAATCTCTCAGCCAAATGTTCACATTCAACAATTTTGTTTAGCTGGCAATCTGAACATTTCAGTATCTCAAAGGCTGCTGTCATGGCAACAAAGATTAGAGGGTGGTGTGGTTTCTGCCGTTTTTGTGTTCTTTTTACTCTCTAGTCACACAGGAAATTGTATGAGGAATCCATATACATGCGAGTCATCTTGCGTGCAAAGTAAATCGGATGGCATGCAAAATTCAGAGCAAACATGTATGGAGTGGTTCAGAGACAGTGGTACACTTTGTGTTGTAGTTGTTGCTTCAGGAAGAGGTTTGAAGCTTGCATTTCCAGTAGCAGCCACTGCTGTTGGCACACACCGACTTGAGTATGGGCTTCTCACACCAGAGTCCTGCAGTGTTTGCCATTGTCTGGCACAATGGTCTGCTTGCTTGCTGTCTTAAATAACATCCCTTAGCATTTCTCTTTCTAAAGAATGTTCCGTTATAGACATACAACAACAGCAGTAATAATAATTAATAATAATAATAGCATCTTGTGCTGACAATGGTTGCAGCCTTAAGTGCAGCCTGTGGTACTATCAATGAAATTTAAGTATTTTGCGTTTGTTGTTCTGGCTTTTTTCACAAATGTTTAATAATAGAAACATTTTTTTTTTCTTAAGGGTTTTGTATTGGTTAAGTGTTCTTCCTTTGACTGTTTAGACGCTAGAACCCATATGCTATGCTTGCACAAAGCACCTCGTGTCTGTAGATAATTACATAATTTTCAAGCCTGCATGTTAAAATCAATTTCCAGTTAGCTTAATGTTATGAAAGACTCGTCTCATGAATTTTGATGTTTCCCCTTTATATACAAACGAGTTCATACCTGCTTTTTCAAAATCTACAGGTTTTTGTATGTGGTGTGGAATATAATATTGCATTTGTTTACTATTTGTGAAAAGCTTAGAGCAGATTCCCAGGAGTTGTAGTCATAGTTTAGCATTCACAGCATGCTTCAGTGTCTATTTTTGGTCTATTTAATCTGTTTCCTTGCTGCAGAAAGTCATGTGAAACATGATAAATTGGATCTTATGGAGCCTAATTAAATCAATGACTGTGTTCTTCTGGCTCTTTTATGCAGAAACCGCAAGTATGTTGTAAAAGTTGCCACTCCCCTAATGTGTGGATAAAGTCAAAGTATGCTGTAATTCTAAGATGTTTGAGCTATATTCGTGCAGCCTATTTTGTGGTTAAGCCACCAGTGACATGTCTGAATAAGTAGCTTTGACAGGTAGGCTAACCACTCCTAAGACTTCTTGTGTTAAAACCTGTCTCCATTTTCCATTTCTCATCCATACTGTTTTTAGCAGTTACTGACTGTCAGCATGAACTCTTTGTTTTGGCTGGTTTTTTTTTGTATTTTTAACAGCTGTTACATTGAAAAGTGTTCAGAGTACCTAGAAGAATTTGCTTTGGTGTGTTGTAGGGAGATTTTGGGATTCATTCAGTCAGAATTTACTCATGAGATATGTGAAAATTGTATTTGGCATGTGAACATAATACAGAAGATACAAAGCTATAATCAGAGGTGTCTAGTAGCAGTTTTTAAATGAATCAGTCTAGTGATGTTCCAGGATTGAATTTTTCTCTTGTATTAGCTTATTTCTTGTCATTAAAACTGAATTTCACATCTGAAAATTGTCTGCAGCAAAGTAACGCGTTGGCTGGTATTGTTTATTTTGTCTTCCTCTCCCTCCCCCTCCAGTAGCAGAATTGAAGGTGTTTTATACTTATCAGGAAACTCTGTGTGCATTTTACCTATTGATGTAAATCATTTAACTACATGCTTTGATTAATGATGTTATGGAGATATGCTTTTCATGTACTTTTTTTTGCTGGCCTTGGGTGTAGTTTATTCACTGTGAAAAAAAAAAAGGGCACGGAGGTCACTTGCTGTAATTAAAGAACAAAGTCTATTGTTGTTTGACAGCAAACTGTTTTGAAAGCTACATAAAGGATTTAGCTGTTAAAAACATTGATAACTATGGGTGTCTAACAATAAGCACAGCTCAAGGTTCTTCAAGTTCTGTAGTGCTGTCTAGTAGTGTGACGAAGCTTTTCGAGCTGGGTGAAGAGGTGCTGCCCTTTTGCCGAGGAAAGCTTTCCATGTGAACCTGCTGACCTCTGCCAATATGTACGACTAGGTCTGCTATGGAATTCCTGTCCAAAGCAAGAGTTAGTGCAGCACGATGGAAACTGGTCTAGAACATTTATAAAATAAAGTAGGGAAGTCGATAACCTTATTCTGATCTGCTGGAAAGGCAATTTCACTTTTTTTTTTTCCACTTTTTTTTTCAGTAATTTTACAATTTTAATAACTTCGTAAATACCCAGTAAAAAGGAAAGGATTGATTGTCCAGATGTCATGAGGTTAACCATGTTCTCCATGTTAAAGGGCTTTCCTGCAAGACTGCTTTAATTATAGCTATATAAAGACTTGTTTTTCCAAAGTAGCTTTTTATAGTCCAATAAATGAAATGTATGTTAAAAGTGCTAAGCAAAATCTCCCGTAACCATAGAGGTGTTCAATAACCAGATTCAAGTAACATGGAAAGTACCATCTGTTCCTAGTTTTCAGCATAAAACCAGGAATTGAATGGCTGAGATTTGCTCATACTTTTCTGACTCTTTTTTTATTATCATTATAATTATTTTTAAAAGTTCACCTGGCACTTTATGGAAGCTTTCTGAAATGCAATAATACAGAAGAAACTGTGAAAACATGTGTTTGTACATACAGTTAACCAGTTCCACCTTCATTTAAAGAGATTTCCAGAAGCTCAGTCATTGAAGAATTTCTAATAGTGAATCACCTCCTGCAGGCAAACACAATAAGGGTCAGTTCTTCAATGGTCTTACTATTTAGGTAGAACCTGAATTATTCTGTCATTTTTTCCCTAAGAGGTAAAAAAAAAAGTCTACGAAGGGATAACTTTAGCAAGCTCTTATCAGTCACTTAATTGCATATGATAAAACTATTGACTAAAATTTTCCATGAAGAGACTTTTCTGCTCTTCAGAAAAGTATTCTAGAATTGTTGATAGGAGGAAAATTACTCTTCTAAAAGAAACTTTAAGTTCTGAACTGTTAGGCAATGAAATCCTTGGCTGCAGCCTATGAGTCCTGGATAAAACGCCATCCGGCCTTTGTTTGAGGTCTTTTACTGAAGCTAATGACTGGTCTTGTGCCGCCCTGAGATAAATGACATTATCTCTGAGTGGTCTGACAGGAAACAGACATGTTAATGATGAAGCTGCGGGGAGGATCTGCTGCCGCTCTGACAAAAGAGTAAAGCTTGGACCCCTGGTTGTGATCATTAACACATAATGCATTCCAGCTTCTCCTGCCAGGGCCTTGATAATTGGAAAGCTATTTTATCGACAACAACGTAAATCATAAATCCGAAATGTGCAGTTTTTCTTGCATGCTAAAACTCGTGCTGCCTTTTTTTTTTCTTCTCCCCTCCCCCATAGGAAATTAACACTCTAGTTTTTAAAAGGTATCTGTAGGCTCCAGAGTACTGACGTTTGTGACAGATTGTGCGGCCTGCTTTCTGTTAATTGGACACATCCTTTGCATGTTGAATGCAGGTTCCCCTTTATTTGCTCTGCTTATCCATGGGATTTGCATTTGTAAAAGTACGCTAAATGCTGTTAATTCAGTGAGAGCCAGCTTTGTAAAACAGGTGTATTCAAAAAAACCCAACAATACACAAATGTGAAAATTATGTTCCCCCTAGTTAAAAGACTGTTGAGAGTAGGTGGCAGAGTGGAACATCATGGTACCCATCATCAGTTGAAAATTTGACATTGTACAGAACTACGCGGATCTGCTTCTGTTTCTCCCTTATGCCACTTTGCTGCACATGCCAGAAAACCTACCATCAGTTGGTACCTGCTGGCCTGATGGATGGTGGTCCCAGGACCTTGTCTATACTGCTAAACTGGATATATCAATAACTGGATCTCAGGACACTTACGTGTGTCCTTCTCACTGCCCAGGCCGCCTCGAGACTGTTGCAATTGAGAACTAGACTGCATGCATCCACTTGTTAAAATACATTGGACAGGTAGGAGAGCAGGTGTCTGAGATATCCCAAAAGAAGTGTCTGGTATGAGGTTAATAATGAGCATGAGATTATATCTGGGCAGCCTTTTCTCCCCTCTGAAGCCTCTCAGATTACACATGTGTCTAAGAACCACACACAGGATTAAAGGTCAACAAACATAATCTGTGAAACAGTAGATGAGAAGACTTGCCTGAAGAGAGGGCATAAAGAGATGGAGTTGGAGGACATAAACCAGGTATGCTTAGGATTACAATTTCCTTCAAAATGCCCAGTGTGTCAGCAGTATCTTGACAGCCTATGTATGCTTGTTTACCCCTGGAGCCACAGTCTTGGTTGTAATGCTCTTTTCGAAGCATTCTTTTTACTTACTTAGAGTAAAAGAGTAGGAAAAAAAATAATCTGTGTTTCTACACTTTTTACACAGGTTTATTGGTACATGTGGTATCTGAGCATCTTTTTACATGAATCATCAGGAATAATGGTGACAGAAATACCAATGCTTCTGCAATCAGAAACATCACGTTTACTTCTGTTTTGGATAAAGACATGTATTTTGGATTTCCATCACCTGCCCTTGAAAAAAGGGTGGATTACTTCCGCAGCTACTTAGGCAGCTTTGTGTCATTGCCACACATTCAGTATTTCTCAGATGTAGTACTCGTTGAATGGCTTGTCAGCTACGTGTTCCAGATTTGTTCCATGGTATGTAATTGAGATTGCTGAATATAACCAAGTTTTAGAGAATGTGCCTTGCTCTGAGGTAAAATAGTTCATACAGATGATCCAACAACCAGGTTATTCTTTATGTAATATGCTTAGCCCTGTACCAGCCTTATATTGTACTTCTATAATGTTCTAAGATATGTGGTGATACGTCACTGTGTTTACTGAAAGGCTGGAGTGACTTCTTAATTGTGCTTTATTTCTTACAACAGAAATACATCGTCCCTTGAGTCCTCAGATAGGGTCATCATACCCATGAATCTGTGGATGCAGTTACTTCAGCTGAAGGGCTGTCCATAGTTTTGCTAAAAACTACTGCTTGTTTTAGTGTGTTTACATGTCAAGGTGGTGAGACACTGGAACAGGTTGCCCAGAGAAGCTGTGGATGCCCCCTCCCTTAAAGTGTTCAAGGCCAGGCTGGATGAGGCTTTGAGCAACCTGGTCTAGTGGAAGGTGTCTCTGCTCATGGCAGGAGCATTGGAACTAGATGATCTTTAAGATCCCTTCCAACATAAACCATTCTATGATTCTATGATTTTTATTTCTTAATAATAAACACAGAAAATATATTGGTTTTTTTTTTAAAAAAAAAAAAAGGTCTGTATATAACATTCCCTTTTGGGTGAAAGACAGCAAAATAGTGTTCCATGAAAATTTCTGATGATGACATGATTACAAAAAATAAACAGCTTTTTAAAATTTAGAGAAGTTAGTTTATATTCCCCTCCCCCTCCCCCCTTCCTAATTTTATGAACTTTTTTTCTTTTCTCCTTTTTGCATGAGTATTTCTGCCCAGTGAAACTATCTTGTGATGCAGTGTTTTGCCAAAGTACAAAATAACACAAGTTATCGTTTTTTAATTTGCTTAAAAATATATTTGAAATTAGATAATTTGCATAAAGATAATTACCAGTTTTCATAGTGGGACTTGAGAGGTTTTCTTAAAATAATATTTTAAATGACAAGATATAAAAAAAAATAATTATTATTACAATCTTAAATTAAAACCACAATTTACTGCAGGCTGTGAGTAACCATTTGAGCAAATATAAAAAATCAGACTATGAATTTTGGTTGTGCAGTAGCCAGGGTTTCGGCAAGCGCTCTTTATTGCATTTTCTGTTTTAATTCTGACTAAATGGTCTTGGCAATTGGAACAAAGCCTTTACATTTGAATGAAAGCTTGTAAATCTATTCAGAGTAACTTGACAGACAAGCAACTTCTTTGTAATTTTTTTCCCTTTTTTTTGAAAAAGCTGAGAGAAAATTCAAGGGGGTGGGAATTGGTAGTTTCTTCCAGTGCCAATGTTTGCATGTACAAGTACACATACACAATATATATTCTTATATATAAGACTACTTGATTAAACAACTTAAGTGAGCCCATACAGTAAGTTGCATGCAATGAAATAGGATCAATGACTGTATATGTAGGTTTTCCAGCTCTAGGGTAGCTATGGTGTTGATTAATTTTTCTGAAATCTTATGCCAACACTGTGAGTAATAAAGTTGCATTTTAGTAGCTGAAGTTTATAATAAGCTTGCTTTTCCAGTAAGTTGGCAAATACTACTAAAATCTCAAAACAAAGGGATCAAATTTTCTAGCATCTACCTGTAATGTCCACTGAGGCTATTCAGATCAAAGCCATTATGAGCTAAGTGTAGAGCTCTTGATTTCAGTAATTTTTAAGTGAAGATGTGATATGTTGAATTATATGTCCTTAGTGATAAATCTTCCTTAATCATTTTAATGTACTAATCTTCCAAAAAAATAAATACTGAACATTTGATTCCTTTATCTTCTCTCATCTTCCTCTCCCAGTTTTTGAGTCTTCCTAGCCTAAATCTTATTCCTGGGCACAAACCCAGCTTGGCTGAGGTATTTCTGCCTCCTGAGAATCTCCACCAAATAATAACCTAAGAAAGATGTCCTCACGGGATGTTTGAAGCATATGCCAATACTGGCATGTGAATGCAGTTTTTGCTGTCAAAAGAGCAAACTGAAATCTATTGATTGTGGTTACTTGGTGTTTTCAAAACACTGATATTCTAGTTGTTGAATTGTCTTATCATGTTAAGCAGGAAGCAGATGGCATTACGCCACAGAAATGTATTTTTACTTAAAGGAACTTTGGAGGTTTTGCTGTGTTTTCTTTTCCTCTTATTTCCCTGATGGCTTCTTTTTATTGAAGAGTAACATGAGGAGACCTGGTAGCAATTTTATTGCTTTCCCATAACAGTTTGAAAAAATAGCTTAATCTTGGGTTGCCAGTCAAGTTTCTACGAGTCAGCTTGATTCTGTTTTTTATCATGTGGCAGTGAAATATAAAAAGTATATGTTTGTAGTTTGCCCTCAGAAACTGGCCCTTTTTTCATGCTTCAGTTAGCAACAGAAGACTAAGCTCCAATTGGTCACACTTTTGTAAACTCCTAGAGCTCGCTTTCTTCATTCTGATAAAAGAAAGCGCCAAGTTTAGGCTCAGTTTCCCAGGAAATTTGGAGGCACATCTGGCCTCTTTAGCTGTGTGCGCTAGACAGTTTGATTTTGCACACATTCAATGGCATTAGTCATTGAATTTGTTCAGCGGTTTAGTTAAGTCCACACACACCCCCAAACATAAATTCACACTATGTGAAACACCACCTTTATTGATGAGTTTCAGTGATGCTGTGCTGAGCTATAGTAGAAATATGTCTGTTACAGGAGAGGTACCAAAGGAGTCTGTTACATAAGAATATATGTTATAGTTTTCACGGCTTCCCTCAACCCCTAAGAAGAGTGAAAAGCAACTTGTAATCCTCTTTCTCCTAGCGTATAGGGCCAGACCAAATTATTTTTGGATTTCCTACCACCTCCTTGGCTGATTTCTGTGCATGGCTTATGTTAAAAGCAACAATAATGTTTTGAATTGGATGGGTTTGGTCTTCGGGTTTTCATTCTTTGTGGAGAACTGTTTATTTGTGTGTGGTTCACCACACTACATGGATAGTACTATCAAATCTGCCTTATTATAGGCTTGTAGCAGTGGAGTAATGGCAGTAGTTGCATTCATGTTCTTGCCAAATCTTCCTTTTTGAAGGAGGGAAATGAAACTAGATCTATATCTCTGTGACAAAAGGTAATAGATGCAAATATGGTTAGAAATGGACCTCATTACTCAGCTGAACTTTGTTTTGCTGCTAGGAGTTTTAAATCTGATTTAGTAAATGTCCAGGGAGATGTTAACTTAGCTTGCACTGATGTTAAGGATGTAATATTCCAGGAGTATTTCTGGATATACTGAACATATTTGACATAAAGTTTTGCTGATTATTTTTTGTCCTGAGTTTAAGGTTAGACAATATATGTTGAATTGCACTGGAGTTGAGGAATTTGAAGGAAAACTACTTCTGCAGTTTGAGGACAATGAAGGTAGTTTTTCCACACACAGTGTTACTAAAGAACTAAATTTGCGTTCGTACTCACTTCAGCCACTAATAAGGTGCAGTGTCATGTGATAGTGTTACTAGTTGCTGTTTAAGGACAAGATTGTATGCATGTATGTGTATACACTCATCCGTATGGGGGAGGTGTACGTCTATATACACACACACAGAGGAGAGAAGAACTGCTACTGTTTTATAAATACAGCAACTGAGTTTTGGCTAATAGTCTATATTTACATTTCATGTCCAGATCCTTTAACAATCTTTCCTGTGATGCCAAACACTGAAGGAGAAATCTAGCAGCTGTTTCCATTATGGCATTGGTATATTAGCCTCTATGCTATTTTCATTTTTGTATTCCACTCCAACCTTTCCTAATCACCCTCAAAAAAGGATTTTTTCCTCCTGCCTCCAATTTATCTGTCTACGGGGTTCTGTGTTATTCTCAGCTTTAAAAATATAAAATCTGTGTGATTTTTTTTTTTCTTTTAAGAGCTTAATGCTTTGACTCTTGCTCACAGTGAGCGAGGGCTTACAGCCCTTTCTCAACTCAAGTAAGTAGTTCATTGCATTATGTCTGTGTAAGCCCTACTTGAGATGAGGCCAGGTTACAAAACAGGACACAGTATGACCAATTTGATTATTCTTGTAACAGCTTGAGCCACTGTGTGATTTATATTTTTTGCACACAGTGATTTTTTCATTCTTACTCTTTCCTTCACCATCTCTCTGAAAATAATAGTTTCATGGCTATATGCTGTTATTGCTGAGATATGACTGAAAACTGCATGCAGTACAGTGAAGCACATTCATTTTCATCTAGTACCCGTTTATTGCCTTGAGCACTGTAAATCTGTCAGCTCTTCACGATGCTTTCACCTCTTTCTTCATTTGCTCCAGCTTCTAGTTTGACAATGTTCCCCTGAGGCAGAATTCTAATCTGCTTCCAATTAGTTGCAAAATGTGACTCAAATTTCCACATTATGGCTGCTGGTTTACTTGCACGCACAAATCTAGAAACAAATTAATGCTCTTGAATATTTATTTTTCAGCTTTCAGATTTACTCTAGGAGGAAAAGTTGCCAACTATTTTCAAAGTGCTTCCCAGATTTACATTTTTCCTCAAGCTGTAATGTTTACTATAGGTATATAATGCCTCTTACTGCTTAGTTTTTACAAAATGTTTTCAGTCAATAATTATTGAAGATACATTTCATATGGATAAATTTGAAAAATGAACAATACTTAAAGTTAAAGTTTGGTTGTGATTGCTGTGCTAATTCAGGATACGAGGCATTCTTCTCCCCTTAGTGCAACTTTTTTTTTTTTTTTAAACCTTGAAGTAGTTTTTCAGGACAAATGTACTTATCTGCCACCTGTCTGGCTGCCACCTATTATCTGCAAATCCAGAAATTGTCATTTGGCTGGGAGGAGGGAGACAGAGACTCATTTGGTCTCTGTCGGTTTGTGTGTGTCTCTTTGTGTGTGTCTGTACTCACGTGTGCATGCATATACATGAATACATGGCTGTACCATTAAAATAACTTATATAAATTGAGTTTACAGGATTCTCCTGTAGTGTTCATATTTCTATGAGCAGTTGCAGTGGGAATGTGGCCTTTACTTTTGTATTAATTGGAGAAGAAATGAAATTTTGAGTGTAAAGTGTGGAAATCTAAACTAAAACACAGTGGACTCAAAACCCAAGTGGGACTCTGAAGTTCAGTCCTTGTTCAGGCAAAACTGACATCAGAGGCTCCATGACAATTCTGCTTTATTGCCGGTCCACTTCAATGCCTTATGTCTATAGTTGCCTATATGGAGAAACACAATCCATTTAATTAAAATATACTGTAGCGAAATGTATAGGTGCAAATCTTCAGAACAGTTTAGCACTCTGCAGCTTGGCAGATTGATGTCAGCAGCCATAATAAACTTTAAATAGGCTTGCAGAATTTCATTGAAAGTATATTGCTGAGGTTGATGCTACTCAGTACCTGTCATTTCTAAATGAGATTTACACGTGTAAATTTAGCTTTTCATTAACAGTAATTCTTTTATTTATAGACACATTTTAAAAACCATTTTATTATCTTTACCATCCCACATTGAGGTGGTAGCCTGCTAGCCCCATGTTGTACATGTGAGCATCTGAATGAAGGTGAGCACAGGATGTTCATAGTCCTTAGGAACTTATTTTACACCAAGAACAAAAATGTAAAAATAGAGATAAAGGAAAATTACCTTGATGTTACTTTGTTTTCTCTTGGGCCTTGAGCGACTCTTTAACTGCAGAGTTGAGAAAACTAATATGTTATTTATTTCTCTAAAGGTTTCGCTTGCTTTAGTAGACTCCTGTGATTCATAATATCATTTTATAAGGAAACAGTATTTGCAAGTATTGTGAAATGCTGCAGCAGCATGACTTTTTTTTTCCCTCATACAACATCAGTCTTTGAGGTTCAGCTCTGTAGCCGTGATGAATTGGAGTTTCTGTGATTGTCAGTTGTTGAGAAAGAATTACACAATTAAAATGTGAGTGAAATGCATGTATTTGTAGCTTACAACAACTGACGTAGATATCCACAGTGTTTAACCAGGCCAGCACATAAAAACACTCCCACATATCCACACATATGTGTACACGTACACACACAACTACACATTATTAATTTTTCAGGCAAAGCCACAGTGCTTGAGAGAAGCTTTAAATGCTTTTGTTGATATCTTATAGTTTTATAAACTCTAAATGAGCTTATTGCCTTTTAACCATTGCTAAATAATAGAAGAACCTATGAGCCTCCACATTGGACAGCAGCCAAGCAACCAAAGGGGGGAAGGGGAAAAAAAAAAAAAAACCAACCTGAATGGTTTAATTGTAGAGCAAATCATTTGTTTACAGATTAAGACCTATTTGGTAGCCAAAATCCTATGGACAAGTAGATGAAAGAACGAGGCACTAAGGTACAGGAAATGAGCTTTATATTTTGTGACTAAGTCCTGCTATTTTTGCCTGCTCCTAAAGCAGAGGCTGCTGAGCAAAGTCTACGTATTAAGTAGGAACAAAAGGGTGGGAGAAGGGAAGTGTTGGTGCGCTTTAGACTCTGACAGGAACCTGACAACTGGAGCAGCTTCCAGCTAAGGGGCACCAGTCGGTGGCAAGAAGAGCTGCCCTATTTTGTTTTCCATCTGAATGGGGTGGGGGAGAAATGCCTCTGTTAATGTGAACAAACATAATACATTTTCTTTAGCATCTCTCCCTGAAACGCAGTTTGGCTTGCTCACAAGACCTTTTTTCCTTCCCTCCCCCACCCGTCTTTCTCCTCTCTCATTTTCAAGAGCAATATTTTAAAATGAGCCTTTGTTTCAATATCATAATTAATTAGTTGGCAGTTCAAATGGTTAAGAAGTGCTTCTGGTTCCAGCTTTATTGTTGTACAACTTTTTTTTTTTTTTTTTTAAAGACCCACTTACTGGTCTTAATTTGAAGGTATCATTTTCATGAGTCATTGGTTTAAAGATGGAAGTCAAAAAAGCATTATAGCAGAAGTGGAAGTAACCTCTATGGTAAAGGTTGTTTAAGTTTCTTCATTTAAACCTTTTTCAGTTATTTACAGCGTTTCAGATCTTTCAGCTTTTGAGTTGAATTTTCTGTGACTTCTTTACTGTCGTTTCCTCACCATCATTGCCATGAAAATGAATTTACAAAGTCTGAATAGGGAAAATATATATTGGGGGGGGTGGGAAGGTAATGGAAAATAAAAGATTTTATTTATACAGAACATCCCTGCTGCCAGTAGCTTGGTAGACAAAGCCTTCTTGGAAAATGTGTCATTGGCTTTTATTTGATCAGATTATACACCTTCTGAATAACATGTTTGGCCTATGTAAAACTGTCTATGAATATTCCATTTTCCATCTTCAGTGGCCATAGTAACTTTGCATGAGAGAGAGTTTGGCATAGCTGAGTTTGGCAATTTGTGTCTGGTCATCTGGAGTCATTATAAAATATGCTATTAGTTTGATCTCCTTTATAACAAAATGGACCTTGAGGGTTTTTTTATTCCTTTGATTAGTGGCACATTTATTGATTGAAAATATTACTCTCTCAAATAATGGTCTAAAAAATAGTAGTAAACTGAACAAGAATATTCTTCTTAATAGTGCATTTTTTTCTCTATATTTAGCTTCCACTGTATTTCCTTATCCAGAGAATGAGAGATAATACATGGTGAGGTACATGTAGTTGTATTCCCAAATAACAGGACACTTCACCCACTGCATTTAGAGGCAGAATCTGGTTGCTCTGAAATGAGTAGCAATATTAGCTACCTAATATCTCTGCAAGATGATGCCTTGGAAGTTATGTAAGAATTGTGTCTCTGCAGTCTAATTATATGCATATTTGTGTACATTTATGTCCTATTGTTTTCTCCTTAGGCAGTGAAATGGCTATTTCTGTTGGAACAT
Organism: Caprimulgus europaeus; assembly: GCA_907165065.1. The sequence goes on from OU015527.1 coordinate 17,638,510, forward strand.
TAAACCAGTCTGTTATCTGATATCTGTTAGGTAAAATGAGTGTTGACATCATATTTCAAGTACTTGAAAGCAGTGTTCTAAGTGACCCTTAAAGAACTTAACTTTACATTATGTTCTAGTATTGTGATTTTGTTCACAGTGTACTTCAGAGCTTGTGTAATGTGACTGGCAAAGCTACAAAGCAGGTATGTAATAGGAAATTTGCAACAGGAAATTTTAAGGCATAGACTCCAAATGGTAATATTTTTTTTCTCTCTACTTACAAGTATATAATTTAATTGTTGTTACTACTTCTAACAGAAACACGGATGGCCTTCAGACTGCAGGTTAAAAATGAATTGAATTAATGGGTGAAATTTCAAAAATTCTTGAGACAAAATTATTCTTTTTTGTGACTACGTGAGGCTTAACTATCAGTAGACAAATTTGCTCAAGGCTAAGTGCTCAATTTTTAATCAATGTAGTGAAGTATGTAATAGAAAGTTAAGGGGTTTATTTATCAGTAGTGCCATATCCAAATGCTTGATAGACTTAATTAACTTTTCTGTCTCCTTGGTAGAGTAAAAAAAAAATATTGTCCTGATTATGGGTCTTGGTAAATTCAAAAGGAAATTTGCATTCTAAATGAACAATTTAAGATCAAGAAATTATTTCATCTCAGTATTTTCCAAAATCTGATACAGGCTTAGTTTGATTTTTGTTGTTGTTGTACTGGAGGCCAGGAGCTGGTAAAATTCTGAGAAAAGGGAGTAACTGATGTGATTTTAAGTCAGTAAGATAAAATAGCTCTGGATAATAGTTATCATGGCATAACAGCTCCTCTTTCTTATGATTTGTATTTATCAACTTTTAATTCTTTCAAGAAAAGCCATGCAAATATAATACTGCATTCAAAGTTGAGTGGGGGTGAGTTGTTTAACCTGCACTAACCAGTTTTCAGTATCTTGCAGGAGACAAGCCTTTGATAACTGTTTAAATACCAAAGTCAGAGTATATTTTTCTCTCCTATTTGGCCTGCGTTTGTATGTCCCATGGATGTTTTTGATCTAATCTTGCCTCTATTGCACAAAGGAGTCACTGTATTTACTTACTTTTGAGAATAAAAACCAGCTCCACATATGAGGAGTTGGGACACCTTTGTTGTTCATTGTTATACTTGCAGTATTTTCAGTTTTTTGACTTAGAGAAGGTAATCTGATCTGAAAGTCAGTGTATCACATTTTCCTGGTAATTAGGCTAATTTGTTTTAGTCATTACTAAATTTGTAAAGCTTTTGCTGAGAGACGAGGCTATGAGAAGGGACAAAATATTAGTTAGTTTGAGATTAATTTACTCTCCTTTTAAATTACAATTTCATTTAAAAATAAACTTGTAGACTACTTTAGAGTTGTATTACTGCATTCGTTGGCTTGCTGTATGAGAGCAAAGAATCATTACAAGTCCTTTGAGTAGGGAAATGGAATTTCTTTGATTTGGTTTAAGTCAGGCTGCCCTTGGAGGAGCTAGTACCTCCAAAACTAACTCCTCTTAGAGCACTACAGAAATTCTTTGATACCTTTATGGGTTTGCCATTGTGGAAGCAGGCTATGGTAAATCTTGTTTTCTTGATTTCTGGACACAAAAGTTCATGGTTTTGCTCAGTTCTCTCAGAAAACATTTTGCACAGCTGATTTACAAAAGAGTGTCTGCAGATATCTTGCCTGTACTGTAGTCTTTGCATTTGGATGTATAGTAAAGGTATATCTGTGAAAGGGGTGTGAGTGGAGCAGTGCCAGGACAAAAGTGGTAGCTGGTGGCCATAGTGTGCCTCAGCCTGCAGGTATCAGTGGAACAGTTCTGTTAGGTTTCTGAAAATGGAACTCAAGCTGTCATCCCATGTGGGCTCCTAGCAGTATCTACCCAGAATCAATCATCACTCATTGCTGATGAGTACTTTCTTATTTTCCCTCCTTATTTTCTACAGGGTAGGCCATTTCATAGCCTGATTCTGTTAAAAAAAAAAAAAAAAAAATATCCAGGTGATGGCAATAATGTGCTTGTGCCAACCCAGCATCTAACTTGGTGGGGTTAAGCGGGCAGTGTGGTGGGACAGGCAGTGATCTCCAAACCAGGTACGGTGGGGCTGGTGATGGTGATGGGTTAGGTAACTGATTCAGTTTAGTTCAGTTGCAACTGTAACAAGATGTGTGACTCCAGCTTAAATGTATTAAGTGTATTTGGGCATGTAGACTGACATTTGCAATCTCCTGGTTGACCAGACAAATTTATGTTAAAAAAAAAAAAAAGGCAACAACCTATCAAGAGAGAGAAATGAGCACTGACAGCCTTTTTACTTTATTACATCACATTTCCTGCTTTCTTCATGAAGGCTATCACTACGTTATGCATAATTCTTTCTCCTCTTTTCCACAAGATGAGTGATTGTTCTTGCTTTTGCTTGCATTTGTGTGTTACTAATTCCTTGCATGCTAATCTTATTTTGTAATGCGTTTTTCATTTTTTTCCCTCATCTTGTGCCCTATTCAGTGTTCGTAGAAGACATGGAATATAGGGAGAACATTTTCCTTAAGACCCTCTCATTCATTCGACAGATTGTAAATGTAGTGAAATCTCTGGTTCCCTGGTGTACCTCTGACAGTTTCCCCTTTTGTTTCTGTGCATTTATGAACCATTTACTGAGGAGAGAAAAATAGTTCCAAATTAACAGGAAAATGTGTTGTGAAACTGGAAAAATGTATAGTAGTCTCCAGGGTAAACTGTATCTGGAACAACTCGTCAGGGCTTTCCTTTTTAAAAAAGCTTTCATTAACCTGAAGGGATGGTGCCTACAGAAACCTGATTGTCAAGATCCTTGTCTCCTTTGGTGTCCTGTCTTGGAAGTCTCTATCTAGACCTCCTCTTTAGCAATATTTGAAACTTCTTATCTGGCTGTCTGGTGGCCAGGTGCTCAGGACAGAGCTAGGAAGAGTGTCATGGACAGCAAGAAGGACATTGTTTTCAGGCATAGTGGCAGGAACCAGAACTGAGTCACTTTATATGAATGAAGCTCACTTAGATAAGATGAAAATTCATTTTTCAGGGTAAACTGTTTGGTGAAGGGGGGAAGTTGAGCAACACCTGTCTTCTGGTCATGAGGAGGAATTTTTTTTTTCCCCCCGTTTTTCACACCAGGCCCTGTAAAATACTCTTTTTTTTTTTTTTTTGTATCTAGTACAAGACAGGAGCACCCTTGTCTTTAAGGTGCTCTTTTGGGGGGATCTTTCATAGGTCTGGTTGATTGCCCAACCTACCCAGTGAAATAGTTAATGGTAACCTATGTAAACAGGTAACAATACAATTCCTTATGCGAGTGATATGCTTTGATAGATTTTTCTCTGCTTATGTGCAAATCTGTGGTGTTTAGGGAGCCGGGTAGTGATGTGACTGTAGAAATGGCATGCTGTTCTACATTTAATGCACATTAGCTTGCTTTCTATAAGCTATGCCACAGTGAGGAAATAAAAAAGCATCTTTTTGGAAAGGAAGAGGGAGCACAAGTGTGTCAGCCCTCGGCGAGGGAAGGACAGTCTCTTCACTGATTCTCTGTGTTACCCACTTGAGGTTGTGACACAGAGTGACTCGTGAATCTTGGCTTCGTTGTCCTTCTGTGGCCCTAGTCATATACTGCAAGGGATGTGTTTACATCTGAAGTGTAGCTTATCAGTAACCAATATAAACCAATGAACGTGTTGTGTGGACTATGTTCCTCTTAGATGTGCTTCACAGTGCGGAGGAGCCTGTGGCAATAAGTAATTACCAAAGGGTTAATTTTTCTTCGGCAGACCAGCGTTTCCATTATAGATGCTTAAGCTTGTAGTAACTTGGATTTCAAGCTACTTTCCTCTCAGCAAGAGATGCCTAAGAAGCACAAGACATGTATGCTGGCTGTTACAGTACTGGGGACTGAAAGCAAAACACCATCTTTCCTGGTTACAGTTAACCTCTGGTTGAACTCTTGATGGCTTAAACTGGCACCAGCTCAGTTTCTCTCTTCCTCTCTTTTCTGGAGCTTCCTCTTCCAAATCTGTACATGCAGATATTGTGGAAGTTATCACGATGATGACTGATGCCATTTACAGGGCAGTGGAGGGCTAGATTGAATGACTTGAGGAATGTGCTTTAGGTAGTTGTAGGTATGAGGCAAACGAACACAGTAATGACAAAACAAAAGTTTCCAAATTGTCTGACCTAATTAAAGAGCCAAAAGTTGTATTAATAAGCCACAGATATGTACTGTGCAGAGACCTATAGTTGCTGCTTCCATATAACTGAGGTTTGAAGGAGAGTGCTTAATGGGAGAACATATTTTGGTGTGGTGGGTGTGGCTATAAATCTTGTGCATCTAGAAAGTGGAGGCTATCTTTGGTTTGCCCACGAAATCTGTGACTAATTTAGTAGATATGAACGTTGTCTTTGATTACCAAGTGGTTTCAAAGTACGGTAAAATGATGTTTGTTCCCAAGCTGTTAACTTTCTGAAGAGTCGGTGTATATCAGTTAATTAATAATGTTTGTAGTATCAGTGTGTTGTTCAATAAGCAAATTACATTAATTAAAATGTACGTGTTATAATCTTAAAATATAGTTATCTGACCTTTTAAAAGAATGGCTCGTGTGCTACTTCCTGCCACTGTTACAATGGATTAGAAATAACTAGTAATGAGTATGTTTTCTCTCCAATGAAACTAGACGTGGAGATCTCCCCCTTCCCCTTCTTCCCCCCCCCCCCCCCCCCGCCCCCGTCATGTCGCTGCTGTTACAATCAAAGGTATTGTCAGTATTAAAATGTGAATACCTCCTCCTCAGTCATCACCACTGAATACACTTGTTTTTGATTGTAACTTTACAGATTAGCAGTTCCTTACTGCCCATATTGCTCTCCAAAGCAGAAGGGTAGCCTAAAATGGCTGCAGATTATGATGTATGGCTGCTCTTGTGAAGCTGCAGCTGTGAATCTCAAAGAGGATGTAACCATGCAGAATCGCTCTTTTAGATGGTCATTAGCGCTGCATAAGTACAAGCCTCTTTCTCAGACAGCATTTATTCTTCACGGTTCTTCTACTAGTATGTGATGGCAATGTCATTTGCCAAGCATTAAATAACAATGAATGTTTTATTGAAGTACAGTATTCTGAACCAGTGCTTTTTTAAAGCTGTTTAAGTGCTTAATTTTCTTTTGACTGCTCCTTTTCATGCAAATGTGAGTGTAGCAGAAAAAGCCAATACATCCTCCTCCCTTGTGCTCGTGTGATGTATTGGAATAAGCTGAAGGCTTGTGTGTGGGAGAAGGAAACATAGCTTAATTTGTCAGCATCCTGTGCTATTCCAGTTTTAGTCGTCCTTCTTCATTTTCCTTAGAACAAACACGTGCAAAAAAAAGCAGAAAGCTTTATGTGTGATAAGGAGGAAAAAGCGAGCCAAGAAACAGTCTCTTCCTTGCCCCCCAAACAGATGGAAGACCAAATTCCAGATTTCTTTTTACGTGAATGAAAAGAGGAATTAGGTCTAAATACTTCAATGCATAGTTATTCTATTCTTCTTCCAAGGATCTCAAAGCATTTGGAGGCATTATGAGTTCATTTCTAAAGGGCAGATTTTTAATGTGGTTAACACCTACAACTATATCAAGATTTTTGAACAGTCTAGCACCTACTTTTGCCATTATGAGAATCTGAGGGAAAACCATGTACCCAGTGTGCTTTGTTCTTTTAAACATCTGTCCGCTTGTTTTGATTTGTGAGCTATTTTGAAAATCTGGCATCACTTCTGGGTTTTAAGTTCTAATTAAATATAGTACACAGTATGTCCATAAGCTTTACAATACCCAGAGGACAAGAAGTGGGCGGGAGGAGGGAACTATCCTCATATTATAGTCAGTAAAATTGAGATGGCGAGATTGTAGTTATTCAAAATTGCCAATATATTTCCATACTGAATAGCTCCATCAAAAGTGGCTTATGGAGCCTAAATTCAGACCAAAAGAAATGTATCTGTGATCTCAACATTTCTAAGTTTTGGAACCACAAAGCAAATTGTTTGCATTATGGCAATGGAAATTAGCTGTACTATGCCATAAGCACTGACTGTATCCATTCCTACATTATCATCAGATCCTTTAATGTGATTTGGAAATGTGAAATAGTATTCACTTGTTCGGAGGCAGAGCAACAGATACTGTGTTCTTTCTATGGAGCAGGAAACAAATACTCCTCAGAATTCAAGTGCTGTGACACTAATTTTAACACATGATGTTTTTAATTCTAAACAGTATTGAAAGCAAGTGGGCAGTCTTGAGTAGATAGGCAAATTAATCCAGTCTAGGGTAGCTTAAATACCTACTTTTTCCTGTGTAAGAATGAAGAGTTTTCTGTATATCATCTGATATCCAAGGAAGCTTGTGTTTATCTGATTCTTTTTGCTGTTTTTTCTTTATAGAAAAGCTAAGTTGCAATGTAAGAATGTGTATGAAGTCCTTTGCATATATTGCAAGATCCACTAGCTCCATATCTCAGATGTCTTTGTATGCTTTTTCAAAATTTTTTTTTTTTTTTAACGTGTGTATGTGCCTTTTATTCTTTCTCTATCCTGAACACACAAGCAGTGCATCTTCAGGTATCTTTAATCCAGTCTTTTCTGCTTGGCCATTAGTCATATTGATTCTCCAGTGATAAAGGAAGCTTTGTTCTCCATGCAGTTTTAACAGTACAGTATCAGGGACTGTCACTTAAACATTGTTGACATCAAAGAGATTTTGCAAAAACGTGTAACTTTGTAAAAAATACAAACTGAGATGTATTTCACCTTTTGTATTTCAGAAAAGGAAAACTGACTAGGTTGGGTTTAGCATCCAAAAGGAATGAAATTCAAGAAGCAAAAAGAAAACAATGACAATAAATTTTAACTTCTTCCCTTTTCAGTTACCTAAAATGCTAGTAATAATACAGGCACAGTGACTTTAGTTTTAATCTGTCAGTATTCCTTTAATGTAATTTATAATTGATACAATTTTCTACATTTTCAGATGGAGTAGCTCCCTCAAAATTGAAAAATAAGTATGTCGTTAATTTCAGCATCTGAGAGTAGTGTTTTGAACTACTTTGTGAGTAGGCTTTGAACTAAAATACTGTGTTACATATTGAGAACTGTTGCCAACCTGTATGCTTTTTATGTTTTATTGTAGTACAGTATTAACCCATTTAAGAGTTAGGCCAATAAGAAGGAAAGGAGAGGTAGCACAGGTGTAATAAACACTGGTTTAATTTTTACAGCACAGTATGTTATAGAACCATAAAATTGTGTGATTAGCTAAGTCATTAATGCTGTCTTAAAGCAAATAAGTGTTTAGAACCTGCCACACTTAGTGCTGAAAAGCTTTCTAATAGTGAATTTAAAAAGTAACTAGAGTTGCTTGGAATAAAGATTCTACTGCTGTGCATCATCAGGAACTCTGTATTAGGGCTATCATCCAGTTATTATATTCTAATGCATTCCCTGTTTTACAGCACTCATGTCTGTATCATTTTGACACTTCCTTGAGAACTGTGCCGTGTAGAACCTGTGGAGCATTTGTACAGGATCACCACCAAGAATGAGTTAATTGATTTAAGTCCTACCCTCCACCTTAAAAAAAAGTTTCTTTTTACTTGCTGTTTTATCTTGCATTTATTGGTGGTGAGTCAGGAGGCAGAGTAAGAGCTGGTCTAAGAGTCATTAGAGTCACTTAAAGTTTCCACTTTTCTAATAGGATCCCATTGACCCAGACACTATGTTAGTTGTTTATGCTCTTAAATCAAAATTTTCAATTACGCTTTAAGCTTTAAGAGATCTCAAATTGCCTGGTATGAGACATCTTGAAAGTCCCAGACTTTTGTACACAGAGTGCTCAGTGCTTTCTGAAAAGGGTGTCTTTTAAGTTGGAAGTTTAGGGAATCCTGTTTTGAATACAGTCTAAAAACAGATAAACAGTTTTTCTTTTTAGTTTACTAGATACTAGAAGGCCACTTCTGTCAAGCTTAACTCATGTCACTCGGCGCATTAAGTCCAACATTTGGTATTAGTTTGTATTAGTTCATTCAAATTTGAAAGCAATGTTAGAGAACATTTGGAAGACAAATTTCCTGTCCCAGCCAGCTGAACAAAAACATGGCCTCTTAATATATTTAACATCTCTTCAATATTTTTTTTTTTTCCATTATCAGCTACACAAAGGCTGACTCACTTTCTTCTTTTATGATGCACTTATGAAGTTACTGCTTCAGGAGACATCCACCTGATAAATGTATACCCAGGTTGTTGGTTTTTTAACTTTTAAGCAATTGAATTGCAATTGCAATAGTCCTCACAGATGACAGAAAAATAATACACTAAAGTTGAAAACTTGAGAAGTTTTAGGATAGCTCTCATAGTGTGCTGTTCTTTTAGGACATGTAAGAGAAACATAACCTTTTTGTATGTATATCAGAGATATTTTTTTTCTTTTAAAATAGTGGATATACTCCCAAAACATGTCTAGGATAGGATAAAAAGTATTTCTAAAATTGTATCAACTATTAAGCTGCAAGTCAGATCTTTCAGGACCTGGTGTGTTCCAGACATTGCTTTCAGTATGGAAAAATAAAATGCAAACCTAAGTGAGCAAAGGACCTCGCACACAGTATTGAAGCTGTCATGCAGGAGTGTGAGTTTAAGACGTTGCATGTCTCTGCCAGCAGTTGCTGTCTCCGTGACTGTGCTTGCAGAACAATTGTGTGAGAGACGTCCGTCCCCTTTGGTGCAAAGCACGGACACATAGTCTGTGGTTCCACCTTTGTGGAAACTGATTTCAAAATGAGCTGTCACTGTCATACTTTCCAATTGGACCCTGGGTAACTAACTGGCATGTCAAGATGAACCCCACCAAAAGTGTGAGACAAGTTGTGGGATTTTTCATTTGGCCAGATATGAGTTGTCCAGCTACAGGAACACAAGGACTGATACAAGGGTGGTGCCTTAGTTAAAGTTGCCATTACAGGTGTTCCTGAAGCAGTAAAGCTGTGGAAGCTAACATTGCCATGGTTACCTGAGCAAACAATCTAGGACTGATATCTCTTTGCTCCAGTGCTTTACTAAAGGGGCAGTTCTACAGTAGGAATCTGCTGCTTTAAATGCTTCCTGCCTGTTTGTTCTTCTGTGTGTTATTATGACCCTCTTAGCTGTGTCAGTTTGACTAACAATCTGCCATCCTCCAGTGGGATGATATGTATGTGTAATATTCCAGGTAAAAACAAGCAAAGGGAATGAGTGTCTGGAAGACCACAGCGAAGTGGCAACTTGTAAAACTGGCTTATCTGTCAAAGAATGTGTATTCTGGAGCTATGCTTAAAAGTGTAATTTTAACATTATTGGCTCTGGGGCAGCAGAGACATTCTTAAAAGGTTCCTGTTTCTTGTCCCCTCTTTGCTCAGACGTTAATTGCTGGCAGTACCTTAGATACTTAGCTTAGATAAAGGTAGCTCTGGAAAATCCCCACAAACAAAATTATCTCGTCCAGGTTTCATACCCTTAAATACAGTATTGGTAGAGCTGAACACAGGTTGTCAGCAGCCATGTTGTAAGACATCTCTCTATTTTTAGACCCTTGAGTAAAGCCCAGATTGGGTAATTGATGACTGGACAGTGATTGAACAAAGCTTCAAGACTATCCAGTTAATATTGCCACATTTAAAACGCCAGCAACAGGTTCTTTGAGGTCCATCTCAATAGGCATGTTTACATTTGTACTGAGGAGTAACTGCTCCCTTTGGAGTTATATTCTTGTCTTGGTTCCATTCATTTATATGTAAGAAGAGTAAACCTCTACTCAGCCACCCAGCACAATTGTGGGATTTTTTTTCCTCACATTTGAAACCTGAAATGAACTTCAAGTTGAATTGGTAGTATTTCTGCTTTAGTCTTTCTAAGTCATTAGCAGGATGGAGTAAATAGATGCCTTGAAGGCTGGCTAATTTGTTTATCATAGTAAACAGCTCTGGTTTTGAGGGAGAGAAAAGCCATCAAACACTTCTGTGCATGGATGTTCGTTTTCAAATATCTAAATAATGATTGAGTTTTGTATAATTGATACATTCAGGAAAGGACCACATAGAAGTTATCACCTTTATCCACCAAATAGAGCTTTTGCAGCCTTTCGCAACTTCCCATATGTTAATTAAAAACATTTTCTGAAAAATTGGCAGCTTTGTGCTTTGTAGCTGATGCCAGCTTTTTTCATGGACCAGTTCAAGGCAGAGCAAAGGGGAAAATGCCTTGTTGTTGTGCGTGAATTACTCTGACAAGCTTTCACGTTGCCCCTCCTCTTATTAATATTCTTTTTGATATGAGCTTGTAAAACAGAGGATTGGCTGTTAATCTCTGGGATCTCAAGGGCTTTTGGCAGCGGCCCATAATTGATGTGTTCACATGGCTGTTGTCTGACTGCTAATGATTAGACAGCAGTGTTATCTCCCAGCTAAATCAGTGTTGCTTATAAATCACACTTGATAAACTGCAGTTTCATTTCTTCAAAGGATCTGTACTTGTCTGTATAGTTTGATAGAACTGCCAGAGTAATTTCATTATTTCATGACAACTTAGATGAGGCTTATTTTTTATTTCAGTTCAGAAAAAATATTTGAATTTCTACCAAGCATACAAAATGTTTATTTTTTGTTTGTCTTTGTTACAAGCTCATCATGCAGTGGATAGAGTAGAAAGGATATGTACAATTAAGGCAGAGCAGAGAATGTAGAAGGGGCAAGTAACTGCAGAATGTAACACATGAAAAATGGAATACTTGGACTACTGATTTCTTTTGCTTTATTTGAACAGAAAGAGCTTCATTTGTAGGAGGTGTTGATCACACTGTTACACTATAAAAATAGTCTATGAGACACTGTAAGAAAGGAGAAAGTTAAAGGTTAAACTCATGTACTGAAACACAAGGTATTTCAACAATGATGTCTGTGATTTTCTGAGTGAGATTGGGTCCTTTGTGTTCCTCAACTCTTCTCAGCAAGACAGGAATGATAAGCCGGTACTGAAACTCTGCAGATCTAACTTTTGTCTGTGTTTGGGTACTTAAAGAGCATACTAATGAGGATGCCAAGTTACTAAGGCAAAATCAATGGGGAAAAGCTTTGAGGTAGGGACATGAGAACAGAGGTCTCAATGTATCCTGCTTCTAGGCCACAGAAAGGACAAGACTTGGCTGTGTGTTCAGTAGCCTGTAATCAGATGATTTGGTACTGACAGTGTAGATGTTGTCATGAAAAAATTAAGGGAACACTAAACCTGGGTTTCTCCTCTCTGCCAAAGCTGAATGGCCTCAGACCTAAGGCAAGTAGGTAAGTAAATTTAAAGTCTTCCCTGCTTTCTCCGGTTCCTTTCTTTGCCTTCATACTGTAAACTTCAGTGTCATTGTTAAGGATTATTGGACACTTTGCATCAGTACCATGTTGAGTTCAGAAAGAGAAAAAAAAAAAACCCAACAAAACAACAAACAACAAATATTTTTGAGAGAGTAAGTATTGGCAGTCTCTTTTTCAGGAAATATTTTCCTATTAAAATCTTCACTGTACATGTATTATTTTCAGAATTTTTTTAGAGCTCTTGAAAAATTATTTGAAATGCTAATTACTTTTCTCCCTGGTAAAACAAACACTACAGTCCAAATTCTTCCCATAGTTATGCTTCAGTGGAGCTACTCTGGATTTGCACTAGAGTAAAGGTGTACACCAGTTGAGACGAAAAATTTAAACACTTACAATAAATTTGCTTTTCCTAAGATACTGTAAATACCTCAAATTTCATTTGAGAATAAATATTTTATTTTTATTATTAGCTGTAAATATTCAACAGCATGTAGTTGCAGGGATAGGTATATAATGCTTTAGCTCTTTTTTCAGTTGAACTGTCATAGTGAAAAGGAAAGCTAAAAGGTCATTTTAGAATGGTTTTCTTTAGTGACTTGCTAAATAACCATGAATGTGTATGTCCCATTCTTAAAAGCAGTAATACTGTCTTGTTCTTTAAATAAAATTAGGACATGGTATCATACACTTGGTAGTGTTTGTAGCTAATACAATTGTCATGGTTTAACATGACCAGCAGCCAAACATCACACAGCTGCTCACTCACCCTCCCCTGCCCAGGGGAATAGGTAAGAGAATTGTAGGAGTAAAAGCAAGAAGACTTGTTGACTGAGGTAAAAACGTTTAATAACTGAAATAAAATAATTTTTTTACAAGGTACTACAACTAGTGCTACTAGAATATACAAACAAGTGGTGCACGGTGCAGTTGCTCACCACCTGCTGACAAATGCACAGCTCATTCCTGGGAAGCAATCCTGGAGGAGAGAAAATCCCAAAACCACAATCACAGAAAAGAGAGAGGGCTTCCCGGCCAACCCCCATTTATACACTGAACATTAAGTTATATGATGTGGAACGTCCCACTGGCTGGTTTGGGTCCATTGCTCTTGCTGTGCTTTTTCCCAGCTTCTTGTGCACCTGCGCACTAGCAGAGCATGCAAAGCTGAGACGTCCTTGATTTCTTAGCAACAACTAAAGCTGTATGTGTATTACCAACCTTCTTATATTAAATCCCATACTAAATCCAAAACACAATGCTATTCTAGCTATTAAGAATAAAACTATCTCTATCCCATCTGAAACCAGGACAACCATTAAGTTGGTCTAAGAAATACAGGAAAAAACCTAACTAATATGGGATCCTACACGCTATTGAAAAACCCAAGTGGGAGAACTGGGGTAATAGTACAGGAATATATTAACCAAAGATCCACCAGTCTTGCCTAAAAAGCCTAAGAGCTAGCTAAATTTAAAACTTTGGTATCTGTAGACATTGATAAATACAGAGCCATGAAGTCAAATAATGAATTTTCAGAACATGCTAAAAAATGTAATCCATAAGAAACTAGTTAGGCATAGTTTTTGGTATACATAGACCATCAAGGAAGCTCACTTCTGTTTCTGAGGATTATAGAGGTTCTTTGACAATATTTTGGAAGATAAATTAATCATTTAGTTGATTTTTTCTCAACAAAAATTTATTGAGTTGAGGAAGCAACAGCCTGACTCATAATGTATGCAACGTAGTACTTGCAAGTAGAGTAGTCTGCAAATGGGTAAAAAGCAAAATAACCTTAGTGATAGGCCATTGACATGCAGAAAATCAAAGAGGTGCAAAGTCATTTATTTTCTGAGTTTTGTTTGTCACTGGATTATACGTTGCAGATTCCTGGAAAAACTAACCAAGTTACATTGATTTTCTATGTCCATGCACTCCAGAATGGCTGAAGAGACAGCTATTCCACCAGATTGTAGTCACATCATTGACTAATGGAAACTATCTTTCGGTAATGTAGAACTTCTGTTGCAGGGTCGTAGGGTTGTGGCATGATTTGCTTGGACACTGACACTGAAAACTTGAAATGTAACAATTAAATGCATTCAGTCATGGTGCAATTAAATTATCTATTATATTCTTACATAGAAGTAAGAGTGGAAAAACTTTCCTCAATCAGTTGGTGTCTTGGTATGTCATAGAGCAAGCACAGCTTCATTCCTGGTTCTGTCTCACACCTGTTAGAAATAAACTGGCAAAATTTGGGTATGATTTATTAATAATGTGTGGTGGTTTGACCCACAGTGGGACCATGCGGTCCTCCACTCACTCCCCCCACCCAGTGAGATGGGATGGGAGTCACAACAAAGGGGCACGGGATTAGGAATGAAGGACAGGGACGGCTCCCTCACCAGTTATGGTCACGGGCAAAACAGACTCAACTTGGGGAAGAAAAATCAATTTAATTCATTGCCATTTAATCTAAGTAATGCAGTGAGACATAAGAACTACATCTTACAACACCTTCCCCCGCCCCTTCCTTCTTCCCCGGCTCAAATCACTTTGCTCCTGATGTCTCTACCTTCCCACCCTCAGCGGGAAGGGTGCCCACAGGGGGCAGGGAGTGGAAGTTCAGTCAGTTCACCTCTGCTGCTCTTCCTGGCATGAAAATCCAGGAATAAGATGTTCCAACATGAGCTTCCCATGGAGTCATGGACCTCTTCGGGCTCAGCTCCCGGCTCCAGCATGGGGCATCCATGGGCTGCATGAGACTTTCCCCCGACTCTTGGGATCCACTGCCTGCTGTGGCTCAGGATTACAATTTCAGTCACACTTGCCCTCAAGCTCAACATCTCTGCTCCAGCCTGGGTCCTCCATGGCCTACACGTGGGTTCTGCTTTGCCATTGTTCTCCATGGGCTGCATGGGGACTTCCTCTTGTCTTCTCCTACTCCATACTGTTGAACTTGGTGTGTGGATCCTTGTCCTTCTTTCTGGCAACGAACCTCTCTCTCTGTTGTTTCTCTTTGTTTAGGCTGATGTTCGTCCTTTTGTTTGTCGATAGCCTCTTCTCCAGGTACCCCACCTTCTTCTTTTCAGGACAGTCCTTCCCCCCACAAATGTGAATTCACAGAGGTGTTTCTCTAGTGCTCATTGGCCCAGCCTGGGCTGAGGTGAGTCGGGGTCTGCTTTTGGAGCCAGGGGAGCTTTTCCCTCTCATAAGGTTGCCCTTCCCCCCACTACCATGAAAAACAGCTTTCAACCCCCCAGAAACAAACAAACCCAAAACATAAGGCTTTGAGGTTACTATAAGCGAATACCTTATCTTTTTTCAGGCTCCAAACCCTGAAAGGTTGAGTGTAGGAGAAACTTGGGAAGAAAAAGAGGTGATTGTCATCTTTAAAAATGAAAAACTTCTAAAAGGTCACAGAACTTAATAAAGCAGTACCTAACCCTTACGAGAAAATGGATGTGCCTCAGTTTTTACCATATTCAGTCACATGCTACCACCTGATACTGGAGATCATCTTATGCACGTTCTGTATAATCCCAAGCAGTTCAGAGAAATTCCTTTCTTGACTGCAGAATACAGTTTTTTTATCTAGACAGGATAGGTACTGTGAGCAAATGTCAGTACTTTTTTATTCTGTTTTAAGTTTGGCAAAGTACCCAAGCTGACTGAAGAAACATTTGGAAGTGCAGACTAAAGAGCTGACCAGGAGAAATCAAGTTTCAATGGAGAATGGTGCTCTAGACACCTATAGACAAAATTATCTCAATGAATACAATTCTTGAGCTGAAAGAGGAAAAATGTCTTTACTAGAAATCTGCAGGTGGTGATCTGGGCATCCTCCCAGGACTCTGCCAAATGTTAGAGTTGACGTACAGTTTTTCACAGATGAAGCCTTTGGCAGAAGGGTCTCTCTGGCAGCTGTCAAATGCTAATCTTTCCCACAGTAAAATGGGTGAATGGCTTTGGGAAATCCCAAGCATCTAGGCTAGAATAGAAGATATAAGAGAGGACAAGGCCTTGCCTGTTGTTTAGCACCATTGTTTCTGCATTAGGCCCTACTCAAAGCTTTTGAGTTTTCATCATGAACTTCATTGTATATTAATTCTGTCCTTAAAAAATATTAACCTTATTGCACCTGTGGAGGTGCTGTAGATACAGTCACCTAGTGTCTGAGGAGGTGCGGAGGTCTGCGTGTAGAAAGAATATGTAACTACTAAGAGATTGTGAGTTTGTAGAACTGTGTGTGCTAGTTCCACAGCTGATGGGAGTGGCAAAGATGATCTTGAATGCAAGGGGGAATTTTTCCCTTGTTCCTTGTATTAGAAGATTAGTAGCATAGTAAGAGTTTTAAGTGGATTTTTTTGCTTAATAACAAATATTCAAAATATTGAAATTATTCCAGATGTGAGTGTTTTGCTGTGAAAAAAAGTATAACTTTCTGTTAGTATGTCTTTTTGCTTGCTTTTTTTTTTGTCTTTCTCTCCAACTACTCAGTTGATTGGAGAAGTTCATTTTAAGAATAGGAAATACTTGGAATTTCCAAGTAGATGCTACTTGTGTTACTCAGTTCAGCACAATTATATGTCAGGTTTCTCATCCATATTTGTAAAGCATAAGCAAGTTTTAAAAATTATACTAGAACAGAGGTTTTTAAGTCTAAAATTTGGATAAAATTTAGGCAGTCTAAATCTCCTTCATCGTTCTTTTATCAGATTATTAGTACTATGTCAAATAGGGCTATAGGTGTTCCTGGTATCTTGCTCTTCTTTCATTCAGGTGAGTATTCCACAGGAGTACATGAGAAATACTGTCCCATAAGGACTTTAAATTCTCCCATTCCTGCAGGAATGAGAATATGATATGTCTGATTGCAATAGTGTGATGTTGGGCACTCTCTGATCTGGGAAGTCCCTTCAAATCTGTGTACCTTCTTTTGTGAGCTGAGCATTACCCACTGAAATTTCTCCTGGTTGTCAGAAAATTGTGTACAAAGGATACAAAATTTTAGAAGTTTACACTGCATTAGAAAGATGAATTTTGATGAGCAGAATTTAATTGCAGCATGTAAAGTGCCTGAGTAACAGAAGGAAAACCCTGCTTATTAGGAAGGACTACATTGCTTGGCAGGATTTCTTCATTTTCTGTGAGCTTTCTACTACTAAGAGCCATCGCTCTCTGATACAATCAAACACTTGGCAGTGGAATGCTGCCATGAATAACACTCCAGCTTTTTAGCCTTTGTCACTAATCAGCTCTCAAAAGCTCTTTCAATTAGGTGAATGAAGAAAATATTGCTTGAATATTTCTATCTTTTTTGAAACCCTTTGATTATGTGTATAAAGAGAGCATCTATGTAAATAACCTTCCTCAGATTTAGATTTTCATTCTCATATTAGAATCTCTCATGTGATAAACAGCAAGGCTACTGCTCAGTATGCGCCAACACCTGGGAATAATCATGCAAAAATAACAGTGAGAAACTGCAGAGCATCTGTTCTTGACATTAACTTTCCTCAGTTTGACAGACTGCCACCACCAGATGTTAGTCTTATGTGCCTTTTTTCCACTGGAGATGGCAGGCAGCCTTCCTGCCTCTCTCTTTGCCTCTAATAGCTTACATCAGTGCCCTTTGGAGAATTCATGAAAACAATTGTGTCACCGCAATGATCACTGAGAAGCACTACTTTACTGTGCTGACGTTATAGTTATCAAACAAGATAGGCTAATTTTAAAACATGGAAAAGTGGGGCAAGATTTAAGATCAGCATTTTTTTTTTTTTTTTTTTAATGAGTAAGGTCATATTTGTGCAGTGAACATGAACCTTAGGGACAGCAAACATCCGCTTAATTCTCAACCAAAGGCTTAGTGTTTTAATTCACAGAGCAACAGCCTTTTTTACTGCAATATCCACTCTTTGGCCTTGTCCTGTGTGAGTGTGGATAGTGCAAAATATGAACATTTATTAGCAGGTCTAAATAAACCAGAACTGAGAACAAATATTTGTACCAAAGAATTTAGTAGGGTACGTTGTCTGATCTGTGCTTTCTTTAGTTCTCCCTCAACTGTTTATAATACTTGGAAGACACATCTGCCAATTTAGTCTACATTTATTTAAAACATTGGGTAGTTTAGTATGATAATAGAAAACATTTTGGTTTTTCTCTGGCTTCATGATGAGCGTGTTTTTTGGAGAATGATGTTGCATGTTGTAGTAGGAGGTTTTGCACAGCTTTAGGAAATGACATGTAAACTATCAAACCGGCCATTCATCAGCATTTCTTGCTTTTATAAAGGGATGTGGCTTCACTTTTCTTAAGCACTGGGCTCCATTTATCTGCCAGTTACTGCTACTGGTTCTCTTCTGGCTTGAAGTAAGATAGGAACTCCTCTGAATTATGCCTGGGGTATGCATTGACCCCGCCTCACTGGCAGATCCCCATTATGCAGGCAGTGCCAGGGAGCAGGGCTGCGTGCCATCCCACTGTTGGCCTCCACTTGGCATCAGACAGACAGAATCTGTACAGCGTAGAATCAGTGTCCCCCCATACCGGGCATACACGGTTATGTTTGATGGTGTTATGCTTACTATTAGATATTGCAAGTAGCAGCTGCTCTTGGTGGTCAGTTGATATTTGACTTGCCTGTGTGCATTCAGATCTGCTCTGCAAAGCATGCTTGCCTGTGCTTTAACTGCAATTATGAAGGCATAGAGAGAAGAATAAAGATATTATTGCTTGACTGCATTGTTTTTACACCACAGGAACTCTGCTTTACTCAGTAGAGTTTTGCTAGTATTATCAGGTTTTTACTCCTAACACACGCTTTTAGAATTCACATTTTGCTTTGATTCCACCCCCACCCCCCCCGCCCACCTCTGGCCTGAAGATTATTTTAGTCCTGAATACGGAGAACTGCCCTAAAATGGGGAAGAGTTTGGAGAAGAATGTGGTTACAGGTCTCTCCTCTCTCCTCCCTGGTTCTAGTGTGATGTACATATGAATGATGCTCAAAGCAAAGTAATTGTTACAAAGGCTAATTGTAAAAATTGTTACAGTTAAAAAAAATTATTTTAGCTTTACATTTTATTTACTCATTATGAAAAGTGTCCATGTGATGAAGTGAACTGATCTGTGGCACAAAGGATTTAAAATACAAGGATAATACTCTTTAGTCCTTTCTTCTCTTCCTATCCCTGTTTACCAACTTGGCTTTAAAAGAAAGCAAAATTAACTTTGATCTACGTTAAGATACATTTGAACAAAACCTAAATGACAATGTACACTGAGTCATTATGTCTTTTCTGATAAATCTTATGTTTGATCATCTATTTGAAAGCAGCTAAAAAACAGACATTTTTTAAAAATCATTGGATTCAAGAATTATTTCGTGGTGTGGTACCTATGATCCAGAGGGCCAAATAAACATGAATTTTAGGTGGATAAGCTATTTGAGCAAGCACACTCATATCCTTGTTTAGTGATCTTTTATGTGACAAAGGACCTTATGGCCACAGTAAAACACTGAGAACCCTCAAGCCAAATCTGTGTACAGAAAATCTGCTACTGGGTATATTGGAAGTCATAGAGGAAAGATAACTTCTTCAGTTCATACATAGATACTGTCTCTGTGTGAATTGTCTGCGTACAGACTGATTGTCTGGCGAGTTGTATTCTTCTAAATATGCATTTTGGAAACCCTGAGAAATTAGATGGTTTGGATAGATTCTAGTAAAAGTCCTCGTCTGTCATTTCAAGTAGAAAGATGTAAATGTTATCTGTAAGCTGTTAGGTGGGTGATCCTAATGTATTTTAAATGACTGGATGACAAGAGATTCTATTTGATGCCATATGGATGTTAGAATTGTTCCAAGTGCTAATTTCTCTATGATGCACATGAAAAAATGACATTTATATGTCTTTTTACTGTCTTTATAAATGTTTTTCTTTAAATAGAAAATGAAATTCCCAGTTTGCAAAATTGATTTCCATCCACAAATCAGTCTTTGTCGGGGCCAAGAAAAAAGTGGCCTTAATCCTTGTTTTTAAAATGTATTATTATTTCATAGTAGCAATCTATGACAACAGGGAATAGTCTGGTGGAAACTTAGCAGTTTGCCTTGTTTAGCATAATAGATACTTTTGTACTTAATTTTTCATGTGCAGCATTTGGGATGATGTCAAAAAAATTAAACTCATAAGACTGAAATTATCTGTGACACGCCAAATCCCTGCATACACAAATGCAGTGTCGGCAAACTGGGCTTTCTGGGTTTTTTTTGTTCTTGCTGTCTTTTTTTTTTTGTTTATTTATCTTTTTTAAAAATATGAGAGCACCGTTATAGTAAGTTTGTCTGTTGTTTTCAGGTTGATCCCCTGTTTACAGTGCCTGCACCTCCACCTCCGATTTCCAGCAGTATCACACCTCAGATTCTGCCTTCCTACTTTTCCCCATCTTCATCCAATATTGCAGCACCAGTCGAGCAGCTTTTGGTACGGACTCGTTCAGTGGGTGTAAATACTTGCGAGGTTGGAGTAGTAACAGAACCTGAATGCCTTGGACCCTGTGAGCCTGGGACCAGCGTGAACTTGGAAGGAATTGTGTGGCATGAAACTGAAGAAGGTAAATTGTTTTTTCCATTAGGTTTGTGTGTGAGATATGTTAATGAGGAGGAGACTTTGCTGTATCTGCCTGGGTGCAAACTAAGGGCTTGCTGGTCTGTTTGGACACCATTATGGACAATGGCAGTCACAGCTTTATAGTTCATTTAGTGAGTTTTATTTAAAAAAAACAAATGGCAGAGTTTTTATTATTTAAGCAACTGTGTTTTCCAGATGACCTACCATGTAACCCCCAGTTAACAACAGGATTGTTTCTTATTGCTTTATTGAGAAAAGCATATAAAGAAATAGCTAATAGATTAGCATAGATGTGCTATTTAAATGTACATGATTGGGGGATCGTCTACGTGGTAGGAGTGGATATAGGAAGAGTTTAGATGAAAACTTAGAAAGTTGAATATTTTATAATTCAGACACTATGATCAAAAATTGCACTATTACCCAACAATAGAAGCCCCAGAAACCTTGCAAAAATTAAATTTGCTGTGATTATTGTTTGCATTTTGGCTATTTGAAACATACTTTAAGAAGAAAGCATTTTTCCTCAAAGAGAAGTGTTCCATCTGGTGAAGAAGTGCTATCTAAATCAGAGTCGTTTCTTTAATATCCTTTGAAGGCATTTGGCCAAGTAGGAGTGCTGGAGAGCTTTGGGGAATTCTAAATGTTGATGTGCTATGATTTAGAACAAAGTAAGTAGAAGGAGTGTATCATATGCTGTGATATGCAGATTTTTTCCATTTCGGTTTTCAAAAGCTCATTATTAAAATACCAGCTTTCACCTATTAATACTAAAAATACTACATGTTTACAGTATACTTCTGCAATTTTTGGTTTAATAACAGTGGATTTCTCCAGTTATAGCTGCTTGAGAGTCTCCTTGTGATTGTTCTTCTGATTGTTTGTTTGAAGGATTATTTAATTTTTAGCAATCTACCTCCCTCAAGAGTGAAAACAAGATTATTTACAAAAGGACATAATGAAAAAATACAGCAGTGCATTGCTTCATGATAAATCCTGACATCCTTCAGCCATGCGCACAACAGCATTGGTCCTTTGCTGTGATTTATAAGACCTCACCAAAGAGCTCTACACTGTCCTCTCAAAAATCGATAGAGAGAGTCAGATTTACTTGCTTTTATGTGCTTTCGTCCATCCATCTTTCTCTCTGTGTATGTCTACGGCAAATTCATAAGGTAGATTGATCCTTTTAGATTGTTTTTAAAGCACAGTATAACTTCTGTTTTAAAATATCCTTGCAGATATGATCATGCCTTTAGCAACTCCAGTCTTCCTTGACTGGCCTGTATTAACCAGAGTTGGAATGTGTGGGCATTTAACTGTGTTGATGTGAAAGAGCAGTAGCTGTTAATAGCATTAGTTTTGCTGAATAAACTAAACTTCTGACCCACACTCAGTTTAAGAGTGTGCTTTGTTAAAGGTTTGGCACCAGAAATGAAGTATTAAAAAAAAGTGCATTCTGGTCAGGATGATAGTCCATTTACCAGTTTCTTAGCAGTCTACTTGTTTAAAAGCTCTTCATTAGTTAAAAGAAATTAACTCCCTTAACCTTTTCCCAGTTTGTCTAAAACAATTTTCTGAAACAACTCGGAGTTCAATGACAGCATGTTTGAGTGAAATGGTTTTGAATGTGCCTGTTTTCACAGCTTTACAAATACTGTTTGGCAACCCCACAGCTATGAATGACTGCTATAATGGATAAAATGGGACTCTAAAATACTCTAGAAATATAGCTAGAATGCAGATTAAGAGATTGAAGATAATTGATATGATTCCATGTTGTATGGTTTGTACTGTGCTCTTTGTGTTTTACTGTTTAAGACCCTGCTGACTAAAGAAAATAACACAAATTTTACTGTATTTCCCAGTGTTCACAGTCAACACTATTATGAAAAATGAGTTCAATTATTTTTTTTTTTGCATTCTAATTAAGTTTTGACATTTAGGGCACACATATATGTGTATATTTATCTGTTTTTAAATTTTCTGACATGTTCATGAATGCAGCTATATAGCAGCTTGCATGAAGCCATTTCTGTCAAATTTTAGAAAACAGGGTACAGATGGGTTTTCTATTTATCTTTTAACAGAAGGAGGATTATCAGACACTCATTTTCTCCAGTTATGATTTTGACTTTAATTAGGCCGGAACATGACCTTTCCTAAATTGGTGTACATCCAGAATATTCTGACTGAAATCTTTATAAATGGTGACATCTAAAACCATCTTGATGTTCATAATGATGAACTGAAATACAAATTTCTTTTGTAATGCTCTTATATTTCTTTCTTACTCCCTTCACTGCTTTCCAAAACCTAATAAAAACAGACATGCAAACTAACAACTATCTAGCTGTCTATATATCTGATAGCTTTTTAATATAGAACAGTTTTAAGAAGCTAGGTATGAAAATTTCTGACCTTGGCTTGTGTTTTGAGATATTTAAATTATTTTATATCTGATTTATCCACTCCGTAGGATGAGTTGTGAGGTGATTAGAATAGGCTTGTAGGATCTCTGCATACTCTATGGCACATGGGAACTATGAACCAAGTGTGCTGCTGAGCTATACTGCAGCAACTAGCTGTGGGGATGCAAACGCAGAAAGGATATGGTGATCACAGTTTATATAAGATCTGTGATCACAGATTATAATAAGAATAGTAGAGTGAGCAGAGAAAGATGAAATCAGATAGTTTATGTAGATCTCATTATTAAATGTAATATATGCTTTATAGAGGAGAAGGCATATACTTGAGAATTCATGTTCTAGGGGTTTTTGGTATCTGAAACAACCAGTGCAGTGCGTTGACCCTGGCTGGATGCCAGATGCCCACCAAAGCCCACTCTATCACTCCCCCTCCTCAACTGTCCAGGGGAGAGAAAAATATAACGAAAAGCTCGTGGGTGGAGATAAGGACGGAGAGAGATCACTCACCAGTTACTGGCACGGGCAGAACAGAATTGCCTTGGGGAAAACTAATTTATTACAAATCAAATCAGAGGAGGATAATGAGAAATAAAACCACATCTTAAAACACCTTCCCCAACCCTCCTTCTTCCTGGGCTTAACTTCTCTCCTGATTTCCACCTCCTCCCCTGCAGCAACACAGCGGGACAGAGAATGGGGATTGAGGTCAGTTCATCACACGTCTCTGCCGCTCCTTCCTTCTCAGGGGTAGGACTCCTTCCCCCACACCAGCATGAGGTCCCTCTCATGAGAGACAGTCCTCCACCAACTTCTCCAACGTGAGTCTTTCCCATGAGCAACAGTTCTTTATGAACTGCTTTAGCATGGGTCCTTTCCATGGGGTGCAGTCCTTCAGGAAGAAACTGCTCCAGTGTGGGTCCCCCACGGGGTCACAGGTGCTGCCAGCAAACCTGCTCGGATGTGGGTTCCTCTCTACACAGGGATCACAGTTCCTGACAGGAACCTGCTCCAGCGTGGGCTTCCCACGGGGTCACAGCGTCCTTCAGGCATCCACTTATTCTAGTATGAGGTCCTCCATGGACCTCTGTGTGGTGGACTTGTGTTCCATTATGGACCGCCATGGGCTGCAGGGGGACAGCCTGCCTCACCATGGTCTTCACCACAAGTTGCAGGGGAATCTCTGCTCCTGTGCCTGGAGCAGCTCCTGCCCCTCCTTCTTCACTGACCTTGGTGTCTGCAGGGCTGTTTCTCTCGCATCTTCTCACTCCTCTCTCTCCAGCTGCAAAATGTGCAGGGTTTTTTTTTCTCTTCCCCTTCTTAATTCTGTTATCACAGAGGTGTTACCGTCGTTACTGATGGACTCGGCCTTGGCCAGTGGTGGGTCCATCTTGGAGCAGCTGGCATTGGCTGTGTCAGACACTGGAAGTTTCTGGCAGCTTCTCACAGAAGCCACCCTTATGTCCCCCTGCTACCAAAACTTTGCCATGCAAACCCAATATAACCAGTTTGCTTTTAGGAATGTTAAACAAGTTGTCACATTCTGTTGCATTTGATCTTTAGGGTGAGAAAAAGGATGATGTTTGGTTTTATTTGTCATATTTTTAAGATAATTGCTCCAAAGGTCAGCAGGGAAACAGCATTGGATTTCAGACAAAACTGTGGTGGATCAACAAGAGTGTATTTACTGCAATTCTTTTAATTTATTCCACACCATTCTCTTCAGTTGACTTGATCAGCAGATTTAATAAATCAGACCGTTTTTCCCAGAATATTACACAGTCTAAAGATGTGTAGAGGGAAGCTGGTATCTGAAGTTTCAAACATTTTATTACAGGGCTTTGTAACTAACCGTAGCTGGTTACTCATATATTGACTGAGACTGCTAGTTATTACATGGGCATTTATCAGTTGCGCTACTAAGTTGCGTAGTGTTTTAGTTTGCACATATGTATGTTGTAGGCATTTTCATCTGCATAATGACCTTGTTTGGGTATGACTTGATAATGTGTCCAAAGTGGTGTTAATGGCTGTAGAAAAGAATATTGAAGGAATGAGTTGAGGCTACCTTGTGGTAGTGGAATGAGAAATGGTTATGAGCAAGTCAACCTGCAAGTTGACAACTGATGCAGATATTTGATATGAAAAACTAGCATCCATTAACAGTAAAAGTCCTTCGCAAAAGGCATCTTGTTAGAGTTACTGGAGTGTATTTTTTTGGTTGGTTGGTTCTTCTTGTGCTCTGGGAAACAGCTACTAAAAGTCTGTATTTCTATACTGAGAAATAGGGTTTATCTAGAATCAGGCACTTGCTAAATTGTTTAATTATCTTCTGGGAAAGCAGTTTTGAAGAGAGCAGTAATTGTTTCTTAACTGCCTGGAGGAAATAAAAATGACCCAGAAAAAAGGGAAACCACCAACCAACTTTCTAAATTGCTTACAGTTTGATTTTTTGTTTAGTTTCTCACACACAGTTGCCCTGGGTCATGTCCTGGTTTTGGTTCTGCATCTAGTGCTAGCATCTGCCTTCAGATGTGGGAAGTACTAGTTCTGATGAAGTCTGTCTGCTTGAAAACTGCCTAGGAGACAGTCATCCATCACCTTGCTGTGTCTGTGTGCAGAACAGGGTGTGTACAATGTGGTGTTGGAGATACTGGGTTGCTGCACTGACATTCTTCCTCTTTGCGCAGTTTAGGTACAACTTGCTGTTGTTGTTCAGTAACAAATGGTGGGGAAATGAGTTGTATTTTTTAAAATGTCCTCTTATCAGGGTATCCTTGTTGATTTTTTTAACTTAAAACTAGTTGTCAAATGCAAGAAACAGGAATTTATAGGATCTCAGAAATCTGATGGGATAATCTCCAGGATATTCCAAATTTATCCTAGCATTAGTTCTGACACTATTTTGCAGAAATTTTCTGTAGAAAGGAGAATGCTTAGATGACAGGAGACGCATGCTGGTACTTGTACGTGGATTTCCCAGCCTGACACGTTTGCAACTAGTTTGCACAGATGTTGTTTTGAAAATATATCTGTTGCATAGATCTGACCTGGATTCCTCCCTGCCTTTACTATGTGGTGTTAGTTTTGCAAAAACTTTTAAAAGAACAATCTGTTGTAAAAGTCTTTGGTTATATATGTGTTTCTACTTGTGTGTATAAGTAGGGGTGTGTACGTGTCTATAGAAATAGAATTAGAAGAATGAGAAGTAATCTGACTGCCTCTGATTGCTCTTAGCAATTTTTGTGGTTTAACAACCACATTTTCCCACTTTCACAAATACAAAGGCATCATGAAACAATGAAACTTTTTAATGTTGAAAGCTGTGTGAAATATGTAAGTAAACAGATGCAGAAATCGGAGATTTTTTAAAAATCTGTTTTATCAAAGAATGTTACAGTAATTTATAGAAACTCAGATTAACATGATCAAATTACACTTGTTGTCTTGAGCTCAGGCAAGGTTTATAGAGACAGGTAATATCCTTTACTAAAGCAAGTGATACAGTTATAAAAAAAAAGTAAGCTGCCAGACTGGGCGCATTTGTATTCTGTCCTTTCTGTGTCATGTAGACCATTGACTTGCTGAATACAGGAAGCAGTGGTTTGGTATTGTTGACCAATATATTCAGTTCAGAACTGAAAGACAGTGGGTATTTTTATAGGAGAAAAGCATAAAGATATCCATCACTCAAAAATCAAGCTTTGTTATGTCCGGCTTACAGAGAAGCGGTTTATGGATAAGAGGTTTTTTGGTTAGCTACATTAACAGAACACCTAAAATCCAGCTATTTTCTACTGTCACGTGAGTCATCTGCTGACCATGAATGTCAGCCAGTATCAAAATGTCATCAGAAAAGGCCTAGATATGTGTTTATATTTTGAGATATTGAGTTTAATTTTTCCTATTTCTACTGTCTATGATATCAGAGTCAGTAAATCAATGGATTTAAGGAAATCTGAGGTAGGTAATTCTTTACAAACCTCAACTGTCTCATTGTATTATCTAAGGCACTTGGACTCTGACACCCAGTATGTTATGTAGAAACTTGTAGCAAAAGAGAAATGGGCTGTATCTCATAGTAGGAAGCCACAGGCTTGCATAAAAATATTTGTGGTTTATCAAAGCTCTACCTACTTTACAGAAAGAGTTTGGGAGATTATTCTTTAGGATATGTACAGACCATCTGAGAGAGGTTTTAAGAATTTAACGTTATAGGATTAAGACTGTGAGAGGGATTTAGCTGTAGGTACACTGAGGTTAGTTGTTTCTGAAGGGCCTTTTTGATCATCTCAACAGTTTGCCTGACCTTATCAGTGTATGCAGTTGTTTAGGACATAAATTCTGGCATTGTCCTGTAACTGGCTTCTGCAGCTTTTCTTGTGTATTTGTTTGATACATACGGTGCTGGCCAGTATTAGGGGCAAGGAGTGGGCTAGATGCACTGCTTGGTCAAAGCCTGTATAGCAGCAATTTAATCTTGATGTGTTTTATTGCTATAACAAAATGTTTGTGCTGAGAGAACCAAAAAGGGAACTGGTTTTGACTGAATCATAGAGTCGTTTAGGTTTGGAAAGATTACCCAGTCCAACTGTTAACCTAACACTGCCAACTCCACCACTAAACCACATCCCTAAGCACCTTATCTACACCTCTTTTAAATACCTCCAGGGATGGTGACTCCACCACTTCCCTGAGCAGTCTGTTCCAGTGCTTGAGAACCTTTTCCATGAAGAAATATTTCCTAATATCCAATCTAAACTTCCCCTGGTGCAACATGAGGCCATTTCCTCTTATCACTTGTTATTTGGGAAAAGAGACCAACTCCCATCTTGCTACTGCCTCCTTTAGAGGGAGTAGCAATAAGGTCTCCCTTCAGCCTCCTTTTCCTCAGACTAAACAACTCCAGTTCCCTCAGCTGCTCCTCATAAGACACTGTCATATACAACCTTCAATTTTCCAATTAGACAATTACTTTTAGTCTATTGAGAACCATAGAATGTTGTGAGTTGGAAGGGACCACAAGGATCATTGAGTCCAACTCTTGCCCTAACATAGGACAATCCCAAGATTCAGACCGTGTGTCTGAGGGCCTTGTCCAAATGCTTCTGGAATCTTGTCAGGCTTGGTGCCATGACCACCTGCCTGGGGAGCCTGTTCCAGTGCCCCACCAGCCTCTGGGTGAACAACCTTTTCCTAATGTCCAACCTCACCCTCCCCTGGCACATCTTTCTGCCATTTCCCCTGGTCCTGTCATTGGTCAGCAGAGAGTAGAGATCAGGACCTGCCCCTCCTCTTCCCCTTGTGAGGAAGTTCTAGATTGCAGTGACATCTCCTCTCAGTCTCCTCCAGGCTGAACAAACGAAGCGACTTCAGTCTCTCCTTGTACAGCTTCCCCTCCAAGCCCTTCACCAATTTTGTGTCCCTCCTCTGGACACATCAGGTAGCTTTATATCCTTTTTATACTATGGCACCCAAAACTGCACCCAGTACTCAAGGTGAGGCCACACCAGTGCAGAATAGAACAGCATGATCACCTATATTTGATACTGTTTTAATCTAAAATAAAGGAAGCAAATAGTACTTTTAGAGCCAAACCCCTCTGCATCCACTGAAGCACCTTAAAATGGTTTTAAACCATTGAGACTTGCTCATATGAACCAGGTGTGTGTGGTTGAGTTATTGTGGGATTAATGAGTTGCCATGAATCAGATGGCCTGTGATAACCAAACCTTTGCAGGCCCTTTGTTCAAAGCAAACAGTAGATAAGTCATGTCTGTGTAAACTTCAGTGAAGGAGAAATGCAAAATAGGTTATGGATGTTCCTGCTGGCAGAGCTATATATCAGATGGGAGATATCTTGACCTCCTTGAGTTTAATTCTGGTTATTTTGCAAAGCACTCCTTTTTCCAGAAATGTTCAATTAGTCATTCATTTAAACAGTATTTAAAGCTGTTTGTCTAGATGATGGAAAGCATCACAGATTAGAGAAGATCTGTAACAGAATAAAATTTTTTAAAATGAGATTAAAACAGAATCACTGCTAATTTCCAGGCTTGCTTAATGCAGCGGAGAAGTCAAGATAGTTCATTGCCCCATCCCTTCCATTCCTTCCCAAGAGCATTGCTTCAGAAGATTTTTGAAGACTGCAGGGCACCACTGGAAGAAAAGCACTTAGGAAATTTCAGTAAAGATGCTGTTAAATGTTAAATTTGATATTTAAATGTCCGTGTTCCTCCTTGAACATATACACACTGCAGGGTCTAACTAGTGCTAGTCCTACAGCTTTGTTTGGACAGGCTGTACGTCTCTGTTGCATAGAGACATATGTGATTTGTTTACTGCCTAGTGCTTATCTTCTTGCTTCACTCTTAAGGGTACAGATGTAATGCTAAGCAGAGCATAGCCATAGTACAGTTGCCATTAACTTACCAAAAATATCCAGTGTCTTATTTAGCCATGGTGGTAATGGCCAGCTTATTTAAAAGGACCTGGCAAATGCCACATTTTACAGCTCAGTGAAAGACTGGGTGCAACTCTCTTAGTATATATAACCCAAAGCAGAGAATGAAAAAAATTAAAAGATTGCAGACAGTGCTTACATAAAAATATGTATCTTACCAGACTGGTACAGAGGAAGACTCCCTGGGCTGCTTGTACACACATAGAAAATTATCCCTTTTACAAACAAGCAAGCATATGGGGGCAGGGAGGGTGCACAGAAGAAGGAAGGAAGATAATTGAGACTGGAAGCATTTGCTTGGAGCTATTTGAATGTGAAACTGAGCCTGCTCAAGCAGCGAGGTTATGAACACTGAAGGAGTTGCTTTAAGAAAAGCAACAGTTTCAAGCATTTACTGCTCAAAAGCAGAATCTCAATAGCAGCAGATTGCTTAGAAGTGAGACTATTCCAGTACAAAATACTTGAAACATGTGGTGTTTGGATTTGTAGATAGCAGGGGGGAGAGATGGCTGCTAATGAAGAAAGTCTGTATGTGTGCAAGTGTTTTCTTACTAAATAAATACCACTGAGGTAA
The DNA here is from genome assembly GCA_907165065.1 of Caprimulgus europaeus. Next base: position 17,668,047 of record OU015527.1, read on the forward strand.
GGAATGAAAGCACAACTGAAATGGTATCTTTAACTAGTGTAGTTCAGGGATTAAACCACTTATTTGAAGATGTTCTCACAGTGACTCTAATTTTGTACATAGTTTAACTAGTTAGGACAAGCTTCAGTCTTGCACTTCTGTTACACTCCTAAATATTGCTGGTCTTGTGCAGTGGTGAGTGAGTGGTTCTCTCAGTTGCTGGACTGTATCCTTTCACTGCTACAGTTAATACCAATTTGATAAAATAATCTTTTCTGTGTTTAAGGCTGTGTAGCAAAAAGCGGCTTTTGGCACTGGGACTAACTTGCCTGTATAAGACCAGTGGCTGGCCTAACATCCAGCTTTTAATTTTTAGAATCAGTGGAAACTTAACATTTTGTCACCTTGAGGGCATATTCATTATTCTTTCCAGTTATTACTGGTGTGGTAGTAACTAGCTACTAGTCTGGAATTCTTGGTGACAAGAGGCAATCCAAAAAGCAGAAGGAAAATCTCAGTTGAAAAATTTTGAACCTTGAAGAGTTCTTTGGCCTTCAGGGTTACTAAAAGATTACAGCTTGTATTTTTGTTCTAAAGAGGGAGACAGGAGAGGTGGAGGTTGAGGGTGAAGACAAAGAATATCAAAAAAGAGAAGCTCAAGGGAAATAGCTTTCTTGAGTTAGACTGAAAAACTAGCTCTAGATTTATTAAAGCTAGTGTTGCAATGGAAACCACAATTGAGGTTCATCAATTTTATATCCCCAAATGCCATGAGATTAAGGGGAAAAAAGACCCCAAAACATCTGGGATAAAAACCAAAAGGCCAGTATTAGAGCACTTTGCTTTAATTCTGGTTTTGGGGGGGTTTTTTTGGGGGGTGTTTTGTTTTGGTTTGTTTTTTTAAGGAATATCAACTAAAACAGAAACATTTGTTCATCAAAATTAACACTGGTGTGTATTTACTAGCTGCAAATTTTAATATCAAAGAATTTTTAAGGGCATTTAATTAATTTGTAAGGGTATAATATACTACCCTTGATAAAGATTTAATCAGAATAAAAAAGAATATGTAAGAAAAGCCTTCTTTTCCCTATTTTTATCTGTTTGTTTGAATATATGTCACTTATTGTTAGGCTTAGTTGGGAAGTTTACTAGGGCTTTGCTTGAGGTGATAGTGTATTTAAGTGGTTTTGTTTTGTTTGGGTTTTGTTGTTCTTGTTTCTGTATGAATGTTAACAGGCAGATCAGGCCATTTGCTTTTTCTCTAGTAATTTAGCCAATAGTATAAAGATCTCCATTAATAAAATGCAACTGAAGTTGTCAGTAGATGGAAATTCCGTAGCCAGTTTCTAACAATGAGGACAAGTATTGTGGAGAATCAGTTTCAAACAGGAAGCAGTTCCAGATCAATCTTCAATTAATCTAGAGGTGGTTTTTTTTTTCCCCCAGTCACTTAAAACGTCCTCATTTAAGTAAGTTGAAAAAAGTAATTCGTTTTACTGCCTGTTTACTTTCCCCTACAGTGACTGAACCTGTACTTCTTAACCTTGCATTCATATAGAGCTGGCTTTTGTGGATCTTTCAAAGCCTGAGGGTATATGACCCCATCTAGATGGGAGATTTTAGAAACAGAAAGAGTTGTCTCAAGTTTCACTAAAGGAGCTGTTTTCCTTAGGGAAGAGATAAGCTGATGTCAACTTTTAGCAGAGTATGACTTCTACTGTGTGTTACAGATTTAAAAAACAGGTTATTCTCTACAATTTTATTAAAGTCCTAAAAAATATGACTGTGGGCTCTGTGGATTCTGAAAAAGCTTTACAATTCATTAATATTTGCTTTGTGAGAAATTCTGTTCAAACCACTACTGGTGGCAGTGAAGCCAGTAGAAGTTTGTCTGCATCCAAGTTTCATCCAGAACTGCTGGCTTTCAGAAGACTTTATTTAGCTTCGGTGTGAGAAGTATCACTGGTTACAAGCCTGAGCAATAAATAAATAAAATAAATAAAATTGTTCCTGGGTTGCAACAATTCTGAGCTAGAGACCTGTTTTTAGAGGAATTCCCAGCTAGAGACCTGTTTTTAGAAGTGTTACAACCTGAACTAAGGCATGTGGAAGCTACTAATGTTCATTACTTAATGAAAATCAGATAATTTTTGTTGAATTCTGAAAGATGTATGACGTTTCAGCACAGTCTGCATGCACTTGAAAAAGCCTTTCATTTTTTCTGTAGTTCTATAAAGGAAAGAAAAAGTTTCGTTGGTACTCTTGTAAAAATGACGAATTCAGTATTTTTAAGCATGTCAGACCTGTGTGACTTTTGAGTGGCAATATGGTTTAGTTCTTTGACAGTAGCCAATTTTTGAGCTTTTTTGACTTCTCCAATTTTTTGCAAACCCCAGCTAGGCTCCATTTCTTTCAGAGTGGAGGGCTACTTGAGATGGGAGTGAAAGATCTTTGATTTGAAACATGGTGACATATTAGTTTGTTTATCGTTAAAATGACTAGTCATGGTTTGTTATAAACTACGTTAGCAGAGAAAGTGTTCACATATAGTTCTAGGGGAGAAAGAAAAGGTGGCAGTGAAGTTGTCCTCACAGGTGCTGGTGGAAGGCTGAGATCTCCGCAGTGCTTCAGACCTGCGCTGATGCAGTGCATGAGAGCAGAGGCGTTCATTGAACTGCATGCTTTTTCCTCCAGTCTAGCTCTTTTGGAAAATTATGACAACAAACCTTCACATCTTATTTTAGAGTTGTTTCCTAGGTTCTGTCTGTGTCTGTGCCCCAAAAGCTGTGTAGACTGGTTTATTTGAATTTTCCTTTCTCCATCACTTGAAGGTCTGACAGCCTTGACAGCGGTGCTGTTATACCGAGGTATGTCTTTGTGCTGACCAGGGAAACTGCAGATGCCAGCGGATTTTGAATGACTACACCTCACCTGCAAACAACTTCCTACTGACAGTGGCAATTAAGTTGTGATGAAGCATTGTAGTCATTTATTTCATGATACCCAGTCTGAGGTTTTTCCACAAGGAACTGACAGGCAGTTTCTCCCTCGAATACAGATAAAAAGTGGCACAGAGGTTCAGATTCACCAACTGCTGGTGCATTTTTTATGAAAAATGAACCAGAAGGCCAATGCCATTTCTTCTTATCTTGGTTCTGCCCAGGCAAGTGGCACATGAAATAGGTAAAAGGAAGCTGGGAAAGGGACTCTTGAGGGGCAGGAGTAAATCTGTGCTTGGTTTTGCTTCAAGGCAATAGGTGGTGGTAGGGTTACGAATGGTTCTGTTGGTCTAGACAAGCAAGTGGCAGGAAATAACTTAGAGAAAATGTTTTTGTATCCCCAAAGTGTTATCTTCAAGGAGCACAGTTAGTAATGCTGTTGTGAAAAGAAACCTCCATTTGGACAGACAGCTTGATGGAGGCAAAGCTGCTAATTTGTTTTCAGCTTCAAGGAGATTTGGAGTCTTTGCATCCTTGGCAGTAACACACAATTGTAATTGTTTCCCTTTTCCTTGATCTTCAGTCTAGCTGCATTGGCTTAGTGTAGCTGGGAAAGGCTGGAATGTTGACTGAATTAGCTGTAGGGATAGCTTCTCTTAACAAGTGAGGAGAAGTTACTCTGTGACTCTTCCGACTTCCTTGTATGTGAGGAGAACACTCACTATTCTTTTCATGGTTGCATCTAGTTATAGAAACTTTTTTGTGCAGAAAGGAGCATAAATGGCTGGGTATGAAAAGGAGATGACAGAATTAATGTTCTTACACTGGCGAGGTTCCTCAGTTATTAGGGGCTGTCTGTAAATAACAGCTTTCCTTTCATTTATTTTATGCTTCTTTGTTCCACAAAAGTAATTTTGTAACCCTACAATTTTTAATTACTTTTAAAAAACGTAACTGTGCACGGGAAGATTTGTTTGCATTCCTGTTATTCAGTTTGGCAAAGTTTGTGGGCAGCAACTGCTTACACTTTTGGAATATATGCTATTAACATACCACTGGTAAAAACCTAGCTTGATTCACCAACAATACAATCTTCAGAGAAGGGATATAGCATATCATTGAGCAATTAAATTATTTAGTCAATCCAGTGGTTAAGCTTAGGTCAGCTTTGAAGGGTAAATTTCATTTCTTGGATACATTCTTGGCTATGAATGAATGCATGAATAATCTTTCTTTGAACCTTAAGTTGCAGAATAGACACAATAACTCTTGAGTTGAACTCTTGAGAAGCGGGCTCATTTATGGGCAGCTGTTGAAAGTGCTTCTAGTGAAATTATTTTTTCATCTGTGAAGTAGAAACCTGTAGTTTATTAATTACTGCATACCATTGCAATAGTAAAGAGACAAAAGCTGTGCAAGTCTTTACTATGGGTTTTTAATTTATAGATTAGAAGAGAAAGTAATGATTTTGACATAGTATACTGCCATAAACCGAGAATCGTTTGTCAGGGCTCCAGCAGACAAATAGCTGAGGGCGTTATTGACCTCAGCTGCTCAGCCAATTGATCTGTGTAACTTACCTCCCATTTAGCAGAGGCAACAGCAGGGATTGTGTGTGCTCCCCAGTGCCAGCAAGTTCACAAACCTGCATAAGCCAGCGCTAGTTTCATTAACATTGATGCTCTGATTGCAGGTGACCAAGGATCTGACACACATTTGTTTCTACACTCCCTGCTCCAGGGGCTGTAGCGTCAAGTAAAGGGCTGGAACAGGTGTTCAGGAGGGGTAGCATCACCAGCTATATCAAGATTTGGCCAAGTTTATCTGCTGCAGGGCTTACTTCGCTATAAGGATCAAGAGAGCTCTGTTTTGTGATCAGCAATAATGGCTTGGCATAGCCCCTTTTCAGTGCTGGAGGAGGAGGGAACTGTTGTCTCAATACCTTTTTCATAGTTTTTGTGTCTACATTTTACAGTGCTAGGAGGTTTACTGATTGTCATAAGGCATTCTGCATTATTAAAATTGTGTCATGGAAGTTGTTTTGAAGGAGTTTGGAGAATTAGTTGCAGAAGGAGCAATTTGATTTTATTTTCTTTCAGTTAACAGGCCAAGCAGATGGGAAAGCAGACCTGGAGCAGTTTTGCTGGCTGGCTGCCACGATTCTGTTAATTTTGATTTGTGTGGATATGTAACAGTTTTATTTTTCCCTTTTTGGAAATGTATGCCTGTAAGTCTTTGGGAAATTAATCACTGATTTCCTGTGAAATGTGCACTTGTAAAACAAATGTTGTAGCAATGTGCCATGCAGACTCTGTGTTGTGTCAATTAGGACGTGTGACATCAGCAAACTCCATAGGCTGTCAAAGGCTAAAGCACTTTTCAAAGCATCATTCCTTCACAGCTCTCCTGAGAAAAGATTAAAAAATAACATAAATTTGAACTGCAGTTCAGTACAGTTTTACTGTTTTCCTTTACTACTCAAAAGATACAGGTTTTGTAATTTTACCAGACTAGTTTTTTAATGCCATTTCACCTTACACTGTTTTGTATTTGAAATTAACAGGGCATTCAGATTTGCAAAATCTGTATTAACAACTAAGTGTGACTTGATCAAAACTCTGAAATCTTAGATTTAATGTTTCATAGCGGGAAAGATGAAAATACAACTCATGTTTCACCCTTGTTTTGTCTCCCTTTCACTTCTTGCTGTTCCCTGCACCTCCACACCACAACGACCTGCAAGAGTTCCATAAGCATTTATTAGCTGCGGAATTGATTATGACATCACTACTAATTACGTGCCAAGAGAGCTACATTTTACAGTAAAAAATGCTAGGGATTTAAGCACATGACTGACAGCCTGGGTCAGAGTTCTTTTTTTGTATCTTTTTTCCCTGGAAATGTAAAGAACTCAGATTCTCACTGTTAAGCATTTGGATCTCTGAAATCAAAAGGCCTTTATTTCAGAGAGTTTCATGTTGTTATTTAAACGATAATTGGCTCTATCCTCAGTTTGACTGTGAGCATTTTAACTTTAGTAAATTTGGGTTTTTAATTATTTTCAGTTCTGTGCTTCAGATGGAGGAGGTGATTTAGGGAATGACAAAGATTAATTGGAAATTTGGAAGCTATTTACTAGTGACAAGAGTTGGTAACTTTTGGGAAGGCACATATGCTATTTGAGCAACATGTGTTCCATAATGAATGATTTTGCTGCTGTAATAATCTGTCTGTTCTTTACTGGTGACTTTTACATCTGGAGTGGCTCCTCACTACTGTTTCTGTAGAGAGGATTGTTTCTGTATTGTGTGGACTGTGAAGCAGACGTAAATTATGGGATTTCTTAAACTATTTGCCTGAAAACTTTTGGTTCAATACAGTACACTCTGAAGGGAGGGTCATAGCCACGAAACTCTGATCTCCAGGGAGGCAGTGCTTGAAGAGTAGTAATCTTCAGTGAATACTTTCTACTGTAATCATCAATACTTTCTGATGTAGAAAAATGTGTGATTCCATGATGTTCTTAGGAGATAGAACCAACATTTTGCTTTAATTCCTATTCACTTGCTGCTGAACTGGACTTCAATTCCTCTCTTGTACAGTCTATTACCTTCAGCTGTTAGTGTGATGAAGAAATGTGAAAACTGCTATTCTTGTTATCCACAAAAGTCTAAAATACTTTCACAAATAAATGTACTGCTATATGATATTGGTATAATTGAAGTAAATTAACTGCTGTTGAAGAACATGGTGGGACACGATTATATTTCCTGTGGTTGGTGATTTGGTTTTCATTCTACTGGAGCAGGTGGGGGAAGGAAGAGAGGGTGGAGGGCAAGACTCTCAGGTATAATTACTGCTAAAGTGGCTAAGCTATATTCAAGATTAAAATGTCGTTGTGTCATTAAACAAGAACCTGCAGGCCTGGGTCAGAGAAATAATCAGACAAATGTGACAGTCTTCAAAATGCAGCAGTTCAATTTACAAGTGTAAGTGAAGGAGGCATCTGAGGAGGCTGTAGAGGGGTCTTTGTGGACTGTATTAAGAACCTATATTAGAGGTATCTTCCCATTCACATATTCACTTTCTACCGGCTTTAGACCACCCAACATCACATCTAACCTGCAGCCTTTTTTGCCTGCAGTCTCTTTCCTCCCCTCCCCCAAACGTATGGTGCATGTGTATTCATGTTTTTGCTTTCTGTTCACGGAGATATCCAGCTGGGAAAATATAGTGTGTACAATACTCTCTGCCTTCAACTGACATTTCTCATAAATTGCAACAGAAACACTGCTATCAGCAGCTTAATAGCAGGTAGAATACAGCTCTACATATCAAGTCTCAGCAGGACACAGAAACTATGGTTACCAAATTTCCAAAGAGAAAGGGTTGGGAGGGAAGTTTTTATATAAGAAAAACTGGGGAAGGGAGAAACATTTAAAATGGATTCATTGAAAGCTGCCTTTTTGAAAAAAAGGCTTACAGGAGCTGAATCAGTGGCTTCAGCATTCGCTTTTTGCTGAATTGTTGTTTTAGAAGACCTCACAAGAGGTTTCTATTATAAGCAGTGCAAAAAAAGGCAGTGCAACAATCTTTCCTCTTTGGTCGTTAAAACACCCTACCCTCCACACCCATTCCTTGAAATACTTTTTGAAAAATACGTAATACTTAACTGCTGCTATAGTATAAAGTGTTTATGACAGAAAGTCCAGGTCAGCCACAGTGCATTTATGCAGGAAATACAGGTTTGTTAGAAATAGGCTAATAAATAGCATTATGTTCCTAATCACTGGATTTAGTAAGTTTCCATTTTGCCCTCAGCTCTATTTAAACCCAAATCTTGACTGGAGAAGGTCAGCATAGGTTAGTAAATAACTTCACAGCATAGGTTAGAAAATATATCATAATACTGAAATAAATTAGTTGATTTAGGATTTTTTTGGTTGGTTAGTTGGTTTGGGGAGGGTATTAAGTCAGATCAGATTTTGTTTATCACAGGTTGGTTTGTTCTTTGTGACCATGGCAGAAAGGACAGGAAATAAGGATCCTAAGTTGTGGCAAGAGAGATTCAAGGAAGACGTTAGAAAAACATTTCTAACAGCAATGATAATGAGCCAGTGGAGTAGGTTGTCTAGCAGTTTGTGGAGTCTTCTGTTAGAGGAGAATCTGTGCAAACATTTTTCAGGTTAGATGCTCGTAATGCTTCAGAAGCGCAGAGTGGGGAGTGGACAGGACAACTTCTTGAGGTCCTCTCAGCTCTATAATTAAGTGTTTCTAAGAGCAGGGTAGTTGATAATTGATTTGGTTGGTTTTTTACTTCTCACACGGGGATTTCCTAGGAAATTAGGACACAGTGTGTCACCTTTATTATTTTTGGATTTAAAATTAGTTGAACAGTATTTGTGAAATATTTTTAAATGGCAGTAAAAAGGAAATTGTGCTGCCTAAACCAGGGCTATATATAAATTATAGCAGACAGCAATTAATCAAGGCCTCATGGGAACCAAATATGGAACAGGGAACAACTCTGTTATAGACAGCCTGTTAATGAAGAGACCAACTGTTGAATCTATACAGCTGAAGGAAAAAGGAGAGTGTGCAGGTATTCTTTGCTGAAAAGTTACCCTGTGTTCAGCTTAAGGTCTAATTTTTCATACCAATACCTAGCTAGTAAATATCTCATAATTTTGAAGGACGCTTCTCCAGTAACCTTTGCTTTTCTGTAACATAATCTTTTAAAGCTGTCTTATGAGGAATGAGGGAAGGCAGTATTATAAACATAGTACAGCATATTGAGTTCCAAGAATACCATTGAGTCTGAGTGAGGCACATAAATAACAGTAATCTTCCTTCTGTGAGGACAGCTGTTGGTTTCAGTTTGGAGAGTAATACAGATATACTGCTCTTCTCCTTCAGTTTTTCAAACTATTTTCAATGGAATATTTTTCCAGCAGTGAATATGTATTTGCATTTTTGTTTGGTTTGTTTTCTGAAGCCTATTGGTTGTATGCTGAGTTTTGTTTGCAGAGGAAAAAAAAATTTTTTCAAGGTCTCAAAGATACAGCCAGGTATATTTTATTTATGGCATCTGTAAGACAGTTCGCAGCCAGCCATAAACAGACAAAATTCACTCTTAGTTTTTCCACTTTTCTTATTCCTTCCTAATTATTTCCTACCTCATATCAGTAATAGCATTTAAAATTTTAATTGTTTTCAGTGTAGCTGACTTTTCTGTGACAGAGAAAGAGTAATAGTGGGCTTTAACAACAATGTTCTCTTTGATTAATCATTTGAGTTCTTTCTGCAGTCCTCTCTTGCACTCCTTAAGTGTTTTAAAGTCTAAAGATCTCATGAATTTCTCAGTCAGCCATGTAGTTTTGTCAAAGAACAGTCTTTACCCATTTGATTATCTTACCGTGAACATTTTTGCTAGTGAGCCAATCTACTTGCAAATACATTACACTTCTCTCTGTCTAGCATCTCTAAAAGAAAGAGGATGTTTTCTCATGGACAACAAGAGAGGACCCCACACTTCTCTAGAAGTATATTGTGTAGATAGTTTACTAATCTCCCACTGAGAAGGCCTTGAAGAAAAGAGATCTTCAGCCAGTAACAACCTAACTTTGGCTTGTGCCTGCTACATTCTCTAGACAGGACAGGTGAGATGGTAGAATAGGAAAAGCAAGTTTAAAGTGGTTCTATCATTGTGAATACCTGAAATCCAGAGCAATTTGAAACATTCTGTATGCAGTGCCTTTGATTTCAAAAACAAAGACCAAAATTGACTTGGATATTTTGGGAAGCATTCTGCCTTGACTGCCAAGGGACTGTTAATTATGTAGGTGGGAAATCCTTTGGAAAGAAGAAATTATCTGTCTACTCTCTGAAAGTTTCTGATGGTCTCCTGTCAGGTAGGGCCTCCTACCCATGGATGTGTATAGGCTCCTTTTCAGCAATTTCCAAACATATTAGAAGTGGATGCATTTAACCTCTAAACACAGATGTATCAAAGACAAAAATAGGTTTTAATTTTTCTAAAACAGTAGGTGTGATCTGTGAAATTTAAAAGTACTTGAAATAAAACCATGGGCTGCCATTTTTGCGTGGAATAATTTCTGAACTACCTTAAAAGCTAACTACTGAAAGAATCACCTGCAGTCTTTTGGTTTAAGGATGTTTTACTTTCATTTCCCAATTTTTCAAGTTTACTATATTTGTTTTTTGTCATTTGTAATTTGAAATACTGAATCGTGTCTTTGCAATAGTCTATAGCTGATTAAAGCTAACACAAAATTTTCTTTTCAGAAAAAACAGAAACTTCTTGAATTGAATGGTTGTTAAATTCATCACTGTTTAGGAAATACAAATTGTTTCATAAATGTGCTTATGCCTTCAGGATCCTATCAGTGTAAGCAAAATGTCTATATTAATAGTCTTTATGAACTCTTTGGTCAAGTTTGCATTTCTCATGGACCAAATGCAGATTTTGGTGTTGTCAGAAATAGTTCTCAGTCACTAAACAGTTTTATCAAAAGAGTAAAAAAAGGGCCTTTTCAGAGGAGAAAAGTAAAAAGTAAAATGAGTCTGTAAAGCTTCAGTAAAGTTAGAATGGGTCTGTTGGTCAGCAGGGAATCATTGCCCAATAAGTTTTTCCATAGTGTCCCTTCAGTTTTCAAAACTTTTAAATGAAAAGGAGGTAAAGGTAGCAGCTTTTTACCAGCCTACCAATCCTGTCAGCTGGAAGGAGACCACAAAAACCTGATGTGGGTTTCGTTTCGTGTAGCTCTTCTGTATCCTTAAGCCTTCTTTCTTGGAATCTGATTCAGTTCACCAAGCAGCCTTTTTATCTTCCTATCCCCAAAAGATTTCCTACTAAAGAGTGATGGTTTCTCATTGTGCAAAGTGCATTGCACTCTGCAAAGAAAAAGAAGGCTTCTTGTAAGTAAGATAGTAACTGGATCTGGGCTGTCAGTAATATGGTGAAGGGAGAAAGACTTAGACTGCACAAATGTTTTCCATGCACATTCATTAAAAACTTAGTTTACTTTCTGTTTTGAGTAGTCTGGTGACTATTTTAGGTGGTTTCAGATCATTGTTTAGAAAAATATATCACTTCCTCTTATTAAATCTGCACTCATCCAATTTTCACTAGTGTTTGTTTCAAAACAAGGTGTCCCCCTTCTGTGGAGTTTTCATAGGTCATTCTAACATTTCTTTCTCAAAATTACATTTGCAGAAGCTCTTCAACCAGAATAGGAAAGGTCTTCCAGGAAAAAATATCCCCTTACGTATGGAGAAAAGTCCTACTTTTGTTGATTTCCCAAAAGAGGCCGAAAGACCTCTATGTTCTTGTGTCCCTTAACAGTTAAAACAAATATATGATCTTATCTTGATCTCTACTAATCTTTTCTGTCTCTGTCAAAGAGGAGCATCCAGGAGAAAGAAAGCCAGCCTGTGCAATCTAAGTAACTAGTTGACTGCAATACACAAATATAATTCCTAGAACCCCTGAACACAGAGAAACTGAGGAAGAGGTGCCACAGCCTCAGCTGCCTTCTGGATGAGGAGAGAAGCTTCTGCCAAAGATTTGAGAAAGGCAGCCAACTGTCATTCCTTTCACACCTTCCTGAAGTGTTACAAACTTCTTGTTGTGGCATCTGTTGTTACTGTATTTGGTTATCTGCTGCTTAGAGATGTGGTCAATCATCAGGAACCCATGGGTGGAGACATATGGAGGTCTGACCTTTTCCCCATTGGCACCCTTTCTCTGTCAGTACTGCCTTCTTTTCCTGGTGAAATGCCCTGATTCTGTGTGATTCTTCTCTATCCTTCCCTCTAAGCAGCCTTAATCTGCTGGTGAATATTGGACAGGAAGTACAAGGGAGAGAGAAATACAGTATTGTTTTTGCTAATTACTTTTCTGGTTTCAGATGGTCATTTTCAAGCGATCTTGTGTCCTGAAACACAAAGACTCCTCTTTATAAGGCAGATAGGTGAGTTAAGAGATGATGACAACTATATACAAATAGTGTGGAGGACCAAGAGCAAGGGAGCAGTCTTTCCATGCAATTGTGTCTCAACCTTCAGGAGGGTGAATATCCACTGCAGTGAACCCACACAATCTCCAGGGGTATAACAAAAAATGCATTGGCTAAAGGGAACCACATTCACATGTTAGGACTGAGGGAGCTAGGTTTTATATGGGTTTGATACATCATGCTTGTATTTCACAAAAGGGGAGGTCCACATGAGGTATGTAGATTGTTCCATGTAGTATAATGATGGCATCGTTTCACTTGCTTCCTTCCTGACAGAAGCCATTAACTGTAGCGGATTAGCTGCTGTCTGAGCGAAAGTTGTTCTGACAAAGTTGATCATGTAAGGAGTGAGCTGTAGTTTCACATTAGGATAGAGGTCAGGAAATTAATGCATTGGAGGATTTGAAGAGAAAGAACAAAACACTCCCAGAAGCCTCACTTTTGTGGCCTGTCAGAAGCAGCGTTTTTCATGTGGTCAGCGAAAATGTAAATGACAATAAAATATGCAGTGGACTTGTACTTAATCTGTCTAAATATTGTGCATAAAGTCTTTATCAGGCTTTTCTGCTCTTGCTGTTGCAGGCATGTGTTTTCATACATTGAGTACATTTTCCCCTCCCTCCCTTTTGCAGCTATTCAGAGGTTGCAGAAGTTTGAATTAGCTGACATTTTCAGTATCATAGAGGATTGAGGGTTATACTGGTATGATCTGGTGACAGTTACCCTAGTTCAGACACGCTGTTTCTTTCTTTTTTTTGCCCCGTCAGTTACACTGTATTACTAAGCACAATCCACAATGTAGTGGCAATTGAGTTCACAAACACTGTCATCACAAAGATGGGAAATTAAAATGTTCTTTGCCAAACCTTACAAAGAAATGTCAGGTGAGTAGTGGAAATGAGAATTAGGCTCTTGGGGCTTTTGGTCAGTGTACGGTGCCCTCTCCAGCAGGAGTCTGCCAAACAGAATGAAGGGAAGAATTTTCCTTATTTATTCATGTGACAAGGAAGTGAAACAAACCACACAGCTTGTACTACAAAGTTTTTATTGCTTCATAAATTTTATTGAGATAGAAATTAACCAGTTTCCTCTGTGTTTTAAACAGAGTCAGTTTGTGTTTATTGACACAGGAGAAGCTCATCTGTGTTCAAGAATAGATCTGTTTTCTGTTAGGAAAGGCTGCACTTCAGAGATATTTTTAATACTGTAATGTATTAACTTGACACACCATGTCTAAGAATCTGTGGCTTGGGATTTTGTAATTTAACAACAGTTTTTCTACCTGATTGGTTTTGTGATAAGCAGTGAAGTATCAAGAAAGAGGTATCAAATTATAAGAAAACCACTGTGAGATGCAGTGAACATGCCAAAGTCAATAAATGTTTTTATACATTTACAAAAACTTTTCAGCACTGCATCTGCATTAGGGCTGCTGCCATGTTTATTGAAGCATTTGAACGATGTTTTCCTCCTCATTTAGGGAGGAGCATAAGTATGAGTGTGTTACATTATGGCAAACATATTCAAGAAAGTCTTGCATTTAAGCTGTATTATTCGTTAAGAATTTTAAGCCACTGTAAAACATACAGAACATACTCAGCTTTATTTGGGTGCTTCTGTACAGACAGGTCCGTATTTGAAATGGAAGCTTAATGAGCTGTGACTATCGGAAAAATGAATGTATAGGTAGAGCCTTGAAACATCATCCATTTTTTCTCTCTCTATTTTTACAATACCGATTGTACAAGATGGGATTTGCATCTCTGAACAGAGTTAAATACTTCCAGATCTCCTTGAAATCAATTTCATCTGATCACGCATGCAGATTGAAAACCATGACTTTGAGATTTACGTTCTGCGAATAAAATTTACGTTCCCTGAAAAGCAAAGAAGGCTGTAATTTCATGCCTCCTAGCCTTCATTGTCTATTTCCCTTCGATACACACAAGGCCAGTGCGCTTGCGCAGTCTAGCTTTCTGCTCTGTCGATTTTGTTTTATAAAAACCCTGTTTTCTTTATTGCCTTTATCTATTACATCTGTAAAATTTACTTAAGCAATGACAAATTTTTCTTTTGGGTCTGGAGTCAGGGCTATTGGTAAAAGATTTGTTGGATATGACTGTTCATTAAATTGCAGGGATCTGTGGGTGAGGCTAGTTGTCTGAGTAGGTGGGTTATGGGCTGTACTTAGTGAATATACATCATCAGAGAGACAAATGTGCTTCAGCAGCCTCTTGTTTTGTTCAACTAAAATGGGTGTTGATTTTCGAAAGCTCAGCAAAATCACTGTCGTTTTTCTAAATCAGATATCATTCATCCCACATGAAAAACAGCATTTAGGTTAAATATAGCAGCATTACTTTTCAGCTTTCTAAGCTGACAAGAATAGCATTACATTTATTTCCCTTTTAAAAAAAAAAGCTGCTCAAGCTGAATGCAGTGCCTGTAAGTGAGAGCTAATTGACAGCACTGTAAACCCAAATCATTGTGCACTCCAAGTGTACAGTCCAAGGTGCTGCAGTGCTTACCTCTTCACTCTGCTTTGCCAGTTTTGCTCAGCCACGTTTTATGACCCTGTAGGGACAAGAAAATTAATGTTGCACGCATTGTTACTATTTAAGAAAGGAAATAAGATAATATTCATAAGGATAAAAACTTGAGTTACTAATACTGTGAGTGTTTCATCCACAGTAGCTACATAAATAAATTGAAAGGCCTGCTATATTTTTAATTTTTATTATGCTACTCCAGCACTACCAGTGCTTACTGCTCTGTTTATTCAGGAGTCCACCTAAATAACTCTGAAACTTCATCATCAGCAGAATCTGAAAACAAGCTATTTGATGGACTACAAATTTTAGGTTCTTGTCATTCTTCAGGGTGTAAATATGCTTTCAGCTGAAAGCCAGGGAAGGAGAAGAATCCTTCATTTGAAACAAGCTTTTAGTCTGCACTTGATCTCCTCTGGTTTTGTATGAAAAGCCACATTGGACTGAATGACAGCTGAAAAGGCAAGCTGCTATATCAGGGGATTTAGCAGAAGGAAGCTGCTGTTCTTTCAGCCAGCACCTTCCCAGAAAGCTCTCTGAATCTCTCAGGAGTGAGGTCCAATTGTGAATCAGTACACTAGCAAATATGAAGCAGTTTAATTAAAAGTACCTCTCACCGTCTTAGTACTGATATTCAGGTTTAAGAAAGTAAATAAATATTCACTTAAGGCTATTGATTTCTATTCTGTAATTTAAAATGAGATTAAATTTTCCTAAAAGCTGAAGTTATAATGGCAGAATCATCTAAACCAATGGCTAAGTTAATTTAAAAAAAAAACAAACCCCACAATCTTCAATATCCAGGGAAGCTTATCTCCAGAGTTACTGCAGTTGGTTTCTTCTGGTTGATCACAAGTTCCATGTCTATCAAAATGAGTCCTTAAAAAACTGCTTTCCTTTTTTTTGTTCCAGTTTTATCTTTGATAAATAGGAAAAAAGGCATAGAAGACTTTGCCAAATGTAAAATCAACACAATGTTAAAATTCATACACAAAAAAAGGATTTCTGCACATTTGGTGACAGCGCATTATCACTCTCTAAATGACATGGTGGTGGTAGTAAGATTTATGCATGCAACTGAAGTGAGACACAGTTGTTTAAAAGTAATAGTAATAACTAAGGGTGAATGTTTTCAAAGACTCAGTATTCTTCCATGTCAGTCATGTAGGAGTCCTGCCTAAATGTTCTTCAGACTTCAGGAGAGCACTAGGAAAAAATTAGATCGTGATTAGTTCTGAAAGTGTTTTTCTGTTTTCAGTACAAGGTGATATTGATCTTGAAGTACTACAGAGTGACTAAAGAAGAACATACTCATTTGTCCACAGTTACCATAGCACGATTCCACAAGAGAGATTTTTAATCAAATCTGGTTTGATCACTGGTTTTCTAATACACAAGTTATGTTAAGGAACACACCAACATTTGCATGACAGTTCTGACTGAAAAGGTGTTGTTTGTGGTGTGCATAAAATTATCTTTGGAAATTTTTCGTAGTACATAAAGATGATGAGCCTAGCTGTTTGAATGTTACACCTTTCTGTCATACAAGTGTGTGTCTAAGGGCTGATCTTTGTTGCTGATGATTCTTAGCAATTAGGAATGTGTTACTTTCAGGGAAAAGGCTTTCGGGCCATTGTTGTACAGCTCAGAGTCAATAAACTCTGAGCTGCTCATAATAGCCTTTCATTCTCATTGAAGCCTTGGACTTGCCCTAACTTCATCAGAGCAGAGGAAAAAAGAATAATGTGAACAATAGGAGCCAGGGAGTTTGATTTAGGCCTAATGTGAGGAGGCTGTAAAAGCTGTCAGGGAGCTTGATTGATTGGCGCCCAGGCTGCGGTCCTCAGTGCAAAGCAATAATGTTCCTGCCTCTTGTGAGAGGGCTGGATGTGCCACCTGGGGTCAGAGCTTATCAGCCTCAGGGGCCAACGTTTCAGATGAGGCCAAAGTGCAGTCAATAATTTATACAGAAATTTGTGTGTAGATTCTGGAGTAAAGCAAGCTTTATCTTGATATTGTTTGTCTGACCAAGGAAAGAATTAAGTCATGTCTGAAAGTCCAGCCTCTTTTTTTTTTTTCTTTTAGTGACATGGGAAAATCTTAGTATTTTCTAAGTATTGAAATATGTGTTTCTGTCATCATGTTGGTTGCACTTTAATGAGCAAGGGCATGCCTGTGATGATCCTTTGAGGGATGTTTCATTGCCAAAAGAAATGTAGATATTTTTAACTGATTATATTAGGATTCCTAGAACCCTGAGATTTTACTTACATTTTATGCAACACTCGTCTGTCCTCAGTGTCTAAATAGTTTTGTTTCTAAACCTACGAGGGTCAAAGGTTGATCAGCATTAGTGCATGAAAAAGACAAGAGGAGCTGTAGTAGCAGCATAGATCATAGCAGGTCAGGGAAAACTAGCCAGGCTCTTGCTAGTAAGTGGAGAAATGAGGACAGCCTGTAGGAAGGATACTCACAGGAAAATTCTCCAGCCAGTCGCTGGCAAGAGAAGCAGCCTAGCAGAATAGCAGAAGGTGTACTGATCACTAGTGGGAAATCAGTTTGCTGTTAGCTTGCCTTGGCATTGCATCAGTATTGATGAACGGCTGGATTAAGCAAACTGGTTAACTAGATGTTTTTCTAGTTTATCCACTTGGGAGGTAATTTAAAACAGGAAAAAAAATCATGGTTAACGGCTCTACAGAACTCTGACACCTGTTAAAGGTGCTTAGTTGATAAGTAGCTCACTTTTGTTCTGTCCTAGCAAAATTACTACTTTGCTTCAGTAGATGCTAATGAAAGCTTTTTTACCTTTCCTCTGCTCAAGTAGAACACTATTAGTCATAGTTCATTAGGTTTGTTTACAAAACAGAACTGGTATCTTAAGTGTGTTACTGAAATACTTGTAACTGTTCTGGGCACCATTTTCCCCACTAAAATACAGGAATATTATACTAGGAAGGACAGCACTGTCTACTATTTTTTAAGGAAAATAAGTAGTTTGTGGGATTAGAGCTGTAAAAATTATGTGTTTAGCCTTGGCAATGCATAATATGTTTTGTTTGGTTGGTGTTTTGGTTTTTTTTTAATCTAGAAGGTGGAGTTTCAGGCATCGTTTTGGTTTTAATCTGTTAACTATAGCAACAAAAGACCTTAAAATAAGGTTACTCTAAATCATAAACTGAAGCAAGTGTATAGAAAGAAGAGCTTCAGTTGTGTAAGATTCTTGATCTGCTTTTCCTGCACAGCGAAACAAGTGGAATGGTGGGCCTCACCATACTATACTATCCTTGATTCCTTTTTGGTGCATGGGTGGGAAAGAAGTAGAAGAGACAAAACTACTCATCTACAGTTGCAGTATTCATAGAATTCTAATGTACATCCCATGCTTGACTATACACCACTGTTAGCTTTATCTGGTTTACTATGAGGTTTCCTGGTAGGGTATTGCTGTGTTAAGATCTTAATAGAGTTTACCTGCACAAACATAAAAGATGTATCTTTGCGAGTTCCACAAACTGAATGAAAGAAGAAGAGGTAATTGTCTCCTATTAGCTGTAGTAAGAAATCCTGAAGGAGTTCTGCAAAACAAATCCCAAATGTTTTTGTTTGGGTTTTTTTTTTCCCCCCTCCCCTTTGTTTTGGATGTGTCTGTCTCAGGTATTTACTTACCCTTTTCCCAGGGTGAAATAAGTGAAGCTTAACGCAGAGAGAGAGAGAGAGAGAGAAAGAAAGATGTAAAACGCAGTTCAGGAGATTTCAGTGTTTTCAGCCTTCGCTTTAAATTGCTATTTTAAATTCCAGTGAGTGGAATAATAGAGAAGTTATCATGTCTAGTAACTGCAGTTGGCCTTTGTAAAGAATAGCTTGTTAGGAGGCTTTATGATTTACTGAGGCCACAGCTGGCTGCCAGCAGAGCTACAGGAATGTGTTCTCTCTTGGGCCTGGTAGCTAGAGATGAAAAGGATCGAAAGCTGGCAGGAAAGCAAATAAATGCTTTGACTTTAAATAAAGCATCATAATTTATAAGAGACTCTGCTTCCCAGTCCCAATGAGGTACATGGATCAGCAGCAGCCCTTTGAGGTTGAGCAGAATTGTCTGCCTGGCTCGACTGCAATTCTGGTATCTGCAGTCTACAGATTTGGAAGCATTTTCATGGTTTGGAATTGGAATTGTTTCTTTATCCATGCTGTTTCTTTTCCACAAGTTTTTTTCTTTTATGTCTTCCGTTCCTTTATGTTTCATTAGCTGCTCTACTGTTTGATAAATAATTGTACCACTGTTTGCACCTGGCAGCTTTTTATCGTGATGTAGAGCACTGGGGAACTAAGCATCAAAGACATCTGAAGGTTTATAGGTGCATTTTGTCATCTGTTATTTGCTTGTTTTGACTCTCCAAGTTAATTGTTCCTACAATAGCCAAGTTCAGAGCTGGGACACAAACTTCTATTGAGATATCCTAATATTCACATACCTTAGGAAGAAAAACAAAACCATGAGTTTTTCAAGAGGTGTGGGTTTGTTATTTGTTTTTTTCATTGGTTTTTTTTTTTGGTGGGGGGGAGTTTGATAGATACACTCACATGCTTACACTCATAAATTTATAGCAGCTTCCCTATTTCTGCAGCTGTTTCTCAACAGTTGGCTGATGAAAACAGTATTTCTGTGGTCTGGTGTCTGAGATTAAGAATAGAAATTAGGCAGATAATTATTAAAGGAACTCCTGAATGCTTTCCAGGGTGAGAAAAAATGGTTTGGTTTTCCCTTTTTGGTCTTACTTCTCATATTTAAACAATAGTGCTTTTGCCTACACTTGTTTTGCTATGCTATTTACTTGCTTTTAAGGGTGAAAGAGTTTGGGAGAGAAATAACTAGCTGAAAAGGTCTTGTAATTAATATGAGCTGCAGGAAGCAAGTGTGACAGATGAGTTGAAAAGCCCTATGTTCTATTGCTTATCTCAAGTGACATATGGTCCTAGAGTACAAGCAGAGGCAGTGGATTGTGGGGCTTCTTTTTCTTTTGCTCTAGTAGAAGGCAGAAGAGTGTCCCTGTGTTCCACAGGGCAGCAATATAGGAACTGAAATAACACTCGAGAAGCAAGTGGGAATTTCAGGGGATTAGAGAACATCATTTCTTTCTTTTAAAATTGAGACTGTGTGACATTTTTCGGTGTCAGGCAATGTGAATCACAGTTATGATTACTGAAGTAAAAGAGAAAAAAAATCCAATAGAAACAAAATACTTCTGAAAGAGATTTCATTTTCTTCAGAGAACACAGATGTTAAATGATTTTCAACTTGCATTTTTAGTGTCAGCTGAAATAAAATAAGACTGCAGTTTTATTCTCAAGCTTCAGTAGAACAGTGAAGTGGTTCAGTTACCCTGGCCAAAGAAAAGGTAAGGTTTGTGCAAAAACCAAATCTTTAGTTGTACTCCAGAGGTCAGAAACATGGTTAGTTTATAATAACATTAATTGCACATTTTCCTGTAAACACTGCAAACAAGTGGTTTGACATTCAAGAGGTGTAACAGCAATTTATCCAAAAGTTTTCCTAGTCCTGCCAAAATTTAATCACTTTGATATAAATCTGACAGGAGAAAATTAATGTTGGTCACTGTGGCTTCATAGTTTTCAAAATCACCATTCTTAAGTAGCTCATATTTTAGTAGAACTGTTCAGTTGTGGATAAACATACAAGCCATTTGGGACCAAATCTGATGTACTTTTTGGGTATTACCCAGTTTTCATTGAGTCTTTTATTGCTCTTTTAATGAATGTAAAATTTAGCCTTGTATTTGATTAGGACCATTTGTTTTTCTTTCAGCTCTCCATTTGCATTTAGATCTTGCTTATTGGTTATTTGTTAAGAAGACTGTCTTTAGAAGAAACAGACACTGAAAAAATTATAGTGGCATTGTAATTATAACTGATAAGGGATATAAGCTCTTTGATTAGCTGCTGCCCTGTTTTTCTGAGCCAACCTGCCTTTGGCATTTCAGTCAGCTTTGTCCAGAGGCACTACCATTTCAGTTTACGCTCAGCAACAAGTCTTCCTAATGTGCTGTTTCATTTTACACTAAAGCTGGAAAGGGATAATGTTACTAGGGAGGCAAGAAAAAGAAAAGAAACCAGAGCTCCATTCAGACCATTCAACTGAATATTGAACAGCTGTCTTAATGAGAAAGAAATAGATGGTGGAGAATAAGCTAGAGTCTAGTTTTCCAAGAAGCTCAATGATTTTCCCAAATCGATACAGCTCATCAGGCTTCAGAACAAAAGCTGCAGAAAACATGACAGTGATGAAAGTGGCTGTGTGTTCTTTTGTGTATTAAGCACATGGGCTCATGGGGAAAGAGGCCTTCTTCAGTTATTTTGGTGTTTATTCTTCTGTATGCTCTGTGATAAACCTCTAGATTAAAAAAAATATATTACAGCTATTATTAAGTGGGATTAAAAAATTGTCTCCTTGAGGGCCCAACTCCATATCTTCAAGAGGTACTCCTCACTGTATAATTGCTGCTTTTCTGAATGCAAGTGGGAGTATGTAATGCAAGTCCAGGGAATTATGTGTTTTGTTTGTCTATTGTTAAAGGTGTAACAGCTTTTTCAAGCTTTGGTGGTGGTTGCTGCTCCAAATACATTGTACTGATGACTTCATAATGAAGGGGGAAAGAAAGAGCATGCCATTTGAATAAAGTATCTGTGAAATTTAAGTTGACATTACTCAGAGTGTACTGGAAATCACATGGATATGAGCTAAGTCTATTATGTTGCTGAAGAAGTTGCTGTAGTTTATGTGCCTAGAGCATTGACAGCCTGCTTTAGCCACCAGCAGGGCAACATTAACTAAAATACCAGGTTTTAGCCTCTCAGCCCTTTAACCTTTAAGCTTTCTATACTTTCATAAAGTACTAAATTAACACCACAGCTAAGCATCTCAAAGGTTTATGACTGTACCGGCAGTATTTCATTATGCGTCTTTTCCTTAACGCTATCCAATCTGCTCAACTTCATTGCTATACAGTATTTGTTCAGATAAAGTCCAGCATCCAGAATGACTAATTGCAGATCTGTGCTCCAGATGGTTTGATTACAGGATGTGGTTAAAGTGACTTTTCAAACATTCAACGCAGCAATAGGGCTTTTTGGAAAAAAAAAACCCCAAAAAAACCAACAAAAAAAACCAACCCAAAACGACAACAACAAAAGTCTTGCATTTCCAGGCCACCTGACAGTCATTACATTCTCAGGCTTGCTGATGTTGATGTCTGCTACATGTGCACCTGGTGGAGATGTAGTTGAGTTCTTGTGCCATGCTAGACAGAGAGTGTGATTAAAGTAGTAAATAAATAGTATGTCTACCAGAGCAGTATTCAGTGTAGAAGACTTGACTTTATATGTAGAATGTTTACTGTTAATTTTAGATTACTTCCTTGATGGAAGCAATCAGGGAGAAATAAGCCATTTGCATTGCAAGTCTTACATTAACATTGTTCTGCTTTTTATGCCTGGATGAATTGCAGGTGTATATGTGGATCTGGGATTGATGATGATGTAGTGGATGTTCTGAGGGAAATCTCTACTGCTCTTACTAAACCAATGACAATGAAAAAGCTTGAGATAATTCTAAGATTATAGATTTTCATCTTGCTACTTTTTGCACTCCATATACTTTAGTTACTTTTGGAACAGTGATGTCAGATAGATATATGTGGGATTAAAAAATTTGCAGTGCCAGATGCAGAATAAAATGTGTTTAATCCATGGTGGCAGTGTACTCACTGATGACAGATGTGCTGTGGTTTGGCTATTCCAGGCATGTCTGTGTTATTTGTACTTGGCAGGGCTGGGACAAAAGGCAAATAGAATTTGGTTTGCAAACAAATTTGTGGATTCACTGAACATAAAGATACAAGGAATTGATTTTGCTGTAATGTTACATCAAGTGATGATGTAATGCCTTCTGAATACTGAGAATTGCTTCTCAATCTTAAAGAGCTGCTATGCCACAGGATTGCTAAAAGAATTTGTCATATTAAACTTTTTAATAAGTAATCTTATAAAAAATACTCCAAAGCATGGAGTAGATCGTTGTCTGGCATCAGCCAAAGTTGTCTTAAAATGATACTCAGAATACTAAAGGCAGTAGGCAGAACTGTTAACTGAATGGGAATTTTAAGCAAGTAGGACTCCACTTATGTTGAAACACAGTGATCTTTGGTGACTGAAAAACAATCAAATGATTTGGAGTTTTGGACGATCATTTAAATATTCCTCAACAAATCAGTTACAGAAATGTTCAGAAAAGACTTTGTGCAGATCTGCTTTCTCCAGAATTTTGCAGATACTGTTGGCCAGATTCTGTGCTGAGAACACAGAGAACAGCTCCTTTTACAAAATTGAAGGCGTATTCATTCACCCATTCAGACAACAGGTCTTTTGAGTTTTCTGGGAAAATAATCAATATGAACTAAACCAGAATTTTGTAGCAGTTGCTGTGATCTAAACACAAAAGCAGCCTATTGTGTAAACATTAAGTCAGGCTTTCCCATCTTAGTTCAGTAATGTCTACTTATATTAGAATTTGAATGTTTGTTATCTGAAGCCAGTATTTTCAAAAACTGGGGCCTGCATTTAAGATATTAATGTGATAATCTGATTTCCTAACCACATTATCTAATTTTCAAAGTTTTGAATACAAAGCATAAAAATTCTTGGCTTTTGTTCATTGCAGAAAACAGTCAAGAAAGCAAAAGGATTAGTATCTGGTTTAGACTAGATCCTTCAGTCTTTGGTTCTTTAAATGAAGGAACATCTGCAAGAGTGTTTCCTGCTAGATTTGATTAGATGTTTACAAGCTTGATGTGGCTGCTAGAAGTGATGTGTCAAGGTAGTCAACGTGAATGGCGCCCTGGCTTGGGTACTGAAGATGACTTATTATTGTGATGTTTTTATGTCAGAATAGCATATCTGCGTTTGTTAGGTGGACTTTAAAAGAGCATGGCTCTTTTTTCAGATAGTAAACAACAAATTTAGGTAGTTCATTTCCAATTTGTGATGACATATTTCAATCTATAAATTAGTTAATAGTAAATAGCCAATTTTATTTTTGGTCTTTGTTACACAGTTGCTGGAAAGGAGGAAGGGAGGAGAAAGGAAAGAGAAGAGATATATTGCATCCACAGAACTCATAAAAAGTGCTTCTTTCTGTAGATTTCTAATAATGATTTTATTACAAATCAGTTTTGTGACATGTGACCTTTCATTCCCTAATAAAGTCAAGTACAAATTGTCAGTTATTTTATACAGATTATTACATTATATCTATCAGAGTTGCTTATGTAAAATGGTTTTGTGCTCCTCTAGGCATGTTGTTAGTTTTTCCTGTCTGTTGTTGGGTAATTTTTTTTGCTATAAACATTGTGGTTATGAATGTGATGAATAAAGAAAAAAGCTCATAATGATACTGTGAAGGAAAACACCAAAACACAAGATCTTTTCTTACTCCTAACAAGCTAATGAAATTCCCCTTGATGTTAAAGGAGGGATTTGTTTACAGTGGTGGGCACTAGGTGTACACTAAGGCTTTTGAGTATGATCCTACCATGGCTAATAATGGATTTTGGCAGAAAAGGTACTGACTAGTGTAGGTGAACTGTAAAACTTCTATGTAACATGACCCCATTTTCCTGTATTAGATACCATTTTGTAATTTCTACACATAACATGTTCACCGCTTACTGTGCTCTGTAATGATAAAGAGTAGCATGGTAGTAACTTTTGAAATTTGTTGTTTTCTTGGTTTTGGCTGCTTTAATGTAGGATATTTGACACTGAAGACTGTGAAGGATATTGCTAATTTGATTTTCCTGGTTTTTAGCTGGGACAGAGCTAGATTTCTTTTTAGTAGCTAGAATAGCGCTGTTTTGGTTTCAGTATATGAGAATAATGCAGATAACATACCAGTGTTTTCAACTGTCACTGGAAGTTGAAGGATTTTGTGTTTTGCTAGTCTACAGGTGCAAGGTCTAGGGGGGGATAAGGTATATTAAAATTAGTAAACTAGATTGGCATTTGGGCATGCCAGTGGATAGTCCATATAATATAATGTCATTTTCAGCATGTTAATGAGGGTCTCTCTCTCTTTCTCGTGGGGGGTTCACTCTCTTTGGCTCTCGCTCGGGCTATCGCTTTTCCGGGATTGTGGTTTTGGATCATTATCCAAGAATGGGCCGGACTTCACGAGCAGGTGGTGAGCAATTGCACTGTGTATCACTCATTTGCATATTTGATTATTACGATTATTATCATTACTATTTTAATTTCTATTTTATTTCAGTCATCAAATTGTTCATATCTCAACCTACAAGTCTCTTTACCCTTCCTCCTCCAATTCTCTCCCCATATCCCCTGTGGTGGAGGGGGGGCAGAGTGCATGAGCAGCTGTGTTTGGCTGCTAACCAAGTGAAATCACCACACAGATACACAGTAACTGTGAGTAGTTACGTAGTTTGCAAATGGGATGACAAACCAAATTAAATCAATAAATTTACATCCTCATTTTGAGATGTTTTTCTCTATTACATCCGTATCTTGTGAACTGTGCTCTGGTAACTGGTGAAACTCTTGAGTTGACACCCTTACTTGGTAAAAGAAACGTTTGCATGTAGTCCAAATATAGTCACTATTGTTTGATCCAGCCTCACAAGAACAGGATATTTGGCCAGGTTTTCTGAATTGGAATCCTACAGTCCTGATACCCTGAGGTACACTGCATTACAAGCATCTGAATTTTTCTCCCATTCTTTAGTAATGATTACTTTAAATAGTATTTATTCAGCCTCTTGGGGTTTTTAAGGTGAAAAAACATCTGTGTGTTCAGACAGTACAAACCTGTGGGTGGGTTCCTCAGACTGTCTTTGCATTTTCACTCTTGTTCAGGCAATGCTAAGTAAAAATTGTCGCATAATGGGAAGTCTCATTACAGGGACTTCTTATGACTTGACACAGCCCCAGTGAGGTTTGAACTTGTATGTGATAATATTACTTACTTTGTAAGATGGAGGGAGGAGGGTTAGTGCACCTACAAGTGCATGCCTAGTGTACTCAGATGCAATACTCAGAGGTGAATTGAAGTCTGCTGTAATATTATTTCTGTGCTGCCTCTGAGACTGAGCAGAGAAGTCCCAGCAAAGGTTCTTGTTTTGAGCTTGAGCTCCATGCCAAGACAAGTATTTTGGGTCAAAGAAACCTGTAACACTAAACCCTGACTGAGTGCAGCAAGAATAATCCTTTTTCTTCAGTAGTGCATTTAGTATATAGTGTGGACTACTTACCTTTCTCATCTCTGTTTATCATTTCCCAGTGCTTTGGTCTGATAAGCCTCCAGTTGCATGTTTCTGTAGGGGTCAGTCCTGCCTCACATGTGACATACGTTCTCTTGACCCATTTCTATCATAATCTTAGAAGACTAAATCAACTGCCTTCACCACCGGTTCTCTGGAATTTTACCTGTGGCTGAGTAATGTGCTGTTCATTAGGGAAAGGAAATTTATTCTTTGCCACAGTTATTCTAATGCAGCATGGAGATTAATCTTCCCTCTTACTTACTGGGGCCTTTGCTAAGACTAACAAAATGAGATGCTAATCGTAACTGACTTTAAAGGAGGAAGTTACTTGTGTTTGCTTTTGAAGTATTGACTTTCTTACACTGGAAGGTCATTTGAATGTCTTCTAAGAATTACTGAAATGTGTATCGATTTCAGGGGAGGGTATTATTTTACCTACTCCATGCCTTCTACTTTGCCCTCTTTTCTGTTAATAGGCAATAGACTATCCCTAGGTCTGTTATAATAATTAATAAATGAATAAAGCACATGTAGAGATAGACAAGACTACAAATATTGAGGAAGATGAGACTTGCTTAGAAATGCACCTTGATTTTAAAACCAAACAAACAAAAAACCCCATAAACCCACAAAACCTAACCATTGCATTTCAACAAAAGGATAAAGGTGAGTTAACTGGGGAAAAACTAATGACACAGTTAATTCTCCTGTAATACTCCGTGGGAAGTCAGAAAGCCCTCCTTGCTTTGTACGTTCAGGAGATTAGACAAGCGCTGGCAAATGAACAGAGGGAGTGGTTGTGCTGCTGCAGGGAAATGGGCGACGTGGCGTGGCAGCATTCAGCGATGGGAAATACCCGTGATTTCCACTCGGAGCATTACGGACTCACAGTGGAAACAAAGCACCACGGTTACCAGAAAACACCTTTCTAATCTCACTCTCTAGTGTGCCAGTGGCAGACGAGAACATCGCTGGGAGCTGTTCGTTGAGAGGAGCCCACTTCCTCTGGCAGGATTTCCTCGGTGGATCCGCTGCCGTCACGTTTTCTGCTCACACGTGTGGGGTGTGTACAGGCTTCCAGGCATGGCGCGGTTTCAGCACTCGAGGAAAACTCCGCGGCACCTGCTCCCCCGGGGCCCACGGGCTCCCCTCCGCCTTGGCGCTGGGGAAGCGCCCGCTCCCCTCCCGGACAGGGGACGCTTCCGGCGGAGCCGTCGGGGCCTCGGCCGCAGGAGCCATTTCCCGGCGATCGGAGCCCTCCGTCCGCTTTGCCTGCGGCCGCCTCACACCCCACGGGCGGCGTCCGGGCCCAGGCGGCGGCAGAGGGTGGTTCCGGCGCTGGGGGCAGCGGGCGCAGTGCCGCGGCCGGCCGCCCCCTGTCCTCGGCGGGGCTGGGCGAGCCCTGGCGCGCGGCCTGCCTGCCCCCGCGCCCCGCCGGGCCTCCGCCACCAATGGGCTAGCGGCGGCCGCAGAGCGGGGCGCGGCCAATCAGGAGCCGGAGCTGGCGGGGGGGCGCGGGCCAAAGGCACCCCGCGAGGCCAGTGGGAGGCCGGGAGCGGGGCTGAGGCGGGAGCCTTGCCGGCACCGTTGGCCTTGCCCGCTCCGGCCCTGCCCGATCCGGCTGCGGTTCCCGTTCGCGGGGAGCGGGGGTGGGACGTGTTTGGCTTTTCCCCGAGCAGACAGGTTTGCGTAAAACACGGTGCAGCGATGTGACCCTGGTCCTGCTCGGTGTTCGAGGCCCCGCTGTGACCGGGCGGGAAGAGCTGTGCAGCTTTCGTCCTTCAAAGCAGTTCGCCCCAGCGCACAGAATTCTCGTCGCCCCGCCGTAATGGCAGCTTACAACCATATGGGCAGTAGTTTTAAGATCTGCTACAGAGCGTTTTCAAGGAAATCCCTTCTTCCCCGGTACCTCTGCTAACAACGCTTCAAATACTTCCCTGCTGTTAAAAGGCCCCTTAGGAAATCAGCGGCTGGTTGCGTGTTTATTTTACCTCGGTGCAGCAGAGAGGGGTCGTTTTAGTGCAGAATTAGAGTCGCTCTGGTAAGACAAAGCGAAAAGACTGGCTGGAAACGTTCTGGCACAGTGCCATCATTATATCCGTTACAGAAACACTACAGCTGGAACAAGGGAGGTGCAGAGCAAAAACAAGTCACAAGGCTGGCAGCTGTGAGGTAGCATCTTTGCTACCTCAAAACATTTTGCATTGTGCCTTTCTTTGCTAGGTAAAATATATTTTTCATTTCAGTGTACATTCTAATGAGAAGAGGTGACTGGTTCAGTACTACTGCCATGTGTTTATCTGTAGAAGTTAATGATTTAAAGGGTCATTATGCTGGGTAGTCCATAAACATGATGATAAATTATATGAAGAAGTGTTTGAAGACAACCTGAAAACGTTTGAATGACACCTGTCACATTTATTTTATTGTTATTTAGGATATCCTTACTGTGCACACATTTTGCAGGCGTAATTCAAATAAACCAAATTAGAATTCTTGCTATAGGTAGACAGATAAATTTACATTTAATGAAAGTCATGAGTGGAAAAGCAATTAAATAACAGTACATTTTTTATAGGATTCCTCTTTGTATCTGTATTGCAATTCCTCTTAGCTTTACCGTTATGTTTGCAATTTCATGTCTAGTCCTTTGCTTTCCCCAGAAGAAGAAGCAGCAAGGCAAATAATACATGTTTCATCTACATCTGCTAAACAAAACAACAAACTTGCAATGCATAGGTGTGTATGTGTTTGTGTGTTTGGATATATGCAATTTCAAATAAATAGAAGCATCATTATCATATTGTTCAAAGCAAAGCAGATTCTTTTCAGTCGCCTGCTGATTTAAACACTGTAACTGGTGCTTAGTTTATGCTGGCTGGCTGCCAAGCGAAAGCAATTATGTGCAATAATAGCAAAATTAAGAGGTGAGTGTTGCTGTTTTACAGCAGGACATGGCAAAACCCATTTCCTTCTGTCAGCCGTATCTTGATTACACACACAGTCACACATTCTCTTTTACACACTTACATATGCGCACACACACTCTTGTTCTTTGTCATTTGCTGTCTTTCCTGTGGGTTTTAACTTGAGGTCACTGAAACCAGGAAAGAGGAAGAGTATAAACCACAGCGTTTGAAAGCAAATGAGAATAAAGCTCTCACTTTGTGGGGAAGGAGAGAAGAAATGAAAAAAAGAGCAAAACAAAAACCCCTACCCCCATTATTGTTCTGACTCTGATAATACTTTGTTTTTCTCCTACTGGTAGGTGTCCTAGTGGTAAATGTTACATGGAGGAACAAGACTTACGTGGGAACACTGCTGGACTGCACAAAGCATGACTGGGCCCCTCCTAGGTAGGCAGTCATTCTGAGTCTGTTTTTTCTCTGCTGTATTTTCACCCCAATCTCTGTCAAGAGACTGTATAGAGATTAATAAAAACCAACTGTTTATAACTGAAAACATAAAACAGTGAAACAAGTAATTCTCTGTTCCACACTTAAATGTGCGGTGGGAGTTCTTATTTGTATTTGTTTTGTGTTTTTTGAGAGGGAAAGGGAAATATATAGGATTCGGTTAGAGGGCAGTTAATTTAAAAATGCATTTCTGTAAGTTTGGAAAATGTTTCTCTTCATTGTTCTAATTAGATAGCCTTGTTCTTACCATTTTTGTCCTTTTTTGATGACTTTTCCTTTGAGACTGTAATGTTCTTATTTGGAAGAAGGACATCTTTCTTTCAACATTTATGAAGGCTCTGTTATGGGAAGTGGTGGTGTTTTGGTATTTACTGAGTTCACAGCTCCTGATGATGAAATCTGCTCTTGTTTGCGTAGGTTTTGTGAATCGCCAACAAGTGACCTGGAAATGCGTGGAGGACGGGGCAGGGGAAAGCGGGCAAGGTCCGCTGCAGCTGTACCTGGGAGTGATGCGAGTTTTACAGAGTCCAGAGGACTTCAGAGTAAGAATCGAGGTGGTGCCAATGGGAAGGGGAGGAGAGGCAGCCTTAACTCAAGCGGGCGTAGGACGCCCCCAAACTGCGCCATGGATGAAGTCAAAGCCAGCCCCTCATCCACAAACAAGAGGAAAACTAAGCCTCCGATGGAGCTGGATTTGAACTCCAGTTCGGAGGACAATAAATCTGGAAAACGTGTTCGTACTAACTCTAGAAGCACTCCCACCACCCCACAGGGGAAACCTGAGACTACTTTTTTGGACCAAGGCTGCTCTTCTCCAGTGCTGATTGACTGTCCTCACCCCAACTGCAACAAAAAGTACAAGCACATTAATGGACTACGATACCATCAGGCTCATGCACATTTAGATCCAGAAAACAAACTGGAGTTTGAGCCTGACAGTGAAGACAAAATTTCAGACTGTGAGGAAGCATTGAGTAATGTGGCACTTGAATGCAGTGAGCCAAGCACAAATTTGCCAGGCTTTGATCCACTAAAAGCACCAACATCTCCTTCCTCCATCACTACCCCAGGGACCCCCAAGGGAAAAAGAGAACTGACCAGCAATGGCCCTGGTTCAGTTATCACTTCCAAGGCTGGGAAGAATTCTGGCAAAAAGAAAGGTCTGAACAGTGAATTGAACAGCCTTCCAGTGATTTCTAATATGGCAGCCACACTGGATAATTGCTCAGTAGCAGATGGCAATTTGCAAACCGAAATGCCGAAATTGGAGGCTGAAGGGTTAATTGACAAGAAGAGTTTGGGTGATAAAGGCAAGAAATCGAACAATTGCAAAGTGGATAAAAACCTTTCCAAACTGAAAACAGCAAGACCCATTGCCCCAGCGCCAGCACCGACTCCTCCCCAATTAATAGCTATACCTACTACAGCCTTTACAACCACCACTACAGGGACAATACCAGGATTGCCCTCTCTTACAACTACTATTGTTCAGGCTACACCAAAGAGCCCTCCGTTAAAACCTATTCAACCAAAGCCCACAATTATGGGAGAGCCAAGCACTGTAAACCCAGCTCTCACATCACTCAAAGACAAAAAGAAAAAGGAGAAGCGAAAGCTGAAGGACAAAGAAAGCAAAGAGACTGGAAGCCCCAAGATGGATTCTAAGCTGGGAAAGCTGGAGGATTCAAAAGGGTCTGGGAAAGACTTATCTGGACATTTTTTAAAGGACCATCTCAACAAGAATGAAGTGCTAGCTAATGGATTGTCAGAGTCTCAAGAGAGCAGGATGGCAAGTATTAAGGCTGAAGCTGATAAGGTTTACACGTTCACAGACAATGCGCCCAGCCCTTCCATAGGGAGTGCCTCCAGGATGGAATGCAGCACTTTGGTGAATGGACAATCTGCCATGGCGCCACTGCACGTGTTGACACAAAACGGTGCAGATAGCACAACCGCTAAAACCAACAGCCCTGCCTACTCAGATATTTCTGATGCAGCTGATGATGGTGGCTCTGACAGCAGGTCAGAGGGCATGAGGTCAAAGGCCAGCTCTCCGTCGGATATTATTTCTAATAAGGACAGCATTGTAAAAGGACATTCTTCAACCACAGCACAATCGGCTCAAGGGAAAGAGTCCCATTCTCCCTATTACCATGGCTACGATCCTTATTATTCCCCAAGTTACATGCACTCTGGACAGGTCAGTGCCCCAGCAGCTGGGAACAGCGGTACCCCACAGGCACTGAAGATCAAAAAAGAGGCTGAGGAAGAGGCTGAAAAGAAAGAGAAGGCAGAACAGTCAGATGCCAAGAAAAGTGAAAGCACTTCCTCTAATTTGCAGCCACAACATCAGTCAGTAATAACACAAAGACATCCTGCACTTGCTCAGTCACTTTATTATGGGCAGTATGCCTATGGGCTCTATATGGACCAAAAGTCCTTAATGGCTTCTAACCCCACTTACAGGCAGCAGTATGAAAAATACTATGAGGACCAGAGACTAGCAGAACAGAAAATGGCCCAAACTGTGAGGGACTGTGAAAGAAAGAATGACCCTTCCTTGAAGGAGATCGGGAAGGATGACAACAAGCAGAAAAATATTCCATCTGCCACTATTTCAAAGGCCCCCTCAACTCCAGAGTCCAGCAAAAATAACACTAAAATGGGGTCATCAGTCCCTAACAAAAGTGAGGAGACAAGCAAATCCCAGATCCTTTCCAATCACCAGCAGCAGCTTCAGTCTGACAGTTTCAAAGCCAAACAAATGGAAAACCACCAGCTCATAAAGGAGGCTGTGGAGATGAAGTCTGTTATGGACTCCATGAAGCAAACAGGAGTGGATCCGACCACAAGATTTAAACAGGTGAGATCACAGGAAATGGAAAAAGAGTGTCTTGATTTATCCTTAAGTGATGTGAGATTTTGCCCCTGATTCTGCTTTCTTCTACCTTTGCAGCCAAACAAGCTCTGCTATCCTTTTTTCATGCTGAATAGTACTGTAGTCTGTGAATTGACCAATAGACCTTTCAGTTTAGCTGTTTCCAAAAAAAAAAAAATCTAGCAAGGTGGTGACAGAACCCAGGCTTAAGACCTGAATAGGCTATTTTAACTTATATACGTGAATAAAATAGAATTAGATTTCTCTTTTAGATGTAAATTCTAAGCAATTTGCTTAGCTCAGAAATGAGAAATTTCAAGCAAAATAAGCAGCTTTCATTGTGACAGGACTTAAAGTAGATTTGAAACATGGTTTGAAGTGTTTCTTTTTTTTTGTTAAACGATAGTTGGCATTTACTAAAGATGGGTGAGCTGGTTCTTTGAAGAGTTGACTTGAAGCTCAGCTCTTTATCTTAACCCAAGGTGACCTTTTTGAAGCAGTTAAGTTCCAGTCCTCTCCTCAACCAACCCCAAGACCCTACAGACTTACACAATGGATGAAATCCTGTCTCCATTGAAGTCACTGGTAGTTCTGCCATTGACTTCAGCAGGACCAGAATTTCATCCAGTGGCTTCATGCTGACCTTCCTGGATGTCCCATCACTTCATTTGAGGCAATGCAACTCTGTGCTCTTAACCAGAGCCTCAATGCTTGATGCTTTCATGTTCTGGTGTGCAGTACATCCCAGACTTCACCCTTACACGCTGTCTTTCAAGATACAGTGGGGTCAGGTGAGTGGGAGTTAGGGAGCTCTAAAGGAAGTGGGATGGTACATCCTTGAGCAGGAGAAGGTTTTTGCTGATTCAAATGAGTATTTGAACCAGACTGTCCAAGTGTCTAGTTACGTGCTTATGTTTCTGTTGCATATGCAGACAGAATGTATGTCAATTGGAGACAATGTTTACAATTAGCTTTTGCATATCCTGTGTTAGCAAACAAAGGCTTCTTTTTACTGCTCAGTACTGATTTGATGTAGTCTTGTAAAGAACTTGGCTACCTAATTCTGTGACTTCTTTATAAACTGTTGTATACTATGCAAAAATGTATTTATGATATCCTGTATGTATTCTTTAAACCATGTGGTCCTGATTCTGTAAATATTTATCTGTGTGTAATTTTACAAACTTGAAATAAGACTGTCAGCTGAAGGAGTCTGCCTTAATGTCTGACTTCCACTGGTTGCTGAATGTTTGTAATATCAGAGGCAGCATTAGCATCTTTCCAGCTAGATCAGTTTTTCAGGTTCATCATTTCAGGTAATCTAAGTGCTCTGGCACTTAATTTTGTGGTTCACGGATGTTTTTTGCTCTCTGGTGGGAAAATCTCTCTGTGGGTTTTAATTAAAATGTTTTATGAATAACGTGGTCTCAGAACTTTGATACAATGCGTATGTATTTCACAATTAAACTAGTTACAGGCATGAAGAAGGATATAAGGTGAAGCAATTGAATTAAATTTTGATAATAGTCTCTTGCTTCTTCATGGGAATATTGTTTAGAGTTTGAGCTCAAGGCACTCTGTAGAAAGCAAACCTCTTTTCTAACAGGGATATGTTCTCAAAACAACTATTAAAAATACATTAACTGAAGTATGGGAAATATCAAGAACAATCTGATTTCAACACCTAAGTTCAGAACAACTTTTTTTTCTCCTCCATATTAGGATCCAGATTCACGAACATGGCATCATTATGTCTATCAGCCCAAATACCTTGATCAGCAAAAATCAGAAGAACTTGATCGTGAGAAAAAGTTAAAAGAGGACAGCCCTAGAAAAACACCTAACAAGGAAAGTTCCTTGCCTAACCTTCCTGTCTCATTAGCAAGCATTAAAGAGGAGCCTAAAGAGGTCAAGCGTTCTGATTCTCAATCAGTGGATGAGAGCAAGATAAAAAACGATGATCGAAAGACTCCTCTAAATTGGAAGGACTCTCGGGGTGCTAGAGTGGCAGTTTCCTCACCAATGAGTCAGCATCAGTCATATATCCAGTACTTGCACGCTTACTCTTACCCACAGATGTACGATCCCAACCACCCAGCCTATCGTGCCGTCTCTCCTGTCCTAATGCATAGCTATCCTGGTATGTATTCTGAAATTTACCTTGCACACTAGTTAAGATTTACACCCTTAAAGTGCAGTGAAGCCTGCATTTTCAGATTTCTGTTAGTAGATAGGGTAAATTAGAAGCTTCATGGGTGATGTTTGTTTTGCTTGTCCTTCCACTAGGGAAAGTTCTCTAGATTGAACTGATTTAATACAAGATGTTCCTTTTATGAACTGTCACAGTTCCCAGCTACGGTTTTCTCAACCCTTGACAGTCTGCTATTGCTGTTAGACTGACAGGTAGTTTATTGCCTATAAAAATATTCTAAGCACTTACTGTCAGAACCATTATAGTTACTATTCCTTTCACTTAAAGAGGACCTATAAATGTGTGAAATGGCTATCAGCTCAACCCTCTTTATAACTTCCATTCATCAGGGTAAATTAGTTGAAGAAATTGAAGAGCAAATGTGCCATTTGATAGTCACGTGGTCCATTTTTTGTATGCTCTGTCCTGGCATCCCTTCTCCCCACCTTGTTATAACCAAAATGTAAAACCAGTAACTTGATATGGTATTTATTGTTTACCTGCAGGGGCCTATCTCTCTCCAGGATTTCATTATCCAGTTTATGGGAAGATGTCAGGGAGAGAAGAGGCGGAGAAAGTCAATACCAGCCCGAGCATCAATGCGAAAGCAACCACTGAGTCCAAAGCACTGGATTTGCTCCAGCAGCATGCCAACCAGTATCGCAGCAAGTCCCCTGTTGTAAGGCTTCATCTGTTGTTACTGAAGAGTGGTACAGATGGGGAGGGTTAGGAAACATCATTTTAAGAAGCATACAGTCTGGCATCAAGCCCTGAATGCATGATTCTTCTTTATAGTAGAGCTTAAAATAAAAGCAATTTATAGTCAGGATGCTTCTGTGGCATAAACTAGGAGTGACATATATAACATTTCTGTGCTCAGAGTCTTCCTATTATGTCTGTGCTCGAAGTCTTCCTTCATTCCTTAAATGAGTGGATTCCTATAGAAGCATAGATTCAGAGATACCTCCTGGTGCACAGCTGATTACAGTTAAACAGGAAGCTTCTGTCTGCAAACAGATAATAAAGTGAGAAGTTGGGCTATGGGATTTGGTAATATCCCCTCTCTGTATTTGCCACAAAGCCCAGTCTTCCAAATTGCAGGCTACCAGCCTCCATTTCTGAAGATTTCCACATTGGAGCAAATGTTGTTATTTTACTTTCAGATAAGTTGGTGCTAGTTTTAATTGTGAGCAAGTCACTGACTCTGATTCTATTTTTAGAAGGGCTTTCTTGCTGTTCAGGCAGGCTTGATCCCCAGAGTACATTAAAGAGGGCTGAGGATTCATTAACATCAGCTTTCAGCAGCTCAGCTATGTTGTTCAGGATTGGCAAGTCAGCCAAGTTTAAGGGAGCCCAAAACTAGAAGTCATCATGGTGGCTTCCAGCTACAGTGTGTTGCATCAAAACCTCTGTGCCTTGGAAAGTCTTCCATTAGCTTTAGGGTAGAATCAAGTGCAAATAATCCAGTAGAGATACTTCTTCTTCAGAAAAAATCACCTTAATCATTTGGATGGTAATCATTTGCCAGGTATTGGCAATTATGGTTTTGTTGTGATTTTGTCCTTTTTAAAATTGTCACATCAGTTTTCTTTCTATTACTAGCCTGTGGAAAAATCATCAGCTGAGCGTGAACGGGAAGCAGAAAGGGAACGAGACCGTCATTCTCCTTTCAGCCAGCGGCATCTCCATACACACCATCACACACATGTTGGAATGGGTTACCCCCTTATACCTGGACAATATGACCCATTTCAAGGTGAGCAGATTTCTAATGGTGCAATTAGCTAGCCTCATGAAGTTGTTACCTTGACACTGGAAATCATGCCCACATTAAGCATTTTGAATAGAGGTCCCCTTGTTAGATCAGAAGTGCTTTACGTTTAGGAAGAAGGCTTGAAAATTCACAGCATGGACTAACAGCAAATTAATAACTTCATGTCTGAGAAATATCAAGCTTTGTTTCCAAAAGTGGGTGTTAGAGCATTATTAAAGATGTACCAGTTAGGCTGTCATTCATGTGAATCTTTTGATTCCTACGGCAAACTGACATTAACTGGCTGAAAGGCAGTAAAAAATGCAAACCAAACAACCTCCTTTTTGTATAATTAGTGTTGTGTAAGCAATGGAAGAAGTGTAGCAAAGACAAAAGCTTTTTAGACTGAGCATATTTTATGTACAAGGCATTGCAGTCACAAGGGTTTGAGCTTGTTCTAATTTGGCCGTCTGAAAGAGGACTCTGTATTTTGGCAAATGCAGTGTGCAAAGTTGCAGTCAGGGAAAAAGCAGCACAGTAAGACACGATTCATTCTCCCTAGGTTTTATACCAGCCTTTGACTGTTTTTCTCTTAACACTGGACTCAATCTGAATTAAAAGGAAATTTCCTCCCATGCAGCAAAGTACATGCTATCACAATTGGTGGCTAAATTACATTAATTCATTATGTTCACTTGGTGGCTCAGCAGTTATTTTTCCTGTGTAAAAGTCTTGACATTTCTCAGTTTGATTCAGTGATTCCATATGCCTTTTGGGATGTATTATGCTTGTTCAGTAGGAAAACCTGTAAAAATGATAAGTTATTATTAAAGTATTGTATTCTGAGCAGCTGGCATGTCATTTCTGTAATTCACTGTGACTTTTGATTCTTGTTGTGTCCTGTTACGTATTATTTCTACTGAGCTTCCTATCCAGGAACTCATACAAACCACTTAGCATCGTGCAGTGCAGTATTTGGAAAGGAATACAATAAGTAGGAATGCTGGATTTTCTTGTAAAATATCTATCATGGACAATTCAATTTACTGTATGAAGGCACATTGATCATACTGGACAGAATGTCGTAAAACTGTTGCCTGAAATATTTGCCATTTATGTAGTGTTAAAGCCCCAGCATTTTCTGATGCTGGGGTGTTTTGTCTGTCTGCCTTAGAGATGCTTTCTAACAGTTCTCTGAGCACAAAAATCCATTATAACCAGAAGTACCTCAGCATTCCTTTGTTTCTTCTTTCCCTTAGGACTGACCTCTGCTGCCCTTGTTGCCACTCAGCAGGTGGCTGCACAGGCATCTGCATCTGGTATGTTTCCTGCACAAAGAAGGTAAATAGCCCGTGAATCTTAAATTATATAAAACAGAGAGAGGAGAAAGCAAATCATGATGATCTGCAGTTCCTTATATGACACAGTTTTTAAGGATGAAGGAAACCTTGTGAATTTGGGTTAATTGTAGTTTTATTCTCTTTAAGGTGACATTTTGTCCTTAGTTGTGTCTTTTAACTGTAATGTAGATCATTATGAAGGAACAAGTAGTCTTCTGAGATATTCCATAGACTGTATTTTAAGGATTGGTATTAAGATAAACCAAATTATTATTAAATGTAATTGAAGATGCAGGTTTTTTATAAAAGGAGTTTAAAGTTCATGTTCAGTTAGATGCATGTACTACCAGGAAAACTTAAGATTTTGTCTATTCTGCAAGTCTGCCTGCTTTGCTGATTTTGTTTTCAGAGGGGTTTACTTGGGAATCCATTAGAGGTGACATCGTATTTAAGTTACCCTTTCCATGCATTTGCCTCTTGGTTATTTATGAGGTTTTCATTGGAATTTACTCTTCAACCATCATACTTACTCTTCAAGAGGAAAGAGACTCTTCTGTATTATAATGATGCCATCTTAATTGAAAAACCTAAGGCATCCTTAACATTAGGGTTTCTTTCATCACTGCCATGTTAAGCCTCAGAGTTTAATGTATTAAATATTACTGTAATAGTCTATGGCTATGGGTGTCTTTCTGAAAGCTGACTCTGAAAACAAGCAACCATGTAAGGCTCTCAGCTGGAATTACATGGGTGAGAAAGGTTTGTAGCCTTGAAAGAGCTGATGAATACTAGGATGTCAGAACCCAGAAGATAAATCCCAGTGCATACTTGTTAGTATGCTGTCCCTGGCAGGGGAGGGATGAGGACATGGCTTGCTGTCTTTCTTTCTTGGGATTGAGAGTACTGTGCAGATTTCGTTTCATAGTGTATCTGATGTGCAGAAAAAAATACTAGGAGGAAAGGATACTGCATACTGAAACATTCTTCTTTCTCTTTTCAGAGAATGATGAGTTTGGAGATGTACATTGTCATGTGACTGGATCACATGAGGAAGCGCTTTATTACAGACATCAGTTCCATGGTGTTAATTTGAAATGCCTTAATGGCAGGCAAAAACCAGTCATTTCATTTTTGTAAATTGCAGATTTTATCACAGAGTAACAAATGTTGCTGTAATTAGACTTCTGTTTTTATATATATATATGCGTATATATATATATATACATATATATATAAAAATATATATATATTCTTTACTTTTTTTGTATCAGTACCAAGGCTCGCACACAGGGTCTGCTGCTAAGTTGCGAACCACACAGTAAAAGAAGATATGTATTTGTCATGTTTAGAAAGCGTTAACCGCAAAAGGCTGTTTGTTTCTTTTATCTTCTTCCTTTTTTTCCCTCTTTTTTTTCTTTTCTATTGTAAATAAATAATGTTATGTATCAGTGTGCCTGAACCTTGCATACCCTTCTGATATTTCCCACAAGCTCTCAGAGAGGCTAACTGTGATGACACTTTGGTACAATGTAGACGTCTATTTGGTGGCTCCTATTGAAGATGCATCAGTGTAAAATGTTACTGTATTCATTGTTTCATTGTAATTGTGTATTGTGAAAAATATACCTTTGGAAGGCATGGGGATTCTAGTACCACAAAAACTGTGTTGTATATAGTGTATATATTTTAAATGGAGATAATGAGCATCTGTGAATAATGAAATGTCTTTTTTGATAATCTTGAATGGCAGATAACCTAATAGCCTGCATACCAGAAGACACCTGTGATTGTTCTATTACTTGAATAGTCCTGCAGTCTTTTTTTAATGTTTACAATTACCCAGTTTTAGAAGAGAGACTTTTATGCCATTGCCTGTTTACTTGTTTTATGCTGTATTCTAGTTTATTTTATGTAAAATGTATATCAAATGCTTTCATTTTTATACCTGCCTTAAAGAATTTGGCAATCAGAATAAAGAAAAAAGTTGGTTTTGTATTTTCTTGGTGTCTGTGGGCCGCTTTGAAAGATGTGTCATAGGTGTAGATAGGAGAGGTTGCATCTGCCACATGGCTACTGGTGCGTGTCCCCAGAGGTTCTCCCTGGGGCTCTGTCACTGGTGTGCACCTGCAGCCATCCCACGCCTCCCCGTTGGGCCTGTGGTGTTGTCCTCTCCCAGCGGGTGATGCAGGGCCCAAGCCAGATGACAGTGGACCTCTTTCAATTGATCGGCTCAAAAAAGGCCCATAGTAACACCATGGATGGTATTAGTGGAACTTACATCTCTAATACCTGTTGTAGAGCAGCTCTGTGTGCTATAAATTGTAGGCAAATTTTTTCTGTTTTATTTGTGTTGCCCCCCCCCCCCCCCCCAAATGAACAAATACCTAAAAACAGAGGACCTGTTGATTAAAAAAGAAAGTCCCTTGCTGTCCTTAACCTGCTATACCACAAAATAAATATTTTCTGTGTCTGTACCACCTGTTTTGTTACAGTGTGGCTAACACAGTACAGTAATGTGAAATCGGTAATCATAACATGAAAAAAAAAGAGATTTACTGGTCAAATTTTTGAGGCTTTAACTTTTGTTCTTTCCTGCATATCTCAGTTACATTGATTGTCAGAACTGCTTTTAAAAGTTTTACTGGGTTTTTTTTTGGTTTTGTGTTTGTTTTTTCAACAGAGTGAATTACTACAAGTTAAAGCTTGTTCTTGAAGTCGGTTCCATTTCTCCTACCTTTCTCCTACTCAATGCAGAAGGATGAATTAAAGATTCACAACAGACAAGCACACCTGGACTTTTTATATTACTATGATGAATCTGCCATTAATATTGCTATAATTGTTTTATTTTTATAGGCATAAAATCAGTTCCCTTAGTGACTAGTTATAAGGTTTATTGATTTTTACTACACATCGTTCATCTGTGGCTTACTCTTATTGTCTTGTTCTGAACACATTCAGAAGTCTCACAGTGGTGACATACTACAAATTAGCCTCATAAAAAAATGGGAAGGAAGGGGTGTTTTCTTTTGAAAGGGGATATTGTGAATGCAGGGCTCTTGAAATAATAAATGCCTTATTACTTCTATAATAAAGGCTCTGGTGGCTTTTTTATTGAAATGTACCATTGATTTTTTTTTTTTTCCCAGCGTAGACCATTAATGCTTCTGCAGCAAAACAGATCTTACAAATTCACAGTAGTGGTGATTTTGATTTAGTGTGGTTTAAGGTTGAGTGTTGTAAGTGACTGGAATGAATTGCTCTGATTGATTGATACAGGGTAAGCAACAGTTAAAATTAATGTTATAGCTGTACTATATTCTTGAAGTCTGGTAAGAGGGGCTAACATCCATAGCCATTTATTGTCTTTCTCCACTTCAAGTTCCTGTCTTCCCTCTAATTTTTATAGCTTTCCTTTTGGTTTAACACTTGCCATGCTGACCTTAAAGCTGTGCAGCAGTGAGTGTGACTCCCTGGTTCAACATTCCCCAAAGCTAAAAGGTATCCACCCACATGTCCAAGCATTGGCATACAGCTGCTATGGTCATTTCACTCCTCACTCAAAGGGTGAGAAAACTGGAGCAGCAATACAAGGAAGACAATTTACAAATGTGGGAACTAAATGATGTGGAGGCTGGTCACTGGAAAGGGACAGCTGAAACAGCGTGATACGAATGAATTTGTACTGGTTTCCACAGGAGGGGCTGTACTTCAGCTGGTAGAGGTGTCCAGCTGACACCTCTACCACTCTGCTTTTCTAGCAGCAGCAATCAGTGGCCTCGCTCTTATCTTTCGCCCACGTGTCACTCGATGTCTTGCAAAGGTGAAGCAGGGCTTATTGCATTGCACTTACTTCTTTGAGTTTCTAGCCTGTCCATGGAATGCAGCTAGAGAAATGAGACGTCT
Source organism: Caprimulgus europaeus (assembly GCA_907165065.1). The sequence continues at coordinate 17,709,387 of OU015527.1, forward strand.
GTCAGTGGGAGCCCATCACACAGACCCAAAAAACACAGCCAGGGAGCCACTGCCTCTTATTCTTGCACTGGGAAAAAATGATTGTAAACATAGAAGGACTGGAGGTTTTTTGAGCATCACGTAGCTCTGGAGGCTGGAACAGGACATGAATCTTACTGAGCTGGCTGGCAACCAGGGCTAGATGGGAGCTGGTGAAAATGGGGGCTAGGAGTAGCATTTCTCTGGTTTGTGATTGATTCCCTGGTGCTCTTAGGGTACACCTGAAACTCACAGAGCTAATTCTCTGGCATGCCATCTCACGCTTGCTTCTCAAAGGTTCATTCGTTGGGCTTAACCATCAAGTCATTAATCCCGCCTGACAAGTGCTGGCAGAACAAGTGCCCCCAAAGGACATGAAGTAAGAAAACCCCTGAATCCATTCCAGAGTACCCTTCTGCAGATCTCCACCCTGGCTCTTCTCAGGGAACCAGAGAAAGACTGGTTCTCAGGGAACCAGAGAAAGACTCAGTCAAAGAGTCAAGCAGGGAATCTAGTTCATATTTATTTCTGGCATCACAGTCTTGTCACTACCTTTATCATGACTGACAAATGTAGTGTCCTCATTTTCTGCCTCAGAATCTTGCTCTAATGTTTGCTTGACACACTCTCTCACTCCTTTCTTGTCTCCCCTCTCTACCCCACTTGCCCACTTAATAAGCCCTCTTACATACATTTAATACCATCAAATCTCACTCTGCGCAGCTAAAAACCTGGATACATTCATGATCTCAGCCCTTTATTAGCTCTCCCTGACTTTCCTTTTCTCATACTCCCTCCTTTGACCTGTATTTTTTTCTGTATTTTACTCTCTGTCAATGTATCCTGTCTCTCTTCAGCCTAAAGTGTATGCACAGAGAACACATCGCACTTGAAATTCATACAGTAGAGTTCATATTTATAGTTCCCTCTGAATAATAGCTGTAGCATCTCGTAGATGATAGCACAAGCTGCCATGAGTAGCAAGAGCAGACCATTATTAACAAGGAGCTTAAGATAACTGACAAAAATCATTACAGTTTCAAGAGGTATTTTGAAACCATCTAATGCCTCAAAACTTGTGAATGATACCAAGCCCACATAGGAAGTCTGAAGCTGTATCTCCTTGTATCAGAGGAACTGGAGACATAAGTCATTACCTAATGAACCAGTTTTGTTCTGCTTTAGAGAGTGCTGTTTTCTTCATTTCTTTTAGTTTTAGTGCAGCAGTGCTAGCTAATCTGGAAGCAAAGAGCTCTGAAAGCCTGTTTAAACCCTTAGTACAGGAGACTAATTTTAAAGTATACATCTTGACAGATAGAGTAAATGACTGCAATTCTCTTAATTGTTTCCAGGGCCCTGAGGGCAGTACCAGGCCTTGCTAGCCCTCCCCAGCCTCCCATGGAGCCTCCCCCCAGCCCAGCTAAGCTGCCCAGGATCCCATCCCTGCCCCAGGGCCACCTGTTGCCCTGGGCTGGGGCTGTACCCCAGTTGTCTTGCTCCTTACCTGGTGTCAGTGGGATGGGACCTGCCAGTCCCCAGGAACCCACATCCCTGGCTGTGCTCTCACAGCTGTGAACAAGGGTGTGCAACTTCTGCTCTCACAGAGCTCGGATTTAGGCTGTTTCTAGTAGAATGGTATGCAGGGAACAGGTTTCAGTAAGACCTTTACTAATATTTTCTTAGACAAATGAAAGGTGAAAGAGGAATTTTGTCTTTGTATGTTTCAAATAAAATTCTTGCAGAATACTGGAAATAAGATGTACAATTAAAAGACCCGGAGTTTTCTGATTGAAGAACCTCCTGCATAGTTAACAGGCTGCCATGAAAAAAAATAGTCGGTTTTTTCCTTAGTATTTTCCCCTTTTATCCTCAGTAGTATAAATTTGAGTTTTAGGGTCCAAGTAACACTAGAAATAACTTGAGGGGAGGGGGAAGTTTTTCCTCTCCCCATTCAGGGTGGGTGACTGAAAGTGATAAGACTTGCAATTATCTTTAAAAGTAGCTGGCTCTTAATACATGTGCTCAAACTAGGCACCTTCCGTACACAGAACAGTTTGCTCCTTGATAAGCTCCCTACTCAGCTGTGGTCAGCTTTGCTGGCTTCTTCCTTTTGGGCTCTGTGTTCCCCACAAGAGAGTGGAAGGAAGCAGATCAAGGGCTAGATGGACCACAGGAACAGATGAAGTTTCTGCTTTACCATTGCTTATACATATCAGACCAAGGTTTTTACAATTTCCTTTTGTTAGCACCTTTCCCCGGCTCTGTCACCAAGTCAGTTTAAGTGTTTGCAGTGATGGGCCTTATCATGCCACTGATTTTTAAGCAGAGCTCCAGACAGAAAAGGTCAGAAAAATGTCAATGACACAATATGTCTCCCCATGCCATACGTTCGAACATAACAATTTAATACCAAGCTTTGCTGCAAGTATCTGCTGTGCTTATTCATGATCTTCCTACTTGAAAAGAAGCTGACTTCCTTCAATAGAGAATTTGCCAAATCCTCCACCTCTATAAATGGCTTGTGGCTCTGTTGTGACCAGCTGACCAGTTTCCCTTTTATCTGGCAAAAGTCTGTCCCCATTTTTGGAGTTACTTCCGTAAAGAATCAAGGTGCAGAAGAAACTACTATAGAAAGAAGACACTAAAAATAGCAGTACAGAGTCCACTGCTTTTTTTTTTTTTTTATGCTTGAGCACCTCTGTTAGGCTTAGGTGGGTTCTGCTTCTACAACTCAGATAAGAATTTGGTCCCTTGAGGCAGAGCAGTAATTGCTATTCAGTATAACTCTTTACTTCTTCCTTGAGTACATGTGCATGTAAGTTTCTCTCAGATGCTCATGTACTCACTCTCTCCTTTGTTAGGGGGTCACACATAAATGCTATATGCATTATTTGATATTAATTTGCTTAGGGGTTTCTTTTGTAGCCCACTGGCAATAAAATAGCTCTCTAGGCTATTAATGACTGCTCAGTTTAGGAGTTTTATCTGTGCACCTAACAGTAGGTTGTGAGCTTTTAAAATCTGTCCAGTGTATGGGCCTGGCAAATTGCTCAAGACATATACAGAAAGGGGAGAGAATTATTAAAGCTGGCCCTGATGAGTAGGGAGGGCAGGAGGCTTTGACATAAAGTGACCTGGCTGAAAACTTCTGAGTCTGCTCTAAAGCCACCAGTGCTGAACTCTGTAATCAAATACAGGGATTTGAAGGGCCCTGGGGCCAGCAAGGTCACCCATGCAGCCCAAGGAACAGTGGCATCACATAAGTCACTGAGCCGGTGAGTCCCCAAACACTGATACTGGGGACTGCAATGGCTCCCAGTAAAGAAAGCTCTGGCACTGGACAAGCAGATCTTTATGCAGCCAACGTGCAGCAAATGCCCACGGAGCAGATCTGGCAGTCCTGGAGCACTGAGGTGCTTGCTACTAGCTCACGTGCTGCTGGCTAATGAGCTGCCATCAGTATGGTCTGTTTCCTTCAGTGGCACAGGTCTGCAGCATCAAGAAACAGGGTATCTACAACCCAAAGAGCAGTGAGACTTACTACATCTGAGCAACTTAAAGAAGGTGAGATAGGATAAAGCATGAGGCAGCCTTAAATCTCAAGCATGGCCTTGACAACTTTGTCTTTAGAAAGCAGTACACCTGTCCCATTACTTACATGGAACTCCCCTGCCCCAAGGGAACGTGATTTCACTTGCTTCCAGCTGCTATACACCAAGAACCAGTCTTTACTGTCTGCCATAAAAAGACAAGAGTAAAGAGGAGTCTCTTTTTTTATAGAGAAGGAGTACTTTATTGCAGAGTAGAATATTACCAGCCAGGAGACCAGAAGTGTATGTCTCCATATACACTTCCTGTCATGGCAGGAATTTGAACCCTTTGGTCCTATTCTCTTTCTTTCTTTGTTGTCATTAAGTAGATCAGTTCTTACATTCTTGTGGGGCTCATTAAATGGCATATTAGATTACTAGCCACCAGCACAAAGGACCCATATTTCCTCATTAATTGGCCGATGCATGTTTAAGAAGCCATCTTGAGTATTTTTCTCTGTAAGAATGTTGTTTCCATCATGGGAAATAGGTTTGTCCTTACTAGATGCTTTTGTTTTGGCTGATATATTTTTAGAGGTTAGCACTTCAGCATGCAGTTTAGATGAGGTCTCAGCTGAATCTTCAGGATGTAGTATTTCATATGTTCATAAGTTCAAAATTGGTACCAGACTTTCATATTAAGTGCCACTTATATTGGGTAATGTTTTGTTGTTTTGATTTTTAAAATATTGTGCTTTTGAGAGGAAAAAATAAGCCTCCAGTAATTAAACTTTGACAAGTTTGTGTTGTTTGGTTTGGTTTTTTTCCCCCCTATTTCTTTAAAAGTACAAAATTCATTCACAGATCATTCAGATTCTTGGCAGTATCTAGTAGCAGATACAAAGGAAAACAAATTTCAAAACAAGTCACTGATTTCATGAAGACAACATTTATCAGTAATGCAATTACCCCTCTAACTCTAAATCTCATTTGACTAGTATACAATGATCAGTACGATGAGAACTGAAAATCTCTCTATGTAAAATCTGTAAAGCAAACAAACACATGATACAGGAGGTTTTATCAGAGTAGCTAAAGGCAGTGAGGGATGCAGACCACTTCCCCATCTCCCTTTCACAGCCCCACACCTGTTTTTAGATAATGCTTTGCCCCTGGCTCACTTCTAATATTTGCTATCTGTTAGTCCCTGGTGATAGCATCAAGGTAGATGCTCTATGTCAATGAACAGTTGAATTACCCCTATCTTCTGACACCATCGAAAGCAAATTGCTAACTAATCACCAAGAAAAAGAGACTTGGAGAACAACAAATAGTTTTGTGAATGGTGCAGCTAATGAAGACCAGTTTTCAATGGCTTTCTTGACTGTTTAGACTCTCAGATGGTCAATAAAGTGTGACCTTTATAAATTTTTCCTAAATGAGGCCACTAACAGGCTGTCTCTCCTTTGCCTGCTTACCAATACTTGTGAATTATAGAGTGTCTTTGGAGTATCTAGTTTAATTGCAACTGGCCAACACTCCAATGTCACGTGCAAGGGACAGATTATATGCATGGTGTGATCACAGAAACTGTAAATTAGAGCTATGCAAGGGTCCCTCTGCGAGGCCTTGTTGTATCTGTATCCTGAGCAGTCAAAAACCTTAAAGGTGGCAGTGAACATAACGGCATCTTTTTCCCTCACAAAGGTGGGGTGTGTTCAGGGCCAGACACGCACCCTCTGTGAAATTACTTCAGTCTCTTGCGCTATGCTCTGCACCACAAGGAAGATGCAGAATATCTTCAGCATCATAGCCGTTGTAAAGAAAAGTAACTGGTTTATAAGCTATGAACAGGGGAAACTGAAATAAGCCTGGGTCATGCCTCAACTCCTAAATCCATCAATCATCACAAGAATGTAAAACTTGTATGTAGTCCATTATATTTATGTATTTAGCTGTAGGATTTACATGTCCCTATTGTATACAGGTAAGCAAAAAAGGAACCTAGATTTAAGAAAAGCTATGGCCATAGTATTTTTTTTCATGCTTCTGGGTGCCAACAAACAACAATGAATTTTTCTACTGTTTAATAATAAGCTAGTTAAGATACAAAAACGAACAAAGAGTTATTTTTGAAGGCTCTGGGTAGTAACAACATAATGGTTTCATTATCTAAAGTTCAGTCACAACAAGGACAAAAAAATACCTCTTATGTATGCTGAAGAGCTTTTCAGTTTCTGAAAAAAATCAATACCATATTCACACTAATGTTTGCTTGCATAAAATATTGACTGTAGTCACACTGGTGGTTTTACATAAAGACTTAAAAGCAATCTTGATTGTCTGAAAGGTTCTAATTGTTTTTCCCCTTTCCTGAAAGACTAATGAAAGGACAACTGAAAAGCAGAACTATATAGTTATTTTATAACTGGCACTAACAAATCTCACCAGTTAGAGAGTCCATTCTGTAAGCAATGAATGTGTGGCTCCCAATTAATCTAGTGTACCTCCAGGCAAGGTCTAAATCAGCTGGATACAGCTAAAGCAATTTGCACACGGCTAAAAGCAAATTGGAAAATAAGTGTTCCACGCTACTGCCTATCTTTCCAAGCCAAATACACAATCAGTATTCTGGCAGCAGCACTCTGTCATGTTATTTGCAGCTATCAATTTTAATTATAACAATTATTGATTAGCTGGGAAAGTGAGTAATCTAATGTTCAAATGAGGTTGGTGTGGCTGCTAGGGATCTTTTTTCCCTTTCATGCAATGTACATTTAGTGTTAGAAAATATCAAGCAAAGAACATACCTGCACTACAGTGCTGAGCTCAGATGATGTTGTAGCAATGATTTTTTATTTGTTTGTTTACAAACATCCAGTTTTAGGATTCACTAGGCTGCTGTATGGAAAGGTTGATATGAATTGAATTAGGGCATGAGAGGGCTCACTTCAGGAGCATAGGCCAATACTTTCACCCTTGGACACCTAAAGTCAGACTCTTGATTTTCTTAACCACCCAAATGAACCAGCACTCGTCTGTGGGGAGAGTGCTCCTGTTGCCCATTGACACCAGCTATTCTAACCTATTTACTTTTAGACACAAGCTGTTTCTTCTTGCAGAACAATGCTTCTCTTGGAACAGAGAAAAAGGAAATACCCAACCCTAGCTGCACTAACAAGAGTTTTATGTGTTTCAGCTAAATAAATAGCTGGGGGAAGAGTACATCCTGACTTGAGCAGGGTTACAGCCACAAAGTCTGAACATGAACTTTCTGCATCTGAGTTTTTGGTACAGGCTCATCTGCACTGCTTATCAAATGCCCTTTGTAGTGTTTCTGAAGATGTTCTGTTTCCATTTGAAATTATCCAGTAAATGTTCAGTCAATTATCAGTGTACCCCAAATAAGCCCTTTAAGTGCCCTGCAGATTGCCTCTGCTGAGGCTGGGACAGCAACGTGGGAGTTTCCTCTGAATCTCCTGATCCTCTCAAGCTGTGACCCCAGGAGGCTAGGGGAAGAGCTCTGGCCATTTTAGCTCTGGGTCTTCCAGATGCTGTTGCCTCATGTGCCCTGCTTGGCCCGTGGGTGAATGTGCCCACCATGCATGGCAGAAAGCTGCCCCACTTCTGCCCTGGGCAGCTCCAAACCCAACCGAGGAGGCTGGAGGCACAGCCCCACTGCCTGGCTGCCTGCTTCTCACCTGGGAGCTATTTTTTATTTTAAAAAGGTAGGGAGGGAAGCTGGGGTTACCAACATCCTAAAGCTCTGAGCTATTATGGAGGTCAGATGAGCAAGATCATACCTAACATCACAACATGACCCATTTACCCATTTTAGAGTTTAAAGCAGTGTACTAAGTACAGAGGAATAAAAAAAGTGCTGTTTTGCAAATATTTGCCACTGGATAACTGGGGTAGTCGGTGGTGCATTGCACTGTTGCTCGGAAACTGTGGATGGATGTGAAACTGGGGAGGTCAGCTGCTGCAATTAGTTAAGAGAGAATAATTTCAAAGACCTGCACAAGGATTTAGCTATGCAACTCCCACTGGCTTGACAAAGCCTGGGACAGATAATCATCTGCTTTGAAAATGTGAACAAATGTGTCCTTGAATTGGACCAGAAGATTTTTCTGCCTAATCAGGAGCCAAAAAAAAAAAAAAAAAATTGCTTAGGGTGCCTTAGACTGCAGTGGAAAAAACAAAGGAAAAAAACCCCCAAAGACATGGGAATGAATCCTGAATGTGCCAAACTTGAAAATTCCTGTGTCTGATAACAAAACTGCTCTCGGAGAGAAAAAAATAGTGAAACACTTAGATAAAAATGCATACATGCAAGATCATCTGGTGATCAGACATACCTCCAGCATGTGTGCACACACGGTGAGTGTAATACTGAGGCATGTCTGACATGACTCCTGCTCTGTATTTTGCCTTTCTGAGCTCTTTGGTTTGGAGTTTATTTTACCCTGCCCACCAAAGCTTCCAGCCTGTTTGGCTCAATTCTGCATAAAGTCATTTACAGAGACCCCGTCATTTTCCTTCTTCCTTTCTTTTTCTTTTGTTGTGTTGAGGAAAAAAAAACAAATATAGTGATTTCCTTTTTAATAGTATTTACCACTATAGTATTGTTGTAACAGAGAACCATGAAAAATTATAGACTGCAGTCCTTTAATCTGGCATGTAACAGTGATTCCTATTTTGTTAGGCCATAAATTGGTAATCTCACAGCTTCTCTATATTTAAAACATAGTATTAATATTAAAATTACTGTGCCTGTCCATAAGTTCGGGATCAGAAATGTACCTCAAGGGGATCCCGCACCATCTGCAATAAGTGCTTTTCACTTCAGATTAATATATTTTCATTTGCCCTGTCAGCCTACGCAGATGGAGCAGGCCTCAAACCACAAGGGGTCAAGTGGGAGTCCAATTAGGCAAAGTTATTTTTAAGTTCTGGAGGGCACAGGGTCAGCACACTAGAGAGATTTAAGCACCTAAAGATGTAGATAGGTGTCTTAGTATTTTCAGAAGTGCTATCACACTGCAATCAAGGCAAGTTAAGTGTCTGGCAACTATCTTGTGAAACACATTTTGAGATTCCTGCAAAGAGCCTGAACACTCTTTGAAATCTGACTGCTCTTGCCATGGGAAGGTTCAGGCCACATAACTGAGGCAGCCTCTGGACATGCCTATGTAGCTCAGGAAGACACATGTACATGGGCCACCCCAGGAGCTCAAGGTGCTGGGGAGTTGATCGGGATGCAGGAAAGCTGACAACCATGGCCGAGCCAGATGCACTCAGGCACAGGGTGAGGATCAACTCACTCAACAATCTGTGCTCAGGGTAAAGGAAGGTCAAAGAACATAAACCAAATCACTTTTTGGCTATATCTCATTCATCAGTAGTGTCCATGTGCAAATGCCTAGAGAAGAGCAAGAGCAGGGAACGTACCTACACTAGTAGTCTCCCATCATCAGACAATTTTCAGCCAGGGGATTTTCTATTATGTTTTTTCTATGCAGTAATTTACATTTTTTTTTTTTTTTCCCCCAAAGTACTTGTTCAATCTTCTCTTGAATTCAGTATAAAGTTTTTGTATTCACAGTGTCTTCCTTTGCCAAGGAGTTTCCCACATGCATTGTCCATTGCATAGAGACCCTCAGTGTGTCTTGGACTGAGTCTCTCTTATCTTTACCTAATGACCCTGGATTCTTGTACTGGAAGTAACAGAAAACAATTTCTTCCCTAGTCATCTTCTCCTATACCTCTCATGATTTTATAGACTTTAGCATATTTTGTCTTAAGTAATCTTTTTTCCACACTAAAGACTCCCAGTCTAATTTCTTTTTTTCCTTTTTCCTATATAGAACCTATTTATCATGCCTGTCATTCTTCTCTGAACCTTTTCTCTTTCAATATATCCTTTATCGTTGTAGCAACTCATAATTGTCTTTCCACTGGAGAACAGCCCATTTGTTCCTACCTTTAACTTCCTGGATTTTAGCCAGTTATTTTTCCTGTATGTGTTTTTATGCTGATGAGTTTCTTTAAAAGGCATGGTGAAGGTCCCTGTCAAAAGCTTTTTGGAAAGCCAAGTAGAAAAGATCATAGGGGCAATCTGGTTGAATCATCCTTTTCCATATGCTCATTGGTCCCCTGGTTGTCAAGAGGTTTGTAAGGCAGGACTTCCCTTGCCAGAAACTATATACACAAGCCAAGTCTGAAAATGAAAATGCATTTTGTGTTTGTATCCAGCATGAAAGTGAAGTAAAGACCTGTAGAGTTATGGGCACTGTGACATCTTAATCTCGTTCTGTGAATCATCTTGAGATTTTATACAGAACTGGAATAGGGCAGATGAGACATAGTCCTTAGGAGACTTTTCAGGGGACAATATAGGAAAAGGAGAAACATGTACCCTCAGCCCTATTTTATGACATCCATCTACTTATTTTGCTCTTAGAATCACAGAATAACTTCTGATACAAGAGACCTGTGGAGGTCTGTAGTCCAACATCCAGCTCAAAGATGTTTTGATTAGATGAGGTTGCTGAGGGCTATGTCCACTTGGGTTTTAAATATCTTCAAGGATGGAAATCCTACATCTCCCTAGGCCTCTCTTCCAGTATTTCACCACCTTCATAGTGAAAATTGCCTTTATTATACCTAGATGAAATTTCTCATGTTCCAGCTTGTATTTTTTGTCTTTTCTCCTACCCCTGTCTAGCTTTGGGAAGGGTCTGACTCCACTTTCTCTATACCTGCCCATTAGGTAGTTGTAGACAGAAGTCAAATCTCCCTTCAACCTTCATTTCTCAAGGCTGAACAAATACGGTTCTTTTTAGACAAAAAGAGGCAATGCAGCAGCAGCATGTTCTTGTTCTTAATAATGAATGGAACAGGGCCAGGGTGCGAGTGTTATCCACATGGAGTTGGAAGAAATCTTTAACAAGTTTTTAATTAGGTTACTCAAAAATAGGCAGTTAGATCTAAAGAATAGCACTAGAAGTCAGTGACTAATAATTCCTGAAGCATTGGCTGAATGGTGTAATATGTACAGTACCTACCAGGGCAGAGAGCACATGTGCTACAAAGCTCAATCCTTATAGAATAATGACCCCAGAGGGGGCCATCAAAAGCTAGTAGAAATTAAAGCAATTCAGGATGCTCTAGATTAGATTGAAGTGATTTCAATATCATGATCCGTCAGAGTGGATCTGCAAAGACGAGCTGAGGTTTTAACTGCTGGTTTGCATACTTGAGGTCTTACAGCCCCCAGGAGCTGTGTGTTGCTCTGGATATTCCTGTGATTCCCAGCAGAAGGGATGGGGCTTCACATCAGGGAGGCAGAGAGAGCCTTCACCACAGGGCTGGGTGTTTGTTCCTCTGACAGTGTGTTAGATACTACACCACACAGTTCTCTGCCATTTCACTTTTTCACATATATGTCTACCAGCTAGTAAAGTGGGAAGGTGAGATGAGTTTTTTCATTCTGCTGGTGGTACACAGATTCACCTCTCAGTTGCTCCACAGAGCACGGTGAAGTGCATTTCCCAGAGTCTGAGTACAACATGTGGTAGATAAAAGCAAATAATCTGAAATCAGTCTGGAGAACAGCAAACAATCTCTGCAGAATTGCAACATTCATAAGATTCCTGCTATTTTGACAAGAAAATACAATTAACAGCTCATATACTCATCAGCAAATCCAACACTGACTGTCATTTTCAAATGCAGATCTGCACATTTATAGCCAAGAATTTTAATCCAGCCTGTGTGTCCTCACATCTACAGTCCAGAAATTTATTGAAATTCTCTACCATTTCCAAAAAGTGTGTTTAGTGAGTGTCAGGTGAGGTGCAGTGCTGCAGACTGCAAACCAAGCTCCAGCTTTTCTTGCAGAGAGATACATGGCCGCAGCTCAGACCCCAGTGCTAACTCCAGACAACACGATCTGCCCAAACACATTTATTGCAGGAAAAGTGTGTGAGTCCTCATGTGTTTGGCACACAGTTCAGTGGCCTGTACACCTGTAGGTGACATTGTCCTGTTTTGGCTTGTTCACAAATTCATTTCAGCTGCTATAGGAGTTCTGTAAGGCTCTTGCACAGGCAAGTACAAGTACACAGAGCTAAGTACCCACAAATCTCCTTTAAAAGTACATTAGTATGAATCACATGTGTGTGTGGGGAAGAAACAGTTCTGCCTGAAGGGATCAACTAGAATCTGATCCATTAAATATTTCCAATATAGTATTTTTTCCAATCTTCTTACACTTCACATGTGCCTTTGTTCATATATAGTTCAGAGAGAATATGACTCTGGTATAATGCTTCATCTTGGCTTTAAGAGCTAACAGTGCTAAAAATGTGAAACTATCAAGCAAATCTGGACAGTGTGAAAAATAAATATATAAATGAAAAGAGCAGCCGAGGCTGACCTTGACAACATTACTGCTGAACATGACCTAACCCAACTAATGCATCTATTTAATAAGAATTTAAGTCTCTTACAGTGGGTTTGTAATATGATAGAGCATTGGTAAGGTGTATTTTGAAAAAGAGGAGAAAATTTGATCTGATGTAAACTTTAAAAGAAAAAAGACTCATTAAAAAACTTATAGTTAGACCTAATTTCACAGTAAAGTGCATTTCTTCCCTTTTCTGTTTTTTGTTGTTTCTAATGTGTGACATACTATATGTAAATCTACTTTTAAATGGTATATGTATATGTAAGTATGTATAGATGCACATATATATCTAAAACTACATTATGGATTTTCAAACAGTTAAATACATTTTATATTTTCAAAGGCATAAGTGAAACAATTGGTTAACTTCTCCCTAAATGCAGAAGTACCGATTAAAGGCTATTTTTGAAACACATCAGTGGGGATTAAGGAATCTCATGAGCATATGCAGAGACTGTGGATGTAGTAGTGATGAGCTGCTGTTGACTACTGGTCCAGAGTGCACCCCAGCACTGGCCAATGTCTGTGGCAGGTTCCCCTTCTTGCACAAGAAAAAAAATATATTGCACCACTCTCATCAGTGCAATAAGATAAACCACCCTCCCTGGCACAGGAGGCACTATGAGCCACTGGGAAGGAGACCAGACAGCATGTGCTGGTAGAGAGATGTGGAGTGACTCTTTAATTAGTTGAATGACATCTTACAGGTTTTGAGGTGTGTGTTGGGTTCTTCTCATTCATCACTATTTCTAATTTGTTTTAAAATATTTTAATACATGTAAGATAACCTATTGCCTTTCAGCACCATTTAGTCAATACTCCAGAGGGATTGTGCTGCTTTCCTTTCCCTAGCAGCATCACTCGGTCTGGGACAGTGCTAGCCACAGGTGGGCTTTGGGGCAGCAGGGGTGGGATTTTCTTTGTATGCACAGAAGCTTCCTTTCGGGCACTTTATCTCCTACCTCCCAGCCATAAGCTCATCAAGCCCATTGAGTGTATGAACCTGTTAACGCAGCGCACATTTTGAGAAGATAGAAGGTGCCACCACCAACAAGGTTCAGGGGATGATAAAAATGTTTTGGTTGACAAGTTTATTTTGTTGTTCTGGCTCTTTTTTGCTACTTCGGCTCCATTCCCTCCCCAGCGGGTGAATTTCACAGATTTACATTCACTGTGTCAGAGATGCGGACCTCCCTAATTAATTCAAATTCAGTCATATCAAGGGTATGGAGGTAATTTGGCCCAATGGATCAAATGCAGTATAAAAACCATACTACTCCCACAGAAATTAGTGGAATTTGTTTTCACTTAAAGCAGGGCTGACTGGTTCAGTGACACTGAATTTCACAGATTTGCATTGATTTGCTAATGAGAAATGTACACCACCATTTACTTGCCTCTAAATTTGACCCTTTCACTTCAGCTTGAATTGGTGATTACTGTGGGAACAGAAGAAACTGGATTCACTTCTCTGGACATAATTCAGTGAGCCAAGTATGAAAGAATTTGAGGGCAAAGTAATACAAGGATTAAAAAAAAAGATGGAACAAACAACAGCCGAAAGAGAGTCTGCCTGACAGCTTATCCCTGTGACTAGTATGTGATCACTGACACTCCTAAATGCCAGGGAGTTGTCCCCTGTTAAAATTTAATGTGCTATTGATGAGGGCTGGGCATACACAAGACCGATTTTAATAAGCACCTGAAAGGTCGTCTAAAATCCAGCCCTCTTCCCCTGTCTCCTTGTGGGCGTGTGGGCTGCCGAGGGCTGTGTTGTGGGCATCTCTCTGGGCGCAGGGCGGTGGACCCTGGGGATGCCGGATCCCTGCACGCTGGCGGCAGCGCGGGAAAAGCCCGTGCAAGTCACGTCCTTCAGAGCGAGTGTCAGCGTAGACACTGGGGGCTCGGAAACGGCTCACAATGCGGCCCTGAACCTTGCTGCACGGCTGACCTGTTTTAACTAAAGGAAAGAAAGCCCACTTAGCATGTGAGCAAAGGAAGTCAAAATGATCTCATTCATAGAGCTTTCTCCCATTTATGTAAGGGGAATTGGCCCCCACAAAATAGCATGTCTTTCTTTGGGCCACACAGGGCTGTCTGCCTAATTTTCCTCATTCTTAAACTCTACTTCTCCATGGGACTGAAGTGCAATGGAAAGCAAGGACGCTGCATTCTTCGCTTATATCTTAACTACAATAGTGTGGAGGTGGCAGGGTTAAAAATGTTTGCACACCCGTGGGACAGCTTGTTCTGGTATCGCTGTCTCTGAGCTACAAGGACCGGCTGGCTGGGTTGAGAATATGCATCACCACCGGAATCTGTATGTAGCCAGCCAGAGCCAACTAAGCTTAAGTGTAAGCTATTGAGTTTAAATTAATCATAAAAAATTGCTTCTAAATAATAAAAGTCCCCAAAGCAAAACTTTCATCTAACACTACTAATTGCCTTTGAATTAGTTCTTCTCTATAATGCCATGGTAGCACAGTAGCACATTAATTATTGAGCAATATTTAAATAATTCTGAAGTAAGTAATACATTCATTTACCACCTCCTTTAGATGGGAAATATCTCTTACAGTATGTTACATTTTAAAAATCTTTATTAATTGAAATAACACCTTTTGTTTGTCCTTCTGCCTTATGTAGTTGTGAATTTTTGTGAAGACAATGCTGCAGTTGAACTACAGGTTCAGAAGAAAAGTATCATTTTTAATCAAACAACTAATCCTTTTTAAAAATGATGCCTCTCAGCAAAGTGTATTCCTGGTATTTTATTGCTGTATTGTTGGACAGCTTAGCAACTTGCTTTTTAAAGGAGTCCACCAGGGTTTAATTAATTATTTATGACACTAATAAACTAAGTATTCATAAAACTATACTGATTGTGCCAACATGGGTCTTGAATCTGGCTCACTGTTGAATAGTTAATATTCACATTCCTCTGAGAAAGAATGCAGCCTTTCTGTGACTTAATGTGCTATCTGTACAGTGTAAAAGATGAGATTACCTTGCCTAAAAGAAAAAGGCAGAGATATACTGTGGTAGAAATGTATGAGGGACACCTTTATTCCTTCATTACTATATTATTCTACAAAACGTATTTCTTCTCTTAGCAAATATTCCAAGTAAGGTTTTGTTCTTTTGCAAAACCTCTTCTGTGTTGTCCTATAAGAAGCACATTCAGGTATCTATTCTATTGAATTCATCAAGCAAATATTCATCCAGTCTCCTGGGTTTTAGGTTGTTCAGACAGGAGATTCAGCTACTCAACAGAGAGATATTAAGGTGAAAGTCAAAGCATCCTTGTCTTTATAAATAAGCTCACACACAGCCTAACGTACTCACAAACAAAACCTCCAAAGTGTACATGTATGTTCTCCTGAAAATCAGGCTGGTGAAGGTACTGACATTACAGGCATGAAGGACCTCACCATGTTCAGGTTCTGTATACATGTGTGTGTGTGGGAAACACAGTATCAGATATATATTGGGTCACTGGGAAAAGGGGAGAGGTACCACCATTGGTGCTTGCCCTGACATATGTACTGAAGACATTCTCAACAGTTTTTCTTCTCCTTTCCTCTATGGCTCTCCAGATGTTCCATGAGTTACGCTAGAGGATGATCTAATGCCCAAATGAACCTCTAAAAAGCTTTTCAGGGATTAGATGAGTTGCAGGTACCTCTACCTCTACTGTGCCATTTTGCATGACCTGTCCTCAAGTGCTATATATGAACTTTGGAGTCACATCTTTGTGTCTGTGATAGTCCTTCCATACAGTGTTAAACTGAAAACAGTTACGGGAAATCACAATTAGATCAAAGTAGATACAGATCCAAGATCCTATAAGCTTTACTACTGTCCCTAGGAAAACTGTGGCACAGGTCCTCTTGGGAGGCCTTATATCCAGGCATGTGAAGGACAGGAATGTGACTGGGAAAAAACAACACAGATTTACCAAGGGTAAATGGTGCATGGCTGTGGTGGATTGACTCTGGCTGAATGCCAGATGCCCACCAAAGCCCACTCTATCACTCCCCCTCCTCAACTGGCCAGGGGAGAGAAAAATATAATGAAACACTTGTGGGTGGAGATAAGGATGGAGAGAGATCACTCACCAGTTACTGGTACGGGCAAAACAGACTTGACTTGGGGGAAAAAAACAAATTTAATTTATTACTAATCAGACAAGAGGATGATGAGAAATAAAACCAAATCTTAAAACACCTCCTTCCACCCCTCCCTTCTTCCTGGGATCAACTTTTCTCCCGAATTCCACCTCCTCCCCTCCAGTGGCACAGGGGGACAGGGAATGCGGGTTGAGGTCAGTTCATCACACGTTGTTTCTGCTGCTCCTTCCTCCTCAGGGGGAGGACTCCTTCCCCCACACCAGCGTGGGGTCCCTCTCACGGGAGACAGTCCTCCACCAGCTTCTCCAACGTGAGTCCTCCCATGACTGACAGTTCTTCACAAACTGCTTTAGCCTGGGTCCATTCCATGGGGTGCAGTCCTTCAGGAAGGGACTGCTCCAGCACAGGTCTCTCACGGGGTCACAAGTCCTGCCAGCAAACCTGCTCCAGTGTGGGCTCCTCTCTCCATGGGCTACAGGTCCTGACAGGAACCTGCTCCAGGGTGGGCTTCCCACGGGGTCACAGCCTTCTTCAGGTATCCACCTGTTCCAGTGTGGGGTTCTCCACAGGCTAGAGGTGGTCATCTGCTCCACCATGGACTTCCATGGACTGCAGGGGGACAGCCTGTCTCACCCTGGTCTTCACCACAAGTTGTGGGGAAATCTCCACTCTGGCACCTGGAGCACCTCCTCTCCCTCTTTCTTCCCTGATCTTGGTGTCTGCAGAGCTGTTTCTCTCACATCTTCTCACTCTTCTCTCTCTAGCTGCAAAGTGTGCAGCCTTTTTTTTTTTTCTCTTCCACTTTTTTTCTTAATTCTGTTATCACAGAGGCGTTACTGATGGGCTCGGCCTTGGCCAGTGGAGGGTCCGTCTTGGAGCTTCTGGCATTGGCGGTGTCGGACACGGGGGAAGCTTCTGACAGCTTCTTACAGAAGTCACCCCTATGCCTACCCCACTACCAAAACCTTGCCATGCAAACCCAATATAGTGACCAGCCTGGTCACCTTCTATTGTGAAACAACTTGCTCAGTGGTGAGTGAAGAGTTCAGGCCATCACCTTCATTTTACTGGGGTGTTTGACACAGCCTCCCACAGCATCCTTACTGACAAGACTGGACACATGGACTACAAGACATATGCAAAAATGTCTGAGCTGACTGGTTGTGGTAAATGGCTCAAAGTCAAACTGCCTGTCAATCACAAGCAGAGACCCTCAGGGTGAATACTGAGACCAGTAGTACTCAATAAAGTGACCCAGATGATGGGCTTGACTGCACCTTCTCCGAGTTTGTGTATAACACTAAAATGAGATGAGAATGAGATGAGGTGAGATGGTATTTTCCCACATAAAATTCTGTCATTTAAATCTTCAGGAATTATTCCCTTTGTGAGAAAATCCTTTAACTCTATAACCCCAGCCTGCACTAATATTTAGATTCATGTTGGAATTATGCCCTTTTCACTAAGTTGTAAATTTCTCCAGGTGAATAATAACTGCAGAATGTTCAAGTTTTTGATGGATTATGGAATTGTTTAGCTGAGTGCCTTGTAGGGCAGGATTGGAAGGAAGATACAGAAGGAAATCAGAACATTGTGATTCATGATTGTTCTGTGATTTTGTTAGACTTCTTATCAGAACTGATGGAAGGCATTTTAATGTTGCATAAACATAAAAGCCCTCAGCAGATTTTTTGTAATACGGAGTGGAAGACTCCACACAGCAATGTTGTGTTGTTTTGATGAATGACCTCAACAAAGTAGGCAGAAGAAATCTTCCAAAACAGACCTCATAATTTTGAAGGATGCAACCTATTTTTCACAATACTGAGATGGTATATTATATAGAAGACCCAAAGATGGACATATCTTTGTAAGCACAGAGGAATACATCACGATTTTAGAAATTGCTAGGATGAATCTTTAAATCGGTTCTAGATTAAAAGATTTTTCTAAGGCTTCTCACACTCTTCAGCAACAGAATGGATTTCTGTGTAAGTACTGCTGGAAATTTTTGCAAAGCCTTAAAATCACTGTTTTCAGGTGGAGACTATGGACAAACAGCTGTTCTGAACTTGCCACTTTAAGGAACCCCCTAGGGCAAACTGCAGTTTGGGCTTGATGGACATAGGATTAGGGGACCTCACCTCACAATCAGAACCTGAGTCACAGGTCAGTTTGTTTCCAAGCATGTGAGATTTTATGCCTGCTAGGACTTTCATGCACACCTTCTGTCTCTTTCTAGATCTGAGCTACCTATGATCCTCAGCCACTGCTTCTTTCTGAATGTTAGTCTGGGCATTGGCACTATTCAACAATGAACAAAAAGAGTAGCGGCATCACTGGAGCACCTACGTGTTACTATTTAGTTAAATCTGAAGTATTGTTCTGAGGACATCAGTGCAAGTTTTGGATAGGAGAAATATTTTCCAGGTATGTGACATGCTCTTTCCAGTGCCTATATGTTACTGATGGAGTGAAGTCTATACATTACTGTGCAAGAAAACGTGATGGTTGTCTGCAGCTCATTTTGTCAAAAATACACTGTATTCCAGACTCACTGTCCATGACGCTTCTGGATTGTTTCATCCCACTTGTACCATAAAACCAGGTGCCTATTTATGTTTATCCTGAATGTAAGAGGTGAAAGGAGGTATTTTAACTGTTTTTGCCAAGAGCAGCTAGACTAAACTAATGGAAATCAGTTGTCTTAGTCTTTCTCTGAGCACTGGGTATGAGCCACTTGTCCAGGGAATCAAAGTGGTAAGTAACCTGACAAGGGTGAGCAAAGTTTTACCAGAAGATGGATATCTTCTCCAGAGCTATCTGCTCTCTTTCCCTACTTCACTAATGAGCTGGCCTTGGAAGGTAGGAGTAACAAAGAAGAAGAAAGGAGCATAGCTGCCTTGATTGAACCTGCAAAATCACTCAGGAGAGGACAATAAACTCTGGTTGGAAGATACATGTAGGTGCTCTTGTTTGTGCATGGATCTGTGTGGTTCCTGCATTGTCCAAGAAAAAAGCATTTTAAAAATTCCCCTGCAGACCTTGTGTGTTCTGCTCTTTAACAATGGTTTCCAAGGAGAAACACTTTTGGCCAGAGTGCCACTAAAGAGGAGCTCTTGAATGTCTATACAAACTGCCAAGGAAACTTTGTGATGGGGAGCTTCTGCACTGACCTGGCCAAGACCATCATCCCAAGGGAGAAAGAGGCTCCCAACAAAGAATACATACCCACAGTACACCCAGGTGGCTCATGGGTAGAAAATAATTTGGATCATTTGTGTGGGAACTCACAAGATCCAAACTCTAGGTAGACTTGATTCCCAAACATGTGGTAAGACTCAGTCAGTGCTGTAGTGTAAATAAAGCAAGAGGTGAAAGAGCAAGATGGGAAAGTAGCATTTCTGTCAATCAAAATGTATCTTCTGTAGCAGGACAGGAAGAAGGACCCCATGAGGAATGAGAGGGTAGGAAACACCATATGTTGTATAGGAAAAGATGAAAGATGAGGATGTGAGGAAGTCCCATGATGCAAAAGAGATAAAGGGAGGGATTCAATATCAAGAAAAAGGAGACTCTGGGGATAAAGGAGAAAGAAGGAGGAATGTGGCAGGGGAGAGCAAGAAAGAAACAATAGAATCCAATAAAAATAAATGGTCAAAAGAAAATAAAATAAGAGGAAGATCATGGGAGAAGGAGAGAGAAAGCGTGTGTGTCAGTAAAGGGTGCTGGGCATAAAAGCAGTAAAGAATTAATGAAAAATAAATGCTCATTTCAGAGAGAAAAAGAATAAATAGTTACAGAAGAGAAAGACAAGAGAACAACATGCGGAACAATAAAAAATCTATGATAAGTAATACACAAGTGAATGGAATGAATCAGAAGTAATAGAAAAGAAAAGGATCAGGGGAAAACCTGAAGATAATAAAATGATAAGCCAATATTAAAAAAAAATAGACTAAAGATTTTAATTTGATTTATTTTTGTCTCCATTTTATAGTGTTTCTGTGAGAGGCATATCTTCCTCTATTTTGGTATTAAAAGCAGTGGCTACCTATAGACTAATGTTCAACATTTATCACATTTTATTATTATATTGCTCATGGAAAAGCTTTTACTAGTGCTGCAGTAATGTAATCTGAGTAGCAAGGGGAAACTGTAGGAAAAGATACCTTATAGGAAAATAAAAATGATACTGCCTCATTATTTATTCTAATTATTATTTCAGAGTGGCATTGTATTTAATTTTGTCCCTTTTAATTAAGAACCCAAAAAAGAGTTTGTCTCTTTTTGAGTCACACTTTTTTCTTACAAGCCCACTGTTTACAGAACATCTGAAATCTGAGGGTCGCATGCCCTGCTCTTTTGCACACAGCAAAATCAGCAGCTTGTGTTTAAGATGTTTTGCTTCTTTTACAAGTCTCTTGCTAGTGTACTTAGCGGAGAATGATTAAAACCTGTGCTCTGTTAGAACTGTTGCAGTGTTTAAACAAGGAAGTCTGTGTTTGTTTAAGAGAATGGGGAAATGGTTATCTTGACAGATTAGACTGAAAAAACAGGACAGCCGCAGTATAGCACAGATGTCCAAATTTGCCACTTGACTGGTTTTTTGAGGTCCTCTAAACAAAACTTGCTTGTGTGTTTGTGCCTTTTCTCTGGTTGACACCTGACTGTGGAATGTGATTAAGCACTACTGCCAGGGATTACATGGCTTTCATGGGCAAGTGTTCACAGGGCTGAGGTTTCCTCATGTCTGTCTAACTGTGTCATAGCTGGCTAAGGAAATATAAGAGAAACATCTCAAAATGTATTAAAGCCCTTACAAAAAAGTTAGTTTGCAATTAAAAGGCTGTTTTGGACAGAATACTAGTGAGCATGTTTTAGAGCTAAGTTTTCTAGCATCTCCACTTAGTGACAGAACATGTGGAAGTGAGAAACATATAATTTGTCTATGAAACATTGAAGCCATTTGCATTACATATTACAGGCTCCCAGGCATAAACCACATCTCAAAAGAAAGAAGTGTTACATTCACAATCAGTGTGAGATGATAATTTTCTAATGCATTAAGATGCATGCTTCACTTGATAAATCCATACAACCATCTACTCAAACACTTTATCAACTCCCATTAATGTTACCATCTTGAATTATTTGTCCATATGTCATGTTACTTCCATGACATAAAAGGCACTTTTAAGGCCACTGCTGTTTTAGTTTCTTTAAAACCTACTTATCTGTAAATAAAGTTTTGCTCCATTCAATTAGCTTTAAGTTTAAAAACAATAGCAAGGATTTGAAAGATAAAGCCTACAAGAAGAGTTCACTTCACTATTTAAGCTTGTGTGTATGTAAGTATTCATGTTTGCACAAGTGCCACATGTGAGAAATGCTTTGCTTGACGTGTGTGTTCTGTGTATTACATATGTCCTGGCTGTGTTCACAAATGGTGTATGCTGTAGGGACCCAGAAATCTGGGCCAGATCTCAGAAAAAGCATCAGTGCATGGTACAGGACAATGGGGATATATAAATACTTCTATAGTGATTGTCCTGGATCGCAACCTTCACAAACACTCTGAAGAACTTAATCTATAGAAATCTGTGTGATTACAACTGTTGGTTGTAACTATTAATGACAAATATACAATTAGAATGAGAACATGGCTCTTTTTGAGAGAAATGACTACAAATCCGTTGATCAGTCATTTGGACTCCTATTATCACACTGATATTGGATGGGTATTTTTTAAAACAACTGTGGCAGAGGGATTGCTGCAGATCTTTTGTCTTTTTTCAGGTTACCTTAGATGTAGAGTTCAAATAGTTTTTTATCAAGGTTAAAGATGCATACCTACCACAAATATGAAATACCTGATAAATACAGGTACATGATGAATGTGAAATACATGATAAATATGAAAATGAGACTACTTTGGGACTCAAGTTTCCACAAAGCCAAAAGGACCCTGTAAGCAATCAAATTTTATAACCTGTAGAGTTGTTCTAGGACTTTGATGAGATTTTAACACCTGCTGAGCTAATAGTTTAACTTGCATTGGCATCTGCTGAGTATCACAGGACTATCTGAAGTAGTAACAAACTGAAGCCATAGTCAAGATCCACCTTGAAATTTAGCAGGTGTTTTAACTTTTTGCTAGGGAGCTGTTTGAACTGTCAGTCTGATGTTCAAAGAGGCATGAGAAGGCCAAGGACCTTATGGGAGAAAGTGTTTATGGTAGGAGGCTTTTATTTAGTCTCTGATGGGCCTTCACCTATTTCTTTTACTATCAATTGCTGATTTTTGTTTTCTTCTCAAGCCTTGGACTTGAAAATTTCAGGAATCATACGCAAAACTTGCTGTAAGAGCAGAGATGAGTAAACTGCTTATGGTTAAAATAATTGGCTTGAAAGAGCTGCCTGCCGCAAAGTGCTTAAAAATCTTTTGAGTTTTTAGAATGTGTCTGTGAAAATGTGCAAAAAGTGATTATTTGCTTAAGCAATTGGACCAGTTGGATTTGTTTTGTGAGTCACAGTGCAGAAATAATTCCACCAGCTTTACATAGGGGAGAATATGGGAATCCAGGGTTAACACAGTTTACTAGCTGAAGCTAGAAGGCTAACTTATCTTCAAATTCACAGAATAATACTGCAACAAATGATAAAACAAACTCCTTGTAATCACTTGGAAGAAGGAGTTGAGTAACTGTCAACAAAACAAGAACAATCAAGACAAAACAACTGAATTTCCTTCTCTGATAGGACGTAAGAGAGTAACGCCAGATGTTGCCTATTTTGACTTCAGTATGACTTTGTGTGTTACACAATGATCCCAAATACAAGTGAGGGAGGTGTGGTGTTGATTAAGCTGTTGTGAAGTAGGAACAAATGTGACTGGTAGACTGTGTTTGGAGAATAACTATCAACACTTCTTGGTCAAACTTAGAGTGTGTACTGAGAGGGTGTTGCAGGTGGAAGTGGAAGGACTTAAGGTCACTTACAGAATCTTGAAACTTGATTCATCAATAAACAACAATTAATTGATTCATGAAGTTTCTTAAATCAATTCACATAAAAACACACGCATATACATATATATAAAGGGATACCTATTAAAAATTCCCCTTGAGTCCAGGGAAATATTTATTTCAAATGTTTTAACATTTCTTAGTGGGCAAGGGTTGAGCCTCAAGGAGTGGAGGGTTTCAGCCCAGGTCCCATTGTAGGTCTTCATTGGCAGTCCTCCAAGTTTCACAAACTGAAGAGTCTGTGAGGTCTGAGGGGTGTCACACTCAGAGGGAGATGCTGGATGCAGCGTGCTGCAGTCCAGGAGAGCAAAAAGGGCCTCACTTAGAACTGCTGTTTATAGGATTGTGAGATTATTTACTTTAGTCATTACCATCTCTTTTGTTTTGGACACGACTTGCATTACATAATTCTGGTACCCCAGTATTTTACAAATTGTATAGTCCTGTGATCTAGCAAATCAGGCTACGAGCCAGGCAGCGGGTGTTTTGGGTACAGTTAGGGAGTTCCTGATTGTTCCAATTCACTGCACCTGTGACCAAAGCAGGACCACAATATTGGTTTGGCCTATGATTGCAAAGTGGCCCAGGGGGCTGCACCACCAAAGAGGGGATTCACATTCAGCTGCTCTGAGACTACTCTTCAGTAGAATAACTGAATCAATAACTTATATCATAAAATAGAGTATATACCCTTTTAAAATATATGGTTCCTACCAACCTGGAACAGACTGGAAATACTTTAAAGGATGGGACTGGAGTGCTAAATAATCTTCACAAATTGGAAAAGTGCAGTATAAAAGGTAGACAAAACATGATGCATGAGTAAGGAAAATAAACTATGTAAGTGGTGGTCAGGTAGTGACTCTGTAGGGGTTTATAATGGATCAAAGTAAACAATGTCAACAATGTCATGCTATTGTGAAAGCATCAACACATCATGCTGGGATATGAAACAGAATAGTTTGTAGCACATGGACTAACAATCCCTCTCTGCTGAGCAATGGGAAGAAGTCAGTCCCATGCCCTGTCCATCTTTTGGGCAGTACATTTCAAAATGTGGACTGAGTCTGAAGGATAATGAGAAAGGGAAGAAATGAGGGATTTCAGTTTTGAGAAGAATCTGATCAGAGGTGAAAGTTTTAAAACAGTATAAAAGCAAAAACAGGGAAGGAAAGTAACTTTATGTCCTGGCTATTGTGGATAGGCTGAGAAGTAAAGAAATGAAGTTCCAGCAAGGGAGATTTACATTACCTACCAGGAAGGCAGACTGTTAAGGACAGTCCTATGAGGTCCTACCAAAAGTTCTTGTAGCCCAAATACTGCCAATCTGGGCTATCTTGTATAGCTGATCTTTGAGGCATTGGTAAGGTATGAGCTCTGGAGGCTAACATTTCATGGCCAGCATCCAGTATTTACTTTATTTTATTTATTTTTTTATTAAAAAAAAAATTTGTGGTGATATCTAAATAGTCATAAAAGAGCTTTTTAGTTTTGCATGGCTTAAACACAGACCATGGTTGTTTTAGTACACTAAATTATGATCCTTTGTCACCAGGAAGAGTGTTCATAAGACTGTTACTCCTGCTTTCAGAGTGTATTTTTTTTTATGTCTGCTCTGGAATTGCGTAAGATGGAAAGGGAAGTTCCCCCTTAGCTTTTTGTGCATTTATTGGAAAAAAATATATTTTTTCCAGTTATTTTTCAATTGTAAAAATTTTTTACAATTACGTGTCAGAAAGATTATTTTCTCATGCCGAGTTCCATGGGTTTTTGTTTGCAATGTATAATCAGAGATTGCTGTTTTCTTCAGCTCTTGCAAAAGTTGGATGATCTCTTATGAAAAATATTTTGCTGTTTACTTGCCAATGGTATCTTGCAGGACTAATTAATTAAGCCTTGTTAACTTTCTGTAGTATTTAGTGCTCATTAATTTACCACAGATTCAGTTCTCATCATCCTGGCCCTGGACAAAAGCAGCTCTTCACACAATCAGGTCAGCTAGGAATATCTGAGATGATTGGTTTTTTCGCTTCTTTTTTAAACTTGAGAATAAGTACAGGTTGCAGGGAAAGGGTGAAACTGTGAAAGGAACATGTTAGTTAACCTGGGAAAATGTAGGAATATGATATGACTTATTCAGATGTTTCTGTGGAGACTATTGATCTTCCTTTAAAAAGTAACTGTATTTCCTTCAAGTTTTCTGAGTAAAATGAACATGGAATGAGTAGATTAACTCAGCAGAAACAGTGAGAAGCCCCTCTGCTATTTCTATACTGTTAAATTAAGGAAAGCTGGGCAATGGTACTGGGCACTAGGCTCACTCATCCATCCTGATGCAATGCCAGAGCTACCTCAGACCAGTTTTGTCCCCTACCATCTGCTGGGTGTGGGACACAACCATACCCAAGTTGTAGGTTTGGATTTGACTGCTTTGTTTTGAACAGTAGGATAATTTAAAGGAAAGGATGTTCACTGTTCTGTGTAGGTTGGCCTCATAGCTAGAGAATAGCCTTGGGCACATTGAATTTACTACCTTGTCTTAGACCATCTGTCCTCGACAGACAGGAAGGCGTTCATGTTTTACCTCTTGCAAAGAAGTTCATACCTCAAGGCTGAGGTCAGTACAAGGCCACAGTGAAAAATCTTGGCCTCTAATTGTTTACACAGTGAGTACTCTCCTGGTTTGTACAAAACTTACCAGCTCCCAATGTAACCAGTGCTTTTGCTGTGAGAGTGCAAATACTCACCAGTTATATAATTATAGAAAAAAACATGGAGCTCCTCATTCAGTCCCTCTTACAAAAGCCAGCTTTGTCCTACAGCTTTTGACATGTTTGGATGGCACTAAAGACAAAGGCTGGAGAACCATAGCTCATCTTATTTCTCAATAACCACTAGTACAGCAAAACATAGAAAGAATAATCTCAACCCTAGCCAAAGATTTACAGCCCAAATATTCCAAATTGTAAGTGTGTTATAAGCAATGACCATTATGCAACGACTCTCCCCAAGCAAAAGTAGTTGTTAGCATTGTTCTGTCAGTAAAAGATTTTTTTTTCCTTATTAGACCATTCTTAGAAACATTGACATCTCACAAAGAGAATAATATATCTCCCTGGAGATCTGTGACTTAACCTTAAAAGAACCTACTGTGACTGAGCAGAAATCTGTCTACATGTCTCTCTATGTAAATGCAGAGGAGAAAAAAAATAAAATTCCTAAAATAAAAATTTTACTTGTTTCCCTACAGAAATGTCAGTACAGATATTCACATACTGGCTCCAAGAAAGGTACAATATATTTGCTGACAGTACATTTACCTAGAGATTTACTTTATGGGAACAACTATGCTATTTAAATTGTCAGTAAAACTGCAAGGAATTAAGTCAGCAAAATTCAAACGGACTTTTAGGGTAACATCAATCAGTTATGCTTTGCATAATGCTCCTGGGCTGATAACAGTATATAAAATATCATGCTATTTGTTTTATTTATCAGACTTCAAAAAATGCATGATAAAAACCTGCAAAAAGTGTGACTGCCAGGCAGCCTTTTGTTTCTTTTAGCAGCTCCTTTGCAGCCCCACTCTTACTGTGGCTTTGGGCTTGCTCTTCTTTGGCCCTAACCCAAATGCTTGCAGCAGGCTGACCCCCACATAAGGCTGCTAGCCCTTAACAGCCATCAGCATAAATGTTACTTGTTTTTTGCAAAAAAGATAGATTTTGGTTTTCTATTTGTTAGGACTGAGTACCTATAGGTTGGGCTGAACTCTGGTTCCAGCCTGCTGTTGCTGCCCCAGTACAAGATGCTGGGCCCCAGAAAAGCTGCCCACAGACCATCTGGGACACCTAAGCTTGAAGCATTGATGGTGGCGAGCAGTCACAGTACCTGGTCCTCTGGCCCCAGTCCAGTGGCTGCCCTGTGGCCCTGAGCTAGGCCATCTGCAGTGGTGGCTGATCGGCTGGGGTGTCCCAAGAGCTCGGGATCATCTCAGCAGCTGTGCTTGCAGCTCTTGAGGTGGGGAAGGCTGGAAATTTGTGGTTTCTGGCAACAGAAGGAAAGTTTTTCAGACCTGCATTTGCAGAATACAAGCAGTGCCCTGGTATGAAACTGGGGGGAGACATCAGGGTGGCTGAGTCAAGGCCAGCAGTGCCTGACCACTGGATCTGTTCCCTGCTTCAGGGGTGCACAAATGGTGGTGACCATGCAGCAGGGGGAGGGCAATGAAAGAAGGCAAAAAAGTCAGGGAAAAGATATGAGAGGAGCTGGGAGGTTCTGTGAGGGCTGCACATGCATCGCACCCAGAAGGCTACCACAGTCGGCTCTGCATAATTGGTGGAAGTGCAAATCTTTTTGCTTGTTTCCAAATCCACTCAAATCTATCAGGCTCCAAAGTGCAGCTCAAAATCCATGCTATGTGTTTACGTCTGAGCTGGTAGCTCTAACAAAAGTGGCAGTGAGAGAGGGAAGGAGGTGTCTGCTGAAAGAGAAGAAGGGAGTGCAAATGCAAAGGGCCTGGGTATAGTAGAATGGAAATACAGAAGGACCTGAGGAAAGTAACAGGAAAAAAAAAATCTCTCTATAATTAATGCTCCATTAAATAAAAATTCTTAAATAAATATGATTCACATTGCTCATATCTGTTAGATTTCTGCTTCACATTGTTTCAGCACACAGGCTGCTTCATATTCCAGTAAAGAAAACCTAAACCATATGAAAATACTTAAATGACTGTACATTTTGGTATGTTATTGCCTTTTTTTGATTGACGATGTGAGAGTGCACACCTCATTGCAAAGTAATGCTTTTAACTTAAATCAAATCAATTCTAAGTGAACATGTTTTATGCATTTATGCTTATAGTTTGAAAAAAAGTGTTTCCTAAAAAACAATACTGGCTTTTAACTATGCAGTGAACAAGTCACTGGAGATGGCTGCATATCTCACCCAGTGAGCATTTACTTGTATTGTCTTGAAACTGCTACAAGTTTAGGGCTCACAGAGCTGCTGTGGTCTTAATGAAGCAGTTAATGATGTGTGAATTATAGATCCTGACAGCCTCTTTAATAAAATCAACAGGACTGCATCCACAGTCTACCATAGCTGCTAAATAATGACAATACTGTCTGCTTAACAATGCTGTATCTTTATGTAAAGTACCATTCTTACATTCTTGTACTGAAAAATTCTCGTCAACACAAAAAGGACTGTGAGCAATGAAGAACAAGCTGATACAAATGACACTTCATTTCTTTCAGTTTGGGAAAGAAAGGCGCTAGCCACAGGGAATTCACAAACGAAGCATCATGTAAAGCAATGTGTTTTGTATTGTTATTGTAGCAGCATTTCTATGACATCCTTCACTGAAGTAAAGAACAACAAAATGTATAATAGACTTTAACAGTCAAAAGTTTGCAGGGTGAACTTCGTCTTTCCAACAGCTTTCAATGTACAATTGTCTTCATAGCAGAGCTAGTTAGAATGTGGTAGTGCTGGACAGCACTTACTTGTGTGGAAATTTGTACTACATGTCTATGTTGAGGGATTTCTCCATGTACTCAGCTAATAGGAAAAGGATGATTGTTGTAAGAATGAAAGGGTTGTTTTGCATTGCTTTTGGTGATCAGTCTTATAGCCAGCTAACGATTCAGAAAAAAAAATACACATATCTTATAATCTTTTTTATTGTCTTGTAGACTGAAACTAAACACTAAGGACTATAAAAATCCAAGGCTATTTTACTGTATGTATTTGTTGTTTATATTTTTTCCCAAATTTTTTCAGGAAGCTGGCTTTCTCTCGTTTATTTAGTAGATACTGAGGCAAAGAAAAGGGAAAAGAAGCAAGCAATAGTCACTAGCACATATAATCACTTCATTTGCTATTATGGTTCAGGCAATATCAGATAAACAAAATGCCAAAAATCTAGAAAGTAACTGGTATTTAAAAGAAAACACCATTAACACCAGCTACAAAGGAAGGAATTTCCTAGCCTGTGTATGTGAACATATGTGGATGTATTCAAGATACAATAAACCTGGCCTGCTGGACTGAATTTACCCAAATGAAATTTTCTTTACCATTAAAGGAACTACTAGCTGTAAAGCCTGTTGCAATTATCACTTACAAAAAAAAAGCAGAATGACTTGCTTAGGGAAGCACAACCAAACCATGCAATTAGTCCCCAGAAGTTTAAGTCTGTTTTTCTGCATTACTGCAGAAGTATTTGTACAGGAATCATTGGCTGTTGCTGTTCTTTTAAGCAAAAATTTTTGGAAGTGCTCCCTGTGTTTGCACCTTTCTGCTCCTCTTTTCTTTCTTTCCTTTGGTTCCTGACACAATTCTGTGTGAGTAGACAGATATGCACACATATTCATGCAAGCATGGGTGTTTATATCTCCTTTCCTATTTGTATCTCTTAGTTTCCAGCATTTCATGTACCATATCTCTTACATTAATCTTTGTTCCACAACTCTCAGTTGGTACCTTGTTTAACTCAATCCCAAATAACATCTGTCTCCTCAGATCCACTCAGCAGCTACAGGGAAAAACATAATTGCACTTTCCTTCCTTTTGCATCCCTTATGAATTGAGAGACCCTCCTACCCCTGCCAGTGAATTCATTTTTCCTCCTTCATCCACTCTGAATGCCCAGGGCTGAATTTGATGCTTGGAGCAGATGTTGGAGGGAAGATGGGAAAAGAAAGGCAGATCAGAAGACCATCAGTCTTCTAACAGGTGTAGACTTTTGGAATGAGGGCAGGCCTCTCAATCATTTCTCTATTTCAAAGCAAACCTAATTTTGTGTGGAAGGAAACCAATGTGGAAAGGGCAGCTATACCTCTTGGGGACAAAAAATGCATAGTCAGTGCACTGGATAAAGTAGAGTGTTCAAGTACTTTTGAAATAATATACGTGGAAGTCTTAGCTTTCTAATACCAGTCATTATTTTTACTACCACTGTGGTAAGGAAAAAAACAATAGTTAAGACTATTAGTAGTCAAAATCTCAGCCTACTGGTGTTTCTTGCACTTGTCTCACCATTAGCATCAGTGGCAGCAAATCCTTGCAAAGAGGTGATGGTAAAACTGCCACCTTCAAGAGGCTGTGAATGTGTTCTGCTCAGGAGAGCTCATGCAATGAGAACTAAAACAGAATAAATCTCCCTCCACTACCAAACACCATCTACTTCAGACATCCTGAGTAGTGCCATATGCTGCCAATATTCCCATTCACACCAGTCACTTCCTTTGAGAATAAAGCACCATAGCTCCTGGGAAGTATGGCCAGGGCACAGGTCATGAGTTGAAAAAAATCACTAACAAATGTGAAAAACCTGAATCTGTGCACAAGACTGAAGCCAGCTTTATCTTTTTGATGAGAATGTAAAAAGTACAGCTAACATTTGACTTAATTAAGGTTTTTGCATTCTACTTATTTAAGATTAAGATAAACATCACAAGCAGTATTGGTTTTCTTTTCTTTTAGACCACCTACCTACAAGAGAAGAAGAGATCCAATCATACAATGATCTTCTGCTTCATTACCACACGAAAGAGGCTTAGGATAAGCAACGGGATTTGTGAGCATATTTCTGAGTCAAACCTTAGAGATTTCTAAGGTTTGCTTACAATCCCCTGCCTTTTCCAGCAATCAGACGTTAGAGGACCCCTAAGAAAGACAAGTCATTAAATGATTTAGTTCTAACCTATAATGGTTATTATTGGTATCAGCAAAACCTGTGTGCTTTCCATAAATCATATTGCTAAGCAATATTATCTAACTAGAAAAATAATGGATTATCCTGATTTTTCAGGGTGATTTTTTCACTGTTATCCTTTTTGTTTTCTTTAGTTTCTCAGTAGTGTATGTTTTCTTCCGTTGCAAGATTCGAAGGAAAATCATTGTGAAAGTCTGTCTTGCACTGCAAATTACTTTAACTGCTTCAGAGCTGGCAGTTACATGTATCTGATTACAAATATGTCAGTGTTTTAGGATCACAACAGGAAGAGCTAAATGGTGAAATATGTAATAGGTAATAAGGTCTGAAAATGGGGTAGATGTTGTCATTGTTATTAGTGTTTTTTAAGGGTTTGGGGGAGCCAAGCAGTTTTCATATGGTTCAGGGACTTTTAAAGCAGCAACTTGGTGGACTGCACTTGTGCTTTTAAGTACAGACCTCATCAAGGCTGCTGGTGTAGCAAGTGTAAACTGGCATGATGCCAGCCAAATGAATGCTAATCTGCTGATTTTTGTATTGGGAAGCTTGTCTTTAGAATGCAGTCAAAGCTTTTTCACTGCAGCTTGCAGAAGAAGATAGTGACATACATTTTCACAGTCAATAACACAACTTCAGCAGTACTTTTGACAGTTCTTGATTTCTAATTTGTGTTGTATTTTTTTTTTTTTCAAAATGCTTGACCAACTGTAGCTGTCTGCACTGAGCTGCTGTTATTTCAGGAGCCTGCAAAGAACTGCAGTGACTCCAGAACCTCTCATCAGCTTTCTCACTGTTTTTTAGGGTATTATTTAATTAATAACAGTTCACATTCATAATTATTGAAATATAAGAGAATGTTGCAGAGGAAAATGTTCATCAATGTACTGAAGTCTAGCTGGGTAAGGAGAGGAAAAAAGACCTTGAAAAAAAATGCTCAACACCCATCAGGGTAGAGCCTGTGTTTGTATTATTGAATATCTGCACAAAGTGCACTACAATGGATTCAGATGAATATTTCATTCTTGTTTCTAGACTACAGAAATCGTGACTTTGAGTTCAAAATAGTCAATAAATCAAATACACCACCACAAGTTGTGAAACGTTCCCTTGGAAATGTGTTTCATTTTTATCACTACAATGTCACTTAAAACAGAATTCTTTGTCTTTGGCTTGATGAGTAGGTATAAAAGCAATTCCACAGCCAACTGTCAGGTAAAGCAAACTCAATTCATGTCTTATAATGACAAGGTCATGCACCACATAGAACCACTTTTAGATTTGCTTTGAGTAAGCTCAGATGAAGAAAAGCATGTATCAAAATATAAAAAAAGAAACATTGAAAGGTTTGGATGAGTCATTCAGTCTCACCTGAGAATACATGTAGTTAAAAGAGTGAAGCTTTGATGGAGGCACTGGTGAATTGGTTATGTTTTCATAATGACTTCTTTACATTATTGAATACTATGGGAACTTTAAGACCAACTGCAATAACAGTTTCTCATGAAAAATTAACAGAGAATTTATGGAAATGTAGCAAAAGTCCCAGAGCAATTAGCTTAGATTTCTCTAGAGTCTGAGAAAAGCCTGGATAATTGCAGACAGAAACTGCATAAAGTATCTATTTTCATTATCACAGGATACAGAAAGTCCATTTTCATCACAATGGGACATAATGATGTTAAAGCTAACATGGAGATATGTTTAAAGAGGTTAAGGCACAGTTTACAGAATGGTTTGATTTACATGGCATTCAGATCCATATTAAAGATCCCTCTTAAAGTGACAAGGTGTTTTTTACCTGGTGTCTTCAAAGCCTCCTGCAAGGTAGGAGAGAAAAATAAACTGCAGTCTCAGGAAGCTGATTGTATATTACCAGTAGGATGCACAGGAATGAGTTTAATTTGTCTTGAATGGAGAAGAGCAAAACACAAATTGGCACATGAAAATACTTTTGAAAGTACCCACTATATGTATGTTTATAAGAGCACTTTACAATGCTAGTACTACATAGCTTGGGAACAGATCAGTTGTGGCAGGCCAAGGCCATGTGAGAATCACCCTTAAAATCACAAGAAGATTGCTGAGGGCACCTGTAACACCTTCTCAGCTCTACTTTCTCTTTTGTCTATGATGTATTTTATTTCATTTCACTACTTTGCACTTTGTACGCTCTCACTGATCTAATTACTCCTCACATGAACTGGAAAGTCATATTCTGGTTGGATGCTCATGCTCAAATGATTTATATTACATAACACAAGGAGCCTCTCGTAATCACAGATGTCCTTTGCAATGTCACACACTTCAATCTGCAGAGTGTTTCTACCAAAGACTTCAGTAAATAGCTGTGGGTAAGTTTTCTGTTACAGCACAGAATAATTTCTACACTATTACAGTACAGCACTTTGGCCATTATGCAGGTAAAACTAGCACTGGTATCCAGGGGAATTTTAACTGCACAGTCTGGCCTTATATGTTCTCACAGCTAAGTAACACAAATAGCATTCAGTCTAGATGTTAGGCTTGATTATAATCTTGCTCCTATCAGTGTAAATCAAAGCAGCTTTGTCAATATTTCACATCAGTGCAAGCCTCAATTAGCCCATTTGGGTTAAGCATTTTTTCCACTAGTTTGTCAGTTTACCTCTCTCTGAACACTCTGATATATTGATATCATTGTAACACTGGCTAATTTAGATCTATTTTACAATGGACTAAACATGATTAATGGACTAAACATGTACAGTAATGCACAACCTTTTCCCCCGATTAATTTTGTTACAATCTTTGTTTCATATCTGAGCAGGTAGGATAAACAGTTTCAATGTTTTAATTAGTGAGGAGTTAATGTAGTAAATTGGAACTCATGGGTAGCTGCTTATCACCTGCACAAGCACAAACAAATATATCTGCTAGCCATACAACCCATTTTATCTGTTTGTGTGTTTTTACAGTTTTAAAAGTAAATAGCATTTTTTAAGTTATATGTTATCCTATTGTATGATTCATTAGTTATTAAATATGATAAGTAATAAGCAATTAAGAGGCAGTGCTTAAATATTGCAAACGCTTGTGGGTTTTTTTCACTTTCTCATCTGGTTTTTCTTTTTCCCAAAAGATTGCTAAGAAAAAAAGAAAAAGAAAAAGAAAAAGAAAAAGAAAAAGAAAAAGAAAAAGAAAAAGAAAAAGAAAAAGAAAAAGAAAAAGAAAAAGAAAAAGAAAAAGAAAAAGAAAAAGAAAAAGAAAAAGAAAAAGAAAAAGAAAAAGAAAAAGAAAAAGAAAAGAAAAAGAAAAAGAAAAAGAAAAAGGGAAAAGGGAAAAAAGAAAAAAGAAAAAAGGAAAAAGGAAAAAAGAAAAAAGAAAAAAGAAAAAGGGAAAAAGGAAAATGGAAAAAGGAAAAAAGAAAAAGGAAAAAAGAAAGAGAAAAAGAAAAACACTATTAAAAAAAAATCCACAAAAGTATTGCTATAAACCTACAATGACCAAAAACCGATTTGTTTCACTGAATGAAAGGCTTGCTTGAAACTCTGTGGAATATGAAACACTGACATTAAACACCCTTGGATCTAAAACTTCTGGATGGTTTAGATACTAGTAGGTCAAATGAAGTTATTGCTCAAGGGCTAGTTTAAAACTACTTGTAACATGTTTTGATTTACAGATTATCAATTCAGCTGAGCAGCAGAGGAACATATTTGGGGAATCGCATAAACAAATACATTCAACTGTACTGCAGATTAACCTAAAGTGACACTTTTATTTAAAAATCTGCCTACTACTTGTCCTCATTGATTAAATGCCCTTAAGAAAGTGAACCAGTTGAAATAGAAGCCATTAAGATTCAGCACACCTCCTCCACTCCTTTTGATGGTTGACACGTTCCCTGGAGTGGGAGATTGGACGGCTGATAAACTAACACTGAATTATAAGCACTTTGTGCAATGTCACTGGCAAGTGAAAGATCTAGTTTTGCTTGCAAAGCAACAGTGCACCTTAACAGCACAAAAATGTACATGGTGCAGAATTATTTAATCCTCTATGCTGAGAATATAAATTAATTTATTTATATATTTATATACATCATATGTGCGTTTTTATGGCAGAGACCAGCTCAAAGTGCAATGCAGCTTTTTTGGACAGTACAGTACCACTGATCAGGAAAATGTAAGTGTCTGGGACTGTTTTGATATTGTCAGAAAGGTGTGATAGCTCCACTGTGTGTGCCATGGGAAGATTTTTCTGAAGCCTGGTCAGGGAACAGAGAACTGGCAAGGGAGAAATCTCCTTAGCCCTAAACTATGCTTGGTTCAAGAGATCGTGCTTAAACTTAGAAGGACTGGGTCAAAACACTTTTAAGATTATCTGAAAAATTAGTTTTGGCATTTGGTACCCCCTTAGGCTGTTTGGGGACATTCCTGCTAATTACAAAACCTTACATAAAGGTGATGATCTCCAGATTATCTGAAATGGTCAAATAGTGGAAACTAAAGCTATGATCTCACAATGTCTTCAGTAGCAGTGAAAGCATAGAAGGCTGAGTCTTGCCCTTTCATCCGTTGCTCATTTTGTTGTCAGCACAAGAGACTACAGGGTGCAAGGTAATTCTGGAGTGAGGAGCCAATCCTGCAGAAAAGAAAATCAGGTGATTCCTACCTCCAAACACAAAAATACAGTTTCTGTTTTGTTCCAGATCTGAGGTATGAGCCCTCAGCACTTGGCTGATCTCTAAATGATCTTCGCTTGTTGTAGCATCAAGTATCACTTGCATTTTAATTGTGGATAGCCAATTGTGGGGTCTAACACCTGCTGTCAGCTCCTATGTTGATACAATATTGGTTTCTCTTGTCTCTGGTTATTCAGTTTGATATTCTACTCATCTGTGGTGCTGAGCCAGTTTTGATAGCTTCAGATCAGCAACCAAATCTAGCTCTTCTACTCATCTGGGTTATTTTGGGGTCCCAATCAGTCACACTGTGCTAAACAGAAGACATAGTTTTTGTGTCATACTGCAGGACCTTCACAGTTATTAAGAACTTTTGCTAAGGAAAATGTTCTTAATAACTGCGAAGGTCCTGCAGCATGACAAGCTCTGCCCCTAACAACACAATTTTAAATTGGCAGGAAAAGGAAAGTCTGGAGGTGAAGGCATTTAGACAAATAGACTTACTACGTTCCACATTATTGTCAGTACCATGAGCTTGCTGGTGTGTTGCTACTGCCATTTTTTTTAAAAAAAAAGGTTTTCACTGAACAGGAGAATTGATGAAAGCAGGTTTACTACAGAGCAGAATGCTTTATTCTGTACAGTGGCATCCATCTCATCAGTGTTGTCTTTTGACTCAGTTGCAGGCAGGGACGGGCAGCTCTAGAGCCCCTGCAACAGCTGCTGGCCAGCCAGCTGCTGTCAGCCAGCACTGGTTATGGCTCAGCACAGCCACTCTTCTCCTCTGCAGGGACACTGAGAATATTTCTGTCCTCTACCCAGCTGCTGATTTTCACACAAGTTCTAGGAACTTTATTATCCTAGATTTCTAGTCTGCTTTAAAATTCAATTGAATTGGCGGAATCACAGTATTACATTAAATGTATTTTCCTCCTTATTATTCTAACTTTAAATTTCCTTTCTCAGTTCCCACCTAGCAGTTACATATCTCAGAAATATACAAAATAAAACTCAACAGACCCCCAGCATTTACCCTCTGCTAAATACAGCTACTTGGCATACTTGTAGCCCAGGGCTCTAAATCACAACATTTTGGTGTTGATGTTAGGGAGGAATGGAGCAGCTATCAGAAAAATAAAGAATGGACAAATGCTGGAGCTTGTGGAGTGAGGAGTGTTTCATATAGATGGACTGACAAAAAGCACAACTAAAAGTACCTTGTAAACTGAGAGAGTGGTCGTATGTGTGCCACAGGATGAGTTTTTCAAGGTCATCACCTTTAACTTGAAAGACACCGAGAAGTTGTTAGGGCAGCTCCTGACATCCAGCATCCGAGCATTTCCTACAGTGGCCCTGTACAATCAGGCACTGAAGGAGGGATTCAGCTGCCCACACAATGACGTTAGTGTTGTTTGCAGCACCTTTGAGCCGATTTCCAGCTGCCACTCCAGAAAGACACAGGCTTCTCAAGCTCTGGTGTCATTTACCCACAAAGCTGGCAGGTATCCCAGACATATGAAGTTCTTGGAATGTCCATCTTTTAACAGTGCAAGGTGCCTTTATGTAGACAACGGAACTGAGACCTTAGACTTACGAGCTGTTGCATCTGGGTGGGAAGAGAAAAAAGTGGGATTAGAGATGTTGGGTAACTGTTCAGCTGTGGAGTTTCCCTTGTGAGACCATGCCTGGAATGCAGTGTCGTGTTTTGGTTCCCAAGTGAAGGACAGATGTGGGCACACTGGCGCAAGTTCAAATGAGGTCTACCAAGATGGTCAGGGGGCTGGAGAGGATGAGGGAACTGAGTCAAAACCTAACTGGTCATAGCCCTGAGCAACCTGATCTAACAGGACTCCCTCTGAGCAGGAGGTGGGCCAGAGGACCTCCCCATATACCTTCTCCACCATGCAAGTCTGTAATCCATAAGCGCCCATCCAAGACTCATGGCACCTCGAGGCTGCACCCACTCCCCTTCAAGCAGGCCAGCAGAAGAGCAAGCAGAAGGTTTTGGGCCATGAGCAGAGACTCAGAGCCACATGCATGTGCTGCTGAGACCTTCTCACTGCAGTCTTGTGGCCTCTGGTCTCCCAGCTCATGCTACTGCTTAGCCTCCGTCATGGAAAATATTTGGCTGTCCTGAAACTAAAAATCTGCGATGACTTGGAACACAGAATTTGATCATCTGAAAAGTAATCTTTTCCTCACATTTTGTCACCATCAGATCTTGGTTTTGAATGCAATAGCAAGGAAAAGCTTTTAAGAAACATCTCTCATTCTGTAGCAGTTAAGTTGATAAAAGTTTGCTGGGGGCGGGGTTCTATCACTTGTACTATTTCTTATTTAACAGCTGCCATGTGAATGATTAAAATACTTTACAATACTTTTAATTTAGCTGCTATTTCTATTGCTGTTTTGAAAAGTCTTTCTACATCTTAAGGTTTATGAAAGGTACTAGGATACAAAGGCAACTCTATAATTATGTCTCTTCCATTAAGGAAGTCAGACACAGGATAAAAAAATCAGCAAACTGCACAACTCCAGCATGGTAAAATTGCACCACATACTTGACTGATCTCAGAAAGCAAAAACTATGTGTGTGA
Organism: Caprimulgus europaeus; assembly: GCA_907165065.1. The sequence goes on from OU015527.1 coordinate 17,747,542, forward strand.
AAAAAAAAAAAAAATCAGACAACTAAAATAAACCTTTATCATGCAATGACAAAGATTTGAAGGTTCCAAAAATCACTAAACATGCAACTCAAAGGATCAGTTTTATTGAGATGCACACTTCCCAGTTTATGATGTTGATCTAATTGGTCTTTTAACACAATAATAGGTTTTAATCTGTTGAAGCCCTTGCAAATAATGCCACAGAGAGAAAAAATTGCCCAAATATGTTTTGATTTCTTCGCCCTATTATATCACTATGCCCTTGATATGTTTTCTATACATGCTGCTGAGAAAGTATATTTTCAGAAAATAAATTTGTGTAAGTACACTTTTATTTGTTATAGAAATACAAAGAAAAATCCTGTTAATTCATTTAAAATGAATTAATATAATATTTAATATTTATCAGTATGAATTTCTGGCAGAAGGTTTAGCATTCAGAAAATATGATTATGCATTGTAATTTATAGCTTTTATAACTGCATCCAGGGAAAAATTACAAGAAAATGTTAAAAATCCTATCCATTGAACTAGTTTTATCATTATGGCCAGAAGTTCTATACAATAAAGGAAAACTCAGAGTGAAAAAAAAAAAGTTGCCTACTTCCTTTTGCACCTTTAGAATGGAGCAAAACCTTTCAAAATGTTCATTAAAACTTTGGAAAAATGCCCAGGATTCTTCATTAGCAGAAGTATTTAATCTTATATGTTCCTCCTTACCTGTGTAAGTCCCCTCTATAAATCAATGAAGTCTTATTACAAAAGATGGAGGCTCTGTGCTTATTGTACAAACTGAAGTGATGGCTCCACACTAAAGGCTGGGTTGAACTATACCTCTTCCCTTTGGCTTAGAGCTTTTTGATTATTAGTAAAGGCTGGATAAAAACTATAAATCTTTCAATATAAAAATACTTCAATACTATGCTGTCAAATGCTTTATTTGCATCTAAGGATGTAGGGTTGGCAAGGCAATATTTAGCACTGCTTGGGAAAAGTGTTTGTAATTTCATTTATTTCAGTTACATGTTTTCACAGCAGACTGTATAAAGTAGTCCTAGTCCTAGTTCTACTTAATGCCATTTTTTTGCAGCTTTGACATAACAAACCATGGAAGTAAAGGCTAGATTGTGAACTTGCAAAATAATCCCCACAGCAAATTACACAGGTTACAGTATACTATACACAGCTGGGTGTATTGTGTTATTTATACTCAAATCTGAAAATTCTGCAAGAAATTAGAAAAATCTGAGGAAAGACATTACTGTTAAATATTTGTGGGCTCAATATAAAGAAGTTTAAGGCATATTGCTTAAGAAAAGAAAAAGAGGAGTGTTCTTTAGAAACTGAACATAAACTTTGTAGTTGATGGAAATATGAAAATTAAGAACATTTAAATGAAACAGATATTAAAAGTTAGTCACATGTATTTGATCATAGTAATGCTATTCATGTGGGATTTTTTAGTATAAATTCAAAGATGCATGCAGACCTAGTGTTTGACCTGGTCTAAAGCTGGAGGAGGGTCATGTAACCTCTCAGCTGGACTATGTATATATTTCAGGAAAATACAGGCAAGTGTTACAGGAAGTGAGCATGCTGTTATAATCACATAGCTCAGAAAATAGTGTCTCAAATTTACCTTGACAAAGATTGTCCTGACATTAATGAGATGCCTTCCACCAGCATGTATTTCCATAAATGTATATTCATATTTTAAAATGCCTGCTATAATGGGAAAAAATATTTTCTGTTTGCTTAAACTTCAGCCTCTTCCAGCTGAAAAATGCATACTTAAAATACAGAACTGAAGAAAGGATGTTGCAGAAGGATGGAAATGAATGAGAAAATGTTTTTACTAAAAAAACCCAACCAAAATATGCTTAAAGTATAGTATTTGGAAGGAGAATCTTTCAAGAAGACAAGACCTAGCCATAAAATGAGAATAGTATTTGAAAGGGTATTTAAATTGTCTTTTCAGTTGTGGCAGATTATAGCTCTTTGGCATCACATTTCTTGGCTAAACAGAGATTATCAAGAAAAGACCCACCCATGAAAGATATTAAACATCTCATATGTGTTTCAGTGAAGCCTTTACTGTCTCTGAAATTAATGGCAGCCTCTGTAAGCACAACAGTTTTGAACATCACACAGCCTGATTTGGGATCCTAATTTAATTGAAAATCTGGGACACTGTGTATTCTCCCTATCATTTACAGATCATTATAAAGAGAAACTCTTTTTTAGTTTAAGTAGTTAAATATCCTGATGGATTCACTGCAAGTGGTATGAAGCTGGGTGAGTGTGGCAGTTTTTTCCTCCTTTCATCTCCTTTTATCTACCTTTTAGCTCTAACCTTCCTCTCTGTCATCATCTTTATTATATCTATCCCTTAGAGGATCTGATTCAAAAGCTACTGATGTCAATGGCAACCTCTCATTGACTTCAAAGGGCTTTGGATCAACCCCCAAAGGACTTATTTTAAGCATTTGTGTTAACATAGTGCTTTTTTGTTTGCTGGGCAAAATTCTTTTCTAAAAAAAAAAAATAAAATAAATCAAGTATTTGCTGAAATGGTAAAATTAGTGATGAATAAAAATAAATCATTATAAGATATTTTCTCTAGGTCTTGTTCAAGTTTAACCAGAGACAGTAAATTCCTGTCAATTAATTTACATTAACATTGATCAGTACATATATTTACTGTGCAAAGGCTACTTTATGTATTAACAGCATGAGTATCATTGGCATTAATCCCACAGCAGTTTTCACCATGAAAAAAACCCTTTACTTCGCTTCTATAATTTATTTTTGTGGATTGTTGTTCTGGTAGGGTTTTAATTATGGTTGTTGTTGAAGCAGCATTACCTAATATTTTCCTCTTGTGTGCAATGACAGTCTTGAAAGCACAAGAACAGGGGCCACATAGTAAGTATACTGGATTAACTGTGGGTTAAACTGTTTCATATGGACGTCACTGGCTTGAATTTAGTGCATTTTGGCATAAATCAAGAAGCATCTGCTCTGAGTAATGGTGAATAACACAGTGATAAAAACGCAGTCTGTGAGGCAACACTACTTCTGCCAACGCGACTTGGTCAGCAGTAGGGGATCTCTCTAAAATTGGAAAACCATTTTGCCATAGCTCCACATATTTTGTTAAGATATGACAGAAGCTTAAAAGCATAACAAAACCATTTTTATTCACAGTTTATTGCATTACAGGGATTTTCACAAAGCAAATCTGAAATCTGCTTAGCAGCCTGGAATTTCTTAGGCATTTCTCTCTAGCCCAACACTCCTGAACAAGAGGATGCATGAAGCCCTATTATATCTTGACAGGGTGCAATAGCCAACATTTCTCCACAGCTCATACTATCTAGTTTAAAAGCAGGTGATAGTACAAATGGGTTCAGCATGTGTTAACGAGAGATCATAAACAGATATTATATCAATTTGCAAAAATTACACGAGTCCCTCTCTTACAGCTATAAGCACTGCCAAGAGGAAAGAATATACTGCATTGCATGGCTTTTAGAGTAAGCTCATACACTATATATAATTCAAATTAGTAACATGAAGATCTGTGCAACTAGGCAGGAGTTAAGCAACTTGTCTTTCATGTAGGAAATGATTGATAGGACTGGCAAATGTGTATGGCAAAAATCTGAGGATAGATTCCAGATAAACCATGCCATGCAACTCGTTATAATCCAGTTGTCAGTGTATGTTAGTAAACTACATAAAAGAAAAGTATACCCGGATTTACTGGAGGAATGCGGAATATCTACTAAGTCAACTATTTTTCAGCCTGAACTGACTAATGACTATCATATTACATTTTTGATTTATTATTTGAATTTTCTTTGCATTACCTCTTTTTGAAAGTGGTACTTTGACTTTAAAAATTCCTCTGTGCTAAAATTAAGCACAAAATTACTAACAGTCTGCATATGAACAGTTTTATTTATCACCTTTCTTGTCAAGACTATTTGTCAGAGGCCTAACAGTGCAACTTTATTTTCACTTGACTCTTTTTGTTTCTCTTTTTCCTTTGTAAACTGTCTTGTAGATAGTTAATGTTTATGGTTAGCATTTGAAATCAAAATAAAAACAGATGCAAAAGATTTTGAAGAACACTTTGTGAAAAGCAGAAAGGCTTGTAATAAAATATGTTTAAGTGCCATAGAACCAGGAACCTGGCTATAGAGCTGGTGGAACTAGTACGTGATGGGGACAAGGAGAATAAAAGAAGAAAAAAAACATAGCAGAAAAGCAAAACATATTATTTTAATTCTTTCACTCAGGAGAAAATCCTAAAGGTTCTCTGTTGGGTCCATTCTGCATGACATAAGTCTATGGAACTGGTTAGGTTGAAGTGGCGATCATTATGCTACTGTTTAAATCCTCGACTACACACCTAAAACCACTGATCTTGGTTCCTAAATATACATCTGGTTACCATATCTGAAGGAGGTTTTGCATAAAAGCACAGGAAGGATCACCAGGTATGCTCAGGCATGTGGAATTATTTTCAAACAAAGAAACTAAATTGGATAGGCAGGTTCTGTAGGATAAGAGACAACTACAGAGAAACATGAGGGACAGACACATGTAATGAGCAGTACTGAAAGAGTGAAAAGTAACTGTTTCGCTGCTCTTTCTTGTAATACCAGCAATAGGGACCATTTAATGGAAACACCAAGCAATAACTTTAAACGAAGCAAAAATAACTTTCTTTCTCCATACCACATATAACTAACACTATACTGCAAATTGCTACAGAAGACTGTGAAGGCTTTGAGTGTAAGTGGATTCAAGGAGAGATTTGACAATTTCACAGAATTAGGCTACTCAGTGGTTATTAAAAATTAGGTTCTTGATGCAACTTCCAACTCAGAGAGTCTCTAACCCATGGGTTGCCAGAAACTATGACTTACACTATGCTGTAGGTCCATGGTGCCACTCCATGCTGTATCCCACTCTGAAGCACCACGTACCAACACCTTTTTGTACTTGGCTGGAAAGATGCTTGATTTTATCTTTCTTATTTCTTTTTATGAGTAAAGACAGAACATGGGGCTAATCTGGTTTTGGTTTTGGTTTTGTTTTTTTTTAAACACAATGGCTTACATAGGATAAAAGATGACAACAAATTCAACCTTGCTACATACTGCTTCTTTAATGAAGAAACTAGCTTCATTTTAACCTAAAAAATCAAAGGAACAGTGTACATAATAATTGTGCTATTTATAATTAATAACCTTCTTTTTTTACATTTTAATTGGAACAAATTGGCAAGTAGCTACTCACAGATTCGCAGATATTAATCACAGAATTCAGATGTTCCAAACATTTCTGACAACATGTTTATTATCTTTTCTTTCACCATTTTAATATTAAAAAAATCCATACAGTTAATTATGCTGTTAACAGCAATTCAATATTACATGCAGAACTCATATATTGCTATAGATTTGGTGAAAAAAATGGAAATAGTGAAACATATTTTGTATAAACGAAAGGTAATTGAACAATAATAAAGCATACATACATTCCAACATGTAACTTTTTTCTAAACTATTTTCTCCATACAACGTAAATTTAGGCACTGTGAACTTATTTATAGTTCAGCACATGGGAAATCATGTAGCAAGTTCTAGCTACTGCTTCTGCAGAGGGAAATGTAAAAGGGAAAAATACCTGTTTAGTAAGTGGATCAAGTGAGGCAAAATATGAGAAAGCAGATAACTACATCTAACACAGATGATGAAACTGATTATGTATTCCCAGTGTCTCCAAGATGAATATTCTTCTTATAGGGGAACTACTGAGACCACCTTCATCTTGAGTTGAGTCTGTGTATAATACTAAAAATCTGGTTCCTTGCCCTGCAAAATAGATTAGAGACCATTACAAGGAAATAGGTCAAAATATCCTCACACAGAGCAGTGACAGAGAACAATTAAAATGAATGGAAATCCTACCCAATTAAGACTTCCTAAGCAGACCCAAAGCATTCAGTCACCAAAGTCATAAAAATTTTTTTGGGGACGGTCAACATGCATGCAGTGGAGGCTAACTTCTGTCCACAGGCACGTACACTTTCCCTGTTTCTGCATGTGAGTTAATCACGTAGAAGTAGAGCAGATATCCCAATGGCAACAACGCACTATGGACAGGGTTTTTCAGGGCAACAAAGGAGCCAAGAAGTGGGAAGTGAATTATGGATATAATGGAGAAAGTAGATGTGGAGATAGCTCACAGTGGAGCTACAATTCCTTTCCACTCATCTTTGCCACATGTGGCACATGACAGCTGGTCTGCCAAGTCCTATGGACATTTGGGTGTTTTCAGTTTCAAGTTTGAAAAATTTGCACAATGGTGCACAGATAAAGGTTGAGGGTTGGCAGTGCTCATGATTAACAAGAGCTTCATGAAGCCTCCTCCAGTGAATAGTCACCGTCCTTTAGGCCTTTGAATGTGAGTTGTTGATTCCCACTATGTCTGTTTTCTTCATTTAGCTTAGAGAACTGGAAATCAAACATTGCAGACCTATTTCTCCCCCACTCTGCAATAGTTTCCACAAAACCTCTTTCTGAAGTAGAAAGCACAGGTTTATAACTATTTATCAATGTTAATAATCGTACTGTGGGATGTTGCAGGTAAAATCTGTATTTCTTATATTAATCTATATTTATTTCTGGGGAGCAAGTCTGACAAAGAGCCACCAGACTGAGGACTAGTAGATTATATAACATTCATTATTCCCACCAAACTGGAGAATCAAGATGATCCAAACTGAGTATAAAACATATTTCTCCACTCCATAAGCAGACATATCAGCTTCATATAATCTATACAATTTGAAATTAGGAGGTACTGCCACCAGTCCACAATTTAATACATTTTATGAAGCATATACTATTTAAAAATAGCATGAAATATCACATCTGTATGAAGTGTAGCTTTCAAATTTGGGGGTTCATCAGCATATGCACCTCCTATCAGTCTAAGGAAAAACACAGTAACAGATAATGAAAAGTTAATGGAGGAAAAAATATCAAAACATGGAAAAGTATCAGTCCTGCCCATCCTCAGCTGAAGATCAATATGCATCACAACAATGTTGCTTTGTGAAATAAAATTAGGGGATTTTTTTCTTCCTCAATTTTATCATGGTATGTAATTGGATTTATCCATTTGCCAAGACTGTATCTAAGGAGGTCTTTTCAGCAGGAATGAAAGGGAGCGTGATTTTAAAGGCAAACCTTTAAAGGTATATGCAGATTTCTTGGCATCATTTGTTTTCCCTGGATAACCTTTATTTTCACTGTAAATTACCCTTCTCACTTCACAAATGGTGACTATCACAGAGTGGATGGGAATTGAGGAATTATGCACACCCAGCTGCTATGTTAATTGTGTGCTGTTTGTTCAATGGCAGCATTAGGAATATAAACCCTTCCTCACTAGTTCTCTGAAAGCCTTTACAAATAATAACACTTACGTAAAACTTAAGGTCTGAATATTCTGTGTTTATGAGTAACTGGATATTATCATATTAAAATCATTACTAACCCAGTGCCTGAATATTTGTTCTGAATCCTGTCAATACTCTAATGGCAGTAGTCTTGGAAACTACACATCTGCCACAGGATTAATTACACACATAAAACATTATCATTGCCCTACATCTCCTATGAGGTAGAGAGTCTGCTAGAATGATTAATGGCTCTGTATGATGTACGAAGGAATAAATGTAAATGTTACCCAGTAGATAGAAAGATCTGTGCCTGACTCATATTAGAACAAGTTGAAAGACCGTACTGATGCAACATTATTCTTTAAAGTCTGTAGACAGCATTAAAAATAACCTAATCCAGAAATTCTGCAACATTTGCAGTACAGTTGAGAGAACTCCTATCTGCCATGGCATTTTGAATTAACTTGAACATATGGCATGTGTGTGTGCTCACAGGTATATGGGCATGTTAAACAGGTGCTATGCTTCGTAAGTCACCTTTCCCACTTATTGTAAATAGTGGTAGTACTTCATTAGGTCTAGGCCATTAGAAACTTCTGAATTTTGACTCAGAGTCAGTCTTTGGGCACAGCAGGGAGAAATCTTTTCCTTTTGATAATGTATCAGGGAGGCATAGGTTCAGTTGTGACAGAAAAGAAAGAAAAGTTGAGGAAATATTTCAAAGAGAGTCCATTGTTTACAATTAGAACTAACAGAGCAGAGGTCAAAGGTGACATACCAGTATGCAATTAAGGCCATGGGCAGACCCAAGCAAGCAATTAGGTGAGAATTACAACAAATGTAAACTGGAGCTAATCTATTGATCATGTCACTTCTTCACGGTTCATTATTTCTTTAGACATCCTTTAATAAAGACCCCAAGTGGTCCTCCATACCTTTGTCACTGAAATCTGAAATACTAAATTACAAAGGCTGAGCCCTTTGTTCACTGCAAACCATTTGTTTCTGTTTCTGCTAACTCACACTTCCTTCCTTTGGAGGATCGCATCCTCCATGTGTGACAGAGAGCTGCAGCTAGTCATTGACACTGCAAAGCTATTTGTCTTCAGCCACCTTAGAGTATGAACATGTTCATCAGCCAATTAAATCTCCAACTGGTTTTGTAATTTACACCCACATTGGTATAGAATTATACACCCTCATTCCCAAATAAGACACCACTTGTATGTAAGCCAACAAGCAGCAGTCTGCAGGGTGCCCATCGCAAAGGTAATTGCAGTGAAGATGGAGGCAATTAAGACTGACTGACATGGCAGGACAAGGAACCAAATATTTCTTCTGAGTAGATGCTGTGATGCCATAACCTGTCAAGGCTACCTGCCACAGCAGATGCACATCCACAAGGGAAAGTGAAGGTGGAGGAGACAGTGTCCTGTCTCGATACTAATGCAAAAGGGATCAGTGGGCACAGTAAGGTAAGACTCAAAGCCCCCAGATATTCTGCAGAGCTCCTTGATACAGCACTGATGTCTCCACATTTCTTATTTACCCAAAGCCACCTGTAACATTATGGTGTCCTCCTGAACTTTTTTTTCTGTTGAGATGTGAAAATAAGCAATGTACATTGCTTTCTTCCATTTAAATTCTGACTCAATGCACTTTTCATGCTTGAGCGGGCATTGTGGAAATCTGAGCATGACCTAAGCCATTGTATAAAGTGCTTGGACTTCCAGTAGCTCAAGGTAGTGACAAAGCCTTGCAAAAAAAAGGGGACACTGTATTCATTTTCCATACTTTGTTAGTCTGTAGGTGAGTGTTTTCAGCTAATGTCAGAGGTTTACACCCTCATACAAGAGCTTAAAGTCCTGGATTTAGTTTGCTTGTTTTTCCCAGAGGTTGTGCTGTCACAGACACATTACTCCCAGGCTGTTCTGGTTTTCAGCTGGGACAGAGCTGGGTTTCTTTTTAGTAGCTAGAATAGTGCTGTGTTTTGCTTTCAGCCTGGGATTTGTTATGAGAGAAACTCTGATAACATACCAGTGTTTGCATTTTTGCCACTGGAAGTAAAGGACTTTGTGTTCTGTTAGTCTACAAGTGCAAGATTTAAGGGGGCAAGCAATATTTAATTAATAAGCTAAATTGGCATTTAGATAAGCCAATGGGATATTCCGTATCATATAACATAATGTCTAGTATTTTAGTGAGGGTCTCTTCCTCTTTTAGCTCTCTCTGACTTTTTGCTTAGGCTCTCACTCTTCCAGGATTGTGGTTTCAGTTTGGGATTGTCACTCCTCTGGGATGGTTATTTGGGAATGGGATGGGCTTGGTCAGTGGGTGGTGAGCAATTGTACTGTATATCACTCATTTGCATAGTTTATTACCATTATTATTACCATTACTATTTAAATATCAGTATTATTTTAGGTTTTATTTTATTTTAATTATTATATTGTTTTTATCTTAACCTATGAGTCTCCTTACCCTTGCTCCCCAGTTCTCTCCCATGTTCCCTGGGTGGCAGGGAGTGAGCAAACAGCTGTGTTTGGTTGCTAGCCAAGTGCTACCCAAGTGAAACCATCACAAAGGCAAGGCTTCTTTTCTCCCCAGGGTGCACTGTCACTGGGAGTTTTTGAATGAATCTCTGATTTACTTTGTCTCCTGTTGACCTTATACATCTGATCTTGCTTTTACATAAGAACACCAGAGGAAGGTAGCCTAATATCTCAGGTTGTGTAACTCACCATGTTTCTCAGTCATGAGGCTGCTGCTGTTATTCCAGAAAGTCTGGCTCTGTACCTCTGAAGGGTATGAAGAGTCTAGATTTATGGGTCAGCATGAAACCTTTGCAAACAGACCTGTGTTTAGGTTTTCCTGTTGACTGCATCTGGACTTTCAGTATCTCTCAACTTACCCACATATGAATAGCTCATAAGGCTCAGGTGCCTAATTACTGGAAATCACAACACACCAGATGTGTTGTTGCACTATGACTTTTAGGGCTGAGCCACGTCTTTAAGTGTCTAAATGTCTCTCAACATAGAGCTCTCTGCTCCAATTATTTTTGCCACTCTCAAAGGTGTTACAATGATGATCACAGAAAGAGAGATCTATACAAGTCTTGCAGCCCACCTTATATCTGCTCAGTTTACCAAAAGAGTGCAAACAAAATATTTAGACAAAGTCCACATCAACATTTTGCCTACCTAATTTACAAAAATCTGAAGTCCAATCTACTTTAGATCATCAGTCTCCTAGAATCTACATGAGAAAAATATTTAGGTGTATCACAGAAAGATTTTTGTTGTTCATATAAATGTGTCTATTTAAGGAAAATGTAATGATATTATAGTAGCAATGATGTATAGAGAGTGTAAATAGAGTTTGCCATTAAAAATAGCAGAGATTACCAAATTAAGATAAATACAAACTTTGAGACAACCTTCATGGTACTAGCAACATGTAATATAAACAAGAAGTCTTGCAATAGTGCGTAATGACCACTATTATCTTAATCAGCACAATCACACCTATCGTTAAAATTTAATTAAGGTTTTCTCTTTGCTCTGTGTAATTCTTAGAGAAGCTTCTGGTAAAGTCTAATTGCCCTATGAAAAATGAACAAAAAAGAGAAAGCCCCTTTTTCAACAAACAAGTTTTCCTTTAAAGCAAAAATATTACATAATAATGTATTTTCAGAAAGAATTCAGTCTCTTAAAGGTATAATTAAGGTGCTAGGAGGGGAGAAACAGCTACTGTAGGTGTAACAGATCCTGTGTCAGTTCTAAATTTTTTATGTTTGCTTCTTTCTTTTTAGCAGTAAAAGCACCAGGGGAAGAATATGACCATTACAAACAGGACAGACCCTAAATTACATGACTCTAGGAGAAAAAACACACTGCCTTAGGTCAGCCAGGAGACAAGTGGCTCAAGCTCCCCTCCCTGACTAGATAGCAAAGCAGAATCTCTTTTGCATTCCCAAGGGCCAGGTGTGCATCGAGGTGTAGAAGGTGTGGATACATCTCCTTTACATCCCAATGAATAGTGCACAGCTCCTTCTTTAGAGAAAAATGACACAACTGAGAAGAGATTACAAGGCGTGAGTTTAACATTGTTTTTACCATCAGTCAGTTGAGAAGATTTTCTTTCTTTTTTTACTTTTTCCTCTTGATTAATGAAGTGAAGTAAATCTAATGCACAATAATTATCTTTCTGTAAGAACTTAAGTGGAAAAAGGTATTTTTGCTCTAAGTTACCACTGCTCTTAGTCCACAGTCACCTTACTGATAGTTTTTGCTGCTTTTCCACACTACATCTTTACAGAAAAACACTTGCTTTACAGTAGTAAACAACACATCTTTGTTTTGTGAAGAAATATCTTAAGAAATTATTTTAGTTGATGATGTTGGTGTCTTGCTGTTATTCTACAGTTGCAGAATTAGACACTTTCCTACTTTGATGCTCTTGTATAACACACAGTGTAGGTTAATAAGGTTTTTCTGTGCAAGAACTGCAGAGCTGAAGTCCATCAATAACTGGATTATTATGTGTTCCAAAATTATTTTTGCTTTTCTTGCTTCCTATAACAATGTAATCCCATAAGTGCAGTTCACTTTAGGACATGCATTGGATCATACAATTTAGATAATTAATGTAATTTAATTCTCTTTATTGTGAAAAATGATAGATAAAACTAAAAAGACCTCTCTGGATATGGTTTTGGAGACTCCAGAAAGAAGTATATTTATATTATTCTCTGAAATAATTAGAAATTCATGTGGTCGCTTTTTATTAATAATCAATAAAATGTAATCAATAAAACTAATTACATTTACATAAAGCCTTTAGGCATCTCTCCTTGCATTATATAGTGCTTCAAAATCTACTTAGGATTGAATCTGTGTTTCAAATCAGTTATCAAACCATGTAAATCAAAGTTACATGTCTTTTTTCTGGCTGACTGGTAGATTAAATACTATGTAATGGAAAACTGTTGATCTTTCATCCATGTACTGTAATATAAATATATAAGAAAAAAATGAAATAATTATTGCTCATCAGATTAAGTTTGATACAACAGTCCAAGGAGTTTTCTTGGGTTTTTTTTAAAAAAAAAGAAAGGAGGATATGCATTATAATTATTGTGCTTTCAATTTCTCTGTGTCTAAATTTAAGACTCGGCATGTTCAGAGAATTAAAAAGATTTTACGGATTTCTCACTCAGCAGCCTACCCTTCTCCTGCAAAACACATAGGTTATATATAGGTTCCACTGATTTACATCCCACTGGATCCAAATAAGTACAAGTGTATTTTGTATTGGCTGCTGAAATCCCATTAAATCAGTGGCAAATAAGCAGTACTTACAGTTGACCTCACTCGATTTTTTGCTTGTCTATGGTTATACTTAAGCTCATGTTTAAAACTTTGCTGAATCTCTTTTTCCCTTGACCAGTCTTTTCCCCCCATCTGGCTATCTGTACAATGCAGCAAGAACAAGCAAGGCTCTCCCAAAGACAGACTCAAGCTTAAAGTCTGCAAAAACAGGACAACTCCATTTGGAAAGTCTGCAAGTGAGCTGACGAGTTAAGTTTTTCAAGAAAGGCTTCAAAATATAGAATATATTTTGTCTGAAGTAGAAGACAATGTCCAGAAAGAAGAAGATTCTTGTCAGATTCTGATATTTGTTTTTCTCTTGACAGCTTGAAACTGGGGAAATCACTTAATCTAAACTCACTGATGTCCTTAGATGCCTAACTTTTGTATATTGTATGACATACTTAATGGTTTAAGAGACACAATAATTAGATGCCTAAATATTTTTGTTTGTGAAATATGGAAAATGATGGTTTTAAATGCTAGAGGCATAGTGAGGACATCTATGTTAATGTTTGGGAGGAGGTGACAAGAGCCTGAAGTGCTACATAGGTGGTAACCATATGACTAGACAAAAAAATTAAGTTTTCCAAATGAACAATTTGAAGTGTACATTTGTAATTTGAGAAATGCCAAAAATATGCAATAACATAATTTAAAATCAGCCATCTTTAAGTAAATCACTCTAGGCCAAGCTCATAATGTAATTACAGATAAAAAGATTTAAAATTAGTTTTTTTCAGATATAAAAATATTAATTGGTCTGATTTATAAACACCCTGTGAGTCTAGTCTGACTAGCCTTTCCCTACAATTTTCAAGTATCTTGATTAAAATTTTTGTTTTTTAAAAAACACTGGTTTTTATTTTTATAGACATTAAACTCGGTAAAAATGTTTGACATAATAGTCCACTGTTGTTTTCCAAGCCACTTTCCAAAGATAAACTCATTCTGTTTTTTTTTTTCTTCAAAATTTTTTTCTCACTGTTTTATGTTTCAGAATAATCTGTTTTTCAGGTAAGCTAAATACAAGAAATTACATGACTGTGTAGAGCTGGAAAAATAAGCATTTCAAGATGTCTGAAATGTGAAAATATTGCCCTACTTGACTGAATATTATAAAAAATATAAAGGAGATAATCAGAGATGACAACAACTTCTGTATGAACACACCCAGAGTAGACTGAGAGGAACTAGAATTTATTACCACAAAAGGGTAATGACCGACTGTGAAATGTGACAGAAACCTCTCAAATGCTGAATGACACAAACTGTGGGTATGAAGCAATGATTCACAGTTAACACAACATAAGAACTAGCTCCCACTCAAAGAAAACTGTCACAAGGCTTAAAGCTGACAAAAGGTGTGAAGAAGAGTGGAAATTACCAGTACCACTTATTCTAAATGACAAAAGTATTATTTCGTATGCCATATGAACATGAAACAATTAGATAAATTCCTGGAGGAGGGATTCACCAGCATACAAGTGCATAATTGGTGGTTATGTATAATGGTCCATGTCCCTGCATCAGCAAACTGACAACAAATGGAGGAAGAACTACAGCAGCTTTGCTCTTCATACTCCTCCCCTTAGCAAACGTAACCGGCCATGATGAGTAACAGAAAACAGAGCTAAAAAGAGCCTGAAGGCACTATCATATTCTCTTAAATCAAGAACTCAGATATATTCATTTCTCAGACAAGGAATAAAAAGAGTTTTGTCAATGAAGCTAAGAATTACAATGTATTGTACAAACAGGTTAAGATCTGTTAACATCTACAAATATCAACGTTTTAATAGAATCAGAAAGTATTGTACATTGCTGGCAAAACATAGAAGTAACAATGGCATTGAATACATGACTTTTCAGTGTAGTTTACATTTGCATCTCCCTCTGGACACTAGGTTTTACACTTTTCACATTCTTCTGAGATCCTTTCTGTTCTCATATGTAAGTATTTAGCTCCACAACAGCTATTGAAGTCACACATCCATCTTCATCTCTCTTTTGCCATGGAATGTTTTTGTATTAGCTGCGCAGGCATCCAAGTCCAAAAGAACAGTGAGCTGAAAATGAGTGATCCCTGACTCACTCAAACTGAAAATACAAAGATATCTTACAACTCATTATAGGGAAGATACATCTCTGATCCTGAGTACTGTTTTCTAAGTAATTCTTAGGGCACAGCGTGGCTTATCTTTTGTTATGTTTGCACAGTTTCTCACACAATGATGCCCCAATGTGCTAGAAGTCTCTAGTAACAAATGCTCAAATACAGTTCAATAATGACACTGGACATTCTTTGTTCATGTCATGAAACACAACACATCTTCAGAAAAGGATTATATTCTAATCCTTATTAGCATTAGCTAAATATATAACTTTTTTAAAAGCAAGGATCTTAGTACCCAGCTTTTAAAATTACATTTTCAGAAAGAAAGAAAGAAAGAAAGAAAGAAAGAAAGAAAGAAAGAAAGAAAGAAAGAAAGAAAGAAAGAAAGAAAGAAAGAAAGAAAGAAAGAAAGAAAGAAAGAAAGAAAGAAAGAAAATTAAAATATCCCTTCCAGGTCCCTGCTCACATGGGTTGATCTGTGGAAAAATAAGATTACTATCTTGAAATAAAAGTTGGAAATCAAGGGTTGTTTACTACCATATGATATATTAAAAGTCTTATATGAATATAGCAAGCACATCCGACCACAAATGGTTTAGAAAAGTATAAGCTAGTCAATGGAAAGGATAGATGACAAGTGTGAAGATTTGTCAGAATTTAATAACCCTTCTCTCTAGGGTTAACAAAGAAAGAAGAGGGAAATATTTCAGACACACATAAGAATGAAGCCAGAAGGTCTGTCAGGCATGCCACTAGGCAGCTGAAAGAACATGTAAAGATGACTGATTAAAATAATTTCTCTCTCTTTAAGCAGTTTGCAGAAAGACTGAATTTAAGAAACATTACAGTAATAGAGACATGTAAGGGCTGGTCCAGTGTTGACAAGAGAGGTATATCATCATGTGAAGGATTAACATTTGGATATTGTAATATTGTTTACCTTGAAATACAAACCTCTGTGTGATGTCATGCTCACAGCTAATCCATGTGCTATGAAAACAGAAAGTTACAAAGCTCATCTAGTTCCAACCCCCCTACCATGAGCAGGGACACCCCCCACTAGACCAGGTTGGTCAAAGCCTCATCTAACCTGGCCTTAAACACTTCCAGGGAGGGGGCATCCACAACTTCCCTGGGCAACCTCTTCCAGTGTCTCACCACCCTCACAGTAAAGAATTTCTTCCTAATATCTCATCTAAACCTGCCCTCTTCCAGTTTAAAGCCATTTCCCCTTGTTCTTTCATTAACTGCCCTTGTAAAAAGCCCTTCCCCAGCTTTCCTGTAGGCCCCCTTCAGGTACTGGAAGGCCGCTATAAGATCCCCCCAGAGCCTTCTCTTCTCCAGGCTGAACAGCCCCAACTCTCTCAGCCTGTCCTCATAGCAGAGGTGCTCCAGCCCTCGGATCATCCTCGTGGCCTCCTCTGGACTCGTTCTAACCAGTCCATGTCCTTCTTGTGTTGGGGGTTCCAGAACTGGACACAGGACTCCAGGTGGGGCCTTACAAGAGCAGAGTAGAAGGGAGAATCCCCTCCCTTGACCTGCTGGCCATGCTTCTCTTGATGCAGCCCAGGATATGAGGGCCTTCACAGGTTTCCACTCGGACATTGAGCTGTTGACCACAACTCTTTGATTGCCACCATCCAGCCAATTCCTTATCCACCGAGTGGTCCATCCATCAAACCCACATGTTTCCAATTTAGAGACACGGATGTCATGTGGGACAGTGTCAAACACCTTGTACAAGTAAGGTAGGGCAATAGTTAATGGATATTAAATCCTCTCTGCACCAACAAAATATAAGAAGGGTAAGCTCTCTATCAGAGCTTGAAGCTTGCTCAGGGCCACACACTTACGTACAAAGTTTCCTTATGTAAATTGTAGAGTAAAATGGTGCCATGGGCTAATGTAAAATAGAGCATGGTAATTACATGACAATGCATGCCAATGTTACCGTATAATTACCTGATAACTGAACTATTAACTTATCATATCCCTGCAGACAATAGACATGTTTTAATAAATTTTCACATTCTTCATGGATTGGCTCACAATTGCTTGTTTTTAAAGAAGGACCTTGTATTTGGATAATTTCTATAGTTTCTAAGCCCTTTCTGAAGTTCTGATCACAAATTCATATTGAAATGTTATTAAGGCAAAATAAAAGGTAAGGCTGTATAGTCTAATATAGACTTGTCTAACATATTTGTGTACTCCTCTGTCCTTTTTTATCTCAGGTATTAATATTTCTGTACATTTATATATAATGGTGTTTATAACACTTTCTTTAGGCTTTTAATGAAAAAGGAATAGCATAACAGAGAGCATCTGAAGTCTGATGTAATCCTGTTTTGTCTAGTCCTTGTGGCCTATATTAGCAGAGAGGAGGTCATCAGCTGGCTGGAGCATGGGAGAAGAGTTAGCTGTTAAAAGAAATCCAAACCAAACAAAACCAAAAAACTTTACTGAAAGCTGCAAAAAGGACTTCCTTTTGAAATCTTTATTTACATATGTACATGCGCATGTGTGGCTTTCCTTTGTCGACCTTCAAAGTAAGTAAGCACAGGTGAGCCCAAAATGACATCAAAGTTATATTTGAACTAAAACAGCTTCTTTTTAACTTTACTATCCATATGACAGAGAGGAATTTGTTTCATGTAATTATATCTCAATGAGTTACTGAACTGTAGAATCCTCATAAGCTGACACTCCCAACCCGATAGACACATAATGGAACTTGAGAACTGCTAGCCCAGCTAATATCAGCAAGCATATACCCCACAGCTATATTCTTTTTTCTCACACAGTCCTCTAGCTGCCATCTGTTCAATGAAGAGTGGAATAAATCCCTTTTGATGTGTGTTAACACCATCCCTGGATCAGCAGTGGTTTTATTAAAAAAAAAAAAGAAAAAAAGAAAAAAAGAATATTAAAAGGAAACTGTAACACAGTGTGAACTGCAATTTGTTAATCTGAGTGGTTAGGATTGTGAGATTTTATTGGCACCACTGGCTGATCTCTTGTGAGGAGAGTGTGTTTGCCACTGAAAACAAATATAACTGCTATATTTTTGTTCTTTGACTAAATTTTAACGGAGGAAATTTGCTTTCCAAAACACTACAAAAAATTGAGACTGCTGTTAATTGATGAATAGAAGGAAAAAAACTGTTAACGACAAAAGTAAACACAGACTCTCAGCCACTCAGTTGGACCGACATCGCTGCTGAAAATGAGAAATTTTACTGGCATACTAACTCCTGACGAAAAATTTATACATATATAAAGCCACTGAAAAGAAAGTCAACTGCTGTTTCAAAATGCCACAGACCTTACCTCTGTATAATTATGCTGCCATTAGCAAGTGCAGTACTATTTCGAATTTTCACTCAGGCAGAAAAGATTGCCCACAAACAATACAACACAAGATTTACAGAGTCCACTGTATGCTGGGATGCGGCTTTTTAGAGCACCTGTGTGCAATACTTGGTTAAACCATAAAAAATCTTAGCTAAATGGCTCATTATTACGTCTCATTGTTGGAACTGAGTATTTTGCTGTGAACTAGGACACAGAGTAAAAGAGAGCTTGCCTAAATTAGTGTTACTTTTCCTGGCTATTGTAGGAATTTAAACTGTGTGGGAGTAGGGGATAAGGAGATTGATGAACTTGCTCCTTTGAGCTATAAAAGGGAATAAATTGTACTGTTGTAAAGTCAATTTTAGATTGATGTTTTTGTGTTGGAACAGAATGTCACACCTTCAACACTTCAGAATGTTCCTTCACAAAGTATAAAAAAATCCAGTTCTCAAAATAAACACTCTTGTTATTCTCTGATGAACTTTATCTGTGATATACCCTTTGACATGTAACATTTGGGATGTTTCTGCAAACCTCTGCAAGTCTGAAATCTGAAAAAGCCCAGCATGGTTGCTCATGACATCACCACATGGGCTGTTACAGAAACTAGAGTAACAACTTGGGGTCAAGCCCATACAACAGTTTGAGTTGTTGTGCTTGGAGGAACTGGCTGTGTTTCACATGTGTAGCACAGAGGTCAGCTATGAGGAGGTCTAAAGCTGACCTTTCCATTTCCTAGGAAATTCTGAATTTGGGAGGAGAGTGGGAGAGAATTGTCTTACCCTGAAACACAAATGACACATTTAAGGCTTTTCTATAAAGGGGAAAAAAACTTATTTTGAAAATAGTCTACAGAATTTCAAGCTGAACCTAACTCTGGAAACTCAAGTTCAAGGCTCTTAATTCTCATTTTTGGCAGACTTGTGAGAAATTCAGAGTGCAGAAACTGGTCCAACCTTGTGTGATTTTGGGTAAGCCAATGGCTCATCTGTTTTGGTCTTCATGGTAGGAAGTGGATTTAAGAATATTCATGTGCCCTAAGGAAGGGTTTTGATGCTGTCATGGTTTTAACCCAGCTGGCAGTTAAACACCACACAGTTGCTTGCTCATGCTCCTCCATCCTGGGGAGTTGGGGAGAGAATTGCTGGGGTAAAGGTAAGGAGACTAATGGATTGAGATATGAACAATTTAATAGTTGAAATGAAATACATTTAAAATAGTAATGATAATAATGCTGCTGATGATGATTATAATAATAATAATATATACAAACAAGTGATGTACACTGCAATTGCTCATCACGTGCCAACCAATGCCCAGTCTGTTCCTGTCTAGCAATCCCAGAGGAGAGAAAATCCCAAACCTGCAAACCCGAAAGAAGGAGAGAGAGCTTCCCAGCCAAACTTAATCTATATACTGAGCATGATGTTGTATATGATGTTGCATGATATGGAATATCCCATTGGCATACCCATATACCAATTTGGATCTGTTGCTTTGACTATAGTCTCTCCTACCTGCACACTAGCAAAGCACTAGAAGTTGAAAAGTCCTTGATTTCTTAGCAACAACTAAAAACATCAGTGCAACATCAACATTCTTTTTATATGAAATCCCATAATAAATCCAAAACACAGCACTATTCTTAGCTGTTAAGAGGAAATTTAGCTCTATCCTGGCCAAAACCAGGATAGATCCTGACTTCAGCTTTATCCATATAGAGCTCTGAGCTTTGTAACAAGCAGAGTCGTACTTGAACTGATGGACAGAAAGACAGATACACACATGGTCTGGTGTCTCGAGTTTCTTTTCTCCTACCTGTATAAGCAACACCTTAACACATTTTACTCAAACACACCCAGCATGTTAAATGTATTCTGTCTCCCCTTTTCCATTCTCCCTTCCTCCTCTGTTTACCATGCAAGGGAATAAATCTCTGTTTTGGTCTCATTCTAGTTTTAACCTTACAAATTACCTCCTTCTTCCCCTACTCCTTCCACTTCTCCCGGTCTCTGCTAGACCTTCCACTTTCTGGACTTCATTACTGTTTTATCCTTCCCTCTCTGCAGCCAACCACTCCGGGTTGTATACAGCTGTCTGAGCAGCGTCCTGCCATTCTGCCTGGTGATTCAGACATAAAGAACTTAAAAGACTAAGAAATTCAACCTCATGGTGTTCAGCACAGTTTATAGCACAAGGCTTTTGCAACATAATCTAGGCAAACACTCTCAAAAGTCAATTATTATTTTATTGGATTCCCAAGCTCATGGGCAGGGACTTCCAGAAATTAATTGCCAAGAAGGAAAGTGCCTGTCCTGCACTGGAGAGTATTTGGCTCTAAACTAATTACTGCCTTTCAGTGTACAGGCTGAACATCATTTCCAGGCTTTATTATCATGACGCTGTTATCAAATGAGTCAGTGGTAAGCCAGGAAGCTTGCAGGGCATTAAAACTACAGTGCTCTCTCTATCCATGGTAATGTATTGTATGCCAAATAGGCTAAATGACTCAGAGTGAGAGATTCTGGAAAGATTAAAAAGTTACTAGTAGGCAGGAAGGTTATTTCTATGTTCTAGTACAGTCTAGGGGTTTGTGGTTTTTAGGTACTTAAGTGGTCTTGAGAAATGTGTAAACTGTAACTTTTTCCAAGATCATGCTTCCTCAGAGTAAATAGGTCCAAATTTGCTGTTCTACTTTAATTATGTTTATTGAGTCCCAGTTAATTTCCTGTATTCTACAAAAATACCACCCCAAAGCATTATTTGGTTAGACAGTAGTCTGTTTAATTGTTATCCTTCTCCAGTTTTAGATTCAAATAACAAATATTTGCCCGTAGCCAGTACTTGAAGCTCTGTCTATGGCTCTGACATGAATGCATACACATTACTACATGTCTGCAAACATATATCCAACATACATATATTTTAAATTAATTTGTTTAATATCACTTTCTGGAAATCATGTATACATACCACTCTACTGTAATATTCTACTGAGAAATTTTCAGTGCAGTTGTTAATGTGTTTTCATTGGCATTCCAAAAGGGTTTTTTATTGTAAAGCCCTCCACTGACACTCTGCTTATGCTTTGTATTATCCTTCTAGCTTTGTCTTCAGCTGAACATACTCCTTTTTTTCCTCCTTCAAATGATTATTTGCATGAGGATTTGCATTTAAATGGTGCAGAAAGTGCATTAACAACACCTACACTAACAAAGCAAAAGCTGCTCTGTATTTGCTACTGCCAGACATGAATTTAAAAAAAAAAAATCCATTAATGTTTCACATAGTCGTTTTCAGGTGTCTGCATTTAGGTAGAAACTCTTCTTTGGATTATGTTTGACAGAGACTATGCATAGAGCATTATGCATGTGTCAGTAGCCTGATAAGAAAAGAGTTATGCCCAAAATATAAGAGTCATTGATGACATCTATTTTCTGTACAGATGGACTGGATTCTTAGAATCTCAAGATTAGAGACTAGAATATGCTCTGAAATTATTCCCAGTTTAGACTTTCATTTATTTTGTAATAAAACTAGTTTTAATCATTTAAGGGTTTAAAAACCCAAGCCTTTAAACCATTAGTAATGTCTGGTTTTTGTTGTGCAGATCATGGAAATTTTACAAATGGCTTGAAAGTATAAAAGAGACACTGTGTGGTTATGAACAGAACTGTTGTGACTTACATATAAAGTACCAATATATGATGTTCTTTTAGTGTTATAAGTGAGAAAAACAGATTTGACTTGGCCAAAGCATTCTATTGCAGAATAATGCTTTCTGTTTATTGTTAATTATCTTGTGCTTACAATAGCCTGTTTAAACATATATTGTTCATATAGTAACACATGATTTAACACAAATAATTTACACAGAACATGGAATTAATTTCCAATTAACTTTTAACTCTGGTGACTTCTAAAGTTGCTCTAGATTAAAAGTTTCTGTTTTTCTACTAGGTCCTTGAGGGGTAACAGGTACCATAATTACAAACATTCATTTGCAACATTTAAAAAAAATATATTATTGTAAGTATCATCAATCTAAAAATATGGTGTGAAAAGAAGAAAAGAACAAAAATGATAGGCTGGGAGTCAAGAAACATTATTTGTCTTATATTTTTCTATCTGCAGAAGAAAGGTAGAAATGAGACATATACCAGGGTTCTGAACGTAATATGGCATTGACACCTCTGAGTCCTAAAATGCAATTATTATTTATTGCCTAAAACCAATTTGCTATATACTGTAGGTGCTAAAGAGAAATCCATAAACATTAGAAGTGAATCACTAACAAGTCTTTCCTGTTCAAACAATTGGAAAAAAATAAATCTATATTTCTCCACCTATTGATATGGAATATGTCTAAATAAAGAAAATTCATTTTTTCCAATGAGATTTGCAGTGCAGCAGTGAAAGAACATTATTTTACATATCACAATTAGTAGCTTCCATGTTTTTTGTACTTTAATAAATTTAATAAATATGGCAGATTCTAAAAGTAGCCCTACAAAACCAGTAATAGACTTGCAGGTTGCAAGAGAAATAATGATTTTTGAATTAAAAAAATGCAAGTAGAATCAGAGGCTTTACAAAAGTTCTCTTCAGGGTTGTGCAATGTTAGATCTTCCTCTGGTAACTTCCTTACAGCCCTTCATACTTTCAAGGTAACACCTAAGAGGGAAAGCAAAATAATTACAACAGGAGTGCTTGTGTGCAGTACCTTCACCCCAAGCAGTAAAACAGATCAGGGTACCTCTGTCCCAGTAAGACAATGATTTGGCCTCAAACACTCATCTTCTTTACGCCCACACCACCCCCATTGCCCTCAGAGGACACGCACTGAAGGCAGAGTCTCACCTGTCAACAAGGTCTCGTGCATTTGCAAAATGAGTGCTGATGAGTCGTTAATACAAGGCAGATGTGTTGCACTGGTACAAAGTAAAAGCTAGGTTGGCAAGCTCTTCTTGATTAGGTAAAGCATAACTCTTCCCTTTCTGTATCTAGTTTACCTTTTAAAGAGTAAAGAACAGCTGCTTTAAGCTAACCTAGATTTACTGAAATCAACAGTATTTAACATCCAAGGAAGATCTGCCTCCAATGTCTTCACTGAAGTTTTTACATCAGTTTAGTTACCCTGATGAGAATTTAATGCACAGAACGCCTAGGTTTCCTGCAGTCGTCCATCTTCAGAGATGTCATTATGTCAATATGCTAATTTAGACTGATAGGAGTTCTGTGTATTATTCTTAATATGCATTCACATTGTGCAGTGTAATTGCTCCTTTGGAGCTGATAATGGTTTTTTTTATTGCCTAAAAAACAATTTGCTGTACTGTGTTGTAATATAATCATTGCTTTATGTCGTGAATACGTCATTATATATAGTGGACCAAATTCTCTTATCAGTTAGAGTTTGTATCCATGTACAATAAAAATAAAGCCACAGAAAAAAAGGGAGTACACATGATACCACTAGGACCAAATTTTGGCCCATGCATCTTACTTGTTTTTGGGCTGTAGGGAAAACATTGAAATTATAGAATATGTAGAAAAGGCAAGTAAAGCTTGCATGGAAAATACCTGAGGTGTAATAGTGTTCATTAACTGGGAGGTCTCAGAGAGAGGCCAGATAAGGATTCACAGAGGGAAAAGGAAAAAAAACTACAGTTGCATGAGGCTTTGCAATTCTGGCATCTCCACCTTTCTCAAGAAGAAGTCATGTTCCCAATATGAAGCGCTGCTGTACAGTGTAGAAGAAGTTTTCCTTAAAGAAAGCCTGAGCTTGACACTGAAATAATTCTAGCAGAAAGAATACCTGGCTAATAATCTACTAGCTAACATATTCACCAAAATGTGGTTTAAACCTTCTCAGACAGAGAAGAGACAGGAAATAGTGCGTGCCTCATTCTCACCTGAGTGCACTGATCTCTGGGCTCAAGCTACTGGTTGAACCCCCTCCAGCTGTCTCTTCTGTGGAGTTGGTTAGAGCTTGTTTAGGTCAAGTTTTTCTGGGTCAAGGACTGAGATAGGGAGAGGGTAAGTCTCAGCTTGGGAATATGTAGGAGCTGAACACCTTGGGGGAATACTCATTAAAACTTGGGATGCTGGGAGGCTTCAGGGTCCCATCCAGAAACTATGTGTGCTAGTGGCACCTGGATGCTGCATGTGGTGCCTGGACTCTTCCTTGCTTAAGCTTTCCTTCAAAAACTGTGTATTGAATAAATAAGGAATGAGACAAGAGTATTTCAGAGGAAAATAAAAAAAACCAAACACAAACAGAATTATGAAGAAGGATGTGTTAGCTCATCGGACCATCTGAACAGAGACAGATCATGAATCACTAGCAAACTAATTCACGCTTCAACCTCAGCAGAGAATGAATTCATCCCCTGATCTATTTATATTCGGAAATAAAGTGGGGATCATACATTCAAAGCAAAGATCTCTGCCCTATTCAAGTCTGGCAGTGACACCTAGATAATCGAAGGGAACTGGGAATTTTCATATCTTCTCAGTTTCATCTACAAAACAAGCTGACAAATCCATTATCTTCCTCCCCCACCCCCTCCCCCCCAATACTAAAGGAAATAAAAGGCCATGACAGGATTGGCAATAGAATTTTTAAAATATTATATTTATTAGACAATAAATATATGTTTTATTTAATTTATTTAGAAATGTATTTTGTGTTTTTTTGTCATTAATTGTCGCTCAGAATATAACATTTTACCATAGCAAGACTGCCATATCACAATATCTAACAAAGAAACCTAAGGAATAAGCAGCTTTAGGAAACCTAAAATAAATAAACAGTGGTAGATTGCCCTAGGCACATGCTTTTACTAATTTTGGCTTGTTGCTCTTCATGTCAGTTAGGTTCAATAAACTAGATTTCTGATAATACTTTGCTTTCTTGTGTGAGATTTCAAGAACCAGCTGACAGTTTCCTCTGTTGTCATTAGATTTTCTAGTTCCATATGGGTGTGTAAGGATCACCTTGTCTAATTCTCCTAGATTTCTTAACAGCTAGTTTTAAACAACGCTTGGAGCAAGGCCAATAGTAGAACCCTCTACATGTAGATGTTACTTCTGTGTTTTGTCTCACAAAATGTTCAGAGGGAAGCTGAAAATATTGCCTGTTTCATCAAATTGCAAAAACAGGCTAATTAGAGCTGACTAAAGTGTGACAAAAATATCAGACAGTCAAAAAAAATATTAGAAAATAAAGAAAGAGAGAGAAAGAAAAACCTATGATTGCATTTCTATGGGTCTTTCTTTGGGGATTAAGAAATACTTTTAGACTATTAGGTATTAAGAAGAGAAGGCTGTTCCCATTTCTTTGAGAGTCCTCTTCCTTGGAGGTAACTGTACAAAGCTGATTTCATACTTACATGAATTTCTCTTCCAGTCACTCTACTCCAGCCACTTTCTTCTCTGTGAATCAAAAGTATGTGAGTGAAATTTCGGGCACTGTAAAGTCAGCAGGAGTTTTTCAGACTTTCAGTGGGGCCATTAAAGTCTGGTTGACTATAAGAGAGTAACTGGACAGCTAGAGCCTATATAGATGTTCTGAATATGTCCATGTGTTTCACCAAAAAAGCATGCTCTTTACTCTGTCTGGATACAAATTTTCACTAGAATATATTTTCATTCCATTCCTTAAATCTAGAATGATATTTGTATTTACCTGCAACAAGCTGAAGAATAATTTTACGAAACTAATTGAATGGGTGACAAGAAGGCATATGAAACTCTGTGTTTATAAATGCAAAGTAATGCACATACCAAAAAAAAAAATAAATCCCAGTTATGCATGTAACAACTACATAACAACTTCTTTTCTGAAGCAGTTGTTAACTGCTTCAGAAAAGAGGGCTTATCATGACTATGGATAGTTCTGATAGTTAATTCAATGACAATCAAAAAAAGGTGAGTATAATGTTAAGAACTATCAGGAAAGGTTGTGAAAATAAGCCAGGAAGCCACATTATTCCAGTGTATAAATCTATGACATAGGTCCTTCTTGAACACTGAAGAAAGTAGTTTTTTCCATCTCATAAAGGAAGTAGTTAATTGAATATAAATATAATATAAACATATAACATGTAACATACAACATATAATATATAATTAATATATAATATAATATAATATATTATATAAATAATATATATTTTATACACATATACATATATATATGTATGGAAAAGCAACAAGAATTGTCAGGATTGACAAAGAGTTACTCTCCAAAGATGCAATAGAATAAAAAACTTTAGCTTGGAAAAGACATGAGTTGAAAGGGAAAAGAGAAAAAGAAAGGCCTATGAAAGCACTGATGTAACAAGGAGATAAGCAGGGAATGTTTATTCACTGTCTCATGATGTAGGGACTGGGATGTTCAATGAATTTATCAAGCAGCACATTTAATACAAACATTTCATACAGTGCATGGTTAGAGGGTGAAATTCTCTGGCACAGGACGTTGGGGGACTGGGAAAAAAAGAATTAATTTAGACTTAGCGGATAAGTTCATTGATGACAGTTGCATACAATATTTCTGGTGAGGAAGTAATTGGCCTGCTATTGTGTGAATACAGACCGAAAAAAGTTACTACTTTTTCTAATGAGTCAAAATTAGTTAGATCAGGCAAGATTAATGCCATAAGAAGTCTTAAAGATCCTCTCAGGAGAACCAATAGGGAAATGCAACTGAATTAAAGAGAATGTGAAGTATTGTAATGGAAAGAAACCATCCAGCATCCTATAACACACAAATTGGTACTTCAGGAAAAAAGTACATGCTACCATGCGTGCTGTTAAAGAAAATAAATCTGCAGCAGCTTGGCGAAAATACAGCAGATAGCAAAATGTTACGTTGTCTTAGTAGAAGTACAAGAAACACTAAAAATGGTCTAATGTTATTTAGTGCAGAGAATGCTTTGGATACAGTGTTCAGTTCTGGCCAACCTATCTCATATTATAAAATATCAACTAACAAGAGAAAAACAAAAAATCTAGGAAGGGTAATGGAAATTATTATGACAGAAAATGCTCACTGAACAGTTATTTGGAAAGAATGTTTAGCTTTGGAAGAAAAGTCGTAAGAGAGGACTAACAGAGCTATGTCATGGAAGTAATAGAAAAGGCCATCTTGCAACTCCAATTCACAAGAAAATGAATCAGAATACACGGCAAGTGATTATCTCTAAATATGAATGAATTGCTAAGAAGAGTTATTTTGCCTTCCAGTATTGCTTAAACCACCTGATTTAAAACCACCATATACTCAGTATGAGGAAGAAAAAAGATTAGAATTATATACTGGGTGAATCAGGAGAGTATTATAAAACCAACATATGCTTTATTTTTTTCAGTGTGTGTCCTCTTTCCAGGAGTGCAGTGATATCAGTATAAGCAACTCCTTTAAAAATCTGAAGCTATAATATTCAAAGGAACAGTATTTTTTAGGATGTTCCCCCCAGGTTTTCTGCTTTGTAGAGAAATAAATTTTAAAATTACAACAGAAGCCAACTTCACAACTCAAAAGCCTTTTTTTTTCCCAAAGGTAGAGACTGGTGATACCCAGGAAGACTGAAGAGAGAGATAAACAGGGACAGTTCTTAAATTAGGGTTGTATGGCTTGCACACTTGACATTTTATAGGTTTAGAGGCTTCAGTCT
The DNA here is from genome assembly GCA_907165065.1 of Caprimulgus europaeus. The sequence goes on from OU015527.1 coordinate 17,775,550, forward strand.
TGTCAGCTTCACTTTTCAAGGCTTGTAGAACCAAGTTCTATTTGGTATCCTATAGTTCCCCGATCCCCTATGACAAGGGTGTTTAATTATTCAACTTTAACTGATTTCTCATAGAAATTTTCTACTTCTCCATTTTTCAAATTTTGATTGTAAAGAAATACTCTGAAAAGATTAAAATAATTTCTCTTAGAAATAAATAGCCAAGTTGCCTCCCTCAAAAATACAACTGATACCCTGCTTTTGGCTTGGAAATAACATCACTTAATAATATTTCACTTTGGCTGCTTCCCTTTTGTACATTAACTTACATAACCTAATCTTTAGAAATTTAGCTTTTGGAGTTGTTAATAATAACAGATTATGAATTTAAGCAGATCCCCATTAGTAACACTATTCATTTCAGATCCTCATTAACCTGTCAAATAAGAGTGTTGGAGTCACCACTGTAAGAATCAAAGTAGGTTCTAATAAGCTCTAATTAAGGTGAATGAAATGTCACGTTATCCTTCAGTATGTTTGTATATTAGTGAATTAATAGCTTTCTGCTCAAATTTAGTTGCAGATACATTTTTTTTTGTTGTTGTTGTATTATATGTCTGTTTACAGAAATGGCAGGGATAATGCTATAGCCAGAGAAGAACAAATTTGTTATGAAATAAAGCACTATTCTCTCTAGAACTACCTGAAAGGAGGGTGTAAAGAAGTGGGGGTCAGCCTGTTCAAACAAATAACAAGTAACAAGTGACAGGACAAGAGGAAATGGCCTCAAGTTGAGTCAAGGGAAGTTTAGGTTGGGCATTAGCAAGAGTTTCTTTACTGAAAGGGTTCTTAGGGATCAAACAGGTTGCCCAGGGCAGTGGTGGAGTCCCCAGCCATGGAGGGATTGAAGAGACATATAGACATAGTGCTCAGGGAAACGGTTTAGTTGGGGACTTGTCAGTGTTTGATTAATGATTGGACCTGACATTCTTTAAAGTCTTTTGCAATCTAGGCAATTCTGTGATTCTGTGAAAGTGCTATGCACACTGTTTATTAGAGAAGCAGTCACTGGGGTGGGGCACATGTATTTGGGGCAGTCCTTTTGTAAACACGCACACTTCATATTTGCGGACATCAACAATTCAGTGTATTCAGCCTACAGGAGACTTCAGATTTCAATTAAGTAGTTAAGAGGTCATGGTCATATACAAGGATGCATGAAGAGCTGAACTTGATGTGCAGCAACATGACAGAGTCAGATTTAAAACTCTTAATGCCAACCATCTGGTTTTGATCAGCACGACAACACTGAAATGTTCTTAAGCTTCTGTCATAAAGCTCACCGATTACCTTGGGATAAACTTGATTGAGTCCACCAAAGTGGGTTATTAATGTTCGTGGGCTAGCTACAGAAAAAAATTGCCTCTAATGTGCAGTTGTGAAACTCAAGCACCATTTCTATTCACACAGATAACCAGCACACTGTAAAGGCTTCTTCTGAAATACCTTATGTCTGATAAAAAAGAAAAATGAAGAAAAATAGCCTATGACTATTAGGATCATTCGTGTTTCTCAGTTCATTACCAAGGATTCATCTGGCTAATCCACTGGAGGGGGTTAAAAGTGAAGAGGAGGGGCAAATGGAGTTGCATGATAAATGGCATGTAGTTGTCAAAGTAATTACAGACAAGCATTTCTGATTTTGTGTAATTCATAGCAATACTATAGTAGGGCCCACGAATCACAATTTTTTAGGATATACTAAGTGCAATTAGAATTTGCTGTCCATCTCTCTGCCATGTTATCTTTTCCCTTTCCTTAGTTTTGATATTGCCTTCTGCAACTTAATCACAAATCACTGAAAGGCTGACTTGAAGTACATATTTAAAAAGTTTGGTTTGTGGGCACTAGCCTGTGCAGGCAGCTCTCCAGTGCTTCTAGTTCAATGGAACCCAAACACTTGCTTTAACAATACTAAACTCCTGTTGTTACCAGCATCTTTCAAGTCATAAAATTTTTAATGAGTTTATTGCTTCCTAGGTATCAACAGATAGCCACAGAACTAACAAAAATTGGACAATGAGAGGAGGGATGAGGAAGATCACTAACTTAGAAAAGGGACAAAGACAGATTGGTAACTATTCTAAGCAAGGGAAGCAAAAAGAGAGAGGAAGAGCAGAAAGGCACCATGGAGGAAGAGAGACTGGGAAAGAGATGGAGATATGGTTAAGATTGAAAACATTCACTGCTGAATGTACCTGTTTGCAGATGCTCATTTTTTTCAAAATTCCTACCTTTCTGCTTCACGATTATATATAACTAGTCTCTGCTGAAAGGTGATTTTTTTTCCCCCTTTTGTAGTTGGAATAAAATGCATTCAGCTGTTTCTGATTTTTGTCTGAGTGAAAACACTACACTTTTCTTTTTAATAAAAAAGAGAAAAGTTGTTGCAACTGAATTTTTTCTCCTTAGTATAACTTAGAAATGGCAAATCTTTGATATATGAAACTCAGTATGCAACTAGTCCCCAGTGAATAGTACATATTTTGCTAGCTTATATAAGAGTTGATTGTGAAATAATGAAGTTATGAACATTTTAAAGTGTGCCCCAGGGCAAATGCAGTAGAAAATTCCATCCATGTTTAAATGGAGTTGTTAACCATAGATATGCACATGTGCATAAAGCTAATTCTCTGTTGTAACACAATACTTGTGCTACAGCAAAGATCACATTTTTATAAATAGTCAAGTATTATTCTGGATTACCTCAAAAAGGTTTTTTTCCTATCTTATTATACACCTACATGGCAATGCATTATTGACCAAAAGAATATGAAATTAAGAAGATCTTTTCATGTTGTTTGCCGCATAAAATACAGTGAGCTGCTCTGGAATAAATGGTTAGTCACTACTAGTGAGACCAGACATATTAACCCAGGCCAAACCCTCTGGGATGTTCAATCCATGGTTTTCTCCTCTTAGTTTAGTAGAATCAAACCTCAAATATAGACGAACCTGAAAAAAAATATTACTTTTCTTGTACAAATAAAATAAAAGTGTTCATTTTTGGATAATGACTTTAACAGAACTATGTTGCTGAAAGTTATTTTTTATTTTCTATAGGTTTGATCTTGTTCCCTTTGAAATAAAAAATGAGATCGAGGCCCAAATCGATATGATGAAAATAGTGACAAGACTGTAAATATTTTATGAGGTGAATAAACTATGATTTCCTTCTAACAATTTATGTTGATATGAATGAAAAGCCATTGGAAAAAATTAGCTCATTTTGAAAAATGGTGGAGTCTATTCTCCCGGCCTACTCATGTGCAGCTGAGCTACCTCAGACTGCTAGCTATTCAAGTTTTTATAAGCTAATCAAGGTTAGGCCTTTTTTTTTTTTTAACAAGATGGACAATATCCAAAGAAAACCCAAGTGCTGTAGGACATAATGTTGATGAAGCGGTAGGTGACACATTTCTCTGCAGTACACCGTAGGCTCTCATCAGACTTAACTTAAACGTATGCTCAAGTTTAAGCATTAAGTACACCATCTGAAGTGAATGGTTTTATTCAAATGCTTAAATTTAAATAGGTGCATAGGTGATTTTCTGGATTGGGGTCTGACTTCTTGGGAAGGTGTTCACTGCAGATGTCTGTTAGGAAAAGCTGGAAAGGGAGTTCCTAATCATACACAGTAACTTGTGTTACTGTGACATGCTTTGTGAAGATAAGGTAAGTTATAGCACTTGAGTAGCTGCTTTGTTATTTAGAAATTAATACGTTAATTAGCTATCATAACACTGGTGTAGATTGTTCATGCTAACTAAGGGTAACGTGAGTGTCAAACCTGTGAGATTGTCATACAGGAACAAAATGTTTCTAATAAAATATTCAGGGTTAGATTCAAGTGAACATTTACTCTCTCGGTTTTTGCAGACTTCTTCCTGAACATTGCACTATGAATTGGCCAGGCCTCCATAGTGGACGAAAATACAAGAAAAAATTCTTCTTGTATTTTCACTTGTAAAAACAGTTGACTTTTTTTTTCAGTTTCTAGTAAAGTAAAGTTCTAGGTATGAATGAAAAATGAAGATAGTATTTGAGCTCGTAGGACCACAAAACTGTGGACACTTGCTAAAGGCAAGTGCATCTGTGGAGTGAGCAGTAATTGGTATTACATTTTGTAGAACAACACTACAGGGTACTTCATGATGGAAGGTACTATATGTATGTAAGTTATTACTGATGCTAATGTGATTAAACAGTGTAAACTTCTACTGTCACACCGTGAGAATAAATTGTAGTTAATATTTTTACCAATTTTTCCAAATATACATTTCTCTGCTATCCTGGCACAGCATCTGAATTAAGCTAAGTAAGGATTTTTTAATTTCCTACCCTTGTTCTGTGTGCTTTTGATTATAATGCAATTTTCCTTGGCAACAGACACAGCTTAAAATTGTATTCCATGCATATAATTTTGAGTTAGAAACAGAAAACCCAGAGTGTACTTTTCAGTGCATCTATTTTAGTTGTTGCTTGAGATGTGTGCAATTGGAGATCATTTAACTTATGAAAGGATATATTTTAAAAGATTAAGTTTTAATTATAAATTATACAGGAAAACTCACAGTGTGGAGTAGTTGCAAAATAAAACACTTCTATTTAGCATGGTTGCAAAACATAAGCTGCAACAATGGGTAATGTTCATTGATTGGCCATGTTTTATATACTGGAGCATACAGAATGCTGTTTGAAGACAGAAAACTCCAGCCTTTTGATTTTGTCTTTAATAGGGCTGTCTTGATTACATAGCACAAGCAATGATAAGCTTGATTAAATGACTTTATTTCATTGAAGTCTTTAAATAGCTGAGCACGTAATTTGTAGCTTAATCTACTCAGTTACCTTTGTGTTACTATGGCAATAAAATACACACTGAAATGACATTTGACATTATTTTAATTTTTGTAATTTGCAATCAAGACAGTGCTATGAGTGTGCTTTATTTTAAGAAGGCTTGGGAATAACAGAAATGTAAATAACATCTTCCCAGTAGCCATAAATCATAGTAAAATATATGTATTGGTTACATTGGCTTTTGAAAACAAGTACATTACTTGGAATTACTTGAATAGCTCCCTGTGGACATCAGTTTAATGGTCAGTGTCAGTCTGAATGCAAGTAGAATATTGGCACTTAATTGAAAAGGAGTTGGAAAGTATATAGAAAACACCATCTCAGTCATTGTCTAAACCCCATTTCTTGAATACTGCACTTGGGTTCTACTTGTTTTTCTCATAAAAAATACAGAAACATAACCAAGAAAGGTCACATATGTGATCAGATGTGTGGGGTCTGCATGTGAAATAGTCTAGAATGATACTGATTGGATGAGAGGTGTCAAGACAAAGATGTATAAAATGATAAATGTAAGTAAGATTATTTATGGATTCTCAAAATAAGAGGGGACTGCAAGCTTAAAAAAATAGAAAGACATTTTTTCATGGGACATATAAAAATGAAGACTGAAGGATTACCGCAGAAGATTGAATGTATAAATAAGTTTAAAAAGAAACTGGAAGATAGATTTGCTGGTGACCATTAGACAAAACTCCCTAAATGCAATCTCTAGCACAAAAAGTCAGTAAATTACAGTGGGGAAGAAGCTGGAAGAAGAAGAGAGAAGACTAAACATTTCTTATATGACCTATTCCTTTTTCTAAAGTGTCTGCTATGCGTATTTTTCAGACATAGGGTGTTTGATGCACCTTTCATCCCACCCAGTTTGGCAACTCTTAGGTATCTCATAACAAAAAAGCATACATTTGAGAGGTCACTCACATCAAAGTAAGTCTGTTCTGGGTAGTATAATTACTTCAGCATTTAAGGACACCTAGTTTTAGACCCAAGAAGCTCCTGCAGCAGATTACCACATTAACTGTGATGGCCTCAAAAGAGGTCACGGAAATTTGCAAGGTCCAAAATCTGAATCACCAAATTCAAATAAGGTTTGCAGAGACAGTTTTCCAGTTTCAGACTGCTGTCTTCTGGCAGAGTAATGCTTAAATTTCCTTTGGGGCTCTTAAAATACTTCTGAAGGGAATATTTTCCCCAGGTACTCAACTATTCTTTTGGAAGAGTCCAAGTACTAATTGCTGCAAAACACAGTCAGCAATTGTGTTTCCTGGCATAAAGGAATGGAGCAACTTATAACACAACTTGACTAGACTTTTCCAGTCTCAAGGGGAAAGACTGTCCAGTGTTTTGAACCCTAAGTAGTCTTTTGGAGTATTTTGACTTTCCAGTCAGAGGTGGCAGTCTAATCAACCTACTCTTTTCTATAGACAGAATGGTCTCCTATATAAAAAAAATGAGAGTAGTTGGTGTAGTTAAAGGTCTGATAAGCTGATTCCCCAGAACAAAGTAAACCAGTGAGGATCTCTGACTCCCAAGGTACTTAACCTGAACTTGGGATCTGAAGAACTTATAGCATCACAAAAATGCTTTGAAATCCACTTATCCAGTTCAAATACAGATCTCATGATCGTGGACCACAGTGAACTGAAACAGAATGGGATTCCTCACTCCAAATTTTATGGTTCCAGCTTGCCTTCAAGTATGACTTCTATCTTCCTTTGGATCAACCACTCAACAACTATACTTAAACATTTAATTATCTTCATTTGGTTACATTAGTTAAATGTTTTACTAAACATTGATTCCATAATTTTTACAAAATATCTATTAGGCAGGTAAATAAACATTAGGTTCCCTGTGCTACAGATGAAGGAAATGAATGTTTGAGTAATGCCATGCAGTGAGACAAGTGGCGAAACATTATTTGAAAGTCATGACTACTTGACTTGACTTATCTGTCCTCTGGGCTGTCCTCTGCAGCTCAGAGCTTCTCATTTCTGTTTTAGTTTGCTAGACAATTTTACTAGAAGTGATAATTTGACCTGTTTGTTTTTGATTGCTTTTCTTTCTCACTGAGGTCCATTATCATAAAGCTACATGCTAGTTCTATTCTCAGTGCAGAAAGGTACAGTGATGCATCAGACATGCTGATTGAGAGTCTGTGAAAATGGTGGGAACCATCATACCTGGATGTTCCAGGGTTCATATAATCAGGATTTGCTCTGGAGTTTGCTCCTGGAGTAACCCTACTATGAGTGGTGCCTGGGAAGCAAAGATTTCACTGAAAAAGGAAAGACTCCTCAGTTCTGGAAAAGCATGATACGGTTGAAGAGCACTATTACACCTTACGGCAGCTTTTAGTAACACACAGTATAGAAGAATCAACGCAGTGCTTTTAAATATGATTTGAAATAGTTTGATACTACAAATGCCTTTTCTGTTACTGTAAGATGCTTCTGTTCAGCAAAGTGCAAAACGATAGGCCCCTTATTGCCACAACAGCACTATACAGCAGTATTTTGGCTGCATCAGCATCTTTTTTAACTTTGTAGTCCATCCCAAGGTAAAGTTTTACATACTGTAATGTCAGTGAAAAAAATGTCAGCATTTTCTGATGGTGTCAGTTGGTACCTGATAAAATTAGAATAAGGAGGCCAGGGACTTCTGGCTGGTGTCACTCTGACATTGTCGGATTGTGGAGCCAAGGAGGAAAAGCGGACTAAATGATCACCTTCTTTACACAGTACAGTTATTTAATTCATTGCCTCTGAAGGTCTGGCAGTCATTTTCAAGTATCTAAAAGGTAAATTTGACAATGAGTTACATAGGTGGATTTTTACTTCTGCATGTGTCCCATTATTATAAACAATAGCTCTAAAGTAATTTCTGAACTCACTGGCTACACTGGTAGGCACACTCATACATATTCACTTTTCACAGGCACTTTTTGCAATGTAAGTTCAGAGAAATTGAGTAAGGAGCTGCCTGTTCACATCTACATCGTGATTACCTGAAAATAAGTTCTGATATCATCAGAAGCTTCATTTTTTCCAAAGAATCTTGACACATAAAGACTGCTTGGGCACTGGGAGGGAAGGGTAGGAAGCAGGAAAGTGAGGGAGGTTAGTAGGTATTCCAAACAGAGCACATATGTGAGGTTGTTAGGTTGCAATGACCAAACAATGCTGCAAAGATTGTTAGCTTTTTCCTGAATTAATTTTTGTTTCTTTGCCTGGCAGAGACTTCTTCATTCTTCTGGTAATTGTTCATATTATTCTTACTAATTAAATATGAACTAACAACGACAGTGAAAAATAAACTCAAATGACCAAGCTAATATGCTGGAAAGAATGGACGTGCTGAGCTCCACTCCTGTTCAAGATCAGGACATAGGAAGCAGCATGGAATATCTACCACTTCTTTCCAAAGACTGTTCCAAAATTTTTAATACCCTTAGTGATAATAATCCAATAAGCTTCCACAATGACGTAAAAAAATAAAGATCAGTGCAGAGAAACACTGCAGTTATAAATGCATATTTTTGTATCAGATGCTATTTAACACAGACAAAGAAAGATGCAATGTGTTCCTGATCAGCGCTCTAATTTGGGCACTGTTGCAGACATCAAGAGAAGCAGCTAACCACATGTCTTATTTGCTGATTTTTTCCCCGTGATAACAACGGCAGCCTTATATGGTAGAGTTTCACAACATTTCATTCTGTGTTAGGTTAGGTGATACTGATGGCTTCTAGTAAACTACAGGTGGTTAAAATGAGTTAATGTGGAAGGTACACAATATATTGTTGATCTCTGCTTAAAAATAGTGCTCAGCATCAGCAACAGAGACTGTATTCCCAAAAATAATAACCAGGATGCTGATGGAGTTTAACAGCATGAAGAAGACAAACACAAACATGCCCTTCACTGCAGGGGCAGAACAAACCCCTGGCCGGAGGCTTGATACAGAGTCAAATAAAAATAACAGACAAAATTGACAATGGTAGACACAATTAATTTGTGTGAATATGAAGAAGGAAAATTGGAAGTTTGACCGTGACCTACAATGTTATAACAGCACACGTTTTCAGGCTTCGACTTTTCTGTCAAAGGTTATATCACATAGCAAAATAAAAGATTTAGAATTTCGCAGTAACTGCCTAAGCCTAATTTTCCAGCCTTTCCAGTTCTATTGGCTTCTCATAGATAATCAAAGACCCAATGAGTTGATCTTAGCATCTCCATGTACTGCAAATACTTTTATCTGATCTAGGAAAGGTAAAACACACTATTGCATTGAGTCAAATTTTAAATCCACCTGACAGAATAAATAGAAAATAGACTTCAAGGACTAGATTCAGCACAGTTGAGATCTGAGTAACCACTGAATGTGCCCCTCTCTCTAATCAATGATCAAGGCTAAAGGTGGAAGGAACCATAGACTTCTAACATAACAGAATTTTTAAAAAGTACAGAGTGACAAGTATTTAAAATTGACAAATAACTTTACATATCTTTTCATTAGGTATTGTGAAATAGTTATGAACAAGGGTTATTGAAGATGTTAAAAAACATCTTTATGAGAAACACTAGATAGATTGTTACCATAAAATAGCTTTTTCCATGTGCTATCCACAAACAATATCCATACTGGTATAAAAAAACCATAAATATTTTGCACTGCAATATGAAATTGTAAAGAAGTCTTATTTCTAACCTCACAGGTGATTGGAGTTCCTTTTTTCCTCCTCTGTTTATTTTTCCCACATATCTGTTTAGGGCTAGCATTTACTTGAAAAAAATTTCCAGGCCAACATAAAAAAAACCCCAAACTGGACAGAATTGGTACACAGAACGTCAATAAATCCATGTAAGACTGTGTCGCGCAACTAAGCAACACATGGCCTCTTGCTCACTCTTCCCCCTACCCAGTGGGATGGGGGGGAGAATCAGAACAAAAAGTTAAAATTTGTGGGTTGAGATAAGGACAGATTAATAGGACAACACAAGGAGAGAAGAAATAATAAGAATAATACTGATAAAAGAATATAAGAAGCAAGTGATGCACAATGCAATTGCTCAGTAAGCAGAACTTCATGCCCAGCCTCTTCCCAAGCTGTGATCCATTCTCACTTGATCTAACTCCCCCAGTTTATGCTGGACATGACATCATATGGTATTGAATATCCCCTTGGCTAGTTTGGGTCAGCCATACTGGCTGAGTCCCTTCTCAGCTTCTTGTCAAAATTAACTCTATCCCAGCTGAACTGATGACAGCTTGACATTAATAAAGGTGTCAAAGTTATTGATGAAAGACTGATGGTCAGACTTTTTGACCCAGGTCTGTGTGGAATCATTCTCTTCTGTGAGCTGGAAGGGAGTGATATACAGAAAAATAGAATCATAAAATGGTTTGGGTTGCAAGGGACCTAGATCACCTAGTCCAACTCTTCAGCAATGGGCAGGGATATCTTTCACTAGACCAGGCTGTTAGAAGCACTATCCAGTCTGACTTAGGACACTTTCAATGATGGGACACCTACAACTTCTCTGGGCAACTTTGTCCAGTGCTTCACTACCCTGAGGGAGATTCTGAGGGAGAAAGTAAAAAAACATGAATTCTTTCAAACAATAATGACAAAGTCCAGACTTTAGCTTTTAACATTAGATTGTAAGGGATAGGGATTTCCCCAGTGGAAATGTAATTAGTTTTAGAAGATTATCTTTAATAGTGTTATTAATTATATTTGTTCATTGTGTTGTAGGGAACCATTTTGTCCAGAAAAATAAATAATTTTATAGATTTGAGTATATTAAGAAATTAATAGCAACAGTTCCAGTTCTGTAATAATTTTTCCTGGAGACTCTGAGCAGATAACTGGAATAGCAGGCTATTTGACTCCCTCTGAAGACATAGAAAATTTGGTACTCTAGGCCTTGTGTATTTTTAATTATTTTATTTTTTTTTTACCTTTTGTTAGGTAATAATCAGATTGATTAATTTTCTTGTTAACAGAATTGTATTCTCGTGAACTGTAAACTACTGAGAAAAAATAATTCCCAGTCATTGGATAAATAATGTTATTAGAGGTAGAAAAAATAACGCATCCATGAACTAATGGAAATAAAACCAATAAGCCCTGAAAACAGCAAAGGAAACATTAATTCAGTCAGTGCCCTTTCAGTTCGCCTTAGGAATCATGAGTAGCAATTTGAAATCCTGTTTTTCTCCTGGGAAGAAGTGATGCCTGGAATATGATATAGACTATACTGATCAAATAAAAAGGGAAGCCGCAGGCTAAAACAGGGAGAAAGAAGTTACAACAAAGAAAAACAGCTAGTTGTATGAAATGACACATTTATACACCAGCAAAGTAAAATTAGAATCCTTTCCATTTACTTTATATCAGCTGCAGAAGAAAAATAGCTGTGTTACTGAGACAGACAATAGAGTAACACAAAATAAAGGATTATTTTGAATCATCCCAGAAGACATCTTCTAAAATATGTACTTAGGTTCTGCAGATATAATAGTATCATTGTCTAGTTTTTGGATATCAGAAAATGCTTGCAATAATCTTGAGAATATTAAAGAGTTTTAAAAAGAGAGTCTAAGCAAGAATTTGTAAGTAAACATCATGTCCAAAGCAATTTTCCCTTCAAAAAATTCCCCCAAACCCAAAAACCTACCAAAGAAGAATAAAAAAAAATCCTATTTTGACTGGTATGCAGTATTTAGGCCTATACTGTCTAAAGAAAGAAGAAAGGTATACTTAATAAGTATTAGTGCTGTAGGAAACCACTGACAGTTCCACAGAACAAATGTAGGGAAAAACTATAATACCAATGCAGATACTATCTGCTTCATGAAGTGTGACATCAGTAAGTAGCTCGTACTGTTGATTCTCCAGTAGGTACCCAGTTGGCACTTGTGGCATTAAATATTACACATAAATTCACATGGCAAGTGCAGGATGAAACTTCACACAGCAGCTGCCGTGATGCAAGTGGCATCACACCAAATCCTTGCAGAAATGCTCAGGAGTCAGTTAAAAGCACTACACTCTCCACAACACTGTAAGACTCCTATTTGCCTTGTATTTCTGACTGTAAAGACTAGCTTTACATCAACAATGGTTGAAACCTCATTCTTTGTATACATTTCATGAATCATTTCTGTGCTAGCAAGGTCAGGCAAACAGAGATGAGGGAAATGGTGATTTTATTTTTAGCTACAATATCTTTGAAATGCATTGTGTACTAAACCTGTTTTATCTTCCTGTTTTATCTTCAGTCTGGCATCATGCTTCCCATAGTGAAGGAACAGTGCCTCAGATATACTCTAAGTATTTGCATTTGCTATTAGAAAATAATGGTTCATATTATTGTATTGATAATGGAAAAAAAAAAAAAAAACAACAAAACCTATAGCACTTTGTGGAAGTTTTACAGCAAAGATGTGTTCTCAGTTCAAAATTTTTAGTAAAATGCATCAGTTTCAAATTTTAGCTCTGAAACTGATATCTCTGCTAATTAAAGAGCACCATGTAATGGGTAAGTTTGGTGGATTCATAACACAGTAGGTTTTGATGGGATCAAGCACCCAGAACAATAGGAGAACTCAAGGTCAAGATCTTACATCTACATGAAAATTTACAACGAATTTTAATTATAGATGTTTTAATCAAATTATCCAAAAGCCTAATAGAGGTCAACTTAAACAACTATTCCCATCCTTCATTGCTGTGAGACTATATATCAAGGCAGATGGCAAAAGAAATAGTCCACATCCACGTTACACTTTTGATCAGGAAGGGTGTAGTAAAACTGAGTTTTGCTCAAACCACAAAGGACATACAGGAGCTAAGATAGGTGTAGGGGGTGGTGTAGGTGAGCTATTTTTTGCCAGGCATTTCTCTTTTATTTCATAGAACAGAAAGGTAAAGAGCTTGCTATATTATATATTTATTATATTATATTATATTATATTATATTATATTATATTATATTATATTATATTATATTATATTATATTATATTATATTATATTATATTATATTATATTATATTATATTATATTATATTATATTATATTATATTATATTATATTATATTATATTATATTATATTATATTATATTTATTATATTATTAATTATATCATCTTATCTTAATTATATTATTAATAATTTTAATAATATAATTATTATGGTATTATATTATATTATCCATACATATATTAATATCTATCATATTATTTCCTAAGTTTCATACCCAAAATATAAACAAAATACAATTCTTTTTGTTTCTCATTGTTTTCCTCTATAAGACTCTATGTGCAACAGGGGTGTCCACAACCTAGTAAAAGTTATAGCTAAAAATAATATTTTTAATTAATTTCTGAAGTGATCTGGGCTCTGCCAGGCAAATGACTGCTTAAGAAAATAGAATGATTTAAAGTGTAATTGGAATAATACAATTTCACAGTGAAATACAAACACAATCGTTGGCCAAATAACTGATGCTGGTCTTTCATTCCATCACCATTTGAGTTTCTTTCCTTTTCTGAATGGAAGGGCAATTAAGTTTTAACTGAATACATTTGGCATGATATGAAATTAGATGCTATTTTTCATAGGTCACCTACCTACTCATTACCACAAATGAGTAGTGCTCTGAAAAAAACATTCTCTTGGTTAATTTAGTGCTTCTGTTAATATTTTGTTTCCCCCTATTCAAGTTACAGTCATACTCATTGCACACAATTTAAAGTTTCCCATCAATATAGACCTGCAGATTTGCTTAGGGACTTCTGTATCAGGTGCAGCTGTGTGTTTGTGCAATACCTCTCAGCCTCACATGTTCTACAGATGAAACCTGGTATCACAGAGATATTAAGGCTGAATCCTGAGGTATGTCCACACTTTTCAGGTGCCCAATTTGGGGCATATACAACCTATTTTCTCAGAATTTTAAAGATATTTACATTGTTTAGTAAATGCAGATGTAAGCCTCCTTGATGTCAAAGACAGCAACAATAAGTTCTGAAATCTGTAAATCACATCACTGATGTCTCAAGCTGAGTGCTTAGAAAACAAGGAACTTCGATGGACATCAGGTAAAAGAATCAGTACCTCATCAGGGGGGACTCACTAACTACTGATTTTTAGATAGTTAAAAAAAGATATAATAAGTTGGGAAGCAGTTTAATAAACAATTGTTTATTAGGATTTACTTGCAAGCTAAGGAAATACATCATAAGAGCTAAATGTAATAGGAGATTTAATAGGCACTGTAAATGGCAATTGAATATATTTGAATAAAAAATTACTTCCTCACAGAAATAAAGGCTAATACCCACCTCTTTCTGTAAATGTGCATATGTGATTGAATATATTTGTGTGTGTTTTTGCTGCTATTCCAGTATCATATATATGTATAAATGAATGTTTTTCTGCACATCATGTTTATTTTTCAGAATAAATCAACAAGGTACTTGGAACATCACTACAGAGCTGTGTATTTGCTTTTTAAAAATACATATTCCAAAGTATTTATGTTTGGATCCCTAAAATTTAAGTAACTTGCAACACATATTTAGTTGTTTATTTCACATATCCAATCTGAGCAGCAGACTTGGAGATCTGTCTAATCCACTGGAAGACACCTATTTTGCAGATAAATCCTGATATCACTGAGATATTAAGGCCAAATCCTGAAGTATGGCCACTTTTTTTGGGTGTTCAACTTGAAACTTCTACTGTTTGTTTTCTTAGAATATTAAAGAGTCCTGCAACATTTAAAAAAACAGTGACTCGGTCACAGCCTTACAGTTTGCAAAGGAGCTGGTTTCTCTTCATCACTATATTGTGTATTTCCAGCAGGATGAGGGCTGAAGGCACAGAGTAGGCTACAGGCTAGAAACAGATAGATTAATCTGCCTAGAAAACAGGATCCTCTGATCCAGCTGGCAAAGTAGGACTCAGAAAATGATTAACAGTTGTTTCATGTGTCTGCCAAACAACATGAGAAAGGCATTAAATAGCCCTCCAAAGATTACAATGGGTTAGAGAGAGGCTATTGTTCGGAGTACTTGAGAATGAAAATGTATTTCTAAGTTATCAAAATTTACGACTGAAACAGGGAAAAGGAACTGACTGCTTTAGGTAGAGTTCAACATTTAAAACTGAAAGCTCTCTAGGGCTCCTCTGTTAATCATTTTCTCTAGAGAACTGAAAATAAGGGGCTACAAATGAAATAAAAGAATCCCTGCTTGCTTAACCTTCTCACTGAAGTCAAAACCATGACAAAAAAGATCTAAAAAAACCCGAAAGACACCACACTCAGCTGTTTGAAAGTAGCTGTAATGAGGGCTTGTAACATCTCATTAGGAAACTGTCAAACCCCAGGTTGCTTTATAAATGGACAATCATGAGCTGCAATTACAAAAGAGTGAGGAATACAGTGACAGAACCAAACATTGCGGCAGGAGAGGATAAGGTGCACAGCATGTGCTGGAAATTGAACCTGAGTTTCTTCCTTTAAGTTCTTTAGAAAAATCTTTTAAAGGAAATACTAGGGTAACTTTCATAGGCAAAGGAAGAAGAACAACATTTTAGCCACTTTCCCTATTGAGACTGGAATCTCTGAATGACACCACCAGTATAGTAAAGGTTTCAAGTGAGAAGTTTCAGGTATTTGACCCCAAGAAAGCATCCAATGAAACGCTTACAGTTTTGGTTTAGTAACATAGTTAGCATAGGGTCAACAGTGTGATGATGAGCATATAGTTTTTACTGAGCCTACAGAACAGAAGGTATACTGGGACTTGCTAAAGTACAAAGGTAAACTTGATCAATGATTGTTAAATAAACAAAAGGTGGTAAAAAGGAGTGAATATTTAAGAAAGAAAGAAGACAGTTAATATCTAAAATCACTTTTTCTCCATATTTTATCCACCTCAATTGCAATTTGTAATTTATTACAATTGTAATTTACTAGCAAAAGTATTTTTCTAACAAGTGAAGATTTAAGAAAAAAAGAAATGCTACTCCTCTTGCAAGAGAAATTATAATTGGTCATTCAAGGATCAAATTTCATTGTAAACCCATATGCAATCCATAGTCTCTGTACATGGTATGACAGAAACATACTCCTGGGTAAAGCTCTTGGTTCCAGGGCAACAACTTCCCATGCAGCTTGAGTAGCAGCTATATTATTTATCAAATAATAATTTGTGAGATGTCTAGCTGTCCATCAAGAATGGTCCTATAAGGAACTATTCCAAGTGCTCACTGAAATTTGGAGGGAGAAGCTACTCCATGAATGTGGTAAAGGCACTCCTTGCAAGCCTGACAGTGGTGGCAGCATACAGACCTATATGCTGCAGAAAAATGGGCCTTCCCATTTCTTAAACACCTTTATGTTATGCTGCTGATGATGGGGACCTAACTATGAACTTTGGCTGAAAGACACCTCTTCTGCCAGAAGAGTGGCATCTTGTTTCCCTTGAGGGTCCAGTGAGATGACCAGCCAGACAGGAGGTGCCATCACCACCAGCTGAACTCTCCAAAGCACTGTCCAAGTCACCTGCTCCTCAGAGCAGAAGAAAGCAAGCAAGTCTGTCAGCACAGGAAAGAAAGAGAAGAAGGCACTGCACACCCAAAATGAGAGTGAGCGAGTCTGCCCCTTTGGAAATGCACACCAAGGGACTGCACTAAATTTCACATTAAGCATGTGCAAGGAGATAGCAGGAAGGAGTGAGTGCTACTGCTATTCTTGTGAGGTTGCAGTTCCAATAATTTCCTTTATTTACTAATACTCGGTACCTTGAATTTCAAAAAAATAAATTCCCAGGGGAAATAACCCTTTAAAAACAAGTAAATAATGATAAAATCTCCCATGTCACTTGATTCAACTATTATATATGACATGCTTGTGCTCACTCCTTATGTTCTAGCTAGTTTTCAATTTGTCTGACAGTTAAATTCCCTGATTTATGTGCAGAACATATTTCCTGATTAGAATAAGTTATTAGAATTTTCCCCCTGCATACAGCAAAATTAATCAGTCATAAAACCAAAGCACAAATATCACCATTTTAGACATGTTTGTGACAGTTTTTTCATACACCCTTATTCTTTATAATTATAACTGCATTCTTTAGAAAGCTGTTGGATATTGACAATACAGAAAGCTTTCAAACATTTTGAGGCAGGGAAACTGAAAGGGAGAAACCAGGAGCCTAAGGATTAATGCAATGTTATATAAAGCATACCTACAGCTCAGATCTCGGCCAAGTTATACATGCTCCAGTGTCTGAGGCCAGCCACAGCCCCAGGTGTTCAGAGCTCAGGTTTATGCGTTTGAATGAAGTAACTTATCTTTTTTTTTTTTTTTTCTGTAAGCCTCTGTGCATGTTTTCTCTAACACACTAGTTAGCTGCCTAGGTGGACACATGCAGTGTGGAAGAGATTAGGGACTGTTTCTGGAAATGCTGTTTATTACTGCTCTCCGGCTGAAATTAAATATTCTAAATTTCCCGTAAATAATTTACCAGTTCTTTGAAGTGTTTTTGCCTCTATTCCTAACCTGGTAATAAATAATGTTTTTTTTAGTTTTGTGCATAGCAACTTATATAGAAAAAGATACAAATTGATATCCAGAAAATCCTCTCTACAGAATGTGCAGAGCATAATTCCTTGCAAATTTCTGCACATTTTATTACCTCAGCATATATATCATCCATCTTCCACCGTCTTTCTCTCCTTCACATCTTGTTTCTAGGTAATTTAGAAAGTATGTGTTAAATAACCTTACTCCAGAACTACAAACCTAGCTCTGTGTGACCAACCACCAAAATGTCTGTATAAATTTGAACCAACTTTTTCTTCCTAAAAATGAAAGAAGTGCATATACTTACTGATCATTTTAACGCTATAAGAGATAAAATAAACTAAACAAAAATTCCAAGCTTTCATCCTAAACAAAATACTCAAAAGTATATTTTTTTCTAGGACACAAGTTGCTGATAGCTTAAATTAGAAGCCAGTCTAAAGTCCAAATGAAATGCCCCAATTTGTTCTCTTTCGCCACTTGAGCGCATTCATAGTTAACAGTTTAACTTTCTTTATTCTGAGAAGATAGATTTTTGCAGATTACTCTCTGTCTGTCAACCAGGGAAAACTTCAAAATGTTTATGCAAACTTTTGGATATCTGGGAATCTAAAGTCCTCCTACACTAGTAGATGTTGGATTTAATCCAGTTCTTTTAATGTATGTCTGATAGGCATGCACTTATCAACAACTAGCACTCAGAGAGAGATTTTTAGAGAAACTGGAACAAGTGACTATATATATCTCAATTCTGTTTGTGAACCATAACACAGTTCTAATGCTGGTTCAAGGCTTCTCAACAAAAACCAGGCAAAAATTAAAGAGTCACTGCCCTTGGAACAGCATGGTTTCCACATTGTCCTGGTTTTGGCTGGGATAAAGCTAATTTTCTTCTTAGTAACTAGAGTAGCACTGTGTTTTGGATTCAGTATGGGAAGAATGTTGATAATATACCGATGATTTTAGTTGTTGTTAAGAAAGTCAAGGAGTTTCCAACTTCCCATGTTTTGCTAGTCAGTAAGTACAGAAAAAACTGGGAGGAGGCATAATAAGATTAGCAGATCCAAACTGGCATCTGGATATGCCAGTGGGATATTACATATCATACAATGTCATGTTCAGTATATAAATGAGTGTAGGCTGAGAAGTTTATAAATTTTCCCTCTCTCTCTTCCGGGATTGTGGTTTCGGTTTCAGGATCATCTCTGGGATTGCTAGCAGGGTAATGGGTACCATTTGACAGGTGGTGAGCAATTGCACTGTGCATCACTCATTAATATATTCCTATTATTACTGTTATTATCATTATTTTTGGTGTTATTATTTTAATCTTTATTTTATTTCAGTTATTATTTTTTTTTTTTATTTCAACCCATGAGTTCTCTCACTTTTACTGTTCTGATTCTTTCCCCTACTTCCCAGGCCAAAGAAGGTGAGTGAGCAGCTATGTGGTGTTTGGCTGCCAGCCAAGTTAAAACCACCATACATGTAGGAAGGAAGGGGATCTGCAGTGGATCCCAGAGGACAATGCTCTTCAGACACAATCTGGGAACTATGAACAGCAGGGGAATTACTCATTATTCTTCCATGTAGATTTGCTTACGTTATCCTCTGTTCTATGCATCTGCCTACCTTGATAATATTTGAGGCCATTCATAGTAGTATTTCTGTACGTTACTTTGTAAGTTGATACTATAATGTGGTGGGCAGCTGAAAAGAAAACATAAAGAAATAAAATATTAAAACAAAAAAGAAGGATCATAGCAGCATAACTAATAGCAGTAAAACCACAGTTTTACAAGATTGCGAGGATGTTCCACTTCCATAAGCATTCTTTTTCTATGCGCTACAAGTAAAAAAAATTAAAAAACCAAAAAACTTTCATGCTTGCATTCAATACAAATATTAATGATTATCAGTTTTCTTTTCCTGTTGTATATTTTATTGCCTTGCTTACACTACCAGATTCTATCCAAGGAAATACTGTTCAGTATGAGTGGTCAGAATAGTGGTTTTATTTGGACTATTCTTGATGTATGGCTTAATTCAAAGTATATATTAATATCTAACGTGGAACACTGATATCTCAAAGTTTAGAGGTGGTCAGTTTCAGAATCTTTGTTTAGGGTAGTTCTTCACTGAAATACAAATAAGATTGAAAAAGTTATATTCTAGATATTAAGGTAGTTTCCTTATGGCATAATGTGGTATGTTGTATGTGATTATGCGTCTTGCTTCATAGATAAACACATTGCAAAATTCATGTTTTTAAAAACTAGTAGTTAGAACTTTGAGCTGATTTAATTTGAACCAGAGACTTCCACAACTTTACCATTTTCTTGGTGGTCTGGACCTAGTTTTTTTTTCTGACCACTCTTTAGGGAGAACTTGCCCAGGCATCCAGAGCTAAATCCAGGTTTACCAACTCGAGGCACCAGTGTTCGCTCTGGTACATCTAAAGATTTGTTTGGTCATATTATCTCTGCAATAGTAGTACAGCTTACAGTTCCCATTTTACTGTCAACCCAGCTGCTATCACACTTAGCAGTGCCAAACCTAACACTGCTTCATCCCATTTTCTCTTACCTATGAGTAATTACACAAAGGCAAAAATAACAAAAAGAAACTCTTTTCACACTTTCTACTTAACAGTTCACCCATAATGTTTTAGGTAATGAACACCTGGCACAAACTTTCATGGTAGGACTAATATTTAAAACATATTTTAACAACTTTTGTTAAACTCAAATTTCATAATATCATGCTAATTGGGTATAATGATATTGACATCATCCAAACAAGCATATAAGACATATCCCTTGGGAAGTTTATAACTTTCTGATATTGGAAAAGGCTGTAATAGTAACAAAACAGAGGTTTGAAAAGGAACTAGCAATAAAAAGCCCATGTTTTCAGTACTCTTTATAAGTTTGCATGGTGAGCAAAGATACTAAGGACAGGAAAACCAAGATTATACTATAAAATTGTCACACTACCAAGAAAAGTAATGAGAGAGTTGATAATTTGTTATGATTAAAAAGGAAAAAAAAGAAAAAAGATAAAAAAGCCCTAAGGTAGGTGCTCTGAGAAATTGATGGCTTTTGGCTTCAAGTGGTGAATGTTATTCACTCAGATACACCATAGGAGAGGTCCAGGAACAATAAATAATGAATCCTCAACTCACAGGATTTGTGACCTGGTATATTAACCACCCAGAGGGGAAGGGAAGTGTAGTGTTACTTCTTCTCTGGAAACTTCATTACCCTTCTGCCTAACATAAGTTAAATTTCATGTCCTCATTCTGCTTAGCAGCTACCCTGACAGCACCAAAGCTTTCTGATCTTTTATTGACGTGAGAGCACTGTGCCCTTTCTCTTTCTATTTCTACAGTATACTCACACCAGAATATGTATAGTACAACTGGTTAATGAGACATTAGGAGACACTGAACAATATCATAGTTAACAGGCCAGGTTAGACCAATCCCCAGATCTTCAGGCCATTGACCATTTGATGACAAACACAGGATGAATTAGAATTATTAATTCTATTCTCAGAAACTGTAACAAAGCCACCTGTACTGGTCTTTAGATCTCTAACTTTCACCTAATTGCCACACAAGTTCTGTATTTCTTTTTCTGAACATCTTAACTACAAAAGAATCACAGTACAAGTAGGATCTTTGGACAAAAGAGACCATTTTCTGCGTATTAGCATATTAGCAGCAGAGAAGTTCATGTGCTTTGTTTTTGTTTTTTGTTTTTTTTTATATGAAAGGTTTTAGCTTGTGAATAGTGAAAAAGTATAGTACTGAGTAGTAGAATGTAAGCAATTTTGTTGGATTTAAAGTTTAAATGTTAAAAAATACGTAGAACACTAAAATAAAAAGTGAGAGAACACATGCATGGTGAAGTTGAACATTATTAACTTATCACCAACTGGAACAGAAAAAAATGCTGCTTTTTTGCTGTAGTTTTGTCTGTAAAGCATGGAAAGAAATAACCATTTTTCTCAGAATACCATCATGGTAACTTATTGGGGAGACTAGATTCTTAACATCTGACAACCTAGAGCACTAGTGACATAAGCAAAGCTCTTTAGCAAATCTTCAAGTATAGGCTCCAACTCACATCTTGGACCTTAAGTCAAAACATAGATGCCACAGAAAGTTTTATTCTTATGAATTTTATTTTTATTTACTTTTAGAAAATTCAGTGAACAATCTTAACTGCTATCAGACAGCTGATTTGTACTTTGCAATAGTAATGCACTCATTTGAAGAGATTTACTTTGTCCAGTTTAACTATTTAAATTATTGCAAGGTGTTTACATAAATTCCACTAGCCAAAAGGATTAAGGAAAAATATTTTAGACATATAATTATAAAAAAGTTAGATTTACTGGTAGCATCATTTGCTGCCTCCCAGCGTCATGAATGTCTCCTAGCATTGGTGGCTTCGGGATTTAAAGGATTTAGCAGAAGATTTATCACTTCACTTCAGCAGACAATCCTGCCACATTATGGTGGCTGGATTTTTGCCCATACTTTACATTTCTGTTGTATAAATACAGATATAGCGATATAAACAAAAGGCTTCACACTTCAGGGCTGTCTAGGATACTTTGTACAACTGAAACATATTTAAAAGTGTTCAGGTGTGTATAATCTTGATGTGAATGGTTAGCATACTTAAAATTGCATTGGGATGTAGGTGCACAAATCCACTGGACCTGAAGTAATGTATCCATAGATCCTGAAGGAACTGGCAGATGAAGTTGCAGAGCCACTATCCATTATATTTGAGAAGTCATGGCAGTCTGGTGAAGTTCCTGCAGATGGGAAAAAGGGGAGCACAACCCCCATTTTTAACAAGGGAAACAAGGAAGACTCAGGTTGCTCCAGGACAGTCAGTCTCACCTCAGTGCCAGGCAAGATCATGGAGCAGATACTCCTAGAAACGATGCTAAGGCACATGGAGAATGAGAAGGTGATTGGTGACAACCAACATGGCTTCACCAGTGGCAAATCATGCCTGACCAAGCTGTACAAAAACACTGTTTATATTTGATGTTTTCTATATGCACATAACCTTTGGTTACAAGTATCTCCACTTCCTAGACCTACACAGACCTTTACACTGTCAAAGATTTCTTCTGGATTTTACCATCACACAAAGTCCTAAATATTAGAATCGTAGAATTGTTTTGGTTAGAAAAGACCTTTAGGATCACCAAGCCAATGCCACCACTACACCTTGTCCCTAAGCACCAGATCTGCGCGTCTTTTAAATACCTCCAAGGACTGTAACTCTACCATTTCTTTGCACAGCCTGTTCCAATGTCTGATAAGTTTTGGTGAAGAAATTTTTCCTAATGTCCAATCTAAACCTCTCCAGGTGCAACTTGAGACCGTTTCTTCTTGTCCTATCGCTCGTTACTTGGGAGAAGAGACCAACCCCCACCTCACTAAAACCTCCTTTCAGGTAGTTATAGAGACCGATAAGGTCTCCCCTCAGCCTCCTTTTCTTTGGGTTAAACAACCCCAGTTCTCTCAGCTGCTCCTTATAAGACTTGTGCTCCAGACCCTTCACCAGCTTTGTTGCCTTTTATTGTGAGTGCAGCCCAGTGAATTCTTCTAGCAGTCAATCAGTTAACAGCCAGAGACAGACAAATGACATTTTGGTCTGACTCCCAATCTCCATTTTATTAACACACGAGTAGAGACTGTTGAAATAAAAACTTCAGCATACGATATTTAAATCGTAATAGCCATTGCCCATGTACTACTTTCATCACCACTAGTCAGGGACTGGATCAATTTTAGCACTTTTCCTTCTCTGTGAAATGGCAATATTTTTCAGCCTGGCTGTCGAAGTGAGTTGTATTGCTATCCTAAGGGCTAGATACAAGGTCATGTGACTCTTTACTGCTTCAATAAAAATGAACTTATAATGTAAAATGCTGTTTTCATTTTATTCCTGTGTATTCATATAATGCTGTTTGGGTGACTAAAAGTGTTCATGTGATATGAATTGAGCATATCTTTCATTTTCGCAAAATTATATTTATGTCATTTCTTGCAGCTGAGAGAAGCTTTGCTCTTGATTAAATGTTCTTTCAGCAAAAAGGGTAAAGGCTTGGCGGGATGAACAGTGGTATAGTTTCATAGCCCTTCTTCTGTGATTGTTTTTAAAATACATTGTTTTGGGAAGGTAATGTATTTTTTCATATACTACCCTTCGTTTCATAAGCTTATGATGGGAAAACAAAAACTCATCTTTCTTTTTCCTTTTTTGGTTACATTTGCACACATAATAGATATAACTAATAATGCTACTTACTACAGCCACCTCCTGAGTAAGCACAATGTTGCTGTATTTTTAGTTGTTTAATTTAGGGCAACAGGCTGTAAATAAAATGAAGACTTTCCTCCATTACACACTTCACTCTACTAGGTTCCAAAATAGGGGAATGTCTTGACAAACAACTTTCCTTATGCCATCCTAAAGGGAGGATATTATAAAAAAGCACTATGGTTCAGAACTCACAAAATTTCCTCTGCTTATTATAGATTAACCCATATACAAGGATTTTGTCTGAAAGATGACCAAAGTATTTGTTCTGGTCTGACCAGTAACTATAACACTGAGCTAATACAGAGGAAAAATAGTTGCCCTGGAAATCAGCATGTTTTCTTGCTGCAAGCTGCAGTAGAAAAATGAGTAAAAAAATAGAAGAGGATTTTATAACTATGGAAGCATATACCTTTGCTGTCTGCTAAACTCCTCTTGACTCCAAAGGCAAAGTCAGCTTTCCCACAAGAAGAAATTTCAATAAGTCACTACTCATCAGCGTAGAAAGGTTATATCTGACAACTGGAGTTTGAATTCACAATTATTTTCACAGGAAATCAGCAACATGTATTTTTTGCAGCTTCTAGTGCTGTTAAGAAAAAACCTGTACAGAAGATTTATTACTTTTTTAAAGAAAGTCAATTGAGCATGACAGTAATATATTGTTCCAAGAAAAGTTTAACTTGACTAAACTGAGAGTCAGTAGGAAATTTTAAGAAAAGCAATTCCTGTTATCAGTTTTAATGAATGCTATTAAGTGATAACCAAAAAGAAAGGGGAAAAAAGATTAGTGATTGCTCAGAAAACATCCTTCCCACTCCTCTAAATTATCGTGACACCACAGTCTTTAGCTGAGAAGTTAATTTCCTCAGTAATTACATTCTGCTTAGATGTGCAAGCACTCAGAAACACCAGCTTGGTATGCCCTCCCCTGGGAATGGCAAAAATCAGATCTTCAACACCACAGTGGAGTTGCAGGGAATGGAACATCTCTTTTTGCCCCTTCTTTCAGGCTATTTCCACTACGTCCAGACCCCATACACAGAGTGTGCCTCTTTACCGCAATATGTCTCAAAAAACTGTTCTCAGAAGCTACCAGTGACATCCAGTCAACTGGAAGGATCATCCTGGAAGGAGTCAGATGATCTAAATTTCCCTGAATAACATTAGTTTGTTTTGTGCCTTGCAGAACTGAAAAGGAATATAATTATATTTTTCTGCTTTTACTATTTGTTTAGCTGGATGCACAGAATATAGACAATAACACTAAATTAATTCTTAAAAGTAATTTTCCACCATAAGCACACACCCTAAATGTATGTGAGTACTGGTTTTATGAAAGGAAAAAAAATCCCCAGTTACTTGTCATAGTAGCCATAGTAACCATGGCTGATTGACAGTTTTGCTTTACCACAATGGCACTTGTAGGGGTACATCTTCAGCCTTGATCTCTGTCATAGAGGTTTAGGCATCCTCTGATGAACAGTACATTGGAGCAAAGGAAGGTTCCTTTTGCAATACCACACAACAAGAGTCAAAGGTAATGTATGGTGCTGCAGTCACAGTTCCATCTCATTCTTTCTGGTGAGTCCTACCATGAAAACAAGGCTCAGAGTAAGACAGGCAGTTTCATAACACACAGACATGGCATTCCTAACTGTAAAGTACTTTCTAATTTATGGAAGCTTAGTGGAAATTACATCCTTGGTCTGTGGGTTTTGGAGCTTTTTAAAAATCAATATTGCTGATTTTTTAAAACAGATTTTTTTTTTTTTTTCAGACTGATTTTTAACATGAATTGATCTAGCTTGACAAGTAGAATGTGTACTTTAGAAGAAAGCAAAGAAGAATAAGGTAGGAGGTTGTAACTGGCAACTGCAAATCACCAGAAAATGTGTAAGAAATTCCCTTCTCTCAAAGGAGAAGAGTAGCCTTTGAATACCAACTATACATAAACACTGCAAGAGAATATATGTGTAAAGAAAACTGCAGGAATTGTGCAAAATAAACAGAGAGATCTCCTTTCCCTGCTACCAGCTGCAAAAAGGAAGGCCCCAACATACTCCTTTGTACTGTGTCATAAAAGGACAGCTATATACCTCAAAGGACATTTTCCTTTTAGATTTACAAAGATCAGTAACACAAGAAGACTATATCCTACAGTGGGAACAGGCAGCATCTGCTTTACATAACACTAAGATCTAGTTCTTGGCAACTTGATAACTTAAAGTTATGTACATTTTTTTTTTTTTACATGGTTTTACACCTTGAAGAGTGACAAAAGATTTTTCCAAGTATTTTTCTTAATGAGTAAAAACATGCTGTACTACTGGAGCCAACTCTGAATCCAGCCAAAACTGAAGTTCCCTTGTTCAAACTTAATACAGAAAGGGTAGTGGTCAGCTGCAGTACTGTTTTCCAGTTGTCACGACTTATTAGAACTATCTTACTGCTACTCCACAGTATGTCCAATCCCAATTACCGATGGCTTTGTAAACCTGATCGAATGCCTCACCAAGGCTGAAGTTAGACCATGTTCAGAGAGACCTATTCCACCTATTGCTATAAATATTCTTCTTGTTTTTAATTTAAACTACAGTCAAAGGGTATTTACCTTATACTGGTGAGTTTACTGGAAAAAAAAATAACATCTAATCTATTTGTACTTGCTCTTAGCTTGTCCTGCCACAGAGATCTCTTATAAAAACATTTGAGAGATACAGACTCCTTCAGTGAATAAAGGTGAACACAGGCAAACTGAAAGGGTCTGCCTATATTTTTCTTGCTAATGACAGTCTGAGTTGCTGGCATATATTTCATTGAATCCCTAATTCTATTACTGCCTTACACAGCCTGTTTATATTTGCTCATTAATGAAACAGTATCATGACTGAATGTGTGGCAGCCACAGTAATTAGCAAAGCATCTCCTTCCATTCTTCAAAATGTCATCAAAACACTTGTCAGGAAACAAACTCATTTTCAGTCTCTACTGCCATTTACAGGGTTTCAGGCACTGATGATAGCTTGTCTGCTTAGTTTAAAAGAGCTCTTGATATAACAGAACCTGACACTGTTTACTTCAGCCTATTATGCCTGCTGCATTCATTGAATGCTTCAGTGGAAAAGAAAAATCGAAAGAAAGCTATTCATTGTAATGCCAGCTGCTTTTTAAAAAAAGGAAATCAATTTTTGCTTAAGCTCAGAATGTACTTAGCAGGCCCAGAGTGACCCCCACTTCTGATGTCAACAACAAAAGAATCTGCCTGCATTTTCCACAACAATCATAAAACAGCTAAAGAACATTGAAAATGTAAGATTAGTTTCATTTTAGTTTATGTTCAAATTGGTATCTACTAATACAGACAGTATCTCAAAATAAAATGACTGCTATGTAACAGGTTGCATGTAGAAACACAAAGAGAAAAAAGGACATTTTTTGAACATAATACCTCATTAAAAATTACTTGTCAGTACCATTTTAAGGTTGAAATAATTAGCCATATTTGGTATTTATAGCTGGTATCATGATGACTTTCTGTACTGCCAATTTATTATTTTATGGCCAGCTTGTTTCAAATACACTTATCTAAGTATGGCAATTATCACAATGTTTTACATATTCATGACAACCCTACCTCCATGTCATTCAAAACTTCTTGCTATGCTGAATGTCAAGCAAATGTCTTCCTCTTAATATTAATTTTCATGTAAACTTGTTTGCATAAAATGTGTGAGACTGCATAAGCCTAATCATTATAATAATAATAATAGTAATTTTTATTACTCTGATAGTGTAGCCATGCACAGATAAAAATTGGGGCTTTATTGTACTAGGCTGTGTAGAAATGCAGATTACAAAAGCAATCTTTGCACTAGAGACTTTATAATCTAGACAGAGAGAAGTCAGCAAAATAAACAAAGCTCCTGCATCGATAAGTGGCATACTAGGCACATCTGTACTATGGTGGTCACTAAACTCATAAGGATAATGATATAGAAATGAACCCCCCCATCACTGAACACTTTAGAGTCTCCGTTTCTCGTCTCGTGTTTGTGGCTAGGTTAGAGAAATATCAAAACAGTTTCAACTGTAGTGACTGTTGCTCGGAAACAAGAGAGGGAAAAATGTCGATTTTCTCTCTCCTATTCATAAAATAATGATTTTAGCACTTTATACCTTTGAAGAAATACATAATGTTTACAGCGATTCAGTCTGGTTGATTGGGCAGAGTCTATACTGACTTCCATGGTGTGCACCAGTGCTGACACAGTTCACTTTGTAATAGGATTTGCATTACACCCTTTGGGTGGAATTCTCACCTTTAGACATCTAGAGCATACATTTGTCTAAGTCACTCTATGCTCCCTTACTGTCAGCTGAGAGAAACAGTTTAGATACATTGCACCCTAAAAGCAGTTATTTTAGATGTCTACTTTAGGTTAAGATTAATAGTACCCTAGAAGGACCCATTTTTTTTTTTACATCAACTATAAAGGTAACTGCAATGAAGGTTCCCTCCTACCTTTGTGCTTTGACAGAATTTCATTCTATATTCTCTGGTTCAGTTATTCACTTAATTTAAGATAGAAATTATTTTTGCTAAATATATATAATGGTTGGAATTGCCCTGAATATTTTTGCCCACACACATTTTTTTTTTCCTAATGAAAAATATTTTTTTAACTTCAGAAAGGTAAACATTTGACCTTTAGATTTTAAAGTTTAATAGCTTTTCAGCTTAATGTTCAGAGTTGGTGAAAAAATGCCACAAACATTTGGGTATTCAAGTTTTCTCATCTTTTCCTGTCTCTCACTGCCTTTGTTACATCATTCAAAAAGCAGAGAGACAACAGAGTCAAAGGCCAAAACCCAAAGACTGAAGAAGAATGCTTTTGATTTTCTTTTTGTCAAAGACTAAAAAAATTACCCAGGATAATCCAGTTACTTTGTCTGTGTGCCTCTTTTCTCCCCTTTTTCTCCACTATAAATATACAATTTTCCTGGAACAACTCTGGTGACTGGCGCATATGTTATTGATACAAAGTGTAGTCCCAAGAGTCCTGTGAGGGTTAGAGATGTCTTTCTGTGTGAGCCAGATTCTCTTTACTCCCTCAGAGTGGAATAAGAAGAACAGGATCGAGAGTTTTTAGACATTTCTGGAATTCAGAAAAAAATATTTGAAGGATAAGTAGAAAGGAAGAAGAACTAAGAAAGTAAAGAAGAAATCAGAAAAGAAATGTGGGCATAATGCATGGGCAATAACCCAGGTTATATATAAAAAAAGAAGATATCTGAGGGGGGTTCACAACTGAATGTCTTGACATTTGTCCATTAACTTCAGATACTTTCCTATACAGTATTTGGAGTGTCAATAAATAATTAGGAGGAGAAGCTACTTGATACCATTTCATGAAGACTCAATTGCAAATTACTGACCACTTTGAAGTCCTAAGAAAGTAGTAACAATATTTAGAGTCCTAAGAATGTTTTCTTACTTAGTCTGTAGTCAAGATAAACAACAGCTGTGCTCAGCTGTCCTGAAAGGTCTCTTCCTATTTATACATTTTAAGTTACAACAGTTTGGCCATCTTCCACAGTTCCTCTCACAAAATGTTTCAGAAAGCTGATTGAGGAACTGGAAGGGATTATTTAGTGAGGAACTCAAACATCTGCTGGGGTTTTCTGGTTGTGCCTGCATATTTTAATGGTATTATTGCTTTCACTTTCACAAAGCAAGGGTTTGTAGTGCTTGCAAATCTGTTAATCTCATGCAAAACCACTCATTTTACGTAAAGGACAAATTACACCGAAACAGAGGATGAACAAGGAAGAAAAAGAAAGATGTAATGTGAGCTCACCAGGTACTGCAGGAGTTAATTCTCTGGATGCTTTCTATCCTACTCATCCATAAATCCATGAATCACTGCCATCACTTTTGATCAAAGAGTTGTAAACAGAAATTACTGCCCTAAGACTGTCAGGTAGCATTGGAGATACAGACTAATTCCTTTATAATCTTCCAATGAATAGTCAAGGCTGCTGTTTGGGAACTGTCCCTTCAGCCTGTGCAGGGTGCACCGGTGCCTAACAAGGCACACACCACTGCAGAGGATTGGGCTGTACAGGCTGCAATGATTTTCAGTTATCAACTGACTTCACAAAACTTAAATTGTCTCATTAAGTTTGTTTCTGCCTGTGAGTTTGACTGTCATTTAGAAAGTCACAGGAGTTGTGCTCAGGATGGCAATCCTTGAACATTTACACGTGGTAAAGAAAACCAATCAAAGGAAGAGGCCAGTAATTCTGAATTTGTCTTTCCCCACTACTTCAGGGGGTACCAAAATATCAACAACCAAGTGAACTCAATCAAGTTTTGCTATAACTCTTTTGCCATACAAAACTGAGAGGGCAGAAGGGGAGAATTAAATTTCAACTTCGGTACTTCTTTTGTCCAGCCCTACCTTTTTGCTTCTTAATAGAAACATTTGAGATTTATTTTCTGCTCAGAGGTGTTAACAGTCTTAAAAAATTTAAACCCTTTGATGACTTAAGAAAACTTTCTTTAGAATATTTGTTTTATCAACTGCCTTTTAAGACACAGCAGACTGTTACCTGAGGAGAGTAGTTCTACAGCATAATTACATATTGTGTGAGAAACATTTCCTCTGGTTTGTTTTGAATCTGGTGTTTTTCTTCAATGCCCATCATATTATGAGATCATATTATGTATTACAAGAAACAGAAACTAATAATTTCCTGCTCACTGTCTTTATGCCATACATACTTTAATGAATCTCTACAATTTTCCAGCCTCATGGTCCCATTTGTGCCATTTTTCAGGGTGGATACCCATGTAATCTATTTCTCATGCAGGAAATGTTTCATACTTTCATAAATTCTTTGCTCATTCTAGTCACATTACTCAGGTGCCATTCAGCATCTAGATACTAGAGCCTGCATTGTAGCTGATAATTCTCCTCGTGCTTTGGAAATTAGCATCACTGCAAGGAGGAGACAAGATTTTAGAGAAACTTTGCCGGGAAAAAGAGGAAATGTAGCTCAGAGAAACTTGATGCAGGTCTTGCTCCATATTGCTCTCACATGGAGCTGACTCTCAGCCACTCATATGGGGAGCCTAAGGAAGTTAGTTCTAAAATTCAATGTCTAGGAAAGCAGGTGAATACTCTCTGAACCTTTCTTGCATAAGATTGCATGCAAGTCTGTTAAATAAACAAGTATAGAATCAAATCAGACTAAGTCTAAAGCCTCAGCACAGTTACAACTCTGTCATTTATGATTATTTGTAATACAGTTACGGATGCTTAAAATAAAGCACTTACAGTATGTTGCATTCAGAGGTCTGACTCTGTTTGCTGGGGTTTTGTGCATATAGAGTACTAGCAAGCAATTTCTGGACAGTTACACAATTACAAGTATCTTTGAAAAAAAAAAGACCTGATGTTTCTTTCATGCATACCTATTCACAATGTGAACACAACATACATTTTGTTAAGTTTTAGTCCACTCTTTGCCTGGATACTCACAGAAATAGCGGTTATCTTACACAAAATTGTACTTCTACTCACCTACATGTAAATACTTGTTCTTGAGTTGCAAACAACATACTGAGAACACCTCAAGTCTCCTCTAAATTATTTTTATACTTGTCACCAGAATAAAAATTTCTTTTAAAAGGCAGCTTTCCATACAGTAAAAAATCTTTTGAGTTTCTGTCTTCATATATCATGAATGCTATGCTATAGGAGATATATTGTTAAAATTTTTGAAATTCAAATTTATGTTCATATTTACAAAACATGACATGAGTATACTGAGTTATTATCAGATAAAAAAGGATGTCTCTTATTTTTTATTCTCTTTGGTTGGAGCTACTGGATATATAGACATGGTGTAGCCTGGAAAATAATGCACACCATCTGTGAGAAGTTCCTGTTTTCTTCAGGCAAAAGCACAGCTAAATTTATTTTTAGTTTAAGGGTATCTATAAAGCAAGCAAGACTTATGTGATATGTATGCATGTGTGTACTGGATGGTAATTTTATCACCATCTGATTTCTTCTAACTTTATAGAGGCTACAAATGTGTCTCTGATTGATTTGTGGAAGCCTTGTGAGAAGACTTGGCACTCTTACACAGATGCCAGTGCCTTGCAGGAAAATACATAATATAGTTCACATCATGTCGTTATGCCCATTTAGTTAATAACCATCACAATGACTGCCCTGATAATTCAGGATTACCATTTTGAACATGGAATCACCACAGCAAAGAGGCCTAAGGACTAACAGGAAAAAATAGGTAGTATAATCTTAGCAGGACAGTCCTTCACTTAACTTTGAAGTAGATATATCGTTATTTTAATATTTTTTCCCAGAACTGGAAGAAGTTGTGTGACTGCGCTTCCAAGTCTTCCATCAATTCCACAGATTCCACTCCATTATATTTTTATGCACGAAAGAGGGTTTTCTGTCATTAGCTAGGAAGTCTCTAGCAAAAGAAAGATCACATTTAGTGCTTATCATGACTGTGAGAAATCAGCCTATTTTATCTTTTTCATCTTGGGACACTAACATTTAAATTAATGAATTCAAACTCCATTCTAATACAGACATTCCTATTCTTACTGGTTTAGCATTAATAAGATGCTATTGGATGAAAGAATAATAAGGAGATAAACATCAGTGGAACAGAGGAACATTGGTCTGTTTGCAGCTGAATTTAAACTTATGTCTAGAGGTTTGTATGGCAGCTTTTGTAGTTTCAAATCTTGTATGCACAGATGGAAATAATTAGGAGGCAGAAACTTAGCAGTACCTTACTTATAGAAAGAAAAAATATTTTAGACATTTTTTCAAGTTGTTTTTCAAATTTCTTTCTTCATGTGACCTCTCTTTTATGAATTGTGAGTGTGAACTAGACGGATATTTTAGAGCCAGTACAGAACAAACTGCAGGAGTTATTTACTTCTTTGTTTAGTTAATTTTCTACTGAATCAGTTTAGGATAGGGTGAAGACTCTGGAGGTGGCAGTGGTGAGAGGCTGAAGACTATGGCTGGGAGAGGAAGCAGAGAGGCACAGACTCTCCTCTGTTAGCTGCCAGGAGCTGCTAGGTGGCCTCAAGACATATTGTTTATTTCTATATCAAGGCATTCGAGCTTCCCCTGAAGAAGTGCTCTCAGAGGGTGTCAGCAATGGGGTAAGATGAAGTGACATGAAGGAACAATTTTCTCTGCAAGTGTAAGTGGGATGAACTCATGTTCACTGTTCTTTCAGGAACTGTGCTAGAACCACTGTCTAAGACACATCAGAAGTCAGTGTGGAGAAGCTCTATGACTATCTTTCTGTGTAAAGGCAGGTGAATTCAGTCTCTCGGCCCTCAAAAATGGTCTTTTTTCATTCATAAAATACGAAGACCAAAAAAATGTCTTAATCATTATTGCTATAGCCAGGTCCACCAGAAGGAATACAAACAAAAATTTGGATGCAATAATGTCTAAAAATATTAGGGGAAAGTAATACAAATATTTAAAATGAAAGGTAAGGAGGTGAGTAGAAGAAGAAATAAGGAAAACAGCAAAATGAAAGATGAAACAAAATTGGACCTTAGTGTTTTAAAGATGTTCTCATCAGAGGATTTCAGCTTCTCCTCACTTAGACTTTAAACAGAATGCAAGGACACAGAAAATGCTGTTAGGGATCTCTTTTATCTTTTAACAGCTCCACTTTGTGGAATAATACAAAGCAGTGTTTATTTGGGCCCAAGAACTTTCCTCTTATTCAGAATAGTAAAAGTCTGAACCTCAAGAAGATTTGCTTGGCATTGATGTCAATGCCATTTGACTGTAGAAATCTCATTGTAATGCAGCATTAACCATCAAAATATGTGTTAACACTTGAAATAAGTATGAAGAACTTAACATCTTCTGACACACACTAATTTTTCTTTTGGCCAAGGATGTCATACTATCCTTGTAGGAGCTTTTATTTTCTTCTCAAACAATTCACTGAAGCAGAACAGTCATTAAAGGAAACAGACTGTCTGTATTTGTTAATACTGGTTTGTTCTCCCAAATGAGTTTAAAGACCATACTTCTGAACATAATTTACATATTTAATAAATATTATAGAATCATTGAATCATAGAATGATTTGGTTGGAAAAGACCTTTGAGATCAAGTCCAACTATACCTAACCACTACTAAAGCACATCTCTGAGCACCTTATCTAGCCATCTTTTAAATGCTTCCAGGGATGGTGACCCAACCACCTCCCTAGGTAGCTCACTCCATTACCTGACAACCATTTCAGTGAAGATTTTTCCTGACATCCAATCTGTACCTCCCTTGGTGCAACTTGAGGCCATTTTCTCTTGTTCTATCACTAGTTACTTGGGAGAAAAGATACACACTCCTTTCAGGTAGTTGTAGACAGTGATAAGGTCTCCCCTCAGCCTCCTCTTCTCTAAACAACCCCAGTTCCCTCAGCTGCTTCTCATAAGGCTTGTTCTTCAGATCCTTCACCAGCCTCATTGCCCTTCTCTGGACACGCTTCAGTGCCTCAATGTCCTTCTTGTAGTGAGGAGCCCAAAACTGGACACAGTATTCAAGGTGAGGCCTCACCAAAGCTGAGTACAAGGGAAGGGTGACTTCCCTGGTCCTGCTGGCCACACTGTTTCTGATACAAGCCAGGATGCCATTGGCTTTCTTGGCCACCTGGGCACACTGCTGGCTCATATTCAGACACTCCCAGGTCCTTTTCCACCAGGCAGCTTTCTGGACACTCTTTCCCCAAACCTGTAGATTTGCATGGGGTTGTTGTGAGCCAAGTGCAGGACCTAGCATTTGGGCTTGTTGAACTTCATGTAGTTGGTTGCAGCCCATTGATCCAACCTGTCCACATCCCTCTGTAGAGTCTTCCTAACTTTAAGCAAATCAACACTTTCACCCAGCTTAGTGTCATCTGTGAATTTACTGAGGGTGCACTCAATTCCATTGTTCAGATCATTGATAAAGATGTTAATCAGGACTGCCCCCAACACTGAGCCCTGGGAAACACCACTTGTGACTGGCCTCCACCTGGATTTAACTCCATTTACCACCACCCTTTGGGCCTGGCCGTACAGCCAGTTTTTAACCCAGCATTTTTAACGCGGCCATTGGCAGCCAGTTTCTCAAGCAGAATGCTGTGGGAAATGGTGTCAAAGACTTTACTGAAGTCCAGGTTCACCACATCCACAGCCTTTCCCCCGTCCACCATACAGGTAATCTTGTCATAGAAGGAGATCAGGTTAGTCAGGCAGGACCTGCCCTTCATAAACCCATGGTGACTTGGCCTGATCACCTGGTTGGCCTGTGTGTGCTGTGTTATAGCACTCAAGATGATCCGCTCCATGACCTTCCCCAGCACTGAGGTCAGACTGGCAGATCTCTAGCTCCCAAGATCCTCCCACCAGCCCTTGTAAATGGTCATAACATTTGCCAACCTCAGGTCAAGTGGAACCTTCCCAGTCAGCCAGGACTGCTGATAGATGATGGAAAGGGGTTCTGGCAAGTGCCTATTCCAGATCCCTCAATACCCTCAGGTAGACCCCATCTGGCCCCATAGACTTGTGAATGTCTAATTGTCTCAGCAGAGCTCTAACCATTTCCTCCTGGATCATGGGAGCTTTGTTCTGCTCCCTGCCCCTGCCTTTTAGCTCAGAGGGCTGGGTACCCAGAGAACAGCTGACCTTACTATTAAAGATTGAGGTAAAGAAGGCATTAAGTACCTCGGCCTTGTCCTCACCCCTTGCCACTATTGTCCCTCCTGCATCCAGTAAACTATGGGGGTTCTCCTTGGCTTTCCTCTTGTTGTTAATATATTTATAGAAACATTTTGGTTATCTTTCACAGAGTTGGCCAATTTAAGTTCTAGTTAGGATTTAGCCTTTCTGATTTTCTCTTTGCAGAACATACTGTTTTCTTTGCTTGATGATAGCCCAGTAGGACAAATATATCAACAAGTACCCTACTACAGCACGTGAGAAAAATCTCAGCAGTGATCAGCTTTGTTGTTACGTTTCTTTCTTTAAGCTGGTGTAAAAATATGGGTCCTGGGATGATAAACAGCCTGAAAAATATTTGTATGAACAAAGATGGAATAACAACAACAATATTTTGTTATTTTATCCTA
This sequence comes from Caprimulgus europaeus, assembly GCA_907165065.1. The sequence continues at coordinate 17,811,613 of OU015527.1, forward strand.
CTTTAACTTTTTAGTCTCACTACTCTCTGCATTAAACTTCTTTCTCTTCTACTTTTGATCTTTAGAGCAATATTTTTGCACTAAAAGGATCTTATTTCAAGGATCTTATTTACTGCAGTTAAACTTTATCCTTGGATCATTATATTTTCAGATCCCAGACCACATCAAATTAGAGTTTAGGATAGGATGTCTTGGAGACTTAGTATCCTGTGCTTTTCATTGCTTGCTTTCTGAAAGACAAGCATTCATACCACACTATTAGATATTATAAAATCACTTTTGATATCAAATAATTATCTCCTGTGAGTTAAAAAACTGTTAGAATTTTGTTGAATTCTAAAGTTAAAAATATCTCCTGTGAGCTGTTATTTCTGTAGCATGGCAGTGATAGCACAGCCTTCGCTAACAGTTATGATCTTTTCTCAGTGCTGAGATGAAAAATTAGAAACAAAATTTGTCTCAAACACAGTTTTATTAGAAGATCCATTCTAAATATATGTATGTAGGTAAACTTTCAGGTTTACTAAAGTTTTGGTTTTGATACTGTGTACTATTCCTAAGCTAAATCTCGTTTCTCAACTCTGTTGAAGACAATCCTTATGCCTGCTTTACTCCAACATCTGTGATTTATGTAGAATTAACCTGTACATCTGCATACAACTCTGTTTCACCTATAGGTGTTTTTTCTGTATTTTTTTTCACTGAGGCAAATGGAGCCACTGTTTAATAGGCCATGAAGACAAACAGCAACCCTTGCTCAGTTGCAACACTGGACCTGTGGACTGTACAGGTAACTCATAAAACCATGTAGAGAAAAATGGGAGAGGACTAAGTGTCCTTGGTAAATCTGTATGTGCTTATGCTAAGTTTCTTTTCCTGTTGAGTTCGTGCAGTCAGATTTAGGGAAATACTTTAATATCCTGGCTCTGGCACAGTCACCTGGTCTGATCCAGGGCAAGTGAGTCGCAGTTATTTGAAATATCACACAAAAAAGTCTTTTTTAAAAGTCTACAGCACTGTACATTAGGGATTTATGGCTACATTTTTGGGAGTAGAAAAATTACGCACTGTGTTCTCTAGACTGTAATTTGTTGTCTAAATAGATACTGAGCTACTTTGAAAACCAACAGTATCGGTCTCTCCACTCTTCAGCTACTTGGCAGTAAAAGTAGATAAGTACAAGCTTTTCTGTCTTCCTGTGAGAACCAGGAGTATTTACAATACATTTGCAAATATATAAAGTGCTCAAATGTTATGTGAAAGAACTAGCAGAAAGTCAAGTTTTTATTGCAGTAGAAGGGTAATAAACTGCTCTATTTTTGGCAGACTCTAAGGCTGTTTCATTCAAAAGTTTACATTAATATCAGGCCACGCTGCCTCTCTCCAGTGGTTTCTCCTGAATTCCTGAGGTATCACAATTCATACCTCTTTTACGAGACTGCATTTCCAAAACACAAAGAACACTTTCCCTCTGTAGATCTTCCTACAGTTAGCGTAAGCATCTCACCATACACTAAAAAGGTGTTGAATTCTTCTTTTGCAACACTGAGTAGACTCAGCTCTCACTGAAGTTACTTGGATATTAAAGGTTCAGTCCCCAGCAAGGTCAGGGCTTCTAAAGTCCATTTGCTAGTGTCTTTTATAACTTGCTTTTGTCAGAACTCTTTTAGTTCAATTTTCTTGTTTCACATAGCCTTTTATTATTTTTTTTTTTTTTTTTCCCCCCAAGAGAGCTTTTGTCTTTAAAATTTCAGTTGTACAAAAAATTGAGTGACTTACAAACTTTTGGAGAAGTGTCTGGCAGTCATCTCCATGGGAAACATGTTAGAAAAAAGAAAGAGGCTATAAAGATTGTTTGCCTTACCTATAAATAGTCAAAAATAAATTTTAAAATCCTATTTGGTGACTGACAGCAGAATTAGGAAGGTTTTGGTTGATAGTATTAAAGTCATAATCCTCTGTCCTGCATGAAAATTCACAGGCATGCTAGCCTACACCTCTGTAGTATTTCACTGAAATAAATGGTTCTCTACAGTGGTACAGGCCTTGACACTAAAGGGTTTGAAGGCAGGACAAGAACCAAAGAAGGTAAATATAAATGTATCAGGGAGGAAAGGAAACTAGACGTATATTTTGTCACTGGAGAAAAATCACCTTGTGGTTTGGCAGCTTATGTTAACTTCTCCCTCCCAGAATGTTAGCTCCTCTTGAATGTCTGCATGTGATATGTAAGCATTCTATTTAATTTCTTTTTAATAAAAACCTTGGGCTAAGGTTGACTTTGTTACATTAGTAGAAATCCAAAGTGAACTCCACTGAAATGATCAGGTTTATCCTGGAAACATATTGCAGTAAGTTAGATCATAAATTGCCCCCCTGACCCTCATCTGGTGAAAATATTTTCTTCCATGAGTGACAATTTGATGGAAAATTAGTCATCCTAGACTTTACTGAGGTAAAGGAAGTGTTATCATCACAATATACCTGAATCTGGTTATTCTTAGAAATGTGAAGTTTGTAAGAGATTTTTAAAAGTCCCAAATGTTTCCAAGCATCCTTAGGAGCTACGGCCTCAAAGAAACAACGTCACAGGATCTAACCACTTGTTTCAAAAACATGACCAAGTTACACTTTATGAAAGGCTCTCTATCTGCAACATATCGACGTTTGTATAAATGCTCCTTTTCTGCAACTCCTTAATTTTCAGGGCAAATAAGAAGGCACCACTTGTGTGACCATTGAATCCAGAAGTTATTTTGATAATTATTTCACACTAAAAATCCAAATTTGAAGCAATGATGTGAGACCATGATAATATGGAAATTAAGAACAATGAATAATCAATCAGACAAACCTTGGTTTTTGATCTTTACTGCAGTGATCACAATCCTCCTACATTACTATGCTTAGGAGAAAGCCTTCATCTTTTGTGAACTGAGCAATGTCAAAGGCAAATTAACAATGAATTTGCTTTTAAGGAGGTTATGAAAATATTCAACATGCCTGGCTTTAGCTACAAGCTTTTATGCCATTGTAGCTAACTACTTATTCCACTCTATAAACAAATTGTAAAGTCAAGAAAATACTTGCTTATTTTTAACTGTCCAGCTTTTTGTAAAACAGTCAAGTATCACATGACTTTTTCCTACATATCTAGATATATGTTGATGAAAACTCAATATTTTTACTAAAAAAAAATCTGAGCACTTTATATTCCCACCAATATTACAGAAAAAAAGACCCTCAAACCACCACCACTCCCCCTCCCACCCCCTTTAATGAGTAAACTGTATAAGTATTTATCTTATGTTTTTACCTCACACATGCAGTGAAGAAGGCATAATAGGGTGGTCATAAATTATATTCCCACTACCCCAGTACAATATAGCCCATACATTGTGACCTCTCTTGCCCAGATGCCTACTACATGAACAGCAGCTTAAAGAGGGAGCAGAATATAATGACATATAACTTACCATGAGAAGAATGCTGGTCCTGGGTAGAAGTGCTTCACTTTTTATATGCTGAATGAAGAGTAGTTCATGAACTGTTCATGTCTTTAAAACTAAAAACTGTGAACACATATATATTGTGATATAACAGAATATCATGTAGACTGCTTCTATGTGTAGGAGAGGGTGTCTTACTTTGCTCCTCACTGAAATAATTGTCAAGAAGTTAGCAGTACTATAAGAAAACTAAGCAGCTTTTAAAGATGATGGAAGATGGAAATTTTATAAGTTAGCATTAATAAACATCTGTAAATTTTTAACTCTCCAAGAATTTCAAATGTTTTTTTAAATTTCTATATAGACATGACTGACACATAGAACATGATGGTGGTATTACTAGTGTTTTAAAACTGAAAAACTCAGAATATTTCACAAACACAGATAGAGCAAATAATTCCTTTGTGAGGAATTGTTTTTACCTATGTGAGGTAAAAACATAATAGTCAGGGTGACTACTGCATTTGCTGCTTCATAGGAAATTCTGTGACAGCCCCCAAAAGTCAAAAGAAGAACAGAAAAAAAAATTTCCCATGATACAAAATTTCAGAAATTGTTTCAATAAAAATGAAATAATCTTTTCAGAGTTTAACTGTTTAAAACAAAAAGGAGACAGGTAGAAATATCTGTTAATTTAAAACATTAGAAGTAAAACAAATATTTAATCAAGAATATTACATATCTCAAAGTAGGGCAATACTTTTTTCTTGTTACTTTTGAAACTATGACTTTTAAATTTTTTTTAAAAAGTTTTTTTTTTTCATCACAGAGCCTCAACACTGCATGTTCTGATCATCTGTACTTAGTACACTGACCGATTATTTGCTGGATAGTAAAAACAATGAGATAGGAACAATCGTTACTCCCCCACCTCTGTGTTTCTTCAGGCTGTAACTTTCACCTGCTAATATAGTCAAACTTTGTCAGGAATATATTTACCAGAATAATTCAACCTTGACTTGATTTCCAATAAACATAACTCAAAAAAACCCCCAAACAACACCACACAAAAAAACCCAACAACCAAAAAAACCCAAAACACAAAAAACCCTCAGTGGTCAGAATGTATTATAGTTTATTTGGTTGCTGCACAGAACAATTCCTGACTGAAAACATCAAAACTGATTTTAATAATCTATTAATTGTCCATTTGCACTTTAAACAAAATTACTTTAACTGCTGTGTATGTGTCTGTTTTAGGTGTGCACACATAGGAGGTTGGCTGGTGTTGTCTTTTACTAATCAAAGAGATTCCTTCTCTACTAAACAACTTTTCTTTCTGTTTGTTCATATTGAGAGGTCATAATCCCTAGTGGCTTTAGATATAATCTGTCACTATGGGAATGACTGTAGTGCTACAAAGGGAGGTTTGTGACCTTTCAGTATATAAAAACATTAGGTTTCCATTACCTTCTTAAATAGCACTGAAGAATTTTCATTTCAGTGTTGGGAGTTATCTTTCCTAAGTGGATGTAGGGCTAACTATCCATGTAGGTGATAAGTGTTATCCCTAGTCATTACTGATTGTGCCAATGCTTTGATTTCTAAAAGATAATGAATAACTTAATAAAGAACTGTCAATGGATGAACTGACACCTTTAACCAAGCAGTGAAAGGCTTTGACTGCTTAAAAAGGATTTATCAGTACATGATAGAGGTTGAAGAATTACCATTAAATCCTAGCAAAAATAATATAAAACATAGCAGGGGGAAAACAAGAACAAGTTTTACACATTTTTTAATTAATGCAAATTTTCATGTTGCTTCATTTTCTTTCATTATATGGTTTAGGATTAAAGAAAGAAGCCATCACTTGATTGCCTATTGCAAGACATCTCTGGCCTTGACTGATAATAAAAAGGAGTGAATGGTATGAAGCCTAAGGAACAAGGCTCAATCACTCCCAGCAATTACTGTGTCTTATTGATAACTTGCAGCTCTATCCTACAAATGCCATCTCTGGAACAAAGCCTGTCACAGATCAGACTGAATCCATTAAAAAGCTTTGATTAACGTGTCCCTAGGGTGTGCTGGGGAAACTTTTTTACACCAAATGACAGCCTATTGCTACTGCTCCTGAATTGTCCTCCTGCAATACTCTTGTATTTTAATCTAATGCACAGTTTAAATTAAAAAACAGCAATGACTTTGTGTGACCTAAATACAAGCCGTTTTTATTCATTGTGGGATTTATCAACTGCTTGCAGATTAAGTGTTCAGAGAAGCAACAATTAACCTTACTGCGTGTTAGCTAATATTAATTATATATATCCTGTGCTTTCTTGTGCTAGTGTACATGTGCCCAAAGAAAGGGTCGTATTTAATGTGCTCTGTTTAGTGGACAAGCAGCTTTGTACTTGTCTTCCCTTGAAAACAAATTGTTTGCATTTGACAAGCATAACGTCAACAATGTTGGCTTTCTTTAGCAGGAGCTGACATTGATGTGTAAATGGATTTCAGTCCTTTTGAAACAGACACACAAAAGCTCCATCTTTCTGGGCCTCAAATTTCAAGAGGGCGAGGAATTGCCCTCTACACACCCAATCATTTTCCCATCATCCACTGGGGAAAACAGCCCTTATCTACTGTGAATATTATTTTTCTTTGTTACCCTGCAGTCCCTTGTAAGACATATGCTGAATGGTATGTGTCAGGGCCAGCAGGGAATAATACATTACGAACAAAAAAATGATTCCTTTACACTCCATTAAAATACATATTTAGAAACACCTGCAGGTATAAGAAGCCCTTGCCAGAAGCTTGTTTGACGTGATGTGCTAGAGTCTAGGAAAAAGACATAAAAGAAAAACCTGATTCTGTTCACACTCCGGTCAGTGATAAAATCACAAAAAAACCCCAATAATAAAACAATGTTAAAGCAGAGCTAACTCCACAGAAAAACAAGTGTCAAAATGCTGAGCCATTTGGCACAGCGGTCATTTATTAGTAGCAATTCAAATTTCCCGTGTGCTCTATCTTTAATGAGGGCTAGCGCTCTTAAGCCGTACCTGGGCCCAAGCTCAAGACAACACTTTTCCATACCAGAGGGAAGCAACTGGGCAAGACTGGGAGAGTGGCTGGGATCAGCAGTAGAGAGGCATACTGCAGACCCTGGCATGGCTGGTGTCTGAGGCAGGCGAGGGGAAGGAAGAGTGGTAGCAGCAGCATCATGGTGAGTGCTGTGATTCCTTTCTGCCGCACAAAACTCTCCCTGAGAAAGGGGGAAGTGTGGAGACAGAAATGTGAATTTCTTCAACTGTTTTAAGTACCTTCCACTACCTTCAGAGCTGTGTTATGAAATGAAATGTGGTACAAAGTAGCACTGCTTGCCAGTAAGCCACTGATAATTGTACTGGGATCATGGTAGAGAGGAGCTAGCAAGCTTCTGTACCTTTAAAAAAGCTAAAGAGCAATAATCCTTCATGCAGCAGCATTTAAATCTGGAGACAATGGTGAGGAAATAAACACGCTCCTTGTCAGCAACACTTCAAGCAGTGCTGGGGTAAGTACTATTTGAGGGGAGTAGCACCTTCTTCTAGGTTTGCATTGCTTCTAACAGGAGTTTTCCACATCCCAAATGGGATTAATTTTCCTAGAATTATGACAGGCAGTGCAAGGATTTAGCCACCTGCTTCTAGGTTTCCTTTGAATCTCTCCAGGTTTATGAGTATGCAGTTAGTTCTAAAGGATGTGCATGGAGATGTTGACTTGAAATGTGTTTTACAATGTACAGGAGCTGACACCATAAATCCAACTAAAGGCAGAGCAGAAACCTAGATGTTCAGCTGCTGAGAACAAGTTTGAATAAATATGCACGGCTCCCAGAAAACAGGCACTATTGCTGTCAGATTTGGATTTGTGCTATTCATATAAAATGATAGTGCCATATATTTTAACACCCCTGACAATGTTATTTGTTGACTTTGTAGATTGACCACCTATGTCTGCTTGACAACAATTGACAAAAGCCTTTCTGTACAGGGTAATTGTGGCTACAAATGTGCTTTCAGTGCCTCTATTACCTTCCCTTTAGCAGGTGTAGCACTTTATTGCTTGATACTACTCTCTCTTTTAGAAGTCTGGCTTCAAGCCTCCTTTGTTGGAACCCAGATGCCAGCCTCTATTTAACTATTCATTAAAAAAAAAGAAAGAACATCCCCCCACACAACCATCTGGAGTAGAACTGATAGGGGAGGGAACTCATTTCTGTACCTTTTTTAACTGTCTTAAAGGTGAAAGGATTTGTCAAATCCATTAATGACCTATCTTAGATTTAACAGACACTTCACATTCAGAAAGGCTTGTTCAGAAGCTGCTTCAAACAAAGGCAACAGAAGCAAGGAAGAACATGCACAGGGGGCAAAATGGTTTGGGAAATATAAATCTGCCCAATTATAATTTGAACAAAAACAAGTGAGAAACCATACTCTGCTGAGGTACTATTGGCCAAGCATCTGGGCTTTGCATTCATGCATAATTAAGCTTTAGACAGCTGCAGGCTTCTCCAGTGTGACAGGGCACAGGATATCACAATACAAAGTAAGATGCACATCAGTGCCTAAAAAAAGTTGGTTTTATGTACAGATAAAGCACTAAAAAAAATATAAAAAGAACAAAAAAAATCTCTCAGCAAAAATGAAATACTATACAAGTCAATAAAATGTGAGCTGAACTACCTCCCTGCCCTCACTGTGTAGTATATAATTTTAAGTTTCCACGAGGTACTAAATTAAAGCAAGCAAGAGACATTAAAAAAGTTTCAGGACAATGTTTTTGCAATGAACGTGTTATTTTAAAAATCTACATCTATATACTTGGGTATTGTGACATGCAGATGGTAGCTTCCAAGGAGATTAAATATACAAGAAAGATAAAGTCTCTCGGTGGGATTTTAACAGGTGCTTTAAACTGAACATTGTCTTGCTTATAGAAACTGGTCCCTTTCTCCATTATAAATCACATTTGGCATAAAGACTGAGAAGGCGGCATATTGTAATGCCAGCCACTGGCAGACCTCTGTTAATAGTAACCCCAGCTGTTATGATCTCAGAAAATATTATCATGGGTAGAGAATTTGGCTATCTTTTTACTTTTATTTTCCTTTGAGGCTGCTTCGATTCAGAAAGACTGCAGTGCTGTGTCCTGCTACTTGTGTTAAGCCTCTGAAAAATAGTCTTTCTAAGCTGAGTGTAAATCTTGGTTATTATGGGACAGATAATAGGTTGCCTACTGAAAAAAAATAAGGAATACATTGCATTTTACAGGCTCACTATTTTTGTAAAGATATCATTTGTCTATTTGACATAGGATCAAAGTTGCTTCGTGGAAAATTTTAATATGATTAATCACACATGGATGGGAAATGTTAAGTCACAATAGCCTGAGGACAGGACAAGTGCAAGTCATTTAGCACTCAGTTCACCCTTCTGAATGAAACAATGTAAATGTAAAACAAAGATGTAAAGATCTTCATTTCTATAGAAGGCAACATGAACAGTTTTGTTAGCTGTGCAAGGAAGTCTAAATAAAGACTAGTGAATGAAAACAAAGTGAAACTGAACGCAGAAGGATGTAATAAATGCATAGTCCTTACCTACAAGGCAGCAAACTACTAGTACTGATGCTGAATTTGATACCTACAGAGATCTAGGTTGCTGTCAATGATGATAAATTTGAATGTTGATTTTAATAACCTCAGTAATAGAAAGCTGAAAAAAATTCACACTCTTTGTCTTAGATATATGTTTCTCTCATTTTTTTTTGCAGTGTAGGTTTTAGCAGAGCCATGAAGCTGTGACTTCACTTATTTTTCCCTGGCACACAATTAGTTCATATTTATGACAAAATATTATAATGACGTGTTCTTTGTTTTACTATTCAGCCCTTTTTTTCCTTATCCTTACAGACAATGATGTATAATAAGAGGCAGACAATTAAAGAATATCCAAGACAGCAACAGCAGTGCAGGGTGAATTTAAGGTTAATTGCATTTGTATGTATGATAATTATTTTATCAGTTCTGCTTGTGCTGGTCAGTCACAATTCTTCTTTGTTTAATCTTTGTCCTTTTTGTGCATAATTTTGTGCTCACTTTCCAACTGAGTTTAATTGAAGCAGAGCACTTTGGAATAACATGTATTTTTAGGGTCTTGAATATTTGAGAATCTTGGTTTGATGTGAAGCTAACAGGCCACAATTTCCAAAATAATCTTCTGCAGAGCTGTGAAATTAGAACACTTTTTGCATTAAGAGTTTTAGTACAGCACGCCTAAACTATTTGAACACTTCGACTAATTTCTTGGATGTTAAAATTACATTCACAGTGTAATATTTATATGTGTGTGATGGTTAAAGTGAGAACTGGCAAAGCTATTGCAGGTATGTAGAAGGAATCTTAAAACACAGTAATCAATTGCATTGCTTTCTACCATAATGGAGGTAATACTCAATTTTGATCTCAGTTATACTGATATAAATCTGTAGCAACTTAACTGAAGTAATCTAGAATAACTACTGAAATCAATTAAAGTATTTGAGAGACATATACTTGCACCTGAAATGATAGCTCTACTCAACTTGTTCGAGTTGCCTAGCAGGACCCCCAGTGCCTAATTGGCAATGCTATTGGGCAGCCACCCAGCTTACCCTGCCTGCTAGCATGGGAACCTTCTACCTCAGCTTTTCATTTGTCCCTGTGGCACTCTGTAAGTTTCCTTCTGGCCCATTTTTTCTGCCTGCTCAGGTACCCTTCAGTGACAGGACTGTCCTCCAGTGTATCAGCTGCTCACCCTGTCCCCAGATTGATGTCCTTCAAACTTGCTGAGGGTCCATTTCATCCCACTGTATGGGTTGTTGATAAAGTCATTTAACCCTTTTCATTATGCTTTTAACCCCTAAGTGTACCACTCATAACTGCCAGCTAGTCTGGCTTCAAACTGTTGACCGCTATTTTGTGAGCCCAAAAAATTCTTTTTCTCATCTTCTGTCTCCAGTCACCTTCACATCCTTTGTGTTCACTATTTGCCTGGAAATGGAAGTGAGGCTGACCACTTGATACTTCTAGATCCTCTTTCTTGCCTTTTTCGAAGAAGTATGAAACATTTGTCTTCTTCCATTAACTGAGGAGTTCTTCCAATCTCCATAACATTTCAAAGAGGACAATATCACAATGGCATTGTACAGCTCTTCCAGCATCCTTATACTTGTCCCATTTGGGCTGTGAACCTGTTTAAATTCCTCAAGGAGTCCCTAATGCAACTCTCTTCCACTTCTGCCAGTACCTGTCACCCCAGTTTGCTATCATGTATTGAGACTTGGGAAGACTGGGAGCAAGCATTGTGAGTAAGACTGCAGCAAAGAAGGCATTTTTTAAACACAAAAAGCTTTTTTCAGTATAAAGACGTGTTTCTTCTATAAACCAAGCAAGGGCGTTCTTCTAGATTTATTTATATTGATTATCTAAATTAACTAAAGTGAAAGATTCAGGAAATCATAGAATCATAGGATGATTAAGGTTGGAAGGCACCTTACAGATCATACAGTTCCAAATCCCCTGCCATGAGCAGGGACACCCCCCACTAGACCAGGTTGCACAAAGCCTCATCCAACCTGGCCTTCAACACTTCCAGGGAGGGGGCATCCACAGCTTCTCTGGGCAACCTGTTCCAGTGTCTCACCACCCTCCCAGTAAAGAATTTCTTCCTAACATCTAATCTAAACCTCCCCTCTTCCAGTTTAAAGCCATTTCCTCTTGTTCTGTCATTAAATGCCTTTGTAAAAAGTCCCTCCCCAGCTTTCTTGTAGCTCCTTCAGATACTGGAAGGCCACTATAGATTTCCCCAGAGCCTTCTCTTTTCCAGGCTGAACAGCCCCAACTCTCTCAGCCTGTCCTCACAGGAGAGGTGCTCCAGCCCTCAGATCATCCCCGTGGCCTCCTCTGGATTCATTCTAACAGGTCCATGTCTCCCTTGTGTTGGGGGCTCCAGAACTGGACACAGGACTCCAGGTGGGGCCTTACAAGAGTAGAGTACAGGGGAAGAATCACCTCCCTCGACCTGCTGGCCACGCTTCTCTTGATGTAGCCCAGGATACAGTTGGCCTTCTGGGCTGCAAACGCACATTGCTGGTTGAGCTTCTTGTCCACCACCACCACTCCCAAGTCCTTCTCTTCAGAGCTGGTCTCAAGCCGCTCATCACCCAGCCTGTATTTGTGCTTAGGATTGTCCCAATCCAAGTGCAGGACCTTGCATTTGGCCTTGTTGAACTTCATGAGGTTAGCACAGCCCCACCTCTCAAGCCTGTCAAGGTCCCTCTGGATGGCATCCCATCCCCCCAGCATGTCAACCACACCACTCAGCTTGGCATTGTCAGCAAACTCAATCCCACTGTCCATGTTTCTGACATAGAAGTTGAACAGCACCTGCCCCAAAACTGACTCCTGAGCGACAGCACTTGTCACCAGTCTCCACTCAGACACTGAGCTGTTGACCACAACTCTTTGAGTACGACCATCCAGTCATTTCCTTATCCACTGAGTGGTCCATCCATCAAACCCACATGTTTCCAACTTGGAGACAAGGATGTCATGCAGGATGGTGTCAAACGCTTTGCACAAGTCCAGGTAAATGACATCAGTTGCTTTAGCCTTACCCACCAGCATTGTAACCCTGTCATAAAAGGCCACCAGATTGTTCAGGCATGATTGGCCCTTGGTTAAGCTTTAAGTCCATTATAGTTCATTAAACAAGCATATTTAAATGAAGATATTAGCAAACATCTTTTCTGTGGGAATTGGGTCCTGTTATGGCAAGATACTTAAGGGAGAAGCACAACTTTATAGGACTACTCATGTATTAGCTCTACTCATGTGTTAAAATATGCACATGCGGCTGAGCCGAAGAGACCCACACAGCTGAATTTGTTTCAAATCTATGGTAATTAACAAGAAGATAAATTACACAGACCAGTTGTTCTCATCTAAACTGCAAGTGTGGTGCTCCTTTGATCATTATTTATTTCATTATTTGCACAGACAGTAAAGCACAAATGTGCTCAGCACTACACTTGAGCACCCACCATGCCACTACACTTCTTCCAGACATTTCTTTCTCTCTCTATTGGACAGAGCTAACCAGATGTTATGCCTGAGAAACCTACCAACCTAGGGCAGTGTGCCAGACAGAAGTGGCCACAATTGTCTTGCTCATGTATACTATGCAAGAACTACAGGAAACTAGACCCTTAACAGGATTACCTCCAGATGCACAGCTCAGTCAAGAACTATTCAGCTCTGGTTATGATTAAATCCTTTAGGGAATAAGTTTATGAAACAGTAATCCACATACTTCTACTGATGGTCTCTGTTGCCTCAGTATTTTCAATCATGCAGCATTTATCTTGTTAAAACAAATAATAATTAACCCCCCCCACTCCTCTTTTGCTTCTATATTTATTTTCTGTTTTGTTATTGTCTCACAAATATTTAAAATCAAGGGTGTAAGTTAGAGATTCCTCAATCTGAACATGGCAGACCTTTATATTTTTTCCCTTAAAGGAAGTCTTTTCAGTCATGCTATGTGACCAAGAAACGGTACCGTTGGGTGTCAAATAACATATTTGAAGATGATGGAGAGATAACAACAATCTCTTACTTAAGACAGATAGATAAAACTTGTTTTCTGTAGTCAGGTAGCTGAAAAACAACAATATTAGTGAATAAAAACAGAATCGCACAGTTCAAGGGGTTTCCCTGGATACTAGTGAAGCAAATAACTAAGGACAGCCTCATGTGGTGGAGCTGCATCTGTCTACTGGTCTTGGAGACAAGAGGAAAGATGAGGAAATTTTAAGCAGTGACAGAGACATGCCACTGAAAGTGAAAGTCCAGGAGATACCTTTTGGACAGGATGTTGTATGAATGAGACTGCATCCTGTTATTAGATTCCTTACAGGCTAAAGAAAGCAAGTCCAGACACTGTCCACAAATAGAAAAGATTATAACAGAGATATCTAACTCCTTTGTCAAGTTCTCCTCTTATAGAAACAGCATTCCAAGTGCAGACTTTGCAAAATGGTACAAAGATAATAAATGAAAAACCCCTCTGGTGACTCTTTTCCTGTTTTCTTTCACTTGTGGAGTAGAACAGAGCTTTCTTTTGCTGGCTGTGAACACATTTAAACATTGCAGCACAGATTAACCTTTATGGATTTGTGTATGCATGAGAGAAAGACTGTTTTTACATATGTATTATGTGGGGAATAATTAATAACAAATATTACTTGATATAATGATTTACTATTATTTATGCTTCTATTTTTCAGGAAGTTCTTAAACTGCAAATTGTTGGAGGATGGGAAAGTAATCCAGGAATGCATTGTATGCTCTTTCTGTACTCTTTACACATTTCCTGTTGAAGGCACTATACTGGTGGAGACAACTACCACAGGGCAGTTCACACACATTGTCTTATGTGCATGCTCCTCTGGAAAGACACAACTGTTGTTTTTTCTTGTTTTCCTTAGATGATTTAGAACCAACATATTTAACCATTTTGGGGGTGAAAACAAGCAACCCTGCTTGTGACCACCCAAGCACACTAACTAAATTCAAGGGTTTTGTAACAGTTATATACAGGGTTTGTGTTGTATGCTTTCTTAGGCATAGCTAATATACCTTCCTACAGTAGCGATCTCCACCCTAATCACTTTTTTTTTTTTAAATGTGAATTATTCCTTTTGTACTTCCTGGAAAGGTTCAGTGTGGAGACTGTTACCAGAGAGGGCTGCTAAGTATTTCATTTATAGAAGCTTCTGAGTTACTCTGTGGCTCAAACACAAAATCTCTGTGGGATTGTGAAGGAATACTTCAAAGGCTATTTTCTGCAGATCCAGAATGAGCAGATTGCTCTCTTAATCAGATATGGACCTTTTGACAGCCTCCATAGGCGTTTCTAGCTCTTATAAAAGGGGCAAAAAAGGGACACTCGGGAGCACCTTCTATTTGGATTTATTTTTCCGAAACACAGAGCACATATGCTCAGTAGAAAACATTAATGTGATTGTAAAATGTTAACTGGCATAACATTGACTACAAATTACTGCTTAATGTTGTGCACATCAGATCACATTCAGCATCATGTCAAATGACTATCTGAACTCATGGCTAGTGCTTATTTGGTTTATATATGTGAAACTTTATTCATGTTTTTTTCCCCTGCACTGTAAGTTTTATAAAAGTATCTAGTCTATTAAGTGGAGATGAGAGTTACTGTGTGATCCTTGTCTTGTGCACTTCCACTTTTTATGTCATAGACTTCTTCAATAAAGTACCTGAAGATCATAAGGAATTTAAAATTTTCATAGTAAAGACAATACTCTGTTTTGTACCAAAACAAATTATTCTTTTAAGGCATTTAACATTTGTAAACAAAAATAAAGCAGCCTAGGTGGAAAACTACATTAATCCTAGAAGTAGTTCAGATTAGGTTTTACACAGTGTATCTTTTTTTTTTTTTACTGTCATGCTGCAGAAAATGAATGAAAATAATTAAAACTACTATTAATTTAAAAGAAAAAAAAAAAAGGAATAGGAACCAGCTTGATCTAATTCAACATCTCAGTAAGTTGAACTGTTACAACCACTGAGTTCATTAGGAGAGATTAAAGACTGAACACAAAGACAAGGGTAGAGATGTGATTTTTATATATTTGATCACATCACAGATTTTAACAAGTTCATGACTTTGTCATAGAACCCTGTGTTTTCCACCCTATTGCTTTCTTTCCAGAAGATAATATAAACCTTTTTGGAACCATTCCCATTTCCTGGGTTATAACATCATTTTGTATGAGTTAATTTGGTATGTTGTGCTGAAATATGGTAATTCTGGAATGGTACATGAAGATATGTTAGAGATGACATGATTCCTTCTTCCTATGGAAGTCCAGCTTTAAAAAATACTTTCCTACCTTCTGCTGAGCTTTATTTCTCGTATCAGGAATTGAAATCTTAGAGTTTGGCCAACACTATTCATCATGTGTTATAGATAAAAATAAATCTATATGCATTTCTTCTTGTAATACTCATTTCCACTAAAAAACCCCTTCAAAACTGGTAATGAACAGGTCATGTTCTAAGAGGGGTTTTTCAGAAAATAGGTTGTGATTGTAAAGACACTGACTTACTTAAACTCTAAAGATGAAAGAACTAAATGACTGTGCAAGATTTTGTTCAATTCCACGTTATAGGATGTCCATCACTGTTACAAAACTGCACAAGAATATAGCTTGTCACAAACTAGTGTTCCTAATCAATACAATCTTGAGGTAACACTAAAAAGAAAAGACCAAATTATTACTGACACAGAAGCAGAGCTCCTGTTGATATTAAAGGGACTTTTGCATGCATATTTGAACGTCACTTTTTGTCAACAGAGTCACAGCCCTGTAAACCCTACTGGTGATGTTTAAGAAGGCACCCACCAAATCCTTTAGTCATTAATGCAATTACACTTGTAAGACTGATTGGCACTTCAGTTAACAACAATGGTGAAAGGGCCTTTGCCATCAAATGAACTGAAAATCAGTGTCTTGCAAGGATTAAGTTCTATATCCCCCCTTTTACCCCATGCCAATATTAAATCTCGGGGTTTTTTTCTGAAACTAAAGTATGACATGTAGTTACGGGCTGAGTGAGATCAAATAGATCCTGTGGCTGTGTTTAGGATTCCTGGTCTCAGAATGATGAAGTGAAACCAGAATATTGGTTCTTATGTTTTAAAAAGTATAATTTTAAGGTTCCTCTCTACAAAAAAAGTGTCAACAAGAAAATAGAGTGAGCACCAGTTGCCTATGGCACACACATCTGATTGCCTATACATTTCATTTAGTGTTCATGAGGATGCTCTAAAATATGTATGCTGCTGTTGCACAGCTCCTGAAGCCTAGTTCTCAGAAGGTTAACAGATTTTTCTAATGCAACAGTGACATTAATAAAGATTCTGTTTCAAAGCCTAACTTCTTTCAGTCACAATTCCTGTAGTTACTCCCTGCTGGCCTCAGACTTCTTTTATGTTTCCAAGCACACTGTACAGCATCCCTTTCATTAACCTTGTCCATATAGCTAATGCTGCCAACAATTTTATAGCTAGGTGGCAAGTGTAGTGCTTAACTGAGCTTTGTATTAAAAGTTACTTTTGCCAAGAGTAAGAAAAAGGTTGGTTATATTCCACCAATTCTCCTAACTCCCTCAAACAATTAATCCTGAAGGCTTCCTGACTTATTTACATCAGATGCATTTCCCATCACAGACATCATATTGTTTCTCCTCTTGTGTTATCAGAGACACCAGTGTGCTCTCCTATACCAGAACACCATACCTCCAGCAGATATGTCAGGAAGCTGGTGAGGGCAGGGTCTGTGTTTCTCTGCTCACCCCTGCAGATTTACTAGGATGAGCAATAAATTGCAGTTCACTGTCAAAGACCATATAAATCTAGCTGTGACACAATGCTTTTGGAAGCAGATAACCTTTCATGCTCTTCGTTTTGAAAAGAAAGACAAGAAGAATACAGATGTCAATAGTGATAAAGCCAGAAATAGGCAGTATGAAAACCACAGCCTTCTACAAATGTAGAGACTGTGAACAATTTATGTGATTTGGCATCATAAAACGGTGGGATTGGTAGAAAAGTTTGTTTATACAATTTTACTTCTTAAGAGGGCCTTTGCTATTGACATTAGAGAGAACTCAATGCCTTGTTACCTTCCACATCCACCCGGGACATTGTAGAAAGTCTGTGTGGCTGAACTGTCCCAGTAATCTTAGAAACAAGCTCTGAATATGAGTTTTAAATGAGGTGTGGGGGAAGTAATCTCATTTGAAACTTTGTAGTTGTCTACATCTGAAGTAGCTAGTCATATTCCATATGTAATCAGTCGAGGGACAGAGGCATTTCCAAGGCTTCCTTACTCTCACCTGAGTGGAGATATTTCAAATACTTGAAATGAATATCTACAAGGGTCTGTTTCTCTCCAGTGCTTGTAAGAGGGGTCTAGACAACAGATTTGGATATGGCTGCAATGTAGAAGTTTAAATTTAGAGAAGATGAGTACCACTCCCTGGGACAGTTACTAAAAGGTACCAGGCAAGACAAATCAGAGCATCTGAGGTGTCCACATGGGCATCATCCTGCAGTCAAGGAAGAATTTGTTTGATTAACATAGAAGATGGGAGGCAACCTGGGTTAAGCACTACATGCAAGAGGAGAGACCCATACCTGAGAGGCCTTCTTCAAATATTATTTTTCTTCACCCCAAAACTTATACATTGTTTTTATACTATGACTACCAAGGATCAAGATCCTACCTACTAAGACCCCAACAAATTTTCAGAAAATTATGTATTGTACTCTTCCCTCTTACGACTTTTTTTTATAAATATAAGCACTAATCTGCCCATGGAACTGTGGTCATAGACCTTCACATTTATTAAAGAGCTCTTTGTTTATAAAACAAGAAAAGGGTTATTTACCTTTTGCATATTGCTACAACAGATGTGAAAAAATATTAACATCAATGGGCCAAATTAATTGCTACTGTGATGCACTGAAGTTCATATTACCACCAGGATTAATGTAACTCAATGTAATTACAACTGAGAGAATTTGCTGCTGGGATTTATCTTCAGTTTGCATAGAGGCACAGTAACAGTTCTCTTTGTTACTGGAAAGCAATTGCTATTTTAAAAAAGAAAACAAGCTTACATGGAAAATCAGAAGTCGTCTTTCCTTGCCAAAGAAAATAATAAAGCCTGAGACTTCACTGAATATCAGTGAAATGATTTGTAAGTTGCCCCATGCCAAAAATGAACACTGCAGTTAAAAAAACCAGGACTGAACAGCAGAGCAGAATACTAAATAATAATACTTAAAAAATCAATACTAATATTGAAAAAGCAGCTGATTGCAGTAAAGGTAATAAGAGACTGGAACTTCCATATTAGGAAGATGTATTCAATTTATATAGAAGAAAAAACAAATGAGTTGAAATAACAAGCATTTTATTTTGTTACTGGGTTTTGTTATCATTTTCAAAATCTAAGTTGCTATAGAATCAAGATTTTATTGAAAGTTAATTAAACAACACCGTCTTCCTAAGTAAATATTTTAACTCCTAGCAGAAGATTTAATGAAGGCTAGTGGGATTAACTTAAGAAAATATCCACGATTGGAGTGATTATTACAATTAGACCCATTCATGTCAGAGTTCTATGTTTCTATTAGATACTTTTACCAAAGCTATTGGGATTAATGCAAAAGAAATGCCCAAATTTGAGGTCATTATTGCAATTAGACTTGTACATGTTGACATTTCCTGGCTTTATTAGAGAATGATTATTGTTTTTATGTTGGAGCAAGGAGTTTATTGTCTGCTCTAGGCCACATGTCATCAAATCAGAATCTAACTGTAATACAATAGCATTCCCCTAGTTGTTGCAATCAGTTATGCTAAAGCATCTTTTATCATCCTAAAACATGGAAAGGTTTGTTTCCAGTTGTACCAAGCTACAGCTTCCCATCTTGCCAAAAATATGTTAACAAGCATTGTCAGTCAGGCATGTCCAGTGTAAATGAAGCACTGTAATACAAAATCCAGAGCAAACATATGCAGTTACATTTGGATTAATTAGTCCAGCCTTCTATAGAGAGAGAGATAAAGGAAGAGGTGAGGGGGGGAAAATACATTGTTATCCTACAGATTGTGTGGGCTTCATTACTAGATTACATATACCCAGACACGGGAAGGGAAAGAGGTCAATTGAATATCCTGGAGTAGCTCAAACTATTTCACAGTATAATAATCTCTAGCATACTACAGGAAAAAAAAAAAAAAAAGAAAAAAAAAAAAAGAGTATTGGTATAAAATGAATAAATAAGCCTAGACAGACTTCCAAGCTTCTTTTGTGTCTCCTAATGTGAAGAATGTGATTATGTCTGAGGTAAAGAGCTCCAAAAGAACCATTTCTGTTCATGAGGCTTCTCAAGAGCCAACAGATTGTGAATAACTCCATTCCTCCTTGCCACCCTTCCGGTCTTAATTTTATATAAAAGACAGAGCCAGAAAAAACCCACATTTTTATATCTGTAGCTTCTTCCCTAGTTGCTGGAGAGAGTACTGGGGAATGAATATCAGCCAATCCTTCAGGCTGTATTTGTATATTATTTCTAAGACTTTTGAGTACTTACACAGAACTAAGGAATTTTATCCTGATTTTGCAGCTTTTCTTCCTTCCTCCATTCATGCACTCCTTGGCATCAGGTAGAAGTGGTAGTAGTAAGAGTAACATGAAGACTGAGAAAACCTTAGCCAAGGTCAAAACATAACCTAGCAGACCATCTGGTAACCATATAAGTCAAAGCTTTGAGTTTAAACTCCCTGTAACACTGGTAACATTTATACAAAAGAAAAAGAACAAAGTTTTATTTCAATAATTGCTTATTCCAGGCTTTTATAACTATTCTGAATTTCAAAAATAATATAAATTTTATACAATTTTATTATATTTTTATTATAGATGTAACAGTATCTTTTTTTTTTTACCAACACACAAGAATAACATACCAGCTCTATAATTTAAATTTAATTTAAAGGCATTATTGAAAACAGATTATTACTTGTAAAGCTGTACATAAGGAGACTGAAATTGTAGAAGATAGAGGGCATACTCTGGAATAATTTTAAAATTATGGAACTAAAACTGTAGGAGTGAAACTCTGCCCCTACTGTACTCAAAAAGGACCTTTTTTTTCCTTATATGTGCATTTTGCTATGTAATTGGACAAGTGAGTCCATTCCAAATGTCCAGATTAAATGTTTCCTATAAGAATGGACACATGAAGGGACCACTTCTGTGTGCTCTTTATATTTTATTCTTTAATATTCATACGATGAAATTCAGTGTGGATTAACTGTAATTCTATCTGTAATCATTCTTTGTCTAAAATATAAAAAGAAATATATTTCACTGGGGTAGTTTCTGAAGATTAGGGGGCATGAATCTGAGCACTCTGGAAAGTGCCTCATGAAATACAGAGCTTGGATTATCGTGTGGTTAGGTTTAAATGTGAGTCACACAAAAATAAAATGGAATAAGCATTTATACTCCTGTTACCATCAGGACTTGTTGACACTGCCAGGCCAGTGTCACACTGCTACAGTACAGCCTGATTTCTAAAGCTCTTTTGTGATGATAATTAATTACTTGCTATTACTTTTTATTTTGGGTCAGGTGATGCAATCAGTGAGTGACGACATGCCAGATTACCTCATCTCCTGAATTCTTAGGATGGAACATAACTTGGCATTGCTCCATGTTATGAAAGCCAAACAGTGCAGAGTATGTTGTATAGTAAGAGGAATGAAAATAGCTTTCTGAAAAACAGAATCAGCTACTGTCTACTTGATTTTTAAAGAAAGCAGTCTCCCCCTCATGCTCGACAAAACTTTTTCATTCAGCTTTGCTATTAGAAAAATTGCATTGGCCTTGCAATGTAATGGAAAGTGTGAAAAATTAAAGTTTATTTTCCCAACTGGCTTTATTAACCCTTCTCCTCCACAAAGTGTAATGAAATAATTTTAAAAATATAAAAATGCAAATCCCCTGTGTTCAGAACTCACAGAGGAAACTCCCCTAAGAATCACAAGACTTGCTCTAAAAAATCACAAAAAAAAAAAAAATTTATTTTTATTATTTCTGCTTTCCAATTTTTCAAATTTTTGAGCATTGCCATAGCCTTTAATGTAAATATTGTAAGGGTAATTATTCCTATTTCCAACTGCAATACTAATTGCACAAGCTAAATTATGATTTGGCTCTTTGACTGCACATTATCTCCCCCAACCACTGGTGGAAGACAGTCAGATTTCCGGCTGTTCTACCCATCAGAACAACTCCTTTATCAGGTCTACTCCATTCAGGGTTTTGTGCAAAGATACGTAGTCTCTCCTACTTCTCATATTACTTTTAATCTCTTCTCCCCTGCTTTCTTCAAACTTCTGGATTCTTCTTTTCCACACCTTGTACTCCCTCACACTGTCTCAAGAGTGTCACAGCCCCCATGTTCCCAAGCCTGAGTCTTGTTCATGAAGCTACATTTCTTCAGTCTCCTTGTTGTCCACACAGTCTACCTCTCAGGCACTCCTTCTTGCACAGTCTGTTCTCCCTATTGGTGGTGGTTCCCAGTGCCTTACTTATCCCTCTATCCAACTGCCTTCCTTCATGTCCTGAGCTTAGACATTCACAGTACAGCTTGATTCTCACTTCTGTTTTATACCCTATTGGGTTTTCATACTTCCCATACTGGGATGCTTTATATGTTTCCTAACACAATTTTGCTTCCTTATTTGCCTTCACTCTCTTTACTTTGCTCTCTTTTGTTGCTCTTTGTTTTCACTATTTTCTCTGTCACACACTTCCTCCTGAATGTCATAAGCATGTCTTCCTTCCTTCACACTGTCTTCCTTCACATGAAGGTCCTTTCTTGAAATAAGCATGTCCTTGGGAAGCAGCGGGCAGAGGTCTTAGATGCCACGTTGGCTGAACTAGCACTGATGATTTACATGATTTTATTAAGAGAAGTATGATATCTGTTGATATACCTTAAACTTACAGGAAATAATAGACTATGTGACAACCCTCCTTACCTACTTCTTTTTTTTTTTTAATGCTCTCAGGGTTTCAGCCAAATGAGGGGGTGTGCCATGGAGAATTGAGATTCAGAAGCTAAATGAAAATTAGGCAACATCAATATTTATGCTCACATTCTTTTGTGACTCTTTTGAGTGTTTTCAGGATGAGTCATGACCTGTGAAGGTTCATGTTGGTAACAACACAATGCCCATAGCAGCTTACAGGTAGCCTGAAACTTCTTGGAACCAGCACACTGCTATAAAGGGATCCACAGCTGTAGCCTTTCCCCAGCTTGCTGGAGCTCTCTAATCACTCTGTGAGGTCAATTTGACTGTTACTCAAAAGATATGAATCTGTTTATTTCTGTCTCTCTTCCCTCCTTTCCTTCCTCCTACATAGCTTAAGATATTCCTTATGGAATGGAGGAAAAATCTTTTGGGTCTGCTCTTTGCTGCTTTTCACACAAGTAGTCACATGCAAGCTGTATGGACTTCCTTGTTTTCCCTTTCACCTTCCCAGTCAATATTTCTGTGCTCTAGTTTTGAAATTCCTGAAGTGTGAAAGTGGAACAGTGCATTTGAAAAAGGACCTGTTTGTACAAGATTATTTTGTTCTTCAGATGTGAGTTTTCCTGCAGAAGTAATCTTTAGTGGCTTGACTTTACAGAAAAATTGTATCATCTTCTCCTTTATAATACAATAAAAAATAATTCATACATTTTTGACAGCATAGACCTCTACATGCACATTTACATACCCATAAGTTGTCAGAAGGGATTGTTGTTTCATCTTAAACTCCTTCTGAATTGTATAAAGTTAACTGAAAATATCTTTGCTATCAAAATAAAATTGTTTATAATGTGGACAGAAGGTCCAGTTATAAGCTGGAAGTATTATAAGCTTAGTATTAGCAAATATCTTCATGGAGTTAACAGTGGGCACATCACTTAGTTTGGAGTTTGCAATGTGCTAGGAAGAGGTGAAGGAAAAATTAACTTTGAGCACCACATTGTAGAAATTCAGTCTTCATACCAAGTTCAACTATTCCTGCCTGCAAGTTGTTAGCTATATGCTAGTCACCTAGTAAGTAACAGCATAATTTAGGAGGTTCCAAAATAGGTTAGAATACAGCTGAGATACCAGTTGTGGATTTTGGACAAGCATACCTGGTTAAAACAGTCTTAGATGATCAGTTATTTACTACTTCTGCCAAGGTTGTCACCATCACAGCCACCACATACGCACACCTCTTATCATCAATGAAAAATCAGGTGGCAAACTGCAAACCTGTAGTGACTATGAGCTTAAACTAACACTACAAAACGTGCACAGACTTCCTGAGCTGTCACTGTGTTTTCTGGTCTTCTGGGCCTGCTGGAGGAGTAGTAGTGTGAAACAAGAGAGTTGCAATACACTCTCACAGTTTCTTAAGCTGCTCCACTTAGATCTGTCAGTTCTGGTCAGGTTTTATAAGAAGTAATATATGGGACAAAAACATAGATAAGAACAAAATAAATGCATTTCTATTGGATTCATTTCTTAATGCATAGAAGCACTTCTACTGAAAAGTTTTATATATTGTTTTCAATGCTTGGGGCAAATGGAAGTGAGTTACTTTGCTGTCATGCTGTGAAAGAGTGTGTTCCAGTGGCTAGATCACGTCTAGCTCTTAGCAATTCAACTACTGCCATGTATGGTTATAATTAATCATGGGTATGAAACTGGGGGTGGTTTTTAAACTCAAGCAGTTAATATTCCTGTCTTCATTATGCCAATTTGTCTTGACAAAGCAGTTAATACATCACTGCAAATGCAGAAAAAAATCAAAGAGAAGCAACTCTTGCCGACAAACTGACATCTGTCAAATGTAATTTCTAGCACTAAAGATCCTCATCCTTTGGGAATATTTTTAGTCTTATTATTTTTATGTCAGAACTTCTCTATTATTTTTCCTTCCTTCCTTACCAGTTCACAGATGGCATTTTGTTAATATTGGTTTCATCTAGAAATACAACATTTTATAATGCAGCAATGCATTTTAATTAATTTGTTAAACTGATACTTTTTAGTGTTGCATTACTATCTTGTTTTTCCCTTTCCTTCCATGCCTTGCTAGGTATTATGTCAGCAGAATGAGCTACTTACATATTTTCAAGGTTATTAGTGAACCCTTACATCTGCTGGACTAGCCTGTTGCTATTGTTTCAAGTGCAAGCAAAATGACCATAACCTCCTGTAGGTTTACCTGTCATCACTGTAACTAGACAGGGGCTTTGACAAAATTTCTTACTATGGACACTTTCAGGCTTTTAGTTTGAACTTCAGTGTTAAGTACAAATGACAGTCTTTAGGGTGGTATTATGTGCAGCTTGGCTATAGATCATGAGCTTCACCACTGAATTTATTCACCTAAAGGGAAAACAACAACAACAACAACAACAAAAAACCCCCCAAAATTTACATTTATTTTATTTTAAATTTTCATGCCTGATGAAACATTGCAACAGATGGATGGATCTCCTGTAATAATCTTTGATTACTCTCTTTGTTCATGCTGTATGTGTCAAAAGTAAACAAAAGTCTTTCTCTGTCATGACTCCTCTCGGTAGATGAGGACAGAAAGTTGAATAAGTGCAAAATATGAACATTATGGCAGGCTTCTCCTTGATGTTTGATTTTATCACCCCGTATTTTATTTGCTGAAACCCACATATTACACTGAATTTAGTATTTAGATAAAGGTACATTAAAAATGTCCAGCACATAGAGAAAAACAGATACCTCAAGCTGGCCAAACCTCAAGTAAACACAACACAAGTTAGGATATTTTTCTGCACATTTCACTGAATTAACCCAAATGCCTCATATCTAGGCAAATCTTAACAACAAAAAATCCACAGAATGTCAAGAAGGAACTACAATCACATCCACCATCTATTTGTAACACATTTCAAGACATGGATATATTGCAAATTTTCTTCCTTTTGTCTATTTTTAACCTTCAGTCTGTTGAACAAATAAAAACAACTAACAATATCAAAGCCCTTTCATTTTAATAGAAATACATTTGATAGCTTTCATAATTCACTCACAGGTTTTAAATTGTTAAAAAGGTATTTGAATAGGATTAGGATAACAGTGCTGAACAATGCAAGTCCTGTATCCGGTCATTGTTAAGACCTCACATTTAACAAAATGGCCTCTAGTGCAGTGATGCAGATACTCAGCTACTGGAGTGTGTCTGAAAGCCATCATGCTCATATTTAATTACAGGCATGCAGTTGCAGTAAGAAGATTGGAGGCTGGACTGAGGCAAGGGAAAAATAACTTCCATTATGTTTAATCATGCACTGTGTACTCAGATTCTACCTGGCTAAATTATCTTTCAAAATTGAAAGTTTTGGCTTAGTTCCACTTAAGTAGGAAAATCATAAGCTTTAATAGACAACACCAAGGCATGTTGAGACCTTAATGTCCAGTGGCCAAAGCCCTCTTGAATTGTGTAAAGGAAGCAGTAAACTTTCTTTGCAAGCACCACCAGTGAATGGAAGAACAGAATTTGTTTTTGCAGCAGTTTCATTAAAAGCAAGAAAAAACAAACAAACAAACAAATTTCACATCCTTGATTATTGGATATTTCTTTAATCTGCAATTTTGATATTTAAAACATATTTATTGGAATTCCCACAGCAGACGATCAGGCTGTCACTGTGCAGAATAACCCTTATAATAATTTAGCTGTGATAGTACTAAGTCATGTTGACAAATAACATGTTTACAGTCTAAATTGCATCATTGAAATTGTGATAGAAAAACATTAGAACCAGAAGAAATTATTACCAGTATGGAAAACTGACTACTAGTAATTCTCCTTTCTGGCTAGCTACCTTTTGGGAAAAAATTCTTATTGTCCTTTGGCACTGTGAGAAAGACATACCTATTCTGGTGCAGATATTTAAAGATATAAAAATAATAATAAAAAATTGCCTTGCTGAGTTT
Source organism: Caprimulgus europaeus (assembly GCA_907165065.1). The sequence goes on from OU015527.1 coordinate 17,837,808, forward strand.
TTAATGATATTTTAGGGCTGATTTTTTTTTTTTTTAAAGGGCTTGAGAGTCCCAATATTTTTGGTGTAAGAAACAAGAATTATAATTATTATGATCATTAGTAAAATCAATCACTTCTGGGTGTTTGAAGAATCATTAAAGAAAAGTAATATATTTATTTCTTTCTTCCTTCCTCCCTCCCTCCCTTCCACTCCTTCTGATAATATTTAGTTCCTTTCACATCTGAACAGGAAATACCTTCTCAAATTAATGTGAGCAACTGCCTTTTTCGCAAATGATTTTTAAAGGAGTTTCAAAATAAATACTGTAGTAATGTACTCATGGCTTTAAGCTTGGCAAGAATAAGAAGTATAAAAATAAAGTACATAGAAGACACGCTCACGCTATTCTGTTCTTAGATTAAAGCTCTGAAGAGCACAGCAAGCCCATTACAGGCACTAAATGGCACTTCACACCACCAGGCTTTCTCTCCATGCTAGCACACTGTAATTAAATGAAAGAGACATCAACATGAAATCAGACATGAGACGCTGTCCAGTTGGAAAGGTTACTTCAGTAAATGAACAATTAGTGCACCATGCTGCAAAGACTGCTTCAGGTTCAGAAAGGACTCGAACAAAATACAATAGCTGAATAAAATACCTTCGTAATCTGTTTGTCGTAAGTCTCGCTGTCATTGCCGCACAATGATTTGGCAGGGTATATGCTTCAAGGGTGGCGTGAAGCCTGTTCCACTCAAGATCACCAGGCTTATTCTACATTTTTTCCTACAGTAGCCAAGAAGAACGTTTTTGTAGATGTACACTGAACCAAACTCTCAGACAAAATATGTTGGCAAAACCACTTTTCAGGTGGCAAAGTTCTATTTACTACAAGTACTTTACAGAAATGTCACAAAAACCACTTCTGTAACCTACCTTGTCCATGAAATTAGACTAACACTTTAATTTAAAAAAATAAAAGTCACAAATAAAAATGTCTTCACTGAAAAATGTGATTTGTAACTTTTTTAGGAAAGCTAGATTTACATTTGTTATTTTTTCACAAACCTAAAATAGCATGACTGATTCATGCACCAATATTCCAATACAGTATCACCTAATATTTGTTGTTGTTGTTTTAAACTATACACAGGTCTAGCTATTTTAGAATACAATATTTTAGAGCACTTCTTATAGTATTTTAGTATAGAGCAGAGTATCCTGAATCTGCTGGGTACAAACCAGCATAGCCAACAATTCTTTCTTCTTGTTAGCTTGTTAAAAAAATGCAGATAAAGGTATTAATACTAAAGCATGTCCTCAGTTTTAGTTCTTTTCAGAGACTCTTTATAAACCAATGTATATACGCCCATTCATATTCACTGAAGAGCTGTAAAGTTGCTATTAAGTGATGAAGGCTAGTCTACCTGCAGCAGAGCCTGCCGAGAACCATGATCTCTCAGCACTTCTGCCTGGTACAGCTCAGTTAAAATTACTACACAAAGCTACAAGCTTACAAGAGAAGGTGGCCAAAAAGATAGACACTTGCAGGAGTTATGTCCTACTCTAAAACTGAAATAACCTTGTATATCAGAAGGAGAGATAGGAACCAGCATGACTGGCAGCTCCATCAAAGCAATGCATTTACCAACTTAATGAGGTACTTATTACCTGATCTACCATTCATTTCAAAACAAGGTTGCTAAGAATTGTTTTCTGGGCCAGAAGTTGGTCTTACTTTGTTCAAACATTTTGTTTTCAAACATTGGTTTGGCAGCATCATATCAGCATCACTCTATCAACAGAAGTTATGTTTAAGAGCTCATAATTACCATTTAATGTTTAGTATTTATATAGTGCTTTACAAATCTCAAAACAATCTGTGAGAGAAATTATACAAAGCAACAATAGTCAAGAGGAGGGGGGAAATAACTAATGTAACGAAGAGTGACTTAAAGTCAGAAGAAATGTGAAGAAAAGGTGGACCAGCCACTTAGTAGATTTATAATGGCAGGAAATCCACATACTGGAATTGGTAGTCATTTGTAGCAAGCCATTAATCTATAATGAATGTATTTTCCTCAGTGTGAAAGATGTTCAGAAAATCAAATATCTTTCCCTGTGATAAGCAAACAGAGACATCTGGATTTTGGAGGGGGTAGGCAATGCAGGCAGAACCCTTACTTCCACACACCCAAAGGGATAGCTGGCAGTGAAACAGATTGTCAGCTTTACAAAGAAAAGGCTTAATTGTTCAAATCCCACCACTAGCTTCAACTTCCCCCTCCTTCTTCTCCTTCTCATCTCCTCTCACTCCATCCTCCCAAAAGCCTTGGCACACTTTAAAGAATGGAAGGGAAAACCTTTCAAGTAAGGAGATGCAAAAGGTTTAAAGGAATAAGGCAACAAGATAGTTTTAAGTGTGTGGGTTCACAGATGGCTTAAGCTGGTCTAAGACAGAACTTCAGTCTAAAGGAAAAACTCCACCCTTCCATCTGCTCTCATCATCCAGTTCTCACCATTTTACTCTAGCTTAGCTCCCATAACATGTGGCTCCAAAGTCAGTCAAATTAACTTGCTACCAAAAAAGAAAAAAAAAAAAGTTTTCAGTCAGGACAGTGAACAATGGGGAACATTTTTGTTACAACCCAGTGTGAACACTCAGGAGACTGTAGGACAGCAGTCTAACTAGAGAGACCTCTTTACCAGCAAGGTACATAAAGCATAGATTGGTGAGAATCCCATGAAAAGGATTTGTAATGTTTTGTGGAAATGTATTTTTGCCTTTTGGTTGTTTGGTTGTTTTGTTTTGTTTTGTTTTTTTCCACAAGGAAAAAATATTACCCCATCTTATTTATCGAAACATTTCTGAAAGTAGTTATGTAAAGATAGGTATGCTGAGGAAAACACACAAGAGAATTTTTCTAGAAGTGCCTACGTGGTGTTTGTCCCTCTTCACTGATTACCACACTTACAGAGTGGAGTACACACATAATTGAAAGAGGAGAGTCAGTGTGGAATAATGCTTGGCTGCCAAGAGGGCTTGGTCTTGCTCCTGGCTCTACTGGTGCTGCAGTACTGCGCAGAGAGAGAAAGGCTGCTTACTAACTTCCGCAGCACTCTGCAAATTGGAAATGTGACTAATAATGCCTTAAATTTTGGGTTTGCCTATTTTATCCTTGTTACTGCTCAATTTAGAATCTATTCCTCAATCTCTATTGCCTCTCTAAATGGGTTTCACACAAAGACCATTTTTCAAAACCTTCAAGTAATATGTTCAAAAGAGATACATTTTTCCCCGTGTTTACAAAAAAAAAAAAAAACCCAAAAAAAACAATTTAAAGAAAAAAAAATTTCTTGCTTATGCATTGTAATAAGCACAATTTCCATTAAGAGTGATGGGAGAGATACCGTTATATATCTTCAATTCCTTGAAAAATGAAAGTACTTGTTATCTGTTTTTCATACCTTGGAAAGAGTCCTCCGCAAAAGTAGATTACAACCTTGTTCATTAGTTACTATTCCCCAGTATTTGCCATACTGTTTACATTGCTAGGTGAGGTAACTTTGACAGCACAGGTGACTAAACTAATCCTAAGTGGTTTTAGTGAAGGAAGGTGCTCTCAGGTAATTCCCTTACATGTTGTTAAAAGAAACTAAAACAAAGCAAATCCCCAAGGACCTTTTAGAAACAACTTTTCCATTTGTCTCTTGATATCTCCAAGTAAAAGACAAAAGTAGCCTGAGTTACCAAAGGACAAAAGCATAGGAGTCATTTATTGAAAAGTCATGGGTTAGTTTTGGTAAACTACTATGTAACATGGGTCTCAGAGAATGGCGATTCTAATGCAGGAGTCATGAGCAGAACAGCAGATGCAAATATTATCCAGGGCTTGGGGACAGTAATTAAGAACTCAGTTATTAATGACATTTTAGGTACAATTGTGTAACAACAAATGGAGAAAACTCAAGAGCAATACAAGCTAGAATAACACAGTTAGTGTAGATGTAATTACAATAATTGGCTGTAATCTAGATAGCAAATGTATATTTCAGATTGTTTTAATATAAATAATGTTTTTCAGAGTGTAGAACAATAAAAATATTGTGAATAAGAAAGATCTTTTAATTTTTAAATCCCTGTTTTGTTTGCATATCCACTTATGGCATCATAATTTTCGTCTGACAGTGATACACCCTTTACTTTGCAATTTACTGTATAAATAGGATAATGTTTTTAGTCATTCTTTAGAAGTGGATATTATCTCTCATTTTTTTCTCTTTGCTGAACTGAAGAAGGTAAGAACAAGAGCCTTGAAGAATATAAATGGTTTTACAAGCTTTTACCACTAAATTATGCTAAACCACCTGTGAACCAATGTCTGTTTCCCAGATTACAAGTGATCCAAATATCAAAGAAATCTAAGTTAACTTTCTTCTTTGTCCCAATAACTCAACTACTATTTTAATAAGGGGCGGAAAGAAAAATAAAAGCCCTTGCACATTCTATGGTACACACAAGGACTCTGAAATTCAAAGGATCAAAACCAACATAGCTGTCATTAATTCACTGGAAAGCCAGAGATCATGGTTAAGAAAAAGTTCAGTTTGTGACAGATTCTGCAAGGGTTTTTTTCAAAGAACTGCAGTCTGTAGCAAAATCAAGATTTTTCATACTTCCTTGTTCTTTCTCCTCTTGTCCCTACACTCTCATTGTTATGAGCCTAAACTCGCACTCTTTAGACACTGTATCAAACTTAACATGGATTGTTAAATGCATGTCATAGATCACTTTTATAATTTACAATGTAAATTATATGGCTTGAACAATAACATATAGAAAGAAGAAAACTAAGATGTTCACAGAAACTACCATATTATGATTTTTTAGGGGAGGGAAAGTTATTTCTATCCAGAATTCAGAGAGCATTCAAATTAACGTATTAAACAACAGAGAGAACAAATCCAAGCAAATGGGGAATGACACTTATCTACAAGGAAATTTAAGGTTCAGCCTAAGTAACAAATAAGGTACATCCTGAAGCACCTACCATCATTCAAGGAAAGATTTCTCCCTTAGTTCTAACTTGAGATCTCATACACATATTTTTGCACATAGAAGCTCCTCTTTGCATGACAGACTAGGTCTGAAATATTAATAACCTAATGTGTTACAGAAACTTCACAGAAACATAGAATGGTTTGGGTTGGAAGGGACCTTAAAGATCATCTAGTTCCCACCCCGCTGCCACAAGCAGGGACACCTTCCACTAGACCAGGTTGCTCAAAGCCTCATGCAACCTTTCCATCTTTTTCTCTTGCTTACTCTTTTGTCCTACTCTCCCCCAGACTAAAAAATTATTTAAAGGCAGAGGGCTAGATCCTGTACACTACCTTTAAGAATCTTGTATGTAGGGATGTGGGCACAAGTGGTTTTAAGAACATTTTCCCTATAAAATCTCAAAAGCAAATTTATATTTACAAATCATCCCTTTTTCATGAAGAGAAAATGTTTAGTGGCTGGAAATCAAGCTTATATTGTGTTGTACAAATTAAGGTTGTTTCATAATGTTGCCATAGAGTAAAAACATTATTGAAAATTAGAATAATTTCTCATTCTGTTCTGCTTGAATCAGCATACCTTTCCTGCTATTAGTTCTTTATCTGTTACTTCAACATCTCTTAAAATGGCTTCTCACCTTCAACATAATCAGTTCCTCTGCAGTTCTCCTTCCTCCTTTGCAGATTCTCTGTTTGCTCTTACATTTCCAGTCTCTGATAACCACTCCCACCTGACTGTTGTCCAGTGCCAAAAACCTTTGCATCAATGTCGAAAATTACTGGTGAACATAGGCAAAGAGATTTTTTCAAAGATGTGGGTTAATTAATGGAGAAATTGCACTGAAATGGTTTTTCAATAAAGAAAATCCTGAGGAGAGAAGAATGGAGCAATAATTTTCTGTGTGTTATATTTTCATAGAAACTTGAATGTCTTTAGATAAATTTTGCCTGGAATTTTTAAAACAGTAGACTTCACTTCTGGCTGAGGGCTGATGACCAGCAGAGATGGAGTACTGGTGCAGCTCCAGCCCTGAGTGGAAATTCCAGAATTTCTGCAAAGAGGACTATGATTACCAAATATATATATATCTACAGTGAAATTACTGACTGTCAAGCTCATGGTGCTAGAGAAATTCCCCAAAGAGAGGCAGGGTCTTAACCTGCCATTTTAGCTGCGACCTGCATCCTGAACTAAAACTTGTGCAAAGCATAATCAGTTGCTACACATACTCTCCCCATCCAGGCTATCACATAGGGAACAGACTTTTCCTTTGGCTCCGAAGAAACATTTGCCCAGAAATCTACTGAATAAAGTGTCCACTGGCACTTCAGATAATAAAAAATCAGATCTGCTGTGCATAAGTGAACACTGAAAAATTCTCATCAAAAGCAATTAGAGCTAGATTCAAACCAGTTTTTCTCCCTCCTCTGCTTTTTTCTCTCTCTTTTTTTTTTTAAAAAAAAGAAAAAACTTAAAATATTTCTTTTTTAATCCCAGGGGCCTAATCCCTTTCTCACAAAAACTAGTTTCATGGCATCGAGCCTCTTCTGAGTGTCTTCAGATCTATATCAGTGTAAACAATATTTTTCACCTTATCAATTCAGTGATAGCAGTCTTCTCTCACGCTGGACCTTGTGTAGAGTAAATTGTCATCCAGACATTGGACAATGTGCAATCTGCAAGGATAGGATGGTGGGAAAGAGAGACAGAATGAGGACTGACCTGTAGAAGACCAGAAACAGAATTAAGACAGAAGGGATCATGGTGGAGTTTCTATTAAAGTGGGGTTTTTTTCTAAATTTTCATCTTTGTGTTTTGATAATGAAATGGACTGGAAAGTCTTTTTGAATACAGGAAAAAAAAATTTCACTGGAACATGCTTTGAAAAAAAAAATCCATAAAAGAACATAAAAATAACTTGTTAGTCATTACACACCCATCCAGCATATAAGACATTCAAATAAGTTCAATCAAGCCAATTTGCATACAGTGAACACAAAAAGGGCACGCAGTTTACACATTTTATTGTAAAATAAAGCACTTCTCATGTCAGCATTCCAAGACTTTAAAAGCAAAGTTCTGTATGCAGTGAGTATTTCACAGAGAAGACTGTAGGATAGATAGTATTCACAAAATCCGTTTTATTTAAATTGCTACTTTCTTCAGCAATAAATATGTCTAGAATAGATGCTGACAAGTGGAAATTATTTTAAAAACTCTGCATGAATTCAACATAGTCACAGCTATGCTGCTGTAATTTCAATATCCTATTATATCTTTGCTACATAAATACCTTATATTTACCCCAAACCGCAATTTCAAATGAGAAGCTCTACCTTTTATTTTATCCCTTTTGACTGGAGTAAAACTTCACCTCAAGAGAGACTGAAGGATCTGTCTTTATACATGGGTAAAAACCCTGCACAGAGCAAAATTACTCAATACAGCTAGTGTTATATATTTCCACACAAAACCAGGCAACTTTGCTTTTGGAAGGATTTGGTGGAGACCTTAATTCTCAGTTTCTCCCTTCTTTCTACCTCATGACATTCTACTTAGTTTTACTTCTTCCAAGTCCCCTTTCAAAATTCCTTGCATTATTGGTCCTTATTCTACCAAATCCATGTTCCAGTCCTATTTTTTTTTTTCCCCCTCCTTGGCTCCTTAGCTTATTCAAAGCTTAAATAATTTGATTTCAATTGAGGCTATTTTCTCCTTCGTCTGGACTGGGACAAGCCTCCGTCAAAGAGTACAGAGGAGAGCCAAGCAGGCAGTATGGAGGCTGGCAGCAGGAGGGACACACTGCTCTGCCCTGGGTACTAAGGATTCTTTTTGGTGACTCAAGTCTCAAAGTAGCCTGGATATCTGAAATTCCAAATTTTAACAGCTTTAGAATTTCTTTAAATTAAAGAACATTCTTGCAATGACAGAAACAGGCACAGCTGTGAAGCAAGGACTAGTCCTCAGCCTTGTAATGATCTATTGCTCCAAATGCTGCCTTTCTAAATCAAAAGCTGTGCAGACAGGCTTAATCTCTCCCTAAATCCCATCCCAGAAATGAAAGAACCATAAGACTGCAAGCATTTGGAAAACTGAGCCTGAATGGAAAAACGCTTGGAAAGTTATAAACAAATTACAATAAAGCTTTAGAGCAGAAGTACATTGTAAAGCAGGACTACATGATTTTGTTATTAACATCCTCTCCCACAGATGAAGCCCATACTGCTTAATAGTGTTTATATATTTTCAGTACATTTACGAACCAACTTCAGGTTAAGGTCTTGCATCCTAGGAAAATCACAGAACAGAAGCAGAGAATAACTCTGGTGGGGAGGAAGCTCAGGAGGTGTCCAGTCTAACATGTTGCTCACAGCAGCATCAGCTATGGGGTCAGATCAGGCTCCCCAGGAATGGAAGAAGCCTCTGCCAGCACTCAACTGTTGTCCTGGGGAAAGGTTTCCTTATGGCCAGTCCCAGCCTCTCATGTCCCTCATCCTCCTCCTGTGCCCTGCTAAGAAGGGCAGAGCTCTAGCTTCCCACCAGCTCCTCACAGGTACTTGAGGCTGCTGTTAGGTGCCCCTGGAACTGCCCCTTCTCCAGGCTGAACCAGCCCTGGTCCTCCAGTCTCTCCTCACAGGGCAAATGCCCTAACCCTAACCTCCTCTGTAGCTCTCTGCTAAGCTCACTCTGGTTTATTGATGTCTTTCTTGTACTAGGGGCCCCTAAACTGAATCCACTATATAGATATAGTTTAGAGAGTGCTAAAAATAGAGAGAGAATCCCACCAGTCACTGACTGGATATTTCTGTTTAAATAGTCCTGGGTGTGAATGACCTTCGTACTTGCCCAAGCACACTGCTGGCTTACACTCAACTTGCTGCTACCAGAACCCTTGGGAGCTTTCCCTCAGAGACGTTCCCCAATCAGACAGTCACAGCAAGAGGTTATTCCTTCCCATGGCAGGCATTCACATCTGTCCTTGTTGAATTTCAGGAGGTTCCTGTTGGCCTATTCCTGTATCTTGTTAAGTCTTTATGAAAATTCTTCAGAGGCATTCTCAAAGATTTTGCCCTATAACTATTACCACTTTCAAAAAAGGATCTTATGCTCATAAATCATAATGAAAAATCACAGGAAAATCTCATCAAAAAGACAATTTTAAAGGGATAATGCAATATATAAATACACAAGACAGTGGATGCAATGGTCAAAGTGGGGAATAGGGCGTAACGTGATGCATTACCATTAGCATTCCTTTTTCAGGTAAAATGTTGTATTCAGGAAATGGCTGCAATCTGGATGCCTGAATATGTTGGGACCTGTTGCCTGACTGACCAAAAAGGTAAGGAAGTAAGGAGACAGTATGTCTTGCCCCTAGTGATTTATAATGGGTTCTCAGGTGAAAGGGCCCAGGTGTGATGACCAGTACTAATTGGGTGTTGTGTGGGCCAGACAGCTTCTCTTGGTAGAGGGACTTGAAACTTGGTCTCCTCTTACAGGTTATGGTGATTTCACTTGGCTAGCACTTGGCTAACAGCCAAACACAGCCATTTGCTCACTCCCTCCCCAAGGGAATAGGGGAAAGAATTGGGGCGGTAAGGGTAAGCAGACTCATAGGTCAATTTAATAATTGAAATAAAATAAAACAATGCTAATAATACCAATAATACCACCACCACTACTACTACTACTACTACTACTACTACTACTACTACTACTACTACTACTACTACTACTACTACTAATAATAATAATAATAATAATAATAATAATAATAATAATAATAATAAATAAATATGTAAAAGAGTGACAGAAAGTGCAATTTCTTACCACCCACTGACCAAGCCCGGCCCGTTCCCAGATAATGATCCCAGAGGAGTGACAATCCTGAAACCAAAACTGCAGTATTGGAAGAGCAAGAGCACAAGTGAAAGCTGGAGAGCCCAAGAGAGGAAGAGACCATCACTAACACACTGAATATGACATTATATGATATAGACTATCCCACTGGCATATCCAAATGCCAATTTAGCTTATAGACTAACAAAACACAAAGTCCTTCAACTTCCAAAACCAAAATCAAAGCACTTGTACTTTATCAACATTTTTCTCATAACAAATCCCAAGCTGAAACCAAAATTTAGTGCCATTCTAGCTACTGAAAAGAAACCTAGCTTTGTCTCAACTAAATACCAGGACACATGTGGCTGATCATCCCAGTTTGTCCTCCTGCAACAGTGCCTCCAGACATCAGTTACATTTGGATAATACCACTATCCTGCCCCTCACCCCAACTTAAACGCTAAAGTTGTTCACAGTGGTGTTAGTAAATATTGTCATGAAAAATGAAGATCCAGGAATTCTGACAATGACCCAAGTGGTTTACCTCATGAATCCTGCAGCAAAGTGAATGAGAGTTTGTGTTGAAAACCAGATACATGACAGTAATTAGGGTTACTGCCAGGATGCTGCTTAGAACTGTTTCCCTCCAAAACATTTAAAAATCTAGACAATTCTATGTCTGGGAACCCTAAGTACTTCAGCATGTCAGCCTTTTTATAAACCTCCCCAGGCTATTTTCAACAGCTTATTCAGCTGTGCTGATCAACAAAAGTGATGTACAGTTTTAAGATATCTCAACTATTTGGCGTGTTATATCAAAAAGAACCATCAAGCTGAGCTTTTAGTATCTAGCCAGTGTGTTTTATTTTGCAATGAATTGGATCATTAAAGAAACAAAGCTTTGTGTGGTAGTGGAGCTGGTGAGCCCAGGAACAATCATATGAATTTCTGACTTTTGCCATCACCTCTCTCTACACAGTGTTCAGCTACTCTGTGCCATTTTCCATACCCAAAAAAGGTGTAACAGCATGAACTATTGTATTATTGAAAAATAAGAGCCTAGTTCAGCTTCTAGTGAAGTTAACAGCTATGCTTTTGCTCATTTTTACCAGGTTGAGCCAAATTTAAAGACTTTGAACCTGACTGAGAACCATGCTGTGGCAGCATCGCTATAGTGTCTATTCATACAGAAAGTGGGTAATTTTCCCTTCTGACTGCAAAATAGGCTGCTGTAACGTTTCTACATGATCTCCTCCTGTAGATAGAGACATAAATCATAGAATCATAGAATGCTTAGGATTCGAACAGAACTTAAAGGTCATCTAGTTCCAAATCCCCTGCCATCAGCAGGGACACCCCTCACTAGACCAGGTTGCTCAAAGCCTCATCCAACCTGGCCTTCAACACTTTCAGGGATGGGGCATCCACAGGTTCTCTGGGCAACCTGGGCCAGTGTCTGACCACCCTCACAGTCAAGAATTTCTTCCTAATATCTAACCTAAACCTCCCCTCTTCCAGTTTAAAGCCATTTCCCCTTGTTCTGTCATTAACTGCCCTTGTAAAAAGTCCCTCCCCAGCTTTCCTGTAGCTCCTTCAGGTACTGGAAGGCCGCTATAAGATGTCCTCGGAGCCGTCTCTTCTCCAGGCTGAACAGCCCCAACTCTCTCAGCCTGTCCTCATAGCAGAGGTGCTCCAGCCCTCAGATCATCCTCGTGGCCTCCTCTGGACTCACTCTAACTGGTTCATGTCTTTCTTGTGTTGGGGGCTCCAGGACTGGACACAGTACTCCAGGTGGGGCCTTACAAGAGCAGAGTAGAGGGGGAAAATCACCTCCCTCGATCTGCTGGCCACGCTTCTCTTGATGCAGCCCAGGATACGGTTGGCCTTCTGGGCTGCAAGTACACATTGCCGGCTCATGTTGAGCTTCTCGTCCACCACCACTCCCAAGTCCTTCTCTTCAGAGCTGGCCTCAAGCCACTCATCACCCATCCTGTATTTATGTTTGGGATTGCCCCGACCCTGGTTCAGGACCTTGGACTTGGCCTTGTTGAACTTCATGAGGTTAGCACAGCTCCACCTCTCAATCCTGTCAAGGTCCCTCTGGATGGCATCCGGTTCTTCCAGTGTGTCAACTGCACCACACAGCTTGGTGTCATCAGCAAACTTGCTGAGGGTGCACTCAGTCCCACTGTCCATGCCACTGACAAAGATATTGAACAGCACCGGCCCCAATACCAACCCCTGAGGGACACCACTGTCACCAGTTTCCACTCGGACATTGAGCTGTTGACCACAACTTTTGTGTGACCATCCAGCCAGTTCCTTATCCATTGAGTGGTCCATCCATCAAACCCACATGTTTCCAATTTAGAGACAAGGATGTCATGTGGGACAGCGTCAAATGCCTTGCACAACTCCAGGTAGATGACATCAGTTGCTTTACCCTTATCCACCAATGTTGTGACCTCATCAAAAAAGGCCACTGATTGGTCAGGCACGATTTGCCCTTGGTGAAGCCATGCTGGTTGTCACCAATCACCCTCTCATTCTCCATGTGCCTTAGCATAGTTTCTAGAAGTAACTGCTCCCTGATCTTGCCTGGCACTGAGGTGACACTGACCAGCCTGTAGTTCCCTCAGTCTTCCTTGTTTCCCTTGTTAAAAATGGGGGTTGTGTTCCCCTTTTTCCAGTCTGCAGGAATTTCACCAGACTGCCACGACTTCTCAAATATGATGGATAATGGCTTCACAACTTCATCTGCCAGTTCCCTCAGGACCCACGGATGCATCCCATAAGGTCCCATGGACTTGTGCCCCTTCAGGTTCCTTAGGTGCTCCCAAACCTGATCTTCACCTACAGTGGGCGGCTTTTCATTCTCTCAGACCCTTCCTTTGCTATCTATGACCTGGGCGGTGTGGAGCCCTTGCCAGTGAAGACTGAGGCAAAAAAATCATTGAGCACCTCAGTGTTCTCAGTGTCCCGGGTGAGCAGGTCTCCTATTGGTGTCTGGAGAGGGCCCACATTGTCCATACTTTTCCTTTTCTCCTTGATGTACCTATAGAAGCCTTTTTTGTTGCCCTTGACATCTCTGGACAAATTTAATTCTGTAGGGGCCTTGGCTTTCCTAACCTGATCCCTGGCCACTTGGGCAATTTCTCTGCATTCCTCCCAGGTAATCAATCCTTCCCTCAATGCTCTGTAGGCTTCTTTTTTGATAGTAAGTTTGTTCAGGATCTTCCTGTCCATCCATGCCGACCTCCTGCTGGTTTTGCCCGCCTTCCTCTTTGTTGGGATTCACCACTCCTGGACTTGGAAGAGGAGATCTTTGAGTATAAGACAGCTGTCTTCAGTCCTCTTCACTCCAGGAATTCACCTCATGGTACCTGACCAAGCAGATCTCTGAAGCAGTTAAAACCTGCTCTCCAGTCCAAGGTGGTGAGCTTACAGTGCACCTTCCTCACTGCCCTAAGGATCTCAAATTCCACCATTTCATGGTCGTTGCAGCCAAGGCTGCCCAAGACCTTCACACTCCCCACCAAATACCACTAAATAACAGACAAAGAAGAGAGGATAATGAGTGAGACACAGATGTCCCTGTGTCTGGTGGTCTACAGAAATCTCATCTGAGGCCATGCATAGTTCTGAGAAGCCTAAGGTTGCATTCCTGAGTATCTTAGAGTAAAAGAGAGTAGGCAGAAATTGTCACCGTGACCTTTAGAGTTGCCAAGAGCAATCAAGATCCTAAAAAAAAGGCATCATCAGTATTTTGTGTGCTTTTGCTGAGAAGAAATTTCTTAGTAGAAATCCACTGTTAGTAGCACATGTACTATATAAGCCCAAGGGAATAATAATTCCTACATTTAGTAGAAGCTTACTCTGCTTCAAAAATCAGTAAGAGAAGGTAATTCTATTTAACAGAGGCTGCAGCTTGTAAACAAAGTCATAGAGTAGTCCACAAATTAGAAATATCTGGGAAAAGAGAACATACTTAACACAAATTCAACAGCCTTCTTTGTAGCAGCAGTCAATATTTTATTTGAGAGGAAAAAAAGCCCCTAGATTCTAATTATTAGGGTCCCATTTTATTTTTTTCCCCTCTTACTGCCAGTGGGTTGGCATAGCCATCTCCAAGAGCTCTGACAATACTTATGCTGTGAGCAACCCTTCCCCACTTCACTGCATGATGATCCTCAGCCAGGTTGTCAAACAAATTATTTCTCTGGGTAACAATGTGAAAGGCAGCTGCCGTGAGCGTGGAGGTCAGACAAAGGAGGCCACGGATGCAACAGCACCTGCCTTTTGCATGCAAAGGCGGAGCAAATTAGAACATTTGTCGCCTAGGAATAGAGCGGCAGTACCATGTCTGATGGCTTCACAAGCAGAATTTTCATCATGTGCATGGGTATATCTTTTCAAATCTAGAGCAAGGAACAGATGTTTCATCAAAAGACACATTTAAAATAAAGATAATTATGCAGTAAGAAGCTTAATTACATAGGATTATTCAGGTCCACTTAATTGCTTGACAGTCTGAGAGCCTCCCATGCATTTGTGACAGAAGTACCCTTCTCTTTCTGGGTTACCAAACTGCCATGGCTTCAGGAAAAATGCAGTTGTTTTAGTAATTCAGCTAATATTAATTTCTGATTTTCAGCTACAAGGAGGAAATATAAGCATTCTTATCAAGCAATAAAATATTTCTTTATTCCTATAGGCATTTCTTTTTCTTCCATAAAGCAATAATAACCTGAACTACAAAAATAAAAGTAAAACTTAATGCTATTTTCACAGTATACTCAGTAAAAGATTAATCATACTTAGATATGATTTAGCTTAACAAAATAAATTACCTGTGGTCCCGCTGCCCACAGATGCTTGCACATCTCTAGTTTTTAGAAGTTTGTTACAACTTTTTCATGTATGCATACAAAAATGGCCTTTAACCTAACTGCAATGGGTCAATCTCTTTCCCTACAAGCAAAAATTCTAATACTCTAAAAATATATATTTACGGAAATAGAATATCGTCTTTGTTTTCGCTTAAACAACGTAGTATGCACTATGTGTAGCTATTCTGAGAGGTTGCATTATCACAGGAGTTACTGAGCTGATCATACTAATACATTTCACAGAAAAATAATGATTTCTGTGAACTTCTACTGGCAGACTTTCAGTGTGACTCTGTTGAGCTCTGGTTGCTTACCAGCTGCAGAACTTGGATTCAGCACCAGTTCAAAATACAAAATTATGAAGGCATGTGAACCCGGCTGAAGGAGAAACTTCTGTATTTACAGAGTCCATATCATGCAGCTGAGGGTTTTAAAGAACACCCAGCACCAGCTCGCGTGTTTTTTACTCTATACAACTCCAGGAAATAGTTCAAAAGATTTTATGTAGAGTTTTGAAATTAAATTGCATCCCTCCCTCCAGCCCTACATGTGTTAGTTTTCCACACTTAACACATTTCTTGATCAGGTACTGTAGAGAACTAGCAAAACCAAGCACAGAGTTTATATTTAAGGGGTATAAATGTGATATTGAAAGTGTGAGCACTAAAATGATATCCTACTTTTCATCAAAGAAAACACTAAAATATTTTAGTCTGTCAAGCTATTGCAGACTTTTCTTACATGGACAAACTGGGAATGGTTTCATTGTGCATTACTAGAAAATAAAATATGCAGAAGAATTAACTTTATAAGGAGTTAAATCTTGTCATTTACAAAAAACCCTTAGTTCAGTGTAAGCCGCTAAATGTAACTTAAAGCTTGGGAAAAATGATTACCCTATTATGGTTCCATTCACATTCACAAAGTTGGGGTCATTTTAAACTGCTGCTATGTTTTGGAAGGCTGCCCAGAAAACTTTGGTGTGAAAAATCTGCTGAATGCCTTTGTGCTACATTAGCTAACAGTATTTAAGGTCAATAACGCAGGTGTGAACTTTCTCCCATTCAAGTTCTTTGTAAAAACTGAAAAAACCTTTGTGGACTTTTTCCTAAAGCTCTGTTCAAAAGTGGCTTTTTCTCAAGCCTTTAAGAAGAAGAAACAATGAGGGGAGAATGAGGAAAGGCTGGCATTTTGCTGTTATCGGGAGAAAACATGAGAGAGGTGCTAATAAACCTTAAACCAAGAATATAGATTTTACATTAGTTTCAGTGCAGCAATTTAGCTTTTATAAACATGTACCAACACCAAGTGCAACTTGCCAAGCAAATCATAGGAACTTAGGCTACTTTCCACACTAATGGTGTCAAGGTACACTGAATGTTTCACCCTTGCTGCTGAAAAGTGACATTAGAATCTTTTGGTGAAGCACGTCCAAGTTCTTAGCTCTGCAGCAGTTATCGTGTGCTAGGGTGACACTATGACTGATCACACTCAAGCACTGCCTCTGTCTTTGTAAATGGGCTTTCAGGTATAATGGAAATGTTTAGTTCAAAGCAGCATATACATTGCACATGTTATTAATGGCTGAAACAGATGCCTCCATCTAGTGAAAGGGCTTGTTTTTATATAAAGCAAATCCTCCTGTAAATCTGGATCTTTCATTTGGTTGCATATCAATTTGAAGGATACTAACATGAATAACCCTTTCTACCTTGCCTTCTATTACAGAAGCATTTAAATTTTTAATTTGTGTTTCATATAAAAAATTTATATACAGCTACACACATTTTATTACCTATTTTTTTATGGCTCCGTTTGTTTCTGTTGTAAATTGCAGTTTCTTAATCACTGCTAAGCATAAAATACCCTATCAGTAAATTATTCCCACAATAAAATACATGATCTGTTCTACAAATTATGGTTATTAATTTCAGGACAGAAATGTTGCATTTATATGTGGTTTATGTTCAATTAACACATGGCTGCATTAATGCAAAGTGTCAGCATAGAATTGAACCAGAGACTAAATGAAAATGAAGTACCCTAAAAAGGAATTACTGCCTTTGCTAAACAGAGTAAAAGCCAATTTATTTGGGAGTTTGCTCGTACAGTACCATCTGAGATATTCATGAGCAATTCCAAGAGCAGAGATGATGTTTCCAAAAGGAAATTATCTGATTGCTTTACCTTTTTATGTGCCTTTTGTGGAAAGAACTGTGTCTCTATGCACATGATAGATCAATGATTCTAAAGCTGGAGCAGCTGCAGTTCACGAAAACCAGATTATTAGCAAGGGGAAGATACCTTTAGAAAGAAGTCACCCATTTCTTTCATTAATTATAAACAAGCCTATTTCCTAAGGCTCAGGCAGCTCATGAGAGAAAAGCGTGGCCATGGTGGAAACAATGACTATGATATTTTAGATGAAAAACATAACAGTAATTTTGTTTGTCGGATACAATTTTATTAGATGTGCAAAACTCTGTAAACAACTAAAAGGAGCAGAAGATAACAGTTCAAAATTAAAATACTGAATTAGCCTCTTTTGAGAAGAGTAAGGTCTTATATAACAAAATTGCTTATATGTTTTGAATTTGAATGCTGTAAGGGTTAAAATTAGCCCTGACTTGCAAACCAAGTGGACTAGAATTATTTTCTTTGAACATATGGTGTATCTCACTTCTGATTTCTGCTCTCTCAACCTGTATGGATTGCAATGCTTTTTTTTTTTTTTTTTTGCCCTTGAATAAATATTTGAGTAGTTGTAAAATATTTCCACTGAAAAGTAGGTTAGCATCATTAAACAGCTCCTGGATTGCATCATTACTAAAATCTATTTAATATAGGAGAACACATTTTGAGTTAAGTGTCCTCTTTTTTGTAAAATATGGAGTTGTACAAGTTTAGGAATAACCCCATAGAGGTTGCTTGGAAAACCTCCCAAGATCTTTTGGAGTCATTAAATTTCATTGTGTGGGTTTTACATTAGAACTTGTTTATTTGTAGAGGAATTTAAAGAGTCCAGCTGGCACAAAATCACTTTTTAAAACTGGCACCGTGGTCCTGAATAAACTGTGTAAACTCCCTCTGAGATTTACATTTCATTCATGTGGATTACATCTGCTTTATCCCACTGCCCCAAAGCATGTGAGCTCCCCCTCATCTCAAGGGAGCTCTGGAGGAAAAAATCAGTATGAGGCTTCCTTAGTCTCATTTCTCCTATTTTGCTTCATGTCAGCAGCAAGGTGAAAGGCAGGATTTGCTCCATCACAAAACAAAATTTCAGGACACAATTCTGTAGCTGGAGAGCTGCTGTGTAGATCTTGTACACTGGGCAACACTGCTGGCCCATTTCTTGTTAATTCCTCTCAGCTGGGCTTTGCCACACAGTCTTTACTTGGCAACCTCTGTGTAAAGAAAGGAAAGATGGAAAAAGGAAGAAAACAACACCCTGCTTCCCCCAGAAACCAGGCAAACCTTCACCAACACAGTAGTACAGACCCTTAGCATGGGGTAGTCTGGGTTCTTTGCATGGCTCATCAGTAAAGTCTGGAAAGCTGTAGTAGAAATAGAAAAATTTCCCCCATCTCCTTTTTCTTTCTTTTGAGCTTTATCAACATCCATGTTTGAATGAATGAACTTAATTTGTACACTTTGTTGTGTTGCTAATCCAAGCATTTCATGTAAACCCAGCTGGGTTCACCTTGCTGAAGAAATCAAGCAGCTTGCACTATTACACAGTTACAAACCACGGAGGAATATCTGTTATTACATAGTTTCTGGTTATTACTAGAAAACATAGTTACTTTGGTTTCCTAATGCTAAAAAGGTGTTTTCTGCAGTGTTCCATTTTCACTTGTAAAAGTCAGTGGAGATCTGGACAACAACTTGTTTATGTATTCCATATAAAGACTTTTTTTTCTTTTTTTTTTTTCTTTTCTAGATTACTTCGTCATATGAAGAAAGCTAAGATGCTAAGAACATGGCCAACCCCGGCAGCCAGGACACAGAAGAAAAACCCACTGAAATATCCCATTTGTTTATAGATAGTCCTTCAGGAAGGAGTAGGCTGCAAAATAATTTTGCCTTCCAGAGACTGCTATCAGCTACCTGAGGGTGTTACTCTTGAAAATATGACTTTACATTTAGTACTTGAGTGTCATATTGTTAAGTATTCAGGAATAGCTCAAAAATCACTCAGCAGGCAGAAAAAGAAAGCTAAACAAAACACCTCAGACATGCATTTGATGCAGTGTGATTTAAGGAAAAGTGGCTTTCTTTTGTTACTGTTGCCCCCTAAATGTAATGCATAGCCTCATTTTTTAAGATTTTCTCTCTTCCACATAACCTCAGAGGCCTCACTCCCATGATGGTTGCTAGTTTTTTTCCCACTAGATAATACATGAATATAGATAATAGCCTTTCGGTGTCACACATTCAGCACAATCTCATGCTTATATGTCAGGAAATGTCGCTTTCCTTCAGATATGTTTTTAGTTAAAAATGCCTTGCACTTTTCAGTGACTTTGTCATGCTGAGCATTTCATTCAGGGTTGGATCTTATCCAGCTCTCACCATAGGCAGTGGCAAGAGTCTTACTGGTTTCAGCAGGAACTAAATGAAACTCTGTGGGTTTTATCCTCGTTTCTATGTCTTCAGTCCTAAGTACAGCACTTAAACAGATGCTTAAATTTATGTATGTCAGTAGTTCTATTCAAATCAATGGACCACTCACATGTTTATAATGAAGTACATGTGAAAGTGATTTTCTGGTTTGGGACCATGTACACAAATATATGTATAAGTATATGAATATGTTATTAAATTATTGAGAACTACACAGCTTGTGAAAGAATAGTGCTTATCATCTTAAACATTAGAATCATAGAATATCTAAAATTGGAAGGCACCCATAGGGATCACTGAATCCAACTCCCTGCTCCTCACAGGATTACCTAAAACTAAAACAGATGACTAAGAGTGTCATCCAGATGCTCCTTGAACTCTGACAGGCTTGGTGCCATGACCACTTCCTTGGGGAGCCTGTTCCAGTGATGCACCACCCTCTCAGTGAAGAACCTTTTCCTAATGTCCAGTCTGAGCTTCCCCTGACACAGCTTAATTCCACTTCCTTGTGTCTTGTTGCTGGTCAACAGAGAGATAAATCAGCACCTCCACCTCTGCTGCCAGTCTTGAGGAACTTGTAGGCTGTGATGAGGTCACCCTTCAGCCTTCTATTCTCCAAGATGAACAAACCAAGTGACCTCAGCCACTCCGCCTAAGTCTTGTCCTTGAGGCCCGTTATCATCTTGTCTGCTCCCTTCTGGATGCGTTCTAATAGTTCGATGTCATTCTGGTATTGAGGGGCCCAAAACTGCACACAGGGCCTGAGGTGGGGATATACCACTGCAGTGTAGAGTGGAACACTCACCTACCTTGACCAGCTAGCTATGCACTGCTTGATGCACCCCACAACACTGTCGGCCCTTTTGGCTGCCAGGGCACTGTTGACTCATATGCAACTTGCCACCAACCCAAACCCTCAGATCTCTTTCCATGGGACTGCTCTCCGGAGAGTGTTTTTCAGAAGCTAAACAATTGAAGAAACTCATCCTTTTTGACCAGATTTGAATTATATCTGACTCAGTCATTATCCACAAATAAATGAGCTGAAAAATGTAGCCCTTCATCTTCCTCAAATTTATTGTGACACAGGCTGGATTTTTATGTTTGCTATATCTATAAAAATCAAAGGAATAGTCTGGATGGACTATTTTAATTCAATAGCTTATTTAGGCATTGTTCATTTTACTTGCTGTTCATTATTTGTAATCTGTGATTAATTACCTGAGTGTTTAAGTATTGTTTCTGTGTTCTGATTGGATTCCTAAAACTTCTAAGAACAGGAAAACAGTAAGTCAGAAACAGTTATTAGCACTTAGTCAAAGTGAATGCACTTGTTAACACATGAATGATATGGTATTAATAAGAAAACAGATGTTAATATGAAAAAAATATCTCGATAATTACTGTAATTAAAAAACTGCTTGTGTAAAATCCTTAAAGCAGCATTTTTGCCACATTCAGCCTACTCTAGTTAGTACTTTATAACCATTATAAAATTACTGCAAAATTGTAGAAGTGCAACAGTAATGAAATAAGAAAACCAATTCTTCCAGTGACACAGGTTAGTATTTCATTATGTAGGTATAGCATGGAAGCAAAAGCACGGGTCCTTAAGCTGTAGTTAGTGTTACTGACAGAAGATTTCACCAAACAATTTCAGAAGGTACTTTGATAGTTACAACTATATAGGTCATTAAGTAAAAAGTAGTTGTAATGCTAATATCCTAGATGTTACACAGCCCACTGTCTCATAACCAGGTGGAACAGAATCATATAATTGCCTGGTTGGAAAAGACCTCTGAGATCATTGAGTCCATACCTATCCACCTAATCATACCTATCCACTACTAAACCATATCTCTGAGCATCCTATCTAGCCATCTTTTAAATACGTCCACGGATGGTAACTCAACCACCTCCCTAGGTAGCCTGTTGCATTGCCTGATAACCCTTTCAGTGAAGATTTTTTCCTGACATCCAATCTGTACCTTCCCTGGCATAACTTAAGGCCATTGCCTCTTGTCCTGTCACTACTTACCTGGGAGAAAAGACACACACCCACCTCGCTACTACCTCCTTTCAGGTGGTAGCAGACAGTAATAAGGTCTCCCCTCAGCCTCCTCTTCTCTAGACTAAACAACCCCAGTTCCCTCAGCTGCTTCTCATAAGGCTTGTTCTTCAGATCCTTCACCAGCCTCATTGCCCTTCTCTGGACACGCTTCATTGCCTCAATGTCCTTCTTGTAATGAGAGGCCCAAAACTGGACACAGTATTCAAGGTGAGGCCTCACCAAAGCTGAGTACAAGGGAAGGGTGACTTCCCTGGTCCTGCTGGCCACACTGTTTCTGATACAAGCCAGGATGCCATTGGCTTTCTTGGCCACCTGGGCACACTGCTGGCTCATATTCAGGCACTCCCAGGTCCTTTTCCACCAGGCAGCTTTCTGGACACTCTTTCCCCAAGCCTGTAGATTTGCATGGGGTTGTTGTGAGCCAAGTGCAGGACCTAGCATTTGGGCTTGTTGAACTTCATGTAGTTGGTTGCAGCCCATTGATCCAACCTGTCCACATCCCTCTGTAGAGTCTTCCTACCCTCAAGCAGATCAACACTTTCATCCAGCTTAGTGTCATCTGCGAATTTACTGGGGGTGCACTCAATCCCTTCATCCACATAATTGCTAAAGATGTTAAACAGGACTGCCCCCAACACTGAGCCCTGGGAAACACCACTTGTGACTGGCCTCCACCTGGATTTAACTCCATTTACCACCACCCTCTGGGCCTGGCCGTACAGCCAGTTTTTAACCCAGCAGAAAGTATGCCTGTCCAGGCCACTGGCAGCCAGTTTCTCAAGCAGAATGCACCTTCTTCCAAAGCTCATAGACTTTCTTCTTTTTCTGAGATCTACGCAAAGGTCTTTGCTCAGCCAGGCTTGTTTTCTTCCCCACTAGTTTGTTTTTCAGCACATATGGTGACAAAGCATAGGAAAAAATATAAAGCTATAACAATATTAAGTTCTCCTAAAATAGAAATGGTGAAAGATTTTGAATAATGGCTAGGATGTGGAGAAGAGCTACACACAACCACAGGAGTTCAGCTGGTATCTGGGCATGGTGTCAGTTGAACTGTAAGCACTTCATGTTCTTTATTTGGATAATCACAGGACAAGAGGAGCCCAAGGTAGGAAAATAAATCCTTCAGGTAGAAAAGAATGGCATAGGAAAAAAAGCCTTGAGATGACAGAGCTGTGACTGAGAGGACATGAGTCTGGAGCCAGTTTTCTCTGGAAGTCTGTTGCAGACCCTCATCTGAAGAGTTTAATGGTATCTCATCAGCTCCTGGGGAAAACAGCCCACCCTGTGCTGTGAGTATGGAGACTAAACTTGCTCTAACCTCTTTGAAGTGTGGTCTTTCATGGGCTGGCTTTGGCTCAAGGAGACATCATCAGGATGAGGCATAACCTGTCATCTGTTTGTATCATATATGTCCCAGAGAGAAGGAAAAGCTTTAATGTCAGGCATACCACTGCTTTTACCTTTAAAGTCAAATAGATTTAATTCCCTCCCATCCTCTGAAATTCTCAGAATTTCAGAATGACTTTTTATGGTCAAAAGAGAGATAGATAAGAGGTGTGCTGCTGAGCCCTGCAGGTCTGGGTGGTGGCTCAGCAGAGTGGCTGTGGGAGGCAGCCAGCAGCTGCCTGGGGCCAGTTGCAGCCAGTTGCAACCAGTTCTGGCACCAGCACAAGCAACCCCTTGCCCTCTGAAGTCACAGCTCTCATGTAACAGATCACATATATTTAATGGTCATCCACATTTCTGAGAGGAGGAAACATGAGGAACACACATGTGGCTGGCGGCCTGCTGCTGAGGGCACTGCTGAAAGGCAGATGGAGGGTCTTGGAAGATGGCACTCCATATGAAAGGGGTAGCCTGCCAGGGCAGGGACAACAGTGAGGGACTGCAGCCATAAAGGGACCCATGCCAGGGCAGGGATACTCATGAGGGGGCTGCAGCCTGCAGGTGGCTCATGCTGGAGTAGGAGAAAAACAGCAAAAAAGGAAGGAGGAACCACAAGAAACCAGTATGCACAGAGACACACATGGAACCATTAGTTACTCAACCCCATCTTGTGCGGCTGCCCTCTGGGGCTGGGGGAACTGGAATGGGGATGTGAGAACGTATGTAACTTCATACTTTTCATCCCTCTTCCCCACAGTCCAATTAAGTGTTGGTTTACTTGTTTACATTTTATTTTTCTCAATGCTCAAAACAGTTATTAGAAATTTGTGGTAATGAAAGTTAAACTAAATTAAGTAAAAAATGTCCAAGCTGAGAATATTTTGTCCAGGACAGGAGAGGAAGATAAGTAATGGCAAATTTCTGAAGGTTTACCCTCTCATTGGCCACTCTACAGTGCTCAGTGACATTTTACTCCTATATTTCTGTTGCACTACAATGACAAGTCCGTCATGCTCACATGTGTGAAATAACATTATGTCATGATCTGTAACAAAGTACAGCTTCTGATTCAACGGGAAGGACTCGGTTCTAATCTGCATGCCAAGCAGATGTGAATTAGGGGGCTCTTTCAGTGATGTCTGCAGCTGAAGTTAAAAAGTGAAACAAAACTCAGCCCTTTCAATGAAAAGAACCCGGAGAAACACATTCTCCTTTCTCTATCAGAAATCTAGGTGGAGCATCTAATGACTAATAGATGTTTGAGCCATAGACTCATATAAATTAAATAACAGCTATCCTTCATTGACATATTTTCATTGAATACATTGATGCATACCTCTGTATAGCCTCAGAATGCTGCACAGCTGTTAATACTAGGTTGTCTTTGGCATATAAAACCTACACCATATAGTCCCCCTGCCTCATCTGCTACCTGTGTTAGGCTGTACCAGGCAAATCCTGAAGACTCAGGTATTTGGGAAAATTCACATGAAAGAGAGATGGGAAGATATGAGGCATGTGGTGTCTTAACAGTCACAAAGTTAATCTTTCCTTCAACAAGAGAGGAGAGTGCAGGGGCAACCACATCACTAAATTTTCAGTCACATTCTGGAAATGACATAGTCAGAGAATATCCAGGTTTTGTCTGGTTAAATAATTATACCAAGAAACACCTGTTAATTGAAAAAAAACTATAGAATTTTGCAGTCTTAGATCCTATGTGATCTTTTTTGTAATTATTGTATATTTAATAAAATATACCATCTAGCTGTTTTACATTGAAATGGGGTTTCATGGAAAAGACAGTGCATTCAATGTAGATTTTTCTCATACTGACAAAAGCAAGGAGCAGCTGCACTGGAAAGTGAGTTATACTACTGCGAAAACAGCTCATGGTAACACTGAGAATCAGGACCATGTTCCCTGTCAAATGCGGAGACACTGAGATTAACTCTGATCATAACTGAGAGCAGAATTTGAAACTGGCAATTTACTTATGAAGTTCTGCCTGTTAAAGGACATTTGTTTTGTCTAAATGTAGCTCATACAAATGTAAGAACAGAGTCAGGGGATCTACATATGCAAATATTCCTTTAGCAGGTAGAAAATTAAATATTTTTGGCTAGATGTTAGAGCCAGTTTTAAAATATGTAATATGCTTCGAGCACCTGACATATATTGAATACTAATGACAGCGGAAGAAAAAACCCTGCTTCCTCTGTATCCTTACATTTTGTTTAAAATAGTCTTAAAACTTTTAACATGGGCTGATGTAATTTTTAAGACAGCTTGTCACTATGCTAGAGAAATTGTTGATGCTTTAGTTGATTCACTGTTTTGGCATTTTAGTTGTTTTGAAGGCTTTGTATAGGAATTTGAAATAAGTATTCCGCTGAAGTGGACTGTATTTTTAATTAAAGCTTATCTGACTAATGAGCTTGATAGGAAGCTGGTTTTCCCCTGGAAACCAAAATAAAACTTCATTTTGAAGCCATTACATTGTACAAAAAAAGTTTGCTATTTAATTCTTTTCTGGGCAACAAATTAAAATTCATTTTAATACTTGGTGGTTTTTTTTAATAATTAATGTTTCCTGCATTTTCTAGGACTATTCTTTTCAAACCTCTAGTAGAGAAGACTTATTTCTTCATCTGAAAAGCTCTCCCATATTTGGCTCATGAACAACCAAAGTATTTTCAAATACTTTGTTTTGGAACTCTGACATATCCTGAAAATGTTCTGTCATGCATTACACAGCAGGATTTCAACAAGTGCATGGTAAACAATTAAGCCTCATTTACATTTTACGACTAGTTTCACTTACGTATTGCTGTGATTTTAGCATGCATTAAATAGCATGAATTTAAGCAACCCAGATTTTTGACGTGCTATTCTGCATGCGAAGCATCAGTCGCCTACATTTGGTTGAACAAAACCTAGGAATTATACAGCAGTGAGCTCAAATTGAAATGAAATTACTCTGAAATTTAAAAGCCAAGATAAATCATTTACAGCAGCTTCGTAAAAGGATGAGAGATGAAATGCATATTCTCCCTGGCATTAAATAAAATATGTTTAAACCATGTCATATATTGTAAAGGTCTCTGTGGTAGATTTTTGAAAGACTGTCACTTCATTAGAGCATAGATTATATCTGTCAATAGGAGATCAATATGTAGTGCTGGATTCTATTTTTAAATTGTTGGATAAATGCAGATAGTAATTAAATAGGCAATTTCATTATTATACCCTTTGGTAAAAATGTTGTAATTTTAACCATGCAGCATAAAGTAATATTTCTTAATCTTTAATTATACTCTAAGATTCTAATAGTTAGATGACAGACTATCTCTAGAAGAATTACTGTCAGATACTTTCCTTTTAAACTCTAGAAAACAATGCTCTATTGAATATAGATCAAGCCTTTATTGCTCCCAAATAAGATTTTCCCATGTTCAGTTTATTTTATTTTTGTAGTCATCTTCCAAAACAGTGCTACACCTGCTCTAGTGTTTTTATCATTCATGTCTTTATATAAAATTTTTCATCTGCTCAGAGTATTTACATTTTACCAAGTTTCTGATTCTTTTCTTTCCATGAATATGGAAATAAAGCTTATCTGTAAACGGCACTTTTGCTCAGGAAAATAAGGTGAGAATTCATGTGGTGAAAACCATTCGTTAGGTACAGTGTCACATGCAGACTTGTGATCTTGTAACTAAGTCCTTTTGGACAATGCCAGTTTTATGTCATGAGTTCCAGTTGTAAATATTTTAATAGGACGTAATGGGAAGAATGGAGAGTGAATAGTGGGAGCTACTACATTCTAATCTGATCTGTGCCACTGTGAAATCTCAGGAAAATAATGAATTCTTTTTTCTGGTCTAGTCTACTCTTCTTCAAAAAGATAATACATCCTTACAGCAGAAAGAATGTATTTTAGCTTCACCTCAAGTTTTCTTTATGCACAGGAATTGGGAGTGTCAGAGTTTCACCAGCATGGGGCTACAGCCAAGTTAACAACCTGTGCCAAGAGACAGGACTTAGCAGCAGGCATGGTGCAGAGATAATTTAGGATTACTGCACCTATGTCTGAGCTAAAATCTCTGAATAGGCTGCTTTGCCTCTCATAGGTATATCTGCTCTCACTGATGTGACCTTGGGCATTTTTGAACCACATTCTGTTAAATGCCATATATGCGCTTTTGTCCAGGTCTCCTAAGCTGAAGCTTGATGGCAGGTGACTCAGCAGAGGCAACAAAACATATCTGCAAAACAAGGTTTTCAGTTCTACACCTGTGTTGTCTTAGACACCAAACTTGGAGTATAATTATGAGCTTTTTATTTGACGATAAACCCTGGAGTGTTTTCAAATCTGTTACTGAGACAGTTGTCTTTTAAAGGTTTTCTTGTAGAAATATCTCAGCACTGTAGCAATTTCTCCAAGATCAGTATTTTCTTCACTAAGACAATTCTCATATATCCATCACAAAATGACTGAATGGCCTTTTAGCATGCCTTGGCATGTAACATTACATTGCTTACAGCAAGTTCTACCCAAAGGGTTTGTTGCAGCAGCTAGATTTTGGTTGTCTAGTAATCAAAATTCCACATGACTTTTTACTAAAAAAGCAGTTACTGTTATAATATTATCCTATTGCTTCATTATTCTGTAATTTGAATCAGATTTGTGGCCATTTTGATTGCTTTTACAAAGTTATATTTGTGGAGTAACCTCTAACCGCTTCCTATTTACCTTTAATGAGTGTAAAACAGAAACTTTAAAATTATAAAAAACCCCTTGCCAGTTAAAAAGTTAATTGTAAAACATAATTTTATCTTGGCAATTATTTGACAAATCCAGGAATAAAATGTAGCTGAGAAGTGAAGTCTGCTGATTTCAAATGACATGTCACATCAGATAGAATTTGTTTTGCTGTTGGTGGCAGAAAATAATTCAGTGCTTCAGTTCCAAACAAATGAAACAGGTACACAACACAGACAGTTGGCTGTACCTGTATAAAACAGCTGTATCTTCAAACCCTGAACATGTATATATTTACCTTTTCAATAAAGTGGTTGGCCCACAATACACCCCACAGCCAAAGACAGGCCTCATCTCAGCCCTCTTTTACGTTTTTCACTTGAACTGATCTCTTGATTCTGACCTCACTTGTCACTGTAAACCAGGAATAATTTCACTGAAGTCAGCACAGAAACACCACTTTGTCAAGGTCAGAATCAGACCTTGCTTGGGAGTCATTCCAAGTCTAGTACTAAAAGCTATGAGGTATATCACATTCAGAACTTGTCACAATGTTGTAGATGCAGGGTCAAAAGATAGACATTTTATGTTGCTATCAGACATGTACACTGCTCTTTCCAAATGAAAATGTTGATCTAATTGACTTCAAAATACCTTTCAGCAACAGCTGCCAAGTTCCCTTTAATGGAGAATGTGAAAGATTTTTTTTTTCTGTCATTTTCTTAATAAAAGCAGATACAAATTCGATTAGAGAAAGCATAGCCAGCTTTTTAAACATCTTTTTTCCACTCTAGTGCACCTGCTTTGACACCTACAATACACCATAGCAAAAATTAAGAGGCATCTTAGTCCAAAGAAGTGGTTAAGAAAATGCATGTTTTATATGATAATTCACTCTGTATTTTCCCATTTGCCCTGAAACTTTCTTAGATGTCTAATGCAAATAAGTGACCATGTAGAAAAGCATCCCCAATGTGCAAAAGTAAACATTTGGCTCCTGCTATTCTGTACCATGATCTGGAGATGAAATGGTGAGATGTCTAACCTGTACTGGAAAAGCTCAGCACACTCAAAGCCCCAGGAGCACTCACTACAGCACAACAACCATATGGTAAAGAGGTACCCAGTTTGTTAAAGCATTGTTAAGGTATAATGTGGGTGCATTATCCCACTGCCATTTCAGCTATTTCCTCTGCCCAGGAGACTTTGCTGTCTATATGGGACAGAAGAGCATGACTAGAGGCATTCACTGCCCCTTCTGTGGGTATTAGGCCACTGACAAGCCAAAACCTCCAAAATCTGCGAAACCAGGAAGAGAAAGAAAAGGTCCTTTTCTCGCTAGCTGATGAAGACAGACTCTCAACTCAAATGAATTCTACATCTACCACTCAGATGAAAAGCTGTTGTAGTACCAGTCCAGGACTTGGGTTACCTGTGTACAAAGCCCTGAGCTGCAGCAGCCTTGCTAGGTGACCTGAAGCAAGTTACTTATTTGAGCAACAGCTCCCCAGCTGTACAATATGGAAAATGACACTTCCATCTTGCTCATGCTAGTGATGAGAATAACTGTAACAGGGACCATGAAGCACTCATATTCTATGGTAATAAAGATGGTAATAACATAATGGGAATACATTTTCACAATGTAAACAACATGCAAAGCAGGGAGAACCCTTCTTGCATAGATTCACCTGCTGTTTTCAATTTTACAACAATGAATGTAATTTTTAGTACAATGCTTTGGCTTACAGGTCTGCAAATATTTTGTTACAAACCTGGACTTTTAGTATTAAAACTGTACTAGCAATCTTGGTAATCAGCAACAAGGCAAATACAGTTTGGCAAATAAAAATTTGCAGAGAAATTTGCATCTGATCTTATATACCTATGATCTGAGATCACTGCATTGAGGCTATTGCCTTGTTAGTCTTCATAATACGCTGCTGTAAGAAAGACAGTAGCTGTAGGGAGGTTCACCCTTTTCCATCAGAAATATATACCTAATTAAACTGAACTGCTTGTGCTTTCATTTTGCCTCAACCTCCATTTGGCAGGCAGGAACTAAAAGTCACAGAATCATGGAATCACAGAATCGTAGGGGTTGGAAGGCACCTCAGGAGATCACCTAGTCTATCCCTGCTGCTAAAGCAGGTTCCCTACAACAGGTAACAAATGGGATCTTGTATCACAACAGTTCCTTCTGCAACAATCTGAAAAAAAAAAAGGTTTGTATTTCAACCTAGTCAACAATTTGAGTATTCCCCAGGCACTATTCCCCAGGAAATTCAGTTGAAAATATGTAGTTCTGGTTCATAAAAAGAGATATTTTAATATTAATTGCTGCAGATGTATTAATCAACCTTCTAAAAGAAGAGTTTACAGGCAGTATACCACCTTTCACTACAAAATGCGCTCTTGCATTCTGGTGAGATCTCAAGACCTCAAGTTTATTTCCTGCCATGGCTCCAATTTACTTTTTCATAGTGTTAGCAGATTTCCAACTGTGATTTTCTATATCTGTTGCAAATGTTCAACAATTTGCAGGAGAAATTTTAGGTCTTGGGTTTTTCTAAACTTTAAATATATAAAGATTAAAGAATGAATGTGCACTCCACATACAGAGAAACCAGCTTTTGCAGGAATGGAAAAGATGGTTCAGCTTCTTAAACCCCAGAGGAATTAATAGTATCTACATTCACTGCTACTTCTCTTTTGCATACTTCTTTCAACTAAAGAGGTTCCCTAGAGAGATGGTTTGGTAAACTAGAAAGTACTGTGGTAAAACTTCCCCCTCCCTGGAAGTGTTCAAGTCCAGGCTGGATGAGGCTTTGAGCAACCTGGTCTAGTGGAAAGGTGTCCCTGCTCATGGCAGGAGGGTTGGAGCTAGATGATCTTTAAGGTCCCTTCCAACCCTAACCATTCTATGATTCTATAATTCTATGAACTTTATTATCCTTTCTGGCATGACATGGATAATGTCCAAGCATTTGTTTCCACTTACAAGTTTCTATTATGGCTAATTTTTTCTCCTAACTGTTCCTAAAGACATAAGCTCTTACCTTCTTTGATCAAAAGCAGGAGGCACATCTAACCTCTGCTATAGAAAATTATGGCATTAGAAAAGAATCCTTTCTGGATGATGTCTTCATGGTGTGGTGTGCACAGAGGCTGAACTGGACTTGGAGGGTCCTGAGCAGAAGTCAAAGAACAGGTGTTTACATGTTTCCAAACTCCTCTAAATTCACATTTCATTACACTGAAAATCTCCCTTGGCCAAACTAGCCCCTACCTGACAAGGATTGAGGAAGGAATGTGTACAGAGGTGCAGGCATTTGTTCTTAGCCTACTGAATTCATCAGGCCTGTTAGGGACCTCCTCAGGACAGATAAAGAAGATCCATTTTGTGCTTTCACTTGCAGTTTGGAGATTTGTCCATGACTACATGGGTGTCTAGGCTGTATTTTGCAATGGGTCAATTTTAAATCCCACTTTGCTGTACTCCTCCATAAGCAGTTATCTTCTATAATCTAAGAGTTATTTGGCTAGGACCTACACCCTTATCACAGCAGCTCCCACTAAATCAAATGCTTGCAACTTTGCAAACCCACAACCCACTTTCCTTCCTACCTCCATATCCTCCAACATGCAGACACCATTGCCATTGAGTATACTTGCAGGGAAAGTACTGAATACTAGCCAACGCACACAGGCAGCAGAATAAAACAATACAAACAATGATATGATTTTGATTTCTTAGGTGTATGAAGACTTTTATGCATGTCCTGTAGTTCAATAGCAGCCTAAATGTTGTAGTTTATTTTAATTATGCATAAGCATAAATTTTTGATTTTCCGAATCTTGAATTACAGAATGTGTTAGAACAATTTAAATTCATGCATATGTATGGTTGTGTGTAGCTTTGCTTATCAGCCTTTTTCCTCCCATTTTTATGAGTCATAAGATGCAAAAATATTTTATAATAAAATAAAAAACATGGTCATAGTGTATCTAACAATGAGATTTATTCAGATTCTGTAAAATCTTAGTTAGAAACAGACATGAATTATACTCCTAAATCCATGTTTGTTACCTCTGCACTTTATGTATGTTACTTAAAGTAGTACAGTCTTTCAAATAACCTTACAATATCAAAAGACCTGTAATGCTATTGTTGGAAAAAAAATATACTGTGGTATCAGATATCATAAATGGTTGATTCATTTAAGAGATACTATCCTGTTAGTTTATATGAGATTTTAATATCTATGTAGAAAGAAAATAAAATAAATCAGTTTCCTTATATCCTATAGACTTCAGAAAATATAGATATAGAAAATAAATAAATACAGATGGTTAACTTCTGTCACTCATACAGATACTGAGACAAAGAAGCAGTTTCAGCAGGATGTAACCCATGGACTCAGAAGACAAGATATTATTGCAATAATGAATATTACTATATAATACCAAATGATTGCATTAGACTATTTGCTTCAAAAGGACAGGGAAATAGTAGATAAATAAAAATGTTTGAAGCTGGTGACACAATTTCTAATGACCTGTCTGTGGTTGAATTAGTAAACCTTAGGATTTTCTGTATGTGCTTGTGCTTGTGGCTATCAAAATTATAAAGCATGTTCAAGAACAAGAAGAAAGAATAAGGAGAGTAGGATCACCAAATCATTACAAAGCAGGCCCTCCTATCTAGGACACACACACATGCACTGCAATGCTATCTCATCAGGGAACCAATTGCACTCACAAGCCTTTTGGAAGAAAGATGTAGGAACATGAGGAATGATACAAGGGGTTATTTTTGAATGATTAATTAAAGGGAATCCATCTTCATTGCATTGCTACTGACATGAAAAGCACCATAGCTGTGCAATAATCGCATGCGATTATTCAACTACCCCTTTGGCAAGGACGACATAATTAGTCCTGGTAGTGTCAAGAGATTTTCTTTATACCCAACAAATTGGCAGTTTTAATCAAGTGTTGCTGAAAATTTATCATAACACAGGGAAAACAATAGGTGAAGGTGTGGAGCCCCAAGCTGTGTGACTCCTATCTATGACACTACAAATTCACAATGCTAACAACATGATGAATACTACCAATCTCCAAACAAGATGATTATAATTGTGTACCAGTATCATGCACAGTAATGCTTGTTTGTTTAAAATTATGGACACAACCCTTTTCATGCCTTGTTATTACAGCTGTTTCAAGCTTTCATACCTGTTACGATGGTCACCTGTTATAACAGCTATCTTGGGGGAACATGAATACATCTCCTAGGGAGCTGCTGAGCAGTCAGGAAATGTCACACAGGTCCAAGCCTCAGGCCTGCTGGAAATAAATACAGCTAAGAGGGGGATCACTCAGCCTTGTTTAGTGCCTGAGCTCTGAACTGTCACAAGTTGCAGGAGCCATTCACAAGCAACAGAGCGCTAGAAGCTCTTGGAGCACGTGGCAAAATGAAACCAGTCTGTCATGAACTCAGTAAATTGTAACTCGTGTTCTGTACCCAGACTCTCGGCAGATGTTTAAAAGGTGATGGTGTCTTAAGCATTCTTAAGCCCCTACACTATGCCACATTTTGTCAGACTGGCTTGTTCCTGCTGTTTGCGTGCTTGTAGTCACATTCAACTACTAGGTTAGTCATGCAGCTGCTAGCTACAAGTTTACACTAGTACTGAATTTGTTTGCACCTCTTTCATTAGTGTAGCTGGAAGAAGTACCTTTCAAATTGCCATTTTACAGATGGTGGCTTCTCTGCACACAGAATGTTGACATGGGAGAAATCCAGCTTACAGAGGTAGCCACTGGAAGAAAACACATACTAAAAATCGTTGTAAATCTGAGATAGTACCTGTTCCAAGTGCAGAGAAATTCAGCTGTATTTCACATAGGGTTGCATAGTGTAAATGTTCATGCTGGTTTCTTTGCTAAATCTTTAAGAGACTGCATTTTTATTTTTATATTAGATTCAGAATAAATATTTCACTGTCAGGAGTTAGTCTGCCAGTAAGACAGGCAACACGGGCAATTCTCCCAGTTAATCCGCAGAGCACAAGATTGTTTTTTATTGTTACCTATTACTCTTACAATGGCTGTTTCAATACTAATTCTTTAATGTGACATGTGAAAGAAAAGCATACTCTATAAATAGTTTACAGCCTAGAAAAACAGCCCTATTCAGCAAGACAAAATCTAGAAAGGTAAGATTCAGCCAATCTTGAAAATTAAACTTTCTTTTAAGATGGAAAACTCAAAAAGGAGCTATGGTCTTTTCCCCACATAGCAGATTTGGAGAACAGTTAGTTCAGGCTATGTAAATGTATATTATTCAGGCCTAGAATAAGGGGAGAAAAAGTACACTTTTCCCCATATCTGTGGTCTGCTTTTTCACCTCTTTGCAGACTAAAAACAGAAAAAAAAGGTCTTTTCAGCCTTCTATTCTTTTTCCTTTTATTTTTTTAACAGTCCTAAACAAGACTCTAACAAATGCTGCTGGCCTGTATCACAACACAAAGAAATCAGTAAGATAATGGCAGCAGCATTGCTCTTTCTCCCTTTGAGCACTATATTCAGCTTTTTAACCTACCTATTTCTGCTAGGTTGCCCAGTGACTTCATGCCTTCTACTTTTGCTTGTTCTTTTCTAAAGAAAGTAGTACGTTGTCTTTTTAATATCCACTGTCTCTGAGATTACTTTTGAGCTTAGAATATAAAACTTTTCCTTAGGCTACGTTTCCATTTTCAGTGTTTTATAAACCAGGAGTGGAACTGCATTGCACACTGACAGAGGCATACATTATTTGTGGCAATGTGTTGGTCTGTTGCATTGTATTGTATTTAGCTGAAGGAACATATACCTCTACCTCTCCAAGTATGGTTTTCCCTCTCAAAAAAAAAAAAAAAAAAAAAAAAAAAGGAGGAGAGGGCAAGGAGGGGAAGAAGAGAGAGAATAGAGATGATAAAAATTGTGGTACACATACACAAGAGATTTTTTGTATAATTCAAATAACTTCTACTACTGTGGAAGTCTCTTATCTTAATGACTGTGCTAAAGAAGTTGTCTTTTCAAACTTATTTAAAAGCTTTTGCCTCATATGACTAAGCTACAAATGGAAGCAATTTAGTAACACCATAGTACAAGATAAAGAAACTATGGCAGAAGCATGCAAAGGTTGAACAAATATAAAGTTAATAACTATCAAAGAATTTTGATTCTTCAGCATTACATTTCCTTGAGTATAGTGCATTCCAGTGAGTGCTGCAACAGCTATGTAACTAACAAAGCCTGCTGAGGGTATGTGCTTTCTCTTCTGCATTCCTATGTAATATAAATACCACAACAGCACTAGCCCAAAAAAATTCAATTGTTTTGCACAGATGGACAGATCACAAGAAGCAGGAAGTAGAGGTGAAAATTGAAGAATGCATTATGTTGGAAGAAAGACAAATGTGCAGAAGTAAAGTAGTGGGAGGGAAGATGTGATGAAATGTGGAAGAAAGGAGGCAGGGAGGGAAGAAGGAAGGAAGGAAGGAAGGAAGGAAAGAATGGCTCTGAAGGAATTTGGAAAGAGGAGATGACTGGAGTTTGCAGCTGTGTTCTGTCCTGGTGGGGCTAATGACTTTAAATGAGCACAAAATGAGCTTGTGAAGAACTGAACTGAAACAGTGCCAGTAAAATACAATAAAAAGGATGGGAAACATTAGAATGCAAAGAGAAGTTATGAGTGAAAAGGTAGAAAAGCAAGAGAAATTGAAAAAGTGAATGGAAAAGCCAAAAGGCTCAAAATCTCAAAGTAAATATATGTACTTTTAGCACTTGTTTGAGTTTTTTGTTTTTTTAAAACATTAGTTGAAGGTCTGTGAGGAGACTGAAAGTCTGGAGGGGTATAGAACCTCACAGGATTTGCTTGATAGAGTGAATGTAAGAAAGAAGGAAAAGTGCTTGCTCATTGATGGAAAGAGAAAAATGGGAAAGGTCAAACTACTCAAATGATAGAATTGACATAGAACAGAGACTTGTGAAATCAAAGGTGGATCTGGAAAGCCTGGGGTATCTTCTGATCACTTTTCTACTATGTTTTAATTTAATAATTATTTAATATTGTATTATTATTAATATGCATGAGACCGTAGTATAAATTTTTGTTTTAGTATATTGATAGCACACAACGAAGAACTTTTAGTCATGAATTTAATCTTTATCAGAAAAGCAAGAATACAGATGCTGAAAATGCCTACCTGGCCATCCTATATTTGGGGTGGCCAGTTACTCACTGGAAATGTGACAAAGGAAAATTGGAAATAAAGTCTGCCAGACAGCCAATAAATCAGGCATATATTTTCCTCTTTCCTTTGGCCTGCAAGGAGCCCAGTTATTTTAAAACTATGTTCCCAGAAACCAGCCAACAGGAAGACATGAAAAGAGTACATAAGAAGTTTTTCTTACTGTTTTTTTTACCTCTCTTTCTGGCAAATGCTCCAAATCCTCTACCTGGGAAATGCAAACTCTAGTGATTTCTACTGGAACTTGTTTCCATTTAAAAGGATTTTAAAACCTGTATCACAGAAATGGGATAACTAAACATAGGTGTAGCACGTGAGACTCTCAAAGGCATACCATACACAAAGAGTTCATAACACTCTCTCCAATTTTATAGGTATTAAAGGCATGGATTGTCAATAAATTATGAGAAGCAGACAAATGAATAAATATTAAGCTTTGCACTCAGGTGCTACTATAAAGTAAGAAACAGGATGGGGTAAAAGTACAGATGCTGTTTCTAAATATGACATGAGCACTTAGAAATTAGAGTTATGAGGTCCTGAATTAGATTTGTAAATGCTTGGGTCACATTTAGAAATTGCTCTCTGGCTTCTGAGTCACTGAACTCTTCTGAAAAAAGTCCCCTCAGCAGATCTCATAAATTGCTTGTGATGAGTAGTCCAGTCAGCTCTGATATGACTGAAAGAGCAGGTGCAACAAGAGAGATTAAAGAGTATGGGTGCATTCCTGAATTTAGGTCAGGAGAAACAGAGGATGTGATTATATAGGAATGCAGGCTGGGATTACAACTGTTTATATTCTCTGTCTATCTCACTTCCTATATTAGTGTGTGGTTTGAATTTCTTGCTGTTAATATGGGGGTTCTGCCATTAAAGTGTTGAACTTCATGTCACTGAAAACCCAGGGGGCATCTTCACATTCTTCTTTTATCACATCCTAAAAAAGACCATCCTACATGCACCGAAAAGTCTCAATCACAAATTAAATTTTATTTTATCCACGGTTATATCATATAATTGGTTTTATTGCTGGATTCCACTTCACTGTGTTGTGCTTTGTCCTGTTTTGTTATTCTGAAGTCACTCACTGGGCCCCAAGGAATGCACCGTGAAGAGCCAAGCACCAAAGCTTGATGCTATGCAATTTAGGTAAGCACGTACAGTAAAATCCACTGGGGTCCTCTGAAAATTTTGTAGTCAGGCTAGCATGAAAAGGGAAACACTGAGTTGCAGGCCATTCCTGCTCAATTTCAATGTAATCAGAGCTTTTGCAATGATATCAGCTGGAGCACGTTTAGATCCTTTTTAAAGATTAATCTCAGATGTTTTATAGTGGGTGGCTTATCCATCATCTCAGTGACAATTCTGTAAAAAAACATTTAGAAAGTCAGAATTTATAAATGTCATTTTATCATTCATTGTGTGGTTTATTATTATGTATCTATGTTACAAACAAATGATTCCAGGAAAGTAAAATCACATCTTTTCTCAGGATAACTAACATTCACATATATTTGTTTCAGTCCTTTAGAAATTATAATATTCCTCATATGTTATCTTTTGACAAGTTACAGATATTGGAAAAACATTCATGGCCTGATCTCTTCCTGCTGACATTGTTGTGTATTAGGAATAACTTCAGAAAGTCAAAGCATTTACATTGGAGTAAAAGTGATTAACAAGAGCAGCACTGAGCCCAGCATTATACTGCAAGACTCACACATAAATGCAATCTGCGACTAAGAATAAATGTGTTTAATGTAGCTTTCACAAGTCATCAGCACAGATTCTTTTCATTTTGTTCTCTGTTTATTAGTATTGCAAAGTGCCTTTGTTTAAATATTTCACTGGCCTAGTTTAACAAAAAAGCACATCAATAATGCAAATCACAGCAAGTGAGCTGATACTTTGTATTTGTAAATAGGCGAAAGTTAAAAAAAATTGCATTGGATGGACAAATTCAAGTGCTTCTTTCCTCAGCAGAAAAAGTAAGTTCATGCTATATATATGTATTATTTATATTTATATTTAGCTCTTTTAGTGTACCTCCCTCTTTCTTGTTTCTTTTGTGCAGCTGTCTTGATTTTTAGCTGGGATGAAGCCGGGTTTATTTCTAGTAGCTAGAATAGTGCTGCCAAATGCTAGCCCAGTGAAACCACCACAGCAGCCCACAAAATACTGTGTTTGCTGTTTTTCTTTTCCCATAAAGTTGGGCCAGACAACAAAGCAGTTACCAAGGCAGATGTATTTTGAATGATCTTCACTATTTTTATTCTGAAAACAGATGAGTCAGGGTTAGCATGAAGGACTTTCATCATCTATTTCATTATATATTTATTTTTACTAACAAAAGGAGCACCAGTGTAAATAGTTACTCATTATACTTGTCATTATAGAACTGGGTAAAGGACAGCATCTGACCAGACCTCCCCACCTAAACAGAGCAGGCAGATGTAAGTAATAAAGTATTACTTACATATTTATTACTTTCAATATTACTTGAAAGAAATAAATATTTTTTTCTTCACAGTTTCTTA
Source organism: Caprimulgus europaeus (assembly GCA_907165065.1). Next base: position 17,876,276 of record OU015527.1, read on the forward strand.
TTGCTTTTAGACAGATATGGGGAGCAGTGTGTCAGAGATGAGACATTTTTCTCAATTTTATTCAGAAAGTTTATGGCATAGTTAGGAGCTGCAGCTTCAACCCGCTCCATGACCGCCAAACACAGGACTAGACAGAGCTGTGCCTGCCCTTCCCACATCCTCAAACCCATCTTGCTAACATAGAACCTACAAAATTCACAGTAGGGAATGAAATACAGACATGGAATGAATTAAAGAAATAGCTTCTTACTACTATTCGTCTTAATAGCTTCCCTGGTTAGGCAGTGGGTAATTCTAGAGAATAAATCAAGTTCTTACCAGAGCTCTGGATCTCAGAATTCATAGATTCTTTTTGCTGACAATTAGCAGGTAAATTCTTACTGTTTGTTACAAACCATTTTTTTTTTTCTATTTAGCTCTCAAACACTATCTTAAAACTACATATAATCACCATGTGAAAACTTCAAAATAATTTGCTTTAGGCAAGTCCAAATAAATTTTCCTTCTTTCTGTGAACTTCAAACTTAAAAAACTTAGTTTTTAACTTTAGTTAAAAATGAATTTGCAAACATCTTCTTTTTATTGGCAGTATCTCAGCATTCACTTTGGTTATTTGCTTCTCTGGATGGTACCCATATTTGGGTTTCTCAGAGGATTATTAAATCTAAATTTGTATTCGAAACTTGGTCCTAGACTTAAAAAGTTGAATGAATGAACAGTATCTCTGTACTAGTATTTTACTTAATCAACTCAGATTATTTCAAAAACCCCTTAGTTAGTGTCCTCTATAGTAAACAGCACTGACTTTTAGCAGTGATTTTATTATTTTGCTAGCTTGAAGACATTACATGAGGCCAAGAAGCAGTTCTTTCATACCCTTTATCACAGCAGTCATAGATCCAAGGTCTGGACTGATACTTAATCTGCAGTTATTACATTATGCATCATTACTCATTAATTAAAATTAATAGAGCCATTTGCTTTAATATGCTACAAATTAGCTTTAGAAATGGGATTATATTAGAGAGACAGCTTCTTACTCCATTCCAAGCTTACTGTATAAAGAAGGCAAGGAATTTCAGAGTATTTATCATTGGCTTAAATCAATGTGGAAGAAGATGAGAGAAATGTTCTTGTTATCTATAATCTAGGTAATTAGAACTTTTCCCACATTTTGTCATTATGAAAACAGCAACATTTTTCTGTGGAAGAAAAAAGAAAGGTCTTCCCCAAGTTCATGTTGCAAGTCATTAGAGGAGCTAAATGGAGGACCTGGGATCATCAGAAGCCACCTGAAACCCTTATCTCCTTCTGACAATTAGGCTTAACCACCAGCTACATATTGCTGCAAATTTATGAAATTACTTTCTTAGAGCTATTCCAATATGGCTTTTTTTAAAAGAAAACTACCAAAAAACAAATAAACAACCCCCCAAAACCAACCAACAAACAAACAAACACACAAACAAACAAGCAAACAAGTTTAGTGTAATTTTTAAATTACCAACACAAGAAAATTCAGTTTCTAAGGAGTCCATATAGACGGTAGATATTCCATATATTCTAAAAATAAATCTCTTTTAATAAATTTCAGCTGGCTGCAATGGTCTTCTTGCCAGAGGAGCAGTTGGCCCTTTCTTCCATTACCTCAAAATGCAAGGAATCAAGATTTGTCTGTCCAGCAAAATTGAACACAAAGGATGACTGAAGCAACTCCCTCAAGTTCTACTAATTTTAGCACTTTTTATTTGTTCCTATGATGTACTAAAAATTATAACTTGAGTGCTGATAAAGGGTGTCCATACTAAAAGTGAACTAGATGGTGTTTAATAAATAAAGGCATAGGCACAAGCAGTAGGAACTTAATTCCAAAGTCTGTTTATTTTTAGAATATTGTCCACTAAATGTGTTGGAAAAGCAAGCCCATTCTCTCTGGTCTTTGTATGGAGCTCTGGCTGGAAGCCAGCATTGTTATTGAAAGAGTATCAAGGGGTCTCTCATAGGCTGTGGATTCCTGAATCCAGAACAGGTGCAGTCACACCCTTTCTACAAACAAAGATAGTTTGTTTGAATAAGCACAGCAGAGAAGAATGGGTGTATTAATAGCTAAATAGTGTCTCTATTAACAGTGGAACAGCTGGCAGTTTTGTATGACAGCACTCATTCCAATCTATTTCATCCAATTGCAAAACTATAAGCACACCACATCAGGGAACTGAGGGGACCACACACAAGCAATCAGCCATTCAACAGCACTATAATTGCTTCACAGTTGGGAGTTTGTTCTGCTCAGCCACTGTTATTCTTTTAATTTGAATTGTTGCTGCACGGCAACTGTCTAGAATCAAGTGTAGTTAAAGCAGATAAGCTTGCTCAGAGAAACTCTTTTTGTTTTACAAGCTGCGTTAGCTCGCTTACTGCAGGAACTGCTGCCAGCTTCCGAGAATCACAGATGCTTCAAGTGCTGAGTACCAGGACTGGGACACAGGCAGGTAGTCTCAAGATCATGGTTACACCTCCCACAAAATGTTTTACCCTGACAAGGGAAAAAATAAATTCTGAATAAACTCTTAGGATGCTGTTAGACCCTGCTTGAGAACCTTTCCTGAAGACTTCCTTTTGAGCAAATGAATGGCCTCTGTGAATCCACCTGAGGTGTATAAATGACTGAAAATGTACTAGTAGCCTCAATACAACAGGGAAGCTGTTCAAGAAGGAACTGGTTTCAAGTACAATCAGGTTACACAGGTATAAGTAAGTGTGTGTATGCACACATCTTCGTGTGGATGTAGAAAAGATACAGCAAGGGAAAGGATGATAGGCAGATTTTTTAGGCCATAAAGAAAACTGTAATTCAACTTCATACATTTACACTCCTAAAGAACTAAGAGCCATCAAAAGCTAAGCTGAGGTTTCCAGTATTACTGTCTGATCTGCTAGTTGTTTTCAGTATGCACGCATGCTGACACTAACACTGTTCAATGCAGCTTGATTCTGTAATTTCTTTCTTCCACCTGCCCTCCCCAGCCCCCCACACACGAACACTTTTTCCCTCCTATCATAGCATAATGCTTATGTGGTAACTTTTCAAAGTATCCTTCAGGGAGAAGATTAAAAAGCTCTTGGCTTTATCTAGCCTAGCAGAATGCACATAGATATGAAATTATAAAATCTTTCTAATTTGCAGGGTTGTTTGTTTTCCGTCATCCTTTGGGATTAAATACTCAGAGGACTAATTCTTATTATTCAAGGTTTACTATTCCGTAGATCTCTCTCAAACTCTATACACAACAGCACTTCAGTATATTGTTGTGATTTCTTTTTTACTCCTTGACATATGGCTCTAGGTAATAAAATAATGGGCTGTCGCAACTTATTATCTGTTGCTGCTCTTTCAGGCTGGCTTTCAGGTTGTCCTTTTTTGCTCCTTCTCTACTGATGGCACCTTATGAATAAATGAACAGCTCTTATGGGGAAGACAACAGATTTGTACGAACTGAAGATCACTGTTAAAACTAAATGTAGACTCAGGAGAGCTTGGGAAGTTCTGAGTAGTGAAGAAAATGGCATTTAAAGAAGTCACCAACCTCATGAGTGAAAAGAAGGTTTAATTAAAATTAAGTTGTGAACTAGGATACGTATGTAAATAGTCAGTAAGTGTAAAAAAAAACTCCACCACAAACCACAAAAGGAGAAGTAGGGAATCATCTAGGGTCATTAAAAAAAATATATTGCCAAATCTAGGTGCTACATGGATATTCAAACTATAATTGTGCATAAAAAATGAATTTGGAACAAAGACATTAATAAACAACACCATTTTATTTACCATTGTCAAAATTATTACTTTAATAGTCAAGAATGCAATTAGTTCCTGAATACTCATTTTGCCTATGTCACTAGATTTTTTTGCTAGCCATTCCAGGAGAGTCAGATTTCCACTGTCTTCTAGCTCACAGTGCTTCAGGCCATGTCTACCTTGACAAGGGGTGAAGCACCTTAGAAACAGATCCACAGAAAAACTTTGATGGTTCTGAGAAGGCAAAAACCACCTTACACCCAGTCCAGGATAACTGGCTTCAGTTGGGTCTCATGTATTTAATGTCCATTAGCAATAGGAGAACATCAACTGTACATGCCGTAATCCAGTTCATGTACTACAACACCATGTGAGCCATGTGAACCATCACCTGCTAAATGACAATAACCAGAAGATGTGCTTTGAAAGTGAGATTCTGAAATGAAATAAAATGAAATAAATTGGTATTTACCAGCATGACTTGGACCAAAAGTAAGGAGAATATTTGCATGGAAACTGTCCTCCGCAAAGCATGTGGATAGTTTATTTCAGGGTATTTAATCTTAAATGTTACAGAAATGAAATTGTCCCCTTGCCCCTAATAAATGTTTTGAAAAGTCTTATCAGTTAAGTCTAGACTATCCCCCAAAATTTTTACTCAGTATTCCATTTCCTTCCAATCTTTCCAAATGAGCCATTAAGAAAATTACTGCTTGGTTTAGAATGCTTTACAAGTACTGCTTCAAGTGTAAAAAATAAAAATAAATATATCACTTGAGAGGCAGAGTTGAAGAAGGTTTGGGGTATTTGGTCCTTTAGTTACCTACTTCTTACACTAAGATTTTACAAGGTAATTAAAATAATCTAATTCATACTTTGAGTTAGGTAGTAACTCTGTAATTTTAACAGCCTCAGAAGTTACATGAACAATTACTTTTTGGAACTATATTGCACTGATCTTTATCTCACATTAATTTTTCGTGACTACCATACCACAAAGGCAGGGAAAGCTCTAGAGTTATCAAAAGACAAAAAAAAAAAATCAAGAAGAAAAAGAATGTTGTTTCTTAAATAATCTTTAAAAAAAAGAGTCAGATTTAGGGATGATAATCCCAAGCATATCCCTCTAGCAATTTGTATAGTTAGAATAGTGAAAGATTATCTTCACAGCACTCTGAGCATTGCTGTGTATCTGTACATATGTTTAAGGAACATATACAGTGTGCACAGAGCCACTATCTTCCTGTGCAGGTACTGTTCAGGCAAAATTGTTTGATAAAATATTTCATAATCATGCTGGGCACTATGTTCTTATTTTTCATTCTTATCTCTACTCCTGGTTTTCTGATAGTTCACAGAGTAAAAGAAATGTGCTGGGAGTTCATGCCTGTTGAAAAGGAATCATTGCCATTGGCAGGTAGCAGCATATTGATGTGGATACAGTCCTTGTGGAGGGTGCCCTCCACAAATGAATGCTTGTGAGCCACATACTTCCTACAGCTTTTATTTAGGTAGTAGGATGGATAAAAGATACAGTACCTTCTCACAAGACATTAAAAAAAATAGAAAACAAACAAACCCTTTTCCCATTTTCTAACTGTGCTGGGAAAATTTGCTTCTGTTTCAAGGACAGTAATAGGTTTAATGGCATGAGTTCAGTGTTGCCTGCTAATTAATTAATTTACATAAAATCTAGGCTCAGAAGAGGTGTGTGCAATCTAAACTGTTGAAGGATATTCAGAACACTAAAGCATGGTTTGCAGTATATACCTCTGCTTTTGAAGAGAGATTGATTCAGAAACCCAAGCACATTTTGTGGGCTCTTGAATTCTCCCCTTTCCTATTTTAATGGAAAAGGTTCATCACCTGTTTTAACGACCTCCTATCTTCCAAAACCTCCAGCAAACTATTAATTCCCTTTTCCTTGAGCTCTTCAGGCTAAGAGGCAGCTTGTAGGTGTGCATGTGGGAGTTAAGCAGCACAACTGAATTACCAGTGCCCACTAGAGCTCCTTATACTGCTGTCACTATTGGTATTATATTTGGTATTATATCCAGATGTCTTGGTCTGGTTACAACCAAAACTTGTAACCTTCTGTGTAAGGATTTGCTACAAAAGAATAAAAAAATTCTCATTTGATTGCTATATCAGAGGAATTGGTAGTGTTAGTAACACTCATCTCTGACTGCTTTCAGCTTATTTTTCCAGTTTTATTTTTTCCTGTTCACTCTACCTGCAATGGCTTTTTAGAGAGAAATTTTAGCGACTAGTTGCCTCTGACAGCAGGTAAATGGCCTAGAGCTACTGTCAGGAATAGGGTGCATGCTACCCATGATGCAAGAAAATAGATAAGAAATTGAAAAGACAAGTGACTTGTGCTTTCTATAGTTGTAGATTTTCTTCAAGTTGTACTGCATCTTTTGCAATCTTCACATCACCCCATTTCATGGAGCAGACTGGATTCAGAGATCCATGTTCTGACCACAGCACTGCAAAAAAAAGCACTGCAAAAAGCATACTAAATACTGTTCTTGTTTACAGGGTGTAACTCTTGGTAGTGTGCTGGTACAAATATTCCTATTCAGACAATTTCTCACACCAGACAGGATGAACCAGCAATTTAATAATTAAACATCATGAAACTCTGTGATGGAACAGTTTTGGCCTTCCTTTTTTATTCTGAACTTACATCAACAGACTGAGTGATATCTGTCTTAGAAGAAAAAATGAACCTGCTGTGGGATGCAGTTGGAAGGCCACTCCTTTAATGCTGCTGCAAGAAAAGGAAAGAGAATTATTTTGACTTCAGAGTATCACGGATGTTATATGGTCACCTAAGTGAAAAAACACAACTTTTTCATGAACTTCAAGGAACACCAGCAGACACCCTATGTGACTATTAGACAGCACGACATGTTGAGGAGAATGAGGAGGACTCCAGGTCTGAACAGGACCTATGTCTATCCTGAAGAAGAAAGGCCAAACAGAAAATGCCAAGCCTGTGCTTCTTCAGAAACTCAGGACACAGGGAAGGGAAAGGGCTGATTTTTTTGAGCTTTCTGACACTTGACTGATGAACTGTCTTTTAAAAAACATCTTCTCCTGGACTTAGTATAAAAAAAATCTTCTGAAATATCTGCAGTTCTTTCTTCTACTCTAGATCATCTGGATTGAAGCCTGTTATAGTACAGCAGCAACAGTGCTGGTCAATATTTTCTTGGCCTGAAGGAAGATCAAGTATCCACTGTGGTTTTTTTAGATTTATCAGCTGCTTCCAGTACTGTTGATGATGTGGTATTGAATCAACAGCATCAGAGCAAGACCAACTTGGCCCACTTCCTTGAGTATAATAACATCTAGACTCAGCTTCTCTTCTGAAGCAATGACATGTCTTGAAATTTGTCAGCTTCTTCTATCAGCGATCTGAGTTGTGGTAAATTGATTTTATCTTCCTTGACTTAGAGGCTTTGCTGGGCTGTAGATCCATTCTCATGAGCAGTGCAAGAAGGTTTCAGGGATCTTTGTGGAGACCTATAACTCTGAGAGAGGAATCTCTGGTGAAGCTCTGTGGCATTAGGCAAAATGTTCATTTGTTGCATTGAATCGAGCTTTCACTGAAGGATGCTGTGTGTAATGTTCTGTGTAACATCTCTCCCTGATCTCTGAGAATGTATTCATGGCAAAGATAAAGCCAAATCCACATTACAAAAATGTTACAATTTAGGAAGAAACAAACTAAAACATATTGCTCAAAACTTACATTGCATGGAGGAGGTCTGATATGTCGCAGCTATTTTGCAAGCTGAAAAAAGATATCCCCTTTAGGAGACTTGTGTTTTATTTTTTAAAAAAACAAAAATTCATACATTTCATAAAGGTAAATAATTATGATAATAAATCTATAGCTGCATCAAACAACAGCAGCTGATAAAGGAGAGTTAAGTTTGATGCAAATTTTAATATGCTATCTAGGTATTTCCCAGATGTATGCATATAATATTAGAGTTGCATTTAGTTTAATACTGCATTTGGCATCCAAATACAGAAGACAGGGACTCTTTTAAGCTGCATAAATATCGATCACATATACTGGAGAAACAACTATGAAAAAGGCATAGTCTCTTCAAATAAGGCTACAAATAGTGGTCTAACCCTATGTTTTTAGGCATATGACCTTTGTCTAATTAGGTGTACCTTTAACTGTGATAAACATCCCTTTAAATGAATATCATTTCCTTACAATTACAGAAGGGTCATACATAATACACTAAATTCCCCTGGCAGCTTATGTGTTAGTCATGCATATTTCATGAGCAGTTTTATTCCCCTAGTCAGCTTCAAGCGATGCTCAAGCTCATGGCTTTGCTGTGTAGGAAATGAAGGCCTTGCCCATAAAAAGATTCCAAGGCAATGATTGTAACTCTGCATTTTATCAAGAAGAGCAACAGAATGACCTCCTTGTAACATCTGATGGGTACTGGTATCAATTTTCTTTGTATTATACATTAATTCCCCTTATTTGTCAGTTACTATGGAAAACGCATAATTTCCACACATGCTTGAATGTAAAAATTGCAAGTGATACTTGGTACTGAAGGGCAGTTAGGAATGTTGTAGTTGCATGAGAAACTGTGGAAGAAAAGGAAAAAAGGGGTGGGGAGGACTTAAAAAAATAAGTCAGATATGCTACATGCCAAACTTTTACAGGGCAGACTGCAAAAAAATTATTATGGTACAACACATGACCTGGGTCGGTAAAGCAACATCTGTTTGTACACTATGACGGCTTTTCCTGATGCAAAGGGGGAAAGACATAAAGGGCTGAGGTTGATAACAAGAATAAAAAATACTACAGTAATGAAATGCAAAACTCCTCAGAAATTCTCAATACCACCAGCAGTAATTTTCCCCTTTTTCTTTCCAAAAAAATCAATTTTATCAAGACAGTTATATCTAGTTGATATTTTTCACCATGGTAAAGACGCTGTTTGAAGGCATGTTAAGTCGCAGATGTCAGCTCAGACAGGCAACACGTTCTGCTTTTGTAGGACAGTTTGGTATCAAGTCAAAAGGAAAGGTTATTCCCTGGTAATTTTTAAAATAGTGCAGGGCCATGCAAAATCAAATCCAGCAGATGCCCCTCTTCAAAGTGTGGCTAATGCTCAGAGATTGTGATGCCATGTTTGATGCCCTGTGTTTTGGGGGAGATTTTTAGTTTGAGTAATTGCAATGAAGAAAGCTTGTTCTCCTTGATGTGCTAAATTAATATTTATGTTGTTAAAATATCACAGAGTCCACAGAAAAAATATTAATATAAAAAGGTTATAATTATCTTTAAAAATGTGGCAGCAATTGAAATGTAAATCCTAGTGAGCTGGGAGAGACTTGTTTGCATTGTGCCTGGGGCACCCTGCCTGCCTGCCGCAGCTGCCATTGATCATTTCAAATCAAAGGAAGCTGGAGATGTCTCTGGTGGCTCGACTGGGAAAAAAGCAAGCAGAGAAAGATGCTCTGTTCTGCAGGACTGTTATCAAAAAATGAGCTGGAATGTGTTTCACATCTTGTTTCTCTTGAATATGGAGCCCTTCAAAGCTTTGCCACAATAAATAAAGTTTTCAAAACACATAGAATCTAAAAGATACATTTAAAGTCCCTCTGAACTAAGTATTTTCCCCTTTCTTGACATTATTAGAAAACAGCAGTATGAAACTAATGTGCATGTGGTGATTAAATCAGAAGACTATACAAACAATCAGAAACCATCATTTTAGAGTGGAGTTTCTTGTTTTAAATTCTTGTAGGTGGAAAAAATTATTTTCAGAGCAAAGGGTGTACAATGCAGGAAAGGAGAAATGCAAATTTCTATTACTATTATCTCAAACCGTAATGTCTCTACGCTGTACTGGCCAACAACAAGCAATATGCCTTCAGCTGTCTACACTTCAATAATAGGAGACAAAATGCATCTTCGCTAAACCCTGGATATTACTATGTAGACATTTCTTGAGGTCCATTAAACTCTATTTGACATACATTAAAAAGATTTAATCACAGATGCCAGTCAGCTAACCAACCCATTAATCTAGCTGTTTTTCCTATGAAAATTGTATTTAAAAAGGTCTTTTTTCCCCCTCAATTTAATTTAGTCATCCATTTAAATTTCATGTATTTATCATGTAAATGTGCCTTATTTGCAAAAGAAAAGCTCAGGACTCAGTGAAATAAATAGTTATTTCATTAAAATGAATACAAAAAACCCTGTGATTAGGGTAATTAATTTGCACACTAAAAGCTATCTTCCTAGTTCAGATCATTAATATTGATGGTGTTCGATTTTGTTCTCAGTAATGTTCCTTGAAATACACTCAGAACTGGCAAGCAAGCATGAAGATGCAGCCGCTCAAACTAGAAACAAGGATTCAGTAAGCACTTGGCTACTTTCCCTTTTCCACCATTCAGGATTAGTAACATACAATCATGATGCCTCTGTCCCAAAGTGATCTAGATTGTTTGGATTGTATAGGATTTTGGTGATTTATCTCAAGTGAATCTTACATATGCGGTTTGCACCACATTTCTCTGACTGTTTTTTTAATTGTGAAATAACATTAGAAGATATTATGTCTAGGTACCCCATGCTGCTATAAATATCATTGCCAGATAACAAGGCAGAGTTTGCCAATGCACTCTTTTGTCATTAGGTTTTCATCTGCATAATATGCAAATTGTGTTGAACAGTTTCCCAGTTTGAGTCCTTTCTACTGCAAGATTTAGTCAAGACTCATATTTTGTTTTCCCACTGTATAGCAGATGTATTCCACAAAAGACCTTGCAGGAAAGGTGTCACATCTCTGTGGTTCACTATCAATTACAGCTGTAGGCAAAGAGCTATGAAAAGCAAGTTCTGGAAGAAATTCACACATATTATGCTATCTATATCTGCACACTCAGATGTACTTTGTGGTTGAGAAGTCAGACTTATACTTCAGTATGTGTGTTACATGTTTTAGTTGTACAGACAAATTATATGGATACATGATATATGGCAAAGCAGTATCTATGTGAAATATTTACTTACCTTTCAGCATGACGGTACAGTCCACTCTCTGGTCATTATCATCCTCTGGTATCTATTTGAAACCTCCAAGAAACTTCAGAAAGTCTCCATTTTTTGAAAACCAACTAGCAAAGCCAGTTTTTTCCTCTATTTTCCCAAATGTGGTACTTTTTGTAGCCTCTTATCCACCTCCAAGACCACGTGTGTATAACTTTTGTCCTAGGTCAAAGGCAGTTTGATGTGATGGCAGCTTGAATAGCAACACTTTTCACTCACAAAGGATTAGAAACATACATCTTGTCTTATTAGAAATAGTATTGGATTCACATCTGGTAACCTCAGACAGTCAACAGAAAACAGACTTTGCAATTATTACTTTTATTTTACATATATTCTATATAAATATGTACATCTATGTGGTTTTTACAGAAAAGATCACACCAGCTTTTAAGTAATTTCAAATTTATTTTACATTTGTTAATTCATAATATAATTGCATAGTTTAGTAATTTCCTCTTCTATCAATCCTTTCTCCATCACCATAATTCAACTTCTGGTTTTCTAGGCACATTTCTAAGCAATGTGTGATTTGGCAACGTAAATGTTGCACTACAAGTGACCAGAATAGTACCATCTGAAAATCTAGTCCCTTCAAAAAACCAGCATGCAGAATTACTAGTTACCTTTATAAGAAATCTATATGTCTGCATACCTGCAGCTATGTGTGTGTGTATATATACATATATATATATATAAAAAAGTGTGTGTGTGTGTATATGTATATATATATGTGTGTGTGTGTACATATATATATATAATAGCTCTCGTGTTTTTGCACTCACTTATACTGCACAGAACTGAGAAGGTATGTCCACTCTTTTCATTTCTACACTGTATTAGAGACTGCACATATATATGTCTCAAGAAAATACTATGGTCTTATAGTTTTGGAAGAATTCTTATTTAATGTTAGGAGTTTGGTATTTGCCAACTGCTTATCCTACTCATCTGAAGTTTTTAAAATACGAATTCCTAACATCTCTCATTAAAATAAATAAATAAATAAATAAAATTTCATCTGTGAATAATACAGCAAATACTTCCTGATTCTTCTGCTCTTGAACTTATTTAAGAGCAATAAGTCACTTCAAAAAATTCATTATATTTAAGGCACGCAGAAATTGTTTGTAAAAAAGAGAACTCAGTCTAAAAATGGTTTTGGTTTTAAAACAGCATGTAAACATAGATACATTCCAGCTCTGGAAAATAACCCTTTCCCAACTATGTTGAAAAAAATGTATTTTAAAGTAATTTTTATACAACACAACACCTACAATTGGACTTACCAAGAGCTTTAACAGCCAATTCTTTCGATAGAAAAATGAGTAAAACATTGAAGTATTTTAAACTAACACCAAGAATACTCTATTTTTCTATTTTTTTTAAACTTGTTTCACAAACTGCTTCAAGTGATATCCTCTCATCACATTGTAATAAGACAGTACTCATCCACATAGCAACAGCAGCAGTCAGGTTATAGCAATGTGCTAATTAAAAAGAGGAACACACTGCAAATCCACTCTTTACTATTCATGACAAGTGTACAGCAAATCACTTAGCTGTTTGCTTTAAAATAAAAGCTTTTGTTTGCCTTGTTTAGAAAGACATGCATGAGCTAAAAAGACTTTTATTAAAGCATGACATTGAAAAGACATTGCGCTAAGGTTTAATAGAGCAAAAGGCTGAAACATTTATATTGTTTAATGTTAGACCTCATTTTTTCCCTAGCTATTCGCCTTTCACAATATGTTTCCTTTAATTCAGTCCAGATCAACAGCTAGGAGAGGTGTGTAAGAACTTTCCAGGATATATTTTGTTCCAAGGAAAATGATAAGAAAAGCACCCTTATTAATTAAAATAAAGAGATCTCTAATGCCTGGCAGTTAAATACTGTTCATCTTTATTAGGTCACTAGTAAAACAGCATTGCAAATAATCAGAAAAACCATTACTCTCTTGGGTTGCCCTGTAAATAACTGATTCATTGAAAACAATACAGTATATGAAGAATGGGTGAGCTTTGTTCCTAGAAATGCACAACACACAATGTTTCATATTATTGAAAAAGTAAAAAGAGAGAAGATTGGGCAATGATGTGCTATTTTATAATGGTAGTACCTGAAGTGAGTGAAGGTTAGGAAAAAGTATGCCATATTAAAATGTTCTACTAATCAACATTTAATAGTAAAAATAAGAAAGGATGGCAATAATACAGTTTCTCTTGGAATTTATTTTTGAGTTGAACAACAGATGTTATTATCCTCCTAGGACATGAACAAAAATAGACAGCTAACTAGGCCAATGATAAGTTTTCTACCATTCTCAGAATTGGCCTAAATTCTTGACACTGTCAGAAGTAGAAGTTTTGCTACTGGCTTTAATGTGAGTAAATTTAGAATAATCCTTACCATGTCTGAAAAATCCCATTCCAGCTGTACACCCTTTGTGGAAAAGATGGTGCTCACTGGCAAATAGTAAGAGAAGGAAAAGGCCTATGTCTTTTTTTGAGAGGATCCTATGAGTTATATATCTTTTTCCTTAACAGAAGTTACCATTTTTGATGTTGTCTGTATGTAGCCTGGCATAGTTTTATAGGAAAGGATGGAGCTAAAAAAGCCTTGGCCTCTCCATTCTTTCTTCACTCTCATCCCCACAAAGGCACTAGCTAGTATAATTTACATTTTGCTGGGTCCTCAGTCATGCTAGTATCATGGCAAGAAAGCAGTACACAAAGGCTAGTGTTTTTCTTCATAAGCAAGGCATGCTTGGGGGGGCCATAAAGCCAGCCCTGCCATTCCCCCACAGGTGTTCAAAGGGATGCCTGGTACTGACAAACTGAACAAGGGATCTCACTTCCATCATATGTCCAATACTGAGTGGGCTCAGCACACTGATTTCTCATTAAGGCTGCCCCTGCTTACGCATGTACCCTAACAAAATATCTATTTCAGTGTTTAAATCTGCATTTGTTACCACACACAACATAAATACTGTGCTTTACTTAAGGATACATTGATTAAAAACCATGAGAAAAGCAGAACAGCAAAGTAAGATGTGAAAGTAGCTGAGCAATAGAAATTTTTAGGCTATAGGAAATTCTCTTAGTGAGTAAGTCACACTTAAAAGGATTGTACGGCCTCTGCAGTGACTAAGAGGAGAGCTGAAGAAAAGCATTTAAAAATAGCCATCAGCATCAATATTAATCACTTAAGAATGGGTAGAAAAATTCACTTAAATATTAATTAAATTGTGCTTTTTTTTTTTTTCCCTCTTCTTTCTTCTTGAGGAGAAAGTGTGTAACTAGTTGAAGCAGAGAGCATGGAGAGCAAGAAAATTACTACTTCTCTAGGCTGGCAGCTTAACAGCACTTGGCACAGTGGGGGAAAGGGCAGTGGTTGTATCATTAACAATACAGGACAATGAGCCTTGGCACTTCAGGCCGTATATTATCGTGCATGTCTCCTTCTTTTTTGTTTTATCATCATCAGTTTAGGTGAACAAAAAGTCTTTAAACAAATTACTGTGGGGATGGGAGCAGGCTGCAAATTGCTGTTTGCAGTGAGAAAGAGAAAGTTTTTGGAAGATAGCAAAGACAACATAGTGCCTTATGCAACTCACTGCAATATTTTTGTTAGAGGATGTTTGGATACAAGTAAGATGAAAAGGCAGGAGGCAGGGAATTCTATCATCTTAATATTTATTGCTTTCTACAGAACCTTTAAATAATAAAAGTCATCAAAGAAATGTCCTCCCATAATATTAATGACCCACTCTATCCAGAACCTCTGTTACACAAAATGCCAAGAGGTTTGGAAATCAGCTCCAATGCTATAGTATGCAGAAATAAATATGGACAGAAACAAACAAGCTGGCTGGCTGCCTGCTGTCCATATGTCACTGTAAACAAAACAAGATGCCTCTCGCTCACATTTCCAGCCGTGTCTCTGAACCTACATAAATGTTTTGTTACTCACAACAATGAATAGACGGATTATGGTAGTCACTTAGTCCTGCAAAAGCACACCTTTGTACTGTGACAAGAAAGCAGAAATATCACTCCTATTTGAAGCAGAAAGGAAACTTAGAAGAGGCAGAATTTGTTGAGGACACTGATGTCATCACTGCATTTGATAAAAGTTTCAAAAAGTTCTAAGTGAATCAGAGCATTTCAACATAATTTTAAAAAACACTACTAGCTATTATTTGTATCCCATGATGATTAATAGGAAGAGAAGCAAAGTTAGCCTTGTAGCACCCTCTCCCTTGGATCACTGAATAGCAATACATGAACAGCCACAAAGCAAGAAAGTAAATTGTGCATCACACTGCAAGCCATTTATGAAGAGTGGGAAAAAAAAAAAAATTGTTCAGTTCTCCACAAACAAAAAGAAAGACAAGTGGCTTTTAGATCACAGTGAATGAGAAATAAAGAATTAAAATAAAACTGGCAGTGGACAGGTGATCAACACTTTGATAGTCTCACATACTGAGGGAGCATGTGCTAATAAAACATCATTTTCCACAAAATATAAGCTGTGAAATGATGCTGCTAGAAATACATTTTACTACTGTTCTTTAACAGATCTAACAGAAGACGCTATGATAATTTTCCTTTACATGCAAAATCTTTCCTGTAAATTATGTAGGGAATGAAGCCTGCTTGTAATATATTACATTTTTTCTCAGCTTGGTTTTATACTGGTCTCAGCCAGTGCCCACTCAATGGAAGGGTATATCTGCATATGAAGAAGTATAAGAGAAAACCTCGAAGAGCTGTGTTACAATTTTTTCAATGTATCTAAGTCCCTGTATCTGTGTTGGAGTTATCTATGTAACTACATCTCTATAGTCATCTACATGAGACATAATTTTCAAAAATGTCTGGTTTTCAGTAGTCTGACTGATTAGAAACTACTGCAAGGTTAGCAATTATGAAAAACTGCCTAACTAGAGTGGCAAAATATGCAGAAAGAATTTTAAATTAAAGCAATTATTTTAAAGCTTAAGATAGTTTTGATAGATATGGAAAAATTGAGGCTGTGCAACATCAAATGTTCCTTTCTGCAAATTTTTACTTCTGTAATTATTTTACACTCCTAGTCTACTCCAAGTTAATCTACTAGCTTAATAAATATCATTGACTACAACATTCTCAGAGCCCCTCTAAATTCCGCATAAAAAAGAATTATACTGACTGCACAGCAAAACCACAACTCTAAATGAAGAAACAGATGATGTAAAGGCTACAAGTCTTATTATCACTCCCAACAGGACAGTTTGCACCAGCATCTTGCTTAAAGAGAGCACATGTTCCAGGCGACAGTACATCCATCATTTCAGAATATTAAATTGTAAAAACTGAGTTAAGCTATAGAAATGGGATTAATTTTGTGTTGTCATGCTTATTCAGAACACATGCTCTCCTGGAAGCCACAGAAGTAGAAGAATTAATCTAGAGTACGACAAGGCAGACTGTGCACTGTTGTGAGCTCACTTCTCAAGCTACAGTTAAGACTCAGTTCCAGAAAAAGAATGAGCTAGGTTGTTGTGTCTCATCTGACAGTAAGAAAACCAGAAGAAAAGCTACAATGGGAGGAAACAGAAAGGTCTTGTTTCTTTTTTATGCTGCCACAAACCCTCTGGTTGTGATAAGGAAATGGATTCTCTGGACTTCCAAGACACATCCATAAGCAAAGCTCATCCTCTTTTTAGTAGTAATATTCTGGTTTTTAAAAAATCATAACACTGCAAAGAAATATTGTGAAATTATACCTATCTAATTTCAAAGTAACTGGTCACAAGCATGTTCTGCAGTTTATACTAGATAAATACAAAATCAAATAATATCTTATATTTGAGATGAAAAAAGCATAGACATGTAATTACCTGTATGTAACAGGTGGCAGCATTCTAGATTCTCAACATGAAAGAAAATTTGTGTTTCAGAAATTGCCACCCACACACATATTAAGATTAAATACATATAGTTCTAAAGCCACCCTTGAACTTTTCCAGGCCTCTGCTGTTGTGGGTAAGGGAAAGATCCCTTGTATTAGTTAGACAAGTCCTATAAATTTACAATTTGTACCAAGGACAAGTGTGTGATTTGAGATTTCTTTAGGTTAGGATGGAAAAGATAAAGATAACAAAACCCACTGACTGGACAAAGTGGCTCTACAAACTTTGTCTTCTATCCATGAGCAATTGTGTTACATTGTACTTTAATCCTAGTAGGCTGTTCTTGAGAGCTGTCTACACACTTGTTCAGATGGATAGGTTTGATTGTTTGTCATGATCTGGGAATGTATGAAATAGATATGAAGTGATAAAGGTGGTAGCTTGCAGCATCTGGAGAACTAGATATGCCAAAACAATTAACAATGGTTCAAAAACCTGTCAGAGAAAACTAATGAAAAAATAATTAAGATTAAGTTGCATAACAAGCAATAACGTAAAAACTGACATAGCAAAATACTTTTTAGAAAGGTACAAGAGGATAATCTGTAGAGATTATTCTGGGCAATGTGTTTCAATTTATTGTCTGTGAGAGAACACCAATTTTAGAGCATTTACGGTATTTCTACTCAACAGTACATTATGCACCACAGGTATACATCTCCTTTGGCCACATATAGTTCACAAAATCATTAGAGGCACTTTGAAAATGTTTTTTCAAGTATCAGTCACCTATAAGGAATCGTTTTGGGCAGACCAAGTTGCTCACAGTGAGCTTACCAGTGTGCAAATGGGTCGGTAGTTGAGCTTTTACAGCTCTGTGGCACTTCCTGTACAGCGTCAACACAACGCAGTGAAATGCAGGCACAGTCAGGCTTAAACATCATTTAACGATCCAAGTACACCCTCCATTCTGCATTTTCCCTTTCATTCTCTTCCAGTATGACTGTGCCTGATTGTCTCCACTGGCCTGTGTTATCCAAAATGAGTGGAAGATAGCAGGGTTCACTCTAACCTATAGATATATGGTATAAGTTGCTGTTGGAAGCCAAAAGAGAAAGTTCAAGAAAATATGCAAGCCATATATGCTGGAATAAAGGTCCAGATGGACTGGCATTTCTGAAACTGCATGTGATGGACTTAGAATCCTGAAAGGTGAGATTAAATCACAAATTTTGATGGCAGCAAGAGAAACTAGTCTTGAAATATGAAGCATACATACAATGAGTATAAATTATTTGCTTTGATTAAAGAAGTCTCAAGAGGTAAAGAAGTATGTTTCCTAGAAAATTCCTTTTCAGAAAATTTTCAACTTCCTTAAGAGTGGCAAAAAAAAGGTTACTAAAATATTCAGAATGTCTAAAATCATGTGTTTAGAAAGTGTACAAGAAGAAAATGTAAAACCACAGAATGAAAAATGCTGCACTATAGACTGGGACAAAACCATAGAGTCCGTAAGCAACTAAAACAGTAACCAACTACTTTTTACAAGCAAGAATTGAAATTATTACATTTATAAACTTCAGTGCTGGCTGCCTACTCTTTTTCCTCTGAGCAGATGTTATATCATCCACTTGCCTTTACTGTGTTTAGACTTCTTAGAGAAGTTCTTTACCTTGCTATTTGTGAGCTATGCTGTGAAGTCAGAACAATGTCTACACATTGTATGAAGTTGACAGAGTTAATGGCTTTGGAGACACACGTCAATGTTCTGCATTTCCTCAAATGTGCTCTCACTCAGTGGTTAACCTGCAGTCCAAGATAATCACTATCTGCAAGACAAGGGAGAACAAATGCTTACTTAGGTTAGTTTTTCCACATTTTTACAAATTACAGAAATCCCAAAACCACAATTCCGGAAACTACATGATAGAAAATGATTTAGAAACACAGGAAAACCATGTATTGACCTTGTCTAGTAAATCCAGTAGGGCATGTGGGGATGGGTGTGCAAGGGTGGGGGGTGTGTGTGCAGCTGGGTTGGGTGAGGTAATTGCCTGAATACCAATCAACCATTCAAAATTTTTTTATTCCAAAATTAATCTGAGAATTTGCTTGATTTCTTTTTCTCAGACTGTATCTATATGGATATAGTAGGTAGATTTGTATTTATCAGGTGATCTGGTAATATTATTTTCATAAACAAGCTTTATTTTCACAGGAAACTAATGTTAGGGATGTACATAAGGATTGTGTTGGTAGTGTTTATTTCTTCTGCAGCTGTGTGGTCTCTTAATTTATTCTCTATCTCTCCCTGCATCCTTGGTTATTCTCTATAATTAATTGCTGAAGATGCTATTGAAATTTTATTTTTGGAGAGAAAGAAACTGTGGTAAATATATAGAGACCTTATGTTTAAGACCTTGATGAGAAGCAAAAGGATCTTCTTTCGTGCATTTGACCTCCATAATACAACTAGATTAATATAGTTAAGATTAATGAGCCAATTATTTTTGACAAGATAGCAAGCGCATAAGAATTTTTGTCTCATGTTTCTTTTTTATATGACTAATAAATGACTAGCATTCCCACCACAGATTGGTGTTTATATCCATAATCTGTTCTCAAGGAATTAGTATCTTGAGATTTTAATCTAAATTCAGGGTCAGAAGATATGCTGTAAAACTCTTCCTAATGGGAAGGGCCAAGTGCATATTTCTTCATAGAAATGTCTCTAGGAAAGTTATTTTAATAAACCAAAACAAAAAACAGGCTTCTGGGGAGTCCTGAAGGACTGCAGGAGGCAGGTGCTGGGAAGCAGGCATGCAGCATCATGGTCGGAAAATTGAGGTGTGCACAACCCTCCAGTTTACACACAGTGCTAGGGACTGGTGTGCTTGGGCCTGCTTCACCCACAGCATGTTGATCCTCTGGGCCACATCTGTGAAAGAGGGCAGAGAAGGAGGCAGCAGATCACCCTACGGGTTTCACGTGTGTTGCAGGCTCATTATGGGGCTGCCGTTCTCTGCCTCCCCCTTGCTGAGGGGAGATTACCCCAAACACTCCCTTATGTAATGCTGCTGTAAAAATATACTAATTTTCTGCAAAGGATCGTGAGCTTCATCAAACTGTAATGCTGCAGCTGAATAATGGAAAACATCCTGCAAGGAGGTGAAAATCAGTGTGACGTCAGGCAAAGGCACTACTGTATCCAGCTTTGCAAATTTACATTTACTAAAGACTACAAACTGGAGGAGAAAGAGGAGAAATCTTTGTAGGAAAAGGTACGATGTTTGGAGAGGTTTTGAAAGTAGACTACTAAACTGCAGCAATCCTGACTCTGTTCAAGATCATTATCGCCATTCAACATCAGCTTCAACTGGATAGGATGCCTATAGCCTTGCCATTAAAAACTGTGTCACAGACTAAGTTGTGGAGAGGTAAGAGACTTTTCATTCTACATCAGGATGGGTTTCAAAGCTTTAATCTTTAGGGTTTGTTAAACACATTGACATTCCTGTATGGAAAACACTATCAAATCATTTAACGGGGGAAAACAACAGTTTTTGAAAGTACAATTAATCTGTGCATGGTTTCATGAAATGCCAGGCAGTTTAGTAAAAGGACAGCAAATGTCACAAAGTGATGATGAAAGCCATGATGGCATTTCTCAGGTTAGAATTATTTGCATTTCTCCTCCTCAATTCTGCATAACACATCAAGTATTTAATGAATAATTGGAAGAGAAAAAAAAATAAATGGGAAAAATCTGTCCAGACCTACAAGTAACACCTTGCATTTGAAATGCTCCATGAACAAGAAAATGAAAGTCACATAGTGTACTGCATAAGAAGCTCATAAATTATTAACCAGTAGTCTCTAAATCTCTAACTAGCAGCAGCTTGTCAGTTGTGGACAATTCCAGTCCATTTTTGTATGGCTTGCATTTTTTTTTTTTTTGGCTCAAATATGAGTACAAGCATCCAAGCAAACCTGTCAGCAAATTTGTGCAGCAGCTAAACAACTGCAGGCAAAACTTCTTATCCTGTATTGTGCTCAATTTTCTGCTTCTTACAGTTAGAGAGATGAAAATGCTCAATTACTTTACGCACTACATATTATTGATTCTATCATTTTTGAGCATGATCAAGCAAGCTAAAGAATCAGGTAATGCAGTAGGTTTATCAAGAATTGGCCTTGTGATTCAGAATCAAATCTCTGAGGAAAAAACCAACAAACAAACAAATACAAGGTACAGAAAAATGTAATTTTATTAGATCCTTTTTAACACATTCAAAAGTATGCAACTGACAGCTCTTTGTTTTTACAAACACACAGCTTTCAAACATCTTCTCAGGGAAAGCTAAGAATATAGAATTCCAAATAAAAATCTTTCAGTACCGTCAGAAATCCTTTTTGCTCAAAATTTATCATTTTTTTACTTTGTGCACAGAAGTAAAACATTTTTCCAATTCTCTGCATTAATCACTTTCGTTATCTCAAAAATTGTATTCAGTACAGACCTACTTGATTTCTCATATATGAGCAAAAATTTGTTTTGTCAAGTTATTTTATTAAAAAAAGACTTTCAGCTGAATTAAATATCCATTTTGTGCAAAACAGTGATCAGGCATAAGCTTGGAGTAATTGCACAGTAGTTAGCCTGGCAATAGGCAGCAAAATGTCATCTGAAATGAAAGACACGCAACCCCAGGCTTATCACAGAAAGTGCAGATGATTCATGTAACATTGTAAATAAATAACATAGACTTTATGTTAAGGTAGGTTTAACAGTAGAGGTTCTCTCTTCACCACCAGCTCAATTCAAAGCACCCATAATAGAAGCTTTGTTTGGTGACAGTGACATGCAGCAAGATAAGGTATCTTGCCTTTAATGCTCATATTTCAAGGTCACAGAGTGTTACATTCCAAGTGAACAAGCAGAAAACTCAATCAGATAGGACCTGCATTAATGGATCATCAAAATATTGATAGTAGATTCTCTTCCCTGCCTACAGGATATGTTTAGCCTGGTTGGTAATTATTTGGTAGAGGAGAGAGAAAGAGAGATGTATGGAGCGATTCATCAATCATTATTTTTCTAAATTTGTCACAAAAATATGGGAAATTATTTGGCAGTAGGGTTTGAATTCAGGATTTGTAGATAAGTAGGACCTTTTACTGACTGATCTCAGAGACTAAGTCTATCAGTTTACAGTGTATAGCCAACAAATAAACCATTTTCTGTTCCTACAAGGGATGTGAGACAGACATCCACTTCTGTTGCTAACAGTCCCTGTATTTTTTTCTTCACAGGTATAAACTTCAGATCTACTTATTCTCTTCCTTCTAAATTTGGTACTATGCCACAAGTTTTAATCCTAAGGATATGTTGGTTGCTCAGAAGAGCAACTGGTCAAAAGAGAAAGCCATGACGAAATACTAAGAGAAACAAAGCATATGTTGCTGAAATCTCTATAAGAAATGTTAAAGAGAGAGACTTCCTTACCAACTTATGTATAGTACTATTTTGCAAGCTCAACATTATTCTAAAAGCAGGTTAAGCCATGAACGTTATACCAAGTCCCAGATCAGACTACCTGCTATTGGACAGCTCCTGATACTTATTATTTATTCTGTGATATGCCCAAGTGAGAGAATGTAACAGATATGGTCAGAACATGCTAATAGAAAAAAAAATATTAGTTTTGTATTTCACTTATGCATTTATGCATTTATTTATTTAGAAATAGCAACATGTTATATGGCAGTATATTAATAACATTTACTAACCATTCAGATTTAGTATTCTCTGAAAATCAAAGTTAATCTTATAGTAAGTATAAAATAAATGCTTAGTAACTCAGGCACTTCTGTTTAGCAAATATTGATTAGCATTTTGCTTTAACAGTGATCACACTATGTTGGGAAAAAGAAATGAAAGAGAACGTATATTTACTAAAAATACCTATTACCCTTCAACTCAGTTATTCCAGTAAATCCCAGCAAATATCAAAATCTTGAAATCTCTACAGGTTCATGAAAAGCACTTGACCATCGAGTGTTTAATTTTTTTTCTCCATTTCCCAAAGTTTGGCGAGAATCTTTGCATAACCTTATCATCTTTTAGATAGCTAGTTTGGAAAGCTGGATTCTGGCCATCTTCAAGATTTCAGAAAAAACAACAGTCTGTCTCTAGGTAGTAATTTCCTCTAAGGCTTCCAGAAATATCTCAGATATGTAAGACCAAAAGACTTCAGAAACTTTTCACTGTGACACAGAAAAATATGGTAAGTCAGCTGGTGTTCATTGTTCTCAAAACCTTGAATCTCTTTTCAATATAAAGCAGAAAAACAAGTTTGACTATGTGAAACTTCTAAAACACCAGATTAAATACCTAGATGATTTTCTAAAAGGCCACCTCTCCTAAATGAAGTTTTCCTTCCTTAGCTCATACAATCATAGCTTCCATCAGCAATAAAACATTTATCAAAAATCAATTACTTTTTTCAGTTAGGATAATGTCACAAGCTTACTCTTCTTTTAGTAGTTTGTCTGACGGCAATCTCTTTTCATTCTATCATGATAGTGGATAAGGCACTGGGATATTAAATTCCAGTTTATCATTAATCTTCTATATTCTAGTAGTAGGACCTTATGAAGACTTAATTTTATGTGGTTCTGTCTCCAATTTATTAGCTGTCAGCTGCCTTGCAAACAGAAAGTAAAATTTTCCCCAAAAAATTGCATCCCTAAAAAGCTGTTCTGAATGGGAATCCTGAAATTATGTGTATGTTGTGATCTGGAATTACACAGTCTGTTGAAGATTGTCTTGCAAATATCTTAAAAATTCAGTCTTAAGTTAGAAACCTGCAGATGACCAACAGGGCCTTTTTGTTGGACTTTAGAGCTGCTTGTCTGATGTGAGAAACAGATTCCAGCAGAGTGAAGGCACTCAAGAAAATAATGGGCATTTAGCAATAAAACTACAGCGGAAACAAGAAAGTTCTGTTGTTGGGTTTTTTTTGTTGTTGGTGGGTTTTTTTTAATCTCAGAACAAAAACAAGAAGGAAAAGGTCATGCCTAGTGGGGACAGGATTATCTAAAGACCAATCTTGAGGTCTGTAACAATATCCTTACTTTGGAAAAAAAACCTGGGTGAGTGAAAACAGGAGTAAATTGACAGCAGAGACATCTGGAAAAAGGGAATCTAAGAACAGAACTGTGAGCACAGCTGGAGTGCAAAGGAAATCAGTCCTGAAAGAAAGATCTTATCGTAAGTATTGTAGAAAGATAAGGGAAACATATAAGGTAAGGATGGAAAAGCCATATTAAAGCAGTTACTCTGTACTCTTAAAAGTGGAAAACAAAAGTGACATGACATGGCAAGTCTGTGATCTGAGACTATCTCAGCAAGATCTTAGTACCTTTCACCAGCTTCACTCAAAGTTATTGACACACCACAGAACTGAAATCAAACTTAGGAGCCATAATCTCTTCAGTATTGTTTTAAATAGGAGTTACTTGAATCATGTGGCTGCAGATTCTGGTGAGAGCTATACTTGGTGAAAGGGTCTGAAAACGTAGAGATCTGAAAGGTCTTTGAAATTTCCTTTTGTCTTTCTTTTCTGCACCATACAAATAATTTCAATAAGGAATAAGCAGATCTGTAATTTCTTTCATTATTTTACTGTCAAAAATACATTTTTCTACACACACCCCCAAATAAATACCACTTCATAGACTTTCAATGAGTTTTTCTAGTTTCTTAAAATCCTTAACCTTTTCCATAAGCAAGAACTATGTAAAACTTGGATCAGCTCATTAGTTGATACAAATTATTGCAGCTTCACTGACTTAACTAAATATATATATACACATATATATATATGTATATTCTATATATTCTGTAGCTATGATCTACAATAGTAGATACATTATATGTAATGAATATTAGGGTACAAATGTTTCGGAAGTGTTCTGATATAAACAAAAAAATCTGAAAACTGAAGAAAAATTAGAGAACCCTGCAGAGAAAAGCTTAGTCAAGTGGGCCATCTGTCATGTAATACCACACAAGAAATGGTCTGGACTTCATGTTTGAGGTGTCAAGTAAGATACTCAAACAGAAATCAATGTATGGATTAAAAAAGCTCCATCTTAAGCACTTACATAGGGAAAGTTTTACAAGGAAATTCCAGATGACATCATGAATACTCAAGAAATTATAGGCTATCGGTGAGAAACTTTTAGCTTCCCTAGATTCTCTTCAAAACATCCATCCTAATCATGGAGACTCAATATCTTGGTTTTGTCACAAATCATAATGCTAAGACAGATGTTAACATAACGTCCTTATTTTGATAGACAATTTACTCACACCTTTCTGCTCTCCATATTCTTGTAAGATGCCTTTTTTGCCATTCTTTTCAACATTCACAACTACAAGATATTTATATGGCACTGTATACAACTATTATTAAATTCTTCAAAAATATTTTATATTCTTAAGGCTAAGATTTTCAAAGCTAAAGGAAAGTGTGTCCAACTTCTAGAGTCCACTGCGTTTCATTGTTTCCAGTTCTAAGTGTACTGTACGTTAAAGTTAAACTCAAACCATACCCTACCCCTGGCTTTTTTTCAGATCCCATTGTTTTATGTTTATGCTTCAACGCTTTGAACTTTTCTCTCAATGCTTGGGAGATACAGTATTCATATAGTATCTATGGGAGATACAGTATTCAACAGGCATCATCAACAGCAACAGTAAAAGATTAAAATACATAACTAAATGAAGAAAAAGTTAGTTGTGCATGGTTTTATGCAAGCCAGGGTACAGAGTTTCAATCCTACTGATACTCCTAATGCAGCATGAGAACAGAAATAAGCATTTAGTGGTGTTTGATGAGTATATATATATGGATGGTGAATCAATAAGACTGAATAAAACTTCACGAGAAAAAATTTACAAATGGCCTGAAGCTAGGATTTAATCTGAATGGCCACTTTGCAAACAAGCTCAATGAATAAAATATGCTCAAGCACAAGGTCAAGTAAATAAGCAGAGAGAAAAACACTCTTCTTTTAGCAAAGTGCTCCCTGAATTCATTACAAATACTTAACAATTGCAATCAACACTTCTGAAAGCCTTGCACAATTTCCAACTGCTTTTCACTAGAAATATAAGAAATAAGTGTAGGGGTTTGTAAAAAACAAAAGGATTTTAAAAATATTGATCTGAGGGTTTATATGGTAATAGGAAAGGAATGTTGTCTTTTTCTTGGCTAAGAATTCTTTTGGTTCACAGTTGTATTATAATGCTGCTACGTTATGTTTTCTCTTGCTGAAATATTACATACACAGTAGGAAGGAAGAGACTTTGGGACTTGGACAATTTGCCTACATTTAGCTCTAGTAATATCATTAGCCAGGAGAATCAGTGACACTGCAGCTAAAGCCAGAGATGAACTAACCAGCGCTTCATCTTCTGTTGCCATGGACTACGTGATGAACTCTGCAGTGACCTAAATTTATTACAGAATAGTGCTCACTGCTGCTGTACCAAGCACTCTGTTGCAATTACA
Source organism: Caprimulgus europaeus (assembly GCA_907165065.1). The sequence goes on from OU015527.1 coordinate 17,902,670, forward strand.
GCACATTAGGCAGAGGAGTGAACCTCAAGGGTAAATGTCTAGTCTTTTAATCAAGTAGAAAAGTCAGAGTGGACAAAAATTACATGGCTGTATATATCTCCAGTCAATCTGTACACGTACATCTAACAACAATCTTAATTTTGACCAGAAAATATTTTTATTATATACAGGGATCATGATTGTACAGTTCACTCACTCAATCGTTTCTGCACTGCAGTCTATTTTTTCCCGTGTTACATTCGCAGCCTTTCTGAACTTTGTTGGGAAGATCAGAGAGTTAAAATAAACAGTTTTAGGATCTCACCTTTAAACTAACCTATTTCAAATTAGGATAATCCCTTTTCTATGTTCTGTTGGTGTATCTCACAAATCAGAAGATCTGGGGAAAGCACACTGTGAGCTGAACACTTGAAGACAGGCACACTGTTATTGCAAATAGCTTTTAACATTTAATGGGATCTATAAAGCTCACCTTACAGGTATTCTGAAAACTGATAAGTCATTAATTTGTTTTAATGGATAAGAGGAAAGCTTTTGTAAACAGTGTTTCAAAACATTATTAATAAGTTTTCAAAAAGGAAACACTGTCATTTCTGTAGCAATAGCTGGTAGTGCTGAGATTTAAAAAAACACTAGTCTGAATTGCAGAAAAAAATAGGTCATGAAATTCAAGGTATATCCTAAACTCTGCTTATGGGCTGGATAGAAGAGACAGAGCTCTTTTTACTTCTGCTCAAATGAACAAAAGGATTCCTAATGCTTTCAGGGAAGGCAGGAGCAGACACAAAGAGGCAATTCACATAACCCAACCTTAAGCACCTGTCTGAGACACCAAAGCTGGGAATCTTATTCACTTTGGGCTACCTGTAATGTGACTGCAGAGGGCTGGTAACCTCCAAAGGGCTAGTCACCTCCAAAGGGCTACTCAGCACTGTCTCTGAATCACAGTCTGAATGTGCCTCCCTAAATAAGACACTCTTTAAGGGCAATTAGGGTCCTAACTTGAGTGTATAATGTTAGATGCTTGAAGGCTACTGGTGCAAGACTTCTCTGTGCCCACTGAACAAAAGAAAAGTCAAAATAATGACTGCCTCTCATGACAATATAAGAATATGGTCTTGAAAATCCTGTTGCAAGCCTGGTTTCTTGGTCACTTAGTGGACCACAGGGATGTGTGTCACTCAGCTGAGTAAGGATTTGCAGAGTTGCAAAATCAAATAACTTGTTTTACTCATTTTAGATGTACATGACAACATGCTATAAATACAGTAGTAAAACAATGTGGATACAGAACAAAATAATTTACCTCCCAACACCTTTACTATTTTTGTTTTCATTACGACTTCAGAACTATGACCTTCTCTCTGGGAACAGCCAAGTTACCTACACTTGTGACTCCAGTAAATCGATGATTTACATTTCCTGAAGGAGCTCAGTTCCACTGGAGTAGTGGAATTATCATACGTAATTGTAATTAAAACATCTTTTATAAACTGTCAGTACTGTTGATAACATAAAAATTAAGGATTAGACACTGTACACTTATGCCATACATTTAACTTCTATTCATTCACCTATTTCTACAACAGCTACTTAATGCCTTATCATAATATTTCACACTAAGCATTCTGGTATATTCTGTGAAATATATGCTGCTAAGAGGTCAGAACAAAACAACTGCTAAGAGGTCAGAACATATATGCCACATGCATTGTGATGATGTGTAAACATTACAGGCTCACCCCTTTATGATATATTTTTTCTTCTGGTAGTTTGTGTTTGAAGCACTAAACAGACCATGCAGAGCTTGGAGGTTGTGTAAGAAATAAGTATTAAAAACATAGAGGTAATTGTACCTATATCTGGACGGCCACTAATATGCAAATACTAAACCATTTAGCACAGAGGACAAATAACTGAGACTTACTGTGTCTCAATTCTGTGCATTTTCACAGTGTAGCTGAGATATTTAATGACATTTCCCTTTCCCCAACACATATTTTCCATCTGTGTGCAATAAAAAGTGTGGAGAACTTGAGGAAATTGACCAGAGGTAGGCCTGCAACACTGTTGTCAGAAGGTCAAAGGAAGATCTGGAGAACTGGCATAACCTTAAAAATAAAATATTACCCGAAGTGTGAGCAGAGTTTTGGAGAAAGGAATCTAGGTAGTTTGGAGGAACAGCTTAAAAAAAAAAAAAGGAAAAAAGAAAAAAGTAGCTAACAGGTGCAAACAATCAGAGACAGGAAAGAAAAAAAAAAAAAGAAAAAGGAAGTTGAGCCTCCCACTTGAAATGGAGAGGTGCAGGGATGGCAGCTGTATTCGCTGCAAACAGGTGAATGACCTGCTCAGCATGGTGGGTGCACTTAAAGAAGAGGTGGAAAGGCTCAAACTATTAGGGAGGGTGAGAGGGAGATAGACTGGTGGACTCAGGCCTTCCCACCTCTGAGCCAAAGGCAACAGATTTCACATGTAGCACAGGATCCCCTATCCTCTTGCCACCAGGTAAGAGGATAGGACCCAAGAGACAGCGAGAAGTGGAAACGGCTCCCTCCTCGAAGAGGCCGAGGAGGCAGGCAGATCTCGTGCCAGCCTCCCTTGCCCCCCCAGTTACTGCCGCACAATGGGGATGGGGCCTTGGAAATTGAGAGCCAGGAGAGTGAGGACAAAAAGGAAGATCCACCCAGGAAGACATCCAGGGTGAATCAATCATCCCCACAGCTCAGGACTAGTTCAATCAAAAAAAAAAGGAGGGTAATTGTGGTAGGGGATTCCCTCCTGAGGGGAACTGAGGGCCCCATATGTCATCCAGATCCCTCCCACAGGGCAGCCTGCTGCCTCCCTGGGGCTCGGGTCAGGGATGTCAGCAAGAACCTCCCTGGCCTGGTGCGGCCTTCAGACTACTGCCCGCTTTTGGTCATCCCAGCTGGTAGTGACGAGATTACAGAGAAATCTCATCCAAAAGCAATTAAAAAGGGCTTCAGGTCATTAGGGAGGCTGGTTACAGGATCAGGAGCACACGTAATGTTTTCCTCAATCCCTTTAGTGGCAGGGAGGTCTCCTGACAGGAACAGGAAGACACACCTCACTAACACATGGCTCAGAGGCTGGTGCCACAGGCAGAGTTTTGGTTTCTTTGACCGTGGGAAGGTTTATATGGCACCAGGGCTACTGGCAAAAGATGGGACACACCTGTCTCAGAAGGGGAAAAGGGTCCTGGGGCAAGAATTAGCAGGGCTCATTGACAGCTTTAAACTAGATTGGAAGGGGGAAGGGGATACAACTGGGACTTCTGGCAGTAACTCTGGGAGGCAGATGCCTGGAGAGCACCACATGGGGATTCCAGCTGCTCCAGCCAACAGGGCAAAGTCAACTTCATTGGGGGCCCAACTTAAATGCCTCTATGGCATTGCACGTACCATGGGCAGTAAACAGGAGCAGTTGGAGATGTGTGTGTGCCTGCAGGGGTACGACCTGATTGGCATCGCAGAGACATGGTGGGATGGCTCTCATGACTGGAGCGTTGGAATGGAAGGGTACAGGCTCTTCAGGAAGGACAGGCAGGGGAGACGAGGAGGGGGTGTTGCCCTCTATGTCAACAACCAGTTGGAGTGTATGGAGCTCCACCTGGAGACAGGTGAGGAGCTAACAGAGAGTCTTTGGGTCAGGATTAAAGGGAAGGCAGGAAAAGGGGATGTTACAGTGGGGGTCTGCTACAGGCCACCAGACCAGGGAGACCAAGCAGATGGGGCCCTCTATAGGCAGATAGGAGCAGCCTTATGTTCACAAGCCCTGGTCCTCATGGGGGACTTCAACCAACCTGACATCTGTTGGAGGGACAACACAGCAGGCCACAAACAACCCAGTTGGTTCCTGGAATGTGTGGAGGACAATTTTCTTCTCCAGGTGGTCAAGGAACCGATGAGGAGGGGTGCCATGCTGGACCTTGTTCTCACCAACAAGGAGGGGTTGGTGGGGAATGTGAAGCTCTTGAGCAGTCTTGGCTGCAGTGACCATGAAATGGTGGAATTTGAGATCCTCAGGGCAGTGAAGAAGGTGCACTGTAAGCTCACCACCCTAGATTTCAGGAAAGCAGACTTTGACCTCTTCAGGGATCTGCTTGGTCAGGTACCATGAATTCCTGGAAGGAAGAGGGGTGCAGGACAGTTGGGACATACTCAAAGATCTCTTTCTCCAAGCCCAGGAATGATGCATCCCAACAAAGAGGAAGGCAGGCAAAAACACCAGGAGGCCTGCATGGATGGACAGGAAGATCCCAAACAAACTTAGGATCAAGAAGGAAGCCTACAGAGGGTGGAAGGAAGGACAGGTAACCTGGGAGGAATACAGAGAAATTGCCTGAGAATCCAGTGATCAGGTTAGGAAAGCCAAGGCCCTGACAGAATTAAATTTGGCCAGAGATGTCAAGAGCAACAAAAAAAGCTTCTACAGGTATGTTGGAGAGAAAAGGAAAACTAGGGAAAATGCGGGCCCTCTCCAGAAGGCAACGGGAGACCTGGTCACCCAGGACATTAAGAAGGCTGAGGTGCTCAATGACTTTTTACCTCAGTCTTCACCAGCAAGGGCTCGTGCCACACTGCCCAAGTCCTAGAAAGCAAAGGAAGGGTCCAGGAGAATGAAGAACCACCCACTGTAGGTGAAGATCAGGCTTGAGAGCACCTAAGGAATCTGAAGGTGCACAAGTCCACAGGACCTGATGGAATGCATCTGTGGGTCCGGAGGGAACTGGCAGATGAAGTTGCAAAGCCACTATCTATCATATTTGAGAAGTCCTGGCAGTCTGGTGAAGTTCCTGCAGACTGGAAAAAGGGGAACATAACCCCCATTTTTAAAAAGGGTAACAGGGAGGACCCGGGGAACTACAGGCCAGTCAGTGTCACCTCAGTGCCAGGCAAGATCATGGAGCAGATACTCCTAGAAAATATGCTAAGGCACATGGAGAATGAGAAGGTGATTGGTGACAACCAACATGGCTTCACCAGGGGCAAATTGTGCCTGATCAATCTGGTGGCCTTTTATGATGGGGTTACAATGTTGGTGGACAAGACTAAAGCAACTGATGTCATTTACCTGGACTGTGCAAGGTGTTTGACACTGTCCCACATGACATCCTTATCTCCAAATTGGAAACATGTGGGTTTGATGGATGGACCACTCGGTGGATAAGGAACTGGCTGGATGGTGGCACTCGAAGAGTTGTGGTCACCTCAATGTCCGAGTGGAAACCAGTGACAAGTGGTGTCCCTCAGGGGTCAGTGTTGGGACCGGTGCTGTTCAACATCTTTGTCAGTGACATGAACAGTGGGATTGAGTGCACCCTCAGCAAGTTTGCTGATAACACCAAGCTGAGTGGTGCAGTTGACACGCTGGAGGGACGGGATGCCATCCAGAGGGACCTTGACAGGATTGAGAGGTGGGCCTGTGGTAACCTCATGAAGTTCAACAAGGCCAAATGCAAGGTCCTGCACCTGGGTTGGGGCAACCCCAAATATAAATACAGGCTGGGCAATGATTAGCTTGAGGCCAGCTCTGAAGAGAAGGACTTGGGAGTGGTGGTGGACGAGAAGTTCAGCATGAGCCAGCAATGTGCACTTGCAGCCCAGAAGGCCAACCGTATCCTGGGCTGCATCAAGAGAAGTGTGGCCAGCAGATCGAGGGAGGTGATTCTCTCCCTCTACTCTGCTCTTGTAAGGCCCCGCCTGGAGTACTGTGTCCAGTTCTGGAGCTCCCAACACAAGAAAGACATGGACCAGTTAGAACAAGCCCAGAGGATGCCACAAGGATGATTCGAGGGCTGGAGCACCTCTCCTACAAGGACAGGTTGAGAGAGTTGGGGCTGTTCAGCCTGGAGAAGAGAAGGATCCGAGGACATCTTACAGCAGCCTTCCAGTACCTGAAGGGGGCCTACAGGAAAGCTAGGGGAGGACTTTTCACAAGGGCATTTAATGACAGAACAAGGGTGGCTTAACCTGGAAGAGGGGAGGTTTAGATTAGATATTAGGAATAAATTCTTCACTGTGAGGGTGGTGGGACACTGGAACAGGTTGCCCAGAGAAGTTGTGGATACCCCCTCCCTGGAAGTGTTCAAGGCCAGGCTGGATGAGGCTTTGTGCAACCTGGTCTAGTGGAAGGTGTCCCTGCTCATGGCAGGGGGGTTGGAACTAGATGGTCTTTAAGGTCCTTTCCAGCCCAAACCATTCTATGATTCTATGATTCTAAGTTTACTGGAAAATGTGAGTCAAGAATGAAGTTTTCACAAAGCAGGAATTAAGGAAATGAAATGAGTCTTCAGGTAGAGATTGACAAGTGCAGCTGTCTCTACAAATGATATTAGGAATCAGAGGCCAAAGACAAAATACTCTAATTTAACACTAGCGCTCAAATAACACTTGGCACATTTAGGTGATTTCCCTTATTTAGAAAGTCAAAATTATAATTGCAATCTCACCGCAATTACCTCTTTTTTGTGAGGTAAAATCATATAATTCCATTTTACAAATGGTTGCAACAAGGCATAAAACAGGAAGACAATTTGCTACACCAATTCAGTTAACTACAAATATCACCTGGAATGCTTAACACCCTCTACTAAATTAATCATTTCTACACAGAACTGCATTTGGAGGAGCAGTGAAAACTAAGAAGAAAGGCTAAAGCAGAAGTTGCTTTCTTGTGTTCCATATTTTCACCTTGAACAGTAGCCAAAAGCTTGGAGTGAAAAAAGAAAACACTGAAATATTCAAACCTTTAAAAAACATCTATTTAATGGTTTTGGAGCTGAACATATATGCATGCATATATGTGAATGCAGCAAACACAGTCTTTTTTTTCCTTGTCTGCTTTACTGATCCTTATTTATAGCTGGAAGCTCCTTTACTCTTAGGAGAAAAGCTTCAGAGACTTCAGAGGAGCTGAGCTAGCTAGTTTAACTACATTCAACATCTGAAAATGATTATAATGATGACTACACTCTAGCTGCTTGATGGGAACATTTTGGCAGCATAGTAATTCCCCTGCTGTTATTATTTGATGTGCTTTCATGATTATTTGTACGAGGACAAAGCACTATAAAAGGGTTAGACATAAGCAGGCACCTACATCAGCCCACACAGAATAAAAAGTCTTAAAATGCCAGTAAAAGAAATTGAAGCCTTATACAGCTTCTCAGTCTAATCTATTTAATTTTTTTTCTGTCTTTATTATGGCATATAAAACAGCAATCTGGGGTGAGGTGGAGAATATATAGAAAATATATCTATATAAAATAATTGTGTAATTAGCAATAATTTTCAGGTGCTGCTAAATGTTCTGGAGTCACTTTGAGTCTGCAATGATATTTCAGAGCTATATTACAAGGAAACTGTGACCATATATTGGTAATACTAACAAGGATCTAGTCTGTTGTGTGATTCCTTCTCTCTCACTTCCCATTTAGAGTCATTCTCATTATTCTGGCTCAAGGAAATTAGAAAATCACTTTGTTCACCTATGCTGGAAATTTTCTCTCCTCTTGCAGTTACATGTGGCAGTCTTGGTAATTGGAAACAAGACCAACAGTTTTGGGAAAGAATCAGACAAAAAGTTTAGGCTGCTGGCAGAGAACCCTTAAAGTTTTGGTTCCTGACAATGCCATTAGATACAAATTCTGGCCATTGTCACTTTGGTCAGGAGGATTAAGATCATCAAGATTTGATTCTATTACTTCAACTAATTTAGTTAAATCCACAATCTATGTCTCTGAAAGAGACATGAAAGCACTGCATCACATAATAAAAAAACAATATTCAGGGAGCGAAGTCACAGCTAATGCTCATTTAAAGACCACAGCTATGTAGTTAATGAAGTCTAGTTAAGAACAGCTGCTGGGTGACAAGCCTGACTGGAACAGCACAGCCCATGTCTTCACCAGTGAGCTCTTCTGTTTCCAGAGAAGGAAGACAAAGCAAACTGCCTCCTGGAGTGGTCCACAGGACAATCTAGTTTCTCAAATGTGCTCAGGAGTTGTTTGGTATGCGGCAATTTACCATGAGTTTTAAGTATGATAACAGCTTAATAGTATCAACAGTGCTACATCAGGACCTGCTAGCACTTCCATGCACAGTTCAGAGTAGTTGTATACCATGGTCTTGGAGGATGTTTGTAGGAGTGGACCTGAAATTAGTGTATGTGGGCAGATGGTTGAAGGATAGGCAGTGTTGTCATCATCATCCAGCAACCTGAGGCATAAAATAATTCATTTTTTTTTCTGAAAGGCTACAGTTTATAGTAAGACTGGGAACTGGGCCAAGGTTTCCTACAAAACTGAATCCTTATCTTACATCCTATCCACTAGACTACTCATTGTTTCATGATTTGCTCTTCTGTGGGAGCGATCAAGAGCTAGACCCTGGAATATACCTGGCTTCTGCACAGGAAATACTGCCAGAGAAAATCTCCTCACAAGACTACTTAGCATGTGAGAGGATCACAGCCTAAATAATCCCACAATGATTCTTTCCTCTTTGTATTTTAAAATGGTGTGGATAATTCCCTTCTTAAAACATCACAGACCTTTCTCTGCCACTCAGCTTTTCATGTTGACTGATCAATACTTTGCTTTTTTCCTACAAATATCACAGTCTCCAATCCTTAAGTAAAGTAATTTACTCTGGCTTCCATTTGCTAACTAGCCTTGTACCTTCTGGGTACACAGACACCCACTGAATTCTTTGTTGTCCCCTTTGCTAGAACACAAAAAGAGAGTAGTAATGTCAACATTATGAGGAGAATAACTATTCCTGTTTTGTTTTCCAGCAAACTCTGTTCATTCCTGTAACTGGTTTGAAAAGCATTGGAAAGGTAAAAATTTGATACATGGTATTTAGACATTTGCTGAAGCATCCAAACCACCATCAGCTTAATTTAGACCAGATTTTTCTCGAGCAATGATTCAAAATAATGTTTCTTAGCTGTTTTGTGAAAACAGACTGAACTGTAAAATTTTTCATGACTGTATTTTTTTACTTTGGCACTGTCTACTGAAGGTCTGAGCATTGCTGCACTCGCAACTCAAGGTTGTTAAGGCCTCAGCATGCACATAACATGACAGATAGTGACCTGAACAACAGTTTTTTACAGAACACTTCTTCAGAAACTGTGGAAGTAATTTCTTAAATAGGTAGACAAAATGTACTAATAAATTACCCCCATCTTGTGCTTCTACATTTCTAGCATATAATCATTACACCAGTGTATAATTCAAAGGGCTATAAAAGTTGGAGTAAAAGGCATCATATTAGGTTACAAATCAGAGACCCTAGATTGATCAGGAATTAAGGCTTAAGGCTAGTGACAGCATAAACACATTTAGTCATTTACTGTTACACTGGGAAATATTCCTAAGATATTAATAGCTCTCTATGATTTGTTCAATGCACCTTTTCCTTTCAAGGTCAATGCTGCAAAGAAAAAAAAAAGCAACTCATTTCTCCTTTTCATGATTTCTACGTCTTTTGAGAGGCTGGCATCTTTCAGAAGCAGACTCAGGATTTTGAGCTTTTTAAAAAGATTCAGTGCTAATGGAGTTGCTATTTTACTATTTGACCACCTCCGTCCTAAGTATTATTTTGAATTTTCTTCCCTTACTTCCATATCCAAACCTTTTCAAAGACAGCACAGGTGCCTGTTCCCCTCCAAAGAAGAAGATTCTGGGAGGTAGTCTTTCAAATAGCCCTTTTCTGCAACTCACGAACTTGGTTATATTCTTCCTTCCTTGATAGCACTGACTTAATAGTGACAGAATCAACTTCCATTGTAGGTTTTTTCCATAGTTTACCCACAATACATTGTTGACAGATAAAAGAAAACATGAACCTTAATTCCATATGATACAAATACTGAGTTTTGAAGTCTATTTGTCTCTTCTATACTGTACAGGTCAGTAACTTCCAAATAAGATAGTAAGAATTGGACAGTAGGAGTGAGGGTATGAACACCAACTCCTTACTCCTTCCCTGTCATGCCTTCACACAGGGTGAGGGTTTGTTGCTGCTACTGATTAAAGACTCAAGAGCCTTTCCCAGGCTATAGGTATAGCCCTTTACTATAGATAAAGGGCTTGCAGGGCTCTTGCTTTTATTTGCTTATCTTGAAAACATAAATTCCCAACACAGGCAAACAAGGCCCTAGCTGAAGGAGGTATAATCACCTATAGAAGAATGGCTTTTGTACCATTTTGTTTTAAGTTTTTCTCATGAAGGATACCATCCTCTGTCACAGCGAGCACTGCACTGTGCCAATAGTGATACTATGTTTAGAAACATGAATACTTGTCCAATGTGACATAGATTGATACTACCTACATTATAGTTTGACCTAATCCTCATTGCTTCCCCAAAAGAAATATTGGGGTTTATACCTGTTTAAAAAAGGCAGTTGGTAAATATAAGTACAGTTTGGTTTTGAATATATGATAAAACAGTTTCCAAAATAAAGTTGGAAAAATAATTTTGTAGTTCTTCAAAAGTAGTTACTACCAATATACTGTTGCTTGACAAAACTGTTATACACACTCAGAAATAAGCTATCAGGTGCACATTTCTTCATGAAAAAACAACCATTAAAATTTTCTTTTAGTTGGAAATGACATGTTATCATCAACATCATTAAAGGAACAGGAAAACACACCTGATTGATTAACACATGGCTCCTGGTGCCATCAGTGGAATTTTTATTCAGGGAGGTTTACATGGCACCAGGCCTGCTGGCCACAGATGGGCTTCACCTATCTCAGAGGAGGAAAAGGATTCTTGTTTATGAGTTGGTGGGGCTCATTGAGAGGGCTTTAAACTAGATTTGAAGGGGGAAGGGGATAAATCCAGGCTCCACAGAGGTGAGCCTAGAAGCAGTATGCCAGATTTGGGGGTGAAATCTATACCCCAGTGGAAGTGCACCTGCACCAATACACGCAGCATGGGCAATAAGGAGGAGGAGCTGGAAGCCATTGTGCAGCAGGGTAGCTATGACACAGTCGCCATCACAGAAACATACGCTCTACTCTGCCCTGATGAGGCCACATTTGGAATATTGTGTCCAGTTCTGGGCCCCACAGTTCAGGAAGGACAGGGAAATGCTTGAGAGAGTCCAGCTCAGAGCCACCAAAATGATTAAGGGAGTGGAGCATCTCCCTTATGAGGAAAGGCTGAGAGAGCTGGGTCTCTTTAGCTTGGAGAAGAGGGGGCTGAGTGGGGACCTTATTAATGTTTATAAATATCTGAAGGGTGAGTGTGAGGAGGATGGAGCCGGGCTCTTCTCAGTGATGTCCAATGGTAGGACAAGGGGCAATGGGTGTAAGCTGGAACTCAGGAGGTTCTGCTTAAACTTGAGAAGAAACTTCTTTACAGTGAGGGTAACAGAGCACTGGAACTCGCTGCCCAGGGAGGTTGTGGAGTCTCCTTCTCTGGAGACATTCAAGACCCACCTGAACGCCTTCCTGTGTGATCTCATCTAGGTATTCCTGCTCCAGCAGGGGGTTTGGACTAGATGATCTTTCAAGGTCCCTTCCAATCCCTGACATTCTGTGATTCTGTGATTCTGTGAAGGAGAAGTAGTGGGGTGGCTCTCTAGAGTGTTTTGATTGCATAGAGCTCAATGATTGTGATATTGAGGTGGAGTGCTTATGGGTAAGGATAACGAGGAAGGCTAACAAAGCAGATGTTCTGCTGGGAGTCTGTTATAGACCACCGAACCAGGATGAAGAGGCAGATAAGGCATTCTACAAGCTGCTTGCAGAAGTCTCACAATCTCTAGCACTTGTTCTCATGCAGGACTTCAACCTACCAGATGTCTGCTGGAAACACAACACAGCAAGCAGAGAGGAAACAGTCTAAGAGGTTCCTGGAACGTGTGGAAGATAACTTCCTGACACAGTTGGTAAGTGAGCCCACCAGGGGAGGTGCCTTGCTGGACCTGCTGTTTGCCAACAGAGAAGGAATGGTAGGAGATGTGGTAGTCAGAGGCCAACTAGGGCTTAGTGACCATGAAATGACAGAATTCTCAGTCCTTGGTGAAGTAAGGAGGGCGGTCAGCAAAACCACTATTATGGACTTCCACAGAGCAGACTTTGGCCTGTTCAGGACACTGGTTGAAGGAATTCCTTGGGAGACAGCTCTGAAGGGCAAAGAAGTCCAGGAAGCTTGGATGTTCTTCAAGAAGGAAGTCTTTAAGGTACATGAGCAGGCTGTCCCCATGTGCCATGAGACAAGCTGGCGGTGAAGACCAGCGTGGCTGAACAGGGAGCTTTGGCTGAAACTCCAGGAAAAAAAGAAGAGTTTATGGCCTTTGGAAGAAGGGGCAGGCCACACAGGATGACTACAAAGATGTGAGGCTATGCGGGGAAAAAATAAGAAAGTCCAAAGCCCAGGTAGAAATCTGGATTCTGCTCTAAAAAGCAACAAGAAATCATTCTATAAATACATTAGTAGTAAAAGAAGGGCTGGGGAGAGCCTCCATCCTCTATTAGATGCAGGAGGAAAGATGGTGACTGAGGATGAGGAAGAGACTGAGGTGCTTAGTCTTGAGTAATAGGACCAGTTGTATTCTGGGAATCCAGCCCCCGAGCTAGAAAACAAAGACTGGGAGCAGAATGTTCCCTCTGCACTCCAGGAGAAGATGGGCAGTGACCTGCTGTACCACATAGGTGTGCACAAGTCTATGGGACTGGATAGAATCCACCCAAGAGCTCTGAGAGAGCTGGCAGACGTGTTCACCAAGCCATTTTCCATCATCTTTCAGCAGTCCTGGCTGACTGGGAAGGTCCCATCAGACTGGAAGTTAGTCAATGTGACAGCCATCTACAGGAAGGGCCAGAAGGAGGATCTGGGAAACTACAGGCCTGTCAGTTCAACTTCAGTGCCAGGGAAGTTGATGAAGAAGATCATCTTGAGTACCATCATGTGTTACATGCAGGACAATCAGTTGATCAGGCCCAGTCAGCATGGGTTTATGAAAGGCAGGTCCTGCTTGACCAACCTGATCTTTTTTTATGACATGTTTACCCACTTAGTGGATGAAGGAAAGGCTGTGGACATTGTCTGTTTGGACTTCAGTAAAGTCTTTGACATCATTTCCCACAGCATTCTCTTTGAGAAACTGGCTGATCATGGCTTGGATGGGCATACACTCTGCTGGGTAAAAATCTGGCTGGATGGCAATGCCCCAAGAGTGGTGGTGAATGGAGTTAAATCCAGTTGGCAGCTGGTCACAAGTGGTGTTCCCCAGGGCTCAGTACTGGGGCCAGTCCTGTTTAACATCTTTATCAATGATCTGGACAAGGGGATCGAGTGTACCCTCAGTAAATTTGCAGATGACACCAAGCTGGGTGAAAGTGTTGATTGTTTAAGGGTAGGAAGGCTCTGCAGAAGGATCTACACAGACTAGATTGATGGGCCAGGACCAACTGCATGAGTTTCAATAAGGCCAAATGCCGCGTTCTGCACTTGGGCCACAATAACCCGCATCAGCGCTACAGGCTTGGGGAGGAGTGGCTGGAGAGCTGCTCAGCAGAGAGGGACCTGGGGGTGTTGGTTGACAGGCAGCTGAACATGAGTCAGCAGAGTGCCCAGGTGGCCAAGAAAGCCAATGGCACCCTGGCCTGTATCACTGTGGCCAGCAGGACCAGGAAAGTCATCCTTCCCCTATATTCAGCACTAGTGAGGCCGCACCTTGAATACTGTGTCCAGTTTTGGGTCCCTCATTACCAGAAGGACATTGAGGTGCTGGAGCGTGTGCAAAGAAGGGTAACAAAGATGGTGAAGGGTCTAGAGAACAAGTCTTGTGAGAAGCAGCTGAGGGAACTGAGGTTGTTTAGCCTGAAGAAAAAAGGCTGAGAGGAGGCTTTATTGCCTTCTACAGCTACCTGAAAGGAGGGTGTAGAGAGGTGGGGGTTGGTCTGTTCAACCAAATAACAAGTGATAGAACAAGAGGAAATGGCCTCAAGTTGCACCAAGGGAAGTTTAGATTGGATATCAGGAAGAATTTCGTTACTGAACGGGTTATCAGGCATTGGAACAAGTTGCCCAGGGTAGTGGTGGAGTTCCCACCTCTGGAGGTATTTAGGAGCTGTGTAGACGTAGAGCTTAGGGACATGGTTTAGTCGGGGACTTGTCAGTGGTAGGTTAATGATTGGACTTGATGATCTTAAAGGTATTTTCCAACCTAGGCAATTCTGTGATTCTGTGGTCTAGTTATTTCTCTAAAATAACATATACTTTATAATATGATGCTAACAAGGCAAATAGTAGCAAATCAGTCATCTTTTGTGGTATCAAAACATGGACCAAAAAGACTATATACAAAGAAAATGTGTCAGTTAAATGGATGTTGTTAGCAGCTAGTCCTTACTGCCATTCGGATTCATAGTCTGTATTCTTACTATTCATATGCGGAAGCTCCTTCTCCTCCAAATCATTTTCTCACATATTGATTTAGAACAGAAAATTGTTAACCTAGAAACAACCAGCAGAATACATATTATATAAATTCCTCCATCTATGGATATGATGCCACTGAGGTAGTTACTGTTGACTTGGGAGCTTAGCAGGGACAGACCAACATGCTGAAACATGGATTTAAATGTAAGTAACAGGTGCCCAGCTACTATCAAAAGGTTTACATCCCCCTCACATGCAGCCCAGCTGCACAGCACCCTACAAGGTAAACTTCTGTTCCAGCGTTGTGCTCTGCACACAGGACTAGCAAATGCTGATCAGTTTGTATGAAGAATTATAATGAAAATAATAGGAGTAAAACAAGTTACACTGCAGTCTGTTCGAGTGACCTGAGGGCTGAATCATGATGTACTAGGTACAGTTTTACTGCAGGGCACCACAAAGCAGCAGAAGGTGTGCTTCCAAATCCCCTGAATTGTTTACAGGTGTGTGACTCTCCTCTCCTCCACATTTTGCCATGGTTGAGTCCAGCCTCCTGTATTAAGGAGGCAGAGAAAAGACAAGAGGAACTGTGCCTTGATTTTTAACTTTTGCTAGGCATTGCTTTCAGAGTAGAGTTGCAACAGGACCAAGTATTCAGGTTTGGAAGGACACAACATGACAACATCAAATGGGGAAGTGTTACAATTTGCTAAGCAGCTTGTTTTATGTGGATAATCACCTACTTAAGCCAAGCTGACATTTTGTTTGACATTTCTTGCTTTGTGAATCAGAACCACTTTTCATTAGTTAGTGACCAATTACCTAGTCAAATATCTGTCTGTTTTCCTGCTACACTGTTGGTGCTTTAAGAGCTGAATCTGCAGGCAGCTTCAGCCTTGAGCAATTAATTCCTGATCTTGAGTGAAAAGTAAAACAAAGTGGGAAAAAGAAAAAGGAATGTGTACGAGATAAGAAAAGGATGGTTTCTGAGCTGTAATCAGTAACCATTCAGAAGTGAAAGAATGGCTTGTGAACAGATGGAATTATCCAATCATGTCAATTGCTTAGGCGCATGTGTGATAAGGGGTAACGAATCAAAAGTGAGAGCGCTGCGTGCTTGGGGCGTGCTGGAGGAATAAAGGATATATTAGCAGTGCAAAGCTTCAATAGAGTGCTGATGCCTAAGTACATCCCGGTGTTGGTCATTTCTTCATCTGCTGCACTACACCAGCGTGTACTGTACAGAACGTCAACAAAACAGCAACTGAGAATATTTAGATGATTA
The DNA here is from genome assembly GCA_907165065.1 of Caprimulgus europaeus. The sequence continues at coordinate 17,918,384 of OU015527.1, forward strand.
CACTTAGTTGATTTTTGTATGATAAAGTAGTATATGACTAATGGCTGTTTACCTGACAACCTACTGTGATAAATGCTAGCAACATATTTTTTCTTTCTATAGATAACAGCACTGAGAAGTAGCATGCTTTAAAGCTCTAACCTTCCTGTTCCTGGACACTTTGTGACACAGTAACTGTACCTTTTATTAAGTGGGAGGATGTTCCAAAAATTATCATCACTGAAAATACATATTGGTATAATAAAAATCAGAAAATAAAGTTTGTGTGGATGGGAAAACCTGCACTGGGATAGTAAAGAAAAAAGGAGTTGCATCAGAAAAATTATCTTTTGCATTATTATCCTAAAATATGATGTTCTGGAAGTAAGGGAAATATTCAAATATATTTTGGGGAGGAATTTTAGTGATTTCATAGTGCAGAAAAGGGCAATCATGGTTAAAATTATACACGTAGTTTAATCTAGCTTAATGTAGTCTCCCATGAATACTATCTTAATACGATGCATTAGCAACTGCACAGCCCCTCCCAACTCACTTTGCTGCTGTACCTGCCCCTACAAACTTATACAAAAGCTATGATTCAACATAATGTCTCTTTTATCCTAAGTTTGTCTTGTTCTTTTTTGAAACTACTCTTAACCCAGATTTCCTGAAAGATTTCATACTTGATAATGCTGGGTGAAAAATTTTACCTAAAATTAAAAAACAAAGCTCCAGACCACATTAAGAATTGTATGAATTTTGCATTTTTCATATAATTTTGACAATGAAAACCTTAAAAATGTGTAAAGAATAAAAACTTTTCATTCTGATAATGATAAAATTACATTTTCAGTACTTCAATTTATAAAGCCTCTGAACTTCTTCAGAAAAATATGTCTTTAGATACAAAAGTGATCCTGCTGAATTCTAATTTCATGGGGAAAAAAAAAATTGTTTGTTTCAGGTCAGTTTCATGCTTCCTGTTAGACCAGAATTTTTTTAAATTTATTCTGTTCACAAGGCTCACACTTTGGGGTAATAACTTAGCTGCCTCTGTGGTAGTGAAAAGGTAAAGCAACAGGAATTTGGAATTTGAATGAAAAAATTTGGCCTGTATGCATATTGTAGTTCTAGAACTAAACACATAATTGTGACAAAATCTTAAGTGGGATGCCATTTCTTTGTGAGTCTCAATTTGCAAAGTCTGAGGGGCCTTTTATTCAGTCCTCTGAGATGCTAGATCCTACTTACTGCACGTAATGTTTAGTGTAAGTGCAGAATACATGGTCAGATTTTAACCAGATTACAACGTAACAACCATTTCAGGAGACCTTTTTTCTGTCTCTTACATAGTAAGGTTGTTTTTACTTGTAAACTATGTTTTAGTTCTGAAGGGAAATAACATGGTTGGTTAACCACAATTTAAAAATAAAGATGAAGTCCTTGAAAATAACCAACATGCACAGGGAGCCATGGAAACCTCAAGACATCACTTAGTTTTCTTGCTGCCCAAAGGCGGGATCAATTATACTATTATCAGCCTTGACAGATGTTAGTCTGACTCATTCTTAAAGACTTCCAGTGCAAGAAGGGGATACCAGGCGCTCTTTTTGCATGCTTTGCTGTTGTTGTCTTTGAAATGTGACTTTTTCTACCTGCAGTTTAAGGCTACTGTCTCTTGTTCTGCCTGACAGAGGCACCGGGATGAGGGCTAAGCAGGGTCCAGCTTGTGTCTCCACACTGTGGCTTTGTGCCTTATCTATTCCTTAGCCAGCACACCTGCATGTGTCCCCTACTGAAGGTCTCCTGCCATCTACCCCTGAAGCTCGAGTATATGAAAAATTAAGTAAGAGTAAAATATATGTTGTCCAGTTTGCCAGGAATTATACACTATCATGATTGCTGAATAAATATTAATACTACAATTAAATACCTCAGTTCAAACATTTCAGCATTGAAACGGATTATGAAACTGCTGAGGCCTCAGTACAATAGAATGGAAAGAAAGGTGATAAATATTTTTTTTTCTATGTATATATAAATATGTACATATCTATCTCTTGCTTCCCTATTTGCATACTTGCATGAGTATATAACATCTTATTAAATGTATTAAATTAGGCCAACACCACCTACTTTTTTCAGCAGCAACATGGTGTCGCAGGCTTCTCAAATATCAACTCTCCCTCCTGCAAAACCTCCCAGCAGCTGAAAACATAAATCTTGGAGTCAGCAAAATAAAAAATAGACGCTTTATTACACTACAGCATTTCCCTCCACTTTCTCTGTGGTATCATTTGAAGCCTGCTTTCTAAAACAGAAGTTGAACAAATGAATCCTTCTGTCCTCACTTTCAGTTGTCAGCAGTGCTTCAGTGTGAGATGAAATAAATTGTGAGGCTCTTTCATCTTCTATAATCAGCTCTGCACAGCTGAGTACACCTACAGCCCTGCGAGCTGCCTCTGCCAGCACTAATTCTATGTGGAATGGGAAGTCTTTGTTAGTGCCATGTTTCTAATGTTCTACACAGGAGTGGGTTTTATTATTTTTATTTCTCCTTTTTTCTCCTGTGTGCTCTTCTCTGACTGATAAGCTATTGTACAATCCATTTTCTGCAGGAGAGAAGCTTTTAGGTGGTAACGTTATTTTCAAAATGTGCTTGATGTAGGGTACTTCTATTCCAAGGGGTACCACTATCACCGATGGTATCAGTGCTTTTGCAACATAATACTTATAAATTTGAGTTGGTTCAAAAAAGTCTTCAACCAATCTAACAGGAGGTCAAAACATTTCATTTTTAGAACTGTGAAAGCTATAAATTCACTGCTGTTGCATCAGTGCAGGGCATTGTGGAGATTTACTTATCATAGGGTTATTTTTGTCTCTCCATCACACCTGCCCTGCTCAAGAACAGTGCAGAAGACATCAGACAAGGGAGGACCAGAGCTTCCAAAGGCTCACAGTTAGCCTAAAATCCCAGGGTGGTATGTTGTATCAAATGAATCCTTGCTGGGGAAGTGAGAGGCAATCAACTAAAAACCTGTACATACAGAGACATGGAGATGGGCTTTGCTAATGGACGCACTGGGAGAGGTGGTGAGCAATACAGCTATGGCACCCTTAGCCTCCAGGTCATCAGCTCAAACCAAGGGCAGGTCAACAGAGTGAAATGTGTTGTGGGCACCTGTGGCAGTCCCAGCAGCCAAACCAAGACCATCACCCTACCCACACCTTTCACTAACAGCCTCTGAGAGTTGGCAAAGACCATCTTGCCACAGAAGCTGAACCATGATACTCTCATTCCTTCTCAGAGTTAGCCCTTGAAGGCTAAAACTGTACAAACTTTGACATTTGACTGTCACCTCCTACAACCATGCTAAGGGCTGAACTTTTCAGACTCCTGTCATGTTCTAGTATGCATCAGATACAGCTAGATAAAAAAGCTGCTTTATACATTTCAGTAATCAATGACCTGAAACTGCCCAGCAAAATGGAAATAAGGCAGAGCAGAAAATCAACTTTCTCCAACATTTTCACTTCAAGAACAGAAAACAAACCCTTTTCTACATGTTAAGTGATGTCAGTAGTACAAGTCTAAGATCTGGCTACAGCCTGGTTTCTCATGGGCTGGTAAGTTCTTTGAAAAAGAGTATATTAATCAAGCCGTGCAACCTTGCAGGAGATGCAGTTTTATCATAAAATAGTCACAATCCTGGCCAATTAGGAGGCAGAAGCAAAACACCTCACTATCCCTGAGAATTTGATTATCCCAAGACATCCACAACCAACAGATTTAGTTTACTAAAGCTCTTATAATGAAGTAGTGTTATTCTTCAGAAAATTAATATTTTAGAATCTGACCATTAAGGATACTGAGTAGCAGAGCAAACCTTATATATTATTCTACCTTTAAAAAATGTTTTAACAGCCAATAAAATTGCTCTCTGTGCCAAGCAGTTTTCAGTCTTGAAGTCATAGTTGAAAGTGCTGTTAATAATTTTTAAATTACCACATAATCAACCTCAAAATCACCTAGTTGATCTTTGGGCACAAGAAAAAGAAAGGATATGTATTTTTTCCAAGATGCGCGTATCTTCACTGCACTGAACTGGATTTCACTCCTGTTGGGGCTGAAGGATACAGCAGGAGGTTACTGTGCTCTCAATGCTACAGGGAGAGGGAAAGGCAGGTTTCTGGGAGGTCCTGTCTTCTCACTGACAAATTCCATAAAGAAGACTTTCTGGAAAATACACTTCTCCTCCTGGCTCTGATGATTTTTTGACATGCCCATTCTCAGCCATTTATGTTGAACACCACTAAGGAAGCTGTACCATTTCAGCTACACTTCCAGAGGACTTTCCTGTGCAAGAATGCTGCAAGTGTGCCTTTCAAAAGCTGAATGTTTCTACACACTGAGTAAAAACATTTTTGGTTGAACAGTAACCATACCTTCACAAAGGCTGCCAAATATTTATGAGTATCATATAAGCATAAAATGTAGATGTGATATGTCCTCTCCCCTTGCACAATCCCTTACAGATCATAATAACAATATTTTGTAAACACTACATAGTCATAAGTATGCAAAACTGCAAATGCAAGGTCTATAACTACCTCATAAGAGAAAAGGAGCTGCTACAAAAGCAATACCTAACTACAGGGTATGTCAGAATTTAGAGCCAGGTTTGAATTTTGTTCTTTATAAAAGTCCAAACAAAACTCCCAAAGTTGAACTTCCTTGAACTTTTGTGTATTGCAAATCTGAATACAAAATGAGAATGCTGAGTCCATTTCCAATGTCAAGAAAAGTTTAATAAAGTTAAATAAGGGAACAAACTATCCTTTTCCAGCCACCTGTTTGAGAACTGAGCAGGTGTGGCAGTTTCAGGTCCCCCTGAAATACCTGATTGCTGGTAGGGTAAGATGGCTGACTCCCCAAGGGTCAGGGAGATCCAGCCAAGATACAGGTACAGATCTGCTTGCGTAATTTCTATTTCTGTCACTGTGACCCTGCTCAAAAACAACAACAACAACAACAACAACAACAACAACAACAGGACTTTGTTTATGGCAGTGAAGGTGGGAATGTTAATGTTGATAAGCAATAACACCATATAACTTCTCTTTTTCATACCTCTGTCTGATAAAGAACAATCGCCCACCAGCTTTTGGCAAAGCTGACAAGACCAAAACAGGGTCCATCACGTTAGCCAGGCAGGAGCTAGGTCATAAGTATATTCTTTTTGTCAAAGCTTAGCTTCATCAAAAGCAATCTTCCAACCCATTAGGGAAAAGAAGGGCAGTGTAACAGCCACCTGGAAGTGAACAAAATCAGCGCCTCTCTCCCAAAGCAGGGAATTTTTTGAAATATATTAGGGCTAGCAGTGTATTTCCTCTCTTGCTAAGGGCATCTGGGGGTAATGATACCCTTCTTTGCACAAAATTCTAGATGCTGCAGGCTATCTACTGTAACAAATACAAAATCAAATCCATATGCATAAAACAACATACAGACAGGCATGCAGTAGCTATACTATTGCTACTGTTAAAATATTTAAGAATCCTGCTACAAACTGGTTCCTTCAAGCTTGATCACAGATATCTTAGAAAAGGTTAAAACAAAATTAAGATGCAGTTTGATTATTGCTATTTATTGCTCCTAATATAAATCATAACATTAAACATTAGCATAGGACATTGCCAATGCTACCATTTGTTCTTTGTATAATGCTAATTTCATCCAAGGACTTTTAAAATAATTTTACTAGTTAAATAAGCACCTTTAAGACTCACATAATGGTTATGTTCCACATAATTTTTTTTCCAAATACTGATCTGTCTCATTCCCCCGTCTGTTGTCTATGAAGTGCTCTTTGTAAAATACATTAATTGAATTTAGCTTTCTCAATGTGATTCACTGAAAAGTGATACACATAGTATAAAAATAATATCCAGCTAAATTAATATAGAATAGTTGAAGCTAGAATATAAGTAGATGAAATGAAAGGAACCTGACAAACAGATGCACAGTTAGATCTCAGCACACTAAACATCAGTAAATATATTTGCTTTTTAATCTTTTATAGCTGTGTTTTTGTTTAGATAGAAAGGTTTATTCTTGCAAAACATGTTTCATAACTCTCTCAGCAGTAAACTGATTGGCAGAAGCTTCTTTCTTACCTTTCTTTTGTATAATTAATTATTGGATCTTATTACTATGTTTCCCGTATTTGACAGTGGTTTTCCTTTTGAAGTCAAAAGAAACTTTTTCATTAGCTGCAGATGGCATAAAGCTAAAACCACTGACAGAGAAATTTGCTTTCTATCATATACTCCCATTACCAGTAATACACAGCATATGGGTGAAAGAGACACAAGAGGCAACCAATACTTTTGGACAATGCCGAATATCACAACCTTGCCATATTGTATATTAAATTTACATTACATCCAGCAGTCAAGGAGAACATTAAATATGTTGATATTACAAGTTTATAATATTATTTCTCCCAAAATGCTGCTACAATTTTATAGTACAAGGATTCAAACAATTCTAGACAGAACTATGACTTTATTAATGGTCACTTATTAAATTTCTGAGACTACAAGTACTCTGCAAGGCAGAATTCATAGTCTGTGGCCAAATCCTGCTGGCTCTGGAGGGAGTCAACAAAATGAGGTGCACAGCATGTTATCGCAGGGCATATTTTCCACGAAGTACTTCTTTGATCTTTTTTTGCCTTACTGGCCTTGTGTTTTCATCACTGCAGTGTTGAGGGACCTTGTTATTTATATTCACTAGGCTGCTAGTGAGGGTAACAACATTTTAAGCACATTGATAACACTGTGTACTGGGAAAACCCCTTCCATAGGTGTAGATTTCCTTCCCAGGGAATTAAGAGTGTGCAGAGATGCAAGCTGAACTTCCTGAAAGTTTAAGACTTTCTGGAATTAACATTTTGGCACCATTTATCATAGAAATGGAACTCAAGTGCAATACTTGGATTCAGACCTACACATGGATCCATGTTTGGATGGATTTGATGCTTGATGTAACTTCTGTTGAAGCCAGTGGGAGACTTTCCACTGACTTCATTCAAAATACATCAGGGCCTTGGCTGAGAAAATATTTATACAGAGGAATTCATCCCATCACTAATTTTAATAAACATGTTTTATAAAATTGCTTACAACATTTTCCATTAAGAAGAAAAGCTCACAAAATGAAATGCTGTCTGGCATATGAATTCCATCTTGACAAGATACTGCAAAGACAGATTAAAATGCTCATACGAAATACATATACTAATTTATTATACATATACTTTTAAGATTTACAGAGGTCAAAATATGTGCCATTTAAGAAAATACAAATAAAATTTGGTTATTCTATCTGAGTCTAAATGCTCATAAAAAACAGCAATATTTATAGGGTTTAGAGAAAAACAATTGACATAAAGCCAGGTCACATTCAGTATTAATATTAGAGATTACAACTCTATACAAGTCTCCCGATAGTGCAAAAGTCTTATTCTTTTTTTATTCTTTGTGGAAAGTGTGGTCTGTATAGCAGGTCTTTTGTGCACGTAGCAGTGCCTTGGTTTTACTAAGAAACAGTGGAAATTTCCTTAGCACATTAAAAAAAAAAGTCTTTACAGAAAAAAAACAACCAACTACTATGAAAACAAACTATCCACAAGTGCTGCCTCCCTAAAGCTAACAAGTTCCAACAACTGTTAATTTTGTCTGGCTCCTTGGTGGAAGGTTTATATTGCAAACACATTCCCAGTTATGCTGTAATCCATCTCAAAGGTGGCATGACATCAACACTCACACAGCTAGGGCCAAGCCTGTGGGTATGAGGGTAAGAGAAGGGCATCAAAAAAGAAACAAATCTTAGTTCCTGCAGTTCAGAGACCTGTCCCATCAGAGCAGAAGGAGCTTATTTTTATTTTATGTTTTGGTAAGAAAAACTGACATGAGTTTGTTTGTGTCTGTTTGGGTTCTGCCAGATGGAAAGGTTAGCTCATCAGAGGCAGCTGTTTTAGCAAATTACCTCACTGTGCTATAATGACTGAGTTATAATAGGCTATTGAAGAAAATCCTTTAGATTCCCAGTGAGATCATGATAACTAGAAACAATTTCAATGAGATTTCTGATTTACTTTGGAAAGGATTCAGTTGGAAAGGCTAGTGATACAATGATATATTTATTTTGTTTGTATTTCTTTTTAAATATCTATTAAGCATTTGGCTTTTCTTTGAACTAATGTGTTTATTATTTTCTGTGGGGTGATATATTTCATTATTTAAAGATATAACTGCAAGGGAAGGAAGCTACTCTATATACAATATGCCTCACTGAAAAACTTATTTCAAAAACTCAGAATGAATTAATTCTTTGCCTTACTCTGTGCATTACATGATTAAAATGATCACAAGGGAAAATGTGAAGCAACACAGATAACAAAAGCTGCATACAGTCTACACCCAGAAGGGTTATTTGAAGATAAAAACCTTTTTGGGAGGTTGAATGAAGTTGGCTTGGCTATTCTGAAGAGGTGAAGTTAAAAACTACCTTTTCCTCATTTTAATTCCACTACTGCAACTTTTTCTAGAAACAGAATTAGCACGTTGGAGAGAAACTTGACATTTGGCAGAAACTTAGTCCTCTGGTCACAGAGGTGCCTTTGGAGGTCTAGTAAAATTTGGCTGTGACGAGCTCTGGCAGAAGCTGCACTTCCTGTGGCCACTGCAACTTCAGCTGCTCAGCTATTGCATTTGTAGAGGCAATGTCAGTTTTGTTAGCGTCTTTTTCTTCAGCTCCATTTTGCGGTATTTGTTACAGATTGTATTAGCAAAATGAGGCCTGAACTGCACAAACAAAAGACCATCCTACTAGGCATGTCTCCCTCCAAGCAATGTGCATGTAGTGAGCCTTGCCCATGCACTCCCTAGCAGCAATGCTCTTCCCAGAGCCTACCCCCACACCCAAAGAGCTTAACAAGCAAAGTCTTTGCGCCTTCCTCTCTGATCAAGCTGTTTCACTTAGTCATCTCTTTTGACTGTTAGAGCAGAAGACAAATGTTTTAGTGCAGCTTAGGAGTCTTTTAGGACACAGCTACAGATTGTCCAGACACTAATTATTTATGAGCACCTGGCCTCTCAAAGGACAGCTTCTTTGTAGCAGCCACTTGCAAGGCACTTGGTAAAAAACCTTGCAATTAGCTTGGGAAAATCTGTTTCCCATACATGGATTCTACAGGTTAAACTGAACAACAATAGCCTACATGTCAGCACTAGAAACTTGATTGCAATACAGCTTGACATGGTTTATGACATCTGGCCACAGGAAGGGCATTCCTGGCACACCAGGGCATTATTTTAGGTCTTTCTGGAGGGAATATAATACTTCAGCTCAGTTAGACAGTTCGATGGGTGCATTGTTCACTGGCCTTGGACAGCCCCTGTGGGCTAGCAGCCACACCAGCAAATTTAGTCTAGACAGCTCTCATTTACTTTTACAACTGCAAGTGTATACTTTGAATGGACAACCTCACTGGGGTGCTTGCAGTGAATCCCGCGCTGTCTTTTCAGAAACAGTGACCAACAGAGAACCCACCAGCAGCTTAAAATGCTCCTTCCACCATACATGGTTGTCTTGCATTTCATTTGTTACTGGTTGTCCAGTTTTGTTATGGTGATACAAAGCTCTTTACACTTTCCTTCACTATTGAATCCCTTCAGCAGCTGCGCTGTCTGCTGTGCCTGTTTCCATCATAGTTGTGTTGGGTTGGGGGGAGTGGGGGAGGGGGTATGTGGGTTTTGGTAGTGGGGGAAGGGGCCACCTTGTGAGACCGAAAGCTCCTCTCACTCCAAGGCGGACCCCCCAGGCCAGCCTGGGCCAATGAGCACTAGAGAAACGCCTCTGCAAATCCACATTTGTGAGGGGAAGGACTGTCCTGAAAAGAAGAAGGTGGAGAGAACCTGGAGGAGGGGCCATTGACCTGACCAAAAGACAACCAATGGCCTAAACAGAGAGAGAGTTTCATTGTCAGGAGGAAGGAGGAGGAGGAGGGGGAGGACAGAGAACCTCAGACACCCAGTACAACTGCATGGAGTAGGAGAAGGTAAAGGAGGTCCCTGCAGCCCATGGAAGTTCAATAGAGGAGCAGATACCCACATGTAGGCTCTGGAAGACTTCACACTGTAGCAAAAAAGCTGAGCCTGAGGGCAAGTGTGATGGAATCAAGACCTTCAGTGCCACTCAATGCCAGAGTGGGAGTGGACCCCCAGAGCCATGGGGGTGAGGAGGTGCACTGGACCAGAAGCCTGTCTGCAGCCCATGGATGTTCCCATGCTGTAGCTGGGAGCTGTGCCCACAGAGGTCCATGATTCCATGGGAAGCTCTGGAACATCTTGTTCCTGGACTTTCATGCCAGGAAAAGCAGCAGAGGTGAACTGACTGCAACCCCTACTGCCTGTCCCCTGTGCTGCTAGGGGAAAGAAGGTAGAGAAATCGAGAGCAAAATTATTGGAGCCTGGGAAGAAGGAAGGGGTGGGGGAGGGTGTTGTAAAATGTAGTTGTTGTGTCTACTCAGATGAATGGCAATGGATTAAATTGATTTTTCTTCTCCAGGTGGAGTCTATTTTGCCTGTGACCATAACTGGTGAGTGAGCCATCCCTGTGCTTCATTCCTAATCCCATTCCCCTTTGCTGTGCCTCCCATCCCATCTCACCAGGTGGGGGGGAGGGAGTGCAGGACCACATGGTCCTACTGTGAGTCAAACCACCATAGTACTATTTACCATGTCTACCAGCTTATTAATAAAAGACTTAAGTGCCACCATCACTTTTTGCCAGAGGGGTATGGGTCATTTAATCTTTTTACCTTCCTGTTTCAGAACTTACATCACTTAGATGACAGGACTTCAGTTACCATATGCTGAATGTGCAGTATAGAGTACACTCAATGAGAACTATGTGGCAATAGTATTTGTGGCTAATCTAATTTGTATCTGGATACCCAGCTATGAAGTCTGTATTTTGCTGGCATAATTCATGTATTCTGAAACCTGAGGAGCTTTATAAAAATATTTTGGTTTTGTCAATAGGAAACATTGTAATCATACATAATAGGGGAGTTCTACTTCACGAATATGTTACTCAATTCCCAAATAATAGAAAACCTCCACAATTATCCTATCTCTAGTCCAACTGGGAAACCAGCTCAGTTTAATAACTTGTTTTTCGCTAAGCATATTTTAGGGGTTTATTAACCTTCAGTGTTCCCTTCTCTATATCATCAGACATATTATTTGGTGAGGGGCCTTTAGATAGTGGTGTCACTTGGGAAATGCTAGGGATTTATACTCCTCATAAACCTTGCTTTCTGCTGGGTGCTGGGAGAGAAGAGGCGTGTGTGAGTGGGCAGAATTGACAGTCACATGCAGAAAAGGGGGTTATTGGCAGGGGAGGCACTGGGAGTAGGAGAACCACACTGGGAAGAGCTCAAAGGAAACTCCTGGGAGCAAACACTGGAGTGTGGGAGTGGTGAGGGCTGCCAGAGCTGCCATGTCTGGCCCCTTGCAAAGGCAGAGGGTTGTGTGACCAGCCAGTCATCCAAACGGTCCACAGAGGCCATGTCTTACATCCCCCACTTGCTCTGCCAGCCGTAAAAAACTTTCCAATACCCCACAGCAAAATTAAAACCTTTCATACAAAACCAAAGCCACAGAAGCTATAAAGTGTTACAGGAAATGAAGCAGAAAAGAACAAGGACACTTTCAATGTACTAAACCCATGAAGTAGCAGGAAATGTGGAAATTACCAGATGACTTTAGAAGACAGATTATGGCACAGAGGAAGACAAAATAACTGCAATGGGCCTGCCAGTATGGCCTTGGGAAAATTTTTTCCTAAAGACATATTTGGCAAACTATAAGCATGTATGCAAGCGATACCAAGAATTACTGCTAGGAGAAGAAGGAAATTTTGCTCTAGACACTCTGCCTTCAAATTTGGTAGCTTTCTTTCCCATAGTGCCTAGGATCAACAAATGTTTCATGAAAGGGTGAAAGATGCATTCATTTAAATGTTTGCATTTACTTGGAAAGTTCTGTTCACTCCTGGGATAAGGTCTGCCCAATGCCAAATGAGTTCCAGGTAATCCAGAAAACTCTACTGATGGTTAAATGAGCTATGCTTTTTCAAGGTCTAATTGTACTTGGTCACTGTTCATAGGGGTGACAAAACATACTTTTCTAATAAAAAAGTCCACATATTATTTCTGGCCTATGACATGTGGATTGCTAATTTCTCAGAGGGAAGTTTAGTAGAATTTATTTAACACAAGCAAAACAATACGTTCCAAAAAGTGATTAAACTATATTCCACAGAACTAAAAGAAGACTTATCCAAGACAAACAAAGGTTTTCAGACTAAGCTGTTACAAATACTTTTCAATTGCTTATTAATGTTTATTAGTGAGAAGGGATAAGTGGGTTTATAAATAGGGAATGCTCTTACCACAGAGTTTATTTGTTACAGGACAGGGAATAAAGGAGTATTAAACTGCGTAAACACAGTGTTTTGTGAAGAGACACCCACTGCCTTCCAGGGGATTTTAGACACAGTATTCCACAAGACCGAATGGCAGACAAACCAGAAACAGCTGGATGAGACAAAGGAATTTCAAATATGCCAGGTTTTAATTTTATTAACCAGAGCACATGTAACTAATCTTGGAACCCAGATAACTATTCTTTTCACAGCAATTAGCCTTGCTTCATTAATATGCTGCTTAACATTTGCTTGGGACTTTCTTTTGATTTTTTTTTTTCCCCCCTCATGACTGAAATGTATTTTTAATTTTTTAAAAAGATAATTAGAATAGATTGCATGCATTAAATCTGAGAACATCTACAGTCAGAAACTGCAGACAGCAGGAGAATGACTTTTGACCTTGAAGTATTAGAGAAGTCATAGACATTTGGACCGACACACAAGAACCACAATTCCTCTTCTTGTATGTTACAAAGAAGGGATGGGTTTGACAGTGGGCAAGCAAGAAAACTTTAGCCAGGGTCCTCATTAAACTTATACCTTTCTGTGGCTCTTTAATTTTGCAGAAATATGTAAGGAGACGGTAGTGTAAATGAGAAACAGACATGATTATGCAGCATCATAATGTGTAAATTGCAGAATTCCTCATTATTTTGTTATGTTACCAGAGACTGTATAGTTCCACTCCTATTAGAAATTATTTAAACAGTCATTCGCAAGAGTCCTGCTATCAGCTAAGAATGTGAAAAATGTATTTTTTGAGGTGAAATTCAGTAGTTATTCTGTCTTGATATTGAATCTTCTTGGAACCTTGTTAATGGGTCTTGGTATGACAGAAGACATGAAGGCAATAGCATTCATATTGTCCAGCTGAAAAGCTCACAGTGAAAGTCACGCTGTGGTGCTCAAGCATGGATGTATCTTTGCTTCACAGCACATAAAGCCACAGGGCCTGTTCAGACCTCATTTGCCATTGTAACTAACTTTTAACAAGTTCAATGACATCATTTACATTAAAGCTTTTCAGTCCAAAGCAGAGAAAATGGGAGAAACTGAGGTATCACTCCCAGATGAATGCCCTTGGGCAGTAAAGAACAGCATCAGAGACACAACTACAATAGCAAGTTGCAGTGCATCCCGTCACACTACAAAAGATACATGTGTCCCAAGCCTTTTTGAAATAGAAGACATTTTTCTGTTTGCCCGAGTTTTGAGTGACCTTTGGTTTGGCCCTGCACTTGTGACCCAAAGACACCAGGGTCTAGAGGAATCACTGTCTCTTCCATGAGAGAGAGATGGTCAGCTCGGTCTCATTTTTAGCAAGGATTTCAGAGGAAGGAGGGGATGAGGAGAAGGCAATAGAATTATCAGAATGCCAGATCAAGAGATCTTTCATCCTAAACCTCCCTCTCTTTCACTTGCTCAGGCAGCAGCGGGATCCATTCTCTCTCTTTTCTGTTCAGTGATAAATAGTCTTTATTGCTAAAATCCAGAAGTCTGTAATTCTATTACCACTATTCCTGAATATTCAGAGAAAATAGCTGCTTAACAGCCAGTTTTCTTCAGAAGCAAATGGACAGAAATGTGGGCTTTGACTACCACCAGTGGATTCAGCTGAGGTATTTGCTGCTGTTACAGCTTGTGCTTATATGTAGGCTTGGAACTGGGGCAGCTGAGGAACCAGTGCACATTCACATCTGCAATGCCCACTTTAGGACAGTAATGTTTGGCAGCAGCACAGGGGGACAGCTGAGAGTGATTATCTTGTAAATATTCCCATTAAGGCTTGCCAGAGACCACAAGTCAGAGTCCTTGACATGAGCATATTATCTGTAAGATGATGGAAGATTTGTGATGCATTTTATTCATGTCTCAAAATAACATCTCAGCCTTCTCCAGTCTGTGTGCATCCTTGCTCCCACAGGCATATAGTTCCTCATCGCCTCTTTGCTTCGAAAAGCCACAGCAACTAATTCATCTGGAGCAAAACCCTGCTAATTTTTGTTGCCATCCAACTGATCTGCACAATGCAGTCTCAGGGTTATTTTCCCTTTACTAAAGTGTAGCTAACTGGATAAACCCTCTGCTAGCAGCACTGCAATTGACAGACATTTCTCAGAGGCAGTCCCCCTCCCTCGGTGTGCTGAACAATTACACATTACAAAAGCTAAACTCATCCTGGGAGGGCCAGGCCAAAAACGGAGCCCCAGGCTTTTTGAAGCACAGGCCAATGTGTTAAGCAGCTAAGCACTCAGCCTGTATTTCCTATGCTGTAGCTACAGCAACCCTGTGACCATCTTGTGGGGCTCACTGTAAATGAACTGCTTCTTCTTAACTGAAATACCTTGGTACAGTACAATAATGTATCCATAACAATAGCTTTGTACAGTATATTACTATTCTAATCAGATGTTTTATTGGTAGCAGTATGCCTCTTAGAGCTAGCATTTCATTTGCCTCCTTTGCCTTGTAGAAATCCTGCTGCTGTGACAATGTATAGCTGTAAAGCTAATGGTCTTTCTTAAACTCCCCCTTCTGAGAGGGAGAGAAAGAGAGGGAGAGAAATCACAGTCATTTCCAGCCATTCGTGTTAAAATACAAAGAAAACAAGAATCATTCAAAAGTGATGTGCTGGGCAGCCTACATTAATATTTATGTTGGCATTAATATTGATAAGAATGTACCTTATGCTTTGTTGTCTACCCCCAGCATCCTTAAGTTCTCTGTTATTCAAGCTAATAGCCATTAGCTCACATCTTCCTCTGTACACAAAGCTTCAAAAAGCCTTGGCAGGGCTCCAGCTCACTTACGCTTAAATGGACACTCAAGCTTCAACGGACACACAGCTAAATAGAGGCCAATAATTCAATACAGTATGACTGTACTGGGGCTGCTAGTAAATCCATCAAGCAGTAAATATCATCTGAAGCCAATGCAAGCTTTTATCTTTCCAATTTTGTGTATGTCTGTGTGAAGCCCAGGCATTCAGCGAATCATGTAATTTATTCTGCAGTGCAGAGCCTGGGCTGTCTCAGACATCATATTGACTTTTTTCCATCTGTCAGGGGCAGTCACTGCTCCGCTTTTGTGCAAACGCATCACATTGCATTTATTTATTTATTTAATCTCACTCTCTAGCGCAATTGGGCAAGGACACATTTTCGCAGATCAACAAAATACTAAGAAAAGCATCTGAATATCATTACAACAGCATGTTAAACATTTGTCCTAACCAGTTTGTTAAATCAGCAAATGCACTTCCAGCAAATGCCTGTAATGGCTTAGAAAGGACTCCCCGCTGCAATGTTTTATTAAGCCTCAAATATACCCTGTTATTTTCTTTCGCTCTTTAGGTCAACGGGGATGCCAGTATAATGTAAATAATACCAAACAGCTGGGCTTATTGACTTGTGGTCTGTGTTTGGGTGGATATTCAGACACAGTAGATGATACCAATGTAAAAATAGATGGCTCGGATCAGCTTAGCATTCTCTCCCAGAGCTGGAGGGGACAAAATTGCCTTTACAGGGAGAGGAGATGTTGTGCACACCCTGTGAGAGCAGCTGGGCTGGCCAGAGCCTTCCTCCCAGGCGTGGGCAGGTGGCATTGCTACCAACCTCATCCTTGGGGCTTCCCTACATGCTGTCAGAAGTGGCAGGAGAAAAGCACCAAGTCAGTGCATTTGCTAGCAGTCAAGGACTGTCCTGTCAGGGAGATACAAAGCCAAAAGGCCTTGGCCAGGGGGTACATGGTCAAAATGACACACTGTGGAAAGCTTGTGTCTGCATGGTATATGTTAGTAGCTGGACCAAATATTCACGTCTCTGTCACATCAAGGAAATAAGTCAGGGTCAAAATCTAAGTACCTCATTTCCTTGACATAAAAAGAGTTTTCATTTTGAAGGGGCTGTATACTTTAAAATATAGGTACCTTTTTGAAAAAAAAACCTCACATGTTATATATATCTCCTCAATTTGCCTGTTCTCGGCAATGTTCAGTCCATATCATGTCGACATACAAAGTCTGGTTCAGAAATCCTCCCAGGTTGTATATGCAAGGAACATGAAACTATGGGTGCTCACCCAACTCAGAGCCCAGACCCTTGTATCTCTACCGCCTTTGGTGTGTGTGACTAATTTTATTCAGGCTCATGTGACTTAGGACTGTCACAGGCACACAGTAGACACAGTTCCATTTAGACTTTAGCCAGTGGTAATCAAATTGCAGGACCAAACTTGGACATGCTAGTTATATGTCTTTGCAACAAGATACTGCAAGAGCAGGCCAGGCATGCTGGCTATTGCACTCCCACGTGGCAACACCTTCTGGCACTCCATGGGGTTGTGCACAGTAATGCAGAGAGCCAGTGACTACTGTGGCCTTCCTCCTGCACAGTGCTATAGCCAATACTGCAGTCACCCTGGCCAGAAAGTTACCTTCATTTTCACTTTTTCTTTAGCCTAAGAAAGCTATCATGCTCCAGCCTGCACTCCTCCCAAACCCTGTCACTTGGCAAGTGATTGGAGATTTTGTTTTACACCTCTGTCATGGGTGTGGGAGATGCATCCTACCACATCAGACATTTTCTTGAGGACAATTTTTTAGTGATGCAGGAGTCTGAGATTCATACTCCAATCTGCTACCTACCCAAGGGAAATGTTCATAATCAGATATGCAGAGGCTGCTGCTGGGGTATAAACCAGGACATGGGTGGGCCACTAGGGCTGATTTATCAACACTAACGTATAGCTGGTGTCTGTCTCTTCAGATATTTCATAGAATCATAGAATCATAGAATCATAGAATCATAGAATGGTTTAGGTTGGAAAGGACCTTTAAAGGTCACCTAGTCTAATCCCCCCTGCCCCCAGCAGCAACATCTTCAACTAGATCAGGTTGTTCAGAGCCCCGTCCAGCTTGACCAGAATGTTTCCAGGGATGGGGATTCTTACCACTCCTCTGGGAAACCTGTTCCAGTGTTTCACCACCCTCATAATAAAAAATTTCTTTCTTATATCTAGTCTGAATCTACCCTCTTTCAGTTTAAAACCAGTACCCCTTGTCCTATCACTACAGGCCCTGCTAAAAAGTCTGTCCCCATCTTTATTATAGGCTCCATTCAAGTACTGAAAGGCCACAATAAGGTCTCCCTGAAGCCTTATTTTCTCCAGGTATTTCAACATGTTTTTTTCCTGGGCCAAGCCAGTGTCCTTTTCTAAGCCACAGACAGGTGGCTACAGGGAAATGAAAGTTCTAAAGAATCCTGAAAAATGTGTAGATATAGCAAGAAAAAATGACAGACAACTTAAAACCATTAAATATATTTATTTCTTCAGAAACACTGAAAAATAGGGCCAGTGTCATCATGCTACAATGACACAATAAGGAAAGTGTAAGCCAGCAAGTAGATTACCTACCAGCACAGAAAAATGAAAAAGTAGGATAGCATCCAACCTGATGCTCCAAAATCCATGAAATATTTGCAGAGGTCATGAGCTGATAAGCTCTCCCCTAGAAAAGTGAATCAATAATGTAAATTTCAATAGGTGTAGTCAACAGGCATTATGTCAAACAGGAGGGCTTTCCTTGTCCTTGAACAGTTCAGAAAAAACTGAAAAGCACCTATCCAAGGATAGGATAGGCTGAGTTCAAGCCATCCTCCAGGTTTGTTTGATTTTCACTGCCAGATAAACCAGTTGGCTGTTGGCTTATGTTACTCCAGACTGCCAAAATGCAAGGCTGTCTGGACTGCCAAGAAGTTTAGATGCAGTGAAGGCTTCAGCTCGGGATAATAACATAGCACTGATGTAGTTGTTTTAATCAAATAATGTCATATGATTCCATTCACAGCACATTTTGAACCTCACTGGCACGTCAATTACAAACCATGGAATCTCTATATTTGCATATGAAAGGGCACAGTAAGGAAGGGGAAATTAATTGTAATGGTACCGTTATTCTGTAGACATGATACTCATAAAACAATTTTGCTTGAATTTCAGGTAAGAAGGGTTTGTAAATCTTATTTTCTTCTTGATTCTGTAGCAAAGCTGATAAATTACACAATGGAATTAAGCCTGCCTCTTAGAAAAATCAAAACTCTATCTGTGATCCAGGTGTTGACTAATACCAACTGTACTGAAATCAACAATATTTGAGTACCTCTGCCTTCCTGGATCAGAGCCTTAATGTATAGACCTAAATGTCAGGGGAGCATAAATTATACTTTAAAACATCAGCACAGTGTCATCTGAGGCTCTTCACCGTCTGCACTCCTCAACCTCATTGTCCTCTCTTCCCACACACACATGCACACACATACACACACGCAGAGAGGCAATAGTACGCAAACACACATTCAGTGCACCCTTATTAACCTCCAGTTAGAAAGTACTGCCTGGAACACATTACTTACAGTATGATGAAAAGCAGCGTGCTGCTTTTCTAAAGAAACAAATTAAAAGGCAACTCACTGAGCAATTCTCCAACACCTGAGAGCAATTAATGTAAGCAGAAACAGGAAACATCATCAATTATTTAAAACAAAATGAATATGTAACATTGACCTTCTCCAGCACTCATCAGTTTTATACTTCCACCTGAATAAACTCAGAGGAGGCAAAACCACAAGACAGACGTACACCACAGACTATAAAATGCAAACACAGAAAGAGAGCTCTCTGTTTCTGTGGCTCTCCTCAGCATTCCTAGTTCAGCAAGTGAGACACAGCCTGTCAATCCCTTGGTTTTGATATGTGAACCTTTGCCCCTATATTTTAAAATCCTGTATTCCTTTATGTGCATTTCAGGCTTCTCTTATCAAACGAAGCAGGACAGACTTTTCAGACTGCAAGAGAGTGATCAAAGAGCAGTAGATATTTTCTATGAGTTGTCACTCTCTGATTTTAACGAACGCAAAAAAAAAAAAAAAAAGAAGTATCCATAAGTCATGCTGTTTTGGACAATACAGAGAAGGGGTTTATAAGGCTCTAGAGCAGCTGGTTTCCAGAGCTCTACATGTTTTTTAAGTGCAGAATTGAGAGTTTTGAGGAAAATGTTACAGTCTAAATCATCGCAGACTTGGACCTGGACAGACGGGATTTCAAGGGAACATGGAATTTATTAGCTAATGCAATTGTTGAACATAACATGCGGCAGAAGGAGAAGGATATTTGGCACACTAATGGCTAAAGGTTTTCAGAGCAAAGCCTATTAGACACAAAGTACAATAAGTCCTTTGTGACTGTTCAAGCTAAACAAGGCTTGAAGTTCTGGTGTCTGTTGTTCCCCCAACTCCTATTAGCAGTTTCAAGGAAATTCACATAAGTGCTTCATGCAGAATAACACAAGCTTGCACGAGGTCATCTGCTTAAAATCTTCCTACAGATACCCAGAATCTAGACTAATTGTCTCAGATGAAGTGCACTATGTCATTACCATGGAGGCAAAGCACATTACTAGTCCTCAAGACCAGATTCATGTTATTATTACTGTTGGGGTGTTATTAAGGACATTTCAAGCTTTCTATCATTAACATTTTTTTTTCCTGTTTTGGAAGAATAGACCTGTAAAAAGTGGCAGGGAGCCAAATAATGGCATACAGGATGTCAGCATGAAAGCTATTAAAAGAAGAAATGGTGTGTTAACAGCTGAGTTTTAAAAGAGATATAAATAAATTTTGTCAGGGATTTTACTTATGTATTTATTTACTATAGCTCTAGCTCCTAATGACTTCATTAATAAGAAGTCTTGAACACAAAATATCTTTGGTGTCACCTAATTACCTTTTAGTGGAAGAAATGTGAATGATTTCTCTCTGAAGAAACCCAGTGTTCCTTGCAAACGCTACATTCAGCACCAGCAAAGTAAAACTCTTTTCTGTGCAGTCCAGGGGATGTCCTTGCCAGTCTCCTGCAACCAGTGCAGAGGAGTAGCCATACAGAGGCAGCCTGGGCACCGCAGGAGCTGGGGAGAGGCGGCTCTAGCAAGGATGGGAAGCAGATATGAAGAACATCGTTCCTGGACATACAGAGCAACTTTGGAGCCTGGACTGGTTTGGCCTTTCCTCAGTGAACCATCCTCCCTCGCAGCTGGGGACTTGTGGTAACCTGCAGCCCCGCAACTGGCTCTATGGTTCAGTATGCTTTGGAGAGGTATTTGGGGCAGTCAGCTGGGTGCAGTGCCATGCCAGGGGATGTGCTCCTCCCACCAGGACCAAGCTTGTATGCTGGCTGTGCTGTCAGTGGGTTAGGCACAGCTCAAAACACACAGAGGTAAAGAGGAGATATTTAGGAGTCTAAAGATAGGGTCATGTCGAAAAAATTTGGCTCCTTACTCACAGTGACAGTCAGACACATCTAGCACAATTCTTAAGTGCCCTAAACACTTTTTTTTTATAAATAACTTTAAAAGACTTGACCTAATTCATACGGTCATTGGCAAAGGCAGACATCAAAGTCAGCCTTTCTGTGCAGCTCCCAACATAACCCTCTAATCACTGAAACTCCCTCCCCAGTGTACAGTCTGTCCCCGGGACTCACTGCCACAACTCATTGCTAGAGCAAAGACTTCATCAGGATCCAGAAGCAGAATAGTTATTTGTATAGATATTAAACTGTGATGAGTTGAGAAAGCAAGCATTAAAAGTGAGAGCATTAGAAGGAATGTAAACCCTCACAGTTCAGGATTTAATTTGGTCTCCCTAGGGTGGAAAGCATCCATGCAGAGCTTGGAGAAGGCTTGACCAAAGAACTGGAAAGTCCAAAGACCCAGAGAGAGGACTGATACCAAGAACAGTCTCTCTCGATTTTCAAAATATTTTCATTCATGTATTTCACATGGCAGACAAAAAATGGTACCAAGAATCCCCTACAGGAGAACAAAATGGCTGTGACTTGCCACTGATCACAATGTGAAAAGTTTTCTAGCTGCTTCTCTGAGTGAATGTTGCAAGTTCAGAAAATCATTATAAACTGCTAAGCAACAGATTTTTTTTTTATATAACACACCTTTATATTTTTTATACAGCAAACAGTTCTGTATATATTAAATATCCTTACTTATGGTATGTGATAGATCTACATTTTCTCCATTCTTTCACTCTCATGTAGTGTAATAATATATTTTAAAATAGCATAGCATTTGAATAAAACCCAAACATTTCTCCCACACTCATCCACCTCAAAATCATAATATTCAGACTGACCCTTTCTGATATGCAGGCACCATTGTATGCCATCAGCCAAAGTGTAATTCAAAAACACAAAACAGAACTAGTCCAGAGAAGTCACTGAAGCTGGGCCTCAAAACCACTGCAAGCTGTAACCCAGCTTCAGATCATACATATGAAGGAGCAACCCCATGCCTCAGACTGTAGCAAGTATCAAGAGCTACTCTACATAGTTATGAAGCCTTGAGCTGTCATGATTGTAGCACCTGCACAGCACCTTTCATGGGCATGTCTATGTGCTGGCTCCAGGCACTGACCAGCAGATGTTATAGACCTTCCTTCTCAATCCAATACTTCAGCTCAGCTGCAGAGGAGCAAACCAAAGCCTGAAGCCATGTATACAAGGAGAAGGGACACTGGTGATCCCACAGTTGTGGGCCAGGTCACTGCCACAAAGGGCAGCTGCCATCCTTCTGCCAACTTCAGCATCAGTCAGGACTTTCCAACCTAAAGGTGACATTCAATTTCAAAAGCAGGAAATTCTTGTTTGTAAGTGTGTATCAACTACCACTGGAAATAACGAAAATAATATTTTCAAAAAGCCTTTAAATCATGTTGCTTATAATAGGATAAGCTTTGGTTTAGGCTGGACTTACCTCAAACTGTCCAGATTGACTGAATGTGAACATTTTTCTGAAAGAACAAGCATAACAATATCTTCAGTCAGGCTGTTCTTAATATAAATTCATAATGGTCTGTTAAAAGCTATCATTCTCATTTAGCTAGAGAAAAAAGCGACAGCAGTATTCCTACCAGTGGACAATCATTCTGTACCAAATATTTATCATCCCATCATCACGAAGTGTTGAAAGTTGACTACACAGAGATTTTTATTATGATACGTAATGCCTATGCATTACACTAGTGTGTACTTGTTTATGTAATTTTTATTTTCCATTAACATACCTCAAGGACTGAGTCTAAGTTATGAGTAGGGAAAACAATTATTTTTTTTCATTTTGAACAAAGTGTGGTAAATATCAAGTTCTCATGGACAAATGGAAGACAACATGTCATGGCATTAGCTTTCAGACAACTGTTAGCTATATTTTCATCTCAGGCAATTACGTAATTGATACAAAGATCCGTCTCTGTTTTAAAGAGCTTACATAAGCTGTGTGCTTCCTGTGTGCTTTCTAGAGACATAGCAGTAAGCATGGCTTGCCTGATTGTTTAGCCAAACTATCCCTGTAAGCAAAGCAAGCATTCAAAGATACAGTTTTAGGTCCCTTTACCTTTTTACTTTCTTTACTTTTTACATCATTCCAGAAGCTTATATTATAAAGGTCATTACTTCTGTAATGGAAGCTCTGTTTTTGATACATCTATATTTTGTATTTGTGTTTTATTAAGCTACATTGACAGTACTTTTTTTTTTTTTTTTTACTTTAACTGCAACATAGCCCAATATTATTGATAATTACTAACTCCCAGTGTTTTCCTGGGAAATAATTTCAGTCTCATAATGGTAGATAGAAATGGATACTGCCTAGCAGGGTAATGAAAAAGTCCTCTGTTCTGCAACCCATGAAGTGACTGCAAAAAATTCCTCAGTGCTATGTAGCAGCATGATTGTTATGTGACATTATTACATTACTGTTGCATATAGCCACTTGAAAAAAATAGAAACTGCTTTGCATTTAGAAATTAACTTTTCTCAAAAAATTTAAACAGATACTGACATGTGAAAGCAGTCTAACTGCCTTTATGGTCAGTTTAAAAATAAAGGGACTATTTATACATTTTTATTTTTGAAAATTCAGTTTAGGTCAGATTAAATAAAGCAAGTAAGGACAAAATTCTAAATTTGGGTCCCTCTTTATGGAAATCTCTAATTTAAAAAAATATTCATTACACAGGACATAGCACTCCATCTGACTTTGAATATTCCACTCTGTTATTGTGTCAATAAATGTCCTAGACTCTTAGGCATGGCAGAATATTAATGAATTTTGCCCAACAAAAATTAAGACAGCAATTTTGTCAAACTTCTTGTTAAGGGTTTCTTTTCTTAATAAGGATGATAGCTCATCAGCTGAAACTGAAAGGTAATAGCTGAAGAAATTATTACATATCAAAATTGCAGAATATAACTCTAATATAAGAATTAAATTCTTTTCCCTGAAAAATCCTTTGTGAAGCTTAAATGCCTGCCTGTCTGATGTGTCAATTTTTTTCTGACCTAATAATTTCTAGCATGCCCTTTGCCCTAGATCCTTGAAATTAAACAAGGATGGCATTTGTCAGCAAGTTTCTAAAGTCTGCTACCTCTCATTCCATGAGCTGTCATTTGAAGAGGTACATTTAACTTGTGAAAAGGTCATTTTTCTACTAAGAAGAGGACTTTGTGTTTTAGATGATTTGTGTCTTGATCCAAATTCCATTTGACTCTACAGAAATAGCTTGCACATGATACATATATGTATATATACATCTGTGTGTGAGCATGCATTCACAAGTGAATACTTTTAGAAAAACACAACAGACTTTAGGATCAGGGCCACTTCAAAAATGTCAAATATTAATTAAAGTTGGACCTCTTTTTTTATCCTACCTGTGACAGACTGTTCCACTATGTCACCATGGGTAGCTGGAATGAGATAAGTCACATTTGCCATTCAGGTGGGGTCAACAACATAGATTATATTATCTAGTAAAATGTGTTTCTGAATGTCTAGAAAACACACTATTAAAACAATACTTTCAATATCATAGTGTAGTTATCAATGAATAACACCTACTTGTAAAGGTCCTTCATTACACATTTCTCAGGTGCTCAGGACACCCAGACATAACTTGATGACCAGATATTTATAGACATAGTTTGTTGTCAGCATTCTGTCAACAGCCACATTCTGCAGATTTCTGTAGTATATCTTTGTACATCTAAAAGTCTACAAGCCTGAGGTAGACAGCTGCTAAAAACAAAACACTCCTTTAAGAAAGCGGTGATTTAAAAAAAAAAATACATGTAGGCATTTACCTGTTCCTCAGTAGCTTCAGGAATAAAATGATTCCAGAGACATTAAAGAGCTAGCTAAGCTCTCATTTTCCATGTCTGCTGGGACAACCAGGAAAAGGAGAATACAGCTTACAGAGGATGAAACGGACAGAAAAAATGTCACAACAGTCTGAAGCAGGTAGATCTGGAGTCAATTTCTGTGAGTTAATGACAGGCAAGAGTGAAATAAAGTTCACTCTTGATCCATCTCAGATGTAAAGTCAATAGGGATTTGCCTGGCTGTACATTATTTCAGACATATGTCAGCTATTACAGAGATCTCACTGTAGAGAGTAACACTTGTTACATCGTGTGGATGTCCAGCAAAACAATCCACCTTTTGATTTTCCTAAGTAACTTATTCTACATCTTCCTTGTTGCAACTGCATAGTATTATGACTATTTTTTTTTTTTTTAAATTATGTGAGGACATATTTATCAAACAAAAAACCCTGATAATACTGGGAATAAAATCTACAGGAGAAATTAGCAAATTATGCCCTTCCATACAAAAAAATTTCCTCTCCTTGGAGATGGAACATAATTCTGTGGCTTGCCTCTAAGAACCCCTTTCTTTACTCTTAGTTTACCATTCCTTTGTGTGTCTACCACACCTTCATATTTGATGTCCTATTATAAAGCGTATCAAGACTGTTTATAAGAAATACTTATATGGATCTTATAAAGCAAGAAAGAGAGACGTTGTTCAGTTGCTCAGTGGGGTTTTCTGGTTTTTAAAGCACTTTAGAAGAGACTGGGAGAGCACTGCCTTTAGTGGCAGGCAGGTGGGCAGATTATCTGGCATGCTGGCAGAAAGAAGCAGTTCCAGAGCTCACCTGGAAGCACTGCCTCAGTCACCACCACAGTATCAGTTGTATACACAAGCAGTAGTTACAGATTTGTAAAGCATACAAGTCCATCACACATCTGGATCAAGGGCATAAGCAATGTGAAAAATCACCCATAAATAAACAGAGAAAGCCCACATAAAAGATCTCCAGTGGCTTCATAGTTATTTGATGCTTAGGGGTGAGGGAGGAAGCCTTAGATATAGTATTGTCCCTCTCTGTTGCTGACATTTAAAAATCTAATGTGTAGGTGCAACTCAAAGGTAAAGTCTGCAAAACAGCATCCTGCTAATGCTGGCCCCGAGGGAGCTCTGCACCACTATCACTGCCCCAAAAGCACATGGCCCTCTGCTCAGCCCAGCCCGGGGCGCTGCACAGCCCCTCTGTCCCATGCTGGCACCAACTACATGGCACGTTGGTGGCTATGGGCAGCCTCCTGGTCCAGCAGCATATAGCATGAGCTATAAGTTCTGCAAGAATGGGCTTTACAGAGGCAAATTCTCCTTGCACCTCTGACTGATATGAGTTTACAAGAGCAGGCCAACAAATATCAGGTATCCACAGTCACCAGGACAAGCCCTGTGAATAGGTCTTTACAGCATGCAGCTGTATTCCCCTCAAATGTTTTCCTTTAGCAAGACTATACAACTAACAGTGGCTTGAATTGAGCTCTTTAAAAGTGTTTGTGTTTCATGAGGTGAAGAAAACTCTTTCTGGTCCAATGGAGACTTTTAACCGAGTATATCATAAAGAATTTTTCCTTTCTCTCTCTTTTATATCATGTAAAAATGTAAAAGTAATGGTAATAGGTTTTCCTCTCTGCTGATAATATAGGGTGTTTCTGACAAGAAGGAAATTCAAGCTGACACATTCCTGGCTCAGTTCAACTACTCTGACTGATGTGATCTGGTTACCTTTTCCCCCTATTTTCTTTTTAAAAATATATTATCACTGGGAAATCTGCACCTCAGAATGAGCCATGTATTTCTGTTACAAAGGTCAGTCCATTATATAATTTTACACATATGTCCAATACAAATCAATTCTGTTTGGCTCAAGTGCGCCTAAAGGAGCCCAGAGCACATTCAATCCAAATTGTATCACATTCTCCTCAATCAAATTCCCAAGAATTACTTTTTTTTTTTTTTTTCCAGTCTGCTGGAGTTAAATAGTGTTAAAATCTGGCTAAACACTGGGGATAAAAACTTTTCTCAGTGGGTTGACTGGAATATTTGTAGATTAGACAGACACACGGTACCCAAATGAACCCTGGATTTTGATGACCTGCAAAAAGGCGCTCGGTTACTTTATATGAAGAGTCATTACATGGTAATTAATATTTAATCATTGCTACGTACATTTTCTGTAGAATTATCACTCTTTATTTTTATAAAAACTAAAACCAAAACTCTTTGTTCTGTGCCATGCAGACAGCATTTATGAACCTCAGTAATATGAGATAATTTGTTTAATTTAGAGTGCAGATTTAAACATTTTGTAATATAAAGTGAAAAAGGATCACTAACTTCTGTAATGATGTACCTATCACTTTCAGTTCAGAAAAGTGTTATTCTTTAGTTTGAAAATTAGGCAGCTTTTTTTCTCTTTGATAGGTATCTAAAGCAGTTTAGCCATTATTTCTGTTAGCTAAAGAGGCTACTGCCTTTCCCACTACAAGTGGATATGCTACTTGAAAATGCTCCTCGGTAGAAGAAAACAAGCACTTCTGTTGCTACAAAACCAAACGGGTAAAGAACATTTTCACAGCTGTATTGGCCAGAGCCTGGCTCTGCACAGTCCCTAGTTTAGCAGCCAGGGAACACCTGCAGCTTGGTGCCAGGTCTCCCTGTGGGAAGGCAGCTGCCAGCACTGCTGGGCAGCCCAGGGCTGCAGTGATGCGACTCTATGACCACTACAGCTGTGCCCCTGCAACCCCAGGGTGGGTGCACTTCTACTGATTAGATGGGGCTTTTGTTAATTAAGCATATTTCACTCAGCACACAGTGTTACTGTCCTTGCCCAAAGTGCATCTTTGCTACTGGTTGCACTCACTCTCAGAAGACCGCATCTTCTTGTCTCAGATCAACACTGCCAGCATCGATAGCACCTTAGCAAGTCCAAAGAAGACAATTGTGAAGAGACAGACACTCACTAACAGGTATAAATTATTCAAGAGTTAAATGTTCAAGTAATATTAGCCTAAATGTATCATCATCTATTTTTCTCCGATGGATGAAATCACCTAGTTAGTATTCAAGTGTTTCTACCTAAATAAAACTGATTGATGTTAACTGAGCAGAGTCTGAGAAAATTTTATCAGGATGCCCAAATTCTGTTCCTTCTTGCTTAATCAATCACCTCTCTGCTGAGCTGTGTAGTATTTTGCTGCAAGAGTCTTAGCAGAGAAATTGGGCTGTGGCAAAATGAATAAAACATCTTCTGCAGTGCTGGAGTAATGACCCTTAAGTGCCTTAGAAAAATGAGCTGCATGGACTCCTTCCTTTTACAGAGAGACTGGGTCATATATCGGGAAGTAACTACTAATAAGGTAATAAGGATGATGCTTAAGGGTATGGAAAAAGCAGAGTATGTACCGCTTATTTGAGGTGTCGGCCCAGTCCCTGCACCCATACCCATCCCTGGGATCCTGAGTTTATGCATTTGTTTTTATCCCCTCACTACTTTCCTGTTGCAGAGAGTTTTACCCTGGTGTTAATCACCTTCGTCTCTTCTCTTTGCTGTTTTTATGGACCTTATTTTGTCACCATAAAGGCATTGATCAAGCAGTGGCTGGCAGGACACAGCTATGCACTTTGAAGCAGTGGGAGGGTTGCAGAGCAGGGAAGCATGGTGAAAATCTGCACTGGCTGGCACTTACAACACCTGAACAATTCATAAGCCTCCTTGAACAGGTCCCTAAAGGCAAAGAATAGTGGCTTAGATCTCCTTACAGAAATGTAAAGAAAGGAAAAAAACTATGTATTAAGTGTGTTTAAAAAGAAGCTTATTCAATGATAATTATAGGGAAATGTAAAACCGGTGACTGAATGGTGGAAGATTATTTACTGTCATTTAAAATTACCTTACTTTAAATCTGTCTAAAGCATACCTGAAGTTAAGATGATGCTTTTCTTCTGATTTCTTTTTTAAAAGTAGAAAGGAAGAAAGAAGAGAGACCACTGTTTTGAGAGGGAGGGTATTTCATTAGATTATATAGCTGGTAGACAGCTGCTAAAAACAAAACACTCCTTTAAGAAAGCAGTGATTTGAAAACTAGTATGAGGTCATGTAACCTCATTATTCTCTTTACATCTTCTATTAGGTCAAAATACTAATACCTATAGCAGTCGATTTCATCTTAGGCAGCATATGCCAGTGCTTCACTTTCAACTCTGGCTGTTTTATTCTTTGGAAGGATTACAATCTGCAACACCACCACTCCATTTTCATTACATTGCTGTTCTGTCTTTTAGGGGAAATCAGTTTCACATTGTGTTATTCTTATACTCCCTAACAAGGTTTAGAAAGAAAAAGAAAAGAGGAATCCTTTTAAATTAAGAGGTGCCAGTCTGATAGCACTTCCCAAGTCAAAAAAAAAAAAAAAAGAAAGAAAAGGAAAGAAAGCTTTATTATCTGAATAGTTTGCTTGAAAAGGACATGCGGCACTGGAACATTCAAATCCCAACTGTCTAAGCTGAAGTCATTGATGTGTATTATCTGCAGGCTGCTATCATTAATAAGGCAGCTTTAAAAGGACACTTAAAGCCTGGACAATTTCTTTGGGCTAAAACTCTGAGGACGCCCTCTCTATCCTTTAGCTGAAAAAAGAAATCCTCTTGTGTGTGAACATATATAAAAAGGTTGTCTCCTCTTGCTGGACTTTCACAAAGTCTTTTTCAGAGTTTCTTTGCCTGACTCATAATTCCCTTTCTGTACAAGGCTAAGACAAGACCATTTCTGAATATTAACATGGAATAATAATGAAGTCCTCCAGCAGCATGACAACTGCTGCAAAGGCTTCCTTACAAGTCTTCCTTAGATACCTGCTACTACTTTCCTCTGCCTCCTTAAAAGGAAGATTTTATGTGAAAATTTAATGTATTCTATCTAATGATTTCACAAGAATTAATGTAGGTGTAATGAACTACAAATATTTTGTTTTATTTCTAGAAAGATTGCCTGTGTTTTCCCCCTCATATTTTTTTTAGAGAGGGGTGAAGTTAAGACTTTTCACTCTGACCCCAAGAATGCACTCTGGTTCTGATAAATTGTCATATGACCTGATTCCAATAAAATACCAATATTTTCCTTTTGCTCTCATTTGAATGTGCTTCCACTTATTGGGAAAGCAAACTTCTTTTTTGCTGTGGTGCGTATGGTTGATATGACAAATTGCAAATGATATAATATGAAGCAAAAGAGGATTTAAACAAAATAATAATTGATGTGAAGACTATTTTTAGTTTATGATTTTTCACTTAAGTGTTGGACAAAAGCATGTAATTATTTTTGTAAATTTATTGAGATCTGTTTAATTGCCATTGTCAGGTGTTCATTTGATTGTAACTCTACTGGTGTCTGGGAAAGGAATACAGATTTATGGGAACAGAGGTATATCTTAAAGAGAAAACTCTACTACAAACTTCTGATTAAACTCTTTTATTAAATACCTGTGTTACACAAGTGACAGAATCACTCAGCTAGCTCAGTCAATAACATACCTTGAAATGACAAAGATCTTGCAACAAAAATAAAAAAAACTTCAAAATTAATCCAATCAAGGGAACAGGAATTAATGTCTGTGTCCTGCAATGGTATCTGATAGCTTTTAAAATACACATCTCACATTACTGCACTTTTAAAATAGCTATAATATTTAGAAATAAATTACTCTCAGAACTAGGACACTGTTACTTTTTGATGCACAGTGAATATTAATAATTGTATCAGTGAAAAAAATAGATGTTTGTAATATAATGGGAACTTTCATCTGTAACAATACGATTCATTGGGCAGACAAAATTCCGAAACAGAAGCACTGAATCTAACGAAACTCTAGGAAACAGTAGAAGGCAAAATTCAGCTTCTGCCAGTGGTCTAGAATGACTTCTCACTGTCTTCAGTCTCAGATTCCAAAACTAGACATTAGTCAGATGCTGATCACAGGCTGCAGCAGAACTCCATTGCTACCTAAACCTCAGCAACATGAGGAAAGGGAACTTATAAAGGAGTTTGGGCAAAAGGAGAAACACTCTGCAGACCTAGCTCCCAAAATTAAATAAAGTTTAATTGAGTTTATTTGCTTCAAATTTATTTATTGCACTTCTACCACTATTTAAAGATGGGATACTGAAACACTGCTCTAAAAGACCAATTTTGCAAGAGTTTCACTTAAAAAGGGTATTCCATCAGTCCATTACTATGATTTCATTCATGAGATTTTAATCCTGGGTGTACATTGCCATGATATTTGATTGTTTCAGCTGTGGTTTGCATTAAGATATGATATGAACTTCTGCACCTGGTCACTCAGTGACAGCTTTCCCTTTGGACTTCAGAAAGCCTATATGTTATCCTACTATTTTAACACAGTGAATGAAGCCACTCTCTGAATTTTGCTAGCAGCAAAAGGACTGTGAGCACTCAGCGTGGTAGATTTACTAGCATGAATCAAAGATAAATACACTTGAGCTTGAGAAATTACACTTATAAAAACTGACCAAGACTTAGATCAGAATGAATAAATAGCACATAAGGCAGTGATTGTATGTACTTGTGCTCTGCCCGACACATTCACACACTGAAAAAGCATGTGGGCTACAGAAAAAATACCTACCTTTCCTTGCACACAGAGAGCTCCATATTGCACCTCAGAAATGAATAACTGATTTCCAACAATTCCTCAAAGACTAACCTTACCAAACTATTAAATTAGGAAAAGAACATAAAAGAAGCCTGTTTTGATATATTTTTGGCAGTGGACCACTTCAGTCAATGCAATCATGTCCTGTCTAGACATGTCAGGAACACATATGATTTTTCCTGAGATAAATGATGCACTCTTACATCAGGAATGTTTGAAAAAAAACATTTTGTGAAAAGCAGCTTCTTAATAAATGTTAACTGCAATTTCAAAAAAAAAAAGAGAGAGAGAGAGAGAGAAAGAGAAATAGAAGAACTCTGATAATATGTTTTATTCTGACTTGTTACACTGCCTTTGATTAGCACTTTCCAAACGTACAGTGAAGCATTTGACAGACCTGTACACATCAAGGATGCCCCAAGAACATTTTCTCTGTGATAAACTGTCAAAGACATAGGGACATCTTATTTGTCTAGTCTATGCTCACTCTCACAGTAAAGTTGCTCTGTTCCTTTCTTCAAAGATTAAGACAATATGATTTGGATGCTTGCTAGGTGACCAATACCATTCAGAAAAACAAATCATTTAAATTTAGGGGAAAATTTAAATTTAGTGGAAGGGAAAAGAAAGAACATTAAGTTTTTATTAAAACAGATAACAGGATTGCTATCAGTACAGCTGTTTCCTATTGCCTGCTGAGCACAGTAATGAGGATTCAGGACTCTGTAAATGATACACTGTCAGAAAAAGCCTCTGGATGCACAGCATGAGCAACACAGCAGCTTCATTTTCCACAGAACTTAATCTTATGAAACATTTATTTAAGAAACACCAAGCAATTAAAAACATCCATGCATGTATGTGTGTGGGCACGGTTTCTGAGAAGCCTCACTTCTTAGAGCTGAATATACACTCTCACAAGTATCTCTAGAATTAAAAGAAAACATCTTTGGAAATAGTAAGTTAAAACTATGTGTTAGTCTGTTCTCCAAAGAGAGATTTGTGCTCATAACAATAAATCCCGTAAGTTCTGAGGTTAACTATATGTGCAGAACATAATAACCAGTAATAGCCACTGCATGTCTTATTTTGTATGCTTAGTTTCTGTGTGTAGAGGGAACATTGACCAGGATTGTCGCAAGTTGGCTGCATAATTGAAAAGAACTGCTGTAGAGTTTGCATTATAGTGGAGACAGGATGAGAGCTGGCAGAAGGCAATTGTCCATCAAGAATCATCCTAGACCTGATTCTCCTGTCACCTCTGCATATTTTCATTGACTTTCATAGAGTTCCCTCTCAGTCACTTTCACTTGAGAGGAGAACGATACTCATTGTTTCATGATGTTCACATGAGATTTGGCACCTCTTCATGCCCAGCTGTATTTTAGCATTGAGTCCAGAAGCCATAATCATATTGTCCATAGCTCTTCAATGGTTGTCTGTTTCAAAACAAGTCTATAAAACATATTCAGACTTCTTCCTCTTCCTCCAAAAAATGGAGAAAGTGGAATTTAAATACCAAAACAATCCTAATTTTCTTTTATATCTTTGCCAATTACTAACTACCAGTGTCACATTTCTCTTCCCTATTGTATTTACACCATGTACTTTTTATACAATGCTGTTCCTGAGCAGCTCCCATCCTTATCCTTCTGATAAGCATTAGGCAGGAAAAAAACCCAAAGTGCTGCCCTTCTTTTCAGCTTCTTCTGATTACAGATAAGACCATGTGTTTGGAAAGATTTAGAATATTGAGTTTATTGATGTTGCAGACAGGAGAGGAAAAGTTGTGTCACTGCCAGACCAAGCTTATCAAAACTTATCCCTTACAACAACTGGTAGTTTAGGGCCCAAATTAATAGTATAGACACTTTCTTTAGTGCAGCCTGACATGGACCCTGTGTATGTGTCATATTACTATACTATGAGATCAGGGATACAGGAGACATTATAAAACATCCAGTTACACAAGTGGCAGGAGAAAAGCAGAAATACCTAATCTGGGTTTAATCTTGCTGCAGCCCAAAAAGATCTGGGCACAAGGGACCAGTTCAGCCAAGGACACCTTTTACTAAAGCCTTAACCTTCATACAGAAGGAACAGCGGACCTGAAGTCTAAATAACAAATGTCCCAGGGTGCTTGTCCTAAGCAGCAGAAAAACTGTGTTTCTCCATACTAAATATAGCCCTGGCCCACATTTTTTTGCCATTTCTATCTTCTTGCTAGGAATAAGATTTTAATCTTTATAATTTCACTTACTGGTATTTGCACTTTTCCGTTGTCTTTCATGGGACTGCTTACAAACACTATGTGCGTTACAATTTGCCAGAAGAAGAAACACTACCCCTGTTCTCAGTTGTGTACCTAGAGAGACATTGTTTTCATTCCAATCATTCCCTCATGGCTTTTCCTCTTTAGCTGAGCCTCTTTCTCACCTTTCTCTCTTCCCACCTTTCTCTAACAGACTTATATACCGACGTGTAAACACCAATAAAAATGCACATTACATTATGAAATCAGATTTTTGCAAACCGTCAAAAGCTGACTGCACCACTCAGGATTCCCCTTTTCTGCTTGCAGGGTTAGCTGATTTGGCTTTGTGGAGGAGTGTAACAGACCACGAGCAATATATATCAGCTTTTAATGTTTTATTTAAAATTCAGAGCACTCAGGGACTATGACAGAGCCAAGCACTCAGAATGAGACACAGCAGTAAGTATGAAGACGGTAAAATATATTAGTCTTCATTTAAAATCAGGGAAGTCACTAGTCCCCTTTCATATACTTGATTGGTAATTTTGTGTGCATTAGTTTCAGAAAGTAATGTTTTATATGAGTGGCTTTTGCCAATAAAATATCACACTGACTAAGATGAGGACAGTAAAATATCTCTAGTTACTGTTTTCACATAAAATAGCAATAGATTCAATATTATGTAATTACAGAGACTGAGAGAAATAGAGTATAATGAATGCTAACATGCTTTGTGCCATGATACTAAGAGGTATTAAACCTTTTATTTATTTCATTGCACTGCAAATGTTCTTACGCAGGGCAATACTTTCAAGGCCCTCAATAGTAGGAAAGTATAGAATGGTAGGAAGACACAAGGATCAACTGGCATCACAAAACCTAACATATTTTCATGTAAACTATTATAAGTGAGGGCACTTGGAAAAAACAGCAAATATTCAAAGTTTTCTGTGTGCAATTTGTTGATTTTCTAATGTTAATATTAAGTTGTATGGATAAAACAGGATATTGGTGGCTGCTGGCTTTTAGACTGTGATCATTATCATCACTGTCAAGCAGTGTCTTGCCAGAATGTGATAGGTTTACCTTTGTGTATTGTCACTTAAAGTCTGGTACTGCTGTTATCTACAAACTGTATTTTCTCAAGAAAATTTCCCAGTCATGGAAAATTTTTAAAATCCAGAAAAAGGACCAGTTGTGAAGGTTCCTCACTCACATGTAGAATGTGAGAATGATGTTCCTCCAGTTGAGTTCATATTGTCCAAGGGATATAATAACATAATTTTTGGTTGATGCTATGTATGACCTTGGTATCTTCCTGGGCTCAGTGAAGAAATCCTATAACTTGTCTCCAATAATGAGTAATTTTTTTTACAGTCACTGGTATAAAAGTACAGTCCTCCATGTTGGTACCTGAGAAGAACCTTAATAAACACCTCAGCCAGCAGAAGCAACACAGAATGTATGCGCTCTAGATCTGTTGAGGGAAGCTTCACAAAAGAAGTCTGCATTTTGCACAGAGAAAGTTTTTGGTTTGGAGGGTTTTGGGGATACAGTACCATTACCTCCATTGCAGTACTGCTTCAGGCTTATAGCCACAGTTCAGTAACTGACCCAAGCACGTTCACAGACCCATTCAAGACACAGCATTAAATTGTATCTACCCCTAGGTGCACAACTCTTGGGTCAAAGCTTTCACAGTGTTTGAGATCCCTCAGGTAGAGAGGCAATAAATGCTATGACAATGAACCTTGCTTTGCAGCTGTCCTGCAGGGATAGTTAATATTACAGTGGCCATCATAGAAAAATCTGCTGCATGATATCTACCATGAATGCTCTGGGAGGAAGAAAATTCTCAATATATTTACTGTAAAAAAAAGGTAGTATTTTTTGTTAAGCAGATTCATGTGCAAATTTACTCAAGCAAAGGCTTTAGAAAAGGTGAAAGTAGTTTGAAATTAAGGCGGAAGCTGAAAGACTACAAAGCCATTATGCTATGATGGTAATTTGCATAGGTGATTTTCTCTCTCAAGCCATGGAAGCATTGAACTGAAATTCATTCACTGGAAGGTGTTAGGATTTTGACATAAAGCATAGAAAATGGTATTCCAAAGATTCTGACACACAACTAGTCCTTCAAAAAGTCAAGATCCATCAGTTTAGCTCTTTAGCTTTTCAGCAGTTTCTGTTTGATCTTAGACCACGAATTTGGACAGCAGCTTCAATAACAGTTCACAGGCAAGTGACTTGATGCCAAGAACAACTTTGTTTGGCAGGAGCTGACACATATGCTTTAGTTCTCCTGCAGTACCACATGTGTCTTCTAAAAACTGTGTTTAGAGACCATAATAAAGATCCAACTGTTACAACATATTAGTGAGGAAATATACAGCCCTTGATTTCAGGTCTGGAAAAAGATCTAAGTGTGGAGCTTTGGTTTCTATTCAGATACCTTTTTTAGGTAGTGTATTTCAGTCAGCTTTTGACAGACTTTATTCAAAATGTTTGGGTATCAATATTTGTTAGAGCTGGATGACAGTTTTTAGATAACATCTATTTAAAAAAATAAAAATCTGGGCAAAACAAACAAGGGAGAGGAGGGAGGACAGAGACCCAGCTGTCCTAAGGCATCCCACAACCTGGTGGTTAGGGCAGTCATGAAATACTTGGGACAACCCTCTGTTTGTGAACTGTTTTAGGGCACTCACATAACTTTTGAAGAACATTTTAGGAAAATTTTAATTTGCTTCCTTTGCATGCTCAGGTGAAGCATACTTAGACAAACCCAAATATTGTCCCAGAATTCTTGTTTTCCAGCCAGTCTAACAACTTCTGCCAGCTTCTGAAAGAGCATTGATATATACCACTCCATTGTAGTTATCTTCATTTAGCAGTGTGTTAGTTTAGAAAAGAAAATCATGAACACAAATAATTAACTGAACTTCATATGATTTGTTGAGTACACACCTAAAAATATTATCTGTGTACCTCATTAGCTATATAATAGCTTATGGCAAAGCCTCAATCATTAATTTGCAAAATGGTTACTTCTTTAAAATTAAAAAAAAAAAAAAAATTGTTATCTTATTTTTTTAATTTATATTTTCCAGCTGTATTTTTGTGGTGAATCTACACCTCTTTTGCTGGAACTGGAGGCTTACTATTGCCATTATTTAGGCAAGGACAGAAACCAAATCCAGTCTTTATATGAATCTTACAATTTTCATAGACTATTGATTTTCCATTTGTCTTATCAAACAAAGTGTAATTTAGGAGGCTGATGAATTCCATCCTGCTTTACCCTACAAACTGTTTTGAAGAGTAAAGTCTTAAGTTTTATGGCAAAAGAAAACCAAAGCAAAAGAAAATCTGAGCAAGGTGTCTAAACAGAGTCCACCAGGCCTACCTGATGGGGCTGTTATTTTTATTATTAAATCAGTCTTTGAACTGAAAATTTGAAGATTTAATCTTTGAGTAAAGATATCCAGACACATTGTATGAGAAGAAAATGTAAAAAGTAAATATTTTCTGATAACCTCACTCAAAGCATCTCAAGAACATCTATTTCTCAGTAGCTTAAACATACACTTCATAGTATCTTTGTCATAGTAATAGCTTTTTCTAAATGTTAGTTGCTAGACAAGGAGAAGAGTAATTTCATTTCACTGATAATGAAGCAATCTTCAGCAAGATGTCAAAACATCCTAAGTGCTTAATGACATTTCTTGCGATCCATCTGTTGGCCACCCTTCCCCTTGGGACAAAAATGGAATCCTTTTTATTAAAAGTAAATCAGTATTTAGATAAACACTAACCAGATGAAGAGGAAAACACTCCGACAGCCTTCAGGCTTAGCAAGTGTAAGCGTGCTCAACAACAGTACAAAACCAATATTTTTTCACACAGACTACCTCTGTGAATGTATAGCAATGCTGCTACTTCAATCTCCAGCTAAGGAGAAAATAGATGCTGTTTTATCTAAATAATTAAATATATATCTATATACACACACACATATATTTACAATGTTCATGTGCACATACATGATGTATCTCCTATTTTATCTTTGTTTTTGTCCCCTGGACACCAATGACAAGGAGAAATATACTGTGTCCTTAAAAGAAAATGAAGCAGGAGGGATATAACAGCATGAACAGACACTTTAAGGAGAGAAAACAATGACTCCTTTCCCTGGAGGCTGCTGTGGGAAGGCTGGCATATGCCAGCTCTTGCCCAAAGACAGCCAAGGGACCTGGGGTGCCAGATGTATCTGTGGTGTACCACGATCATTCAGTACCTAAGCTTAAACTCCTACCTAAGTTTAAATCACCTAAATACACAACCATTAAAATAGGACCCACTGTCAGACAATTCTATGCTGTACTTGCAGTGTTTAAAAAAACATTACATGAGAGGTCAGTAAAATTTACCATTAAACTATTATTTCAGAGTAGTGAAAAATCACACCAAAACGCTTGATGCACTTGGGCTACCCAAGTAATCCTGCCACTCTAAAGACCTGCTCTCACTGTCATCTTTCCTAGTAAAATGGGGAGATTTTGAGAAAGGATAATAGATTGGTTTTAGCCACCATAATCTCTCAGCACATCTCAGACTTTCCCCTCACCCTATTACTGCACATATCCAAATGTATCTATTGTATATACAGTGTTCATGTTGCACATAAATCAGTATATCAGCAGCAAGAAAATGACTCCTTTCCTGAAAATATTTTATTTACTGAGGATAGACAGAAAGGCAGTGCAGAACTGCACAGCAGGTCCAGTGCTTCTTGGTATGTGCAACTTGGTACCTGAGATTCAGCATGTCAGTAAGCAAATCCATCACCTCCAGGAAATACCAGCATAAGGGAAGGGCTGTGGCATGTCACATTCTCTCCATCATGAAACATATTAAATATCCAATTCATAAAATATGTTTGGATGCTGCAGACTATAAAGACCATAGACCTTTCTTTCTGTAAACAAATTAATGCTTATTTGTTTTACAAATCTGTATTTTCTGGACTAGTAACAATAGCATATTTTGCTTTACCTGGGCTGCAGGGAAGACAGTATCAAATGTCTCAACATGGTCTCATAGGCTTCTCAATCCTTAAATGACCTTCTGTATGCTGTCAAACATATTTTCAACAGCACCTGAATGAACACCATCTTGTGGTCTTTAAATAAATCCCATCCAATGTATAGTGTTTCCTCATAAGAACATGATATTGGCTGAAAACAAGCTGTCCAAACCACCATGGTCTAATATGCTTCCTTACCTTTGTGGGGTCTTATCCTTAGCAATAGTTCCAGCAATACAGTAGTTCCCTTTTAATTAGAAACAGGTAAGGTTTTCTATGATGCTTTTCTTCCAAACTAACAAATGTGGAATTGAGTACTCTAAAGCACTATGATCAAGTAACCCTGAGTACTTGCACACAGCCATCAAATCCCTCCCTATTTTGTTTTCAATTTGAAAACCACAGGTTTGTAACTGAAAAAACAGTCTCCTTACTCATGTATGTTTCACAGGGCCCTTTTGGCCATGTTAATAAGTGGCTTATGGTTGGTTTCAGCTATCAGTAAAATAGCAATGCATTAAATGGTGGACAAAAAAAAATATATTAATTTCTTACATCAGCGAGCTAAAGAAAAAATGTCCTCCTTTCTTTTAATTAGTTGGTATTAATTTTTTATTAGCATTGAGGATAGTTACTCCTGTCTAGTTGTGAAAAATAAGCAAGAATTTGTGTACTAGGAGGAACTCGGTACACTGGCTATTCTCACTACTTTTCTAGTTACACAAGCAGGGTTGCTTGTGAAAGCAAAATCTTCCCCTCTCTCCTTTCTTGTTTTTCATTCCTCTGCTTAATATTCCCAGTTCTCAGCCTTTCATTCTCCCATCCTTGTTTTGGTTCATCACTTTCCCTTGCAAAATGCATCTATTGGGTCTTTTAAATGTGAGATTGAGGCTTTCCGGTGAGATGTGCCTTCACTGTTGATAATCTGAGCTAAAACCATGCTAAGGTCAATGTGAGGGGGGGGGGGGGGGGGGGGGCTGTTCTCACCATGTTGCCTGTGTAAGGAGTGAGATCAGGTTTCCATGGATCACCCAGAGCAACAGGGTAAATCTTGAGAGGTTGGGGTTCAAACTGCCAGATTCCTCTGCATTTATAATTTTGTTGGAGATTTTCCCAGCTTTAGTACAGTGGTACAGGTATTTCCAGAGCTACATGGGAAGTGCTTAGGCACAACTCTGTAGAACAGTGACTACAAATTCAGAGCTTATTATGCAAAGCCTGGATGCTGTTCAGCTATTACTTAAAAGTGTAGTCTATTTCATGTCATTTGGGTTAGGTTGAATATAAAGCACTAACAAACTGTTAAGCAGCATCTGTGAAGCTCTTTGTAAAAGTACCCAGCATAAAGAGGTTAAGAGAGAGGAATCAATCATTTTAAATCCTCAATACATTTTGGTAACCTTTGCCTTGATTTCTCAGTCATTAGCTGGAAAGATCCCATATTACTGCTCCTTTCTACCTGCCACACATTTATTTTTGTACACCCTTCCCTTCCCAGCTGCTGTACTTCACAGGTGCAGCTCAGAGCAAGCGTCTCCCTGTCTCATGAGCATAGTTGGTTCTGGCAGGGATTAGCTGATTGTAACTGGCATATTTTGCAGAAGGGCTGAAGAGCTTCACCACTCCCTTTTCGGCAAGGCCCAAGTCCTGCAGCAGCAGCCTGCTGCTGGAGACCCAGTTGTCTGGGGCTCCCAGCAGCCTTGGATGAGCTGAGCATTGCAGGGTGCTATGAACAGGGTAGAAAACTTTGCTGTGGTTTAATTTGAACCACTAAATCTACAAGGGAAAAGTCTGCATCTACCATAGCAGGAGAAACAACTGTTACTTCCATTGGCCAAACAGCTGAATTTAATAACTCTGTTTGCAATGCAGTTAATCACAGAAAGAACTCCAGTTAAAACTTTTTTATCGTCTTGTTTGTAAAGAGTACTGATGGATGTCTCATGGCCATACTTAAAGATGTTACATGGTTTAACCAGGAAAGGTCACTGCCCACCCCACACTCCGGTGGGATGGGGAGGAGGAAATATAAATGGACAAGGCTCAGGGGTTGAGACACGAGCAGTTTACCGGAATAGTAAGGGAGAAACAACATCAAACAACAACAGTGCTAATGAGAGAGTGTACAATGTAAGAATGTGATAAAAGAAATTGAACGGGCTCACCGCAGGGACAGCTCGCGAACTACGATACCCAGCAGCCCCTCCTCCCGGAACGTCCCTGCTTAAATCCTGAGCAAGGTCATGTGGTATGGAATACCTCACGTGGTATGGAATGCCAACACTGCGGTATGGAACACCTGGCCGGACCAGCTCCCCTGGCCGCCCCCTCCCAGTTCCCTGAGAACAACTAACTCAGTCCTAACTGAACCCAGGACAAGATGTCTAGGTCAATGCTTGGAGTAATTATATTATAAATGATTTGTTGCTGATAGAGCATCATACCATCTTTTCCTTAAGGTTGTATACCATTCCACACAGAAAAAGGAATTCTAATACCCTTTTTCTCATAACAATGTAATGAAAATTTAGTATTTAATATAAAAACAATTTGTGTGCTCACTATGTGATTTATACTTGAAATTGTGAAATATTATTTATCTACACAGACTAGCTTTTTCATTAACATCCAATAACCTCTGTACTTGTATGAGGAGATAAGTCTTCAGTAATATTTTGAGGAATCAGTATTGTATCAGTTGCAGATATGTGCAGTCTGATCTCCTCTTTCATGCTCAGAAACAGAAGTTTACAAAAAAAAGCCTGAAGTTCAAAGGTTTATGAGATTTTTTGTTATATATGTTTTTCTTGTTTGGTGCATTTGAAGATGTTTTCAAGCACCATTTCACCATGGTAGGTCAAATGCTTTACAGTTTGCTGATGTATTACTGTACTTAAAAGACTTGTTCTAAGAAAAGCACTTAAAGGTTCTACACGGGCATGAAGGTTAAAGAGGATTTTTTTTTTTTTTCTTATGAAAACTTGGCAAAAAACTTGATACTTTGGGAAGAGCTTAAAGAAAGGGAAGTGACTAGACTTAGGAAAAAAGTTTGTGTCATAAAGGAAGAACCTATCTTCTAAGTGTGAACTATGAAAGTGGAAAAATTGCAAGAGCCCATAGGAAAATCCTGAGATCAAACACACTAGGTCAATTTTTTGTCATAATGCTAATGGTAGGAATTATCTATGCCCTTCCTGCTAGTGGTGATGAAATTTGTGTAATTCTTCCTGCTGTGCACAGAAGTGTTGTTGAACATAAACAGAGATGTGTTGAGTCACACAGATTTCTTTAATTGCATCAACTCTATGCTTGATGGAGTTAATAGCAAATCTGTAAATCTTTCTGGCAGTTCTCTGTATTTGGGAAATGACTGAAAGCCTAGCTCCTGGTCAAATAAATGGTAACTTTCTCATTCACTCCAAAGGACCCACAAGTAAAAGCTGTACTGGTAGCTTGGAAAAATGGGCCAAATAAGTACATCTCTCAAGGCCTACAAGAGATTGTTTTGTTTTGTTTTAAATTAGTCATATTTTACAGTAAAGAAAGAATATATGTGACCTTGAAAGCAAAACAAATAATGGTTAAATGATACCCTGGATCTTTCCAGTAGTACAAGAGCAATGCAAATGCTACAAGATAGTAAAAACAATTGAGACTTTAATACATTAATCCAGCTATTGTTCATTATCATTTTAGGCACTTACCTCTTTGTACCATGTGGCTTTTGGCCAAAGAAAGGAGTGGGAGGGGGAAAAGGGAAATCACAAATTACCTAAGTGTAAACAAAAGGATTCTGTATAAATTAATTTAAATTCTGGTATATTAAGTTCTCTCCCAACCTCTGAATGCATAATTTGATGAAGCAACTTTCAGTGGCAAAGCCAATCATTCATGCAAAATGCAGTGGGGGTCACACTGCAGACTAGATCAGAGAACTGATCTAGGTGACTTTTTGCAAAGGTATTTTAAACTCAGGTCAGCTCTCCAATCCAGGTCACCAAGTGACCCACACATACTAGCACAGGGATGTGGAGTTGTCTCAGGACAATTGACAGCTGCCAGAAGAAATGCTTACCAAATCACATTGCAAGCCTTCTTATTTTATATATGTCTGCCAAAGGAATCCCAGAGAAGGAGAGAGGAAGAATTTTGAAGAAGGTTAGGTGGGCAACTTAGAACATTGCAAGATTTCTTCTCTTTGGGCAACAGTGATTCTTATGGCTTGTACAAAGTCTTTTATGACATTGCATCCCCAAGAACTGCAGTGACCAAGCCACCACCTCCCCTTTAATTTTAATGCAGCAACAACAGGAGAGTGACTTGTAAACAGATTTGGTAGACAGTTCACAGTTACAGATAGAACTGAAAAATGAAATAAAAACCTAATTTATTCAATAAGGTCAGAAAGAAGCTTTTCAACAATCCCAGCAGCAGAAGAGCATAGCAACAAGTGGGGCAATTAGAAACTGTACTCCTTTGGCTTGGCACAACTGACCTAAAAGTAACATACTTGCTAAGCTAAGGGATAAGACCCTGACCTCTTTAATCAAAGTTATGGATGCTGTTGCTTCTGGCATACATATTTCACTGGCCATTTTCTGAAAAGTGTTCAAGAGCAACACTCTTTTCCTTCAACAGACACCCAGAAAGACTAAATTATTATCAGTACAATGAAAACGATAGTTTTCTTCAAAAGAAAATGATACTGCTCTCAGCATGTGATTTGTTGCAGCACTACTGGCTAAAAGGTATTTATTAAGAGAGAAAGAAAAAGCAGAACACTAAAAACCACTTAATGACAAAAAGAAATATTAAAAGGGAATACTATACAATCGTGCCAGTGTCAGACCAGAGGAACCTGAGCATATATTCCTTACCCATTCTGTGGCAAGCTATACTGAACAACTCAGCAGACAGACCCAGAACTAGTGTTGGCTCAAGATTACTGAAAGCACTATGGTCACACAGCTTGAGAGTCAGGTTTTTCCCAGTTCAAGCGCTACATTCACAAAGCTTTGCGTACTGCAGTAGGAGTAGCAAGAGACAGCTCTACAGTACATAGTGAAACCCCCACAACATAAACAAATGATAGCCTGGACAGTTTTATTGGTATTAGCCAGTGACTAAAATCCATGAAAATGCAAGAACTGATTAGTTTAGTAAGAAAAATATAAGGCTTTTTCATATGCTGATGGCAGGAAAGGTAGGATATTTCAAAAAATGAGGTTTACATTTGCACTAAGGTCTTAGAAGAGGAAGAAAAAATTTACCAAAAATTTTTTATCCAGCACTACTCTGGATAAAAAGCACTGCAGTGCTTTCTCATCACTACACATTTCTTTTTTCCCTTGTACTCAAAGGTACTATTGATCCATTGCAGGCTACTCCTCTGTCCTGTCCCCCATGCAAAAATGCAGCCTAGCGATGGAAACCTAAAACTCATCTGTTGCTGAAAGAAAGCAAGATATGATACTTCTGAGGGAAAAACAGAATCTTTTTTTTTTTTTTTCCCCCTAATTTCCTTCAAAGGCAATGGTTACAAAATAGAAATTTAAGTTACTTAACACGCTTATTCCTTTTGTTAAACAATTCAAAATGACAGAGAGTGAGAGTGTGTGTAATAGAGAAGTGTCATTTGTCACACTTCAGTTTGAGTCAAGGTTGCCTTCCATAATGTCTAAGATAGACACGAACTCTCTCTCTCATAACTAAGTGGTAGTAACATACTGAGAAACAAGTTGTGAGATTGTGCAAGTACTATAAAATTTTTTATCAAGAATCTGGTTCCAAGAAAATTTCTAAAAAGGGAAGGGGGAAGGAAGGCAGACAGTCCTACAGCAATTCATACCTTGATTTCATGGCTCATTCACTTCTGTATCAATAGTAT
Source organism: Caprimulgus europaeus (assembly GCA_907165065.1). Next base: position 17,963,100 of record OU015527.1, read on the forward strand.
CCACACAAAAGATGCTCTATTATTTCACATAATGGAGGGGGCAGCTAAATGTTTGGCTTCATTGCACACTGCAGCTACATTGACATTTGTAAAAATGTCCAAATCCAAAGGGATAAATAATTCACAACTTTGCTGAAAGATAGCACTAAAGGGTTTTGATAGGTTGATAAAGAAGAATGCAGCTGTAAAAATCTGGCACATCCAAGCTGCAAGGTATTTGTACAAGCCTACTATATCCTCCCTTTTCAAGAGAACTGTTAAACTAAAGCCCCCTAAATATTCGTTTTCAACTGCAAATGATCCCTATGATAAAGCATAGGAAGATTTTCTTTTCTTTCTTTTTTTTTTTTTAATGGTAGTAAAATAGGTCTGTAAAGGAAGATTCAGGAAGGCATTGAGAGAGGGAGATGGCTCCTGTTTTTCTAATTATTTCTTTAAATGTGTTCTTAAATGAGAAAGAGAATTATAACTTAGAGTTCCTGTCTCTGTGGTTTGACAAATCAACCATTTGTCTATTGTAAAAATAATTATATGTTTAATTTATTTTCACTTGTTCCTTTAATAGAATATTTTACTCTTAAAATTGCAAGGACAGCTGAAAAGCTTCTTCTAGATGACAGCAATCTGTGCATTACAGAAACATCTGTGATGCCTAATTCTGTTAACAATGAATATAATGGCTTTATTTGTTTCTCATGATACCCTCTGCATTCCAAACACTTGAGGATACTCACTCTAATAGACATTTATCTGATTTTTACCCTGGACACCCCTTGCCCTGTCCACATTCCCTCCAGAGATGGGATGCATTTCAAAACCAGTCTTCAACTGGTAGATGCACAATGGTTGAAGAATTTAAAAAATGATAAATTCTATCCAAAATACAAATTTTCCCATTTAAGTGCTTCACTACCTGAAATGACAGTAGGACTAAGCAATACACCACTCTCCCATCTGTTGATACGGCATATAGGGTCTGAAAAGAGCTGCATTAAAGATTGTCAAGCCCAGTCCCCCATGTTGCAGAGAGTTGTGAGCACTCCCTTTGCTAACAAGTCCTTCTTCAACCATTAAGAACATTTCTAGACTTGTCATTCCTTTTTGTAGATTCTCAGGCCTTGAAATCTTGTTTTCATCTATGGCTGACAATGTGAGCCCAATCAGAAATCTTGTGGTGTGGGTTATTTTCAAAATGTGTCCAGTTAGTTTATTTTCCTTTTTTCCCCCCATTTTTTTCTGGCACAGAGAGGTCATAAATGGGTTGCAGAAATGCCATTTTCTCCCTCTATTCCTTCAGTGTTGGCCTTTCAAGGGTTCTTCTAATCCCGCTTCCTAATTTCATTTTGAGATTCCCCAAACATCCACTCTTCTATCTTTCTGACCCTCACAGCCACCATATTATTTGGAAGTTCATCTACTATCTCTAGGCTACAGTCACAAATCTACCCTTCTATTCCAGACCTAATTCTCTTCCAAGCTAAACTATCAGCATCTCACTTTGCTCTCCTGTGGATAACTGTCAAATTCAGCTCAAAATGGTTACCTCTTCTTCCTGAGGCATTTCTACTACTTTCTTACTCGAGTACTGGACAATGATATAATATACATTAGTTTCACAAAGATGTCATCTTTAACTTGGATTGTTCCTTGTTTTCAAATGTCAAGAATATGCCTAAAGGTTTTTGAGATTCCTGCTGCACAGCACCTCCAGATGTGCTCTTGCACACATTCATACAACTAAAATTGTTGAGCAGGTGATGATATAATGTCTTCATTATTGCAACTTTCTTTTGTTTGGAACTGTCAAAAGGAACCTCAATACGTTGGTGTGTTCAAAATCCTGCTCCTTGCAAAGATAATGTCTCACTGAGTGAAACAAGCACTGCTTCACCTTGCGATATAGCCTCTCCCTCCTCTACCAAAATGTGTCATTCTGTAGCTGTTCACAGCTTTTCCTTGCCCTGTTTAATTATTCTCTTTCATTTATCTTCAAGAGGTTGAACCCCACCTCCAGCTCACAGTTAGTTTCCTCATAATTCACCTGGTGAATTTTCAAACCATCAGCTTCAGGCTTACACTCAGAATCCTTTTAATGCTTGTAAGAGGGTCCTAGTAAAACCTGCAGAACTTCCTTCTAATCTTTCAAACAATTCCTATGGCTGTCCTTTCTCTAACAGAAGCTGGATAACACGTAGCCCATTGGTGTGTCCAATCCATTAGCTGCTCTTTTTGGCTGGGTTACTTCCTTGTTGCCTTCTGTTCCCAGTCTCCCATATAGACCAGACAGCAAGCTGGCCAGAGACCAGATTTGTGCTTTGCATCTTTATGGGGAGCTCAGCAGAGGGAAATCTCAGGTCATGAGATTGCTGTGGTAATGCAAACCTATGAAATACTAGTTCTAACATACAACATGACAGTGATGTGACCATAAACTCTTCTAAGTGAAAACCACTGTGATTTTAATACTTCTAAGGTCTTTCTTACAGCACTGAACTTTCTCACAGGAAATTCTGTTACATTTGGCCTAGGCAGAATAGGGTGGCATTCAGGTCACTTGACATTAGACATCTCTAATGTATACATCTCCATCTACAGTATCTGTCTAGACTTCCTCTACTGTCCACACAAAACACTTCTGGGCACAACTCATCTGATCCTAAAAAGACATCTATGGCAGGTGTGAGTCATGGCCTCGTTGTGCTTATTTCCTCCTATTGTTTTTGAAGATGGCCAGAGCAGCAGTGCAGAAGTACATATATGCAGTACAGATGTCTAAAGTTAGGTAATGTAAATCCCAGTCCTGTTATAATATCTGGAGGCACAGGCAGTGTACTTTTCTCAGAGCATTTCAAGTTATGTCTTTCTTTGTTTAAGGTGTTCTGAGCACAAAATTCATACCAAGGATTTACATGCAGGGCAAGTTTGTCTCATCAGACACAGCAAAAGGAACATAATAGTTATTTTCTGTTTCACAAAAGAAATAGCAGCTGCTCATTTCTGATATTAGAATATACGCTGATCTATAGTTTCAGCTGGCACGAGAACAATGAGAGCTTGTCTTGCATTTTCCTTAATCTTTATTTAGTTTTAATTCATTTTAAAGTTTAATCACCACCATCCCCCTTGCCAGATTTCTTGTACTTGACCTGAAACTAACCTTTAGACAAATGTAAAAGCAAAGAGAGCTCTAAAACACTGTCTGTATGTTCTTTTGTCTTGGGAAATGTAAATTAGGGCACTGGGTGAATAGCACTGCTTGGCTTTGTGTCATGAAATGTAAACGTGGGGCTATGGCAGGGTCAAGATTTATGAAGCTATCAGGACTGGAGTGGGCAGGATGCCAGCTTACACCTGCAGCACTGTTTTTGCTGCTTTCCAGACAAGTAGCTGTGGAGTAAGGAACACTGTTTTCTGAGATGACATGATTTAACAGAACAGCAGGCACTCCTCTGAGATGGGCAGGAAATGTAGAAACTGGGGAAGAAACAGTGAAAATAAAGGACACAGGAACTGCAAATTTGAATTTATACAATTTAAACAGAAAATATCTTTAAATGAGAACAAAGATAATAATAGAAATAAGAAATAACCCAGGGAACTAAAAAAAAAAAAAAAAGGCAACTCTTTGGACATGAACAAGAAGGAAAAAGGAATTATGATAAGGAAATTAAATAAAGGAAATAAAGGATTTTTATGCAGGGGATGTCTCAATAACAGTTTATTATTAACCCAGGGGGCTAACCCCAAAAAAGTACAATGCCTTTTTACTGCTATCTAATATGGTCTGTTAAAAAAACCCTCAAAAAACAACAAACCAAAACAAACAAAACAAACTAACAAACAAAAAAACCTCAACAAAATAAACCAAACTAAACGGAACAACAAATAAATAAAAGCATCAGCATATGTAACTATTTGTGTCTCACTGCCCAGGTTTCTATTGCTGCCCATCATATTATTTTCCTTCTTTCTTATTCACAGCTCACTGACCAGATCACACAACCAGCAGCTCTTGAGGCTGTTGGGAAAAGCAAAGTAACCTTCGTAAGAGCCAAACGCACAAAATGAAGGAATGCAGAGAAAAGATTCAGCATTTCTTGCATATGCTGTGCATTACCTTTCTGGTTATTAAATGGAGCTAACATTAATGCGGCAGAAATTTGACAAGCCATTTGCAACAAATAACTTACATATGGAAATTAGGCCTTTTGTACTGAGGCAATATGTGAGTAGTCCTAATTTACTTGAATGTGTTCTGTGTACAAGTTTATAAATCTTTGTACTACTTCTCTGTTGATTGGGTGCAAATATTCAACATTTCCATTGAACACAAGTGTCAGATCAAATAGAATTTTTTCTAGTTTTCACTTCATGAGCATATATTCATATTTCATGTGTGAATTTAAATTGCAGTCTTTTAAGTGCTAGAGTCTTTGCTTTTCCTAAATATTTTTCCTCAGTCACAGAACACAAAAGCAGCTGTGCACCTAGTCAGAGAAAGCACTTAAAAAAACACCAAAAATATTGTATCTTTTTTCTTGGACTTAAATAATTATTCAGATAACTTTTTTCGATACTGTAAATTTGTGTATTAAGAAAGTTAGTTAAACAAGAGAAATCAGAATGTTGTCTGTTTGATATTGTGCAATTCTGTAACAGGGAGGAGCAAAGACTTTTAAATACAAAGTGAATACAAATCTAAAATGACTTATTACTATCATACAACTGTGCATCTGCCTATGTGCTTCCACTGAGTGGATATGCTAGATCCTCCTCTGTTTACAACTCAGGGAATCCAAGTCTGTCCTTCTACCTTATCAAGCACAGTGCTGTTTGTAACAGACAGCTGTCAAACACATAAAGGGATGGCTAGTCAGCTAGAACAAATTAATACAATTAATTTCAAAGTCATGGGGGATTTTCAGATATCAAGATTTTGGTACTGTCTTATTTCTATTTCATATTTTGAACTTCAATTGAATCTTGGTCCAAAACTTTTTTGGACTTTACAGAATCCCTAACTCTACCCATGAGTTCTCCTAAGGATTCGGTATACTTTTAGTTCTCTCTATCTAGACTTGTATTTTTTTGTTGCATGTTTCACTTGGCCTACAAATGATAACACTAGCATTCATTAGGAAGGTCTTCTACACTCTTGGACAATCAAGTGCAAATTTTTAGTAAAATCTAAACAGGAAGACAGATAGCACAGAAACGGTCATTAAAATGTTTCCATTTGAAATAAAATTATCTATTTAACATGCTAGTTCGATCTGGCAAGGATCAGGTTTGAGTTGGCATCCAGAAAATTCAGCACACCAGTCTTGGCATTGCATTTCTGATTGGAAGCCCCCACTGCAGTAAAGTATACTACAAGAGGCTAAATAATTGGATGAAAATCATCTCATTACTTGTGTTTTTAAAAAGACAGAGCTTTACCACTGCACTATACTCAGAAAGGGGCATAAATAATTTAGGAGGAAAGTACAGGTATTAAGTCTGGATTTCAAGATAACTAAGAAAACATACCTAAACTCTGGGAACTAGATTAATGCTATACATTTTAATTGCTGGCAGGACTAACCAGACAATAGTTGTGGAAATAACAATTAAGTTGAAAAGCCTGACTACTTACCATGTCAATATATGAAGTTCTGTCTTTTTCCTGCTGTTCATATCTAAATTTAAAATGAATACAAGAACATTTTACTTCTAATGCTTGACAGATCCAATTACAATTCCTTCCTCCTCTTAGTGTACTTCTTAGTGGTGCATACAGCAGAAAAGGACAAGGCATTAATGAGAATGCCAAAAGAGCTGGGTTACACAGTATGTAGAAAGTACTTCAGCTACATTATTTGCACAATTTCTGTAGGGAGTTGTGAAATAGAGGTCTTAAATTTAACATGTCTGGCCTACTTCCACCTGGATTCAGTTCAAACCCGTTGCCTGCAGCTTGCTGAATACAGAGTGGGAAATCAGTCATTTTATTAAGAACTGATGGCAAATGATTCCAATTCACGTATTTCAACTGGTATGTTTTTTAACCTGGAGCAATACCAAATTGAAAAATTTTGCAATTCTGCAAGCTGGGCATAAAAGCTGTGTTGTAGACTAAATACATTTCCAGTTCTATGAAGCCAACAGGGGGATTTTTCTCTAGCATTTCTCCAGTTGCTATGCTACCCGCTGAAACTACAAGATGTACTATATCATCAACTCTCATCCTGTTCTTTTTCTCCCTGCTACTAGTCTGTCAAAGCTGCTCAGCTGCTGTGATCTATGGTTTAGCACTGACCCAATTTCAATACATTTATAAATGCCTGATATAGACTTAAAGGCTATTTTCTGCAAAGATAAAAATGTACTTTTAAAATTAACCTGCTGCACTTTCTGATTTGAAGCACACATTTTGATTCTATGACATTGCCAGGAGTTGTATATCTTTCTATTCTCTATCAAAAATTGAGTGGTTACTCAAATACCTTTCAATAGCTCATAAAGACATTACCCTACTCTATAAAGCACTGATACATACTTTTAACTTAATTTTTTTAAGCAAAATCTGACAATTTATCGTGCTTATGAATGTGAATGAAAATTTTACTGCCAGGAGTCTCATATAGTATGGAAAGGAAATCTGCCAGCTCTGAACTCTGCTACTGATGTCATTTTAACCTGAGGACTCCAGTGGCCATATAGTACTAGATGTGTTGAAATGTATATTGATTTTGTGATGTTGACAAATGTAAATTTACAAGTTATAGGAGAATATTTTAATCATGTCACAAGACAACAGGTCCAAAATAATTTGCAGTGTATCATAACTTAAACTTTATATAAAAAAGCCATGATACAAAATAAATAAAATCTAATTAATGGTTATTTTTCCTACTTTTAACCCATGAAGTTTGAAGAAGATACAACTTTTACTCCTGTAAGAATTTAATGCATACCCTATATTATCCCCATAAAAGTATTTCTACATTTAGTGTCAGTATAAAAGGAACAGAGATTTAATTTGAGCTGGGACAAACACATTCCTGGGATAGTGCCACTCAAGTAAAATCAGTTTTGGCTGAGCGGTTTAATGAGATTCCTCAAATACTCTGGATAGCTGACCAAGCTAGTAGTTTGTTTCAGTACATGTTCTTGTTTGTATTTCTGTAGAATATTCATAGGATCAGAAAATTTTAGTTACAAATAAGTATAAAACCTTGGTCAGTAAAACATTTTCTATCAGTAGATCTCAGCATGCAAAGGGAGGTCTTAGCATCCATGTAGAAAAATTGGGTGAGAGAAAGAGGGAAAGGAAAAGGAAAGAGGGAAGAAGAGATTTCCTAGAGATCATAAAATGAACAAGCAGCAAAGTTGGAAGTAGAAAAATTTATTGAAAAATGAAGAAGAGAACTTTTTCATTTCATTCAAGCCTTGGGTACACAGCTTTAGCATAGCTTCATGTTGAATTAAAAGGTGGGTTTTAACTATTCCATTACCAAAAGGAACTTATAAAGGAGCAAAAAGGTGTTAGCATCCTTGTCATACTTCCTACAATGGCCCTTGTCTGGAATAATCTTCATACCTCTCAGAAACAGTGAAGCCAGTGTCTATGTTTGCAAATTGAGGTACCTTTCCAATAAAGAAAAGGCAGAGATTCAAGGATTGCATTTTAACAGAAGGAAAGAGAAAGATAAGGAAAGCATATCTCAGTTTGCACTTCATTGGAAAGTCTCAAAAACTACATGGATTTCAGCACAAAACCTCACTCTTTAGAAATTATGGGTTTCTACACATTTTCCACTTGAAACTGACATGGAAAACTGCAAGGTGAAAGGTACTTTTCCAACTATTTGTTACTTAGTGCAATGTCTATGTCAGTGACGCAGCATGGAAAGCTCTGTGCTTATGTAAGAGAGGTACTGGAAACTCAAATCAAAATGCAGTGCACACATCAAGATGAAGGGTTCTCAGTCAGAAAGCTAAGATTTTGTTCAGTGACAAAACCAGAATATTCTATTTCTAAATTTGATCTAGATGCAGCCCAAAATGATGGAAGTTTTGTGATAAAAGCTGCTATGGTGAGAAAACCATATCTGAGATGCTTTGTTAACTGAAACCTTACATTTGTGTTGGTGGGGTCAGCGAAGCAGTAGAAGAATCTATCAAAATCCCACAAGGAAAGGGTAAGCTAAGCTAATAAACAATACAAGAATTGTCTGCATTTCTAACACCTCGTTCAGTCAAGCTGGATGCATTGTGCTTCCAGTTCAGCCTAGCTTTAAAGTAATTTTAAGACTATGTCTTAAGATTGTTACTAGAGCAGTCCCAAGAGGAAGGAAAATCCATCACCACTGATGCCCCCAAAACATTCTTATTTCCACAGACAGAAGATAAACTGTATCCAAGGTCTAGTCACACATTTTGGTGAGTTGCAGGTCATGAAGAAGTTATGTCCATTATGTGCTTATTTTGCACACTGGTCTCTGCTTATGCAGCAGGTCCAGAACCCAACCTCAGGCACAGCTATAATTCCCTCTCCATTGACTCTTGATTAAAATTATGTCAGATAAGAATGTCACTCAAGATATAGCATTAAAAGGAACAGGTAGTATTAAATGTCTCTCTGAATATGAAACTGTGGCATCTCAACTTCTATATTTGGCTAAAGTGAAACATTTTTGTTATGATGACTTTTTTTCTGTGTGTTTTAAACTGAAATTTAAAAATTCTACTGAACTACATAAAAAATTACTGCTGGGGTGCACAGAAACCCATAATCTTTTTTGAAACATGTTTTAAATCCTGATGACAACAATGACAACATGTTTATTTTGTCATTCTGATGCTACCTATTGTTGGTAAAAAAAATAAGAATTAGATCAAACATCACAGATTTGTGAACATATTTGGCCCAGAGAGTTTGCTTTTTAGGTCTGTTTTCTGAATTATGCACATATTTATTTTGACATGCACTGATTTGCCAATGGATTACACTGGCAAGTGGAAGCTTCCACACAATGGAAGGTGACACACTATTGAGAATCTGAATAAAGACAATTTCTTAATTTTGTTGTGCTCACTTCTTTCAAGTGTTTCAGACTCATCAAGTCTCTAGGATGTCTCTGGAAAGGTTAATTCTTCCATAATTTGGAGAGTCTGTCATATTCTAGAGAAGGCTTTTTTGATTATATAGTAATATTCTTTGAAATGAAACCCAGAAATAAATCTTTATTTCTAATTACAGGCATATTTTTGTTTCTTGCTCTGTAGAAGCCTTATCCATTTCATTAACTGATTCACTCTGTCTTTGTACTCTGGTATATAAACTAATTAATAAATCTGTCCTAGATATAAGTGAAAATGAAGTAAAGTTTTTAGTCTTCAGAGATGTCTATTTCTTCTGTGTGCAAATAAATTGTCTCAAAAAGTATTATTCTCAGTAATCTCCTGTTGAAATTATACTCCTAATATTTGACCCATCTTGCTCCACTCCAGTAGCCTACAGGAACCAAAGTTTATAGGAAAATTTGGCCCATTATTTTGTAGAGGTTTTTTTCTGCCAACCAAATTAAGCTTTCAGCAGAGCCGATGAAATTCCACTGTTTACAAAACCTGCCCTCAAGGTTTTTGCACAAGTTTAAAGTTTGGGGTTTAGGAAGCAATTCAGCATCTCTAGTTTCTACCTCATTTTATGCTTCAGCAAACAACTGGAAGAGTAAGAGGCCAAGTTCATTGCTGAAGTGATTCCATTTATTCAACTTGATTTATGACATAGCAAGGCATTTAGGAAAGAACTCATAAACAAAGTTGGTGAAATACATCCATGGATTTTTTTTTTTTTTTAATGTGGTCTGTCAAGTTCAGTCTCAGATACTACACTTGACCACATACCACAAAAAGGCAAAAATCTCATAGAAAATTATTTGCTTTTGACTGTACATGGAGATATGAACAGATATTTTAATTCATTGTTCAGGTTAGTGAAGATGACTAAAATACATGCTGTCTTTATCTACTTACTTTGCTTTTTCCAAAATTAATAAAATTTTGGTCTGTTGATGTGTCTTCTCAAGCTTTTTAAAGGTTGCTGACAATCAGGTAAAAACATAGTCAAATAATTAGTCACACTTACTGTCCAATACAAGTTTTTCTTTTGTTTTTACTTTTAGCATACTTTTAGCACCTTATAATTTGCATCAGACTCCATAAACAATGAAGAACAATTTATCTTCTAGAAACTAGCAATGGTCTCTGGCTCTTGTGATCCATCTGACATCATAAATACAGTCAGCAAGCACTGAGCCAAGTTTTACAATTTTTGATAACTATTTCATAGTTCACAGCAATATTTCAACTATGGAACTAATGACAACTGGTAAACTTGGAACAGGAAACTTGCTCCATGACATATCAAAAGCATATATCTTTGGCACTGCAGTTGTGAATGAATTTCTGAGTGCCTGAAGGTGTGAAAAGCTTTGAAAAGCAATGTCTAGACATTTCATTCAGTCTTTTCTCTAAGTTAGGTACAAAATAATAATTTTCCCATTGCTTTTAATATCATGTGGTCTATACCAACGTGAAGTATACTATTTTTCTTTCTAATATATGTAGAGTTAACCTAGAATTTACATTGTTATTCTTGTATTGTATTCAGTCTGGATGTTATGAAACATCTTTTGCACTGTACCCTCTCCTTATTGACAAAAGCCACATAAGTCTTTAAACTGATCACTACAATCAAAGATCACCAAAGTGTAAGGATTTACTGCTGAACTTCACATAAAAAATTACAGACTGAGCTTCCAGCAATGCAGTTATCAAAATGCTGAATAACTTGGATAACTTTGTTTATTGTCCTAAATATAAAGTTTTATTAAAGTATGGTTAAGCACCGTAAAAACTATCAGTTGCCATTGATCTCCATTTAAAATGTAAAAATATTAAAGCAATTGACAGATTTACATTTCACTCTTTCAGAATATGCAGCTTCAGGATGGATGACTGAAAACTGGGGTATGGTTACCATAACTGGTACATGTTACCACAAGACAACAACAAAAAGATTGAAGAGAAAGTAAAACCAGTATTTTTTGGCAAGGTACTGTATGAGCAATTAAAGTATAATAACTACCTGTACTTAAAAGTTGGATGGGTTTTTATTTGTATTTTAAATATTGTAGTCTTACACAGTTCTTGGAGAACAGAAGTGGGTAATTAGGTAAAGCAGCATAAGTTTGCCGGCATAATGATCTGTAGTGTGTGTTTGTACTTTGAGCTAAAAGTTCTGGTAGTGGTTATCACTGAGCCCACCTTAGTAACATCTATGGAAACCAGAGAGGTACCTTTGCTCCCTGGAGGTATTTCATCAGAAATCAATGGACCTCATTATCTCTGCAACAAGTAACCCTGTACTCCCTCTTTTTCCCTCCCTCATCTTCAGCATCTGTATGTCTCCTCCTATGGCAGACTGAGAGGTTTTGAAGACACAGTGAAATATACTCACTATGTCCCTGAAGATAAGAAAATATCATATGTCTGTTCCAACAGTAGAATTTTGGTTAAAAGTATATGGCTAGTTTATGGAAGAACTGAGATCAACTAAATACAAGTCCATTTGTATTGAATTTCTGGTTTACAAGGGGGGATTTAGAGAAGAAAAAATAAAAATAACTGAAGACAAAAAATTGCCAAAAACACATATAAAAGGATTTTACTTGTAAAAACTGTATTGGTAGCTCATCTGGCCAAGTCAAGCTACAACATCCTGAGTAACAAAAATTCATCAGGTGTATAATTTTTACCCAATCTTCTCTAGAACATTTTGGTTGTTTGGCTTTGGTTTTGTGGTTTGGGTTTGGTGAGGGGTTTTTTTGCGAGGGTTGGGGGTGAGGGATGTTGTTTTGGGTTTTTTTCCTAAGAAAATGAGGAAACAAAAGAGAAAAATGTTTGTTTAATTTTCCATTAAAAATGCTAATTTCTTGTAGAAATACTGAAGTCTATTTTTGAGGAAAGTATTAGTTTAGTAGCAATTAATTTTCCTGAAAATAAAAAACTTAATTTTTTTCCCACACACCTCCTCCAAATGGTCTGGCATAAACCACACCAAAATCTGATGTCTTGCCTAAGCACATCACTGACCAGGCCAATCTGCCTTGCTGAGATACACACTCCATGCCTAAGCTAATCAGCTTTGCTGGAAATTTATTTCTTTAAACACAGGGTTGTGCTGACTCATCCAGATCAGTACAGGACCCTGATCTGGGATATCCATAGGCCCTCTTTAACAAACTTACATCCTATATGTACCCAGGCTAGTGGATTTAAATATAACTCAATTTATTTTCCCAGCCATAGGAAACTTTCGAATTTCAGGAAGGCAAAATCTTGATGCCCCAATGCTACTTGTAAGAATATTAGATGTAGCCATGAGACCTGCTACTAAGTTACTTAGAAAATTACCTTCCATCAGAGTTGTTACTTTAACACTAGGACCAAAGCAATGTTGAATAAAGAGGGGGAATGTAAAGCTGATTTACAGGTAACAAGGGCAGAAGCATCACCTCAAGATTTTACTATGGCAGTCTATTCACACAACTTGGGTCACCCAGAGAAGTCTAATAAGTACCATTTTTAACATCTGCCATTGTTTCCTCATCAATGAAGCTGAAAGACCTTCATTAAAGTTGAAATATACAGATTTCAGCACCTTGTGTTACAATACATAGTAGTAAAATCAAAATAATTGAATCAACATAATTTAATTCAAAATCCCTAGAATGTTTTCCACAAACTTTGTTGATGAAATTCCACCAAACCAGCATTTTGGATGGAATTTTCTTGCACAAGAAAGCTTTTTCAAGACCAGTTAGTACTGTTTCTCTAGGTTTATGTAAATATGAGAAACAAAATATTGTTTGGTTTGGTTTGGGGTTTTTTGTTTGTTTGTTTGTTTTTGACATCTATATGGGAGTACAAAGGACTTGGAAGTGCACAGTGCACTGAACAAGAAGCTCTGAATTCCTCCAATTTTCTACAATAAGGAACAAAATGACCTGTTACATCTATTATTTGTACCTACTCAGAAAGACAATAAAAATATGAAAGCAATTTATTATTACTGAAACACTCTTAGCGCAATGTCAAAAAATACCCCACATACAAATTACAATCAGTTTTTTCAGCCACTTATAAAACAGAATTTTTGAACAGGTTTTTCATGCAAAAGCCAAAATCAGACCTTAATGAAGCAGTTCATTAAAATAAACAATGGTACCTTCACAGGCAGAAGAGCAGAATCTTGCTGACAAGGCAAAACACTTTGCTCTTCACCTCTTTTGAGAAATTGTACAATCTTAGTTCAGGTCTTATTTACCTTCATAATCCTAAACAACAAGATCTTTAATGAAAAGGATGAACATTACAGCTTCTTTCATCATTCAAAGCAAAGATTTCGAAAACCGTACTTTCAAAGGACCGATGTGACTTACAGGGAAGGAAACAGAATGCTGAGCCATAATGAGAACTTTGTTGAAGTTTGTGAAATGGGGAAAATAATTGTGGTAGTAGTCAGTAGTTAGTGGACAGTAATATTAGATAACATTCATATTAACACCTTCTGTGCGAGAGGAAACCACACCTAGAATGTAACTTTGCTGAGAATCAGTACTTTTATTCTGGAGTTACAAAATGCCTGGCTCAAGGGAGTTCAAATCCACCATCAGCTTTTTCAGCACTACAGTAACACAATAATGGCCGATACCATACTCATTCTGTAACTGTAGAATCTTGTTCATCCAATCTTTGCTTCATTGGTTTCTATAGTGTCAGTGTTAACATTATTATTTTTTTCAGGGGATTCAACAATAGGTATTAAGAAACTCAGTCATCACCAGAAGGGCACAAAATCATGTACAAGAAATTAAAACCACTGAAGGATTCCTTCCTGGCATGTATTTTACATCAACTCAGAGGCCCTTAAACTATGCAAACAGTCCTGAGTTGGTCAAATGCAATCCAAATCTAGGAAACAATTTTTGTGTAAAGAGATTCAGACTGCCCAAGACTTCCCTGTCAAGTTTTGCCCACAAAAGACATTTTTTGATTTATCAGTTTAGACAGAGAGCACAGATGCAGACAGAAAACATATAATTGTATACAAATGCCACAACAGAAACTAAAAATAAAACTAGTAAAACCCTTAACAATCCATGGATTTGTAGAAGATTGGTCACATCAGTGTAAATCAAGTTCTGAGGACCCTTAGAAGAAAATCTCACTTGATTTCCTCTGTAAGTTTCCCAAATTAGTTCTTTCTGGAAGCATTTACTAGAAATACTCTCCTGTGAATGTGAACAAAAAAGGGCTATAAATGCACTGGATTTGCTTTTACTGTCGGATCATTAGCTGGATATCACCTAATGTTTATTCTTTTCACAAGATAGCAATGTGCTTGCAATGAACAGTCTCCACAATATTTTTTACTTTCAAAGCACCCCCCACCCACCAAATGTTATATGCTGGAAATTATATTTTTTTCATAAAAACACACATTAGCGCATTTTCATCTATTCTACTGGACAACTTTCACCACAAATAAGTAAAATAAAACTCTTCTTATTACTTATAGTTGAAAGGCTCTGCAAATCTCTTGTGGTGGGTTGACCCTGGCTGGGTGCCAGATGTCCACCAAAGCCCACTCTATCACTCCCCCTCCTCAGCTGGACAGCGGAGAGAAAAATATAAAAAATATAATGAAAGGCTCCTGGGTGGAGATAAGGACAGAGAAAGATCACTCACCAGTTACTGGCACGGGCAAAACAGACTTGAGTTGGGGGAAAAAACAAATTTAATTTATTACCAATCAGATCAGAGGATAATGAAAAATAAACCCAAATCTTAAAACACCTCCCCCACCCCTCCCTTCTTCCCGGGCTTAACTTCTCTCTCGATTACTACCTTGGCCCCGGCAGCGGATGGGGGATGGGAAATGGGGGTTGGGGTCAGTTCATCACACCTTGTCTCTGCCACTGCTTCCTCCTCAGGGGGAGGACTCCTTCCCCTGCACCAGCGTGGGGTCCCTCTCACGAGAGAGAGTCCTCCATGAACTTCTCCAGTGTGAGTCCTTCCCATGACTGACAGTTCTTCACAAACTGCTCCAGCATGGGTCCATTCCATGGGGTGCAGTCCTTCAGGAAGGGACTGCTCCAGTGTGGGTCCCCCATGGGGTCACAAGTCCTGCCTGCTAACCTGCTCCAGCGTGGGCTCCTTTGTTTCCATGGGACCACAGGTCCTGATGGGAACCTGCTCCAACATGGGCATCCCACGAGATCACAGCCTCCTTCAGGCATCCCCCTACTCCAGCGTGGGGTCGTCCACAGGCTACAGGTGGTCATCTGCTCCACCATGGACCTCCACGGGCTGCAGGGGGACAGCCTGCCTCACCATGGTCTTCACCATAGGCTGCAGGGGAATCTCTGCTCCAGTGCCTGGAGCACCTCCTCCCCCTCCTTCTTCACTGACCTTGGTGTCTGTGGAGTTGTTTCTCTCACATCTTCTCACTCCTCTCTCCCTAGCTGCAGAGTGTGCAGGGTTTTTTTCCCTCTATTCCTTTTTTTGGTTTTTTCCTCTTAATTATGTTATCACAGAGGCGTTACTGATGGGCTCAGCCTTGGCCAGTGGTGTGTCTGTCTTGTAGCTGCTGGCATTGGCTGTGTTGGACATGAGGGAAGCTTCTGGCATCTTCTTACAGAAACCACCCCTATGTGCCATTCCCCCCCCCCCCCCCCCCCCCCCCCCCCCCCCCCCAAGAAAACCTTGCCACATAAACTCAATACAATCTTGCAGGATTTTAAATGCATGAATGTTTCAAAATTTTTATAAAAACAGCCTGAAATTACATGGGTTTTTTAATAAAGAAAAATATTCCTTCAATAGGTCAATTGATAATTCCAGCACTCCAAAAAGTTTCTGATTCTTACACAGGACTGCAGTAGGAAAAATTGTTCATTTAGGTTATGGCTTTACTGTTTATTACAGGAGAACACTCACAGCCAGAGCACATCTTTTGCAGTGCCTGCTAGCCAGGCACATGCTCTTGTCCAGCTGTCTGTCATAAAGGCAGTCAGTGGTACAGGAAACTGTTTTCATTTGAAGAAGAGCCAAAAACATCAGGAAAGTGAGACTCAGTTTTTCAGAAAAAGCCAAATTTTATCAAGCATCCTTTTCTCTTTCAGCTTTGCTAAAGTTTTCAGAGAAAAAGACAAAATTTTTTACGAACTTTCACCAGTCATACCACCTTCTCTTTTGTATGTCTAATACTGGGGTGGAGTGCATAGTGTTAATGCACAAATGTTTCCAGGGATCTTTTTTGACTGAGGAAACAGTTAACACCCAGAGACTGCAAAACTCTGAGCTGTAGATTGCAAACTCTCAGGCTTCCTAAAACCACCAGAGCAGCTAAGTGGAATTGCTGCATTAAGCCACTACAATTATGCCAACAAAAATTTGCTATGAGTATGTTAGTTGTTCAGAAGAGAAATAATTTGCCACCCTGCTCCATTTACAAACCTTTCTGTACACAAGGTATTCTGTGATAAGGCTCTACAGAGCTGACTGTCAGAGAGGAAGAATTTTTTTGTTGTTGTTGGAATAACAGATCTAAGTTGTAGGATACAATTTTTCATACAAATGAACTATTATTTCTGCCTGTGCTTAAGGAACTCATGCTAAAAGTCCATTCAGAACCTGAGAAACAGAGAAAAAAAGAGAATACCTGAATCAAAAGTAGGTGGACAGAAGTAAACACTGAATATATATTTTCTTAGTAAAAAAAGAACGCCTAAAACTACAAGCTGCACAGTACTTTTCCCTTGCTGCTTTTTTTCTGTTGGTGTCAGAAAATATTAGACTTTAAGAAAACATAAAACTGGTATTATAAAGTGAGAATCTTCTTTTCATTGTTATGGTTGGGGGTTTTTTGTTTGGTTTGGTTTGGTTTGGTTTGGTTTGGTTTGGTTTGGTTTGGTTTGGTTTGGTTTGGGATTTTTTTGAGGGGGAGGGGAAAAACACATTTTGAGACTCGGGGAACTACCATAAGCAAATAAATGCAATTTTTTGTTTCCAGATTCAACTGAAGAGTAGAAACTACAACAGCAATTTTGCAAATAATTTCCCACAGAGAAAAATATAATAAAAAGATGCAACAGAAGACAGTGTAAACTTCATGCCATAATAAAAAATTATATATAGCATCCAGCCAACTAAAAAAAGAGTTTTAGAGTCTCTTTTTTGCTCAGGAAATACACTGGCCTTGTTAAAAAAGAGTGTAGCATTATCTTACAAAAAACAGAGAATTAAATTTGTTTTATGAAAACTCAATTATCTTTGTATCCTTTAATAAGGACATTGTGAGATGTCCTTATTGTGAGTCTTAAAACATGACTGCAACTGTACAGTTGAAAAGAAAACATTACTTTTTGTTTCTGTGTAGGAAGGCAGAACAAACAAGGGTGATGTTGAATCACTGAGAGAAGAGCATTGTTTACTCTGCATGCATGCTGTGCACACAAGAAGTCTCCATGGCTTCCTGAATGACCTGGGCTAGTTCTTACATCGGAAGAAAAACTGTCAATTTGTGGGAAAGTAAAATCATTATCCTACGGACACTCTCTCTGGTTCAGGGCAGGGACTTGAACTTGTCTTTCAATTTGAACTGTGTGACCTCACCAACAAACTAATGAGAGGATATATTTTTTCCTAAGGGAAATACATATACATACATATATATATATATATATACACATATATGTATGTATATATGTGTATGTACATATATCTGTGTGTATGCATATATATGATTTCATTATGAAGGGGAGTTTTAAGATTTAAGAAGTGTCATTAAAAGCTTCAACTGAAGGTAACAAAACTTCTCACCTTTCTTCAAGACAAGATAGATTGATCACCCACACACAGACTGTGTGTGGAGAGCCAAGCCTAGTTAAAAGTCCAGGTCAGACCCACATCAACATCTCTAATTTATGGAGTAGCTGTGGAATTTCTACCTCCCTACCGCAGCTCAAAGCCCACCTTCTGGCTTGGTGGAGTTGCTCTGACCCCTAATCATATCACACAGAAACACCATGAATTTGTGAATTGTTATGGTGCTATGGTTCCAGTCTGTATCTGACAAGTCTCAGTGAAAAGGTAGCAAACCTTATGTCACAGAATAATTTATTGATAGTATCAGTACTAATTAATGTCTACTAGTTTCAGGTCCAGGGCAGACTCACGTGCAGCCAGCCGAAGGGTTTAGGTCCCTTGTATCCCACCAAGCCCACGAGAATAAAATAGCAGAGGCTGTGTCTATGCCAATAAAGAAAAGCATACCATGAACCTTGCCCTGGCACATTTTAACTGCTTATTTGGAATGGCACTTGGCCCAAGCTAATTCCTAAACCATGCCTAGGATTTGTGGTTTTTTTGTTGCCATGGACCAAAACCACATTAAGGATCAAAGGGCAGCACCTGACCCAGCAGATCCTCCTCTCACCAATTGCAGGTTTGTAGGATGGGCGTCCTCCCAGCTCTCCCACTTACCTTGACAAGATAGACAAAGAGGTAAAATTTGCCAGGGCGGCGAAGAACTAGGTAGGTGTAGCACACAAAGTGCCAAGTGGGCAGCACCAAAACCTGCAGATTATAGCCCAAATAACTTTCCCCAGACTTCAAACCAGTTCCACTCATCATTTTAGAGGAAAAAGCTACCTCCATGAGCTTTGATTATCCATAATGGATGCTTTCTGACTGGTTGTCAACCTGAAAATTAAAATGGCTGGTTGAGAAAGTACAACAACCGCTGCAGCAAGGAGAGATTAATCATTTTTCTGGCTAATGGAGACATCATCACTAGTGTAAATCAAACCAGTCAGATATCATTAACCACTGATATTTTCCTTTGTCCACAAAAGCAAAGACCAGCATACAAATTTCAGTATATTTATTTTACTAATGGCAAAACTAAAATTATGTCCCTTCCTTTGCAGCCACAGACCTGACATAGATGAAATCAACAGACTTTGCACATTTTTTTGATACGATAAACAAAGATAGAAAATGAGGAGCTGAAAGAGAGATGCATTCATGAATGCTAAGTTATTCCAATATTTAAATTGATTACATGGTTAAAGAATGATTGCATCTTTTTATCTTCTACTAACTACAAACCAGAAAAGAGATCAGGAAACACAGCTGGGCATTTATTAATTCTATTCTTCCCTGTACAATTAAACTTTAATCAGTTTCAAAGAACATTTGGGTTCTGTCCAATGCAGTTGCCATGCTTAAAGCAGTGATTAAAGAAAAAAAGATATGAACATTACCTGTAGCAGCATTTTGTGGGGAATTTGGCATCTGGAAGAGAAATACTTTGTAGCAAAAGAAGCAAAGTTTTTTAGTGGGCAAGACACAAAAATAGTTATAATTTATGTTTCTACAAATATATGACTAGGTTTCCTTTCTGGAAAGCAACATCTGTGAAGTTTTATTTAAATATTTTACCTAATCTGAGTAGTCTTTATTAAAATCAAGCACCATAATTTGTCTGCTACACTAGCCCTTGACTGGGATTCATTATAAACAGACCTTGAAAACTTAAAAGCTGACATAGAACTTGTATAATCAAAACCAAGGCTTCAGTCACAAGTAGCAGGTATTTAAATACAAATATTTATTAAAATATCCAAACCCTTTCTTCTCAAAATGAGAAAAAGTAGCAGCAATGAAAAGCAGCACAGTTTCTCACTCCCTGCAGACAAAGCACCCGCCGTCAGTGGTTGTGCAGAACCCTCTTTGCCTTGGGCTGGGCAGCAGGATCTGTCTGCCTTCCTCTGGAGCCAAAATGCAATCCAGAAGGGAAGGATCTGTAATCATGCTGCTGCAAAACATCAATATCTGCCAGGCCATGAGAAGCTGCGGCTACCTTGGACATCAAATTAGATCAATTGGCCATCTGCGGTGAACACATGGAAGAGCATACAGAGAGCAATGAGCAACAATTAGTCTCCTAAGGGTTTCAGGAAGGAGACTAATCAGTAACACAGAGATCTCATCTCTACCAGTACTACAATTTGCAGAACTTTTACCCTTAATGAGATTTAAAAGCTCCAAAGAAATAAGAATTACTATCTAATGAGACAGCTATCTATCTGGGCCAGCAGATATAGGGAGTGGAGCCTCAAACCTTGGCCAACTGCCCTTGGCCAGTGGTGCTGGGAGCCTTTGTTGCGAGCACTCCACAACAAGGGAGGCTCAAGAACTCTTAGCTGGTGCTATGGAGAAGTCTTAATATGAACCAGGCCCACAGCACAGTTCCCAAGGGCAGCAGTCTGGGCAAAAGCATGCAAAAAAAGGAGCACTCTTCTGAGTTCAGACCAGCCTAAATGTTTGTGGGTATGGTGGTGACGTGCCACTTGGCACATTGCCCAATAGGTATTGGAGCAGCTATCCCTGTCAGGGCAGAGGATACAACATAGGTTCACTTCCCTCAAGGCTGAGAAAACTGGTTGTGCTTTCAAAAGCAGCACCTGATCTAGCTGACCCTGAGCTGTGCAAGACCATCATGAGGAAGTAGGGAGTGACCATACTGGGTGACTTGCTGCTGCTGACCTGACCTGTTGTCTACAGAAGTTTGCTTCTTGCTGGGGAACCCAGATGCAGGATGTTAAGGAGAAATTGCCAAGGCTTGTCCAACCCTCTGACTAGTACCCCCTGATGTTCTTACATATAGGTACCAGCGATACTGCTGGGGAAACCTGGAGAGTATCAAGGGTGACTACAGAGCTCTGGGGATGACAGTCAGAGCCATGGGGACCCAGGTGATGTTCTCCTCAGCCCTGCCTGCATGGAGAGAGGAGATCACTCATAATGCATGCCAACAATTTTTTGTGGAGGTAGTATTGGCAACAGGGATCTGGTTTCTATGTCCATGTGAACCTGTCTGAGGATCAACATCAGCTTGAGCAGGGGAGTTGGGCCAGTTGACCTCCAGCGGTCCCTTCTGACCTCAACCGACCTGTGACTCTCTGAACCTACAACAGTAAGTACAATGCACTTTAATCTGATCCCAGGTGAAGGATGTTCATTTTCTGAAATTTGTGGCTTAAGCTACAGGTGGTAAAATAAAAGACCTAGAAGATGGTCCTGATACAACATATTGCCAGACAAGACATGTAATTAAGTTGTAATAAGAATGGAAACAAACAAACAAACAAAATCAACCCTTAGACTCAACAGCCAGCAACTATCACAGAATCACAGAATTGGCCTGATTGGAAAAGACCCACAAGATCATCGAATCCAGTCATTAACTTAACATTGTTGAGTCCCCTAAACCATGACTAACCATGTACCTAAGCACTATGTCCAGACAACTCTTAAAAACTCTACTTTCTGAAGGGGTACATAACTCTCCTAAAGGCACACTCGTGGCTTTTTCTATGGGAGATGAAAGAGCAAATGCTGCTTCTCTCTTCTCTAGAGGGCACCACCCCAACTCCTCTGCCACAGTTCCTCTCTCCTCTGCTGAAGTTTTCTACCATTCACAGGAGAGCAGCTGAACAGAAAATGTCAAAAGTCTGCTGCCTGCCTCCACTATCCCTCTACAGATGAGTGATGGAGCCACACCATGACTCCTGCCTTCCTGGCCTGGGGGTGTGCCAGTCACTGGGTCACATAAAGTGAATGGGAGCCATGCACTTGCAGTGAGAGCAAGAACATTTAGTAGGACAAGTGACCCTTGCTTCCTCCCTGCTTGCTATTGAAGGCAACAAAGAAGCAAAATGAAAACAGAGTTGTTAATCATCCTCTCTTATTGGTGTGAATCAAATACAACTTCTCAGAGGCTGGTAAAATTATATGGCTATAAACTGGGGTACTCAAGTAGAGAATTTTCTCCCAGTATGAAGAATTTGGGGAGAAAGTGATTTTTTTTTTTATCAAAGCAAAAGAAAAACAAACAAAAAAAAACAAAAAAACCCTTAATTATTTGCATACAGGGCTATCTAATTATTTTGATTCCAGTAAAAATTTAGGGTCAGATGTGTCTTATTTTAGAATAGAACGTCATTCTGGATTGTTTCTGAATGAGCTCGTAGAAAACAGTGAAACACATCAAGATACCCATTTGTACTCAGACTCTGACAATAAATAATGAATTTTATGTCTAAGTACTACACTCACTCTTTGCCATACAAAAATAGCAACTGTTATTCAATAGCAAATCATTTGCTTAACACGGTGCTGCATATTTTCTACCAAACTCCTTTTCTTTTCTTCCCTTACTTTGGTTAAACTATATAACTCCCTTTGGAATTGTTAGATTAACTTGATTTTTTTTTATAGTTAGCATGTGTGTGGTTCATAGTCCATAACATCTAGCTTTCCCTTTTATAAATAATTCCCTTTTTATGGTGCAATGAGGATGCTGTGTATTTTTGCAATGCAACTCATAGGTAAGCATGACAAATGGGAGATATTGAAAGTTGTTGCTTTCCTTACTGACAGAAGAAGAACCTGAAGAATCCAGGATGAAGATTATCATGCTTTTTCTGAATATATTTAGTTCACAGTTTCTACTGTGTGCCATACTTTTTGTGCTGATGCTTTATTGTGTGCCTGCATTTGTACTTGACATTCACGTCCGTCTAAGGGTTTTTCAGTATCGATCTATTTATCTGTGCAAGTACAGATCAATACATGCATTTTTTAAGGAATCTGATATTATTTCTGTGAATGTTAAGAGATGTATACAAAATGCATACAGATATTTATGATTCACACAAGTCACTACCAAAACTGAATTTACAGCAAATGTTAAGAACACAAGAGGGCTTGTAACTTATAATGATTGTATAAAAGATGATGAGATGTGTGGGGTGGTTTTTAGTAGCCAATTACAATTGTACCCAGTCTAATGGATATTTTCATTCTTCTGCCTATATGAAAAAATATATGACAGAGATACCCTCAAGGCATGTGTAAACCATTTCACCAAACAATTTATTTTTTTACATCAAGTCAGAAAAAAATCCCCAACTGCCCTACATAAAGCAATCCGCACAGACAGAAACAAGCTCCTTTGTGGAACAATGCCACTCATCCATGTGAAAAGACTTTGCACCAGGTTTTAAAGAAGAACAAAGTCTGTAGAAAAACATAATTCTAGAGAAAGAGATAATTTGTTACACTGCCCAGGTATCAGTCATTCTTTGCTAAAATCTGCAAACCCTTTCCTTCATTATTCTGTCAAATATTAACATGTGCTAACATTTTATTTTAAAATGTTCCCATGGCCATGCTGAGTTTTCTGACTTCTGTCCTTTTGCTTACAAAAGTTACATCACAAAACCTGGAAACAGAAACAGCATCGCATGACAAAGGTAACCAATCACACATCACCCATATCAAATACTTACATTTTCTGACAATCTTTTTCATTGTTCTGATGAGTTTCTCCCTCAAATGAATAGATAAAGTACTTGAATAATTTTAAATAGCGATCAAAAAAATGCATTTTAATCCATCTACATGCTGTTAACAGCATGCAAACAGAAAGATGAACTGCAATCAATGAATAGATTATTTGCAATAATGTGTTCAGCTTGTACACTGTTAGAAATGATAAACCTGTGAAAGCCATTAAATCACAAATCAGACCTTAAGAATTAAAGCCATCATTAGTACTCAATTTACACAGGAAAATAAACCCAGTCAATATCATTTGCTGTACAAAATAAATGTACATTCATCTCATGAAAAATCAGAAATGCACAAGTGCTGATTCTTGTCTGCTCCCATTACAACCTCGTCTCCAGCTCACACTCCAAGTAAGCATAAGGGAACGGATGTGCAAAAGAAATTGAAGTGGTCTGGGGTTGGATTTGCTTTGGCACATGAGATGAAAAGCAAATAGCAGTGACATGCCACATTCCCAGCTCTCTCCCTCCTAGCAAGGAGCCCTCCAGTTTCTAAAACTTATCATACAAGCTTTATTAGACACCTTGTTTGGCTAAATAGCCCAATCTGTGGATTAGGCTTCCTGAAGTTGCAGACTTCCAAGATTAACTCTACTTCACACCCCCCAAAAAATTGAAGTATTTATCAGTCATTAATGCCTGCAAGATCCTGTGTCTATCCAAATTCATCAGTACCAGAAGCGGAGAACCCACAGTCCTGGAAACAACTGTCCCACCTGACTTCCTTATTTGTCATCAGAACCTTATTTAGCTGTCTCAGTCACCATTAGAGTTGTCCTGGTTTTGCTAGGATAGAATTAATTTTCTTTCTAGTAGCTAGAAAGCATTGTGTTTTAGTTTCAGTATGAGACTTGTTATAAGAAGAATGTTGATAACGTACAAGGTCATCATGTTTGGCTAGATTGCAAGTGCAAAGGACTGTGAAGGGGGAAGTATAGTAATAAGCAAAACCCAGAACTGGCATTTGGATGTGCCAATGAGATATTCCATATCATATTATGCCATGTTCACTTTATTATTAAGGATTGACTGGAAAGTGTGAGGATTCTCTTGGGGATTGCTCAGTCTCACTCTTCTGGGCTTGTGATTTCAGGTTCAGGGTTCCTTTTTGCTCCTCTGGGATAGCTATAAGCAGGTGGTGAACAATTGTACTGTGCAACACCCATTTATTTTTATATATATACTTATATATATATATATATATATACACACACATATATAATTATTATCATTATACTTGCTATTTTAAGTTTATTTTACTCCAATTATTAAGTTATTCTTATCTCAACCTACAAATTACCTTACCTTTACCCCTGCAATTCACTCCCTATTCCCTGGGGGTGGAGGGAAGGAGTAGGGGGGAAGGTGAGCAGCTGTGTGGTGTTTGGCTGTCAGCCAAGTTAAACTACCACGGGGGCATTTAGAAGGTAAGAATAATGTTGCCTTGTGGCTGGATTAGCGTTAGAGCTTAGAAGACTTTTTTACGTGCAGCTTTGTAACTGTGGAAGTGGAGATCCTTGAGCTCTGACCTGCACTCTTCGATGTCAGACTGAGCAGATCCAGTCACATTTGGCAAATGTTGTTTTGAAAACTTAACTCAGTAAGGAATGAAAAGCCTTGGGAGAGTCCACTGTTAACCTTGAAAAAGAATATTTTATTACCTAGGCTCAGCTGGCTCGTTATCATTACTACATGAGGAGTCTGGTTCTACCTCCTGAGCATCCCCCAAAGCTTAATATAAAGAAATGCCTGTGTATTTCTATTGTACCCATGTGCTTTGAGAATGCATATCCTCCTAATATCTTTTCTTATTTTATTTTTCTCACTGACTGTTCTAGTACATATGTATGCTGTGCAGGCATGTTCCTTAGCATATTACCAGAGGCTTATGGATTCCACAAACAGCTCCCAATTTCTTTTATTATCAATTTTACATTTTTCTTGCATAAATGCAGAAAGAGAGCTCATAGAGAAAGAATGCCTGAGGACTCAAATGAAGATTTTACAATAAGAAGAGGACCTGGGAATGGAAGGCTGGTTAATAGAGTATGCACACTCTGTTAATACACTTATTTAAATACTAAGGCTGAAGACAGAGTGCCTGGAACTGAGCAAGTCAATTTTGCTGTGTTTGTTGGGCTGTTTGGGTTTGGGTTTTGGTTTTTTTTTTTTTTTTTTTTGGTGTGTGTGTGGGGGGGGGTGTTGGGTTTTTTTAATTAGTTAAAAAATAAATTATCCATCTAATTGAAAACCAAATTATCAGTCACCATACTACTGAGAAACTGTGTTAAACGTAAATATCTACTGAAAACAAGCACATTTGGAAGGGCGAGTAAGTGGTTTTTTTGAAAGGACTTGCTTGTTCTCTCCGTAAAAAGAATCTCCTTTGTGTGCATATGTGCACAAACATCCCATCTGTCAAATACAGTCATGACAAAAATACAGGTTTTTCTGCTTTTTTAAATAAGAACCTGAATTCTACATGCACTGATGTAGGCAGCTGTGTGCCTTTTGCCTATGGCTGCCACTGAGGGCTCTATGAAAATAGAGAGGAATTGTGCAGGTGGCAAGTAAAATCAGGCTACACACACACACGCGCGCACACTGATATATGAAAGATAATCTTTTCCCTCAGTTTCACTGTGCGATGTCCTTCTCTCTTACATATTTTCAATTAAGTTCTCCAGAGCAGCCACTACCTTCAGTTGATATCTTTATGTTAGTGAACACATTGTCAGAGCTTAATAAGTAGTCAGGAATGCTGTGCAGATTTGTGACTCACAGTGAGAGGGCAGCTCAGAAGGGAAGTGTGTAGAGAGATGTGAAAAAGCTGTTCTGCCACAGAAAAGACTGTGGGCTACAGATGTGTGAAGGCATTGCACTCCTAGTTTAGATTTGGGGGAAGCAATACTGAAGAAAACATCAAAGATTTCTTTGTGGGCTGAGAAATGATGAAATATTGAAATAGAGAATTGATGGCCTAAGAATAGGAGGGAGATAATGATTTTGTTACTAGAGTACTTCTAAACCAGTAATAGTTGTGCCAAAGTGTTAAACAAAATTCAGATTTTTTGGACATTTTTTTCCATATTATTGCAGCATGGACCCTAGCAGTGCAAACGTAGGCTTTTTGCAAGCTTCCTAGTTGAGCAAGAAAGACAGACATAATCCTTTTTCCCTGGTAAATGGAATAATTTTCCAATCTGTTTCCATCTTTTCAGTGGGGAAATGCCTCCATCTCACTTGTCTTTGGAGGACAGTGCACAAAAAGTCTTGCTTGTAGGAAGCAATGGCAACACCATTGCACTGTATCTCCCAGAAAGACAAAGCTGGAACAGATTCAAACCATATCTGTATTGATCCTGAAGGCATCTGTCAGCCTCTACACGCACCAGCTTTCCTAATAGAAAACCGTTAAGAAACACTGATGAAGCAAAAACACACTTTGTTCCACCATCATCTTGCAGACCAGGAAGAAAGACTGGAACAGCGTAGAAGTAAAATACATTTGGAAAAGAAAATTGGAACCAGCTGCAAAGATGTAAAATGTTCTTTTTTCATGTTTTTTCCTTATTCAGACTTGAATTCTGTCATTCAGTTTGGCAAGTCTACACAAATAAAACCAGGATATTTCTTTTTACCCCTCATACCATAATTTGATCTAAGACCTTCTTTGTCTGGAAAAGAAAAAAGAAAAAAAAAAAAGGGAGATAAAAACTCCCTCCCAGACAGAATGCATCAAGAGATTGTCCTCGGATTTAATGTGTTGCATTGCTTTATTATGATATCATAATAAATCCGGGAAGTGCAGTCATAGTCAGGAATTGCTACTGTGAAATCAAACATCTCATCACAATCTCTCATCTACGCTCTCCTCTGCACGTGTAGTAACCGGACATGGTTTTCAGTGCAGGCTTTTACAATTGCTGGGTGGGGACAAAAACAAAAACTGCAGTAAGAAATTCCAGAGAGGAGTTTATAGCACTTCAGGAGGCAGGAATCTCTGCATCCTGTCCTGATATCATCCTCTAATGCTGCCTTAAATCCTTTTAGTCTCCAACCTACAGAAATGAAGATATAAGATGATCGCTTAGAAATAACAAGAATGTGGATCATTATGTGGAAAGCTAAACAGATGTTTAATGAGGGACTTCTTCAGTTAAGTTTTGTTCCAGTTTTTCCTAATTTGTTACTGGCCCAGAAAGCAGGATATGACTGGAGCTGTAAGAAGAGTAATTTAGGATGCTAAAGCTGCACAGTTCATTTGAACACAAGCACGATGAATTTCAAGATTTTTTTTATTGTATGACGTACATTCCTCAGCTAGGAATAAATCTGTCCATCTCCTTAGTGGCTTTTTTTGGCAGACAGCATGCCTTTTCTTTGGCTGGTTCAAGAGACAAGCTCAGTGCTCATAAACTGTCTACAACAACATGGGTTATTTTTCAGATTCCCTTCAAACACATTACAGTATTCTAGCCATGCCTGAATTTTAGATTTGCTGTGTTCCGCAAGAGTTGCAATGGGAATTTCTGGGGAATATGATGGTTAAAACAGTATTTGAGAAGTTTGTAAGCAGGTGTGAAATTGGCATTTTCCATACCAATTAAAGCATTGGTTCATATTTGAAGGATAAATATTTCTTTTGCTTTTACCATCAGGGGCTTTAAAGCATATCATAAGGATACAATGTCCTGAGAGTGTCTAGTTGTTTCATTCCAAACTGGATGGCAAATACTTATTTTTCATTTAACACTGCCTGATAAGAAACCTGCAGAATAACTCTGTGATCTTGTAGAAACTGAAAAAAAAATAAAAACAACAAACAAACAGATCCTTATGGGTCATAGAAAATCCTGATGTGTCATGAGACGGTCAGAGGACAATACCCCTTTTTCTAGCACTTTTTTTCCCTAGATAGGAGCACAAACCTGTTGTTCAGTGTTAGTGATGTTTTTTTGCAGCTCTGAGTGTTTTTCTATTAGTTTCTTTAAGTGCATGACTATGGGTGTTTTGCATGCTCAATCTAGATCTCCGTGCATTTAGCTGCAAGCATGAGAATCTTGATCTAGACACACAGAATCACAGAATCACAGAATCACAGAATGTGAGGGATTGGAAGGGACCTCGAAAGATCATCTAGTCCAATCGCCCTGCTAGAGCAGGAACACCTACATGAGATCACACAGGAAGGCATCCAGGCAGGTCTTGAATGTCCCCAGAGAAGGAGACTCCACAACCGCCCTGGGCAGCCTGTTCCAGTGCTCTGTTACCCTCACAGGAAAGAAGTTCCTTCTCAAATTTAAGCAGAACCTCATGTGTTCCAGCTTGCACCCATTGCCCCTTGTCCTACCACTGGACATCACTGAGAAGAGTCTGGCTCCATCCACCTGACACTCACCCTTCAAATATTTATAAACACTAATAAGGTCCCCCCTCAGCTTCCTCTTCTCCAAGCTAAAGAGGCCCAGCTCCCTCAGCCTTTCCTCGTAAGGGAGATTCCACTCCCTTAATCATCTTGGTGGCTCTGTGCTGGACTCTCTCAAGCATTTCCCTGTCCTTCTTGAACTGTGGGGCCCAGAACTGGACACAATATTCCAGATGTAGCCTCACCAGGGCAGAGTAGAGGGGAAGGAGAACCTCTCTAGACCTACTAACCACACCTCTTCTAATGCACCCCAGGATGCCATTGGCCTTCCTGGGCACAAGGGCACAGTGCTGTCTTATGGTCATCCTGCTGGCCACCAGGACTCTCAGATCCCTTTCCCCTACGCTGCCCTTGCAGCATATAGATAAGAGCTATAATCACTGACCTTGCTTTTACCTTTTTTTCAGTGTGAACAGTGACAAGGGAGATGACACAAGGGAAGTCAGAGAAAAGGACAAAATGCAGGAAAGAAATCTTACAAATCTTGCTCATAATCTGAGGGTGGTGGCAAAAAACAAGTCCAACAACTGGAAGGGACAAGAGCATTTACCAGCTCCAGCCATGCTCTGCCTCAGTGCTGCGACATATGGGTCCACTCTCCCCATGGCCCTACATATGTAGAAATACATGCTTGTAAGCATTGATTATCCTTTGAGCAACATATATTTTCTCTGTGTTGCAGTGAGAGTGCACATTGGCATCTAAAAAGAGTAAAATCCTTCTCCTTGGCACATAACATTTTGTGTTTCTTCCCATTAGACCTTATTCAAACTGTTTTCTTTCTACCCATCCATCTAATTCTGCTTCCCTCTTTTTGCACCATTATTTTCACTGTTATGATGGTCAGCCTGGCAACAAGGTTGTTCTTACCAGTGACTGCTAGCAGGAATATCCTTGGGACCCCTGGAAATATTTGGGAACGCAGAAGTCTCTTTACTGGGTAAGACTTGAGTTATAGCTGATCCAATGACCAGGAGAGATGCTTCAGAGAAATGATGGTGAAAAACACTTAAACAAGATATCCCAGTAACATCTAGGAAGACTGGCTTATGTCCTGAAGCCTGAAGTTAAATAAACAGGGAGCTTGATCTTGCTTCAGAAAAGATGAAATAAGAGACTTTGACCACAGAGGACTAAAGATTAAATAATAAAAGCTCAGGCACATCTTAGCTGTTTTATCTTGTCTTTCATCCTCCCTTTTTATAGAGTTTAATAGCATTGATTGGTTATTTTCCCCAAAACTGTTAGAAGCACATGTAGACTCTTGACATCTGCAACCGAGATTCATGATCCAGTTTTGTGCCACATGCAGAAGAGCTAACAATAGTAGTCTTGAAGTCATTCTTATTTCATCTATTTGCTTTTGAAAATAATCGTGTCTTCCTACAAGATTCATCACAATGTCATGTTACAGGAGATGAACTCTAAGGCAAAACACTTCCCAGAACGTGAGTAAAACAAGAATAATGGAATCGCCACTTATTTCTTGAATCCACCTTTCCTGTTATCCTAATTTTAACTGCTTCTGCACTGTCAGATATTGATTCATGCAACTGGTTTCCGTGTTTCTAAGTTTTAACTTCTACATCATATTTTTCATCATTGCATCAAGTAGTTTTATCAGGAAATACTGAATATTTGCAGCAATATTACAGACCATGATTTTATTTGTTTTGCTAAAATTTGTATTTCTTTTGTAAACATATTCATTCCATTTGGGTTTTAATGACAATTTTTTTTTAAAAATCCTTCAAAAAAACTAGTATTGTATTAAGGACAGGTGTAAAAGAAGTTGTCTTGTGCTTTTTAACCTTTGGTGGAAGGCACTGCTGGTACTCAAAAGACATTCAGTGCCCTTATCTGATCTGGATACTGGAAACTCTGATTTGCCTCCAGATTTTACTTTTTCCAGCCTGTCATCTTCTCCAGATTCTCACTATCTGTGATATGAAATGCTGTGCACTTGTCAGGTCCTGATTAAAATTCATTTCACATTGCCTGCTATTACTTCAAAGGAACAAAGGTCTTTTTTTGAGTCCTAAGAACAGAAAACCTAAGTTTTCTTTGAGGTGCTGAGCATGAAAACTATGTCTTTGTTTGATAAGCAACATCTGATGATTCCTTTCTTTTCAACTTAACAACTGGCCACTATTGAGAATCCGCAAAAACTGGGTTTTGGTTTTGTCACTTTTGGGTGCAGCTGACAGCTAACAAACTGCTATTTGGCAAGCAGTGCTTGTCCTTGACAATTTCCTAAAGCAAAAGAAAAAGAAAGTTACCGCAGCTTGAGGCACATAATTTATTTTCAGGCTAGCTCAGTATCTTTTGTTTCAAGGGAAGCTGCTTCATTTCAATGCAATTTTTTTTTCTGTTCAAGGCCATTTACTACCTGGTAGTTAAATCCTGTTGCCTCTTCACTCTGCTTGCCAGTTCCATGTAAACTTCCAATAACTTTCACCTCCTTTCACTGATTCTGAACACATCTAAGCCAATTTTATGTTACAGCCATATGGTACCTAAATGAAAATGGAAGATTAGTAAAAAAGCTTGTCATCTGAAACTGAACTGAGCCAAGTAAATCCAAACAGGACAATTGGTTGCATTGGTTTCATGATCTCAAAGTTTTCATTGATTTCCAAGCACCAAATCGCAACCAAATATTTCATCAAGGAATTCTTGTATGTTGATACCTAAATCTATCTATGAGCCTCTAAATGATAGGAGGAGGATTTTCCAGTGGCAAGAGGCAAGCATGTTTCTTGGCAATGTTAACAGGAAGCAAAACTGCACCACACAAATGGAAATCACAAAATGTCTTATGCTGGAGCTCAGTTGCTTATTCATATGCATATTTGAAGGGTATGTTTGATTGCTTTTCTGTTGCAGAACGGGGGTCACAGGTCACTAGAGGTGTTGTACAATCAGAGGCTCAGCAGAAGCAGCGAGGGTATGAAACGGCTCAGGCCGCAGTAGCCAGCTTAGGCCCTTGACATAAGTATAGCAAGCAATTGCACGGTCAGGGTAAATTAGCAGAAGTCTCCAGGATACTTACTTGTCCTTGAGACTTCAGACAAACAACTTTAGCAAAACTAAGCTGGGAAAAAGAAGGGAGTAGCTTTAGCTGGTAACCGCAAAGTAGGAGTACCCTGTCGACGTCCTTGGGACGTGAACAGAGCAAAGCCACCTGTTGTAACAAAGGAAGAAGTTCCCAGGATAATTAATAAACCAATCAGAAGCTTATTTTACTTTAGCCCAGTGCCTACACCTAAGGGGCTTTAACAACAGGCTACTGACTTCAGAAGCAGGCATGCAGAGAAGGTGGCAACACTACTCTGGCATGAGAAAACTAAGAAAACCAGTGTTAAAATAACCCCCTAGTGAGAAACACTGAGTCAATGAACTTGGATATCTTCTAAAAGCATTCTTGTGTTGAAAATGGTACCATGTACATAGGTCTTTAAGAATATGCATGAGCTTAATTAACCACTGTATATAAGGAGCACATATGTAATCAATAAACGAAGCTTGCTGATCACTCATATTGAGCGTCCGGGTCTTCCCTCCGTCACGACACTTTTCAACCTGAGAAAGTTACTTAAGATCTTCTCTCCAGCTGTCCAAGCTGGAGAAGGGAAAAACTAACTTAACTGAACTAGCTCCTCTGTGTAGCCACATCTAGAGGCTTTAGTCACCAGGGACATATGCAAAATAAGAATGTAGATCCTCGGCTCTTCTCACTTCCTTTGTCTATCTCTCTTCTTATTACTGATTGCCAACACAATGCAACTGACAGGCAAGAAAAGAAAGCCCCTTTAAAAGACATAGTTTGTTCAGGAGCGATGTAAGTCCTTTACTTTCACAGTTTGCCAAAGAAATGTAACATATTACTAAAATATTACATTGTCCATCCATTGATTTAATGAATGTATTTCTTTGGCCAGACTCCAATCACTCTGCAAACTTTTTGAAAGTCTAAGCAATAAAACATCAGATCAATAGTTCAGATCTGCTTTCAGCAAAAAGTCCTCCACACTGCCAGTTTTCCCTGGCACTCTGCCAATAAAGGCAACTGTTGTTAGCATAATAGCTCACATGGTACAAACAGACCTTCCACTATGATCCTCCAGTCACTATCTAGAAGGTCTGTCAAGTCTGCTTGCTGCAGGCTCTCACCAGTTAAAAATGGTACCTCCTCTTTCCATAGGAACCAGTGAAGTCCTAGCTCCCAGAAAGTGCCCCGTTTCCCATTAACAGCAACTAGCCTCAGCCTGCATCCATCCTTAGCCTGTGTCAGCTCCTAAATGCTTATTGCCAGGTGGCACATGGGTGCTGGCAATATTGTAGGGAGTCAAAAAAGGCCATTTCTAACTGAACTCAGTAGTAACTTCACAGGAAGTCGTCGTGTGGGATGCTATCCTGTTTCACATCAGGATAAAACCAGTATCTTTCAGAGATATATATATTACTTATATATAAACATATTATTAAATAATTGTATTTTTTCAGGTAAAATTGGAAAACACACATCATGTCCATGAAGACCTCATTTAGTCCAAAGCAACCACTAGGGCAGCAATTAGAGTTCTCACCCAGGAGTCAAGTGACCTTGCTATTATTTTGTCTTCAGACCAAATATACTACAGCCACTTAAATGGCCTGGACAGTGAACTAAACGTGCAGTGGGATTAAACTTTTTTTCCATCCCACAGTTTGATGACAAAGCCAAGTGCTTTTCCCAGCAAAACACTTACTCAAAATGTTCTGAAAGGGAACATGATCTGCTAAAATAGTCTTTTAAACATACTTCCCCATAACTTATCAATCAATTCTTGTCGTATTTCTTTATCCCCACTACAGATTTGAAGTAAGTTCTGACCCTCTCAACTAGGTATTCTATTACAGTGTCCTAGATGAGAGCTCTAATAACTGTGCTGGTGGCTACTTTGAAAGAAGTGGGATTTCAATATGGACTATGCCTATATGCTTCGTTTACCACTTCTATGTAAGAAACTTCCTTGTCCGACAACAAGCAGGCTAAGAACTATGCTTTATACAATGGTTTGTTTGTCACAACCTAGGTTACAGCAAAAACAATGCTGCTAGTTTAGTATGCACTAAAGAGTTCACCATTCTTTTCTTTTTTTTTTTTTTTTAATTACTTACAGAAAGCAGTAACAGCAATTATAAACACCACAAATGTCACTGAATTGTTGTTAAGTATGACATGCAACACCAGCTGGATCTCAATCACCAAAAAGCAGATTGTGTATATTTGCACTGAAATTTGTGTGACTGCAGCTGACTCCGTTTCTTCGTCTTTGTTGAATGTAGGAATAATATTAGAAAGTAAGAAGAAAGTCATGTGCAGCAAGAGCAATCAGCAGTGAGAGAAAATAGTAAGGGGGATGTATCATTACAGTAACACAGAGGGAATAAATTCTGGTTTTCCAATTTTGAAGGAATCCAGAGGACCAAAAAATGAAATCACATACTGATACCTGCATATGCTACATGATGTCATAAACTATGCCACTGGACCTAGGTAATACCTCTTGCATGAACTCGTTTTGGCAATGTGCACATCTTCCATTAACAGCCCAGGCACCTCTTAGGGAGCACAAGTGTTGAATTTGCTCACTGCTTTTTGATGTGGCTACCTAAAAATATGCCTTGCAATACCATCCATGCCTTCACCACACCATCATGTACCCTACAACTCCCTGACCGTATGCAGGAAGCCAAGTCTAAAAGCTCAGTTGTGACAGACAGTCAGTGTTCACTTTCCTGGAAAGACTAGATTTGCCATTCCTTTGTTCTGGTTTTGAGAATAACATAGGTTAACTAGGAGAGATGTAGACAGAGAGTATCATAATCACCCCATCATAATTACAGAGGAAATGCTGCAATCCTGCTGTTTCATTTGCAAACAGCCCATTTCTCTAGTGCAGGCATACTTCCCACAGCTGTCAACAACCCAGAAGCCATGCCAGCTTTATTCAACACAAAACAACATGGCAAAAATCAATAGTGTGTAGAACCCCAGAAATAGTTGTGTCTTAACTGCACGTCCCAGTGCAAATACTAATAAAGATGGGAAAATTTGCTCTTTTTCAAATCTTTTTGAAGCAGAGTATTTCACAAATCAAGCTTGAATTTTTTTTTCAAATATATTTGCCATTTCCACATATTTCATCCGCACTTGAATCACCGTTTGCCAGATTACAGATTATTAGCTGTCCGCCAGTGTTAAAATTATGGGTGGTTGGTTTAGTTCATGAGGATGACAAACTCTGCAACTATCCCTGCCTTTCCTATCACTGTAACTTATTTTCTTCTGTCACCATTCTGTACAACACCTTTAGAGTGCCTTGGAGACAAAAGATTCATTCACCTCTTTCAGGAGGAGATAAATACTGTCCTACCACCTCTGCTTCCTCTTAACCCTAGTAGTTCTCCTTGTCAGAATCAGGTTCCCTACCAAAAATGTCAAAGTGGTAGTAAATAAGCATATTGAGAGAACAGCAATAGGAATGGCAAAACAGGTAAAAGAAGAGACTGAGAGAGAAAAGGCAAGGTGGTACAGGTTTAAGATCTGGCAACTGAGCAGATATTCTGCTAATCAGCAGCAGGGTCATGCAAGAGTCATGCAAGGTAGCTTTGTTTCCTGGATTTTATTTGCCAGAGTAACCACATTAACATAGGTCAATCGTTACAACGCCTATAATGTCTCTCACATAAACCATCATCTAACTGACTTGCTTATTACCATCTGTCACTTGAAAAGCTCTAATTTGAACTTGACTGCTGTTGGTTCTTCATAAAGGCTTGTTTTTACAATTAGATTTTTGAATAGCATGAAAAAAGATTTCTGCAGGATTTTTTAGCTCAATGATGATAAGAGGGTGGTATTATTACTACCTGTTTTAGTATATTAAGTGCAGTCCTCTTAATGACCAAAACCAAAGCTAAGACCAGGGAACAATAGATGATAACATCTTTCAAAAAAATGCTGACCACTATTGTTGTATTTGCATTTCAGTGCATCACAATCTATGTAATACTTGAAACTAAATAAACAAACAAAATAAATAACAGCATTTATTTAAACGTGCTTACAGAATTATGGGGTTCTGAAAAATGACATAATATTCTGCTACTAGATATAAAAAACCCCAGTTGCTTGATACTGTGAGGGAAATATATTGGTTTTACATCTTATAATTTCAACCCTTGTTGTCAACAGGCAACTTATGTTACTTTATATTCCACTCATCACAGCCCTCAGTAATTCCTCCTGGCACAGCCAAGTAAAATATATCCCTCTGTGCTGACACTACTTACTGGTTTTTGTCTCCTATAAATGATTTGTGGCTGTGTTTTGAATCTTCATAAGAGTATTTCCAGAAGATTTCAAAAGAAACAGTACATTCAGCAGAGCAGACAACAATATTTTAAGGAACAGGAGAAAACCTTTGGTTCATTGTATATCCCCACTTCATTTTCCTCCTGCACTTCTTGCCACAGTCCCCCTGGTCCCTCTTTTGTGTTCAGGCTCATCAAGTAGTTATGAAATCTATTAAACCACTTGCTTCAGGCTATTTGAGCATGTTAGTGCTGCTCACTCCAGCCCATATGTCATATATTGAAATGAATTGAGAATCAGTTTTTCTGTTTCTGTGTAATGAGGTATTGGTTAGGCACACCTACATCCCATCTGTGGGGGAAGGAAATACCACATATGGTGAAAACAGCCAGGGGCATGAAAAGGACTGACTCTTTCATCTTGGTACCCTAAGCTAATTAAAAGTGTCCATTAGCAGTTTCTAGTCTCAATCATCCTCAAACACCTTTTTCACTACTAAAGTATTCACTACCTGAATTTCAGACCTCTGTTGAGGTTTAGCAAGGCTGGCAGATAGAGAAAATGACCTAAATTACCAAGAAGGAGCACATGATTTGAAGCCCAGAAAGCTGTTTTCTCCAGTGACTCTTGACACTAGAGTACTTTTGATACTATTCGTAGTAGTAGAATTTGTAGAATCACAGAATCATAGAATGTTTGATGATGGCAGTGACCTGTGGAGATCATCTGGTCCAAATCCCCTACTCAAGCAGGGCCACCTAGAGCCAGTTGCACAGGACCATGTTTAGGTAGCTTTTGAATATCTCTAAGGATGGAAACTCTAACACATCCCTGGAAAACCTGTGCCAGTGCTTGGTCACCCTTACAGTGAAAGGGCATTTCTTGATGTTGAGAAGGAACCTTCTGTATTTCAGGTTGTGCCCATTGCCTCTGGTCCTGTCACTGGGCACCACTGAAAAAGCCTCGCTCTGTCCTCCTTGCACCATCCCTGCAGGTATCTATCTACATTGAGGAGATTACCCTCTGAGCCTGCTCTCCAGGTTGAACAGTCCCATCTCTCTCAGTCTTTCTTCATTGGAGAGATGCTCCAGTCCTTTCATTATCTTTGTGACCCTTCACCTTGTTGAAGTCATGCTGACTATTCCTGCTGATCTTCTTGTCCTTTATGTGCCTGGATGTGGTTTCTAGGATTAGCTGCTCCACCACCTTCAGGTACTTCTTCCAATTGCTATCATCAATCAAAGATTATTGCAAATGGCCTCACAATGACACCAGCCAGCTCCCTCAGCACTCCTGATGGTATCCCATCAGGGCTCATGGACTGACATATGCCCAATTTGCTGAAGTATTCTCTCACCTGATCCTCTTCCGGTAAGAGTACATCTTGTTGCTGCAGCATTTTGCCCTGGTGTCTGCCCTGAGATTCCTAAAGGTCAGTCTTGCTAGTAAAGATTGATGCAAAGAAGACGTTTGGTACCTCAGCCTTTTCCATGTCCTGTGTAACCATGTCCACTCTCTCATTGAACAATGGGCTCACATATTCCCTAGTCTTCCCTTTATCATCTATGTATTTACAGAAGCACATCTTGTCTTTTATGTCCTTTCCCAAATTCAATTCCATTTGGGCTTTAGCTTTCCTAACTTCATCACAGGATGCTCAGACAATATTTTTGTATTCCTCTCAGGTTACTTATCCTTGCTTCCACCCTCTTTATGCTTCCTTTTTGTGTTTGAGTTTGGCTAGGAGCACTTTGTTCATCCACACAGGCTTCCCACCTTTTACATTTCCTGTGAAGGAAATGAAGCATAGCATCCATTGTGTACTGCCTGAAATAAACAAGGTTTCACATATTTCCTGAACTTTTCCATGCCAAAATTTTGAGTCACAAAGAAAACTTCTTCAGTTAAACCATGAGCTTTACTCTCCTTCATTTTAATACACGAAAAAATGGAGACTGGACAACTGGTTCATTTAAACACCATTACTACCTATGTAATTAGACTAATATTTATGGAACTAATTTTTCAGTGTTCATAGTGGGTTTCACTACCTAAATGAAAAAAGAGAAAAAGCACTTACCCCCACAGCTGACAAATTCAAGCAACTATTTTGCCAACAACATTGGACCCATTATCAGTGTCATGATCTTTGGCCTTTGATACTTTCAGGAATTGTCCCTAGGGAAATCATCTACTGGAATGTTAATCTGTTGCTTCTCTGACCTTCTGCACATGTACCACATTATTATTACAACCCACATGCTTCCCTTTTCATGCTGTCATTCTGACAATGGGGCCAATGGACAATTCAGCTCCAGACCAGTTAGCTGGAACAAAGTGGGTACCAGTAAATTAAATCAGATTGGAAATAGATATGTCTAAAATCACAGTAAGATTTATTTTCTGCAAGAGGTCCATCTTTCTAATTGTACACATGCAACGTAATAAGTGGGTGGCCCATATATAACAAAGATTCAGAGATTATTCATTGAATTATCAAAACCTTTTATTTGTTTCAAGCTTTTCACAGCTCATTCTTAGAACATAAATTCCTTCTGAACAGAATCTGGTCAGATTTATCACTGTGTTTTCCTAGCCCACATAGTAGTTTTTCCTTTTACTTGACATTTGTTTAATTCCCCAGACTTAGCAGGACTGGAAGCATCTTGATATGCCTTAAAAAGAATAATAAAAATAATACTAACAATAACAATAATAATAATAATAAGCTTTAGCACTAGGATTGTTAAAAATAAAGACTTGCTGACAATCAAAGGCTGTTGTTTTTTATTTGTGCTTACAGTGAACAATATTCTCATGGAGCCTCCTCATAATGACTGCATGTACAGAAGCATGCACTTCCCCTTTCAAAGACAGCAGCAATGGGAAAGGTATAGCTCGTCCTTCTTCCCCATCAACCAGCAAAGAAAGAGAGAAGGAGTGAGAGGAGCTGCTTTAATCATTTGAAAAGCACTCCGTGCTGCTACCACCCAAAATTAACTCGCCCCTTGAATTTCCTCAGTGCCCATGAATTGCTGCATCGGCTACTAATTAAGCTAGCTTAAGTGAGCCATAGCAAAGCATGGCAGCTGTTGCAAAAGATCCAAATTTTTTAATCTGGTTTGATTTTTTAACCTCACTTCATTTGAGGCATTATATATTTTGATGCTCGATTGTCTTAATAGGAGTCTCTTTCAGAAGTCTTCCGAGATACTTGCAACTGTAGCACAACAGTCTGAAAATAAAATAAATAGCATAACAAATTATATATTTTAACTATATACACTCAAGGTTTGAATTCTAGGTCCTTAAATCTGCGGGAGGTTTGATCCTCAGAGCTGTTCAAACATTTCTGGCAACCAGCATGACATTTCTGTACTGCATTTTTTAAATTTATCCTACACTTGGACTACCTTGAATAGGCTTGTTTTGGAACTGTGATTACAGAGGAAAATGATAAAAATAAAGTTAATGTCTCAATTTTCTAAAGTTACACAAAACCTAAAAATAACTTTTCTGCATTTTTTTCCCTTCAAAATAGAAGCTCAGATGTTTTCTAAGTAAAAATTAAAAATTTCTTTTGGGGTCTTTTATTTTGAGATCACAGTGATGAAGAAAGGTCTTCTAAAGAAAAAGAGTGGAGGATTAAAGGGCAGCAGATAACAGAGTTCAAATTAGATATCATGGGCAAGTAAAAGGTACTGCAGAAGAATGAGAAGAACACTGGGCTTTCGTCTTACTTTCAAAGGAAAACTTCAAATAAATGTACTTCTATCATAGCTCTAACACTTTTGAATGACATATTAAATTATTTAGGATACAATCTTAAGTTCTGGGGCCTGAACATGCAAACTGACATTTCAGTACTTCAGAAAATTTGTCCAATCTGCCTTTTAGGGAAATTGATAAGAAACCTTGGTAAAGAGTTAAAGATGGCTATTTGGTACAAAACATGTGGTGAATCTCCAAACCAGACTCAATGTTTAGTGATCAGTTTGGGAGGAGAAAGTGTCTTGCCTGAGTTCACCTGAAACCTTAAAATAGCCAAATAAAAAAAGTTATTTAAATGTTCTGTTCACTTGACTCAAAACCCAATAACAATTTTTTGTATTTGTTCACTGCTGATAGCATTCGAATTACAAATTTGACCTGAAAAATTATGACAAAGTAGTAAAAAATTAGAAATTAAGGGTTCATATCAAAGCAGAATATATTTATAAGTATATTTGAAAATATAAGTTTTTCAAGCGTCTAGCAATGGCAAGCATAAACATTCATTAAAGCAGAAATTAAAATTAGAAATAAAGTTGTTCCTGTCCATAACCCGCATTTTACCATGAGAAGTAAGGAAATCTCTAACCACAAAGTATAGGACAAACTAAGGAACACTGCCCTGAAAAATATTTAAATTAGGGGAGGAAAATTACTGACAAATTTGAGAAACTGAAGTCCTTTGACTTTTCAGAAAAGAACAGCATTAAGTAGTGATAGCACTGGCAGGGATACAGTATGGGCTGCATCCATAGAAACAGTGACTATTCACAGAAATTGCAAAATTATTAATCAGGGGCTTCTTTTTGAAATTGGAACAAAGGGTGTTTTAGAAACTATAGCAAAACATAAGCTAGATCTATGTTCTGATAAAAATGGACTGAGAGCCTTATTAAGGATAAAACAATACAAGACCAGGATAAGACTAATTCTGCAAAGTCAAATGAGTTTAAAAGTGAAATTACATCAGATTTTTGTGATAAATTGTTTGTGCTTTAAAGCACAACTTTACTCTTGCTAGCAGTAACTGGGTGGATAGAATTTACTTAGATTTTCTTAAGGCATTTGAAAATTGCCTCAAAAATAGACCATTACGTAGTGTGAAAACAGAGAAATGGATGTTGTGAACAGAGAACTAGAGAAGCAAAGAAAGATGTGGTGAATGAGCTACATCAGACTTAAGTCCCCTGCTGTGGATAAGGTAAATGGGTCTCCTCAGTGCTATACAATGAATGCTAGACAGGGTTACCTGCAAAGAGCAATATTGTTAAATATTCAAAGAATCGTAAATTGGGCCATAGGAAGTTTTTACAAGTCTTGATATGTTTAAAAACTACAAAATTTTTTTATTTAAGTTCTGGTACTGGATCCTTTAAAATTCAGATTTCCAGGCTCTTTTCTGCATATAGGGAAATCAGAAATACATTTCTAAGAGAGCTGAAAGATTACTTTGAGAATCAGACCACATGAATCCAAGGTCTGAGTTTTTCAGAGGTGCTGGCCATTGGAACAGATTTTCCTGGTGGCTGGACTCTAGGGTGGATGGCACATGCCCAGTTCTGATGCAGTTACATGTGTGTGGTTCCTGTACTAGGGAAGAGCTGCAGCGCCCCTAGGAGCCCGTCCTGTGTCTCCACTTCCCTGACGACCTTCCCACCCCCCATCCAAGAATGGGTGTGCTGGAAAACAGAAATATCTAACCAGAGGCTGAAAAGGACCAGAAAGTGGGTACCATGGACCATGAGAGATGGTAGTTTGAAAAAGAGAATAGAGTAGGAAGAGGAAATCTGAATAACGGTTACTGTGATAGACACCAGAAAGCAAAGTGCCCTGGAGACTGGCACAAGTGATTCCCCAAAGACCAGTCCCTGGCAGGGCATAAGCTTGCTCTCAGCCCTGGCTCACTTTGTCAGTGCTACACAACAGAGTTATTCCTGGGTTTTGGCAGAGTGTTGTGGAGTGCAAAGCTCATTTTCCCTATCAGCTCTTCAGCAACGCCCTGAGAAAGAATTTGTTCAAAATTACTTCAGTACAAGCAAATTGGAGGGTGCACCCATGTTAGGAAGGAAAGAGATGTCCTAAATCCTCTTACATCACTGCTGTGTTTTCATATGTGAATTTGGAGGGCATCATGTGTAGGCTTCCACAGACCAGACCTGCACCCTCTGCGCAGGACAGTCTCCATCTAGTTTAAGTACTAGAAACCTGTAGTTACAGGTTTCACATAAATGAAAAGCTGATGGGAAGATTCAAATGCATTTGCCACACATAATGGTCTGGTGCTTCTGCATTGGAAGAAAACACTGCAGGAATCAACACCCAGACAGCCTCCCCTGCTTTGACCTGTTGTGTGCCTTGGGCATCTCCTGTCTGTGACTGTCTCTCCTAAATAAAAGATATTTAACATGGAGCCTCTGCTTTACCTCTGCTGCTGATTTCAACCTGCTGTGAAGAAGATGCTTCTAAAGAAGGACACCAGCACTCTGTAAGCAGCTGCCAGGTAGTCTGCTACGTGTTACCCCCAAACCATACAACATCTTTCCAGTGGCTTTTTACTTTTCCTGTGATATCTCAGAGCACGACTTTGCCATTATTTCCATCTAAATTGTTTGTGGTATTCCTGCTTAATTACTGGGATATTTATCCACTACAGTATATAACAAAACCACTCCAATTGTCAAACTGAATGTAATATATTTGCTCCCTGGTGCTCCTGCTGATCTACTCATTTCAGGATATCGGTTGCTTTAATACTGCTGTGCGGGTTCTGTATTTCCACTGCACACATTTTGTTGTTGGAAGAACTTGCATTTGTTTTTATCCCTGAGAAAGGTCATAACTTGTGAATCACAGGAATAATTAAGAGAAATTAAAATATTTTTCCCATAGCACAGATGGTAAGGTCCCCAAACTAATTAAAGTACATTATCTATAAAAAAATATATTTCATAAAACATGATGCCTGAGAACTACTCATAAAGCTGAAGTTTTTGCAATTATTTTTATTTGCAAGAGAAACATTTGCTAATATCTACAAAAATGTCATTTATATATACTTATGGGGACAGTCATAAAAATATTTTTATTCCTCTAGGATTTGAGAAGTTTTATTTTCCTTGTTGTCTTTTTCTAATATCTGAAGACTAAAATGGGGTACTAACTGTCTGAGATACAAATATGGTGTAGTTGATGTATGTTTATGTCACATTTCAGAGTAAACCTTTCAGGCAGTTATTGACATTGGTTCAAAAAAAATACCTAAAGTGATTGTGTGGTACTCAGTCTTAAAACACACTTGTCAGAAGATAAGCAGCTAAGAAACTAGCACTGAATAAAATAGAGGTGACATAAAAGGAAAAGCATAGCAGCAACATTTCAGAAGGAAAAAATCAGAAAAGTAAGGAAAAACTTTTCAATTATTTTCAGTGTCTGCAATTGTGGGAATTATGCCATAATATCTGTTGCATTTATAATTAATTCAATATGATTACTTTTTGGCCCTAGTCCATAAAAGTGAATGTAATTATTCACTTATTTTAAGTGAAACAAATGCTTAACAGCTTTGCTGGGACAAACTTTTTAAGGTAGATCTCATTTTCCATGAGACTAGCAAAAATTTTCCAATTTTCTTCAAAAGTAAGGAACTTTGTTGTTCCTGCTGGCAGTCGTCTTTCGAGGCAGGTAAAGTCTTTTTCTGGTGATGATGTACTTTATTACTCTGTATCTCACATCTATGTTTCTACATTGCTCTTCATCTCCATCTGAGGCAATTGCCTTTTTATCTGACAGTGGTTATCTCTCATCCAGGGCTCTTCTACAGCTACCAAAGCCTTCACTTCATGAGATTTTTAAATGGATCTATTTAAACTTCTGGAAATCTCAGTATAGTTTAAGCTAATGCCAAACACTGGTCTAAACAAAGTTAAAACACAAGCAAACAAATTTTCTTCTTGCAGTATCTCTGAAGAATCTTTGAACCACGTTCCTGCTAGGAGTGAAAATACGTGTCTTGTACTTTCATATCTAAAACCTGTAGCTACAAATCATTGAAGATAAATTTCTTGAATTAAAGTTGTCAAAAAATCCACAGAAAGGTCAGGAAAACTAACAGATTTAAAGGAGTTTGGGAGTAAATGTATCTTTGTACTGTCCACATATATCCTGCACTTCTAAGTAAACAGATTGGGGGCTTTGGTGTCTTGTCTTGTTTTGGAGGGGTGGGTTGGGTGGGTTTCTTTTTGTATTTTCTTTTGCTTTCAGGTGTTTTTCTGGTTTCAGTTGTTTGTTTTTACATACCTCCAACTGTACACTAAATACATAAAACCACCATCCTATTTCAAGGCACACTACCACTGCTTCTGGTGCACTAAAAGCAGACGTTAGCTACTCTGTGGGCATTAGTTAGGCCACAGACTGCAAAAAATAGAGCATGTGCTCACTGAAGTCGAATTCAAAAAGAGCCAAAAGCACACCCAAGCTCAAGAGTGAGGAGAACTTATCTTTCATAAAATTATACAGGTTGGAAAAGACCTCTGCAGGATACCTCATCCAACTTGACAACCCAGGCAGGGCCAACAAACATT
Organism: Caprimulgus europaeus; assembly: GCA_907165065.1. The sequence goes on from OU015527.1 coordinate 18,007,776, forward strand.
AAGGTGCTCAGGACTGTGGCCAGTCAAGTGTTGAGCCACTCCAAAGTTGGAAACTCCACAACTCTAGGCAACTCCCTTCAGTGTTTTAACACCTTCATGGTATTTTTTCCTGGTGTCTCACTAGAATTTTCTTTGCTGTTGTCTCTCATCCTACCACTGTACATCCCTGAGAACAGTCTGTCTCTGTCTTATCTATGGATTTCAGTTAAGTTTTTGAAGATAGCAATGCAAGTATCCCATTTAAATTCTCATCTTTGTATTTTATGCTATGTGGAAGGAGTATTTATCAAAACAGAACAGTCCATTTCAAAAAGAAATTGGCAGGAATAAAATGGAAGAAAAGAAAAAGGTGCAGCAAGGAGGGATGGAGCAAAAGGTAGGATGCACAAAGCAAGGAAACACCTTTCTATCCAAAAACTAGGCAGCCAAGGAACAGGCTGCAGAGGGGTGTATCTCTTGGTGGATAATCAGCAGAGGACTGGCAGTCAACGGCGAATGGGAAAGCACACACAGTGCATGTCCCCTACACAGGGCATGAACCACTTGCTGTTTTGCAGGAGCTGGGGGGTTTGAGAGTCTTCTAGTGATAAGCATGTGTCACTCATCCCTGGAGGACTTCAGTGTCCCACACATGGATTTGAGACCTTTTATCTGCAGTGTGTATGAAAGTACATCAGCTTCTGCTGACAGGAATAAAATTTTTGCTCTTGGAACCACTTATAGATCCAAAAGGTCATGAGGCGAATGGAGAAAAATTAGAGGAATAACTTCAAAATCATGCTGCTGCCCCAAACCAAATTGATAATGCAGACACACCCTAAACAAGAAATAAAGACCCATTAAAAAATGCAAGCTGTGTATTCAACAATGTTTGAAACATGTCCATTAAATGCAAATGAAAAATAGATATTAATGACCCTATTCTACTTTATTCAAAGTATTTTGAGGCTACAAGAGATACATATGCCCACTGGTTCAACATCTATCCTGGAACTCATACACAGACTACTGGACCATACATCTTCTTCACAGTCACTTTAACCCCTGTACATACTCAGCTGAGGAACACAACAGATCTAAACTATTTACAAGCCATCCTGGAATTAGTGGGAAGAAAAAAATCCAGCTGTTACTGCTAGCACTATCTCTTCTTTGAATCTCCTGTCCAATGGCTGAAAAATAATGGGTTGGTTCTTTATGCATTATTGTTCCCCTAAGGAAAGTGCATGTTGTGTCAAATTTTCTAAAGTGACATACCTTTCATTCAACAGACATACTATGACTACTGAAGGTGTGGTCTCTAACTCTGAGAAGGGAGACCTCTGTCTTGTCAAAGAGTTTTATAGCCTTATAATGGTAACATAGCTAGCTATGTTTTAAATGTGTTTTTTAAATGTTGTTGTTTAAACTGTTAAATGATAATTGCTTCTAAGTTGATCATATTCTTCCCTAACAGTCCTCTGTATCAGTATAAAAACTCTTCTTAACGGTATTTCAAAAGCACATACTCTTTCATTTGTGGGTAGAGATTTTCTTCAAAGGGAACCATCTTATTACTTTCCCTAAGTCAGAACCTTCTGAAAGTGTCTCACAAAAGTATTTTATAAAGATCTAAAGACAGAGGAAAGCCTTTGATATATAATGAAATAATTTTGAATCATCCTTCCACACACAAGAGCAAGACAATGTATCTTTTTAAAGAAGCATAATCTTCTTGACACATAACATCAACACAGAGACTCTTTTTCCCATTTGCTACTGAGCTAAAGTAATTGCAGTGAACTGGCTTTAGTTCAGAAGATCAATCACTGATTAACAAAATAAAAGTAATTTACTGTCACTTTTTGAAAATAAAAAGGTACAAATATAGTGTTTAAGCAAGAAATATAGCCAAACCAAAAAGTGCTGTGACTAAAAATAGGAATAGGATTTCACAATGCCCCCTGTGATCTGGGAAGGACTATTAAAAAAATTAGTTTTATTTTAAATTGACTTTTTAAATCCTTTTTTTTCATTGAGTAGTAGATGGCTGAGAGAAGACCTGAGGTAGAAATTGGAGGAACTGAGCTGCAGATCAGAGAGGAAGCATTTTTCCTCATTAAACTTAGCCTGGTAAGAGTGACAGAACTGTATACTTAATGACACACCATTAATTCTCTAACAGTCCATGCAGAGTCAACACTTAGGCACCCATATTCTTCCAGTCTTATAAAGGGTACCAGTACCTAAAGCATTGCTTTGTTATAAAAATTAAAGAACAATATTTGTCATTGTTGCAAGTACTCTGATGAAATAATCAAAGTTTTATAGAAGGGTTGGGTTTGATTAAGTAAAAATCATAAAGCATAATGTATAAATTAGGATTGTTAGCTTTGAGCTAAAGAACCTAAAAGAACTTAATAAGAAGGTACTGTAAAGTACCAGGTCTGCTCTAACTGTTAACTCAGTATTAGAGTTAAAAATTGTGTCTTTGTTGTAATGTTGTAGGGATTTAAATTTATTATTCTAATGTTCATAGAAGCTGTTTTTACTGACCACTGGGATGTGGTGAAGAGCATGTTGAGCCAAGTCCTTGGGACAAGGGCATTGTGGGGTTTTTTTGTAGGTCAGTGGTACGTGGTGGTCTCAAAAGCAGACCTCCAACTCATTTCAAGGCTTAATGAGCATGCTTGGTGAGACGGAGTGTTATGAAAATTATTTCTGATAATTTTTTGAATATGTATGATAATTCCAGAAAATATAACAATTATGTATGATTTTGTATAATATAAACTTTACTTTGTGTGCTATCAGGAATGCATGAGAGGTGGAGTGTTCCCTCGTGCATCCAGTGCTGCAATAAAGAATGCCTGCTTCTTAAGACTAGATTGGTGATAAGGAGTTTATTCCCAATTTCGGTTACATCATTAATGTTTTCTGCCTCCAGCTTCCCCATTTATATACACTTTTTCCTTGTGTTTCTGTTTACTTGCTCTCTCCCTCAATGTAATCCTCTATGATTAGCCAAGTTAATTAACTACACTTTTTCTGGTACAATTTTATCCAGTAAAATGCAACATTTTCAAGATAATTTTGTTATTTTAAAACTTGTGATTGTTTTCAGTGTTAAGATAGTCTGAAAATTGCAGGGTGGTCACAAATCAACCTCCAATACAGAATACAGTACCAAATTTTAAGTGGTTTTCTATGAGGGGCCATCTGTGTTAACTACCCTCTGCATCAGTAGTTTGCTTCAGACTGTACTTCCATTAAATAGTTGAGCTCATCAAATTCAAGCACATGCTGCTGCAGACACTGATGCCAATAAAACAAGAATGATGAAGTGCTCACAGAGACAGAAAGCATGAAGTTAAGTGCACAATCTAACCACATTCCTATTGAATTGCAACAAATACCTGAAGATTGCTTTTCTGCTTTTTCAAGCTTGACTCTTTAATTTGTTTCCAACATCTTCTCTGCCTCTCTCCCCCTTACTTCCTCATTTTCCTGCAGTCTCTGTGTTGTGCTGACCAGGCAGTCTGCTCTGTTCCATGTCTGATACCAGCAGAGCAGCACTGATAAGAGGCATTGATTATGGTGGATGTCAATGAGAATCCCAATGCAGCATGACTCTTTTTCCCCACCAACAGCAGGAGAAAGACAGCCAAGCTAGAGGAAAAACAACTAAATCTCAATGATTGCTGGTAACTCCACAAGCTTGAGACAATACACTTATGCCTAAAAACCTTGTTGTTTTGAAATTAGGTTATTTCTTCATGACAAAATCAGTGCTCCCTCAGATTGGTTTAAACAGAATAAATGACAGAGAATGGCAAAAATATAATTTTCAGAGTCTTTAGAATCTTGCTACTAGAAACTAGTGAGCAGCAGCAGCATCACTTTTATTTAGGGGAAATTTAAAGACACCTACACAGACTAGTAACCAGGGCTGGATATGTTGAAAAGCTCTCATAATGCCCAATAATACTGTCTTGGAACTTTGCTAGTGAAGCTAAAGCAGAGTTTGTCTCCACTGATGCAGCCTAATTCATGCCCATGTTATAGGGACCATTTTTCTTTCTTACCTTTGGAGAATAATTATTAACTAAGCTGCCTTTTGTACCATGAACTACCTTCACTTTTTGAGTGTTTTTACGAGGATATCCTGGATGCTGCTTAAATCAAATCCCATTAGGATCTGTCTTATCACTGTAAGACTTTATGGAAGGGGTCAGCTACATGATCAAGTTGCAATAGCATGGGGAATTCCCTATCAGCTGCTCTAGTGTAGTAAGCTGTGTATTGGCTCTTAGCACCACTGCAAATGTGAGGCAGTTTAAATCTCTTTTATTTAAGTTTAAGAAAAGGTCTTTAACCTTACTTTGCCATCAGCTAGAAGTAAGCACACAGCCAGCTACTGCAGTTCAGCTGATATGCAGCAACTTGTCCTTGTGTTTGAAGTCATGAGAGAACTCAAGGAACCTAACACTTATCATACTCAGGAAGGATAAGTCTGCTCATCTGTCCATAGTCAAGAGCACCATTTTGTATTGGTCCAGAAGGCAAAGGTTCCTCCCTAGCCTCTGCAGTCCACTGAGGAGGAAAGGAGTCCTACCTCCCATGTCCATTTAGTTGCAGGGAAACAGGACCAAGATTCTTCATTCTTTACATTTCTTCAACTAACTCCAAGGAAGAAAGAAAGGATGCAGCCAGCTAAGAGTTTGTTCCCATCACTGAGCAGCAGGGAGAGAAAAGGAATAAGAACATGACACAATAGCTTACTATTTGACCTGGAGATGTAGCTGAAACAAAGGATTCACTTTATGAAAAAAAAAATTGCTAGTTTTCAAAACCAGTATCGTATACAGGCCTTAATTTACATACTGTTTTAGAAAATGAGGGCTAGGTCAGTCTTGACCTTCAAACACAGACACAACAGTTCATCTTTTGTGTTTCTACTGCTTCTGTCTTCCTTCTTTTTTACATTATACTTCACTCCCATGCACAACAAGAAGTCAATTTATTGGTGACTCCACAGAAGGCAAATTTTCTAACTAGTAGAAGTTTCCAACTCAGTTATGATGAAATTTCTGTAATTTACTAGAAGTTACTATGCATGTTACTATGCCACTGCAGACCTTCCCAGAACATTTATCATTCTCCATTTTTAAGGATTATGAAAATAAGAAAAAAACTCCACCTACACCAAAAAACAAACAAACAAAATTACCCTAGTAAAAATCAATGTTAGAGAAACTTATAAAATACCATCCAAAATATGCATTTTAAAAAAAGGTCTTGCTTTCTGCTTTCCCTCCAGCTCCTTCACTTTTCCATTAAAATGATCAAGGCCTTTATCACATGGCTTGACAGACAATACAGAAAATGCAGCACAGAAATGAAATAGAACTACAGAACAAAAATCAGCCTTTAGACAAAGGAGTCTTGTGAAGTGGTACAAGGCCACACTGAACTTCACCTACAGTACCCTAGCCTCATTGTGAAGCATCATTCAACCATTTCAGATGTCCATTTCACAAAGAAATTCATGAATTACACATAAACTTGTACTTAGAGATTAAACCCTCTGTTCACTAGAACTCAGAGTTCTGGAAAACAAAGAACTTCTAGACAACCAGGGGAAATCTCGATTCCTGCTGGTTTTCATCTCATTATACTCTCTGTGAGTTTGCACAGTTAGTTTAAATGTGTGTAAAGTGTGGGTAAGCAGGTTGTTCATTTTAGCTGACTTTTGATATCCGTTCCTTTTTTATGAAGCAAACTCCATCTGAAAGACGAGAAAATAGAGGGATAAGAGGTAAAGAAGAATCATGGGAAACAGGAGAAGAGGATGTGAAACTAGGAGAGCCAAGTGAAGAAAGAAAAAGCTCCCACAAAATGGTAAACATTAATTTCCACAATCTCCTGGAGAAAACTGGCAAAGGACTGAGCTTTAGGGTGTGCAGCACAGGATTAGGAAGAGAAGAATGGAAAAAAGTTGCTGAGTGAATAGAGCAAGGAGAGAGTGTGCAAAGGAGAGTAACAGCAAATGTCCTTTAACTGTATGTTTCCAATCCCTTCACATAAAAGGAGAACCATCATTACTAAATAGAGACAGGAAGCAAAAGCTCAAAGGGTAGGATACATGGATGAAAAAAAAAAAAAACAAAAGAGAGAGTAGATTAAATATGACATTTGGGTATGAAAGATAAAATAAGGACATAGACAAAGCTGTGGGGAAGAAGGAAGCATAGGAAATGGAATATCAGCAATAGAAGAAGAATAAATAAAAAAGATTGAAAGGAACAAAACCAAAAAGGGCAGGGAAGGATAGAGTGAGATGAGGAGTAAAATCAAAATCAAAGGGAGGTGAAAGAGAAGGTATAGCCTCTTCATAACTTTCTAGTAGATTATTTATCCCAGTTATTCGCTGATCAAGCTCTAGGTCCCCACACTACACTGCCTTGAAGACAGTCATTTATGAATAGAGAAAAAAAGAGAAACCGAATTCTCCACAACGCTTAGGAAGCCCCAGGGCAGCAGCCTTGCAGCTTTAACAGCTATGCAGACTTTAAGCCAGACTACATTACTAACAAAGGATGCTGTGCTTTAAAATATGTAGACTTCTAACAAGGGAAGCCACATATTCACTTACACACTGGGCATTATTTATACACCAGGCATACCCCAGCCTTTCCTTTTGAGACCACATCAGAGACCCTAGAGGGCCACTTCAGGATGCAAAGAAGTCTGAATGTCCATGAACATCTGCCTTCTTGTAACTACAAATGTAGCAGTTTCAGTGCTTTTTCACCCACAGCTAGGATTTGGTTCTTAGCTAACTGAAGAGACAGACTGGGCTTGCTCCAAATCCATAGGGTCTTCTCAAAACAGAAAAAACCCTATTTGTCTGGCATGTAAAAGTCCTCATATCTCTAGCTCTCTGATCCAACTGTGCAGCTCAGTTACTGTGCAGCTCAGTCAATAGAATAAAGGGTATCATCTTTAATTTGAGCTTGCCGAGTTCTGAAACATTAGAGACCTTTTTTTCCATTGCTTTCATAATTCTCCCTGCACTGTACTTTGTGTCCACAGTGTTCTTTAAAAGGAGACTAATCAATCAGTTTACAGCTGCTTTGTCCAGTGTTTAAATTATCTTCTCATCATTATTTTTTTCCCTTGTCTGGCCATATATTTATCTTAGATTAGGACATCAAAAACAGTTGTCGCCTCACCTCCCTGTTCCCACACATACAATTTGCACTGTTTCAAGCAACTTTGATTTGTTTTCCTTTCCCCAAAGAGAAGTTGATGTAGAGCAAACTGTAATAATATATGTATGACTGACTACATACATCTACAAGAGTTACTCCTCAGATTGCTCCATTTCCACTCTTGTATAAACTCCTTGGTGACTGTGGCATTGAATCATCTGATGATTTGTGAATCCACCACCACCACAGCCAGCAGGCACAGTGCTTTTGAGGACACTTTATTAAAATGCCCTGGAGTTCCAATACGCTGCTTTGAAGTAGAGCAGTAAGACATTGCTTGAGTAAGTGGGAGATCAAAGACATCATCCCCACAACCAAAGCAAGCAAAAAGCTTATATTTACTCTAGAACTTTGTATGAAGCACAACTGCTCTCCAAAAGGCAAGAGTATGGGCAAAACACCTCCATACTCACCATTTCTGCATGTCAAATCTTTAAAAGATTTCTTGTTAGTTTGCTTCTTATTTCCAGTTGCCATCAGCCCTAGTGTCACAAATGTCCACTGACATTTATGTTATTGGTCTTCTTCTCCACCTCTGCTCCAAGAGTTGGAACACAATATTTTTCCTTTACACAGAGTGAAGTCAAACCTAATGTTGCACACAGCTGCCATGCAATTCAGGCCATGTTTTAGGAGTTTTTCATGGATTGCTTCACCCTCACTGCTGCAACTTGACGAAATGAGCTAAGTGAAAGATAATAGGCTTTATATATTTTGTTACTTCAGCCTGATTATTTCCTTAAATAAACCGTTCCCATTCTCGTCTGTTACATTAGTCTTGGCAGAGGTAGAAATCTAATTTGCATTCATGATGCTGTTACCTGTATGACAGTTTCCATCTCTTCTCCTTCTTCCCTCCATATGTCTGATATATGTAGACAGGAAGAAGAAAAGAGATGGGAACTGTTCAAAAGTGAATGTTTTTGTCCTTACTGCAGAAGGAAATTTGTGCCCACACTATGACCATTTCTGTTCTGAGATAGACACCTTGGCAAAAACATTGTCCTCGAAGATGAAGCTATGACCTGGGGCTGAGCACTGGCAGCAGAAGTATGTGGACCTGCTGTTCTCACTGCTCTTCCTGTTGTGACAAACCCTGCCACATGTCCAGGGCTGACATGACAAAGAGCAATGACTTGGGTTCCCAAAGGCAAACTCACCAGAGGTCTAAAGGAGACCAAGGGTGAACAGAAATTTTATCTAGTTGGTCATCTTAAGCTGTCTTCTGAGGTCCTTCTCACCTGCTCCAAGGTAGCTCTTTGCACTGTATTTTTAATATGGTCAGTAGGATCACATCTTCAAAGTAAACATTAGTCCTATCTAGTCACAAAACACATAGCTGTTTATTGTTTGGTATTGCTGTCTAGGAGAGGTCCAGGACTGTTCACAGCTGGGGCGTGTGATGAAGAGGATATTAATTAACTCTTCACCTCAAAGGTTGTGAGTAGGCTCAATTAACTTTCTCTTTAAAATGCTTTGAAACTCTCACATAACAGTAACATCATCCTTCATTAGCTGTTCCAAGTCAGTTATTCCAATTTAATCTCATTTTTATTCTTACATATGCCTTTTAGAAAAAAGAGCAGCTAGTGAAAAGGATCCTGTCACTTTTACATTCTCAGGAAAATTGCTGAAGGCTGTACACCATAGGTGATACAAAGTCTAAAAAAAATAAATAAATAAAATAGATGAATATCAAAAAGAGACCAAAAATTTAGGAAGATATTATTGAATCAATCCATTAGAAAACCTGAAAATCTTTAGTAAGATTTAATCAACAAAAAGTGGCAAGTACTTTTAAAACACTGGATTTGGCCCTGTTGGGTTTTTTGGTTGGGTTTTTTGAGGGTTGTGGGGTTGGGTTATTTTGCATGCTAATTTACTCAATAATTATAAGGCTAAGGAAAAACACTAAAATAACTAGGATTTTCTGATAACATTGCATTGAGATACATCAACATGTTCCTCAAAAACTTCTGATGAAATTTTAAAAGGTATAAGAAATGTTTCATATTAATAGTGAGAGAAACCAAATGTTGTTTTACAAATACTCTGTTGCTAAACAAGATAATAAAGTAATAAGAGGATAACTCTCACTTCTATAGTGATGATCATTAAAAGGCTGCATTAAATGATACTGGAACCTTTATCCACAGGCTGGAAAAATATCTGTCTCTCCCGGTGCAAAATCAGAAAAGAAAGTATATGTACTCTTAATCTCCTTTAATTCACTTTTTCTATCAAAAGTTCCATAGTTCATTATCTTAATTAAATGAAAGCTACTTAAATACTGTTTACATAGATAAAACATTGGAGAGGATTCTGATGACAGTGTCCAGCACAAACACATTTCCAAACTTGTGCTGAAAATGGAACACTAATTCTTTCTAATTTTGGTGGCTGGCTTTTAATACCTGCCTGGCAATATAGGACTGTTTAGCTTGCTACTCTTCTATCACAGGTGAATATAGACATAGCAGAGATGAACACGGTTTTAACTTTTAAATAAAGACGAGAGAATTCACATCTGTTTTGCCACACACTTCTTGTTCACAGGAAGCAGTAGCCTATAGAGAACATCAAAGCAGTAAACAGATCACAGCACTCCCACTGAACGTTTAGCTTAGCTGCACCTTCAATAGCCTTCCCAAAGACTGAGTTGAGGGAAAGAATTAGCTGCAGAGATCAAAAGGATCAGGTATATCTTTGAAATCCCTTCACAGTCCAGTATTTTGTTTATGACCAAAGCCCCTGAGCTGAATGTGAAAGCCAGTTTCTATGGATATTTAAACGACACTTTTATCAGGCATATCAGAATGACACACTTTGATATTTTGAAGTCTTGAAAGGTCACCTCTCAACCATTCCTGAATTCATTTCTGTCTAGCAATCCATGTTTCCTGTAAGGAACAAGCAGTGTTTGTGGCTTGTTGGTGTGACCAAATTGCAAAAGAATTGAAAATGTGGAGTGCTGAAGATGAGAAGATTAACCACACCAGCAACCTGTGACAAAAATACCAAAACCCTTTGCTATCTGTTCTTTTCCTCACCTCCTGCTCCCTCACACTGCTTTGTGCTCCCTATGCTGCAGGGCAAGCCAGAGGTAATTTTGTAAACCTCTGTAAACTGAAGCACAAGACTGAAGCACTGACTCTGCAAATGTGCATCTACCTTCCTACGTTGAGGTCCCACTGAAATAAATAGGATCGCTCACTTACCAAATCAGACGTATTTGAGAAATTTAACCTTGCATTGGTATGTAACATATTTTAAGGAAGTATCATTTCAAGGCTGGAAAAGTATGACATCTTGGGCATTCAGTGTAAGTTTTCTGTCATCATATGCAAAAAAATAGAATTTTAAAAAATCATCAATTATAAAAGCTGAAATAAAATTATTGGGAAGAAATTAGCAGCAATGAAAATGCTTTTCAAAGTAATGCTTCAGTTTTGAACTAGCTGTTATAAACATTTGTGCTTGCTATGGCTTGCAGTTAAATTTTAAAAATAGCACTTAAATATGCATGTTAATAACATCCAGAAGGCATTTCTTTCAAGCCTATTTGGGCTGTTGAAGGGTTTAATTTAACCGCAGCACTCATTTATGTCTAGCAGATAGAATTTTCTTTTAAGCTCAAAGGAGCCGAGAGTAACTATGATCTAATTGGTAAGGAATGAAGAATGTTTTTCATGTTTTATAGACAGTATGAATCCTGATCATTTTACAGCATTAAATTATAGAGTGCTCTGCTCACTGTGTCTTTCTGGAAGTATAGGCCTATATCTCATTAAACTATAAAAATAACTTGCAGTGTTCGGCACTCCTAGAAAGCTATCCTGCCAAGGTGTGTTATTTTTATATCACTAATGCACATCAGCCAGTCAGTCCAGAGAAATTTAGATACTTTACAGCCTCAAACTAAATTAATTTATAGCTACATCCACATGTCAGAGGGGACACATGAGAAACCTAAACTGCTATAGAAAACAATAATTTATTATTGATTTTCAGCTCCTTTTTAAAAGTAGCTGCAATTCATTGGTTTCTCAGTTCTTTCCTCTCTGGTACAGATGGCATATATAATGCTAGCAACATGACAAAGCAGCTCCTGTGGGTAAGGTAAACGACATAAAAGTCAGACGTGCTTTACCTCTTTTGGCTTAAGATGAATGGTCTATTACTGAAACATGAAAAAGTTCAGAGAGATGCTATGCTTTTTCTGTTTTTAACTTTTTTTTTTAACATCTGTGATTAGACAAAATATCTCAATTAAATTAATTCTTTTCCTTTACAATAAAACTTAGCATTTAACACATGTGGTTTTATACTCTAGCTGAATTTAACCCTAGTAAAGGCAGTATACCACAAACGACAGATTGCATGTCCTTAATCCTCCTGTAATATCTTGGGTTTGTGTTCAAAATAAATAAATCATCTGTTTGAAAGGCAGATATCACAGAGTTGCTACTGTAACCACTGAGGTCTAGGTTGACAGCCCTTTAAAGCGAGTGTGGAGTGGATTGGAAAAGAAAAAAGCAACTCAAGACCCAAGGTAAGAATGAGTCCAGCACTAGGAACACTCTTCAAGGAGCAATAAGAGCAACAATCTTCTCTTTTCTCCCACAACGATTAACCACAAACATCTCCTCTCTTAGCAAAATAACTTAATATAGTCAACTAAATTATTCTCATCTTAGGAGTATACAGCAAATCATTCAATGATAACTTTTGGGGGTGGAATAAGAAATAAAAATGATAATAATTTGAAAAGCACAGGCTCCTCTGTAAGTTGTTCTTTCTATGGAAAAAACCCCTATCTCTGTTGTTCTGTATGTGGTGGTTTCACTCCTTTGGCCAGCAGTCAAACACAGTCACTCTCTCACTCTCCCAGCTCTGGGGAACAGGGGAGAGAAACAAAAAGGTAGGAGTAAGAAAATTCATGAGTTGAGATATAAACAGTTTACTAATTGAGATAAAATAATTATAATAACAACAGTAGTAACGGAATATACAATTGAGTGATGCACAGTGCAGTTTCTCACAACCCACTGACCAATGCCCAGCATGTCCCCCATTAGCCAAGACAGTCCTGAAACCACAAACCTAGAAGAGTGAGCCCAAGTGATACCCAAGAGAATACCCCTGCTTTCCAGTCAGCTCTGGTTAATACACTGAACATGATGTGACATGATATGAAATATCTCATTGGCACATCCAAATGCCAATTCTGGGTTTTGCTAATAGCGACGTTTCCCCCCTCCCTGTCCTTTGCACTTGCAAACTAGCCAAACGACTAGTTGCTGGATGTCTAGCAGCAACTAATAGCTTTAGTACCTTATCAACATTCTTCTCATAATAAATCCCATACTGAGACCAAAACACAGCTATTCTAGCTACTAAGAAAAATTAACTCTATCCTAACAAAACCAGGACACCATATTACTTCTTATGCATAAGGTTTTGCAGCCAGTGTCACAGTTATTTCACTGAATAACCTTAGGTCCAAACTCTTCTCCCTAAGGCTGGCTGTCTTGGCTACAATCCTTGTTTAAACAGGATTTTCTTCTCAGAGAATGAAGGGTCAGTTTCCCAAGAGAGGAAGCTAGGTAAATCATGACAGCCCAGTGTGTGAAACTCTTTGCATTTTGCTTATTCATGGTTGTCAGCATGCATGCCCTTCCTTGGAGCTGCAGGTTACAGCAGGTCTTGGTGCCCAGGACTAATTCAATTGTCAAAGCTAAAGATCGTGCAAAACTTGCTCACCTTTCCTCTTGTCAACCACATCTGACAATGAATACAGAGAAATTTCACCCAGATATACTGGACAGAAGTCCAGATTCAAATCTCAGTCTACAAGTTTCCACACACAGGCTCCTGGACCAGGTTTCCACACTCACACTTGCAAACAAATAAAAAGGAGATAGTAAGAGTAAATGGAAAATGATTAAAACTTTCTTATCTAGTTCAAACCCCATCTACCTTCAACACCACCAAAAAAGCAGAAGTGGAAAAGCTCTGAAATGGAAAGTAAAGAATGAGAAAACTATTAATTCATGGAAATGTTTATACCAATAAGGAGTAGGAGAAACAGAGAAACAGAATCAGAGAGGAAAGACAAAGATCCTGATTTATTAGGCATAACAGATATGGCTGGAGTAGTTGCATCTCAAATACAATAATTAAATCTACATTTGGAAAGAACAGAAAAAGAAGCAGTAAAGTCTAACAGCCACCTCACATATTTTAAAGAGCTACTAGGATCACCAGGAGAATTAAATCTTCTTGCAAAAACAGAAAGACTAGGGATAGAGGTGCAATCACAGGCACTCGTTATTGTCAAAAAGCATGAGAGCCAGCAGCTCCTGGGGCAATGTGCAGGCTGCTTTCACCTGCCGGAGAGCAAGCTACAGGGAAACTTTAAGTATCTGCCCTACTAGACAAAATAGAAAACTGAGAGTCAAACCCAGCTCTGCTTCTGTCTCAAATTTGGACTGTAACAGAGCGCATGGAAATCTTGGTTCCTCATCTTCTTTTCTCTACAAAACAAAGACAACTCAGACGATCAAGCAAAAATGGAGAAAAATTTACCAGTTGGGCAACAGAGGAGAATGAGGAAACATGCTGAAAGAAGTCCCTAAATTGAATAAGGGACAACTTTGTGGTCCAGAAAGAGCTGGGTTTTCACCAGTCACTGAACCTTTCACCAGTAAGAGAAGCTGATTAGAACGTGTTTGCTCACATGAAGCTATAGAGGAATTAGTTCAAAGTTCAAGAAATTGCAGGGAAGAGAGAGAGAGTGTTATTAGGAAATCTAGTCAAGCACAGCACAGGCATTCAAATGGCTGGTACAGCATCTCATAGCTCAAACCCATGTTAAAAGGCACAACTTCCATGGAGTAGAGTTCAGAAAGCAGCTGATATAACGCACACACAGATGTACATTTCCTAATGACAGGTTTTAGACTACAGCATCTCTCATCACAGAGACTCATGTCCTCTGCGTTAATTGAGACCTGAAAAAAACATATCCTTAAAGTTGTAAAATTAGGATTGTAAAATTTTGTTCTGGTTTATTATTTTCAGTACAAATAGTATTATTCATAGTGCCTTAGTCTTCAGCGGTGCAGCAGGTAGGGGCCTTGGCAAATAATCTCCTTCTCTTTCTGTAATCCTTTAAATTGAAGATGCTTGCCTTAACAGAATCTGATCTGTTTCTGAGGTAGTAAATGAGTGAAAAGTATTGCTTAGTTGAGAGTGCTGTAATGAGCACCACAGTGTGAAAGTTTGAACCTAAATATATATAGAATTGTAAAAGTGGCACTCAACCACATATAAAAGCTATTGATGTCTGTAATTACCCAAAGCACATAAGTACTAACATGAGATAGGAGAAAATATATATAAACTTAGGGAAACGATTAATATTGGCTGAGCATTACAAAGTATAACCATAAAGTACGATCCAATATAATTATGGTTTACAAAACTGTAATTTATTCAAATTTGAAAAGGCAATGACACATTCTGTCATAAAAATACAGAGATGCTGCCACTCAAATATTTTCAGTGCTGTAGCTTTTAAAGTATCTTGTATTTAATTTTGTTTAAGCCTGCATATTTGTAATCTATCTGAAAATTCAGTGCGAATGAGGCCGGAATAAGTCCTGTTCCAGCTGAGTTAAATGCCTGTTGAATTTTAATGCGACAGATTGTCTCTTTTAATGTGTTTTTGTACAAACTGATTATATTAAAGTATGCTATAATTGAATTATATTTCAGGCTATTATCTAGAATTACTTGTGTTATTAGACTTAGATTTCTGCATATACACTGCAAATTCTAACTATTTTAAATAACAATTCAGATTAGAAATAGGTAAATTGCATAAAATTGACTTGTGTATGTTATGTAAACGTGCAAGTATAGGTAATTTTTAAATTTCTCACACATACTTTTTTTATTTGCAATTCGCCCTTTTTCCTATGTAGATGACTGACACTCAGGAAAAGAAACATGGCCAAAACCTTGGAAAGTCATCTCAGTCAAATATAAACTGTTATCTTTACATCCATTATCATTATCAGAGATCATTTTTTTTACATCTCCAAAATTCTCCCCAGTGGGCAGTAGTCCATCTTATTAAACTGCCTACTCATAATTCAGCCCAATTTCATGCAATTGTCTGTCTGTGCTCTTAAAGGTCCAGCTCTGAACTACAATGGAGACTATTTTTCATAGCCTCCAGGGAGGTAGCTAATTTTGTTGGCTGCCTTCTTTCCATCCATCTTCTATTGAATAAAGAAGGGCTTGCCTTTTCCCTAGTGCTGTCCACTTTCAGAAATCTGAATGTACATTCAGTGGAAAGCATGAAAAATGCTGAAATGCCCAAGTAGAAAGCTATTAATTCTCATGCAAACTCTGAATCAGCGTTTGCAACTGCAGTAAATACTGACAGCTCTTACAGCCACAGGATTCGGTCTCCAGAAGACAAAACCTGATGTTTAAGTCTTGTGGGAAAAGTCTATAGCCAAACTGAACTAATGTCCTTCAAGCAACTCATCTTTCCTTATGCCTGCACCCAATAAATAAAATAGAAAATAAGAAAAGTCTTGTGTTCAAGATCTTTCCTTACTCTCTAGTACTCAAAATTACATTTAATTCAGTATATAACAGGGTGTTCCTCCAATTTAGATTATTTTGAGGATTTTAAGAAGCCATTGTCAACCACTGCTATAGAAAAACAATCTGAATGGACTAAATCAGATTACTGAATTCTCATTCAGTTCTTACTGGTTTGACATGGAAAGGTTTGCTTGTTGGTGGTATAAGGAAAACAAATCACTTAGTTGAAGAGACTAATTTGCAATATGAATAAGTCTTCCTCTAAACATAAAACTAACTCTCTTTCTATATCTCAGTTCACAAGTTTCACAGAGAATCTACAGACTAAGTAAGTAAATGTGATACCATTTTGCTTGCACGAACAAATCGTTTATAACATACTTGAATCTTTTGACCCTTATTCAGTTATGAGCCATAAAATATCTAATTTCTAAAGGATATATGCTGTCTTATGCTGTCTCTGAAAAAGGCAAAGATTCTTGTTTTGAAGGATGGTTGCCTTTAAAGATTGCAAAGCGTAATTTCCTGTTGTTGTATAAACAATGAAAAAATTACAGCAATAACTTATCAAGTGCAGAATGCAGCTAACTTCCGTGTGAGTATATAAACAGAAAATTTCATCCATGGACAGCAGAAAAAGAGGCTTTTTGTATGGAAGTTATAAACATTGAGTTAATTTCAGCATTTTCTTCAAAGGGGTGTGATTAATGCTTCCGCAGTGCAGTTTTCCAGCAAAAGCTGACACATTACTGCTTCCAGCAGGTCATGGAAACTCAGAAGAAAAAGATTTTACTACTTCCTCCACAATGCATTCACCAGGGAATAAAAAAATTACATCTTGAATGAAAACAAACCACACTGCGGCCCTGCAAGTTAGCCAAGCAGGATGACTATAGGTGCACATTCAATGTCGTAAACTCTTTTAGATTAAGACAATCTTTCCACATGACACCTAATACAGTGTGTTTGGGACCATGACTCCTGTTCCTTTCTAATAGCAGAAAACAAGTAATAATATTTTTGTGTATACATACATCTATCAACAATACGTATTCATTTCCCTATACATCACATCAATAACTTAACACCTTCAAAGACACTCTGCACATTTCCTCTATGTCATAACAGCTACTCTAATTTTAAGAAGCTACTCTTAATTCATGTATGTCACTTTAATAATGTGTAGTGTGCTGTGAAATGAAAGAGGATCTACATCATCACCATTGTCTATAAGGCAACCCCTTCCTAAAAACCTGGCTAAATGGGTAGGCAGTGCAAAAGGTTCAGTCGGCTGACTCAGGGCCTGCTGGTTAGTCTCGGAAACAAATTGCAAAATTAAGTGCCCCTCATTGAAATTCCTTGCCCGCAGTCTCTTTGCATTTATAACTGTGGGAAATCAGCTCCAGCACCTGAGCTGGCCTCAGCTGCCATGGCATCACATGAAGATAGATGTGATCACTTACAGAGGTACAATAGGGAGCACTCTTCTGCTCTGCTTTCATCTCGCTCCCTGATCTCAGATCAAAGCAGGAAGGCAAGCAGAGCAAGGGCATGTCTACATGGGGACATTACATCAATCTAGTTTGCTTACTCTAAGTGCAGCAATTTAAACACATCTCATTGAAAGACTTTTGCACCGGTTTGTCATGCCAGCTTAAAATATTTTCCTTATTAATCATAACATCCAAACAGCTCTGTACTTGTCTGAATTAACTGCCTCAACTTCCCAGCCAATATTTCATGGCTTAGTATTTCCAACTGTGATTTTTTTCCTGTGTTGTAGAAGGTCCACTTGAAATTAAATAAATTTGTGGGTGGGGCAGTAAAACAGAGCCAAATGAATGCACTCCTTGAAATATTTTCCTGGTATTCATTAGCATCATCAAAAACCTTACTCATCTGCTGTCATGCAATATCAATGACCCATTACTTAACACTGTAATTATTGTAATAACAACTGAACAATACACACATATTTGCCATAGCACCACAGGGCAGATTTTCCCTTTTTGCACAAACAACATGACTGGTAGTGCAATTTCAGTGCAGAAAGACCTGCTCTCCTCATGGGAAAATAATGAGCAGAGATCATCTGGGCAGAGCTCACAAGGAGCTGCAGCAGACCAACACTGCTGTGAAGCTTTCCCTCGGGTCACAGAAGCACTGTGCTTCCAGAGGCTGGAAGTTCAGCACCCATAGCCATCATTGGGTATGAGAAAAATAATTTGATGTTGTTAGATCAGCTGTCAAGAGTCCTGTTCTGGAGCTTTGCCAGGTCACCTGAAGAGTCTTGTCCTACCTGATGCCCCTGCATCCTCTCTTCAGCAGCAGGTTTTCAGTCCTGATTCTTCAAGGCATGTCAGACCACAAGGCAGGAGTCAAATGGCATAAACAGGTGTTTCAGAGAGGTACCTGATCCTAAAAGATTTAGATACTGAACTCTGCTTGAGCATGGAAACATAAATTCCCAAAGCCTTTGGCAACTCAAATGAAGTTGTTCTTCCTGCCATTCCAGAATGGACGTTACTGCAAAACATTTTTATTTTAGCATATGGAAATTTCCAAGGGAAGTCAGTTTCATGAGAAGAGTTCTAATCATATCCAGCACAATTCATATCTGCCTCTGAAAATTAAGGATTTTAAGGACAGCATAGTGAACTATCATTAAGAGAAAGCTCTAGGAGAAACTTAAATTATGAGTTTAAGGTAAAGTGAATTTTTCATCTCTGCTAATGAACCCATCCATATAAAAAGCCATAAGGGGTTTTAATAAGATCAATATATTTCTTTAAATTATTGAATTTTCCTAGTCTTTGAAAATGGGTCATCTCAGCTATTTAATACACTATGAAGTGTTTGAACAAAGAACTCATCCTGCTGACTAAGAGAGCAACAAGTTTCTGATATTTGATGATGAGAACACACATTCTGGTGATAACTAGTCTCTGAAACTTCGTGGTTGCATTTGGGAATACATAGCCACTCAGAAGGCCAGAGATATGTGTACATGATACAAAGGCTGCTGCCTTTGGACCAAAGGCAGCAGCTCTTAAATTCAAGTCACTTATTAGCACAGATGCGTTTTTCATTTCCCACTTAATACCTTCAACCCTGTTCTTCATGGATAAAGAGCGACATTAAATGGCACAACTATTACAGATATTTGTTTCTCCAATATCAACCTGCATCCTACCTCTATCCACAGTTCTAAGAATGTGAACAATGGTTGATTTGGAGCTGGACTGGTATAAAATTAATTCCAGACATTCAGTAATGGGAATATGTTTGTTGACTACATCTAATTAACTGAGATACCAAGTCTCCCAAAGTGCACATTTTAGTAAAAGTCATTAAAAACCTAAATATATGTATATATGCTTCTACAGCATATAATAAAATTTATTAGCAATATTTTCAAAGAGACAAGTTAAGTGGTTAGAGAAAATATTTATTACATTGTATTTTTGATGGAAAACAACCTGAGACAAAAAAGTGGGAAGATTATATTAAACTAAAATGGTCTGTTTTCTCTGTTTTCTTATTTAGTATGCTTTATAGCTCTTTTAAATTTAGAATTAAATTAAGTGAAATACTACCAGAGAGGAATGTTTCACAACAAATGTGCCCTAATAACTTAGTGTTAATGATATCAACTATATTCTTGATGCAGATCTTTGTCCTGATTTAATACTTGCATGTTGGTGTTACTGATCCCAAAATAAATTTAGCCTTCAACTCTTAACATGATACACAAGACAATTAATAAATAAACAAATAAACAAAACTAGTGTTTCTTACTTTTAAAAGTATGTCTTGAGCTTACTTCTCCTCTCCTACAAGTTGGAACACAATTCAATCAATTGTATGTGCAGCAAAGTGCACCTCTAGATCACATCAGAAACTAAAGATACGGTACAAGTAGCAACAGGCATATGAGAATTGCTGAGTAAAACTACAAAAATCATTTTTCTCAAACTTTGATTGAGTCAACTTGTGTTATGTCATTAGACATAACTTAATCAGGCACATAAAAAGCTTACATGGAAGACTTCACTACTTAAAAGTGACATTATGGAAAGTGGGGAGGATAGGAAAACAATAGGCAGAAAGAAACATTTTTTAAGAGCTGCAGTGGATTTTGCAATGTGGAGGAAAGAATCCCAATATCACCTAGTGAATTACTCTTCACAGTCCTTTTGACAGCAAATAGAAAAGCTACCTAAAGCATTTTCCAGTCCTATTCAGAGCTCCCTAAGCAGTCATCTTTGTGGATAAATATTGTAACAGTATTCCAGCTTCTAAACAGAGAACAAAAAATTCTGGTCAACAGAATATTAAGTGTTATTATGTAATACATAGAGACACTAGAGAGTATGAAAGCCTGCCTCAGAGTAAAGTAGTAATAATTCTCCATTATCATCTTCAAAAGTCTTGGCTGCACTTCACATGGCTCAGGACCACAGCTTACGACACTTATCTTGTTAAAGATTTTCCTTTCACATATAGACACAAACTCAAGAGAATCTGTGGTAGGAGTAGCTTAAATGTTTATTTACCTATGACAAGAATACTTGTGAAAGCAGGAAGCTGGAAGGAAAAAAAAAAGTGGGCTTTCACATTAAACAACAAAAGATCACAAATAACCCCAAATAACCCAAACACAAAGATTGTTTCTTTCAAAACACAGAGGAACTGTCACATAGTGATCACTGTCTTAGAAAGAAAAGCAGAGTCAGAGTCTTGACGCAAAAGTGGACATGTCATTCATGTACACAAACATAATTGTGTTTTGTTCTATCACTGTAAAAGTTAGCACATCAGCTGCATACAAAGCTTCAACAGAAAAAAAGTTAAAGGCTCTAGATAAACACAGGTATACCTTAAGACCATACAATAATCAAACTGATCTAATTCAGACTGATTTCATTGACAGAGCTGTGTAATCTATTTCCAAAATACATATTTGGAACATCTCGACCTTTCGTGTGAGTCAAGAGTATCTTCTTGGATATGTTTCTACCTTAACATTTGGCAACACCAGCTTAAAAATCATGCATAGCACTTCCATTTGCTAGAATGTGTCTGGTAAAATTGTTGTTAAACTACTGACCTTCACATTGAAGGTATTAGTATTATAGTAGCCCTGATATAATATGAAAGTGATTTCATGTTACTAAATTCCCTGAGAGATAGTCTAGTTTCAATTTCTTTAGGAAGAGAAATTACTCTCTCAGTGAACGCTTTGAAGTTGTAACTTATGTGGAATACTATAGCAAACTATTCATAACTGAAAAATGCAAATATGATAAAAAGAAGACACTAATTATAATGATTTGTTAACCTTTCCTTTTCCAAATGTGTGAGGTGACTTGGAAATAACCCGCTGTCTTTTTAAATTGCTTCACAATCACAGCTTCGTTTAAGTTTGACAGTTAATATTTTTGTACATTACCACAATTATGCCAAACACTCATCAGCACTAGTTTGTAGGTCAGTGCTGGTCTGCCACATTTCTAAAAAACAGACAGATTTCTACTTCTTGTCAGGGTAAATTTTGGGGTCAGAAGGTAATGACAAATGTAGGCCACTAATTGCCAAAAATTATTATTTGAAAGGCGTTTTCTGGCTCGAGGAATCTTTTTTTGTCAAGCATAGCATATCCATTTTTTCAGTACCAATCATAATCATTAAGGTAAAAAGGATACACTAGCTGTCTTGGATGTAATATTTTTATGATAGTTTTACAAAAAACAATCTAAAATCACCAAAAAACCTAGAATTCTCTTCTTCAATTAACATTGATTTTTCAAATATTTGCAAACAGAGAGAAGTTATCTGAATCTGTCATTCAAAATATTTTTTTAGTGTGTACTGCAGTAAAAACAAGTAGCAGAAAAAAATCACACCAAAAGTTACACATAGAAGACCTTATACAAAAGATTTTGGTTTTTTTAAACGAATGTCCTTAGTATTAAAAGAACAATAAGAAATCTCTGATGATAATTAAATTGGAGATGGAGGCTTATCACTGTTGCATATGCTTCTTTAACTTAAGAAAGCCAATGACATCATTCTTTCATGACAAATCTCAAGTCAGATCTTGGAGAAGTTCTGCCAGCCAAAGTCACTAGTTACTTGAGGCTTTCAGTTCTGCAGTAGGACCACAAGTGCTACTTGATCTTCCTAGTCCTCCCAAGATCTCAAAACTGATAGTTAGATGACATTGTTTGAAAACCCACTGAGATGATGGAGAAAAAACAACCTGTTGACACTGTCTTTGTCTCTTTTAACAAACCCCACAGGGAGGCAAAGAACAGGACACATCTAGGTCCATTAATAATTTTTCCTAGCCAAAATCTACCTATCGTATTTTGAATGATGCCCTGACATACACTGAGACTACTTACAACCTAATTCTTATCAAGATAAACCTCATATTTTCCTTAAATCATCACTACTGAGACAAAAGTTTTGGCAAGTAGAAGTAAAGCAATATGTCATCCAGAGCATCAGGGATCCATTTGTTCTCTGGCTCTTCCAGCTTCACAAGCAGCACTGCTCAAATTATCACACTGCAGTTTGCATTAGTGTTGTGAGAAAGTCAATAACCTTTGCAGGTGCAAAAGGAGCAAGTGCTTTAAACAGAGGGGTTGGATGGAGAGATGGAAAAGGTTCCTCTGTTCATGGAGAATAACAGAACTGAAAACCACACAAAGAACCTCTTCCAGCATGATGTAATTAGTGACAAAACCTATGAGAATCTCAGAAAACTGTAAAGAACTAGTGGCAGCATATGGATCCTTTAGCAAAAGTCAAGGAATGAGAATATAGTTATTTTTGTTAAAAAAGTTGTTATTGTGGATTAAATGTATTTTATCACTCTTTACTGCTGTTTTTATAAGCAGATGGCAATCTAAAACATGATAAGAAATGATGATATTAGGAAAGAGAACCAGGACACACAGGAATTTATTAAATATAATTTAGTGTGTTTATGTAGTTTCATATATCAGAACAAATTTATCATGAGAAATTTTTGTTAATTGTTCTAATAATACCCGTTATGTTGACAAGAACTTCTCTGTTTTAGTCCCAGGAATGGATAAATTCTTTACTGATAGAAGAAAAAGTACACTCTGGTTTGCATAGCAGTGAAAAAATGCAAGCATACTGTAGAAAAAGGCTGAGGAATTTTCACTACATCATTTAATGACACACCTCTTGTTGTTCAGTCCAGTTGATTGAGATGGATTACTTCAATTAAGATACATCTGTCTGAATGCATTGCTATTGCAGAGGGCACCTGGTGACAATGTCACACATTGTGTTACAAGTTATTTTACTAGACAATTGAGCAGTCTTTGGTTTACACAAAGATATAAAGCTATCGTTATTTTTTTTTTTTTATTCACATTTCTTAGAAAGAGCATGGTAATTTTCTGTGCATTTTAGTCTCCTGGTTGAGTCCATTCCCCCAACATAAGTGCTGTGTTGGAACTGGGTGTTCAGGTTTGTGATCACCTCTGCTAAAGAACAAGCACACACACTAGATAAGCTAATTCCAGTACGATAGCATCCTGGCTCACCAGCACTAATTTCTCCAGCAAAAGCATAACTTGCCATTCCCCAGATTCTGCTATCATTTACTGGAGGGTGACAGTATGATCATAAAAACTAAAGTGTGTATAACATGTTAAAGTATTCATATGTAATTTCTGTTCAGATATGCTTTTTTTTTTCTGTAAAACACGGGCATTGATCTGAGACTATTCAAACACAGCAGCACAGATCATTCTAATTATTTTGCTGGGAGAAAATATAGTTACTGCTTCCCACACACAGGAAAAAAAAACAAAAACCAAACCTCAAATAATTCAGATCTAGTGCAAATATAACTCCCACAGATATCTCCACACTAAATTCTTTAGTGACAAGATTGCTAGTATGAGTTACATGTCCAACATTAAAGAGTGAGAAAAAAGTGGTAAGTGGGAAAGTAATATCATTTGCACTGATAAAGTAACACTAAAAAGACAGTTGTAATCCTTACAAAGATAGGATGGATGAGGGTGTAGTAGAAAATACAAATACTGTAACTCTTTAGGAGCTTCTTTTTCAGATCCCTACACTCTCACACCTTTTTCTCCCTCAGTTAAAAACAGCATCTTTAAGATGACTGAAGGAAACCCAAGCCATTCTTTAAAATTACTCATAATTTCCTTTTTAAAAAATTTGCTTTCTATTTTTTTGCTTTCAGCTGGACAAAAAGGCATAATTATTACTATTTTTGAAAGAGTCAAATGCAGCAACCTTGAAATAACAGTACTTTGGAGGGAATAACTGTTCCTTCCTGTTTAAACAAACAAACAAACAAACCAAAAAACCTCCTGTTGTTTATTGCAAATTTTAAAATTTAAAAACAAGTGAGGAAAATGTAGCCTTGCTGGAAGAGGATCAGGTCAGAGAATACTTCAGCAAACTGGACATACATCAGTCCTGATGGGATACAGTCATGAGTGCTGAGGGAGCTGGCAGATGTCATTGTGAGGCCATTTACAATAATCTTCAATTGGTGATAGTAACTGGAAGAAGTACCTGAGGACTGGAGGAAAGCAGATGTTACTTCTGTCTTCAAGGGCAAGAAGGAGGACCCAGGGAACTACAGGTTGGTCAGCCTCACCTCAGTCCCTGGGAAGATGCTGGAGCAGCTGATCCTGGAAACCATTTCCAGGCACATGAAGGGCAAGAAAATCACCAGGAGTAGTTATCATGGCTTAACCAAGGGGAAGTCATGCTTGATCAACTTAATAAAATTCTACAGTGAGATGACTGGCCTGATAGATGAAGGGACAACAGTGGGTATTGTCTACCTACACTTCAGTGAGGCCTTTGTGTCCCATAAGGTCTTCACAAAGAAGATGTTGAAGTATGGGCTGGATCAGCAGTGAGGTGAAAGAAAAACTGGCTGAACAGCTGGGCCCAGAGGGTGTTGATCAATTCTAGGTCTGATCTTGTTTACCATTGTCAATAATAACCTGGATGATAGGGCAGAGTGCACCCTCAGGAAGTTTTCTGATGACACAAAACTAGATGGAGTGCCAGATGATATGCTGGATGGTCATGCTGCCAACCAGAGGAACCTCAACAGGCTGGAGAAGTGGGATGATAGTAAGGTCATGCTGTTTAACAAGGAGTCCTGTACCTGGGGAGGAACAACATCAATGTATGTTGGGGGTCAACCAGCTGGAAAGCAGCTCAGCACAAAAGGACCTAGGGGTCCTAGTAGACATCAAGCTGAACATGACCCAGCAATATGTCCTTGCTGCAGAGAAGGTTAATGGTATCCTGGGCTGCATTAGGAGAAATTTTGCAAGCAGGTCAAGGGAGGTGATTCTTCCCTCAGTACTAGTGAGGACATACCTGGAGCATCTATCCTATGAGAAAACTCTGAGAGAGCTGGTACTGTTCAGCCTGGAGAAGAGAAGGCTCAGGGGGATCTCATCAATGTAGAGAGATATCTGAAGGAAGAGTGCAAATTGGACAGAGCCAGGCTCTTTTCAGTGGTGCCTAGTGACAGGACCAGAGGAAATTGGCACAACCTGAAACACAGGAGGTTCTATGTGTTTCCCTTTCTTCCAATCAAGAAACGCTCTTTCACGTTGAGAGTTACTGAGCACTGGCATAGATTGCTCAGAGATATGGTGGACTCTTCATTTTTGGTGGACATCTGAACATGGTCCTGGGAAACTGGGTTAGATGGATCCACTTGAGCTTGGGGGTTGGACCAGACAACCTTCAATGGTCCCTTCCAATCTCAATTGTTCTGTGATTCTGTGATATGTTTCAGTTTGTGAAGAAGATACATTTTTATTTTAAAAATAAACAGAATTTACACTGACTCAAAATGTGGCACTGTATCAAGACCAGTTTCAAACTCATCTTGTAGGTCAGCAGTGATAGATCTTAGATTTGACTCTTCCACCTGAAACCTTGTAATTTTGTTCTCAACTTCAGCTACACCAGTAGATTCTTTGTTAAAATGTATTCTATTTCTCCCTCAGGGTACACCCCTGACATTCACCATTAACCCAGAGAGATGGCTGTGGAGAGGCTCTCCCATGCCAATTTTTCCAATCAGCAGAAATAAATGTGGCAGCTCTTGCACTGTGAAGCCAGAGGAGCAAGTCAGACTGACGCTGTTGTTGCAGCTTGTCCCTAGGGAGACTCCTGCTCCCCAGAAATCTCCATCCCCCATCACAAACCCATCCTTATGGGCATGTAGAGCAGCAGCCTGGAAGGGCACCCTTACTACTCTGTGCTTAAGCACTTACTCAGAGCTTTTTGTGATAGTTTAACTTAGCTGGCAGCCAAACAAGACATAGCCACTCGCAGCCCCCTGCCCCCTTTCCTCCCACCCAAGGAATAGAGAGAATTGGAGGGGTAAAAGTGAGGACACTTGTAGGTTGAGATAAGAACAATTTAATAATTAGAGTAAAATACAATTAAAATAATGATAATTATTGTTATTATTATATATATATATATATATATATATATATATATAAAATAATAACAATAATTATCATTATGAGTGATGCCGAGTACAGTTGCTCACCACCCGCTGATAATGATCCCAGAGGAGCTAAAAGGAACCCCGAAATCGCAATCCCAGAAAAACGAGCATGAGAGATTCCCGAGAGAATCCCGCCCCCCTTTGCGTTCAGCCCCAGTTAATATAACAAACATGATGGAATATAATATGGAATATTTTACTGGCATAGCCAACTGTCAATTCTGGGTTTTAAGAACTACTACACTTTTCTCCCCCTCACCCCCCCCGCCACCTTCCCCCCTTCCTTCCAGTTCTTTGCTCTTTTGTACTGCTTTTATTTGATAAGTTCACATAATGCCATCTTTTGAGACAGGAACTTCCTTGAGTTATATCCAGAAATAAGTGTCTGAGTGCCCCACATGTAGCACATAAAAAGGCTTGATTTTTTAATTATCAAAACTAAATAAGAGAGAAGTCATAACAACACTTCTTTCTGAGTCCACCATTATTCTTCTCCCAGGTAACAGATAAAGGCTGATAACGTTTTTCCCAAACTAATTTTTACCTTAGAACGTTGTTCTGATTAATAGGTTAATATATGTAAAATTTATTTTTGAGCTTATTTACTTTTTCTCCCTTTCAAACACTATCCTTTATTAATCTTAGCACTCCTGTCAACACAGAAGAAAGCTGTCCCTGTTGTCCCTTGGCATTTAAGGCTGCATTCAATGCACATAAGGTTTGTTTGGGAACATACAGGGTTTACTGAAGACAATCACTGGAGACAGAACCTTAATTTAACCTCAAGCCTGTAGTATTTCCCCTGGGACATGGATGACTGATAACACAGCAGAGGGCAAGGAAAGCACAAAATTATTGATAAATGTAAGCAGCAAATCTCGACTGTTGAATTTCTTCCTCTAAATCATTGTTTATAAGGATAGTCATGCATGTCTGACTCAGTCTGGAGACACTAAGTAGCATCTTAAAAGAGCAGTTTTAAAATGTACTGACACTGGATGTTTTTAAAACTAATTTCCAAGGCATATGAAATACAGTTGTCATATATTCATCTTAAAACCAAATGTCATTACAGAATCAAAATACACTTGCTCATAGTCTCCTATGTACAGGTAGGTCAACAGCTGCTAATTTAAATGAATAAGTCCTTAACAAAGAGATTCATAACATTTCCCATAGGAACATTATAAAATGGTGTTAATGAGCATTATTAAAGCCTGCTTCTGTAAGCAAATAGATCTTTATTAACTGAGGTTATGTGTGATGCTTTCTTGTGTTAGAGCTCTAAAGGGGCAGCATGAAAAACTATATAGTATTTTTTATTTAAATAAAAAGTTTTTCTCTCTTCTAAACTTAAAATAGAATCATTCTGTTAGAAGTTAAATAACTCTTTTATTTGCTAATGATAGATTTAATTACCTGGAGCCAAACTGAATACAAGCTAATTTATGTTTTTCTTTCTATAGGGATTAAAAAAAGCCTCCTTAGTAGACATAGTTGGAAAAGGCTGTCCCAGCTTCAGAATTCTTGCTTTCAGAATGGAAGAATTTAATCATTTAAAATAGAACATGTGAATAACCTTTATCAGACAAAATGGTGTAAAGAAAAATATCCTATGTGCTATAAAAAAAAAAAGCAGCTTAATTTTACTGCAACTCCAAGTGTTGATTCCCTTCTAATCAAGTCTTCTGAGTTGAAAAAAATCCATTTTTTCTTCCTGCTATCAGCCATAAAGCATTCAAATCCCTGGGATTAAACAAAGGACATTGGGACAATTGAGTTAAATTTAAGTGCAGATTTTAGGGAGAAAATTTACATCAAACAATCATTGAGCCAGCACAGTGGTCTCTTAGTATAAAATCAATTATATGAATGTACAGAAGCATTTGTGTTTCATTGTTAAAGGTTATTGTCATTTATTTCTTAATAATGAAAAGCAAAATACTTAATCAAAATACTTGGATATTTGCAGAGAAAACAGAGGTAGTATTTTGATAAGACTCTTAGCTCAACAGAAGGGCAGGTTAAAATGTAACCCCTTAAGACAGCATCCAGTGCTTAATATTGAGCAACAGCTAATGAAATCCTAAGAGGGTTTGTTACATAAGCCAGTGGACTGAAGAAACCTTTAACATGTAGGAAACAGGAGTTAATTAAACTGTTACGGTTATCCTATCCATCATCCCACCAGACCACTCTATTCTAAACCTATTTACATTTCGCAATTGAAAAAGTGTACTTGGCATGGTTGATAAACCATGTTTACTGTCCTTATTGATTTGACATTTGTGCATAACCTTTATGCTTTAATTATCTAATAGCATTTCTTAAATCTTTCTCTGCTACAGAAAGTATTTGTTTTCCAAGCAATTAGACCTATTTGACAATTAGCAGACAGTCAGAGTGTTCTCTTCAACAAATTAACCAGTTTGGGAAAGAGCTGGTTCACTACTGCACTGAATTTGCTGAAAAAGTTGTTTTATTGAATCTCATTTCAAGCTGCTTTAGTGTCTTATGTGTGTTTCAAGTCTGCTCGCATTTCACTCACAGGTTAGATTGCCTTTAAGAAGCATCCTTTCCCGTACAATAATTCTGAAACCTAAATGCCATATAAGAGAATTTAAGCATTAAGTTAACAGCTGGCTGCATTGGTGGAGATCAGCAGAATAAAGGAGATCAAATATATCCTAATACAGATAAGGTCAAGGAAAAGAAGAAAGCTGGTCACTGCAGTATAAATTCACCTTCTATTTTGAATCTTAGATAAGAAAGATTTTTTTTTATTATTTCCTGTTTGAGACACAGTTTCTGAGGGTTTGCTTTTAATACATTGTATGTGTTAAATCACTTTATGATATCTTTAAACTTTTATCCAAGACTTATTCTAGCACATATTTCTGCCAAAATTCATCACGTTGCAACATTAGAAGCCACTGTTGACAATTTATGGAAAACACATCTGTTTTTTTGGTTTGGAGACATTCAGAAGGAAAATTTATCAGTGAAAATTTAGTAATGAAAATTTTTGCATGCTTCACATTTATGAAAGAATATGATGCAATTCTGGCTTACCTGTGAAATGAGATGGGTGACCTGAGATCAAATCTTGAAGCTCATATTTGTGAAACATAACACCTTATCTTTTCCCACATAAAAGGACCACATCATTGTGAAAGGAGCCTAAGACACCACATTCAGCTGAGAGGTGCTGTGTGAAAGACTGTACCATTATAGTCCCTCATAAAACTTGACACAAGAAGGAAAATATGCTGGAGGCAGGAGCATGTTTTGCTCTTGACTGAAGTACAAACCCTGTGAACTCCTGGTTATCATTGATAAATTTCAGTTAACCTGGACATCTGTCATAATTTCAATAGCTTCTCCCCTTCCCAACATTATGAAATGTCATTATAAAGAAAGAAGGGGAAATAACTTGTGCTTCAGAGAGGGATAGGATCAAGATAACAGAAATTTGTCACTAAGCTTTCACTGGACTTTTTCACACTGTACCTTTAGATGGGCCAACCCAGATCTTCCAGTGAGAAGAGCTACCGGGGTACGCCATGCAGAGCTATAGGGCTGTACCTCATACAAACCTTGTGCTTCTTAGGCATCTCCAAATTAATACGCTATGATTTAGGCAGTGTAAGGGTAGTCATGTACTTTAGATGGTGTTGTTGGTGTTGTTTTATGCAGAAATTTCACTACAAATAATTTATAAACTAAAGCAGAAAAGAGAATTATTTCTCTCAGATGGAAGGGAAAGACTGTAATCTGTTTCCATTCTTCATTTTTTCACACTATACAAGCAAGAAACAAAGGAATATAAACAGTGTTTCAGTAGAGTTAGCTAATTAAAAGATGACCAAGAATCTAAAGATAAGATGTCAGAAATTAGCCATTATTTTTTAATAGCAATCAGTAAGTGTGGCTGGTTCATCTTGTCATTTCTTATTGAAATAGTACTTAGCCATCCAGAGAGTTATTTATAAGCAGAATACCTTTATAGTGGCATCCAGCAACATGATGTCCTTCTTTCAACCTAAGCTTTTAGCATTTTATCACCTTTTATCTCACCTTTAAACTCCCTCACTCCTAAGGGAGTTTTATATCATATCAGAACATTAGTTTGGATTCAATCACAAAGCCCATGTGCAGGCAAAATTCTCCTTGCCAACAAAGAATTTCATAAATTTCAGTGAGACTTTTGCATGAGCCTACAATCACAAAGAATGGCACTTGGTGAACTTTTTTTGCCCTGGCACAGTATAAGTGTGTTTATAGTTCACCAATAACTAGCTCGGAAATCTTGCTCTAATTTAAGAGTTTATAAATATATACATATAGAATCACAGAATCACAGAATGGTCAGGGTTGGAAGGGACCTCAGGAGATCATCTGGTCCAACCCCCCCTGCCAAAGCAGGTTCCATACAGCAGGTTGCACAGGAAAGCGTCCAGGCGGGTTTTGAACATCTCCAGAGATGGAGACTCCACAACCTCTCTGGGCAGCCTGTCCCAGTACTTGTCACCTTCACAGTAAAGAAGCTTTTCCTTACATTTGTCTGGAACTTCCAGTGTTCTAGTTTTTGTCCATTTCCTCTTGTCCTGTCACTGGGCACCACTGAAAAGAGCCTGGCCCCATCCATTTGGCCCCCATATTTCAGATATTTATAGACACTTATAAGATCCCCTCTCAGTCTTCTCCAGGCTGGAGAGTCCCAGCTCTCTCAGTCTGTCCTCAGAAGAAAGATGCTCCAGACCATCATCACCTTTGTGTCCTTCCTCTGGACTCTCTCCAGAAGTTCCCTATCTCTCTTGAACTGAGGAGCCCAGAACTGGATGCAGTATTCCAGATGTGGCCTCACCAGGGCAGAGTAGAGGGTGAGGAGAACCTCCCTCGAGCTGCTGGCCACGCTCTTTTTAATGCACCCCAGGATACCAAGGCCTTTTTAATGAATCCTGGCCAGAGGGGCACACTGCTGGCTCATGGCCAGCCTGTTGTCCACCAGCACACCCAGGTCCTTTTCCTCAGAGCTCCTCTCCAGCAGGTCAGCCCCTAACCTGCAATGGTGCATGCAGTTATTCCCCCTCAAATGAAGGACTCTGCACTTGCTCTTGTTGAACCTCATCAGGTTCCTTTCCATCCAACTCTCCAGTGTGTCCAGGTCTCGTTGAATGGCAGCACAATCTTCTGGTGTGCCAGCCACTCCTTCCAACTTTGTGTCACCAGCAAACTTGCTGAGGGCGGACTATCCCTACATCCAGGTCATTGATGGAGATGTTAAAACAAGACCGGACCCAGTACTGACCCCTGGGGAACACTGCTAGTTACAGGCCTCCAACTAGATTCTGTGCCACCGATCACAACCTTCTGAGCTCTGACAGTCAGCCAGTTCTCAATACACCTCACTGTCCACTCATCAATCCCATACCTTCTAAGCTTTGATACAAGGATGTTGTGGGAGACAGTATCAAAAACCTTGCTGAAATCAAGGAAGACAACATCCACTGCTTTCTCCTCATCTACCCAGCTGGTGATGACATCATAGAAGGCTGCCAGATTGGTCAAGCATGATTTCCCCTTAGTGAAACCATGTTGGCTACTTCTGATAACCTTCTCTTTTTCCAATTGCTTAGAGATGGTATCAAGGATGAGCTGTTCCATCACTTTCCCAGGGATGGAGGTGAGGCTGAATGCCCTATAGTTGCCCAGATGCTCCTCCTTGCCCTTTTTGAAGTCTGGAGTGACATTGCCTATCCTCCAATCTTCAGGCACCTCTCCCGTTGTCCAGGACCTTTCAAAGATGATAGAGAGCCATTTAGCAATCAAGTCTGCCAGCTCCTTCAGCATTGTGGGTGCACCCCATCAAGGCCCATGGATTTGTGTATATTGATTTTGTTTAGATTGTCTCTGACCAGTTCTTCCTCACCCAAGGGCAGTCTTCCTCCCTCCCTCCTCCCTCTCTTTCTCCAGCATCTGGGGTTCTTGAGGGGCACTTTTATGCGTAAAGACTGAAGCAAAGAAGGCGTTCAGCATCTCTGCCGTCTCAGCATCTCCCAAAACCAGGGCACCTGCCTCATTCAACAGCGGGCCCACATTTTCCCCGGTCTTCTTTTTGTCATTGATGTATTTGAAAAAACCTTCTTTGTTGTCTTTAACCTCCTCTGCCAGATTCAGCTCCAAGTGGACCTTAGCCTTCCTAGTTGCATCCCTGCAGGCCCTGACCACATTCCTGTATTCCTCCCAAGTGCCTAGACTCTTTTCCACATTTCATAGACCTTTCTCTTCCCTTTGAGCTTTTCCATTAGCTCCTTGCTCATTCACAAAGGTTTCTTGCTACTCTTGCCTGATTTCTTTCTCTTAGGGATGCACTGGTCTTGGAGGAAGTGGCACTTGAATGTTAACCAATTCTCTTGGGCCCCCTTACCTTCCAACACTCTAGCCAATGGGATACACCCAAATAGGACCTTGAAGAGGTTGAAGTTGGCTCTCCCAATGTCCAGGGTTGCAACCCTATTTATTGGCTTGCATCTCCCACATGAGATCCTGAACTCCACCATCTCATGGTCGCTGCAACCAGGTTGCTCCCAACCTTCACATCCCCAACCAGTCCTTTCTTGTTAGTAAAAACAAGGTCTAGAAGCATACCTGTCCTTGTCAGCGCTTCCACACCTGCGTCAGGAAATTATCCTCTACACATTGCAGGAATCTCTTAGACTGCAGATATCTTATCTTATCTTATCCAACAGATATCAGGTGATTGAAGTCCGCCATGAGAACCACGGCCTGAAATCTTGAGGCTATTCCCAAGGCCTGTAGAAGGCCTCATTCTCCTCCTCATCCTGATCAGGAGGCCGATAGTAAACACCCACAACAATGTCAGCCTATGTTAGCCTGCCCCTTAATTTTCACCCATGAGCTCTCCACTCCTTCGTCATCCATCTCTAGGTGGAGCTGGATACATTCTAGTTGCTCTCTCACATAAAGGGAAACCCTGCCATCCCGTATAGTATCTATAGATATATATGTATCTATATCTCAGTCTTTAAGTCTTTCACAGATTAGTATCTTTCTTTCCTACATAACATACAATACTCTGTGAAAAGGCACAATCTTGGACAAGTTAGAAATAAAAATATGTTTCCTTAGCTAATTCTTAAATGCAAAAATCTGAATATCTCTCTCTGTGTGTTATAGTGGAGTAATTCAAGCAGTGGAATACCTTGTAGAAGGGCAGATCTTAGCTGCATTGCTCGACATTTATGCCACCTTATATACAGAAAGGCTTGAAAAGGAAACCTATTGTTTGTGTTCGTATCTAGGAACAAGTCTATAATGCAGGCTTAAATTTTCCTCCATATTAATTATTTGAAGATGCCTTCTTTCCATATCCCATTATTTTGCTAGAGGTGCCATTCAGAATTGATTTTTGATAAATTCAGCCTGGTGTTTTTGTGACTATTGCATAGGTACAATAGCTTTAAATATTTATATTGTGCTGCTGGTGATAATTCTTATTCCAACTCACTATAGTTTTAATGCATTTAAATGTCAGTATTTCTCAGTTTAATTCATCATGCATAGGTTCAGATGCTTGTTTACATATACTCAGTATGCCTCTCCAAGGACCTGAAAAAACCTATTTGTATTTTAGCCACTGTGAGAAGGTGAGCACATATTTCCTTTACATTCCTAACTGTAAACATTAATTAGGTACTTGACACTCATTAATGATTAAAAAGCTCTTTTTAAAATAATCCATTTATTTTTACTATTTATAAATTATCCTTTTATCACTATGTGCATCCCAAGAACTATTTCATTGTACTGTAGTCTATCTGATGGGAAAGTTAAAAATTATGTGCTAAAATAACATCCATTTATTTACTCTTTTTTTTTTTTTTTTCCATGTGGAAAAAAGTGGATTTGCTGTGATACCTAGTAAGTTTCTGAGTACAAGAACGCCAGGCCTCATTATCTGTTTGTATGTACTTGTTGAAAAGCCATTATGATGTTGCCTATGTAGTCAGTGTGTCTTTTCAGGCTTACCTATTGCAGCAAAACAGAATCTCAAAAAAAAGAACTTGAATATTTTCTCGAAAATGTTAATAAAATGTTGAGGGTTATCACAAAAAAAACCCCAAATAAACAAACAAACAAACAAAAATTTTAAAACCCTTTCTTTTCACAAATGTGACTGGCATGCATTTAACCTTGGCTTTCCAAGTGGTACTATTCGCAATTGTTTGCTCAAGCAAAGCATAGAGGAAAGGAACATCACATTCCCAGGAGGCTTGACAGATTATTTCCAAGGTCAGGCATATGCACAAAAGAAACAACAGATCTGTGTCCCATTACAGCATCTGTCCTTATGCTACCTGTGACATTGCCTCTGTTTGGTCCCCTTGAAAGGTTACAGAGGCTGCCATGTAGACTGGATCCAGTGTTGTCCAAAACATGAGACTGAAGCTGCCACTTGCCAGTACACAGCTAATAGTTCAGAGAATCCCTCTATTGATTTTCTTGGTGTGACTCCACCTCGGCTGTTTTTTCAGCCTAATGCTGCATCTCCAGAATGCGTAGTAGTAATTGGCCAGAACAGAGTGTCAGGACTAATTAATGTACTCTCGTTATTGGTGAGAGCACTGGTTTTCAAGAATGTCCTAGCTGTTGTTTATGGCATTTAATTAAGGTGCAATCTTATCTAAATAATCAGTGTGCTGTAAAATAGAAGAGTCAAACTACGTAGCTGCAATAAGCCAGACGTAATATGCACAACCACATTTGCACAGAACATTTAGACACTTTTGCAAGTCATGAGAAATTTAAGAAATTAGTAGGGGGTTTTAGCTTTTACAAGGCATGTGAAGGTATTCTATGCCTTCTAAATGGATTTACTCTAACGGCCTAATTCATTATGCTAAAACCATGAAGCAATTTCCTGTTCAAAGCCCAGCTCACAGGCTCTCTGTTGTCAAGTATTTGAATTTCAGATTAGAAATGTGTTCATTTGGATAGCATGAAAGGAAAGCTTTGTTGTCAGCTTTGCTTTATGTTCTGCCAGCAGCCAAATCCCTCTTCTTCAGCGGTCACCATCAAAATACCAGACCTCTACTCTGGTCTCGACTATCTTGAAACAAACACAAATGCCTTCAGCCTTTATGTCCTAAACACTGTTTTGAGGTTTGCTGTTCTCCTTCCTCCCTTAATATTTTTTTAGGGATTATTTCTGACAGATTATATCAGCAAATATTTAGATTGCACTAAGTTTTTCTCATCCATAGAGTAAGGGGAGGAGGGGAAAGGGGGGAGAGCATTTCGACAGTGGGAGAGAAAAGCCAGGACGTTTGGTCCTGTCAGGAGCTCTGTAGTTTGTTATGGAACAGTGAGTTTAAGTGGCTGCAGCCCTTTTGCCCTCAGTGTGTTTCCAGCTATCATCTATGCTGAATTTTAACTACCTCTCTGCTTGCTTGTTAGCAGCTATTTCTTTGCCAGCTTGTAAAAAACACAGAGAGCTGATAAAAGTCAGGGTCTGCATTTCATGCAGAGTGAAACAAAGTTACCTAATACAAACTACAGGACAAGAAATTCCAAGCATTCATATCTTTGGCTAGTGAAGGAATTCCAGCCACATTTCTCACAAGAAAGAGCTTTCCAGAGCTTCCATTACTGTAACCTATTTCTACTAGGCTTAGGGTCTACACTGTGGAAGGACAAGCCCAGCACATCCTTGTATTAATTAAAAGCAAACATTCACACAAAGAATGTTGTAACTTAAACATGAACTTTAATGGTTGTAAGCTGGAAGCAAAAATAATTACTTGCAGCTATAGAAGACATTGAGATATTTGTAATCCCTTTGCTTTCAAATACAATAACCCCTATGTAGTCATAATCAGCTTTTCAATATAGGAAATAGTAATAGAAGATCTCTTTCCTGATACTGAGGCTGTGCAAATAATTGATTCCTCAGCTGAACCAATGAAGTGAATGGAAAAAAAAAAAAAAAAAGGTTCAATCCAGGCTGAATTTTAATTTTCTCTTTTTTCTTGCGTTAATGAAATAAAGCAGGGGCAGGAAGCATTTCTTCCAACCTGGAACGTCCTGCCAGACTCTGATTGAAGCATTTTACCCTGGGCAACAGAGAGGAAAAGCTAGAGTCACTCGAGGAAAAGGAGTGGCACAGGGACCCTTCTCTTCCCACTTGATGTGTGCCTTGCGTGTCCTGAGGGTGCCTGCACTGCAGTCCCAGCTGCCTCCTCCAGCTACAGCACACTGCACTGAAGCACATGTGTCCTTTGGGGGGCAAACACTTGCACCCCTTTCCTCTTCATTATTCCTTCTGTAAACCCCTGCCCGACAAACCAGGCTATGGGCGCCCCAGGTCCCTACCCCTTCTCCATCAATTGAAACATGCCTGATTCAACACCTTCCCCCTTGCATAAAGAATTACTCCAGCAGCTGGAGGTGTGTCCTGATCAGTAGTTTAGAGACACCCTAGGGAGTCACTATTTAAAGTGATTTAATGACTCTTTAGTTTCTATGCAAAGCAGCACAGACCCCAAAGAAAGGATTGAAAGGGCCCCACCTCCCTGAGCACAGAGACTGCCGAGGAGTTCATCTCAGTTCATTGAAAGTGGGAGGTCTCTGTTGAAATCCCTGTCCAAAACTGGGCACAAAGCAGGTTTCTGTTTCCATGTCTGGCTCCTGGCAGAGTGAGCACCGGGTATTATACCCAGCTCTAAATGACACATTGTCCCAACATGTGTTTCCAAGTGTTAAAAGTGAAGACAAATGAAGGCACGCCACTATGCCCATTGATAAGGCTCCTGGCACCCTACTTCGTGGTTAGCAGAAATGAGCCTAAAAGCCTACAGAGTTTAAATTCCCTAATTCAAGAATTCTCTTTTACGCCAATTGTGTATGCTTTACAATATTTAAATGCAAATAATATTCAGCTCAGGTTTCTGATTGGCTGCTAAATACCCTCTAGTTGTCTCACGGAATGTGTTTCCTCAACCTTGGATTATACGAAGAGAATTAGAGAGCATTAGTATACATTATACAAAAGTTAAATAAGAGTGCTAAGAATTCAGGTCCAAACAATTTTAAGTTAACAATGGCATAAAGCTATTATGTTGCAAATAACATACTCAAGCTATTACCAACACTTACTCTTTTATTACCCTGAAGCACAACAATTTTACCCCACACATCAGCAATTCTCCAGTGCTGTAGGTAAAAACAAACTTCATAATCCCTAACTTCTTTACTGAACCCTATCATTAGGCACCTTCTGCAGCTGTCAGGGCAGTGTGGTTGCAATCAGATACAAACTTCATGGAAGAACACATGCTGTGGTTTGGAGGACCAAATTCTAAACTTTTTGTTAGGACTCTTTCATGAAAAAGAGTCAGGATCCATGTTACCATGAGTTTGATAGGTCCAATAAGAAGGTACATTATTACATGTGCAGAGGCATGGAGAAGAGGATTCTCACCATAAGAATACATGAAACATCTTTTTCCACTACTTCGTCATCCGTACTGAGCAATGGAGCAGCAACGGGAACATTCGACCCTTTCCTCTTAAAATCCAGAAGCATAAAGGTGTATAAAGGACTCTATTTTCACATGACAGCCCACAGAATCAGATGTTTAAGCAATCTAATTAGACATTTAATTTAAAGGCATCTAATATAGGGCCCAAAGCAGTCAAGCTAAAGCCATTCTCATCCCCACTATTTATTCAGAAGGCAAACAGCTAACCACTTGTACCACTTACTGTGGTGCAAGTTCCATACTCCAGCCTAACCAAGGCACTATATCCTGCCAGTTCAAGGAGAGGTCTCTAAGAAAATTATGTTGGAAAGGAGCTTTGCAGAAGAGGACCTGGGGGTCCCGATGGAGCCAGCATGTGTCAACAGTGTGACCTTGACGCAAAAAAGGTGAGTGGTGTGCTGGACTGCATTACACAAAGTAATGCCAGCAGGTAAAGGGAGGTGATCCTTCCTTCAGAACAGCAAGAAACATTTTTTTCACTGTGAGGATGACCAAGCACTGGCATAAGTTGTCCGGAGAGGTGGTGAAGTCTCCATTGTTGGAGATATTCAAAAGCAATCTGGACTTGCTCCTGGGAAACCAGCTCTTGATGACTCACTTGAGCTTGGGGGTTAGACCAGATGACCTCCAAAGGTCCCTTGAACCTGAGTCGTTCTGTTATTCTGTGTTGCCTGTGATATGCATTGGTCCATTCTTCAAACAGCATTATTCTCTAGCACCTGAGCATGAACCTGAGCACTGAGGTTGTCTGACATGCTGCTAGACTTTTGTTTAAGTGGGAAAAAAAAAAAAAGGGGGTGGAGGGGTGTACATATAGATGTGTATATGCATATAGATCTATATACTTTCATATTTGTATATTTATACACACACAAAAACTTGTCTATAGCATAAATAGCTAAAGAGACTTTTTAAGTATCACGTATGTTTTGCAATTTCTTCTGATTTCTACTCTAATACAAAGCTGATATGTAAGGTGACCAACATCTCAGCAGAGGAGAGATGTATTTCTACCACTATGCTGCTCATGCAGCTGCTAGAGTCCTACTGCTACAGACTTTTGACTCCATAAATACAACTGCTTCAACAAAACCCTGGAAAACCTCGTACCATGGATAGTTCTCCCAGCATCTCATTCGGTGCTTAAAGTCAACTAGTCTGGAGACTTCTAAGCAGCAGTTTGGTGAGCAATTCTAAGAAAACACTGCTGTAGTAAGGAGGATGCCTATTAAATTCAAAGAATGAACTTCAGCTTTCTTCAGCCTTATTGTCTGGTTAGGAACTCATTACACTCTGTAGCACCATTTTTGAAGTACATTTACTGGCCACATCAGCAATTTAGTTAGCAAACAAAAAAATAGATTCAAATGCTTTCTGATACAAAGTACCAGTTTTAGCCTGACAGCGAACATAAACCTTAATACCTTGAACATTTAAGGGTGAGCATGCTCTCCTTTAAGACAGCCTATGTAGAGGACGTTTCTGTCCTCCATTATTGCTCTGTCCCAAATAATATGAGACATAACTATTTCTTTGTGTGATACACCTTCTGATATCCTCCGCCATAAATTCCTCTCTTATGGAGTCCCTGGTTCTAATGTGCTTTTCCCTTTTACAAACCACATTAACTAAATTGAATAGTGCCTTGTCCTGCTCAGCACAGTCTTCCTGAAAGATCAAAACCAGACTAGTTACACGGTTCCAGGGTGACAGGCAGACAGCTTGTCAAAGAAGTCTCAGTTCCCACGCAAAAGGACAGTTAACTGTTTTATGACAAATTGCCTCAAGATGCAACAAAGTAGAGAATAGATTTGTGGGACTCACCAAAATGAGAGGCAAGATATTACAGTATGACCTACATTAGCCTCAGAAACAAAACACAGTACAATAGTACAAAACACAGTAAAATTTGGCTGTCCCACCAAGTATTGGATATTATATTTCATTAAGATTCAACAAATGAGAGCCTATTTCAACACCAGTAAAATCTGACTCCTGACATTTGGCTTACCTGCTTACATGTCCATTGTGCTTGTCCGTAAAAATGTTCTTCCAGCATGGCTTACTGGAGAGTGTTGTGTGTCACAGTAGTTTTATTGTTAAAAATAAGTAAGCCACAATACAATAGTGCCAGATGTAACAGTAAATAGAGAGGTGAGAATATAAATGTCAGTGTCCTGGCGTTTTCTTTCCTAATAGAGAGAGGGAAAAAAGTGCTGTCTAGCTAAAGAATGTTATCCCGAACAAGCTGTTAAAACAACTGTAAAAGCTACAGAGTGCAGGGAAATGTCACAGAAGGGAGATTTTAAAAATATTTCTGGAAGTATACACATGCAAACATACATTACAGAAATGCTTACTTTTGCGAATCTTGCTTGCATAGCAAAGCATATAAGTAGTATCACAGAAATACAATCAAGCAACATTTTTTTTTCAAGCAAACTGGCTAAGTAACATATTGTGCCATAGGAAGGGCTTTTTAACCAAAGTGCACAGCTTGCATAAACAGAAAATAACCTTCTGTATTTGTGAGAAAACCTAATAACGTGCCAAAGATCATATTTATGTAACTCTGAGTTGGCTCAAACTAGTGAGACAGAGTTTTGTTGATTTCTTAATGAGATTTCTGCCAGCATTCAAAGACAACCAGCCTTGACTTGAGGCTAGAGCTCAGACACTTCTAAAACTCCACAGATATGCAAGGCCTTTGGAGAAACAGTTAAGCTTCCAGAACAACCATGGCAGACTTTCCCTTTCAGTTCTCAGAAAAAAACTGAAATCCAACAAGTAGTCTGTGTTAAATCAGGACTTCTCAACTCTGTGCTCTGCTGTTTCTCTGGGACAGTTGTGTATCCTGAGATGTGTAAGTTAAAGCAAAACCTGAGAAACTAGCAGGGTAACACTGAATGACTGAGAGCCAAATCTCTTCTGGTCGAGTGGCATCAAAATTGAAGGGCCCTTGGTCAGCTGTTTAGAAGAAATTGGATAAGGGGATACCTGCTGAGAAAAAAAATACTAGTCAATGGAAGTAGTTCAGATTTGGGAAGGGACGTGAACACAGGTCAGGAGAACAGAGGCAGGGTGGTGAATGACCTGTTTGCATTACAAGGCAAAAGTGAGACTTCAAAAAGCCCAAATAAGCATCTGAACTTTTACAATCACAGAGTCAGACATGGAAATCCTTTGATGTTTGTTCTGCAGTATTTTCAGCCAGGTGAAGAAAGACCCAGAGGCTCAGCAAATGAGCAGCTCCCTTCCCCGAACTCTCACAAGATAAGAGCCTGCAATGCATACGCAGAAGCACAAAACCCCCTGGTTTTGGCAGGTGTCGTTGCCAGGCAACTGATCCACTCTGCAACAGGGGCTCTGATCGGGTGGGATCCTGATTAACCCATTAGCTGCTCAATTAAAGCACTAATTTGGAAGTCACATGTGGAGGGGTTTATGAACCCAGTAGGGTCCTTCCCTGTGTGGGTGTGACATCCCACCCAGGCACGGGGGCACACAGGCATTGCCAGTGCTGGCAAGCCTGCCCGTTTTGTCTGAGCGCCCTCCACCACGGCATAGGGTGTGCCTCTCAAAACTGGCAAACAAAAGATGAGGGAAGGAATAATAACTGTGATGGAGGAATGTGAATTATTCATAACAAATTAATGTGAGCCACCAGGGGCTAGCAAGGAGAGAGTTTTGTTCTGCTCATACGATGGGTAGCTGCTCAGCTGCACTTTTGTGGGATCTCATCCATACTGTTCACAGGATGACAATTTTATATCATAAGAGGTCCCCTGATGGCATGTATTAATTTATAATAGAGGCAAAAGGAAGGGAGTATTTTGGTGTATCATGCTAGTACAACACAAAAACTACTCCCTCAAGGCACATATACACATACATTAAAACATTAGCAATGGTACTACAGTTAATAAGAGCTATTACATACAACACAGCCATTCACGCAATGCTTCACAGTAACCCAAAGGCAATGCCTAGTACTCATACTACTCTTCAGACCTGGAACCACACAGCTAAATGCAAATAGGAAAAAATCAAATTATGGATGCCTGGCAGATGCTCTTGCAACAAAAAAGTGAACAATAAGACCACATCCAATTAAGTATCCTTTCAGAAGGAAAAGATTTCATGTAAGAAAGGCTGTGTATCTGTCAGAGTATTTGTCAACACATTCATTATTTTAGTCAACAAGGATGAAATTATGTAAGCAGGGAGCACTGTAAATGTATATGGATTTAGCTGAGGCAAGAGTCTGGCTGAAAACTAGTTTATTTTTTGCAAAAGCATATTATTAC
This sequence comes from Caprimulgus europaeus, assembly GCA_907165065.1. Next base: position 18,050,095 of record OU015527.1, read on the forward strand.
ACTCTTCTGTTACTTCAAATTAAATTAATTTCTGATTATGTTTAACCTAATACAAATAAGTATCTGTTAGACTTTGGGTTCCCTCTCTCTCCTTTCTTTCTCTTGCCACCCAGAATAGTAATAGAAATCAAATATTTTCAAAGTTGAACATAGCAGTGCACTTGGAACTGCACTCTGACATGAGTATCTCAGGAAAAAAGAAAAAAAAGTCAGACCCCTTTCAATTTACCAATTGCTAACTATTCTTGGATAGTACTGTCTCAGAAAACATCACAATGAATTATTGCATTATCAATATAACAAGTAAATAAATGAAATAATTTTTAAATTAAAAACAAGCAAAACCTAAACCCTGAGTGACAGTAAATGCTAAACATTATAACATTTGGACTTTCATTTTTCCCAGTTGTGCGGCAGTTGGCAAATCTTAGAGTATTTATTGCTGCCTTGATATAATTTAGGAAGTTTGCAGCTAGGAAGAAAAGCAGAATAATGCTGCTTTGGAGCTAAAAGAAGATATTTGCTGTCACACCATTTTAGAGAATGGAAACACAGCTCTAGCTTTGGCAAGGCCGATCTTTTGACATGTACTTTTAGGCCTTTTCTTTCTGTATTTCATCTGAATTTTAATTGGCTTTTTTTTCTTCCTGAAACTTTGTCACCTATTCGCTTTAGCTTAAAACAGTATAGATGGTTATTGTGAAGATAGAGACTCAGGCCATGAGACACAGCAGAAGATCCTCTCAGACACATAAGCTGAAGTTTTGTGAGGTGTCACCCTTTCAGTCCCGCTGGGATTTAAAAGCACTTCATTTCCATCTAACGTACATAAAAATGAATACACTTTTCTAAGAAAGTGTTTTATCTGCCTTTTTTTTTCTCTGTCATATCATTGTACCAAGGCAAATAGCAAGTAATATACCCATTAAATTCTAGTTTGGCATAGAGCAACCAAAAGAGAATGAAACATTTTCATGTCTTCCACTGGGGAATACTCTTCTATCTGCTCTCTACCAGTTTGATTTTTGTTAGAGCTTGAAATAGTTGGAAGAGAATAGCTCAGTTTTCTTCTATAAAGTTTTATTCAAGTTTTATTACCTCTTCAATCCACAGAGGACAGTTCCATAGTCTTGCACACAACCTTCAGAGAACTGCAAAAATGAATTTTGTCTATTTATTGCTTTTTGCCTACAATGGCACACTCTTACACTTATTGGAGATCGAGTGCCAGGAGGAGTACACAAGAACTGTATCTCTTGAAATTAGCTATTATATGATTTGCTGTAGTATCAGAGTGAAATAAAAGGCTAATTTGTAGATGCATAACAACATGATAACATGATTTGCATGGTAACAACATTTTACATGCAGAAAGCTTAGAAGAGAAAATGTGGCAAAAATTACAACTGGGATTTTGGGGTTTTTTTCTTGCAAATTTAATTACAGGGCAGACTTGCAAAGGAAAATATATTCCAGTAAACATACTCAAACAATTTTTTGATTGCCCAGCAAAGCTTTTGTCTAATTGCTAAAAAACAGATATGCTATAAAGGTCATAGCTTACTGTTACTGCAAGGCTGAAATGCAGTTTTCCTCTGGAAATGTTTTCTGTGGTTCTTACAGTGAAGCACATCATATTGCCAGCATAGAAGTCTGACCTTGACTTCTTAATGCTTATACATTTACTGCCTGAATGGAACAATAATTTCTATTGTTGTTGAAGAAAGTTATTGGGCAATGTTTATTTACTTAGCAAACTTTAGAATTCACTGTCATAGATCCAAAAGTATTTTTCTTTACTTATAAATAAGAAGATACTTCAGATTCAAATAATGAATAATTAATATTTTTTTATTATTGGGGTGTTTTGGGGTTTTTTTGGCAGTGATAAGGACATCCAGAGGAACACTTGAGAAGACACAGAGATATTTCTCTGTCTCTCCACAATTTATTTGGACAATTAAAAAGCATAAAATAGTTCTTTTCCACTCTAACATTAGCCAGGAAGGGAGAAGAACTCAAGCACATCAATGAGACCTTATGCATGTTTCATCTCTGTCTTACAAGAAGAAAGTCTATTAAGAAGAGATTCATAAAAAAATTGATGGATATAATGGGAGGTGTTAATAGAGGGACTGCAAAAGTAAAAGAAGGTGCATTTGTTAGCTATGGGCAGGTGCACAGTGGTGGCTCTAAAATCAATCCCAGCTCCAAAGTAGACTATTTGCTTACTGTTTTGAACTTAAAATAAGTACAAAATCTTCCACAGAAAATAACCTTTCCACTGTTCAATTGCCTTTCTCTTCAACCTTCTTTTCATTGAGGCTATTTCTGAACAATCAATCAGTCATCCAGAATATCATTACTTTCTTGTCTGTTCTGCCTTTTAGACTTTCAGGTTTTTTGGTATGAAATGTATATATGTGGTACTCAAATGACAAATATTTCTAATGATGACATGCTTGACACACCAGATCATCTTTCTATAAAATAGTGCAAAGGCCCTACAACTGACAGCTCTTCAAGAGATCATGAATAAATGAACCAAAGCAAAATATATGGAGCTTTTACTGCTGTTCAGATTTAGTAAAACTGGACTCCAAACCTGTAGGGAAATTGAAAAAGACTTGCAGTTTCAAAATGAGAAAGAGCTGACAGCATAGGAGGACTCTATTACATGCTTAAACTTGAGATACAAAAAAGTCCTAGTTTTACTTCAGTAATAAAGTGACTCCACTCTTTGTGAAATATATCTGTCTGCATGAAAAACACAAGTCTCGCATTGATCTACATCAGCACCATCAGCAATGCATTTTAATGGTTATTACATACAAGGCTATTGGACAGGGGCTGAAACCAATATAATGTTGCAAAATTTTGTTCAGGAAGCTGGCTACCTTGAGGCTTAGTATCTGGTATTGACTAAAACACCCATTCAAATGTAAAACAAATCTCCTTAGAATCTTATACTATTGATGGATGCTTTATATACACCAATTGTTTCTTGTGATTTATAATAAAACTTATAATGTTGGACCTAGTTTGGCAACTAAATTGATGATTTCACACAAGGATTTTACATTAAATATTTCTCAACTGAAACAATGGATTAATTAATTTTCTGGCAATCTTATTTGAGTGCCATGGAGGGTGAAGATGGGTTCATATAATTTTTGCCAGAACTGCTTAGATAATGTCTGGGTTAAGCTCAGTGATATATTCCCCTTCTCTGCTTACCTGTAATATAATAAAATTCAGTAATAATTTTTATTATCATTTTAATTATAATTTTGAGGACATTGAGAATTCTGCCAGCAAAATGTGTTGAAGTTTTCTGGCAAAAAATGACAGCTGAGAAAAACATCAAAAATGAAACTGGAGACCATGACAGAGAAAATAAAAAAAAATTGCATAAATAAAACAATTATAAATATAAGAAATAGGAGAAAGCTGGACAGTTATAGAACCTGCCATTCCAGACATCTGGGATGGCAGATGTTATCATAATGTATGTGTGCGTGTGTGTGTGCATATAGGTGTATATATACATATATAGAGAGAGGTGTGTAGGTTCTTATGTACTCTTGGTCCACCATCCAGATCCTGGCATATGTGCCTTAGCTCACATTTTACTAGCAAACAATCAAGTAAACACGGTGATAATATATTTCTTTCAATATTGCTTTGAATTTAATTTTTAAATTCTGGTATTGACATCACACATGATTGAATTTTGGTTCTCATTTGGAGAAGTTGTGAAAACAAAGAGCTCAAACATAGCTAAAAAAATATTATCACAGTATTGTCATTGTATATGGAATTTGCCTGAGCCTGGCAAATTTGCAGGTTGTTTTTTTTCTTTTTACCTTAATTCATATTGCTAACTTGTATTTTAGCAAAAGACTCCAGGTCAGATATCAGTGCCCTAAAATATCTTTTTAAAAAAAATCACAGGGAAATAGTTCAAAGCAGTTTTAATAATGTATAAAAATGATACTTTAAATATTTGACAGAGAAAGGTAGTTATTGGTATTAACATTTCCCTTGTGTTAAATTACTAAGCTTTCATAGATTAAAAAAGCATTGAATACTATAGTGTAATTTTAATTCCTAAATCTTAATGTTCTTTAAAATCAGTTTAAAAATTCAACCCATAAGCCTGTATTTCAGGTTTAATTCCCAGAATAAGGTTCCCCAGTAACAGTCCATCGTTAACAAGCTATTTCTTTCATTTCAAAGCTATCTTCAAGAAATAAAAGTTTCAACACATCACTATAAACTTCCCACCATCATGTAGATACATGTGTATGTCTAGAGGTATATATATGCATACATATGTAAATACCAAGACTCCATGAGGGCTAATTCAGAGTAAAGTCAAAATTCACATAAACCACCTTGTCTCCCTTTCTGTGCCTTACCTCAGTTCATCAGCTATGTACACCAGTCCAGAGTTTCACCCAAACATTGGTATAACTAATATTCTTTTCAGGCAGCAGCTAATTTTCATGCTCTAGGTATAAGTATAAGGAGTTCAAGTTAACCACATACACAGAGGACATAGAACTTAAATGTGTTAAAGACATGACATGGATAGAAGAACATAACATTCCTTAACTTGCACTTCCCAGGCTTCAGCGTTGGGAGCTGAATTCCTTCCACCCACTTACTGCTGCCTGACTTCCACATCGCCTCTGAATCTGTCCCAAAGCTTGAGACCAGGAAACTCACTGAGGAACGCCAGACATGCAGCACCTTTGAGGTTTCCACTGATCATTGTATACCATTTGGCTCTGAATGCACCTTCTTTGAACACTCAACCCTCCTTTGTACCCATTTTGTGTGGGTTAAATTTTCACCTTCAGCTCCCTCCTAAACTCTTTATTCCCAGCTCTATAATCTCTCTCTTCAACCAAAAAGTCTTTGTTCTCTTGTGCTCTTGTGACAACCATAGACAGTCTGTTTTTCTGGCTGACAGCCACCAAATTTGTAACACTAAGGTACAGCCCTTGCAATTTTTGTTCTTGACATTTTTTTTATCTCTCTAGCAAGTTAATGTACTTAGGACAAAACTGAGTCAATTTATTCTTGCTGCTCTCCTGTTTTCCAAAAATAAGCTCTTCTGCTTCTCACTTAAAAATGTCCCATGTACATAATATCATTTTTTAAAATTCTTCTCCAAGCACATAAAACTGATCAGTTACAACACTCTGACTAGCAAATATATTAAAGAGAATCAGCAGCTTTTCTGAGTGCTGCAGTACTGCTTGTACCCTGTCTCCTTTTCAGTGAGAAGACACGCCACTGAATATAACAAGAACTAAGAATGATTGGGATTTCACATTACCTGCAAGGTCTGGAGCATGTGTTTCTTCTGCTTGTTTCTGTATTTATGTTTACAATTAATGTCAATCATCCTTAGTTCAAAATTGTAGCTGACACTTTGTACACACATAATGTCTCAGCGTATCTGAAACACTCATTTCTTCCTAGACTCTTTCAACAAAATTTGTGTTTGGTTGGCTGGGTTTTATTTTGGAAGAAAGTAGTAGAGGTCCAGTTCATTAAGTTACATTATACATTTCTTCTGCTCTGGGTTGTTCTGTGCAAATACTGTAGATTAATGGTGTAATAGCAGTGAACTCTCTTATTTTTTAAAAACTATCTCTTTCTTCTAATCTTGGTCTTGCTTATGTTCTCTTATCCTTCCTTTCTACTCATAAACAATGTTTTCTCTTGTTTTCAGCTTCTCTAAAAAAAATTTCAAATATCCTCTCTTTTCAAGTCTGAAGCAAACATATTTGAAATAATGCCAAAACCAGAAAATTGTCTAGAGGAGTTTTCCTCAGTCTAGGATACTTGGACAGGGGCAGACATCAGGAGATGTTCTGTGAAATATCTCTCCTCGTCTCCCATGACCAATCCCAAACTCAAAAAGAAGCCAGATCTTTCCATGTACACAAAACAAATATTGTGGGAGGAGAGTAAAGGTAAATATCATACAACTTTGTCTTCTTTCTACCTGGTTATCAAAGGAAACTATTGTGCAAAAACTGAGCTGGTTAGATCTGGACTAGAATTTTTAGGGTGAAGAAAGGGAGGAGAGAATATGTTTTACAAAAATTTAGTGAGTGTTTGGGTGGAAAATATATAGATGAAGTGGCAAATAGGCTTGGCTACTGACAGCCTAAAATCAGAGGAAAAAAGCAAGAGCAAAGATCTCTACAAGCACATTTTTTCTCTAAAAATCCAGTTTGCCAGAAAGCCCTTTAATCCTGTAAGAATTTGTTCAGACGCTTAAAACACAGGTAAAACACTCTGAAAAGTCATCAGGATCATATTTCTGTGTGACCTAGTCTCAACTCACTTCACAGGGAATAAGTAGCAGCAACACGAATAATTAAAAAATATCAAGAAAAGGAAAAGTAGGACTTGCAGAGACTCATACCTTTGGTACCTGTATTTGGTTTGCATGACAAGGTTTTGGTAGGAGCAGGGCGAGACATGGGGTGGCTTCTGTGAGAGAAGCTGTCAGAAGCTTCCCCCATGTCCGACCCGACACAGCCAATGCCAGCCGGCTACAAGAAGGGACCCGCCGCTGGCCAAGGCCGAGCCCATCAGTAACTCCTCTGTGATAACAGAATTAAGAAAAAAAAATAAGAGAGGGAAAAAAAAGCTGCACACTTTGCAGCGAGAGAGGAGTGAGAAGATGTAAGAGAAACAACTCCACAGACACCAAGGTCAGTGAAGAAGGAGGGGGAGGAGGTGCTCCAGGTGCCGGAGCAGAGATTCCCCTGCAGCCTGTGGTGAAGACCATGGTGAGGCAGGCTGTCCCCCAGCAGTCCATGGAGGTCCATGGCAGAGCAGATGACCACCTGTAGCCTGGGGAGGACCCCACGCTGGAGCAGGTGGATGCCCAAAGGAGGCTGTGACCCTGTGGGAAGCCCGCGCTGGAGCAGGTTCCTGTCAGGACCTGTGGCCCGTGGAGAGAGGAGCCCGCTGGAGTAGGTTTGCTGGCAGGACTTGTGACCCCGTAGGGGACCCACACTGGAGCAGTCCCTTCCTGAAGGACTGCACACCATGGAATGGACCCATGCTAAAGCAGTTTGTGAAGAACTGTCAGTCATGGACTCACGTTGGAGAAGTTCGTGGAGGACTGTCTCCCGTGAGAGGGACCCCACGCTGGTGCGGGGGAAGGAGTCCTCCCCTGAGGAGGAAGCAGCGCCAGAAACAACGTGTGATGAGCTGACCCCAACCCCATTCCCTGTTCCCCTGTGCCGCTGGGGGAAGGAGGTGGAAATCGGGAGAGAAGTTAAGACCTGGAAGAAGGGAGGGGTGGGGGAGGTGTTTTAAGATTTGGGGTTTTTTACTTCTCATTATCCTCTGATTTTGATTGGTAATAAAGTAATTTTTTTTTTTTTTCCCCCAAGTCGAGTCTGTTTTGCCCGTGCCAGTAACTGGTGAGCGATCTCTCTCTGTCCTTATCTCCACCCACGAGCTTTTCATTATAATTTTCTCCCCCTGCCCATTTGAGGAGGGGGAGTGATAGAGTGGGCTTTGGTGGGCATCTAGCCTTTGGTCAGGGTCAACCCACCACAGTACCAAAAGAAGCATTCATAAATCACTGCTGCTTTGCAAATGTGTTTCAAATCCCGAATAAATCAGATTGCCAGCACTTGGTCCACATCAACTTTACCTTGCACTTGCCCAACCTTTTCAATTTCTGTTCATTACAGACTGCTCTTTAAGAAAAACAAACCAGCTGGCTTGTTATTTCCTTTGATTTTGACTGTCACAAGCATAATTTGCACATTTACGAGGCCATCTAACCTGTATCAATGCTTGTTACACCCTTGTAATCTAATCATCTATTTCCTTTTTCTCTAACAGCTTACAGACTAAAGCCCCACTATCTCTTTATCTTTCTTGACATCTCTTTCCTGGCTGAAATTGGACTTTTCTCCTGTTTTCTGAAAAGCATAAGTAGGAGATGGTTCTTCCTCTCCCCATCCCCCTTTTAATGATTTATTTTGCTCACCTCCTGTCATGACGCTCATTAGCCTGCAGCGTATACCAAATTTCCGCATTGGCTGTCTGTCACAGAAGAAAGTGGTTAGCTACTCCCAAAGAGTAAATACTCCTCATTCTCTGCATTTTGTGAAATTTTAACCTTATTCACTGTTGTACAATCATTCAAGAGTTTCTCAGAAGGCTTAGACTCACTATCAGTGATGCTAACAATGACAGGTAAACTGATACTAGCGTAATTAATAATGGTTTGCACTTTCTGTCTGTGGTGATATTTTTGAAACACTGCAGAAACCATTCTCTTCTTTAAAGTTAGGCACATGCTGTGGATGAAAACATAAATGCTTGAGCATATTGCATCCTCACTGGCAAACTTGAACCCCATATTTCAAGGTCATATTGCAGCAGAACATGCACTATACATCAAACAGCTCATGTTCCACACGAAATATCTGCAAAGAAGGCATTTAACAAAAAACAAGTGCTTGAAATGATTGATTCTATATGCTCATCACTTAGTATAACAGAAAAAAAAAACCTGTAAAGGGCTTCAAATTGGAATCTCAAAGTTGCCATATCACATGAGTTGTTGTATTTAGCCTGGTAAATACTTTCAGCCAGCATTTCCCCAGTGAGATATTAGGTTTGTCCATTCTGCCACAGATGTTTATGGTAAGCACAAAACCATGATGTAGGCAACATTCAGGTAGTAGATACTAGTAAGCTCAGAATGAGAAAGACAAACCTGAACAAAATGTGCAAGAAAGAAGTTAAGTATGCCTAAAGTTAAATTTGGTAAACAAAAATATATGGTGGCCTTAAGCCCAGGGAGAAACCAGGAAAAACAAAACTACAAAAGCAGATAAAGGAATTGTATAAGTAATACACATATTGTATTATTTTCATGTAATTTCTCAAATACTTCACATAATTAATCAAGTTACTACAATGAACTTACAGTATTTGTTAGGAAAGGGAGATGTAAGAGACTTATTTTTAGTTGAGGAAAGATTTTTTCCATTTTTATTATTGAAAACATCAATAAACACTCTATTTAACATGATTTCCACTGAAAAAGTGGTAGATAAACCAGTATCAAAGTTCTATGGTCACCATTCCACCAATTCTGTGGTCACCATTCCACATTCAGATGTGCACATCTGAAACAGACTACATTACAGACTACACTGTGGCTACAGAATCATCTGTGCATTTGAAAGCTATCAATGGAAATTTCAACACCAAAAGTGAACATATCAGAAAATACACCCCAGATTAAAAGTCTCAATAACTGTAGAATTAGATTGGAGAGCAAGGTGCAGATAATAGATGAAGCAAACTAAGGAGAAAAATAGATGTCATGCTGCGGTCTCCAAAGGAGAGACTGGTAATTCACATGTGGACTTGGTAGAAAGATACACTTGCGGCTGCACATCATCATCTGTTCCTGGAAGTAGAGCTTCAGCAAAGAAAGCATCTCAGTCTCGAGCTTATGCTAATATTCTTCTAGCCACTTGGAGTGAGGGGGAGAGTGTAAGCAATCTTCAGGGAATGATGAGTAACTAAACAAATAAAACATTTAACATAGGGTGAAATTTAGAGGTAGACTTGTTAAGCTTTATTTATTAAAAATCAATAAATACATTTAACTGGGTCAGAGTTTGATGTATTTCAGGAGATGGAAAAGTAAGCCAAAAGAAGGGCAGAAGATTCTACAAATCTAACTTTAAACTATCAATCTGAAATAAAAGTTTCATCAACCTGTATTTCTTTGTGCTTCTCTTCAGCCATTTTCTTCACAGCTAAATCTGATCCTCTTGTTCATGAGGTGCTACTTATATGGATTTAATTTAACTTTATAGGATAAAGATATAACCAGAATCTTGTTTTATATCAGAAAAAGGTTAAATTCAGTGGCATCAATAACTGTTCATCACTCTTGTGTAGAATTTCACTGTGCAACTGAACATTATTATAAATTAAGTGTTGAAGTGTAGTGTAGTTGGTCCTCGATCTTCATGAGGTGCCCACAGAACTATAATTTACACATATTAGCAGATGCAAGAATATGTATAGTTTGTAGGCACTTTCATCCACTTCAGAGAGGAAATGCAGGAAAAACATCCAAGCAGCATGAAAACCTAATGACCTATTTTCAAAATACTCTAAATAAACTAGATTAATAAACTGGAAGGGCCTGCAGGAAGCTACCTTGAGTTAGATTTTCCAGCTCTATTGCTTTCTTCTGCTGTATTGGTACACTCTGTAAGCTGGAAAGGCTTTTACAGTTTTTACATTGAAAATTTTTTACTCATCTCCCACAGATTGATGACAGGCATATTCACTGAAAGGTTCTCCTTTAGCAGAAGTTTGATACTCCTGGTATATTCCAGTAACTTAGACAATTCAGATACATGGAATGTGAATATTTTTATGTAAGTATATGTTTATAAACCAAAATTCTAGTTCCTTTAATTGATAAGAGGAAAAAAGAATGCTAAAATTTCCTGCAGTTATTGAATAACCCAGGTAAAATCCCCAAGCTTTTTTTACAAGTCAATGCTTATAAAACATATCCATGTAAATTTTCAGTAGATTAGCACAAAGTGACTGCAATATTGTGAACTACTTCTTGTTGTTGGTAGCATTGTTTTGCTTTGTGTTCATGAATGTGCAACTTCTAACTACTTAGGTCAGCAGAATTATTGCTAATACTGCAGGTTATTGAAGCAGAGTTAGCTACAAATTTAGAGGTCTACCAAGTGTGTTTTCCATGGATGAATGAACTTCACATGTATATTCTTTTATTACATTACAAGATGCTTATAGGTTTAGGCTTTTCACCTCCTTATGTATATTTAACCTCTATCACCTGGAAAAGAAAGAAATATAATTAATATCCCGATGTACCCTGCCACCTCCAAAACTGAATTATTTAATGTTTATGCAATTCAGATCACAAGCAGCAGCAGCAAAGAGACAAACGTTGCTCAGTACTGATGTCATCCTCAGCTAATCTTCTGTCAGATCATAATAATTCTCTGAAGAATATGTAAAAACAAAGATTTTCAAAACTATATAGCTTTAGCTAAATTAGTGTAGTGTTTCATTTTATTTAGAGGGGTGAAAAATCAGTGAAAATCATCCCTGATATCAATAAAAGCATGACAAATTTCAAGCACAGAGGAATACAATATTCTTAGTAAAACATTTGCCTGTTTTCTTTCTTTTAGATTTTTCTAAACTTCATTCTCAGAACAGGAAGCATGGGAAAATGCAGCCCCAATGCAAAAGACAAAGTTATGTAGACACTAGCACATCAGAAATATTTAACGCCATATGAAATGATGCTGAGAGGAAAGAGCAACTTAGCTTCCCCACAATAAATTTATAACTGTTAACTGAAGAATTTCAGATTACATTCTGGAAACAATGGCTTGATATTGGCATACATAATGAAAATTTATGGCCAGGATTTTTTCTGGAAAGGTATTCCATTTTCTAAATAAGGTACAGTAATGAAACTACTGGGCTATACTATTAAGTATATTGCTTATAGTTACACCCATGCAATGAGAAAAAGTAATGAAGAGGGGTAGTGGATATGGACTGGCAACCTGTGGGGAGAGTCTCCAGGAATACCAACCTTGCTGTTGCCATACACTGCAGCTGCAACACACAGTGGCAGCAGGAGCAGCAAACCTTATTCTCCAGGACTCTTCAGTCACCTGCCTCCAGTTTCTTTTTCACTGCCCACATATCTTGCAACTGAAGATGAATCTGAGACCCCTCCTTCCACCCAGGAAGGGAAGCAAAGTAGCTTGCTGGGTGCACAGGCTAAAAAGTGCCATTCTGGGACCCAAGAGAGCCTGAGAAAGATGAAGGCACCAGAGCCATTTAGGCTAGAAAGGAACTTGAGAGCCCATCTAGTACAACCTTACTCCCACAGTCGGCATATCCTTCCCACAGCCTTACCAAAATTTTCCACTGCACATGAAAACTGCATTAGGCTCCTACAAAATCCACGGTTGCTCTGCATCCCTCAGCACCCTCAAATGGCTTTTAGGTTTCTGCTCCAAAGCTCAAATTTGCCTACAGCATCGAGCAGCTTCATCATACAAATCATTTGACCATTAACAGACCCTCTCACAATATTTAAAAGGGTACTTCCATTCAATTAAGAAGCATTAAAAATATCTACTCTGTGATGCAATACAAAGAACTTATGCTCCTGGTAAAGTGGAATACAATAATAGCAGTGGCAGACTAGTCCCATCTACCTCCTGACCCACATTTCCCCCAACCAGGATCCCAAAATTAGGAGTGTTTTTCAACCTGTGTGTGTGTCCTCAAGTCCTTTGCCACATTTTCCATGTAGATATATAGAAATAAGTTTTGAACCTCTTTAGAGTAAAATATCCTTATAGAAAGTGTAGCCTGAAAATGTTCTGTGAACATTTGACAGAAAGTGCTTTTCACTTGGACAATACACTTTACACCTTACTAGTAAATATATGGCTTTTGTTTCCTGTAAGTTAACTAGTTTTGCTCAAAGTTGTTTGATAAATATATTTTTTTATAGTTTAAATATTATTTTTATACAGTTTTCTCCTGACTATTTTCTTTAATCTAAACATTAGTGGTTTGTATTTTTTTCTCTTTTTCTCTCACCAACAGTGAGCTCATTCGCACATGCTGGTTGATTAGGGCTCCATATAGGACACATCTGCATGGAAAAAGAAAGCTACTACAGCTACACCAGACAGTATGCATACAAACAAGCAGTATGTTTGGCTACTTATAAAACAGCAATTTTTAATGAGTGCTCACAATGGTCAGAGCTTTTGCAGAGGACAAAAAAAACTCAAATGTGTCAGAATTCACAGGATAACTGACATATCTGTGGGATCTAAGTTCTAGAAATGAAGATATGTAAACAAAAGAGAAATCTTAAAAAAAAAGTTTTTAAAGGGTCCAACAACATTAAAAATCTCATTGAAACAGCAAGGATTCTGCCTTGTGTTGTATCACTGAATAGTACCTCACTGCATTAACACTTATCAAAAACACAGTCTAATAAAAAATACCACCACATAAAAACTGAGTATCCATTTACCTCCATTTTAGCAGTGATAGTTCACACATACTTTGTAAAACCTAATACGTATCAGAGATTGTTGAAACAATGACAAAAAATATTTTTCTTTTTCAAATTTTAGTCATTAGCTTTGTTGCATCTCATTCTTCTCAGACAGAATCGCATAACAATTTTATGCAGTACTGTTGTCCCCTGGCAGCTGCAAAGCCTCTAAAGTCAGCAAAATATACTTCAGGTAATCTACTATAAAACTAATACTGACCTTTGAAATAATGGATGGAGTCCAGTTCTAAAGGACTGTTATTTCTGGCTATTCTGCCTACTGAAAAAGCATCCTATGCCATTTCTAGCACATTACTCCTAGAAATATTGTGTGCTTAGTCATTGCTCCTATTTGCATGCCTCTACCTATGATTCATAAAGAAATAAACATTTCAGTTTTCCTAGAGGCTAATCACAAGCCTGCATGTGCAAAGATGTAGCACACAAACCAGAAAAAGATAGACGTTTTCAGAAAACACCAGCCAAGCACTGAACATTGAACACTGCCAGTTTGATGAATCTGAAAATCACCCACTGTGTTCTGGTTTTGTATACACAGATGAGGGCATTTTAATGTAACCAAAGACATAAAAAATCAACACGTTATGCAAATGTAATAACAAATGTAAAATGATAAATTAGCAAGCAACTATTCAATTATTACTGTGACTAATTCCTGTAGATGGTGCCACAGTAAATGAACCTGAACTTGTTCTGGTTGACTGAAACGTTCTGTTGAAACATTTCCATTTGGTTTGTTTGCCGCTTATGTAGATCGCTGAAGTAGATAGCATCTGTTTAATGAGCTCCCACTTCATTACAGAGCTGCACTACTTAGTGAGTCATTCTTCTTAAACATGCAGGCTGCATAATCTGGTGTTGTTTTAAAGCAAATACTAATTTATGATTACCTGTTACATTAGGCCACTGAAAATTGTAGTTACACTGGCTTGCATGAGCAGAATGCTAACAGCCTGATTACAGATTGTAAAGGTGTCTCCTGCTTACAGTCTATGAACATAATTTCCCATCTCAAGAATATTGGCTGCACAACTCATTCAGTGTAGAAAGGAAAAGGGATAAAATACATTCACTTGTAAAACATACAAATTACAGTATCCATAGCCATCAAATATAGAAATGTAAGGCATAATCAAAAACATTACAGTGATACTATGCTGCCAATACAGACAGTTGAATGACAATAGAATTATTCATTGAAGTGTCATTATTATTATGTAATTAATATCACAGTGATAGTTAATCAGATTCTTTTCTGAATTAAAAAAAAAAAAAAAGATGACAGAATCTCAAAAAATGTTTCAATTACAAGAGCTATCACTGGTAGTCTCCAGATCATGAAAACCTGCAGAGCACAGCTGTAAGTGTGATCAAAGCAATGATAAATAAACACTATATTATAGCTCAGAGCTGGTCAAATTGCAGCTTCAGATAAGATCCATGGGACTGGAATAGACCATGAGTTTAGTCCTCAAAATTAGAGGTCACCATGTAATAGACATTTACCTCAGATGAGTCTACTGGGTATCTTTTCTAATGCTACGTTATGCTTAAGCAATAAAATGTTTCTCCACACATCAAAAACACTCAGTACATCCCTGTGTCCCATACTACAGAGTAAGGTAATAAATAAATACATAGGCCTTTGTTGGCACAGTTCTTGCCAATCTGACTTGAGAGAAAATTCTTTCTTAAATCACAAATTTTTTTTTCATATTCTATGTCTGTATTTATCTGCTCAGAATAGCTAGTTCTGGAGTATACCAGAGGGCTTGTTATTATTAAGCATTAGGAACAAGTCCAGAAAGTATCTGCAGATCATCCATTAAGTAATACTGATGACAACCTGATTAAATTAATCTTCCTATTAAGATGAAATGCTGTAACCAAGAACTATTAACCTAACTATTAAATTTCAGTCAAGAAAGCTAAAAAAGGACATCCTAGAGCAAAAAATGAGGAGACTGAAACTCTCTGCAATAAGATTAAGCTGCCTAACCATATCAGTATGAAATCACAGAGGAGATACATCCTCTTAGATAAAATAGGAACCAAAAAACACAAAAGCAAGATAGTGTCAATACTGTAAAATTTTCAGCTGAGGGAGTTAGACAAGTCTAACGTCAAAACTTAAGAAGACACAAACAGTTCAAATTAGTCACATAGAAAATAGTACAGGGTAAAATAGAAGACGAGTCAGGAAGGCTAGACAAAACCTTAACAAACAAAAAATCCATTGAGAGAAATGCGTAAGAAATTATTTATTAGAAGAAAAAAGTCCAGATGACAACAATGTATTTTTCGGACTTCCAAAGAAGAAAGACTACTATAAACAATTAAGGTGACATTTCAGAAAAGCTGGAAGATTCCTCAGAACTCACAGCAAATGGGGTTAAGAAGATATTTACCCTTCAGCACTTCTTCCAATCAATAAAGATGAGACATTATCAAAGAGTGAAGAGTCTATAACATATGTGATCAAAGTTCGGTCTTTAACTATTTAACTGATACATTATCCAGTCTACACTACCATACATAGAAATGTGTAATTCTCCATCTTTTTTCTTTTGCTTTTTTTAAAAAAAATCCAACTGTTTTTTGGGGTGTTTTTGTTTGGATCAACACCTTAATTTTTCTATAGCTTTGAAGCTGCATCTAGTTGTTGTCTATGGAAAAGCCCATATTTGCTAATAAAGCAAATAGCCAGGACATGGGTTTTCAATGATTTCTGAACTCCAGGTAAATGAACTCTGAAAAAACTATTAGAAGCAGAAACCAGTTAAAAGTCTCCTCAGGGCTGAAATTCACAGAAATTGGAAGTATTGCTATGTTACATAAATAAGGACTATTAGAGCACCACTATAAACTTGCAAGTGGATGTCAGAAAGAGTGCAAGATGGACTAGAGGCAGCTTTATTTCTTACTGCCAATTCTGGATTACATTAAATACACTTCTGTTAATTACCTAGATGAAGGCAATTATGAAACTGTTTAATAAAAATTTAAGCACTGAGCTCCATACAGAAACAAGGCTGTTAGGAATACTTTTCAGTAGAAAACAAAAATTAATTTCAAATCATAGGAAAGTACAATCTTTTCTAACTCATATAAAGTTGAAAAGCCTTTTTTTTTTGTCTCTATGAAACCAAACCAAAACAGAGACAAATAAGAAGTTAGCAAAGAAATAATTTGTCAAAGCAATGGAGAAAAAAAAGTACTCAGTATTGGATCAAAAGTGTGTCAGACCCATGACCTCATGGGAAAGGTTTATTTGTATGGACGGTGGGAGGAAAACATACCGGTATCATTTGCAGTGGCAGTGACAGAAATGGTTACAGAAAATGCCAGAGTCTAACTGCTCCATATTTTTTTCCTTAAGAAAGCTCCCCTCTAAGATACTGAATGACAGAATATCCATAAAGAGCCACACGGTCTCTGCCTAAGAGTGTCTTTGTTAGTCATTGGTAGTGGGGAGGTCAGAGACAAGGAGGAAAGACAACTTTTATTTTATTTTAGCCAGATTCCCTGTAAGTTAAATGAAAAATAAATAAATAAAACTTGAGCCTACTGGTTTTTTTGTTTGCTCTTTCACTTACACTTGCAAAAATAAAGCCATACATATGGGTTGAACATACAAAAGAAGGGACTATATCTGCACTAGCTGTCTATATTCCCAAAGGAACACTGTATTTTTGTGATTACATTTTAAGAGTTGTCAATGGTCAGGCAGATGACAAGTATATTGAAAAGCAATTGGCTAACACTCCTGCTCAACAAAACATGAACTGCAGTGGAAATCCTCACTTAAACATGACTACTAACAAGACTACTAACAAGATTTCTTTTTATATATTATTTATTGGAAACATATGATCTAACACAATAATACCCACTGAAATCTACAAAATTTTCTAATTATCCCAGCTATGCTCCAAAAGAGATTAATAAGCGTTCCTGAAGTTTTCAATAGCTCCCGTCTGGAAAACATTTGGTAAGATAATAAGCCAACTTATTGCTGCTCAGTTCCAACTCATACTGCCATCAGATCTAATCTTAGGTCATAGTTTATACATAAAGAACAATTATAGACTTTGAGCATGATCTGCTTCTCAGTAAAAACAGAGCAAAATACGTATTAGCAAAATGAAGTTTCTCTGGTTTTGTAATACAATTCTCTCATAACAAGATGAAAATGGCAGCTTCTTTCAGCTCAGGCAAGCTTTTTAGGGACTTAAATCTACAGTATACAAAATAAAATCCTAATGTTACATAGCTCCTTAGCCCACATTACCCATGAGTGCGGTATCTTTGGATTCTCCAGGGACCTGTCACACAAGGCAGGATTTTGGTCACAAACACCATAAAATAAGGTCAGCTACAAGCTTCAAGTTACAAGACAAAACACAGCACACAGCTTTTAGGACTCCCAATGCCATTAGGCATTCCTGCTGCTCCTCACTCCTGCTTCCCGAGACAGCTTTGCGTAATAATGATGGCACTTTTATTAGTGAGTGTCCAAATGCCAAATGGGAGCACAGTAGTCAGCAAAGCAGTGTTCGCTATTTTCATTTCAGCCATGCAGACATGCTGAAATAATGATCCTGGCAACATGTTAGCAAAACATTAGAAAGACTTTAGTAAGCAAATAATTTAATTACAGCCTTCTATCAGGCAGTTTATATTGCACGACCCCTGACCTTTTATACTGCTGTACCAAAACTCAGCGTGGGATTCACACTTCCCATTCCTGTCACAGAAACTCTCCATCTTGTACCATTTAATATAGTGTGCTCCAGGTGTTCTGTGGTGAATGAATAGTTATATTACTACCTGTCAGACACAATCACACTCTATTCATCATCCACGGCTGGCTGCGTGAAGCCCTGCTTCCAGCAGGCTCCCTCTCTATTTCCTTGTTCAAACGTCTGCAGTGCTTTCGGCCCATCTGTCAAGCCTGTCAGTTAGAGAGAAAACAGTATCGGCGCTTTAAATATATGGAGTTCTCTATTGAAACAGTGCTGTGATTGAACTGTCAGCATTCCCAGTATCACAGACAGTAATTCATGACTGGTCAGAGCTCCATTTAGGTTGCTATTACTATGCTGACCTTGCCGGGTCACGCTGAGAGTTTTTTCCTGTTGCAGTTAAGTCTATAAATAGTGCAATTAACCTTTCAAGAATTACAAAATGCTCTCCATTCCCCTCCTCCACAAATTCACTTGCTGTTTGCTGCATTTATAATAATCAAGGGAAAAAAAAAATCAACAGGAAAAGGCATTTATTTCCTCTGAAGTGTACACTGAGTGACAGTAAAAAGCAAACGAATACCACAATACTCCTGTCCTGCAACCCTTTCTCAAGCAAAGCTTATATGGCTATCATCAAGAGCTTTGCCTCAAGTTCCACTTTTCTTGATTCAAGCCTAATGTATCAAGGTGCTCTGAAATATACCACATCTGAACTCAGCCCCTCTGCTGATGCTACAGTGCAACATCATGTTTTGCAGATTTTTTTGTTATAAATTTGACTGTGAAACAAAATTGGTAAAAAAAATCATTCTGAAAGTCATTGCAAAATTTAAAAAGGACTTCTTAGGTCCATGCAGTTTCTGGTCTTTTTGCAAAAGAGCCCTTCATTTTAAGAAAAACATGGAGAAGAATAAACCTCTGTGGATCAGAAGTTCATATAGAATCATAGAATCATAGAATGGTTTGGGCTGGAAGGGACCTTAAAGATCATCCAGTTCCAACCCCCCTGCCATGAGCAGGGACACCTTCCACTAGACCAGGTTGCTCAAAGCCTCATCCAACCTGGCCTTGAACACTGCCAGGGAGGGGGCATCCACAAAATCTCTGGGTAACCTGGGCCAGTGTCTCACCACCCTCACAGTCAAGAATTTCTTTCTAATATCCAATCTAAACCTACCCTCTATTAGCTTAAAGCCATTCCCCCTTGTTCTGTCATTAACTGCCCTTGTGAAAAGTCCTTCCCCAGCTTTCCTGTAGGCCCTTTCAGGTACTGGAAGGCTGCTATAAGATCTCCCTGGAGCCTTCTCTTCTCCAGGCTGAACAGCCCCAACTCTCTCAGCCTGTCCTCACAGGCGAGGTGCTTCAGCCCTTGGATCATCCTCGTGGCCCTTCTCTGGACTCGTTCCAACTGGTCCATGTCTTTCTTGTGTTGGGGGCTCCAGAACTGGACACAGGACTCCAGGTGGGGCCTTACGAGAGCGGAGTAGAGGGGGAGAATCACCTCCCTCGACCTGCTGGCCACGCTTCTCTTGATGCAGCCCAGGATAGAGTTGGCCTTCCGGGCTGCAAGCGCACAGTGCTGGCTCATGTTGAGCTTCTCGTCCACCACTCCCCTCCCCCTCTGCCCAGCCCTGGTGAGGCCCCACCTGGAATACTGTGTCCAATTCTGGGCTCCCCAGTACAGGAAGGACATAGAACTCCTGGAGCGTGCTCAGTGAAGTGCAACTAAAATCTGGACTAAGGACTGAAGCATCTTTCATACGAGGAAAGTCTGAGGATGCTGGGCCTATTCAGCCTGGAGAAAAGACAACTCAGAAGGGATCTAGTTAATGTTTATAAATATCTAAAGGGAGAGTGTCTAGAGGACAGGGCCAGACTCTTCTCATTGGCACTGAACGATAGGACAAGAGGCAACAGGCATAAACTACAGCATAGGAAGTTCCACCTGAACATAAGGAAGAACTTCTTTACTGTGCGGGTGACCAAGCACTGGAACAGGCTGCCCAGAGAGGCTGTGGAATCTCCCTCCCTGGAGATATTCAAAAACCATCTGGACAAAATCCTGATTCATGTGCTCTAGGAGTCCTTGCTTGAGCAGGGTGGTTGGACTAGATGACTTTCAGAGGTCACTTCCAACCTCAACCATTCTGTGATTCTGTGTGATCTCATTTTGATCAAGAGATGACTCCATCTGATAAAGACTAACCTCTGTGTAACTCATAAGTCAACTATTAGCCAGTATCTCTCTAGAGCTCAAACCATTCAAAGTCGGTTGGCTTTCACTCGCATCTTTGTAAAAAAAGCAGTGACACTGAACTCACGTCATCCAACTTCTGACAGTACATCAAAGTTCCTCTAAATTTTCAGGATTCTGAATTACTGAACAGTACAGTACACCCATAATGAATGTTTGCCTAGATCTAAGTCTGGGTTTGCACCTTCACCCACAGAATTTTTCAGCTATTAGGTCATGGTCCTGGGGCTGGATAGTCTCCTTGCAACATCTCAAAATCCCTCAAGCTGGAGGAGGGCCAGCAAAACCAGGCAAGAGAGACTCTGAATGCTCATGAGGTGTAAACAGGTTAAGAGAGAAATCAAAGATGTTAGCTCGAGTCACCGGGGCAATAGAACATTGTGGAGAATTGTGCCCCAGCTGCTTCCTTCAATCTAAGACCAAAGCCCTAATTTGAACACAACAGTGATGTCTCAGTAGGCTTGCTGGGTTAAAACTTAGGGCTCCAGCCTTGATTACATTTTCAGATGTAGGCATGGTCTTGTCACTCTTCTTCTCTGGGGATGTGTCTGAACAACTGTGGTTGCATACAAATATACATATCCAAGATAGCTAACCCTAGGCAATTACTGAGACTTCCAGTATTAATACTGTGTAAATAAACATTCAGAAAATCATTCAAAATACTTTTTTTTCATGATTTTTTTTTTTTAATACAGAATCTAAATGTAATTGTGCTAAACAACACTAACCTAGGCAATTTGGAAAAAATAATATATTTTCTCTGTATCAGATAAGTTGGATGATTCATTGGAGACTTCCTTCCCCAAGTATGTATTATACATAACTGCAAAGTACATCTACTGCACATACACAAGAAACACCAATGGCAAGCAGAAGAGTTAAACAAAGCAAAATTATTTAGAATTAGAATTAGAATGATGAAAGACAAGAGAGAAAAAGGCAAAAAGGTCTTTTCAAGGCAATATTATCTTCTTATTACAGAGACAGAGTGAAATTAATTATGTAGCTTCAACCAGTCTGAATATTTTGGACTCTGAAAGAAAGATACAGCAGCATAAATAACTCCCTGTGTTGTTAGCAGTTTCCTGAATGTCTCCCTTTTAGTCTTTTTATTATGAATGCAAGTGTCACAGCTTATTACAGATATTGAATAAGCATAATTAAGAAATAATTTCATCTAGTTTCTCCTTTCTTGGAAAGAGTCATAAAACAGAGAGACACAGAACAGTGCCCTTGTTGTTGGTTTTAGCATTTTTAATGAATACTTCAGTATCTGTCTGCCCTCCATCTGAAAGCAAAAGCCTTCACTTATTATAGAGGCAGAATAAGTGTAAGTCTCATCTCATTAACTGTCATATTACCAGGCTCTATGCCATACCATTCATGTTTCACTGAGCATTCAGAATTGCTTAATTACATACAGTAAAAACAGTCTGCTGAGACTTTCCCTTTCGGATTAATATGGAGGCATAAGGACAGAGGTCATCTTCACAACTCACTCTGGCTTGCCACTGTGTTAACTCAAAATGACAGAGGGCTTTTGTTAGTGACAGAAAATGTAATGAGCATTTGAAAAATAAAATGTTTACATCTAAGGATAAGAGATATTTTTGATTTTGCACACTAAATTCTTCCTCTCCCTCCCCTTCTTTCTGCATTGGTGTTAAACTGCATAGTGCATTCCTTCTAAATTATACTACCCTATGTTAATTATAATATGCTGACACTGCTCAATATTTCTAAACTTTCTACATCCTTTGCGTGCTCAGATTTCAATAACCAATTGTTCTACAAAATGTGGAAAAACCATACAAGCTACTAAGACTGGTCGTTGCTCACATCTTTCTCTAAGCCTTCCCATTTTGTCCTATTTTTAAACAAAACACAAATCCTAATCCCAATTGTATGGTCTGCATTCCAAAAAAACTGCCATTCGTGATTGAAATTACTGTCCTTACTGGGAGTCTCCGACACATTCCTGTTGGAAACTTCATATTCCTTCACCTCTGCCTCTCCTGCAACACAACTCCTAAAGATTTTAGATATCAAGCACACATAGATATGCTACTCACGTCTATGTATAAGCACCCCTACACACGGGATTGTGCTGCTTATCTCTGCCTTCCAATGAAAAAATCAGAATAAGCATTTTCTCAAAAAATAAAAGCTTTGTCTCTCACTTAATCCCTTTCCAGAGCTACACCCTGAAAGTGGAAGAAAGATGCCAATAAGGTTAATCAGCCAGTATGCTAAATTCTCAGAAAATAGATTAGATGGGTTATCATTCTTCATCCAGTGATTTTGTATGCTCTGTCTTTCTTCAGAAAGCACAACATACATTTGTGTAAAAGTAGACATTCTTAAACACAAAGAAAGAAATCCTAGCAATCTCACTTAAATAATCTTGCCTTATTCATAAAGTAATATATGCAGCTGTGTTTAAAGAAAAAATGCATCATTATAAATGAAAGTATGTGTTCCCTAAACTTCCTAGAAAAATCTCCAGTTTTTCTCTGATGTTTTGGAGAATGTAATGTTATTTCAATATATAATGGATTTTCTGTTTTTCCAGCTGTATTACTTGGTTTCACAAATCCCAAAATTTTTCCCCACTTACAGTTTTAGACAAACACATCTATAACACAGTCGCTACACTTAAGGATGTTTTATTTCTGTGTTGTCAATGAGAGGAGATTGTGAAAAATTTTGTCACCTTTTCAGAAAAGAACCAACACATTGCTGATAGGTGTAATTACTATTAACTTTAACAGTCTGAATTAAAAAAAAAAATTCAACAGCTTTGCTTTTTCAGACATATCTGTCTTCCAGTATTTTTCCAGCATAATCCAGCTCCTCCTGGATTTATGCAACTTTAAAACACTGGAAAACATTCTGAAATGGTGGGAAGAGTTTACACTGCTGTATCACTGTAACACTGTGACACAAATTACAACATCCCTGCATCACCTCTTTAGAAGGGTATCCACAACCTTCTACTGGATAAAGGTCATCTGAAAACTTCTAAGTAACAAGTCCATCACTGTCAAAATAAATTTGGCTTCAGTATACTCTCAGTGATTATTTACAGCCCTCTAGAACTACAGCCAGCTATTATACAAGCACTGATGCTTTGGTTCATTATTTACATGTTCATTTGACTTGTAGTATGGTATATTTCCCCTATTGACTCATTATTATCAAAAATGACACAAACTTTAAGGCTCATATGAGGGAAAAGTGCAAGTGCGTACTAAAGACCAAAGGAGACAATTTCAGGGAAGTCCAATATGAGCAAGTGACTAATTGAGTCAACTGACCAAAAGGCGTAGTGGCATCCACCTTTAACTTCCTAGCTGAGTTCATTCAGTCATTAAGAAGACAAAAGAATTCCTTCAAAACAAATGTTTAGTTCAGTTATAAAATTAAGAGAAAAAAAAAGAAAGGATTGGCACATGAACTACACAATTAATATTGCTAACACCTTCCCCTTTTTAATGGTTGAAGGGACATTTTTCAACAAGGACCTGGCTGGACATGTACGAGTTTGGAGACAAGACCCAATACAATATGGGATAGAAAATACCGTCAGTTTCAGTATTTGCCTTCTGGACCCCACAAGAGGCATGCTGGTGCCACAAAGAGTGTTCTTTTGGTTCCCTCATGCAGCTGCAGTTTGTGAGGTAAAAGGCAGTGACAGGATGGTTTGTGCTCATATTCCTGACTTTTTAAAATATTTTGTACCACAACATAACAGGGCCTTTGCTCATATTTGACCTGAATAATCTAAAAGTTGCAGATATTACCAAGGAGTAAAACCAGAGATTACCACCAGAAAGAACATATGCATGAAGGAAAAGATGGCCCAAATGTCTATAGGCTTAAGCAAGCTAGTTGGAGGAGAAAATTCTCCTGATTCAACAGATCCAAATTACAGGTTTTTAGAATCAAGATCAGAGTAATTAGAGCAAAAAAATACATGTGAATTGAACTTTTTAAATCTCTGATGCAATTAAAAGACTTTTTGCTAAAACAGTGCAGTGAATAGTCATTGAGATTTCTGAAGGGAAACAGATCATTTTTCCTTTGGTGCCTTGCTTTAAAAAACCCTAAACTGTTTGATCAGGCCATAGAGAAGAGCAGAACAAATGGACTCTCATGCTCCAGAGAAAAGTACCTAACCACTGGAGAAAATGGAGTTTTCACATGCATATTTTTCATATTAAAAAAGCTGTGCATAAATCTAAAATCAGCTTTTAATTACACTGAGGCTCATTTCTGATACAAACCAGTAATAACCGCAGAAGCCTGAAAGCTTCTCATTTACTCCAGTTTGACTTTTTTTCTCTTCTGTTAGTTTTTTGTTTTCCATTACCTTTGTGGTGTTTTACTCTTAAGTCATCCAAACTATCAAGTACTGAGACACTACTTTAAACAACATATTTTGACCTAGTAAACACCTCAGTACCAACATTTCAAACCCCAGTTCACACAAGTATCTCGATGCACAGAAGAGACATAATTCAATTACACACATGTAACGACAATTGAATTGAATAAAAACAACCAATATGTTTAAAATTATAATATGCAAAATAAACCATTCCAAATCAAATTACCCTGGGTACAAGACAAACAATGCTAGTCATATCACAAGAAGATGGAGTTAATATCATCATACAAATTAATTAAGCAACCTGTCTGTTCTTTGAAGTAGGTACTTACAAGATTTCCAGTGGTTGACAGAGTATAGATTACAAAGTATGGGGACACGAGGCCATAATCTAAAGTACAGAAGGTGGCAAGATTCAGCTTAACCCAGATGGTTTTGAACAAATGAAAGTACTGATTGAGAACAGGCAAGGCAAGTGATCTGAATAGTTGACTCCTCTTTCAATAAGCTTGATAAATAGGAGCCTTCAAGGAAACAGGTTACTCACATTCTATGCCATAGTGGTCTAGAATCTGTGCAACAAAGAAAAGTTTATACACTAGTAGATTTTTCTTTTTAAACAGATATTTTTAAACAGAACTATTGTGGTTTCTCTTTGACATCGTTACAGCTCCTATCCAAAAAAAGTTAACAGGGTCTTTTTTAAGAAAAGCACAGAGCGAGAGGTATTCTCTGTAGAGGATTTTCTATTTGTTACAGAAATATGAGCTAATTCATTTCTTTTCTCTTAACACTTTATACAGCCAAAAATCTTCTTAAGATGATTTATACCTTCTTGCTAGTTAATATACTCTCATTCAACTTTCCAAATTTCTATTATTTACATATTGCCATAAAAGTACTCTAGTTGTGTATCACTACTTGTAAAACACTTTATTAAATCTGTTTGTCATTCTGTTAGAAGCATGAAGCCAATTTTCCAAAGAGGTCTAATGCACACGTAGAAGTTAGACCATGCAAGAATCTACAGGTCCAAACAGATCATTTTATTTTCCAAATACAAACACAGCTATGTGGTCATACATAATCATAAGCTTTTTGAATACAACTTCTTACTTTTCTGTATGCAACTAGCATGCTTGGTTTTATAATCATGCTTTGAGAGTGCATTTTGTAAAACTCAATCAAAGGTATCTGTGGTTTCAAGGATGAATAAGGCAGTAGACCCATTAACACACTAAAATTCGGATATAAATAAAGTGCATTGCATTATAACCAAGTCACATATGTGATTATAAGTTTCATATCTAAAATTTCTTACCTTTGTCTTGAGGTCAAAAGCCTTATGATAATAACAAAAAGCTAAGATCTGAAAGGAGCCAACAGCTTCAAGAACTTCCAAGCTGTGTGATTTCTAGCATTCAGATTCTCAGAAAAATTTAACAATTATTTTTATGTATTTTTAGAAATCTGTGTTATTTACTTCCAAGTTCTGCTTTTTCCACAGCCTCCTTCCACTATACCTTAATTCTCAGAACAATAGTAGTCTGGCTATTAATGAACATCTTGCATATTTTTCATTTAATTTAGAAAAAAAAAGGAATATAAGCTCTATTTACATTTCTGAGTAAATATTGGTAGATATTTTAACTGTATTCTACTAAATCTCTGTATCTCCATAAGAAGGATGAAAATCAATATTGTTCAGTGGAATCTACCAACTAACAAACTCTCAATCACAGATATCCATTCAGCAATAATAAAATTAACTAAATTCTAACAGGGTAAAAATGTTTAACAAAAGTAAATGCATTGACTTAAAGTTAGTTAATATTGACAGTCATATTTATTAAAAACTTCTTTTTAAAAAATTGTTCTGTACAGCTCACATAATACTGTAATAAAGTCCACAAGACTGACTTGTGAATTTGCAATTCATGGAGGACTTTCCACAGACCTTAACTTTACCTCCATCATGAAATTTATGACCTCTTTCCACCTCCTTCTCAGGTTTGAGAGCAAGAAGGCATGAGCAGAAGAAGCTATAGTATGGACCTTCCTTTGGCCTTCACACCCACAGTGTCTGAGAACATCAAAATGTATGTCTTTATTCATTATTGTATTTTTAAGCCTGATAAAATATTTTATCTAATGACTATTTATTGGAGAGGCGTGTGATTCAAAAAATAAAACAAGCCACTAAAAACTCTGATTTGTCAATTATATGTCTCACTTCTCTAAGCTTCTTGAGCTATCCTTCCCATCCTATATCCTCACCAAATTAACATTTCAAGCAGTGGAGTCACTCTAATTCTGCAAAGCAAGTAAGGGGACAGAAAGAGAAACCACAAGCTTTCACTGCCTCTCACTGCCCTATCAGCATGCTGTATGAGTGGTGTCCAATAAGCCAATAGAATTACTTCACAAATGTATGGCCTGAAGAACATATGTTGTCCTTGAACAAGAACAACTGTGATAGCGAGGTCTCCACTTTCTCAGATGTATCTTATTTACAAAAAGATTGGAAACCAGCAACAGTGAGAAATTATCATTGCTCTCAGTTCAGTAATAATGAGTGAAGTATCAAAATAATGAGGACCAGAGCTACAAAGAAGACTGGAAAGTGGGATGCAGAGGATAATAATCTATAGCTTTCAGGTTCTTGGACAGTGTGAAATTTTAGGTTTCTGCAGCACTCATGCTACACTGACAGCCAAATGAGTATGCAAGCTTTTCTAGTATTGTTTTCCTACTTTTGTTAATCAACAAAATGCTAGTATAAATGTGTGTCTCTTGCACCACATTTAAGGATTCAGATTAAATTTCATCTGCAGAATTTATCTCAAGACCTTGCCAAAGATGATCAATAACTTAATCTGCAAGCCATTTGCAGTTTAATGAAGTTATACTCACAGCATGGCTTCTGCAAGTCCTTAATAAATAGAAGTGTTTCACACATAGTGACAGCATCATTTATGGAACTCTGGTTTTTAAACACTAGAAGTCAGATATACCATCCTTTGCGATATGCAGTTTAAACCTTCTGAGGGATATCATAAACAAAAGTAGCAGACAACTGTATTTTAAGAAAGAATGCTTGAAGTTGACTCATTAATTGGAATAATTTGGGTGCACATTCTCTACTGTTTCTCATTAAGTAAAAAACAAACAAACAAAAAAACCCATAGTAACAAAAAGACATAGGAAGATGACAACTGAAATCAATTTATGTCTTAAAAATTTCACATATGCAAACACTTCCTTCCTGGGAAAAAAATCAATTGTTTCAGTTGAGGTAGAACTGTTTTAAAATTTATAACTGTTAAATTTCTAAGGACTCTTTCAAGGTCACAACCAGGTGCTAATTCATCAGTTCGGTAGGCATGCATCACGCAACTGAGAACTGCATGTTCAGAACCACATGCATATAGGTGACCAACACAAATCAGGCAATTCCTCCACACTGCATCTTCATAAGCTACTAGTGCCACCTTTAGTCAGATTTCTTCAGCAAATGTGCTAAACTGCATAAAATTTAAAATGAACTCGTTAAGGTTTTGTCTCACTTTCAGCTAGCAAACAGCCATGATGGCTTAGATACTGACTCACTCATTCCATGTCCACTACTGCCTTTTTGCTAGAAGGTCTTGCTCTGTTTGCTTTCTGGATATGTTAAATATGCCCACAATTCAGTCACTTCAGCACAAAACCCAGCACATCAGCACAAACCTTTCTTCATCAGGAATGTAAGCATTGGTCCCTTTTCCCAACTGTCATGGGTCATGTCTAAGAAAAGGATATTTTTTAAAGATTAAAATACTGCTACTAGATTTACTGCTAAGTTTTGCATTTCTTGGTTAACAAGCCTTCCTCCTTCCCACCTCCTCTTTCCCACCCACTCACACAATGGTAGCCCATAGTTAAGTCATTCAAGACATTTCCAGTTCTTTGGAACAGTCTACTTCAGCATTGAAAAAGCTGCATCCTCCACAACTGGCCATGAACACTGTGTATGGCTTTGTTGTTATTACACTGCCAGCTCCACTTATTGCACTCATCTGCAGAATCTTCATGTTTCAATTTATTTGAATTCCCACAGTTTGCATTTGGAACAATGGTCAGTTGTTCCCTAGCACTCTTTCACAGGATGAAAGTAGAGTCTTTCTCTAGAGGTGTTATCTCTATCTCGACCCATCAGAGATTACATCAAGCTGTCACAGTTCCCTAACATCTGTAGCAATTGCCACAACAAATTTAGCAATTTCGATTAGGATCAAACCAGTCTCAGATCTTATTTAGTTCAGGTTATTTCTTTACTATGAAGTCACAAAGTTCTCTATTCTTATACAAAACACTTCTTACCTAGAAATAGTGGTAAAATTAACACTAATATACTCATACTTAATGTTCTTCTATGTTCTAGTCAAAACTGAAAATTTTCTGCAGTCATTAGTGGCTTTAGGGGTAGATGACATAAAATTTCCAAACATTTATCTGTATTACTCTACTGGTTTAGTAGGAACTGAATTAGACAGCAGTTTAGAAGTGATGTCACCCAACACAGTTCAACAAAGTCACTTTTTTCCCCTCAGCATTTCAACAACTACTATATTCTTTTCCAACCTTTCTGCATACAAAATCCATTCTAAATAATGCCATAATCTGGATCGCTTTTCTCAAATGACTAGACATTTCTAAAATTTTAAAAGCATTCTTTCCTAAAAAAAGTCTTTCCACATTCTAAGCAGACTCAAGATGCAGTTACCTCTTCAGTTTCATTCTATTTCCAAAGTCATACTCTTTTACAAGGTCTTAATCTCTTTTACTGGTTGTTGTACAGTTTGCTCAAAAAATATATTAACGTATTACATAGGTATGATAGAGTCAAAATGGTGCTATTTACTTTTTCTGTATGACACAAATGATCACACTACATCCACATTCCTATCTGTTTTGGTAGGTGGATCCCAATGCTAGAAAGATCAAAAGTAGTTAAGGGAGTAGTAAACCCTGAAAGCCTTTCCAAAAAATGGATCAGCTGTTTTGCTCTTAAAACAATTTCATAGAAATTAAGCCTGAAAAACAATGTCAGTCATAATGATTTTTTTTTTCAAAAGTATTTTAGCACTTGAAAGTAGATAGTTACTAGAAGTACTGAACAATATTATCTAAAAGCACAATCATTTTTATGAGAGGAAACTAAGAAAATAATGACGACTCATTTTACTAAAGGAAACTTCAGAGAGGCAATAAATTACACCCTGTTAGATACAAATCTAAGATGAAAATACTTCACAGATTTAACATTTCCTTAATAAAAAAGTACATTACAGGTAAAAAGCAAGCTACTGTAGGGGATAGGAAGAATAGTGGAAAATTATAGGAGATCAAATCAGTTATCTATGAGGTTTTCAGTAATGACTAACACAAAAAGATATCCCAAAATTTAAATTTGCCACCCTACCGAATCAGGCATAAAAATATGCACTATCATTCACTATTTTCATGTATGATTTGGATAACAAGATGAGAACCAATTCAGAGACTACAGATACAAGTGTACTGAAATCACACTGGAGAATACAATTGTAAGGATTCCAGTAGATTGGTGACCTGTTGAAGAAGAAAAATAAGGTTCAGTTCAATACAGACAGAAATATAATTGCCTTTACTTGTGCATAGCCATATAGCAGATATATGACACTGGCCAGTTAGTAACTCTGACCCTATGGATAAGCATCTCTCACAAAAAAAGTTGAGGGACCAGCACTGCACACTAAGATGAAGCATGCACTCAGAGGAATCTCTTGCAGAGACCTATGAGACCATGCTGGCCTGTAAGATGCATTTAACTGAAAAGAAAGCACAGAAATTACCAGATAGATAGAATACAAGTCCACCAAGTTGGGCAGGAGTGTTGATCTGCTTGAGGGTAGCAAGGCTTTACAGAGGGATCTGGACAGGTTGGATCAATGGCCCAAAGTCAATTGTATGAAGTTCAACAAGGCCAAGTACCAGGTCCTGTATTTTCAGGTCACAACAACCCCATGCAATGCTACAGGCTTGGGGAAAAGTCACTGGAAAGCTTCCCTGTAGAAAAGGACCTGGGGGTGTTGGTTGACAGGCAGCTGAATATGAGGTGGCAGTGTGCTCAGGTGGCTAAGAAGGCCAATAGCATCCTGGCTTGTATTAGAAACCATGTGGTCAGCAGGAGTAGGGAAGTGATTGTCCCCCTGTACCTAGCACTGGTGAGGCTGCCCCTTGAGTACTGTGTTCAGTTTTGGGCCCCTCACTACAAGAAAGACATTGAGTTGCTGGAGCGTGTCCGGAGAAGAGCAACAAAGCTGGTGAAGGGCCTGGAGAGCAAGCCTTATGAGGAGCAGTTGAGGGAACTGGAGTTGTTTAGTCTGAAGAAAAGGAGGCTGTGGGGAGACTTTATCTCCCTCTCTAACTACTTGAAAGGAGGGTGTAATGAGGTAGGTGTTGATATCTTCTCCCAAGTAACAAGAAATAGGACAAGAGGAGATGGCCTCAAGTTGTGCCAGGGGAGGTTTAGATTGGATATTAGGAAAAATTTCTTCACCAAAAGGGTATTCAAGCATTGGAACAGGCTGCCCAGGGAAGTGGTTGAGTCACCATCCTTGGAGTTATTTAAAAGACATGTAGATGTGGTGCTTAGGAACACGGTTCAGAGGTGGACTTGGTAGTGTTAGGTTAATGGTTGGGCTGGATGATTTTAAGGGTCTTTTCCAACCTAAATTATTCTACGATCCTATGATTCTAAAACATGTTCGAGAAACAAAAACAATGGGAATATGGTAAGAGGAAAGAACAGAAAATATGTGATGTAACTCTCTTCTGAAAAATTTAACTACAAAGAAGGGAAAGAATTGCTCTCCATATACGCCAAATTTGAGATAAAGTACAGCATTAAATGGTGGTAGGGGAGATTGGGTTAGGTATGAAGAAAACTTCTCCAATAGAAAGAACAGAGAAGGACTGGAACAGATGGAGGAGGTTGTTAAGTTTCTGCTGCTGAAAATGTGTAAGAACAGGTGAAGGAAACACCCTTATGTGTGGTGAACACTTTCCTCAGCTTTGGGAAAGCAGGATGGTTTACAAAGTCTCTCTAATCTCTCTCAAGCTTTATTTTTGTATGATTTCTCTCTGCATTACAACAGCTAGCTTCAGTTAAGCCACTGAGCTGAACATTGGAAATATTGTTTTGGCATCTTAAACATGCTGCATGAAAAGATTATGTAGCAATTCTTAATCAGGTTTAATGCTTGCTACTTTTACACA
This sequence comes from Caprimulgus europaeus, assembly GCA_907165065.1. The sequence continues at coordinate 18,081,981 of OU015527.1, forward strand.
TCAAGTAAAGCATATTAGGCTTTTCTTACCATAATCTTATAAAATATTAGTGATATCACCTATTGTCATATCACACTTAAATAACCACAATACATGCTAGTGAGAAGAAGCTTAGAAATGTCTATGACATATTTTTTAGCAGCAGCTGATTTTCTCTGCTTAAAAATTCAGTCTGGAAAATCACACCTAATTTTTAAGATCTCTAAAAGGGCCCATTAAAAATACTTGCAAGAGCAAATCAGATTTAAAAAGCACACCTTGAAATAAGTGCACTACAACTGACACCATCCAATTTCACCCTGACCATTGATTCATTCCTTACCCTACAGGACTGCTTGGCAAGGAGTTACCTTGTTAATGTTGTAATACATTTTTAGACTCAAAGTGAAATTTGTCAGATTTCTTTTGCTTCCACTTAAAAAGTGTTAAGTGTAAATTAAGAGACCATACAACACCTAGGAAAAATAATTAAGCTCATTCAGTGTCTGAAATAGAATTAAGTCCCTTTTTGAGGGTCAGAACACAATTACATGACTATAGAATCACCAAAATACACTGTTAGGTACATTGTCAAGGGACAATGTGATTTTTTTCCACATCACCACTCAGAAATGCCTTATCATATAACTTGCTTGAACATATTTACTCACAATTCCTTATTAAATAGTCTAATTTTCCCATGCAATAAACTGGTTTATGATACACTGTGAATACAAAACACAAGGTTAAGTGTTTGCACTGTAAGGAGATATGGTACATAAACAGATTAGGAGCATTAGTAAAGGTAAGTAAATCAATCTGTCCTCCCCTATCAAGAAGTGTTATTAAAATAAATGTGGTTATTCATATAACAAAAATGCTGTGGGTGTTTTAGGCTGAGAGAGCAATCCAAGTCATTGAGCTCATTGGAAGAAAGCAAGAATCCTCCACCTCCTGCCCACAGCTGTTCATCATATTCTACCATCTCTGGTTATTAATATTAGTATTAAATATATTCCTGTCCAATTGGGTTCACTGATGTTTCCAGTTTTTGAGTCTATTCTTTTCCTCTACGTTAAACAAATCTAACGATTTCTATCCATAGCAAATGCAGAGCTGATGAGCAAATGGCTGATAAAAATTCCTAGTATTCCTTTGTGCTCATCTCTTGCACTTAAGATTCTTGTCATGCCCTGGGTATTCTAGCTGTCTGATACTGTTCCTTTCTTTACAATTCTAGCACTTTCTCTGCTGAACATTTCTCTGTCCAGAACATTTGGTGCACTGCCTAGTACCAAGTAAAATCTGCTTGCAATGTAAGAACATGTGGAGAAATTATGTGTTTTTGTCACACCCTATTAAACGGTATTCAAAACACAATGCCCCAGAAACTAAATTGATTGTAGGTTTTATAACCCTTTTCAGGCTAATGGAAACAATTTAGTACCATGAACGAAAACATAGCTAGTGCAGCTGTGGGAATCTTAAATTGCTCAGCTCAGCAGTTCTGTTCCAGCTTAAGTAGGATAAAGTAGTTAAAGTTCAGTTAGATTCCATTCTTCTGGATCTTTGACAGATCATTTCAGATTAAAGTCTTCAAAGTTTTCAACATTCTTTGTAAAAGACATTCTGAGGAATTCCTGGTTTGTGCTTTTAACTTGGGGGCAGTGGGAGGGAACTGTAAGAACTGTGAAGAGACGGAAAGTGGGGGCAGGAACAACATGGGGAAGTTTTCAATCATTTTGTAAAGTGTCTTCAGTTTGGTTTTATTGTTAATATACCAAGTGGAGAAAAACAATAAACCAAGAAACAATTAAAAGGCTTTCTTAAAACTTTAATGATTTAGCTAAGACTACAAAAGCTAGAGATGTAGAGTCAAGATTGAAAGTCAACACTTAAGTCCACCCTAGGAATCTACTGTAGCTCCTTCTGTCCTTAAGGATAGAAATTTTCTCCTATGTTAATTCACATTTCTATATTTAAAACTGAATGCCATAATTAAAAGCTTGACAGGCAAGAGGGATACTTGGCTATGGGAGAACTCCGCACTACTCTTTACAAAACAAATCCTCTACCTAGCCCCTTACGAGAAGGAATCATTAACAAGGGTATTACCTGCACTGTACTAGCAGAAAAACATCTGTGAATATTATTTGACAAATTGATCACTAAATGAGCCATTAGCTTGCAGGGGTTTTGGATTGCCTTAGGAAAGGAGGGTGCTATATAGCACAAAGGCTTACAGATGCAAAACACTGACTGTCAAAAAAACATATTCCAGAATAAAAGTAGTAATAAAGTAAGCCTAGTATGAAAATGTACCCTTTCTAAAAAGTAAGCCATTTATGAGAAGCAGTAGTAAAACTGTTTAATTCCTCTGTGCCTCTAGGGAGAAATCTAATCCTTTTGAGAAGTGATGGAGAGAAAAATGAAGCCAATGGTGTGTTTGCCAGTGAGAGAATGCTGTGGAAACAAAGTTAGTAATTTTACTATTCCTGCTTGCCAAGAGTTGACAGGTGCGTAGTTTCTTATTGTTCTGAAAGGCAGCCAGAAACCACAGTTTAATATGCATCTATGTCTTCATTGTAGGGGAAAAAACAGCTGTCTCTCTGGCACATGATACAAGATGATAGAAATATTGAGACATACTCTTCTTTACAATATGTTATCATCATTTGCATGGCTTCTTTTGATCTTCCAACAAAACACACAGCTGGAAGGAAAAAGAAATGCTGCAGCCTAGTCCAGATCAGACATGATGTGGCAACCTCTGCTCTCATAAACAATTATTTCGCACTGCCTAATCACTTCAACAAGAATTTTTCACATGAACAAGGGTTGGAAGATAAGAGTCATATTTTTGGCACAGCAGATCCAAAGACTTTCTACAAACAGGTCCATTAAACTTGCAAGTAAACAAAAACAGGGAAATACCAGGTTATTTCAGACAAACATGAGGTAATAATTTCCAACCATTCTTAAAGAATTACTCCCACAAATCCTTCAGTTTTCAAACTGATGAGAGGTGTCTGCGATTAATAAAGCTTTTGAATGGAAAAGGTTTCCTCACTCAAGAATGATGTGTGTTTTCCTGTAATATGTGGCAAAGCATTCTTTTAAATCCTAATTCCCTCAGGAAGGTAAAATGTACATACATTCTATACACACACGCACACACAGACAATGTACCAGATGCAATAAGTTGTAAGAAATATTAGGCTCTGCGTATTAAATTTCCTTTCTGTGCAGAAGTATGCTACAGTGTTAAAAGCTCATGATGACTGGCTGGCAGATTTTAAATTGGATAGGCATAAAATATCTCCACTGTGTCCAGGCTAGTATGATTTGATATATTGTCATATATAATTTAAAGATAAGACTTGCAACTTTTATATTTACCAGAGTATGAGAAAGGGGATTACTATATTTATTCAAATAATAAAATTTTGGAAATTCTGACACTCTTACAAAAATACTAGCTTTTAGAGAAACACTGGGCTTGACCAGTAAGCTTCAAAAAGCTCAACAAAACTTTTAATTATAAGAGAAAGGTCCTTTAGGCTAATGTTGCATATAGTTACTTACACTTACCATGTCAATCTGTTAAAAATATCAAACAAAATAAGACTCAATTACCAGAAAAATTAGGCAAGTCAGAGATAAGCACAGAATAATTCTTGGACTAGGAGACAGAGGTGTAATTTTTTTCACTTCATTGTCAGAAGCTCCTGATGCATAAGGAAGGAAGTGATTTTGGGATAAAAAACTATAATTTTACACTAAATTTTAACACAAGGAGGAAACACAAATTTGGTAATTTATTCTGTTAGTTAAGGAAGAACGTCACTGAATTAAGACTTGAAAGTCACATTATGAAAATTCTTCTCTTCAGTTCTCTGCAATAACTATTCACCACATTTTTATAGTCCTAGGTAAACCCCAGTCTGCAAGTGGTTGACCAAACTAAACAGATACCAGATACCAACATGGAGGATCATCCCTTTCACACTGCACCTAGGGACGTTGTAAGCTGCAATGAAATCATCTCAACAAACAGACCAAGGACAGACTCATAATTATTTTCTCCTAATGAAGTTTCTTCTTACAGAGCCACACTGATACACTGAATTCCCTATGCTTGGGAGTAAGATCAGATCATTACATTATATAACAGATTGGAAGAAAAATTACATTTCCAAAGATGTATTAAAAAGGAATCAAAATCAAAAAAGAAGATATTCATATGAAGGGCTTCAAACCATTTGTGGAAAACTTGTAGTTTTCAGTCATTTTTCCAAATCAAATTAGGCCATGAAAGAAAAGAGAAAATGGGTAACACTGCTTCTTCCACAGTTTTAATTTTTGTACTGCTCAGCATCTCTCAGCCCAACACTTCCAGCAGAGCTGACATGAATGTATGCCTGGCATGGGTAAAGTGCCTGGCATGGGTAAAGTCATCTGTGACATAGTGTGGTTTTGCAATGTGGACAAGACATGACCTAAAGCTGTAACATGGTGTCTGACATCTTTCTATAATTGTACTTCATAGTCTGGAAAATAAACCCAAGAAAGGAAACCCATGGTCCCGACCTGGCCAAACAAGTCAGCTGAAGCTGTAGTGTCTGATTCTGAATGCATCACAATTAAAAGTACCAGTCCTTTGCAATATCTCCAGATACCTGCCAGTGCTCCCTCATTTTTTTTAAAAAAAACGAGTTTGGTTGTATTTTTTAACTTTTTATTTTTATGTTTAAGAATGTGGAATAAATAAGAATCTTTGTTCAAATGCACTGATGAATTAAACTTCCTCCAGGCCTTGTTTATCTCACCCTATTCAATAAGTACATTTGCTAGAATTGGAAAGTCTTATTCTGGTGTCACTACTACAACAGATAGCTTTCCATCTGAAAAGTCCTCAAGTGTCCTAGTTCAAATCTCAGTCTGCAACTTGCAAGCAATTCCCTATTTGACAAAAAAAAAAAAAATTGTCTCACTTTCAATCAGAATCTTACACACAATTGCTTCCTAATGTGACACCTAAAAGTATAAAGCTGAACATGCTGTGTCCACATGCATAAGGACATGTGATCACATACACACAAACTCCTCCTCAAAATACCAAAAAACTCATTCTATCAGAATGAGCCACTGAAGTTGTTTCTTTTTTTTTTCTTTTTTTTCTTTTTTTTTTTTCATTGCAGACTTGGCAAACAAACGCTCAGAAATCATGAGGAATGTACGGTTTCCATGTCAAACTCTAACCCCAAATCAGTTTTAGGGATTAAGAAAATTATTTCTTTTAATAATTTTGAGCACAATTAAGTCACTACTGTATTAGTGTTCTGCCACAAAGGAACAGAAATGACTGACATGCTAACTTTTCAAAATTTAGTTTGCAGAACTAAAAGAATGGCTCAATAAGAATGTATAACCCTGGAGAATTAGAATGTAACCCCGGAGCTAAGGGACCTCAAGGGCAAAAGAAATAAGGCATTTATTGTCACATAGGTGCAAGCAGAAAAGGAAACCGCATTTTTTTGTGTCCACGAATCTCAATTATAAATTAGGCAGTGTCGTTGAGGTACTTAAAATCGTAGAATATCTTGAGCTGGAAGGGACCCATGAGGATCATTAAGTCCAACACCTGGCTCCATAGAGGGCAACCTAAAAGTTAAACTGTATAGCTAGGAGCATTGTCCAACCACTTTTTGAACACCAACAAGATTGAAGACATAACTACTTCTCTGGGGAGCTTGTTCCAGTACTTCACTATCCTCTCAATGAAGAACTGTTTCCTGATATCCAATCCAAACTTCTTGTGACACAGCTTTAAACTGTTCCCTCATGACGATCACTGGACCCCAGAGAGAAGAGATCAGCACCTCCTTTTCCATTCCCTTTCATGAGGAAGATGTAGACAGCAATGAGGTCACCCATTAGTCTCCTCTTCCCCCAGCTGAACAAACCAGGTCTCTTCAGCTGCTCCTAAGTCATGCCCTTTAGCCCTCTCATCATCTTTGTTGTCTTCCTTTGGACACATTCTAGTATTTTTATATCCTTTTTATATATTGAAGGCCAAAACTTCACACAGTACTTAAGGTGATGCCGCACCAATGTTGAGTTTAGTGGGACAATCTCTTATTCTCAATAGTTAGCTATACTGTACTTAATGGTTGTCTCTTTTGACCTTCAGGGCACACTGCTGACTCACATTCAGATAACCACCAACCCAAACCCCCAGATCCCTTTCTGCAAGGCTGCAGCCTCTTGTCCTACAGTCTATATTTACATCCAGGATTACACCATTGCCGGCGCAGAATCTGGCATTTGTCCTTGTCACATTTCACGAAGCTGGTGATTGCCTAGCACTCTGATCTATCAAGATCTCTCTGTAAGGCCTCTCTTCCCCTGAGGGAATCAACGGTACCTTCTAGTTTAGTACTGTTGACAAACTTACTCAACTTCTGTGTCCAGGTCATTAATAAAAGCATTGAAGAGAGCTGGCCCTAAAATTGAGCCTCGGGGAATACCACTAGTGACTGGCCACCAGCTGGATGTTAACCCAAATACTACAACTCTTTAAACTCCATTCTTCAGCTAACTGTTTACCCGTCACATTGTGCACATGTCCAGCTGCATGGTGGACATTTTGTCCAGAAGGATACCTTGAGAGACATTATCAAAACCTTTACTAAAAGAAAAAGAAAAAGAAAAAGAAAAAGAAAAAGAAAAAGAAAAAGAAAAAGAAAAAGAAAAAGAAAAAGAAAAAGAAAAAGAAAAAGAAAAAGAAAAAGAAAAAGAAAAAGAAAAAGAAAAAGAAAAAGAAAAAGAAAAAGAAAAAGAAAAAGAAAAAGAAAAAGAAAAACAAAAACAAAAAGAAAAACAAAAAGAAAAACAAAAAGAAAAAGAAAAAGAAAAAGAAAAACAAAAAGAAAAAGAAAAAGAAAAAGAAAAACAAAACAAAAAAACCCAACACATCCACTACCTTCCTTTTGTCCACCAGGCAGGTAACTTTTCATCAAAGGATATTAAGTTGGTAAGGTATGACTTTCCCGTGATGAACCTATGTTGGCTTTGACCAATAACTGCATTGTCTTTCAAGTGTTTTTCAGTAATGCCCAGAATAATCTTCTCCATAATTTTACCAGGCACTGAAGAGAGACTGACAGGCTTAAAATAACCAGGGTCTTCTTTCTGGTCCTTCTTGAAAACTGGAATAACTTTTGCTAGCTTCCAGTCAACTGGAACGTCTCCAGAGTCCCAAGACTATTGATAACAGAGAAAGGTCTTGCAATAACATTGATTAGGTCTCAGTATTCTGGGATGAGTCCCATCAGGCCTCATAGACTTATGTACGTTCAGTTTCAGCAGTAAATTCTGTACAAATTCAAAGACAACTGAGAGTCTATCACTCCCCCAGTCTGGGGGGGGGGGGGCTCCAGGAGTTCTAAGGCCCATTGCTGGTGTTAAAGACAGATTAAGGTGGCATGAAATGTCTGTGCTTTATCATCATCCCTGTTTCTGAGGTGATAATCAACCCCATCAAGTAATAGACCAATGCTCTCTTTAGTCCTCCTTTTGGTGTTAACATCTTTTTTAAAAAATACACATTTTTCTCCTACAGTGGTTATCAGCACATCTGTAGTCCTCTGGTGTGGCCTGACCCTACTTTCAAAGTCCTTACACTTTCATTTTTTGCCTAAGTATCCAGAAGGAGATAGATGTTCAGCCAACCCAGCCTTCTGCCCCAATTGCTCGACTTTTGAAACATTGGAAATTACTACTTCTGTGCTCTTGTAAAAGATGGCTCTTAGAAAGTGACCAGAATTTGTGGACACAAGTACCCTCAAAAGCAGATTCCCAGGAAACATTACTAACTAGTTTCTTGAGCAGCCTAAAGCCTGCTCTTCCAAAATCCAGGGTAACATCTCTTTTTCTCATATTGCCAAAGATTTTAAGTTCGACCTTTTCATGATCACTGTGGCCAAGACAGACACCAATCCTCACTGCGCTCATGACACCATGTCTGTTTGCAAACATCAGATCTAGGAGGGAACCTTTCGTATTCAGCTCCCTTAGCATCTGTATCAAAAAGTTATCTTCACAGTCCTTCAGGAACTTGACAGGCTTGGGGAGTGGGCCCAAGCAAACCTCAAGAAGTTCAACAAGGACAAGTTCAACAACCTGCACCTAGTTTGGGTCAATCTCCAGTGTTCATACAGACTAGGGGATGAAGGGATTGAGAGCAGAGTAGAAGGACATGGTGATACAGATGAATGAAAAATTAGACATAAGGTGGCAATGTGCACTTGCAGCCCAGAAAACCAGCTGCATCCTGGGCTGCATCAAAAGCTTGGCCAGAATGTGGAAGGAAGTGATTCTCTCCCTCTACTCTACTCTTGTGAGACCCCGCCTGGAGTACTTCATCCAGCCCTGGAGTCCTTGACATAGGAAACATACGGACCTATTACAGCGGTTCCAGAGGAGGACCATGAAAATGACCAGAGGGATGGAACTCCTCTGCTATGAAGAAAGGTTGAGAGTGTTGGGGTTGTTCAGCCTGGAGAAAAGAAGGCTCTGGGGAGACCTTCTTGTAGCCTTTCAATAGTTAGTGACGGCCTATAAAAAAGTTGGAGAGAAACATTTTACCAAGGCCTGTAGTGACAGACAAAGGACAACAGTTTCAAAATGAAAAAGGGTAGACTTAGACTGGATGTAGGGAAGACATTTTTTTCACATGGGAGTGTGAGACCCTGGAACAGGTTGCCCAGAGAAAATGTGGATGCCCCATCCCTGGAAGTGTTCAAAGTCAGGTTAGATGGAGCTTTGAGCAACCTCAATTAGTCAAAGATTTTCATGCCCATGTCAGGAGGTTTGCACTAGATGTACTTTAAAAATCCCTTCCAACCCAAATCATTCTGAAATTATCTGAATTTCCTAGACCTCATCAGATCTACTGTATGAGTCACAGTTAACATGTCAGAAGCTGAAATTGCGTGTAAGGACAAAGGCAACTGATTTAGAGATGCTAGTTAATTCCTTGTAAACTAATACATTGGTATCTTTACCCTGACTGTGTGATCTATAGCAGACTCCCACCACATCTGCTTTACTAGCTTTTCCCCTAATCCTTACCCAGAGGCTCTCAACCATGTCAGCCCCAACTGCAAGCACTGTACAGTCCAGCCCCTCCTTTACACACAGCGCTACCCCTCCGCCTCCCCTGTCCTGCCCATCGCTCCTCCTGAGAGCCTGTAACCGTCCATCATAGCACTCCAGTCACAGTGCTCTGTGATGTGGACCATGTGATGTGCAGCCCACCACACTGCACCACGCATGTGGAGCACCAGTTGCTAGAGGCAGCTCTTTGTGCATCCCTGAGGCTGAGCTCGAGTGGCCAGGAGCGGCTGAACACGCCTCGCACTCTGGCTGCCCAGACACCTTGACCCAGGCCAGGCTTGGGCAACCATCTGGTGGGGCTGCCCATGTCACAGTGAAGGGCCACACAGGAGAAAGGTCTTTGGGTACTTGTTCTGAGGTGGCCCCCATGCCCAGGTTGCTGGGGGCTGTCCCTGCCCTTGGTGGCCGTGCACTGGGCCCAGCTGGGACAGCCTGCTGGGCTCCTTCCCTGTGGAGCAGCAGACTCCTGGTGTCACCGCAGCAGGGCCAAGAGCCAGGTCACAGCCTGGCCCTGGCCAGGGGCTTCTGCTGTGCCCCAAGCAGCCAGGTAGCTCATTAACCAAGGGCAACATTGCCTGTCTCTCAGTCAGGAAGAGTCCAGCAGAGCCCTTCCACTCTAAGACAAAGGGTGACCCCCTTCAGCACAGGGCTGGGACACCCCTTCTGCAAGCAATGCTCCCTCCCCAGGGCTCGTGTGAGCAGAGGACATCAACCAAGGACTTGCCATGACGATGGGTCCTTGCAGTCATCTTCTCCTCTACCCATCCTATTCCCAGAACTATAGAAGCATAGAATCGTTTAGGTTGGAAAGGATGTTTAAGGTTATTGAGTCCAACAGTAAACCTAACACTATCATGTCCACCACTAAACCATGTCCCTGAGCACCACATCATAAAGGTGAGTTGTTAGTCCATGAGCATGTGAAACACCCTGTCCTGTCTCACACCTCTGCAGTCAGCTTTCCAAGCAATGTCCATGTCTTGGCTCCTCCAGGAGAGGGCAGCCAGCATCTCTGGCACAGGGAGGGCTGCTACACATCAGTGTAACACTTCGAGCAACAGACCACAACATGTGCCACTGCACTGAAGTTTCATGCTGTGGACCCAGCTGTTGGTCCTTGAGAAGAAAAGCTGGCCTGAGAAGGCAGGTCAGCCCCTCTGCCAACTACCACCTTGCACTGAGCTGCAAAGACGGGGTCAGGTTCGTGTTTGAGGGAGCTGCCCTATGTCACCATTGCACAAATACTGTCTTGAGTGCTCCAAGATAGAGAAGTCATGGGGAGGCCTGCTTCTTGTTTCCCTCTCTACTCCCTCATGAGCTGTGAGTGGCACAGGAAAGAAGTGCCTCAGGGGCTGAGCTGGAAATGCAGAGCAGAAAGAGTGGCAAGTATGTGATGCAAAGTAGGACTTTTCCCATAGCAATGATGCACCATACAAGTGTCAAAGCAGACCCGTATAGGAAGAAATTCAGGCTTCTAGATCATCAGATTCCCAAGGTTTTTTCGTTTTCCTCTCTAGCATGAACAATAGGCCCTTGCTCTGGGACGTTTTTGAGTACTTCAGGTTGGCAAGAACAAACAATACAGATATATTCTCTGGTTCCACGACTAAAATCATTCCTTGAATAAGAAAGTACCAAGATAACAGATATTACTTTATTCTATACATCTTGCCTACATATCACATTCATGAATCTCCACCATCTTCTGAGCAAGGCATGAATGATAAACTATTAGCATCTTAACCACTTCACATAATCATGTGTATGTCGTATCCTTCATCAGTGAGAAATGAGTCTTCTTTTCCTACATCACATCCCTATGCTTGTCTTGTCTTTTGTGTTTTTGTTGGTTTTTTAACTGAATTCCAGCTTTCTTACTGAATTCCAGTTTTCTTTAAAAAATAAAGCCAATGATATTTCTGTAAAAGCAACTGGAAAACTCTTTAAAAGGGTCTGGGTAAAATGGGAGTCTCCCATGTGCACGTTTGTTTTTATAAAGTACTTTGCACTCACAAAAAGTCAGTTGATGAAATGGCTATTCCATGTTCTCAGTGTGTTATGTAGGGAAACATAAGTAATTTCCTCCATTATTTATAAAATGATAGAATGATCTGTGAATACATATGTATACAATGAAGTAAATTCAGAATTCAGTATTCAGCAACTACTACCATCTGGTATATTTTCACCTGCACCTTTCCTGAGCTGCTGCTGAACACATCACCATTCCAAAGAGGGTGCTTTGTTTAAAGTGCTGACTTGTCACATTTCCAGTTTTATGCTGGGCAGGGAAAATCTAAATGCACTCTATTCCCTCATCTTTCTATAGCCTCCTCAGACTTCCATTTGTGAGTGTTCTTAATGTTCCTGAAAATGAGGCATAACTGTCAGCTGACAAATAAATATCTGCACTGAAGTCAGATGATTCTTTCTGACAAAAGATCAGGAAACTTATCCAAAGTCATCAGATGCTTCACTAAAATGGATATTAAAGACAATTTTTACACTCCAATCTCAGGCAAAAGAATTATGAAAAAGTGGGTCTGTTTTGGATGTCAGCAATGGCTTCTCAGTAATTTTAGTTAGGTAATAATTGATTTGCTCTGTTTCAGAGTATAAACACTCACCTTACACTTAAGAATCAGAAAAAACCAGCTGGCAGCAAATGTATAAAGTACTAGAAAACAGGAACTGCAATGAATGCCACAGTGACTCTGGCTTCCATGGCAACGGAATTTGACATATGTAGAGGGATTAAGCAGGGCTGAGGACTAAGCACTGGCTCATATGTATAGCTATCAACAGTTAATCTCCATACCAAGAGCTTTCAGACAAATTATACAGATCAGTCAGGCCAGAACTGTTTCAGGGACTTTGCTGGAGCACCACACAAAGGAATATGCAGCACTGACAGCAGTAGGATCCACAGCTTACTGGCTAGCTGAAAGAGCCATCATCCCTTAAGGCAATGGTCCACTACTGTCTTGTTGCCCTAAAGGTTTTCCCGCATTGACCACAACACAGGAAATGGAAAATATGAATTAAGGCTGCCAAGGAAAGCAGAATAGCTCAGAGTATATTACTAGTATTTTTTACCCATGTATCAGCTTAATTGGTGACTAGCACTGTGTCCTTTCCCTTCCAGTGTTGCTGAGAAAAAGTCACTGCCAAGACAATGACTGACCATTTATCATTATTATTTCTGGTCATCTTGCTTTCTATAGTCCAAAGAGAATGATAACTACAGATACCTAAATCTCTATTTCACATGTATACATTTGCTGATCAGAAACTATGGCATTCCAGGCTACCAATCCACAGAGATGAGTTAGATTTCCACTCCCCTTCACCTTTTTCAGGAAAAAAAATCAGTCAGATTGCACTGTGGTCTTGCACTGAGGGAACCACAGTGGCAGCAAATATTCCAATCTGAAGCCCATGGCAGGTGAGCATGGATTCACTTCCAGGCCCGTGGTAGAAAGTGGACTATATCAGCCAAACATATTTCAGTGCCTGTAACTGAACAGAAAATCAGTACCTGAAGGTGATAGGAGTGTAGAGGGATAGACATCACATGTGTTCTAAGTCACCTTTTCTGAATACTGGGAAGAAAAGCTCACTGGGTAAAAATGAGACCAATAACTACAACACTCAGATAACCAACAACAAACTGCTGAATTAGTATTTTTTTCTTCTTTTCCCTTCTCCCCTTAAAGAACGAGGAGCTATGAAGCAAGTGTACATGAGGGCAATAATTGTCAGCACTTTCCTTTCCATTTAGTATAATGGGGAATTCATAACACTTTCTGTCTGGGACACTGCTGTAATGCTAGTGGCAGTATAGCAGTTATAAACACTGCACAGTTGATATATATTTAGCTATGTATTCATGCTTTTGCTAAGCCTGTAATCCCAGCTTTAAATAAACTGGTTAGAAGTAACCAGTTAAATCTTTGCTAGGATAAGTTACTAGTCACCCATTGCATGTTTTCACTACTTTTACACAAACACTTCCCCTACATACGTTACTCAGAAAATGGTAGCAAAGTTGAATAACACAACAGGAGCTCCAGATCAGAAAAAGTACTACAAAACTGTGACTGCATTGGTCATAAACCCATAAATCCCTAAAGCCCTTCTCCTCCAAATTTGCTGGTAGTCTTGCACCCAACAACAGTATTAGCTCCAGCCTGACCCTGGTAATTAACCTAACATCACTTAGATGTTGATCATATAATTTGTTTAAGGTCATTCATACACTTGCTCTCATGGTCTCATTTAAAATATGAATTACAGTAGCAGGCTGGTTTGGGTTTTTTTCCAATAAATAAAGCTTATTTTTCACTAACTTGGCAACTGAGCTATACAGCTCTGCTCCTGGGGTATGTGAAAGTCCTTGTAGTAGGCCAGATCAATTGGGAACTATCACTGTGTTTTCAATGTCCTTTACTTTGAAGTGAGTCCCACTGACTCACTTTTCTGTCTGCCCTTCACAGGCAAACAATGCATTCACAGTGTTAAAGGACTAGATAGCTTTCTGAAGATCATTTAGTGTATCTCCCTTACCAAGGAGCAACTATGCATTTTGTGTTCAAGCTCAGCTGGACTGCACAGTGCAGAAATGCCACAGGCCATGTGAAATACAAACACAGAATTCTTGTCTCCATAGATTAACAGGACTCTGTTATAGGAGGTAAATAGAGAACTGGGGCCATTGTTCCATGGCCTTGATAGATTCTGTAATGAATGTAAAATACAACAGTACAACAGTCAGATACAACTGGTAGGTGAGAGAACAAGGGTTTATTTCAGTTGGACTGCAAACATATAAGAGCAATACAGGAAAACACAAGCAATCTCTAACCAGTGAAGAAAAATACATGTTTCCATTATGCATGACGTATCTTTATACTACCTAGAAATGCATATAAACATGTACACATGCATTCACCCACAGATCTATGTCAGTTTGTGCTGTAACATTACCATCTGTTGCTGCCCAAAGGAGAAAATGAAACATCTTTTCCCCATCTAGAATGGGCTCCTAGCTGTTCTGCAGACTGCCTAGGTTCCTGTTCACCAAAAACTTCCTACAATTGGTCATAAGAGACCTGACACATTTTGAAGGCTCTCCCTAACCTCTGATTTTGTAAGATCTGGTTATGTTCAAGGGAAACTAAAACAAGGCAAAAAGACATTGACTTAATTATAGCTCTGCATCCAGGTAGCTGATTTCAAACAGATTCAGACCACCTTAAGTCACCATTTCCTCTGCGTATTCCTTCGTTCTCTATTAAGAGAATGCAAAATACTTGTAGTAGCCTTTATGTAATCCACCTTCATACACAAAGAGCAAACATCTACTTTGAATTGCAATTATCCAGATTTTAAGTTGAAAGAACAAGGGGAAAGAGAAAGAAAACACCAAAAAACTTCTAAATCAACTTTCACCAAACTGTATAAAAGATAGGTTTCTATTAAGCAACCATAATCAGGATCATTTAAATGTTAATATATCATATTAAAAACCATAAAGTTATAAAGTAATGGCACAACTAAATACTTTATTTTATAAAAATAATTCTTTGCACTTCAGCTGAGGTATCCCCATACCATGACATTTTGTAGTACTGACTTTTAAACAGAGCTATAGCTCAAGATAATTTTGACACTGAAAACAGCAGACAGTGCAATAACCTACTTACATAGCAGTGCTTTCTGCTGAGAGTACATTATGCTTACCATCCTAGACCTACAATCACTATCAGTGGGTTTACAGATAAATTTCAAGTGCTGTTTTATCTATAAAGTTTCGAATGCTTATCAGCACCTGAGAACAAAGCTGTTTATTTCTCCATACCATTTTGCATACGTTTCCAACAGGATATGTTTTCTGGAACTTCATAATTCTGTAAAAGAGCAGTTAACGAAAACTTCATTTGTTTTCGTTTCTTTTCATAAAGCTCTTGATTAATTTCTTTGCAAAGATACTTCAGATCTGGTGTCCTCACAAGAGCCAATATGGGAGTGTTTCAAATCCCACTCTTTATTCTCCTATCAAGGAACAGATGGGATAGCTAAACAAAATATAGCACAGATATACTTGGCAGCTGATAAAGATGTCCCCTGGTAGATTTAAAAAAAAACTATGATGGTAATAAATAAAATAATTATAAACCCTAACTTATTAATTCAGTGTTCTCTTCCATTACACGAATCACCTTAATACCATTTGTAAAAACTAGAAGCAATATAAAAGCTCTCTTAAAATGCTTTTTGAAAAAAATAGAAAAGTTGCATGCTCATTAAGGATGCACATATAAAGTACAATAACTGCAAGCTATTCGTTCATATGACATGATAAGATCTTTCAAAGTACATAATCAGAAAGACATTTTGTATGGAATTAAAATATCTACATTCAAGGCTTGTTGCCTCTAAAAAGGATTTCTTCTGTAAGAAAAATATTTATACCTACAATCTTTCCCCATTCCTCCTCCCACAAATAAAAAGACCACTTGAAACATTTTGCCCAGCACTAAAAAAATGCAATGAGTGACATACCAGGTTTCAGCCGAATGCATTTTTAAATGGCTGAGTTATAAACCCCCTGAAAACAAGTTTTATAATGAAATACTGATAGACCCTTAACTTTAATGGCTCTTCCAAGTGCTTCTAGAGTAGGCATTACTTACAACGTCGTAAAGTGACGTTTAAAATACTACAGAATTTTCTCAAGACAGATAAGCAGGTGTTTGAGAGGGCAGCACTATTTAAACCTCACTGATTTATAGGACATGCAGCATGAAAGGCCAATAAGCTTTATAGACGCTCACAGCAGAATCTCCAGACTTCAGTAGACACAGTACCACCTTTGTGTGAAGATCACCAATACATATTAATTTCCACCTTGTAATATTTGAGCTCCTGCATTTTGCACATGTAACCAGTAGTGAAATATATACCTCACTTCATAGGGTAGGGCTCTCTTTTACTGGTATATTTTTCATAGAGTATTGCATGTAATAAAATCCATTGCTCGGCTACTTCATCATACACTGTAGTGAGTTAGCTGGTACATAGGTCTCTTACTGTTATTCCAGCAATATCATTTCTGACTTCTTCCAAGAGCTGGAACTGGCCCACTTCCCTCAGACTACTTTGAGCAGAATTAAAAGCAGAAGATACATAAAAATCTACCTGCCATATTATCCAGTTTTCAAAACCATCCTCCTGAAAGTCATTTCGCTATCAGAAAAGCAACCAATAAACTATCAAACCACTTTATGTAATGGATTAGCATTTTCTGCTTGTTCACACACACACACACACACACAAATCAATAATCTCATCAGTATAGGACCCAGCCTTCATGATTTAGCAAGACTGGAATTTACTCCAGGCAAAAACAAAAAAGTAAACAAAAAAGCCACTATCAGCTCTCAAAAGCAAACTCCATTAAAGAAAACTTGTAGAAAAAAAAAAAAGACCATTACTTCCTAGGCTGCAGTTAGCGCTAAAATAACTGATATCAGTGGATAATTATTTCCACTTTATCTTGAAGAACCAAAGCAGTTCTTGGTGCACACTCGTCCCATAATTCTGGTGCTACAAGAGAGAATACCATTAGTTGCATATTGGCCCATATGGTAGATAAACATTAACTCAAAAGTTCAGAGAGAAAAATAAGCTGGGTTATGATCCTGGTCCAATTACCCTCAAAATTAGTGCTTTAAAAAAAAAAAAAAATTGCCTATACATTGGTACAATTTTAAGAAACCTAGACAAGATCTTGTAAGAATTGCAAAGTAAATGCACCAGCAATGGCCAGATTCCTAGGATTAAACTGAAAATCACAACACATTCTTTACTCCCTTTTTGTCCCCTTGCTGATTGGCTTTACATACTGCTGGACAATGTGTAGTTTAAAGTTTAAATTCAGATTTCTATCACATACTTAAGATTTCTCACTGAGCAATATTTCTGCAAGCAGAGGTAAGAATCACAGGAAGCAGGAAAACTTACCTAAACACTATTTAATTAACTGCTATACAAAGAACATAGAGCTTAAGTCTATCACAAAACTCTGATTATGGCCTTTGTTTTGTTTGATGTGGTCTCCACCAAGTTATGCTTTGGCATAAGCAAAGTTCAGCACTAGGAGAGGTACAATAAATGTAAGGTTTCTTGACTAATATTTTTTATTCATCAGTTTATTTCATCAAAAAACAGTTTTCAGAATTATCATCTTACCATATTGGGCTAAACCTTCTTTCCACAAACTTGATCTCCTTCATTATCTGACTCATCAACTTAGTGGCCATAAATAAAGATTTGGGATTTAGATTAAATTCCCCTGTTCTCCAGGTACCATCTACTGCACCTGAAGAGTATATAGAGAAATGTTTATACCTTCTGTGGAAGGTTGAGACCTAGGATTAAAATAGATGTGAGATAAAAGTAAACTGACAAAGAGTTAGGAAGCAAGATAGTGATTCAGTGTTGTTTTTCTTCATGGCCCATTGGAGGGGTCATTCACATGACTATAGTATTTTTACTTTTTTTTACAAATTAAAAGTATTACAAGTCCATACTTGACATCTAAAAGAGGCTCTATTAACAAACACCAAGTTTTATTTCAGGTTAAATTATTGCAATACTATAAACAATTCCAATGTTTTTTATTTTGCCTAGGTGCATGTAATTGGAAAGGTTCCAAACCTGCTCAGACCTTTTATCACAAGTAATCTGATCTTTGTCTGTAACACAATGGCAAGGAAGCAACCTTTAAGCAGTTCTAGGTTTCACTGTGCAGTTTTTTTCTGATTTATTTTCTTCCTAACTTCTCACTGCTTTTTCCCCTTTTAGGGCTTTGTTCTGATTATCATCAGTCCTGAAAAAACACTTTGCTGTTAGATAATAGTGAAGGATAAGGAGGGCAGAAGCAAGGACAGAAGTTCTCTTCCACTGACCTAGAGAAAGGGTCACAATAATTACAGATCATTTAAAAGGTGATCAAACAAACCATCCCAAGCACAGAGGTTTGATACCTTCATGATATATTGTACTGCTACTCTGTTCTGCTCTTCCATGCTATCTTTTATGTCAGCAGGAAACAGAATTCAGAAGATTGCAGCTGTCTGAACACATCAGTAAGTTATAGTCTTGTCCTTTTCAGTCTCCTGCTGGTTCAAGTAACAGGAACCAATAGAAAGCATAGTTCAAAGATCTTATGAGTGACTGCAACAAATCCAGAATCCTTGAGGAGGTTGTTGGGTGCCCTGCAATAGCAATCTTAACACAGTTGCAGTCTCCTTCAGGTTTTTCACATTCTCAATAGCATTTAATAGGAAACCTTATTTTTCCTCTGAATGAACAAGTGAAGACTGAGGGAGGAGGATACTAGAGTGTGGTTACCCACACTTACTGGGTATGAACTCATCCCTATCTTTGATATCTGCTCCTCCTACCAGCTCCTGCCAACCTGGCACTTTCAGGCTTAGATAAATTATAAGTAGAAAGTAGTCTTCAAACTCAAACAAAAATATTTTTACCTCTTTCTGTGTGGTTTTAGTACCAATAAGCATCATTCCATCAACAATGCATAGGTCCTCATGGCAACCTTCAGTATCTTTTCTAATCCTTAACTCTTCCTTCATCTCTGACATAGACTGAACATGCATAATGAATCTACATGTTTATTTGTATTTTCTCTGCAGACAAGCAAGGTCCTTAGCTCCATTTTCATCCCACTTCATTCACTTTACCAGTAACTCTGATGCAGTATTTTGCTTATTTCAATTATGTTTACCAAACGTTATGAGGGTAGAAGAGTCGCATAGTACCTCAAAGAGACTGTCTTAAGAATTAATTGGAAAGATTTTCTTCTCAGTTTTATTCAGCAAATGTCAGAGTGTTCTGCCAATTTTCACAGCAGATCAGCACAAAGCTCTTTCGTATAGGTGTTTCTGTGATGGGATTTGTTAGGAAAAGTTACTATTTAAGTGTTTACTGCCCTTTTAAAGCTAAAAACTGTCACTTTTCAAGATCCTGTTTAAAATACCTGTGCATTCCTTGTAGATGCAATTAGCCTCAGATCTGAAAATGAATGCAAATAATATTATGCAATGCTTCTACCTCTAAAGAGTACTTTATCTTGTGGGTTCTTATTTTTTGCATTCATATACATTTAATAGTCAGTTAGCATAATCTTTAAATACACCTTTCATAATCAAATGATGTATAAGGGTAGAACTGGGCTACTGTGATGGGAAGTTATTCCTTTAAAAGCCTAAGTCTAAGTCTACCAGTCTTATTTTAATCCATTTTAACACATCATTTCCACTGACTTATTGCCAGTTTTAAGCATTACCACAGCACTACTTAATAACAATATGTGGTTTCTGACATTTATTTATAGTATACTAAAGCCAAAATCAGTCTGGGTGGTAAGAGTTTTAGACCACCTGAGGTGTCTTTAAATCTTCAGCACATGTTTAACTGCAGCAAGACCAGCAATAATCCCAAATATGCAGTCATCACACTATTGGCTGATGCACTCTTTAAAGTTATAGATTAACTTCAGGGAACTGTTTTTCCCAAGTGCCCTTTTAAAACATAAAGACAGTTTGTTGGTTTGGTTTTTTTTTTCCAGTTAAGTGATGGAGAAATGCTTGTAAAGACAACAGTGATTTTTAAAATTTTGTTTTAAAGCAAGGTTATATGTGTACAGTAAATTGAAGGATTTTTCTGGAATTAATATAATTTTTTTTCTTTCACCCTCATCTTTGCCTTGCATGAAACAAGAACTTTATGCTTAGTGTAAGACAGCATCAGTTTTTTGTTTAGTTTAATGAGTGTGTAGTGGTGAGCTTAAGTTATGTATCATTCAGTAGCCATTTTAGAAAAACTATACTTTCTTTCAAAATTTTATTTTAAGAAATATTTTCTAAATATCTGAAAGGTATTTTATATTCCATCTATATTGTCATTTGAAGGACACCCTTTATCCCCTGTCCAGCAAAGCACTTAAGCACTTAAGCCTTTGTAGTCTCCTTGACTTCAATAGTATTATTCATGGGCCCAAAGTGAAACATGTGCTTAAGTGTTTTGGTGGATCAGTGTTGCTGAACAAGGGCAGCAAAACAGAACCTAGTACAGAGCCTCTAGTGCTGGAAATGTTGCAATAGTAACGGTATAGTTTCTAAAGAATGGCTTTAAAATTTTTAACAATAAATTTGAATGCAAAGGGAATTGTGAAATACATCACTTTGCTATTTTAAAAAGGATAATTAAAACAAATTTATAATTACTGAAGTTGATAAGCAGAGAAACCAACTGACACACTAGGATATCTGAGCCAGACTTGGTGTGAACTGGGATAGATTCAGAATACTGGAAATTTCCTGACAGGTGCTGAGCCTCCAGTTTCCACTAGTTTCATACTATTGTGAAATGTTTTTGATTTAACTTATAATAACCCTCAACTGCAAGTGCTTTTGTACTCTACGAGAAAACAAAACTACTATGGAAAATGAGTAAAATCTTCATGAGCCAAACATAGCTGCCAATAAGTAGCTATCAGTTAGTGTAAACAAACTTCCTTACCTATAGACTTTAAACTGATGGACTAAATAGTTTAAGCATTTGGAATTACCTTGTTTGCAATAGTCTGTCAAATAAGTTCTAATCCCACAGACTCAGCCTAGTTGAGATTTCCAAGTTACAAGAATTTCTTTTTGTGTGCAGTATTCTAGCCCTAAAAAAAAAAAAAAAAGGAAAAAGAGTACTTGTTTGTCTTTGTCAGGGAAAAAGAAAAGAATGTAAAGCATATTCATTAAGAAGGACAGTACTTCAGTAAATCTGTGGGATTTACTCTTTTTTTTTTCTTTTTTAAACATGGCTTAATTTTAGAAATGCAATCACAGAAGACAATAATAAAGGCCAAATCAGAATAACCTCAGATGTAAAGGAATGTTTAAAGCCATGCTTTTCATGCAGGGTAGTTATAGTCACTACTATTATCAGGGAAATTCAGATGACATAAATGCATTCTGTGAGAATTGCTCTTCAAAAAAAACCAAACCATACTTTTCCTGCAAGAAT
This sequence comes from Caprimulgus europaeus, assembly GCA_907165065.1. The sequence continues at coordinate 18,103,245 of OU015527.1, forward strand.
CTTATTTTTAATCAAATACACTTTACTTTTCAAGCAGGAAGCCAATTTGCTATTGCAAATGTTTTTTTATAAGTGATGGAACATGCAGTCATGCACCAGCAATTGAATCTTGAAATTCCGTTTGTCCATGATAGGCAAGAAAAAGCTTTTGGTTTCAAGCATGCAATGTATTACAAGGGGAGGCACTTAAATACATGAAGAAGAGGCCTTGCATTTATTTCAGGAGACTGAAATACATCTTGCAATGTGGGGCTTTGATGTTATTCATATGCTAACAATATACCATTTCCTCCAAGTGCTCAATACACTGGAATAAAAAGATATAATTTGCTGACATTGTGCTGAACACTTCCTGTCCAGAATACTGATCAATTGTCATTCAGCTTCCAAGGCTAATCCACCCAAAATAGCCTTCAACATAACCTTTAAATTATTCTTTTAACACTTTAAAATTCCAGTTAAAATAATTTACCACTTTACAGAATAAAATGATGAAACAAAGACCATAACTGTATTTTCACTCTGCTTCTAAAATTCAGTTCTAGTGCCCCAGGGACTCCTTTCATCTAGTGTAAGTGCTGGCATATGATGTGATTGTTAACATAGCTGGCCACCAGATGAAGTGAATTATCTAAACTGCCAAGGTTCTTACGTTCATTCCAATTTAAACATCAATTTAACAGAGAAACTGAAGGGTATTATGAAAGCTTTTATATGAACAATTTCGGACATGAAAAAGAAATAGAGGGATTTCTCAAACCACCGAAACAAACAAATATGTAATTCATTGAACCTGAAGATGAGTTGGAAAATGATCAGTGCACAAAGGCACATCTATCTAACTCCCCATGCTGGTAAATTGATGCATTATACCCTGGGCACCTTGCAAAAAGCGTATCACCTGTATGAATCCACAAGGGCATTATGCAGAAGCAACTGTTATACCAAATTTTAAAATTGTTAAACCTGTAGCCAACAAATATTTGGTTACTTTTTCTGTAGGGAAAATAGTTTGAAGCACATTCTGGTCTTTAAAATTACCACATTCAGGAAGGATTTTCTCCAGTTAAAAAAAAAAATATTAAAGATTTCCTTCTGTGAGTCGCTGAATCACCTTTTTTTTCAGCTCCTTCCTCCTCCACATAATAATAAATCTCTTGCTCTTCTCAATGTCACACCCACAAGGCTGTGAGCTCTTTAATAACAGCAGCTTTCTTCACACAGCACAATGCAGCTGCCTCTTATGTAAGGTACTGAGACATCATTTGACAGAAAAACCGCAAGCAGTATTAACCAGCTTTCAATGCACTAAGATGATGTTCTAGTCTCAAAGCATGTGAGAAAAGTCTCTGAACAAATGTTCTGAGGAAAACTAAGTTTTTATAGAGAGAAAGGCCCACCTCTTCAAGGATTTATGTGACTAGCTAGTGATTTAAAAAGGAAAGACTAGTGTCAAGATATCACAGAATCACAGAATATTAGGGATTGGAAGGGACCTCGAAAGATCATCCAGTCCAATCCCCCTGCTGGAGCAGGAACACCTAGATGAGTTCGCACAGGAAGGCGTCCAGGCGGGTCTTGAATGTCTCCAGAGAAGGAGACTCCACAACCCCCCTGGGCAGCCTGTTCCAGTGCTCTGTCACCCTCACAGGAAAGAAGTTCTTCCTCAAATTTAAGCGGAACCTCCTGTGTTCCAGCTTACACCCATTGCCCCTTGTCCTATCATTGGTCATCACTGTGAAGAGCCTGGCCCCATCCTCCTGACACTCACCATTCAAATATTTATAAACATTAATCAAGTCCCCCCTCAGTCTCCTCTTCTCCAAGCTAAAGAGCCCCAGCTCCCTCAGCCTTTCCTCATAAGGGAGATGTTCCACTCCCTTAATCATTTTGGTGGCTCTTCGCTGGACTCTCTCAAGCAGCTCCCTGTCCTTCTTGAACTGTGGGGCCCAGAACTGGACACAATATTCCAGATGTGGCCTCACCAGGGCAGAGTAAAGGGGAAGAAGAACCTCTCTTGACCTACTGACTACACCCCTTCTAATGCACCCCAGGATGCCATTGGCCTTCCTGGCCACAAGGGCACAGTGCTGGCTCATGGTCATCCTGCTGTCCACCAGGACTCCCAGATCCCTTTCCCCTTCACTGCTCTCTAGGAGATCATTTCCTAACCTATACTGGAACCTGGGGTTGTTCCTGCCCAGGTGCAACACCCTACACTTGCCCTTATTATATTTCATCAAGTTTTTCCCTGCCCAGCTCTCCAGCCTGTCCAGGTCTCTCTGGATGGCAGCACAGCCTTCTGGAGTGTCAGCCACTCCTCCCAGCTTGGTATCATCAGCAAACTTGCTGACAGTGCATTCAATTCCCTCATCCAGGTCATTTATGAATATATTGAATAATACTGGTCCTAGTACTGACCCCTGAGGGACTCCACTAGACACAGGTCTCCAACTAGACTCCGCCCCATTGACCACTACTCTCTGGCTTCTTCCCACCAGCCAGTTAATAATCCATCTCACTACCTGCTCATCTAATCCACACTTCCTCAATTTATCAGCGAGGATGCTGTGGGAGACCGTGTCAAATGCTTTGCTGAAATCAAGATAGACCACATCCACTGCTCTACCATCATCCAGCCACCTGGTCGTGTTTTCATAAAAGTCTAGAAGGTTGGTCAAGCACGACTTCCCCTTGGTGAAGCCGTGCTGACTGCCCCTAATGACCCTCTTATCCTTGATATGCCTAGAGATGGCACCAAGGATAAGTCATTCCATCACCTTTCCAGGGATGGAGGTGAGGCTGACCGGTCTGTAGTTACCCGGGTCCTCCTTCTTGCCCTTTTTGAAGATTGGAGTGACATTTGCCTTCCTCCAGTCCTCAGGCACCTCTCCCGTTGGTTGGTTGTAGGCAGCTTGCATAGGAGAAAATAATAAATTAAACTGAAAAAGGCAAGCTATAAGTCCAGCATCTCTTCCTGCAGTACTACAGAGTACTACAAGACATTAAAATGAGAAGAAATTGTTTCTAATAGGTTAATCACAGTGCACCTCACAGGCATGTGTGCAGATTTTTGTAAAATCTGAGCTTATTACCTACTAGCATAAATCATCTTAGTCCCTTAGTGGAAAGAAATGTTCTTTCTTCATTGTACTTGAACAGAGGAAAGTTTATCAGTGAACAAGACTAAGAAATACACCAAAGGGAAGGACAGCCTTTGAAGAAAATGCAAATACAGTTGCTGTGTTCTGGCATTAGTGAGACTACACTGGATATACTTTATACACTTTGGTAGTCTTTTCAGACTTAAATGGGAGAGGAAAGAAAGCCCCATCTCACCTCATTTGCATGAATAGTGGCTGTACATTGAACAGAGTGCCAAAGCAAAGAGATAGTGGCAATCACTTTCAAAGGGATTTGTCAGTTTTGACAAGATGAAATTAGTCAATATACCAATAAATTTTCTGTTTGTTTTACATTGGCTATTCCATTTTGCTCGCAGCCACCTAGCTACCAAAACCTCAACAATATAAACAAGGAAAAATAAGAAATCAGAAGGACAGACAAACTGCTCATTACTCAGACAATATGACTGTATCATCTGTAGAGACCACTTAATGATCACTTAATTCAGTGCAGGCTGTAACATGTGCATCCAAGCCATCATTGATCTTATATGCTTTCGCTGCCAGATCATGTGCATGCAAAAACCATGTTTTTCAAAGTGCCTAAGATGAAACAATGTAACTTAAAATACCGGCAGCATTTACACATAATAACCAAAATTTCGGACTGGATCTGAAGCCATCCTCTCACTCACTGAACAGTTTAGTACTTAAATATAAACAAAAGTGCAGGCAGTGAACTTCAAGTTAGTAAATATAAAGGCAAAACTGTTTTCAAGTGACCTTCCACTCTTGGCACTAATGCACAAGAATTAGTCTATAAATCAAGTCAACAATTTCACCACCCGGTTTAACTGACCTCTCCTACTTAAAGGGCACTGAGGTAGTTGGCAGAAGCACACACCAAGCCACTTTCAATCATTTATCAGCATTCCTGGCTAAAGAGGGAGGTCCCAGCTGACTGGAGATTAGCAAATGTAACAACCATCTACAAGAAGGGCTGGAAGGAGGATCCAGGGAACTACAGACCTGCCAGTCCAACTTCGGTACCGGGGAAGGTTATTGAGCAGATAATCTTGAACGTTACCACACAGCATGTACAGGACAACCAGACGATCAGACCCAGTCAGCATGGATTCATAAAAGGCAGGTGCTGCTTGACCAAAATGATCTTTTTCTGTGACACCATGACCCGCTTAGTGGAAGAGGGAAAGGCTGTGGATGTTGTCTACCTGGTCCTTACTGACACTGTTTCACATAGAGTTCTCCGGAAGAAATTGGCTGCTCATGGCTTGCATGAACATATTCTTCACTGGGTAAAACACTGGCTGGATAGTCATGCTTAAAGAGTAATGGTGAACAGAGTTAAATCCGGTCTGCAGCCAGTCAGAAGTGGTGTTCCCCAGGGCTCAGTACTGGAGCCAGTTTTGTTTAATGTCTTTTTATCAATGATCTGCGCAAGTGGATCGAGTGCACCCTCATTAAGTTTGCAGATGACACCAAGTTGGGCAGGAGTGTTGCTCTGCTTGAGGGTAGCAAGGCTTTACAGAGGGATCTGGACAGGTTGGATCAATGGCCCAAAGCCAATTGTATGAAGTCCAACAAGGCCAAGTACCAGGTCCTGTATTTTCAGGTCACAACAACCCCATGCAATGCTACAGGCTTGGGGAAAAATCACTGGAAAGCTTCCCTGTAGAAAAGGACCTGGGGGTGTTGGTTGACAGGCAGCTGAATATGAGGTGGCAGTGTGCTCAGGTGGCTAAGAAGGCCAATAGCATCCTGGCTTGTATTAGAAACCATGTGGTCAGCAGGAGTAGGGAAGTGATTGTCCCCCTGTACCTAGCACTGGTGAGGCTGCCCCTTGAGTACTGTGTTCAGTTTTGGGCCCCTCACTACAAGAAAGACATTGAGTTGCTGGAGCATGTCCGGAGAAGAGCAACAAAGCTGGTGAAGGGCCTGGAGAGCAAGCCTTATGAGGAGCAGTTGAGGGAACTGGAGTTGTTTAGTCTGAAGAAAAGGAGGCTGTGGGGAGACTTTATCTCCCTCTATAACTACTTGAAAGGAGGGTGTAATGGGGTAGGTGTTGATATCTTCTCCCAAGTAACAAGAAATAGGACAAGAGGAGATGGCCTCAAGTTGTGCCAGGGGAGGTTTAGATTGGATATTAGGAAAAATTTCTTCACCAAAAGGGTATTCAAGCATTGGAACAGGCTGCGCAGGGAAGTGGTTGAGTCACCATCCCTGGAGGTATTTAAAAGACATGTAGATTCCTAAGTGGCACTTAGGAACATGGTTCAGAGGTGGACTTGGCAGTGTTAGGTTAATGGTTGGACTGGATTAATTTAAGAGTCTTTTCCAACCTAAATGATACTGTGATTCTATGATTCCATAGAAATGTCCAGTTGAAAAAACAGACATCCTACAAAACTGCCATTCTGTAACGTCCCTTAGAACAATCTGAGAACTGCACTGTGAGGATGTAACTTCTCAGTGACAAAAGAGAAGGTATAAGAGCAATAACTACCAGCTGGGGTGAAGGAAGATCATGAAAACAGCAGCAAGCTGTCAAATAACTATAGTTATTGGCATAACTACTGTTTCTGGCAAATTTAAAGGGCAAGGCACTAGCAGTACATCCTGGAGGGATGCATTGGGGTGGGGATGGAGAAGATGAGATGAGATGAGATGAGATGAGATGAGATGAGATGAGATGAGATGAGATGAGATGAGATGAGATGAGATTATGAGATGGAAGCTACATTCTTGGGGAGCTTAGTGCTGTCCAGTTATATACTAAGAAATGTATGCCAAAAGTGTAACAAGTCTTACCTTTTGTGGAATATGTCTAATTGTAATATTCAACTTCCACAGTTACAGCCTGATAGTAAAATAGTATGTTTTTGTTGAAGAATAGCTATAGAAATGTGAAGATATGTATTCTGAGCAAAATTATGGTGCATAAACTTTTTAAATTCTTTTACAGTAACAAACACCAAGACAAAGACCTCAGTAACAGCCTGAGATAGGAAGGGCATGGAGGATTATAGGGAACAGAAGATCACAAACCTTACCTTTCTCAGAAAAAGAGTAGGGATGAAGTTGGGGCAAGGCCTAGAATTAAATGCCTCATACTAGACTATGGATTCCATCAGAATATATCTTTGTTTTTCCTCCTCCATCTCACCTTTGAGGAAATGGACCATACAACATACTGTGAAATCTACTGTGTACCTATGTCTACTACTTATTGTGAAAGGTATAAACTAATTAGATATGTTACTGATGCCATCCTACATGCAAATATGGCAAAGTTCCAGCCCTCTTATCAACGTGTTTTTTCTTCCCACTACACTTTTAATGAGCTAGTATTTTACTATTACCTTACATACCCATAAAATTCTACAGAGATGGAGTAAAACTGTGGATTTTACACACAGTCCTCATTTTTTCTGCACTTCCATCCTGCTTTTTCTGAATCTCAAGCTTTTGTGTGTGTGTGTGTATTCATTTATACATAATTGTGGTTTTAACATTACTCTTTTAGTTCTGTTTAAGGGAAATATCTCACTGAAAATGAAGACACTCATAATAAGCATATGGACATGAAAATACAACACAAGCAGTATTTGTCAAGTGCGGAAAGGTATGCACAACCAAAACATATATGAATACACAAAGGATATTTCCTCTCTTGCACTCCTTTTCAACTTCCTGACCTTGGACATTCTGCTCAAGACTCAAGAACATTTACAGTAGTTCCAAAATGCTGCTTTGTTGAGGCACAGACCTCAACAGGGTAAGGAGTGTTAAGGATGATTGAATGAAATCCAGAACATCTTACAAAATTATTTGTTTGACATAGCCAGTAGGGAACTCTTGTTTGTCGAACTTATCATTCATTCATGTATTCATGAAAAAAAATACAAAAATGCATAATCCCTCCATAGTGCCTGAATAATCACATTGAAATGAACCCAGAGCTTTGCAGTGCTAAGCAGGGTCTTTACTTTGCAACAGAACAGCTTTATATTGCAATATCATTAGCTGAGCCTAGAGTTTGCATTATACTTATGAACCAGCAGGGGAAATTTAACCTACATTGTAATCTCAGGTTATGCTGAAAATCATATATTAAAAATACACATGCATAATAACAACTGCTTGTGTCACTTCTTCCTAAATGATTTATCAATTTCTGTATTGAAATGTAACTAAAGCTGTGAATCTGTTTGCATTTTGACAACTAAAATATGGGTCAAAATAAATACAGAAATAACAAATAGGCATTGGTGATTTGAAAGGAGTACTTGGAGTAAACTAGTATCATAGGGAAAAAATCTGTTATTTGAAAAAAATTACTAGCAAGAATTAAATCAAACTTTCCTGTGTTCAAAATACTGAGAAAATAAAGGATAACAATTTAAGGGAAATATTCTTATCATAAGCTCTAGTACTGAATAGCATTTACATTCATAAAAGTGAATGGAATATATATAATTTTGCTGTACAGTATGACAATAAAAAATGCTTGATTTTCCATTCTTTACTAAACTTTCCTTCTACTCCTCTTTCTAAACTAAACTTTTATATGTTTCTATTCAGCTTGCACTAGTTTTTAGATTGTATGTTCACATGCTGTCATATCTTGAAAATATGTTTACACACTAGGGACATCAGGTTTTGCATTATTAATTTCTGTAATTTGTCATTTGTTTTCAATCACAGTAGATGCATGGCCACTTGGCAAGGCACTGTTATTGTATCTGACCTTGAGGTTGTCAAACTGTTGCACTAACCCAAGAGGACTTCAGGAAATCATCTTGACAAGTTGATTCCATTTGCTTCAAAAAAAATCTTCCCTCCTCTCTGCTAAATGCTCATAACGTCTGATAGAAGGATAAGGAGTCCGCCTGGACTTTGATAGGTCTGGGTCAGCTTTCTATTGAATATTTTCTATCAGTTTTTATCAACCAGACCAAAAAGGTGAAAAAGTCTCAAGTTAACAAAGTATACTTGACTGCATACAAAATTAATAATTTTTTTTGGAAGGGTCAGATAAAATAAAGAGGCCCAAACCCAGCCTTCCAAAACTAAGACTAACCAGAAGAGTATGCATTCATCTTAGTTCTGAATATGAAAGTTGAAGGACTCCTTTTTAGAGGACACCTACATTCATTGCCTTCCTAAAAACTGCCTTTCCTTGCATTAATCTGTGTTCCTACTCCTTTAATTCAACAACAGACTTTACTCAGTAAAGGGTATGTGTTTGTTGTGTCCCCTGTTTGCAAAGAATGTTGATGGGTACCAAGCCACATATGTTTTTTGGTACAGAAGACATCCTCTCCCTGTTCCTGTGGTCTAAGCATAGGAGATTTGCATGATGTCATCCCAGCAAAGGGAAAAGCATGAAGTTTCATCTCTGAGTTGATGCACTTGAACAGAATAGAATAGCTAAGCCTCTCATCCAGGAAAATTTCAGCTTTCTGAATAAACAGTACCTTAATACTTGAACAGAGAAAATCACCTAAGGTTGGCTTCAAAAACACGTTTCAAAAAGACTCTAACACCATGCACGATCTCACTGTGTGTTATAAAGAGTGTTGGATTTTTTTTTACTTGAAAAGTTTTGATTATTTCTTTTTATTTACAGTCAATGCCTCGACCTGCTGTTATTCCTGGCAAGCACTTTGTTGTGTTCATATACAGAAAGGTTCATATTGATGTCCGAAGACAGTAGAGCTATTTTCTAGATAATGGTGGAATATCAGCTTTTTAAAGAAACTTTTTCTTAATTCGGGAAACAGTGCCAATTTGTTGTCAGGTTGTTATCACTTCAACAGTTACTTCTGAAATAACTTATAAGTTTTTGCTTTCTTTTCTTCCTCATGTTATTAATGGTATGAGCTATAAGTCAACAAGAAGTCTAAAAGCATTACAGGCAACTGTACAGCAGCTAACAAGACATTCTGCTAACAAGTTATTTAACAATAAAGCTTCCAATGCAATGGGGACATCTAAAAATGTCATTTCATATGCAATATCAACATTACTTCAAATAGCAACTCTGATTTCAGTCAGATTTGAAATGTTTAGAAAAGTAAATCTAGTTAACAAGCTCATAAATTGCAGAGCTTAAATTTAAAGGAGATTATTTCAGTCAAATAAAAATTGGAAGGTTCTTGCATTAGATGTAAAGGGTCAGAAAATGGGAAACAACTCAATTTTCAGAAACATATGTCTACCCTCTTAGGAGCATCTGTTAACAGAAAACAAGCTCTTTGCATTATGAGATGAGAGAACCTTTCTTCAGTTCAGTTAAAAAAAAAAAGCATGGACTCTCCTTCCTCATCTCTTCAGAGCTAGGGAGTCTACAAAAAGGGGATCTGCAAGTGTGTCTTCTCTCTATTCTGGGCACCTTGAAGACTTAAGTCAATGCTTTGTTAGTCTTACAGTAGTTTCAACTAGAAAAATACAATATAATTTCTCAACCTTCAGTCTCATGACAAGGTCTTTTTCTGCTTATTAAGAACATGTAATTTTTCAGTGTATACAATGCAAAAGTATATTTACACACCAGTCCACAGCATCTACAAGGCAGAGAATACTGTTAGGCAGAGATGGTAGCAGTATGCAGAAGCATATTTGTATTCACCCTGAGAATTAGGATTAATTAGTTCAATAGTACTAATTAAATAGTATTGATGCAGCTATACAGCTTTCAGGACTTTGACTAGCTCACTTATCTTGACCTAACACTGCTGAATTGTATGTCGTAACCTCAGAGTCACAAATATGCAACACACAGTTACTAGACCCTTTTTACCCATCCTTCTCCTTAAATCAGAGCTCTCACAGCAGGAGATACCCAGATTCTTTATTTGGATTAATCATCTCCCTTCATTCTCAGGCTGCTTATGCAGCTTTTTGAAGAATCCTTCTCTTAGAAGATGGATCACTCTCTCCTGTCTTAAAAGATGTCCAATAACCATATAAAGTAATCAGATGCAAGCCCATGATCTTCTAAACTAAATAAAACCCAAAATATGAATCTTGTTCTCAATTTTACACTGAAGCTGTTTCTTCAAATCCTTGCCCATGGAATGCTCCAGCTCTTCTCTTGTAGCTCACACTCTAGTCATTTTGTTTTCACTTAAGTGAAGCCAAATTGACCCAATCAGCCTACAATTCTTAATTATTTATAATAAATTATTGCTTAAATTCTTATTCTGCTCCATCTTCAGTGGTTATTGTATAGAATTTCCTATATCAAATGCTAACACAGGAAATATGAGATCTCCTATGACAGTTGAGAACAAGTGTGTCCTGGGCTTGGTTAGGACAGAGTTAATTGTTCACAGGGAACTCGAAGGGGAGCAGCCAGGAAAGGCTATTCCATACCATGTGATGTCATGCTCAGGATTTAAAAAGGAAACTTCCGGGAAGTGGGGGATGCCGGGTACCACAGTTCGGGAGCAGGTTTGGGGGTGCCATTGGGTCCCGTGTATCACTTGTGTTGTACATTCTTTCATTAGTGTGGTTGTTATTGTTTGATGTTGTTTCCCTCTTCCCTTACCATCCTAGTAAACTGCTCTGGTCTCGACCCATGAGCCCCATTTGTCTATATTTTCTCCTCCCCATCCCACTGGAGAGTGGAGGTGATGGGAGGTGAGCTAGCCTCTGTGGTTAAACCACCCCAAAGTCATAGGTCAACATTCCAGACAGCAGCTGTCTCCTCTAGGAAGTCTCCAAAGTGTCACTTTAAAGGTCCCCCTTCCTTCAAATTCGTGATAGATTCTAATTCTCTAATTTCCTGCACATGCTTAAGAGTTTTGCCAGCTAATTTCAACAGGATGTGAAAATGCCAGTGATTAGACAAGTGTAAGCCCCTGTTCCCACATGAAGTTCATTTTAAGATCAAGGCACCAGTCAGTGTAGCCATAGCAATGGCAATTTTATTGTAGCATTCTAATATCCAAACTGTTACCATGGAATCAAGTTACAAAGACTTGGACAATCAATTCCGATTATCATAGTTAAATGGTCATTACTGTGGTGGGTTGACCCTGACCAGAGGCTAGATGCCCACCAAAGCCCACTCTATCACTCCCCCTCCTCAGCTGGACAGCGGAGAGAAAAATATAATGAAAAGCTCTTGGGTGGAGATAAGGACGGAGAGAGATCACTCACCAGTTACTGGCACGGGCAGAACAGACTCGACTTGGGGGAAAAAACAAATTTACTTTATTACCAATCAAAATCAGAGGATGAAAGTAAAACCAAATCTTAAAACAGCTCCCCCATCCCTCCCTTCTTCCCGGGCTTAATCTCTTTCCCGATTTTGCACCTCCTCCCCCAGCGGCACAGGGGGACAGGGAATGGGGTTGGGGTCAGTTCATCACACATTGTTTCTGCCGCTCCTTCCTCCTCAGGGGGAGGTCTCCTTCCCCCGCACCAGCGTGGGGTCCCTCTCACGGGAGACAGTCCTCCACCAACTTCTCCAACGTGAGTCCTTCCCATGAACAACAGTTCTTTATGAACTGCTTTGGCCTGGGCCCATTCCATGGTGTGCAGTCCTTCAGGAAGGGACTGCTCCAGCGCGGGTCCCCCACGGGGTCACAAGTCCTGCCAGCAAACCTGCTCCGGCCTGGGCTCCTCTCTCCACGGGCCACAGGTCCTGACAGGAACCTGCTCCAGCGCGGGCTTCCCGCGGGGTCACAGCCTCTTTCAGGCATCCACCCGCTCTGGCGTGGGGTCCTCCCCAGGCTACAGGTGGTCATCTGCTCCACCATGGATCTCCATGGACTGCAGGGGGACAGCCTGCCTCACCATGGTCTTCACCACAGGCTGTGGGGGAATCTCTGCTCCGGCACCTGGAGCCCATTCCCTCCCCCTCCTTCTTCACTGACCTTGGTGTCTGTGGAGTTGTTTCTCTTACATCTTCTCACTCCTCTCTCATGATGCAAAGTGTGCAGCTTTTTTCCTATCTTCTCTTTTTTCTTTTCTTAATTCTGTTGTCACAGAGGCGTTACTGATGGGCTCGGCCTTGGCCAGCGGCGGGTCCGTTCTTGTAGCCGGCTGGCATTGACTGTGTCGGGTCGGACATGGGGGAAGCGTCTGGCAGCTTCTCTCACCCCATGTCCCACCCCCACTACCAAAGCCTTGCCATGCAAACCCAATACAGTGATTTAAATCCTACAAAGGGTAATTTTCATACACATATTTGAATTGCATATTTATATTTATTGAGGAGAGAACAAGTTGTGCTTAGCATTGTAATATCACTGCAGGTCGTTCAGGATATAGTTTGTCCTGATATTCACACAAGCTTCTTGTTTTGTTTTGTTTAGTTTTATTTTGTTCTGTTTTGTATTGTTTTGTTTTGTTTCAACCTACAGTCAAGTGGCATTCAAAAAGGTAAACTTCTGCTGCCTTTGGAGATCAAAGAAAATCAATGAAATTACTTCCAATCTGATCCTGAGCAATCAAACCTTCAACTGTTCAATATTTCAAAAAGCAAACACATCAGCACCAATTGGAATTGGCTTTTGCAAAGCCATTTTTATCCTGCAGTCAGATAATAGTACAATTAAATTTCCCTGTATGTTGATCTTGGAATAAAGCAGAAAAAAAAAGAGAAAAAGAACAGACCAGAATGATCCAAAGACATTTTAAAATATAGATTTGATTATTATTTTAGAAAGAACAAGAATAAAAGGTAATTTTCTTTTTTTTTTCCTGATTGGTGGGAGAAGCAAGGAAGAAGGAGAAAAAAGTGAAATAGTAGACTAAACAAAATAAGTCTCCTTGTAACAGATGACACTGAATGCTTTATCAGCACATATGAAAAATAGTGTCTGGTGATCAGAGAACAAAATATCATAGCTATGCCAGGAGTATAGCTGTTTTGTGGATTCTGGTAGGAAAACAAGCAGAACAAGTGCAGCCTTCTCCACTCACAGTCCAGAATACTTTGGGGCCTAAGTTATAACTACTGCTTATTTAGGCAAATAATCAAAGCATGCAGAAATCAAAACAACAGGTCATTTATTTCGTGCCATCTGCCATGAACATGACATAAACTTGGACAGCATAATCCATTACTATTTGTACAACAATAGCATGGAGGTGTTTACTGGTAACAAGTTTTTTGTTGAGGAAGTGGGTTCATTTTGCAATCGTTCGAAGAAGATTCCAACCTGCTTACATAATTTATTGGAGTACTGCTGTGTCAATTGAGTGCTTGAGGGCCTATTCATCTGGAAAATCTAATGTATGATAAGAAAAAAAATATATATGTAGCAGCATGACCATTATGCCTCTGCAAAGCAAAAAAACGCCTGCAGTAAAAAAAAAAATACACTGATTTAAGCACTGCTGTCAACATTCGCTTCTTTTAGGCCCAAAGGACCAATAGACTCTTACAGGGAAGAAAATCTCAGTCTTACAGACAGGCAAAGCTCCTACTGCTGATTATCCACAGTCAGGTCCCCAGGAACTCTTACCACATTTCATATTTTTCAATTTGAAAGAATGCACTGCTTATCTTGAAACCTCTTTTTTCCAAGAAATGTAATCCATCAATAAAAATGTAACATCAGCACAAGAAAAACCTGAACAACTGCTGTTTGTGTCTGATTTTCCCTTAAGTGTTCAATAAATTAATATATGACTATCCACCTCAAAAATCATTATCCAACAATATTGTCCATAATCATAAAATAATACTATCCACTGATGTGAAACTAAATTTGAAGCCTCTATAACTAGCTATAGCTGTGACAGCCATCTCTGTCACAGTCTCCTTTTCCTAATTGCATATGAATTTTTACTTCTGGATTAAGAAAATGACACAAAGAAATCAAGTTTGACAGTTGAATTATTGCTACAATAGTTAACTATTCATTTATTTCATCTGCTTTTTCCATCTTCATGAACTGTAAAATGAAAGGTAGTGCCTTAGAAGCTAGTTATACTGAGAGGAGAGAAAAAAGAGAGGGGTAGAAAAAAAATAACTGGTTCAGAAGAGATCTGAAAATTCAGAGACTTGGTTCAGAGAGTTGCAGATGTTGACATGCTCCTCCTATCTAGGCTGTTATGGTGCGTTACCTTTATTCCACTCCCTTTATGATTAACATCCACGTTTACGATATGTAAGAGCAACAAACCATGAAAAGTTACTCAAACAGGAAAAAGGACAGCAAAGCACATATTTACAATAATAATTGTTTCTCAAGTCTAAAGAATTTGAACAGAATTTGAAAGAACATCATTGATGTTTCTGATTTGTGCAGAAAAAAACCCCGACCAATTAAAGTTTTCCTACATTTCTCTTCATGTTACAGTATGTAAAATTGCACTCCCCTACCTAATCTCTTAATTTCTCTTCAGTACCTGTGATCATACTAGAAAATATTCAAGAGCTTCCCATTTTTTAAACATTCAAGAACAGGTTAAAATCATGACTGTGTGCCAAGTCAGTTGGGTATTTGAATATAATTTGGTTTCTCTTCTGGACAGGAGCTATTTCTGCCTGCAAATTCCTAAATACTGACTCTCTTGCTTTTTCTGTCCAACCAGGACACAGCCTTTATTCAAGCTCCTGTCCTGAACAACATGAGAATTATCTGCAGACACTTTTTTGTAGATATGTATCTACATATGTGGTAGGTTGACCCTGGCTAGATGCTGGATGCCCACCAAAGCCCACTCTATCACCCACCTCCTCAGAAATATGGGGAGGGGAGGAAATAAGATGGAACACAAAAAAACAAACTCGTGGATCGAGACAAACACAGTTTAATAGAAGCAAAGCAAAGCTGCACGCGCAGAAGCAAAAGAACAAAATATTTACTCTCTACTCCCCATCAGCAGGCGATGTTTGGCCACTTCCCGGGAAGCAGGCTTTCATACAGGTTGCGGTTCCCGGAGGACAAAACAGAAGTAACGAATGCCCCCCTTCCCCCTCTGTTCTCCTTGCTTTATTTCTGAGCAGAGGTCATATGGTATGGAATATCCCTTTGGTCCATTTGGGTCAGCTGTCCTGGCTGTGTCCCCTCCCAAGACCTTCCCCACCCCCAGCCTACTGGGGGAAATGTTGGAGAGACAGCCTTGGTGCTGTGCTAGCACTGCTCAGCAGTAACCAAAACACTGGTGTGTTATCAACATCCCTTGAGCCACCAAATAAAAAACACAGCACTCTGAGGGCTGCCACGGGGAAAATCAACTCCATCCCAGCCAGACCAAATACAACGTATATCAGGTGGGGTGTTGGGAGACCTTAAAACAAAATAGAGCATAGACCCTTCAAATCAGATTACGTTATTTTACAACCAGTTTGAAATGCAAACAGAACAAACAATGGCTGCTTACTGAAGATATAAATGTAAATACCTTAGATGCAAATGATAAACCACAAAGAAAGTTTTTCTTGGTAACTCTACAACAGCAAAGCAAATCAAATGGAGCAGATGTGGTAAAGAGGGGAAAGATGAATATACTACTTGCATGTGACCATTTTTTTTCTGCAAAGAGAGTACTTTTAAATGGCCATTGGTTAACCTTAAGCTGAAAAAAACAAGTAGTCTTATAAAGGCCAAAACTCTTTGAGACTTTGTTTCCCAGAGTTTTCTCTGATCTTTCTTTACAACAGCCCTGATCATCTTTGCAGTCCCTGTTTCATCCCCAGTACTGAGGACTGTATGCCTGCTGAGGCTGGTGTCAAATGAATGGCTAATTGTTAAGTTCTGCCTGCTGTTCCTGCCACTGCTCTCTTTCCATTGGTTTTCATGAATTTTGAAAGAATGTAATTATCTTTGAGAAATCCAACTTTTTTTCAAAATTGTTTGACCAATTTTTGGAAGGGATGAAGGGAACTGACAAACAGATGGCTTCATTCTGCCTTCTAGATCTTTTAGCAGTCACTCATGTACATAATGAAATGATGGAGAAGTATGGGTATTAGCTTTTCGGTTGACTGTTCTTGGTTTCCCATTTTGTTACGGTACTCAAAGTACCTAGGCGGGAACCTACTCTAAGATACAACTTTTGCCACCACTACTTGAAGGGATGAAGTTATTATAGTGATATCAAAAACATGTTCACATTTGGATTTGATAATACAGAAATCACAAGACTGTAGGTCAAAGCTGCAGAACTATTTTCAGATTTCAAGAGCTTCCTTTTGACTACATTCATCTTGAAGTGAAATGATACAAGAATATTTTGCTTCTTCTGTTAATTTTGAAAATTGAATTAGGAATAAAGAAATAAACACCTTATATATAAAAGTACCAACACCAAATACAAGGAATCTAATTAGGCCTTCGAGTTCAACATTTACCCACAAAAAGTTCAGTCTTCCAAAATAGTGTTTTTGCTGAAATAGCGGAATGCAAATACCATTTCAGTCCACAAGTGCAACTATAAGCTTACTTCATTAAAAAAAATACCTTGTCTGAGTAAAATTTTCATTGCAACTATTTGTACCTCAGAATAACAAAGATGTTAGCAAAATATTTTAGTCAGGCCTCCCAGATCTCACTGCTCTAAATTGCTCCAACTTAACCACATTTTAAATACACTAAAACTCAGCAACTGTAATCTAAATTATACACTTAACAGTCTTTTTCCCATAAGCCTTGAAGCCTGAAAGTTACCATGGAAACAAATTCTACATTTCCACAAATTGGAAGAGCAGATTAAAAACAAAACTAAACTAAAAAAGATTAACTCATTGATAACTATGCCTTATTCAAGGTACAAAGATGGTAATGGCTAACTAGCTTGTAAGCAGTCAGGAAAAAAGGGAGTAACACTCTCATTAATTAATTAATAAATTAATCAGGGATCCAAATTACCATGGCTCTCGTAAGATCTTCTTAAAAAAAAAATAACAAAAAACCCACACTGCTTCTTCTAAACAAACATCTTTACAATGTATTTACAACACGCCATTGCAACTGTTAATGTGTGATAAGAGTGCCACTAAACCACAAATTATCCTGTAACCTAAGTGGAGGCAGAACTGCTGGCTGAAGCTTTAGATTCAGACAACGTATACTCAAAGTGTTGCCTACATCAGAGAATTAGAGAGATTTAATCTCTTACAGCTTTGATTTCCTATCTATAAAATGAGGATGGCAACGCTTGTAATAGCAGATAATACTTGGGAAAGGTACTGCTTACATTTATCAGCATGGCGAGCTAATCATGCAATATCATACAATTGCCATATTGTGCTCTATTTATATTCCATGATGTTTATCTGTGACCTTGAGCAATACAAAGAAGTTCTAACTCCCAAGGTCGTCTCTTATGTCTGTAGAGGTGAACAGATACATTTCCTCATATCTATTTTATACCAAGGTCTGATACATTTCAGATTATACATGACCTAAAAGCATAAGAAAAATCAAAACACAAGGGCTAGAAGCCAGGAACATACACAAGTGGGGATCAGCTATCCTTGTTTAACCTAAGTCCATGGAATTTCTGCTGTTGGATTAATTAAGACTGGAATTCTTGTTACTCCAGAAGTCTTGTTCTTATCCATAGGACACACAAATAGTCAGAAATTGTTTTGATCTGGGAATTTGCTTGCAAAGGCTCCTTCTGGGTGTTATTATTCTTAAAATATATATGGTTGGGGCCCATCATCCTCCCATTCAGTTTGACATCTAATTTAGCCTCTAAATCCTCGTCATTCATTTTAACCTCATTTAATCACTATATTGATCTTAAACATTGTGTCTTCTGAGAATGCCAATAAATGTGACAGTCCTAATAATGGCTTATGTCCTGTGAATCCCTGTCAATTATAAACCAGTTTCAAAGCATTAATTACACTGAAGTACATCAGATAGTAACTGTTCTTAACCTAAATCAAGTTTGAAAACACAAAGTAGAACAGTTGTATTCAGATTTTTCATCTTCTTTTCAGTAGGTATTTCTCAGAGATATTTGAAAGGTGGCAAGCCATTCACTAGGCTTTCCAAAACTGTATAGTAAAGAATCACATAAAATGAGTAATTTTAAAATTAGGAGTGGACTAGGAGTCAATAGATCTTTGGATGGCATTACAGCCCTATCACAACTGCATCAGAAAAAAAATTTTTTTTAAAAAATAGCCATCTCATTACTACTTACAGGGGGTTTTTTGTATTCTTTAATTCTCATAGTTTAGAAAGTTTCTTATAAAAAAAGTGTTTCCTTCAGCCTCCATTGTAAAACAATAAAGCTACAAAAAAGACAGCAAATATCGAAAGAACCCACAAATTTCTTTACAAAATGTAATTAATGCAAAAATAAAATGTAATAAATATTACGGAGATTGAATTTGTTTACTTTAAGTTGTGCATTAGAGGCAGACTAATTATTTCTGATTCTCCTCAAAAATAAATATGTCTACAATGGGAAGTCTTAAATCCTCAGTATTATTCCTTCATGCTGTTTCAGTGCAAATAGTGAAACTAAGTTGAGAAACTTAAACCACTTTTATAAATGGCAGTTAGTAAAATCAAACCGATTGTTAAATGCAGTTTTATTCTTATTTTGTCCTAAAAAAAAATTTCCCTTGATGAAAACCAAGAAAGCATATGCTATTTTTGCTATAAAAATGCAAATTTGCAAAAATGCTATATGCTATTTTTGGCTTTGTAAAGATCAACTATAATCACTAATTTCATCAAATTTCCTAGCACTGCCTGCATTAGATAAACATTTGCTGCTCTTGCTAAGAACTACCACAGGAATGTTTCAACATTTTCAGATGACAAAAACTAGGTATTCATGTGGCTTTAAGACATTCTCCCAGTTTCAGACTACCTACTGTCTCTGGTCTTTGAAGAAAAGTTGGCAACAGAGCTTATAAGTAAAAGCCTTTTAGCATAACAGAAGAAAAAAGTGATAGTTACCAAAGGAAAGAGGGGGGAGACAGCAGGAGAGAACTGCGTGTTTCTCAAGAGATACAACACAGAGGACACTGATTAACTAATACCATCTAAACCATAATACTCGATGGTTGTTACATGTCAGCCAAAGCTTTAAGGAGCAAAATAACTGTACTTCTTCTCTGCTAAAAATAGTGTACAGTAATTGTTACCAAAAATATTCGGTCTCTGATTCAATCTCCTTTGTTTTATAAATCTTTAAAGCACCCCTGTGTTGCTCTTCTCAAGTCCATTCTCCTGACCTGGCTTGATTACCTGCAACCCTGTTCTCCCTCTGAGGCTGGAGACTCAACAGCTATTTTCTCCTACATCTTCTGTCAAACAAGAAAAGAAATAGGAAAACCTTCAAGGATCTTCGCTTTTATAATGTGATTTACTGTACAACTTTGAAAGCATTACTGCTTTTTGAAACTGTTTTTTTCACACAGCAATAGGGCGTACACACACTTGACACAACATTAAAAGTAATATAGCAGTTCAGATCATCCCTATTGTGCCCTGTTATCTGCTATGACGATGTACTGTCTAGCAATCAATACATATATGAGTTTACCATGTTTATTTTGTCTCTCTAGAATAATCTTCTAGAGTCAACATAGCCTTTGATTTTCTAACAAACAAATCTTTGCCATTTTTGGACTACAGTCCTGAAGTTACTCAAACTGATCTTCATATATGATATCATCATCAGTCTGTAACTTTATGGTGTTCCTTGAGAGTTTGCTTCACCTTTGCTTCAAACATTTATTTTCCTGGTAGAAATCATGTCTCCACTAAGATTATCACACATTAATGTTATCACAAATTTTATCTAGAAACACTTCACAGTATTTCAAATAACCAATGACAAGACATACTCTGATGCACAAGGAGTTAAACAGGAAAGTTTCCATTTGGGATACTATAATCGTTAGGTCACTGCTGACCCTTGAACACTTTCTACAAATAATTCTTCTTTACTATATAGAAAGTAGAAAACCACTTTACTCCCTAAATAATACGCATTTTATCTTTAACCAAAAGTTGCAAAATAGTTTGGTTTCTTACTAATATGGTAACTTGGACTAAAAGCTTGATTTTTTAAATCTATATTCTCTTCATGTCACAAGTATTCTTCACACAGACCCTTGCACACTAACCCTGTTTGCAAAGCATAGATTCTTCCTTACAGAATTCACTATTAATCTCCTTTTGCATGCCCCTAGAAATCTGTAGTACACTAACCCAGACAACGTTATGTTACCTTGTTTCCTTAGTTCAAGGTTTGTTTGATTACATTCTGTAACCTGGAAAATTCCTATCCATTAAGTTTAAATCAAGATGTTCTAACATCTTGCATATGCAAAATGTTGCAATATATATGACATCTGCCATAACATTCTCATCTGTTAAGAGCAGGAAAACTTTTTGAGGCATTTCTGGCTTTCATGTTTTGTAACACTTCTCCCTCTCTCCCAGGTTTGGACATGAGAGATACTTTTTCTCATGTACAGTCTGAAATAGTGGTCACTCAAGTGAACTGCTATAGATTTCCATCTTCTGAAAACTGCCTTTTTAGTCAGGCTGATTTTAGGCCAAATAATTTCCAGCCATATCCCTGTTTTCACTAGACGTAGATAACTTTCACTGACATATGAGAAACACCATAGACTGTAACATCTTCCAATCTATCAGAAACCAGACAACAATTAAAGAGGTCATTAGCATCAAGCAATAGTTTTGCAGATGATGAGAGACTGAGTCATCACATCTCTGAGACCAGCTGACAGCTTGCCTGTATTTAAAGAAGCATTAGCAATGCCTTCCAACAATAGGCCCAACACTATTCCACTTTTCCACAGCTAGGTAAAGGGCATAGATCCCATATTCAGCTGGCTTTGCAGATCTTCTTAGCACACCTAAGAATGCCAATCAGGACACAAGACAAAACTCAATCAGGATAGGTTCTGCGTTGCATCATTAAGTTGTTGTGGAAACTATTCTATAACTGTTCAGATTATATCTATAAAGAAAACTGAAATAGTGTCTCTTCTTTGAATCTGCTTTCTACTATTAGGACACCTGATTTAAAATTATGCCCTTGCAGAAAGGTGTTTCACAATTTAATAATTTCTTCCTTGGAAAAGCATCCACTAGGCTTAGAACACACACATATTTTAATCACTAAAAATATAACACAATCTGAGAAGAAATAGAACCTGTAAGGAAAAATCAGATAAACAAAATTTAACAAATAAAGATATAACCCTACACTTGTAGATTAAACTGACTTTTTTTGTTGCTATCCTGTGAAATGTTTAACCAGTGCCAGATTATTACGTTTGCCTTTTTATTAATCTTATCTGCACTGCTGTGTTCCCAGGCTACTACAAACATTGCATAAAGTCTTGTCTATATGGTAAATAAGCTCTATCTGGTTACCTAGGCATGACACAAACCATTTTCTATGAACTGAATACAAAATTAAACATCCTAAAATGCAAACCTTAGGGAAAAAGACAGCTAAGGTTTTCTGCTAGAATATATTATTTATACTTAACATCCATATTCTCCTGTCAAATTTTCAAGCAATGAAAGTGAACTATATTTAATGTAATTTAACTTTAAATCTTATGCTAATTGTCAGTGACCTTTGAACCTTGGAAGTAGTGCTACCATCTGCATGGCAAATGTAATTATGGAATTTGATTTCCTATATGTTGTATGTAATGAAACTGCTTTAATTGACACTGATATATATTTGTAATAACTTCTGTGTAAATTAAAAATCAATGCCAATTTTAGCTCCCTGGATACTTTTCTTGTCGAACTGGGTATTTCTTTAGGATTGGAGATATGCAGAAGCAAACATTTTGCAGAATGCAGAATGTACAATGCATGTTTTAAATCTTAGGGTAGTTTGCATGCATGCCATTAATGTTTAAAGTTTGCTTGCCTCACACTTATATACACATACATAAAGACAATTTCCATCAAATCTAGGCTGGCTTCAGGAGATTTCGCTTGCAGCTGATTTTTCATTGACTGTCAAGCATGATTCACAATGACTAACTTCGATAGCATTGTATTGTCCAGTACCAATGCTGCAGGGCACTGCAGATACCCAAAACAGGATTACAAAAGCAACTAAAAGTAGAGTTACTCACTTTACTTCTTTTTTCCAGTTTTTATAAGGCAATCTAGTTTTAGCAAACATTTCATCCTTGTTGTGCTCTTAAAGAAATACTTGACAAACATTGGTAATTTATTTATTTGTCATTTTTCTTTGTCCACATGCTTCACAGATTAAATGTTGGAAAGAAAACTACAAATACAAATATTTAAAATGAAGTTAAAACTTCATAGAAAGGAAGGTGGAGTTTTTTGTTATCAACAAAAATATTTTGCCACCTGGAGAAAGGTATTCTTTACAAATTTAGGTAGATTTCAGACTAAGATTTGAAATTGTCACAAGAGCTGCTGTGAGGAGTGGAAGGTGATCTTTGTGACTTCAGCCCTCAAAAGCAGCATGCTGAATTGTGTAAAATATTTTTCTATTGTCATAAAAATCACGATAACTTACAATTCTCCCCTACAAGTAAAAAGGATAGAAGCATATTTTGAAATGACCTTTTATGTTTAAATGGTGTTAACCGTATAAGCTATGTACTAAATAAAGATGGATTGAGGAACAATGAAGAGAATAAGAACACTCACAGCTCAAAGGTCTTGCTCTCACACACAGCACAGGACCACATCTGATCTCACAGTGGTTTATCCTGCTGTGACTGTATAGACTTCATTAAGCTTCATCCTTTATATAAACACAAATGAATACATAAATAGAAAGCAAAGAGTTGCACAGATTTTACACTAGGAAGGGGGTGGGGGAGAGGAGGGGATAGGGAAGCACCCAGCTACAGCTCCAGTTCTGTTTTCAAAAGCTGTTTGTTCGCATTGTACTCCTTAGGAAGAAAGCTAATTTACATCAAAGCTGCAAAGCAGCAAAACCAGAATAATATTATAAAACACTAGGGAAATTTTGCCTTTTAAAAAAATAGCATTTCTCACCTCAAATGGAAAGTCCACATGACCTAAATTAGGTCTTTAAATTAGGAGCATTAAGCCGTACTAGCCCCTTATAATAATTTATTTTTGCTCCATGTCAAGTGAAGAACTCTATTTTTTCTTGGAACCTTTCCCAGCAGTACTGGTCAGTCATCGGGATGTGTGTAGGACTCACACTCCACAGTGAGAACCATTACCACTCCTATAACTCCAGGCTCTTTTCTGCAAACTGCCTTTGGGAGGAAGGGAAAATAATAGAAAAAAATCAGACAACTCCAAAACATAATTGATTTCTGTTAGCTTGTAAAAATAAGCACCTTTTCATAATCAATTATTTTATTGTAAGGAACTTCTCATTAACCAATCCCTTTTAAAAATAAAAGAAGAAAAATTTTCTAAGCTAGATTTTGTAAATGCCACAGAATTCCAGCATAACCCAATGTACCTGTAGTTATATTTAACTCAGAAAACAAACCTTCGACTTGCCATTTGCTTCTGACATGGCCTAAAAGCACTTTATTATATTAAAGCTTATTGATACCTGTATGGCCCTTTTACCTACAGCTATTTCAAATGCAGTGAAATAATGCAACACTAATCTCTAAGACTTTTATTCCATAATAGATGTTTTTCTCACTAAATCAATTCAAAGGCTAATTGGGGTGGAAGGTGACTATCTCTAGCGGTTATAAATACATTTGCATTGTTATCAATCTTTTACACGACTGATGTTTAACGAGGCTGAACAAGAGCGCAATCTAGCCTTAGAACGGCGAGACTCGACCCAAAACACGCAGTCAATGCTGCCATCAAGTGGCAAAACCTGCAGTTCACGAGTGGTGGTTTCCCTGCTCAGACTCCCCAGCAATGTACCTGCCTACTGCCAGTCAGCACACAGGCCAGAGGAGGAGCACCAGAAAGAGATGGCAGGGATGCAAGTGTGGTGGTTTAACTTAGGTAGCACTTGGCTAACAGCCAACACAGCCGTTTGCTCATCCCCCCCAGGGAATAGGGGAGAGAACTGGGGAGTAGGGGTAAGTAGAATTGCAGGTTGAGATAAGTACAATTCAATAGTTGAAATAAAATACAACTTAAAATAATACGGATACTTAAATAGTAATGATAATAATAGCAGCAACAAAATAGGTACAGGACCGATACACAGTGCAACTGCTCACCACCTGTCAACCAAGCAAGGCCCATTCCCAGATAATGCTCCCAGAGGAGCGACAATTCTGAATAGAAACCGCAGTTCTGGAAGAGCGAGAGCCCAAGTGGAAGCCAGAGAGAGCTAAAAGACTAAAAGACTCTCACTAATGTACTGACATGACATGATATGGAATGTCTCATTGGCATATCCAAATGCCAGTTTAGCTTATTAATTTAAATATTGCTAGTCCCCTTAGACCTTGCACTTGTAGCCTAAGAAAACATTAAATCCTTCACTTCCAGTGACAAAAATGCAAACACTGGTATGTTATCAGTTTTTATCTCATAACAAATCTCAGGCTGAAAGCAAAACACAGCACTATTCTAGCTACTAAAAGAAACCCAGCTCTGTTTCAGCTGTTTTCCTCAAGACCATACTTGTCTTTGGTTAATCAGCTACCTACAGCTTGGGGCACAGCAGAAGCCCCTGGCCAGTGCCAGGCTGTGACCTGACTCTTGGCCCTGCGGCGGTGACACCAGGAGCATGGGCATGGGGACCACCTCAGAATAAGTACCCAAAGACCTTTCTCCTGTGTGGCCCTTCACTGTGACATGGGCAGCCCCACCAGATGGTTGCCCAAGCCTGGCCTGGGTCAAGGTGTCTGGGCAGCCAGAGTGCGAGGCGTGTTCAGCCGCTCCTGGCCACTCGAGCTCAGCCTCAGGGATGCACAAAGAGCTGCCTCCAGCACCTGGTGCTCCACATGCGTGGTGCAGTGTGGTGGGCTGCACATCACATGGTCCACATCACAGAGCACTGTGACTGGAGTGCTGTGATGGACGGTTACAGGCTCTTCAGGAGGAGCAATGGGCAGGGCAGGGGAGGCGGAGGGGTAGCGCTGTGTGTAAAGGAGGGGCTGGACTGTACAGTGCTTGCAGTTGGGGCTGACATGGTTGAGAGCCTCTGGGTAAAGATTAGGGGAAAAGCTAGTGAAGCAGATGTTGTTGTGGGAGGGTGAAGACATGTTTGCAGATACTGTTGGCCCAGCTCCTTCAGTTCTGCTGGGCACCTGAAACTCAACCCGTTACCACCTACTGCAGTCAGGGCTATCACAAAAAGCACCAAACACCCCGTGGCGACTTAAACTAGACAAGCCCCACCTCAAGGTGCAGGTGGACCAGAGAAGGCTTTTGATTCCCTCAGTGTGTCTTGGACCAGCGTCTATGTCCGTACATTCAAAGTCACTGAAAACCTCTGCAAGCACATTTCATCCTCCTGTCCAGTGGAGTCTCTTGTCGCTTTCTGAAATAAGTTTGGTCATTCACACAACCTAGAAAAAAAGGCAAACACTTCACGGTTGTAGTGAGCACAGAATCTAAGGCGTTTGTTATATATACTCCACAAGTTCCAGGTTCCAGAGAGAGACAAGGACCCTCAATGCTCATCGCATGACCATCTCCAAAAATGTATTAGGCAAGGCTGTTTGCAATATTCCTGTGAGCTAGGTAAAACAGGATATCCCAAATGTGAAGTCCAGTTTATCTTCCCAAAACCACCTGAATTTGTTTAAACCAAGTGATAAGACTCTCCTTCTATTTTTCTTGTAGATCAGTGGTTCCTGCTTTGACTGGTGAAATATAAACTCAGTCTGGGATTCAGCTGCAGAAACAGGACAGGACAACTGGAAATAATTTCTTTTTGAGGCAGTTTATTCCCAGATTTCTGGCTCTCTACTGCCTGGGTACTTAGTGCATCTACATGATCTAGTGTAATGGATGGTGGGGTCCTAGCCCATCACCTGCACTGGCACGGTTTGGGTTGCAGGTGCAAGTTGGGCAGTGAGTGGCAGCTGGGATTTGGGTGTGTGATGGCCCTGGCATGGCCAGAGCAGAAGCTGCTGCCAGCATGGACAACCATGGGAAATCATGGGTACCAGAAGGGAGGCAGGGCAGCCCTGGGGTCCTGAGGAGCTGCTGTGTCTGGCTGCAGAGGTGGAAAGGTGAGAAGTCCCAGCCCTCATGTGCAAGGTGTCCATCTTTATGCTGTGGCTTGGTGAATGATCGTGTGTAGCAGAAGCAACCTGCTGGAGACCAGGTGGAGCTGGCTGCCCTGTGGTGGTAAAAGGGATAGGGCACGAGGCTTGACAGCAGCTGCCCCATGTCTGGGCTTCTGGGCTGGTTTTCATTCAGAGTCAGAACTGATGAAAACGCGGCTGTTGCTCTCCTCTTACAGCCAACTCTTTGCTTGCACCTATTGAGTAGGTGGGGATCATCTTTCTTATCTAAGTTGGGGTTGTAGTGGAAGAGTAACTATAACATGCAGAAGAAGAAAAGCTAGTTGACAAGCTTTGGACATGGGAAAACACCAAAACAGGAGAACTGACCCTTGTAATGGCAAAAGACTGACATGGGTCTTGAAAAGGTCTATTGGGCATTTGAAACCTAAAGCTCAGGCTGACCAGGAGGTTATGCTCTGGTTTTGGTAAATAATGGCCACCCTTGTGTTTTCACCTGAGAAATGACCTGAATCTCTGAGCATTTCCTGCCCTCCTCCGCCTTTCCTCTATTACCAAGGCTTATGTTACTGGAAAGTGAAGCTCTCATGCTGGAATTATCCTGAGAGTCTGTTCATGTGCAGGGGAAGTGATGTACCTTGCTGTGAGCAGAAGGTGCTGCTGCTTCTTCTGACAGAAATTACTAAAGTGAGTCTGATGTTTCAGAGTTGTGCTGCATGTTGGTGAATTTTCAGAGGTGGAGCTGACAAAGGAAACTTTTCATGCAGTTGATTTAAAAAACTCTGCAAGGTGCTCTCCATGCCTGCACTTTCTTTTTGGAAGGCCACTTCATGAGTGGCAATACAGCTGCTATTATCAACCCACTGAATGGACTGAAGCTGGTGGTTTTGGAGAATTTTCCAGAGCTTCTTTGGAAAGGTGAGGGATGCCAAGTCATCAGCTTCACCAGAGGTCTCCTCCAAAGAAATGTGATGGATTCTGTTGATCTTGTGGTCATCGCTGCAAGTTTAGATATGCTTTTTTTCCTTGATAGATGCCAGATTAGCATCACAAGGTGCTAATTCGTCCCATCTGGAGGTACAGGAGAATTTGAGTCTGTCAGTGAGCTCATCCAGAGCAGAAGCAGGTATTTCTCCTGGAGACAGCTCCCTTGGAAACTCTCTTGGCAGGGTTAGAGCAAAGTGGTGCATACATGTAGGCATTTCCCTGGGCAGTTGGGCTTGATACTGCCAGACAGCAAGCTCCAACAAACTGGCACTGGCTGTTTGTGGGTACTGAGGGGAAGTTCTCAAACATCATCGTATCTTCTGTGCTGTATGGTGGTGACATGGCAGCCTGACACCTCTGTCCTGGCATGCTGGGGCTGCAAGAGAAGCTGCTGAATAATGTTTGTTGCTTGTCATTTCCAGAGCTGCAGGAGTTTTAACTCAAGAGTCAAGGTAAATCCAACTGTCTCGAAATGTTGTAGGCAATGTTTGGGCAGTGCTGTGTCCCATTGGTTGTAGGAGATGGCAGCCAGGGAGGAAGAGGGAAGGCAGCAGTGTAAGGCATCTAAGTGCCCCATTGTGGAGACTGTCCAGTTGAGGACCTCTCCCACATGCAGAAATGTCCTTGCCTGTTTGCTGTAATGGTGGCTTTGAAGCTTCCACTTGAGGGCCTGCTTGAGCAAAAGTGGTGATCAGCCAGGTTGGGGCTGCAGCCACTGCCCAGCCTGCTGAGTTGTGGGGTGTCTTCTCCTCTGGACATTGCATGGCCTTGGCCATGTGGTGACCTGAACAGCTGTCTTCTGGCCTCCTGTATTTCTCTCTGGGTTCTCCTGACATATGTGGAAATGCATTTCCCAAGGAGTGTGGGTGAAGGGAGATCAAAACCCCTGCCCTGTTCGTTCCCATTCCTTCTCTAGCCTAAGAAGGGCTGTGTGATTTCAGTAGCACTCCTGCTGTTCTGGGCAGTTCCTGTACCCAGGTGATCGTGCTGCATTTCAGCAATCCCTCCATGGCTGCTCTGTAGGAGCTACTGGAAGTAAAAGACTACATTTTTCAATTTATATAAATGGGAGATATGGAAAACTGCCATTGTTTTGAATGGGTTCCTATGATTTTATATTGTATTTAAAATTCAAGGAGCATGGGTAACTTACACCTGATGTACTGGCCTTACTGAAATTTTTCATGCAAACTTGACTGACTAGAAAGAATATTGAGAAACAAGGCTTTGGCCATGGTCTCAGAGAACATCTCTTCTCTGGCCCATCTTCTGCAAGCTTAGAAATCTTTTTAATTCTTTATAGATGCTAAGCATCACAAACTACTCTTTTGTCCCATCCTGAAGGGACAGGAGAATTTGAATCTGCCACATCAATGAGCTCAACTGGAGCAGAAGCAGGTGGTGATCCTGCTTTCTTCACCATCAGGCTTAGGTTGCAGCCCTATCGGGCATGCAAACTATTTGGTGGTTGTGCAAGCCTACCCAGAAGTCTGAGGTCTCCAGGGAATTAGACTTAAAAGGTTGACATCTTTCAAAAGAATGATCATTTTATAAGGAGATGGACCATTTGTTTTTTGAGAACTACAAGGGGGCTGTGTACTGCTGACAGAAATGACAGTTCTGGCTGCAACTGAAGGGTGAGGATGAAACCGAAACAGAAGTACTACAGACTACCTATGCTGACTCCTCTACACAGACAGACCTCTCAAAGACTGAAATGGCTGTCCAAGTCTTAGGCTGGATGGAGCTCCACCATCTGGAAGTTCCCCTAACATCTGAAGGTAGCAGTGGGTTATTGTAGCTGGGTGTATGCCCCGCTAGAGGTTTTCAAACAAGAAACTATATTAGCAGAAGAGCTCAGCAGGAAGCACAGCATCTGGGAACATGAATAGCAAGTCTACACATTAAAACCAATGCTACCAGAGAAGCCTATGAAGCATTAGTAATTGGAGATTCCTTACTGAGAGGCACCAAAGCACCCATTTGCTGTCCAGACAACTTCTCTAGGGAACTTGGTTGCCTACCAGGAGCTCACTTTCACGGTGTCACTGATAGGCTGCTGAGCCTGGTGAACTCTGCATCCTCTCCTACTCTTCAGTGTTGGTTCCAATGACACTGTGATGAGTGAGGCAATTTAGAACCATCAAAAGAGACTCTCCATCCCTTGGAGCAATGTTAAAAGGATCAGGAGCACAAGTGGTCTTCCCTATCCTCTCAGTCAGAGGAAGCAGTTCAGGAAGGAGGAGACAAATTAAATAGATGAATTCAAGGTGCCCTACTCAAGGTTTTAGCTTCTATGACCTCTTGATTCCCACGTGTAAGAAACCAAGTGAGGACAGCAGGAGACAAGCACAGCTCAGCAAGGACCCCCTGGTCAAACTAAAGTGTAAGAAAGAAATGCATAGGCACTGGAACCAGAGATGTGTATTCTGGAAGAATATAATGACTCCGCTTGGATGCATAGGGATGGGATCACGAAAGCTAAGGCACAGTTGGAGATGAATTTGGCATGGGATGCAAAGAAGAAAAAGAGGAAGAAGGGCTTTTACAATTACATTGGCCAGAAAAGGGAGATTAAGGAATATGTACAGAGAGCAGCTCTGCAGAGAAGGATTTGAGGATACTGCTGGATGAAAAACTGGACATGAGCTATCAGTGTGCACTTGCAGCCCAGATAGCTGATTGCATCCTGGGCTGCATCATAAGAAGTGTGGCCAGCAGGTCAAGGGAGGTGATTCTGCCCCTGTACTCTGCTCTGGTGGGACCCCACCTGGAACACTGTGTCCAGCTCTGGAGTCCTCAGCACAAGAAAGACAGTGACGAAACAGAGTGGATTCAGCAGAGGGCCATTAAATTGCTCAGAGACCTGGAACACCTCTGCTATGAAGAAAGGCTGAGAGAATTGGGGTTGTTCAGCTTGGAGAAGAGAAGGCTCCAGGGAGATATTATTGCAGTCTTGCATTATAGAAAGACTGCAATAAGGTCTTTCTTTCATACAATGAGCTAGTGCAAAGAGAGACTTCTCATCTGAAAGTTTTATCTGGTGACAGAACAAAGGGCAGTGATTTTAAGCTGAAAGAGGGTAGGGTTAGATTGGCTGTAAGGAAGACATTTTTTACAATGAGGGTGGTGAGACGCTGGAACAGGTTGCCCAGAGAAGTTGTGGTTGCCCCATCTTTGAAAGTGTTCAAAGTCAGTTTGGACAGGGCTTTGAACAACCTGACACAGTGAAAGGTGTTCCTGCCCTTGGCAGGGGGATTAGACTAGGTGATCTTTAGAGGTCCTTTCCAATACAAACTGTTCTATGGTTCTATGAAAGCTAAAGCTCAAACTTCTGTTTCACAGCTGGTGGTGGTTCAGAGTCTGTGCTGCTGGGATTCTTCCTTTCCAGTTTGCAATAACAGTTAGCTAGGTCTTCCAGAAAAAGAAATTGAAAATTCCAGTCTCAATCCTGCAGCGTTTATATTTATGACACATTGATTTTAGATATCGTGTTTTCAGATATGTTATAGTTATTCTTTTAGGAGCTATGTATATGAACTTCTATGTTTGTTTGCTTTATGATTTTATCTTTTGTAGTTTTTGTTGCTTTAGTTTACCATTTAAGAATATATGCTGTAACTTTTGAAACAATTGCAACAGCTATTGAGAAAGACTATTTTGACATCAAAATGACAACTGAGATTTCAGATTTTGTAAAAGCCGTTTTGTTTTACAAAGCAATTACCAACTGCTTTTTAGAAAAACAGCTGCAGTTTTGGGGAAACTGTCAATATGCCATGTAGTTCCTCTTAGCAGATGTATTAAGACAGGGTGAAATTTGCTGTACAGACGGGCAATGCAAAACTTCTTCTTTAGTGTCAAGGAAGCTGGATTCATACCATGTCTCATTTTGACTACAAGGCACTCAATCTGTGGAGGTGTTTTGTCAGTGCTTAGAAATCTGATGTGTTACAGGGATAATACAAAGTAATTGATCTCTTTTTTTTTGTTTGTTTGGGGGTTTTTTGGGTAGGTGTAAGAATTAACAAGCTAGAATTTCCAAAAAGGGAAATACAACAATTGATACCAAGTCTTGCTATAAATGTCTAGTTTGCTCAGGGAACCATTTTACTTAATAGCTATGGATAAATAAATCACATTCAATGGAGACCAACAGTAGGCTATCTGACTTGACTTAAAACAATTCTAAGAAAAATTAATACCAAAACCGCAAATTCAGCATTCATATGTGGTCATTTTTTTCTATTTTTTGACATAACTTAATAAATTTGCTATTAAAGTGTGTGGTTATTTTACCTCAGTGTAACTTTGAATTGTTTATGTCCATATTAAAGAAAAGTAGACTTTTAAAGATAAAATCTGTGCAGTATTTTATTTTTTCTTCAGCTGTTACTCTGATTTGCCTCATTGATCAGCTTGATCAGTCCCAAAGACCCATTTAAACTTTGAACTATTAGAGAACAGTAGTGAATAATTGATTGACTAATAAATATGACAGACATTTTTAGACTTGTTTGTCCTATTATTAAAGCAACCTGGATTAATGGTTTCCTTCCAAAGATTGTTAAAGTGCTAGGCTCTTTCTCCTAACAAAGATATGCACTCCTCACTTTTTATGAAGAATAATATTTTCAAAATCCAATGAACAAATCTAAACTATATGGATGAGTCTGAAGACTGTATCCCCGTCATGATGGCATTATGGACAGGAGTTGAGTCTTTGCAAGGAGGTCATATTCTTGAATTAGTACTTACCACATGTGCTATGTATTGTATTACACATCCTACCTGCACTGCATAAAATTACAGTTGAGAGTACAGCCTTTAGCCTAATGACAATGTTTAATGATGCATTAAGGTAAGGTTAGTAAATCTGATTGTTTAAAATTTTTATTCATCATAAACACACAAAATTTCTATCTGAAAGTTTTATCTAATTAAGAAGTTCACCCTATGTGCATAGCAGATAAATTGGTAGTCATAGTGTGTTCATTTCTGAGATCTGAATTATATTTCATAATTCAAATACTTTACAAAGGCATGGCTTTATAATATAGACTGTAATACAAGAAGGCAATTCATTCCACTCCTACATTGTTGTCATACTTTAGAGATGAATGCGTCAAACACTTTTTGGTTTGTGATCAAGGCCAGATTTTAAAATTAATATATGTGTGCACACGTAATGCAGTTATTGGTGCTTCAAATGTAACAAGCCTGCACTAAGCTTGAGCTGATTGTTGTATAAAAATTGTTGAATTAAGCATAATGTGTGTAAAGGAATATGAGGGGAAAAATTAAGAGGCAGTAGGTTAAAAACCTACTAAACTTTGAGATATTTAAAAAAAGAAAAAATTCAATCACATATGTAGTTTTCAAAAACAACCTGATATTTTCCAAAGCTTCTTTAAATGATGCATAAAATTAAGCCAACCTAATACCATATTTTTAGGACTAGTATTAAAGGCCAACCATTTTAAAGTGATAAATAATTTTGTGTCCTACTGAAGGGAATTTTATTCAAGCTTTTAACTGCAAAGATTTTCTTTATAGTATGCTTATCATAAATGAACTTGGATGAGTTACTGGTGTACTAAGCAAGTACAATCCATACAACTATAACAGTTGATGTGGAATTTGCTCTAAGAGTCATACATAACTGCTGTATTCTTAATACAGAAAGCATATTAGAGGTACTTCACAAAGATGCTTGATTTTGTGTTGATTTCATGCTATATATCATGCTATCGAGTCACTGATAAAAATGATAGCAAAAAGTACTCAGTGGTCAGCATTCTTCCAGAATCAAATCATTTTGGAGGGACATATTCTAGAGGACAGTAACTACACTAATGCCTGTGTTGAATTTGGTCTATGAGGCAGAATTTGACCTCACCAAGAAGCACATTAGTAGCCGCCAAACTGTTTTGTCATATGGCTGTTTGTCTAGTCCGGTCTACTGCACACTGTAACCATTCTATAATACTGCTGCTCAATATTGAAGTCTACAATTGACATATAAAACAATGAATATCCATGTCTTGGGTGTATGACATTCAATATTAGCACTGGGTTCCACAGTTAGTATGCTAGCCGGTTTTCAGATGCAACTTTTGAGGGACTTAGTAATAGAGCTGACAGCTGAAAACTTGATTATGGGCTGCAAGTACTATGTCTTCAGTAGTTTGAGATATAGATCCTACATTTTGACCTACTATAATTATATATTGCATATAAGTGCAATGGTGTTCTGCAAGTAGTTACAATTTGCGAGGCAGTTCGCGCAGGCAGGGCAAGCAGGAGAGGTGACCAGGGAAGGGCGCTGCTACTGTCAGGACCTGCCATCAACCTCTAGAGCTGAACCGCCCTGCGGCAGCTCAGCAAAACAACAACTGAGGTGTCGCTGAAGCTTGAGCCGTTAGTCACGCAGGCAGGAACAGCCATGGTGGCTACCTGGTCAAAAGCTGTGGGTAAAAGAAATGTAGTGACCCAGACAGAGGCTGAATGTACCACCCTGGATTTCAGGAGAGCAGACTTTGACCTCTTCAGAGATCTGCTTGGTCACACACCATGGGATGAATTCCTGGAAGGAAAAGGGGTGCAGGACAGCTGGAACATACTCAAAGATCTCTTCCTCCAAGCCCAGGAACGATGTATCCGTACAAAGAGGAAGGCAGGCAAAAACAGCAGGAGGCCTGCATGGATGGACAGGAAGATCCTGAACAAAATTAGGATCAAGAGGGAAGCCTATAAAGGGTAGAAGGAAGGACAGGTAACCTGGGAGGAATACAGAGAAATTGCCTGAGAAGCCAGCGATAGGGTTAGGAAAGGCAAGGCCCTGACAGAATTAAATTTGGCCAGAGATGTCAAGGGCAACAAAAAAGCTTCTATAGGTACGTTGGGGAGAAAAGGAAAACTAGGGAAAATGTGGGCCCTCTCCGGATGCCAGTAGGAGACCTGCTCACCCAGGACACTGAGAAGGCTGAGGTGCTCAATGACTTTTTACCTCAGTCTTCATTGGCAAGGGCTTGTGCCACACTGCCCAAGTCCTAGAAAGCAAAGGAAAGGTCCAGGAGAATGAAAAGCCACCGACTATAGGAGAAGATCAGGTTTGGGAGCACCTAAGGAACCTGAAGGTGCACAAGTCCATGAGACCTGATGGGATGCATCCGCGGGTCCGGAGGGAATTGGCAGATGAAGTTGCAAAGCCACTATCCATCATGTTTGAGAAGTCCTGGCAGTCTGGTGAAGTTCCCACAGACTGGAAAAAGGGGAACATAACCCCCATTTTTAAAAAGGGTAACAAGGAAGACTGAGGGAGCTACAGGCCGGTCAGTGTCACCTCAGTGTCAGGCAAGATCATGGAGCAGATACTCCTAGAAACTATGCTAAGGCACATGGAGAATGAGAAGGTGATTGGTGACAACCAGCATGGCTTCACCAGGGGCAAATCGTGTCTGACCAGTCTGGTGGCCTTTTATGATGGGGTTACAATGTTGGTGGATAAGGTTAAAGCAACTGATGTCATCTACCTGGACTTGTGCAAGGCATTTCACACCGTCCCACGTGACATCCTTGTCTCCAAATTGGAAACATGTGGGTTTGATGGATGGACCACTCGGTGGATAAGGAACTGTCTGGATGGTGGCACTCAAAGAGTTGTGGTCAACAGCTCAATGTCAGAGTGGAAACCAGTGACGACTGGTGTCCCTCAGGGGTCGGTATTGGGGCTGGTGCTGTTCAACATCTTTGTCAGTGACGTGGACAGGGGGATTGAGTGCACCCTCAGCAAGTTTGCCAATGACACCAAGCTGAGTGGTGTGGTTGACACGCTGGAGGGACAGGATGCTGTCCAGAGGGACCTTGACAGGCTGGAGAGGTGGGGCTGTGCTAACCTCATGAAGTTCAACAAGGCCAAATGCAAGGTCCTGCACCTGGGTCGGGGCAACCCCAAGCACAAGTACAGGCTGGGTGATGAGTGGCTTGAGGCCAGCTCTGAAGAGAAGGACTTGGGAGTGGTGGCAGACAAGAAGCTCAACATGAGCCGGCAATGTGCGCTTGCAGCCCAGAGGGCCAATAACCGTATTCTGGGCTGCATCAAGAGAAGTGTGGCCAGCAGGTCGAGGGAGGTGATTCTTCCCCTCTACTCTGCTCTCATAAGGCCCCACCTGGAGTCCTGTGTCCAGTTCTGGAGCCCGCAACACAAGAAAGACATGGACCAGTTAGAATGAGTCCAGAGGAGGCCACGAAGGGCTGATCCGAGGGCTGGAGCACCTCTCGTACAAGGACAGGTTGAAAGGGTTGGGGCTGTTCAGCCTGGAGAAGAGAAGGCTCAAGGGAGATCTTATAGTGGCCTTCCAGTACCTGAAGGGGCTACAAGAAAGCTGGGGAAGGACTTTTCATAAGGGCAGTTAATGACAGAACAAGGGGAAATGGCATTAAACTGGAAGAGGGGAGGTTTAGATTAGATATTAGGAAGAAATTCTTTAATGTGAGGGTGATGAGGCACTGGAACAGGTTGCCCAGAGAAGCTATGGATGTCCCCTCCCTGGAAGTGTTCAAGGCCAGGTTGGATGAGGCTTTGAGCAACCTGGTCTAGTGGAAGGTGTCCCTGCTCATGGCAGGGGGGTTGGAACTAGATGGTCTTTAAGGTCCCTTCCAGCCCAAACCATTCTATGATTCTATGATCTTCTGTCAAAATAATAGTAATGACCCCACCTCCAGCTCCATATAATGGGGTTTTTTTTTTTGGTCAGTGTACTACAGTGTATTAAATTGACATGGATGGATTTCATTGATACAGCTGACATGCTTTCTTAGTGCTGAGCTTGTTTCTATCAAGTTCCATATTTTCACAAATATTTGCCTCAACTGACCTCTATTCTTGTTTGAGTGTAACACCTTGACAGTAAGCATTTGTATAAGCATTCTCATCAGAGGCTCATGTGTTAGCCTCTCTTTCCCAAGCTCAATGCATAGCAGGTAAATTTCCAGTCTTTTGGCATAGTTAATTCCATGTGGGAAGGGAGGAGTATGGAAGTAAGGATGGTTGTGAGACAGGAGCTGGGCTGACTAGGATCACTGTCATGGAGCTATCAAGGGAGAGAAGGAGCCCTAGACCAGGACATTTATTTTACACATATTCTTGATTTCAGCTGTGCTGCAATGCTGTCACATAAAGTGGACATTTGAAAGTTCTTATTATATGTGCTTTGTAACTAAAATAATTAGTTAATTCAAATAAAATATCAGGAACTGTAACCAGGAATGAAATAAATGCTTCAGAAAATACTCCATTTTGTAGCTAAAATGCATTGCTTAAAAAAACCCCCAATGACGCACACACACACACACAAACCCAACACAACTACTGACCTTGTGTTTAACACATTAAACTGCTGTAAATGTTGACACTGTATGAATGTTCAACATCTCTCCTGTAACTAGTATACAAAAAAGACTGTAAATTTGTTTTTTAAGAGATGTCTTAAAAATATTTGTAAGTTTTGCAATTTATTGAAATTGTATTGTTTAAAAATCTATGCTAGAGCATTTTCTGTGAGCACAAATAAATTTTTCTGTGTATTTCTGAATACAATTATCTGCTTAAAGAAAAAGCAACTGACATTTTTAACTAGAAAACTGCACTTCCAGTAACTTTGGAAGTCTAATATACAAATGTGTAACTCAGAAATTAGCACATTAACTATAGTTACTGTGTACTGATGACCAGCTAGGAATGGAGGTGCTAGTGTCTGAATAAAACTGAATTAGAAATTGACTACATCATTCACTATGGAACTAGACTCGTGCAATTATTCTTATTGATCTGGTTTAATAAGAACATGAAGATTAACAACTTACAGATCTCTTTGGGATCCTTTCTTTGAATGCATACTTCAGAAAGGTGAAAACATTTTGACAATGGGATGAGAATGCATGAATAAAACTCAGACACAGACAGACCTGAGCCTGTTTGTTTTGGTTTGGATATTTTTTTCTGTGTATTTGGTATTTTTATCCTATAGGCAGAGCACTGTTAATGGTTAACTGTATGCTTGACTTAAATGAGAAAAAAGGAAAAAAAAAAAATTTGGCAAACAGTTATAGGTTATAATAACAAGGAATTTAAAATCATGTATGACACAATTGAAAAACAT
This sequence comes from Caprimulgus europaeus, assembly GCA_907165065.1. The sequence continues at coordinate 18,140,675 of OU015527.1, forward strand.
GAAAAATTACACTTCCTTTTATGTGAGGCTGATACGACCTTCATTGTCTGAAATAGCAGGAAATATTATTTCTACAGTAACTATACTACACTTTTAGCCCAATGGTTGTTAAGCAGAAAGCTTAGCATGAATAAATATAGATAGAAATTGTCAGGTCACATTTCAGTGAGAGTTCATGTTAAGCAGTAATATAAATGTAAGAGCTTAACAATGAAATGAAATTCACAATGTAAAGGTCAAACGTGCCTATCAGAGTCTTTTTAGGAAAGCTGTTGGACTGAAAAGATTTCAGTTGTTTTAATAGATGGTAAGATAATACAACAAAACTAGGGCATTTCTGCTGCATAAAATGTGATATAATTTAGAGCTTGATTCAGCAGAAAAACTCCATCTCCTTCCATGTGGATGATATTGCCATGCAACAAAAGCTATACATCTTTTTAAACATTAATGCTGCTCTTAGATCAAAACAAAATTTTAAAGAAGAATAAACAAATAGCCAGCTGTTATAATTTTTAACTTGAAAATATTAATTCATTGAACTTTATGGTTGCTGAAGTGTTTTAGTCATTTAAATTCAAATATTCCATATTCACATAAGTAAAACGTTGGTTTATGGTCATCACTGTTTGTACCTTACCTTCAGCAAGCACATTAATGTAAGAGTAGTGTAGCAGTGAGCCATCATAACCTATGAAAGAAGCTGCAGAGCAAAAGGTAGAAAATCAGTTTGCATGGAAACTCAACAAATCAGTTCTAGTTAGTGTTTCATGTGAAAATAAAAGATTGTCTGACTCAACAGCTGTGAATCTTCTAATGATGTATATTTAAACTAAGATAGCTTATCAGAAACCACAAGCAGTCTCAGCATTGACGGGTGATTACAAGTATATTTCTAATGAATTTTTGTTGCTTTTTTAAAATGTAATTTTTCCAAATAAGCTTAATTCAAATTAAGAGCTAAAACAGGGAAGATTTTCAAAGTCACGCTACAGGAACAGCCAGGTTAGAGCAGACTGATTGTCTAGTTAGTAGAGTAATCTGTCAACACCACTGTCAGATACCCAGGAAAGAATATGAGAAAATGAAAGCTTATAATGATATTTTCCCCAGTAGTCATCTCTTTCAGCATTCCTCAGTTCAGGAACTTTCTCAGTCACAAGAAGTATTTATCAGTTTCATAACCTCAGTGATTTTTTTTTTTTATTTTTTTTTTTTCCCAGTAAATTGCCTAATGGCTTTCTGAACTTGACCAAATACCTGTATCTGGAACATTTTAATCACCAACTTTCATGTTCTACACTGGGTTAACTGTCATGTACCTCTTCCAGACACTAGATGCTTGGAAAATCTTGCTGTTAACCTTCCTAGGTTAGTTTAGCAGTGCTTATCCAAAACCTAGTCATTCTTATTTTAATATCTGAATATATGCATTAGCCCTACTGTATGAAAGACCTGGTAATTCTGTGCAATACTTGTAGAACTTCAGAGACTGATATTCAAAATACAAGACTGTAAAATGAACCATTTGAACAGGAGAGTTTTGTTCCCTGTAAAACATCCAGCTCTGCTTATCCCAGGCTTAGTTCCTGAATAGCAACAAGTGAAAGTTCTGAGGTACACTAGTGTGCTGATGCTACTAGGGTTTTAGAAACTTGCCTTAGACTGGCACTGAACAACTTTAGCAATGGTTGATCACAGTGCTAGAGCTTGACTTCACAGAACTCTCCTCTATTGCTGTGGTATGGCAGCGGTAAGGAAATTCAGAAACAGCTGCAGCATTAGTTGAATTGACAGGTTCTGATTGTAGTCTTGCTTGCACTGGCACATTAACTAGCCCTAATATATAATGATGAAACCATTTTCATGTTTATCTGTCTTCTAGTTTTTTTAATGGTTGTTGATAATGGATTGCAGTATTTCATGATGTCAAGGAAATCCTTTTTCTATTTGGAAAGCCTGTTTTGACATCTTGCATATTTTATCTGTACTTATTTTCTCATTTTTCACACCTGCTTACATTGTGCAAACCAGTTATATTTGTCCTCAACTGGACAGGTTTTGGAACTTTCAGTAAAAAGTGTAGATCTTGATTTCTGAGCAACAAATAAATGAGAAGATATAGTATGTTCAGTTGTCTTCTAATTATATACATGTATCTGTTTAAAAGTACTTGAGGCAGAAATAAAAAAACACAGAATCATGCCATTTGTGATCTTGAAATGCATGAAAGGAGCTGTACTAATGCTGAGCATATGCACCACATTTGAGAGGAGTTTGGTTTTGTTTGTAATGTTCATCCCCTGTTTAGCCACAGGCTTTTATTCTTTCTTAGATGTATTTTTTTCTGACCCTCTGACTGACAAGTATATCCCCCTAACTCCTTTTAAACAACAATGTAAACTCATACTGTAGTTAGAGAAAGTACTATTAATTACCATTATGCATATGGGTTTATGACATATACCAACTTTATTTTGGGCATTTTGTCTGTCTTCATGACACTATTTTCCCTCAGGCTTTGACTTCTACTTCAGTACTCATTTTATTGACACAAAGGCTTGTCTTTATTTGCAATGTGAAGTACTATGCTACAGCATTAATATTTAGAGAGGAAATACTGCCTTTTGACACTGTATGTACAAACTCTCAGCCATAATAGACAGAATAGAATTTTCTTGTCCACTGCTTTAACACCACAACTTATGGTTTATGAACTGTTTACTGCAACATGAGGAATATGAAAGCAAAATTCTGGAATTCTAACAGATAACTAGCTTTAGTATACCCAGTCTTCTATCATATCAGCAATTAGCTACCTTAAGTTTCTGTTTGTAAAACTCTAGAGAGCACCTAGTAGTACTGTAACCTCATCAAGGTTGTATTGGTTGCTTGCTTAGTACATATTTGCCATTCACTATGATCCTTCCATGCATAATGCCCATAACAGTCTGGCTGGTGGTGGATAAAAATTTTAAGTGTATGCAAAACATTTGGTGTAGATCACCCTTTCTTCAAGATAAAGATATGCTCCATTGCAACCTGCCCATGCAGAAATTATGCACGGAGGAAAGAGTCACAGAGCTCACTTTGATAACCTTCCTGTTTCACAGCACCAGGTAAACAAAACAGCTCTTTCCCCACATAAGTTTTCTTGTAGAAAAACAGCTGTTTTCTTTTCTACCCCTCTCTATTTTTGATTAGGCGAAATCAGTAAAAATGTTTTTAAATGTGCTTCAGCCTAAAAATGTTCATATAAGTTTGTTATCTAAGGAGAGTCTTATCACTTGGTTTAAACAAATTCAGGTGGTTTTGGGAAGATAAACTGGACTTCACATTTGGGATATCCTGTTTTACCTAGCTCACAGGAATATTGCAAACAGCCTTGCCTAATACATTTTTGGAGATGGTCATGCGATGAGCATTGAGGGTCCTTGTCTCTCTCTGGAACCTGGAACTTGTGGAGTATATATAACAAACGCCTTAGATTCTGTGCTCACTACAACTGTGAAGTGTTTGCCTTTTTTTCTAGGTTGTGTGAATGACCAAACTTATTTCAGAAAGCGACAAGAGACTCCACTGGACAGGAGGATGAAATGTGCTTGCAGAGGTTTTCAGTGACTTTGAATGTACGGACATAGACGCTGGTCCAAGACACACTGAGGGAATCAAAAGCCTTCTCTGGTCCACCTGCACCTTGAGGTGGGGCTTGTCTAGTTTAAGTCGCCACGGGGTGTTTGGTGCTTTTTGTGATAGCCCTGACTGCAGTAGGTGGTAACGGGTTGAGTTTCAGGTGCCCAGCAGAACTGAAGGAGCTGGGCCAACAGTATCTGCAAACATGTCTTCACCCTCCCACAACAACATCTGCTTTACTAGCTTTTCCCCTAATCTTTACCCAGAGGCTCTCAACCATGTCAGCCCCAACTGCAAGCACTGTACAGTCCAGCCCCTCCTTTACACACAGCGCTACCCCTCCGCCTCCCCTGCCCTGCCCATCGCTCCTCCTGAAGAGCCTGTAACCGTCCATCATAGCACTCCAGTCACAGCGCTCTGTGATGTGGACCATGTGATGTGCAGCCCACCACACTGCACCACGCATGTGGAGCACCAGGTGCTGGAGGCAGCTCTTTGTGCATCCCTGAGGCTGAGCTCGAGTGGCCAGGAGCGGCTGAACACGCCTCGCACTCTGGCTGCCCAGACACCTTGACCCAGGCCAGGCTTGGGCAACCATCTGGTGGGGCTGCCCATGTCACAGTGAAGGGCCACACAGGAGAAAGGTCTTTGGGTACTTGTTCTGAGGTGGCCCCCATGCCCAGGTTGCTGGGGGCTGTCCCTGCCCTTGGTGGCCGTGCACTGGGCCCAGCTGGGACAGCCTCCTGGACTCCTTCCCTGTGGAGCAGCAGGCTCCTGGTGTCACCGCAGCAGAGCCAAGAGCCAGGTCACAGCCTGGCCCTGGCCAGAGGCTTCTCCTGCTGTGCCCCAAGCAGCCAGGTAGCTCATTAACCAAGGGCAACATTGCCTGTCTCTCAGTCAGGAGGAGTCTAGCAGAGCCCTTCCACTCTATGACAAAGGGTGACCCCCTTCAGCACAGGGCTGAGACACCCCTTCTGCAAGCAATGCTCCCTCCCCAGGGCTCATGGGAGCACAGGTCATCAACCAAGGACTTGCCATGACGATGGGTCCTTGCAGTCATCTTCTCCTCTACCCATCCTATTCCCAGAACTATAGAAGCATAGAATCGTTTAGGTTGGAAAGGATGTTTAAGGTTATTGAGTCCAACAGTAAACCTAACACTATCATGTCCACCACTAAACCATGTCCCTGAGCACCACATCATAAAGGTGAGTTGTTAGTCCATGAGCATGTGAAACACCCTGTCCTGTCTCACACCTCTGCAGTCAGCTTTCCAAGCAATGTGGAAAGCTTTCTGGGCTCTTCCAGGAGAGGGCAGCCAGCATCTCTGGCACAGGGAGGGCTGCTACACATCAGTGTAACACTTCGAGCAACAGACCACAACATGTGCCACTGCACTGAAGTTTCATTCAGCTGTGGAACCAGCTGTTGGTCCTTGAGAAGAAAAGCTGGCCTGAGAAGGCAGGTCAGCCCCTCTGCCAACTGCCACCTTGCACTGAGCTGCAAAGACAGGGTCAGGATCATGTTTGTGGAGGCTGCCCCTTTTGTCCCCTTTGTATTAACAACATCCTGAGAGAGCCTTCAACTACTGCATCACCCAAAAGTCCTTCTCTGTTTGCAACAACAGGTTGAGTGGGATGGTTTCTCTAGTTGGCTCCCTCACCAGCTTGTCCTGGCTTTTGCTAGTATAGGGTTAATTTTCTTCTTAGTAGCTAGAAAGCACTGTGTTTTGGTTTCAGTGGACATTGCTATGAGAATAATTGTTGATAACATACAAGGATACTGTGCTTGGGCAGTTTGCAAGAGCAGAGGACTGGAAGGGGGCAGGAGGGAGAAACCACCAGAGGAAACTCAAGGTCGACCCCTTGGGTTTTGGAGTCATGTATACAGAGGATCAGAGGCCAAATATGCTCCAACTGAAAAAGAGATATTGGGAGTGTATGAGGGAGTTCGAGCTGTTTCAGAAGTCATTGGTACTGAAGCACAGCTCCTCCTGGTACCTCAATTGCCTGTGCTGGGCTGGGTGTTCAAAGGGAACGTTCCCTCTACACACCACGCAACTGATGCCACATGAAGTAAGTAAGTGGGTTACAGTGATCACACAGTGGACTCAAATAGGAAGTCTCAATTGCCCAGGAATTCTGGAAGTGATCAAGAACTGACTAGAAGGCAAAAATTTTGGAATGTCACCAGAGATGAGATGAAGATGTGTGTGGAAGAGGCTCCACCATATAATGAACTACCAGATAATGCGAAACAATATGTGCTGTTCACTGATGGGTCCTGTTGCATTGTAGGAAAACATCGAAAGTGGAAAGCTGCTGTGTGGAGTCCTACCCAACGAGTCACTGAGGCTGCTGAAAGAGAAGGTGGATCGAGGCAGTTTGCAGAGGTAAAAGCCATCCAGCTGGCCTTACACATTGCTGAGTGAGAGAAATGACCAGTGCTCTGCCTTGATTCAGACTCATGGATGGTGGCAAATGCCAAGTTACAGCAACGGAAACAAAGCAATTGGCAGCACAGAGGCAAATCCATCTGGGCTGCTAAATTATGGCAAGACATTGCTGCTTGGCTAGAGAGACTGGTTGTAAAGACATGTCATGTAGATACTCATGTGCTCCAAAGTCAAGCCACTGAAGAACATCAAAATAATCATCAGGTGGATAAGGCTGCTAAGATCAAAGTGTCTCAAGTAGACCTGGACTGGCAACATAAAGGTGAAAAATTTTTAGCCCGATGGGCCCATGATGCCTCAGGCCATCGAGGCAGAGATACAACACACAGATGGGCTCTTGATCGAGGAGTGGACTTAACCATGGACACTATTGCACAAGTCATTCATGACTGTGAAACATTTGCTGCGATCAAGCAAGACAAGCAGTTAAAAACTCTCTGGTATGGAGGACAGTGGTTAAAATATAAATATGGAGAGGCCATCAGATTGACTGTATCACACTCCCACAGCAGTGGCAAGTGTTACATGCTCACCATGGTGGAAGCAACCACTGGGTGGCTGGCAACATATACTTGTGCCCCACGCCACTGCTCAAAACACTATTCTAGGCCTTGAAAAGCAGGTCTTGTGGTACCCCAGAACAAATTGAGTCAACTAACAGGACTCATTTCCAAAACAATCTCATAGACACTTGGACCAAAGAACATGGCATTGAGTGGGTGTACCACATCCCCTATCATGCACCAGCGTCTGCAAAAGCTGAATGATGCAATGGGCTGCTAAAAAACACACTCAAAGCAATGGGTGGTAGAGCTTTCAAATGCTGGGACACAAATTTAGCAAAAGCCACCTGGTTAGTCAACACCAGAGGATCTGCCGACCAAGCCGGTCCTGCCCAGTCAAGACTTTTATGTACTGTGAAAGGGGATAAAGTCCCTGTGGTTCGTGTTAAAAATTTGCTTGGGAAAACAGTCTGGGTTATTCCTGCCTCGGGTAAAGGCAAACCCATTCATGGGATTGCTTTTGCTCAAAGACCTGGGTGCACTTGGTGGGTGATGCAGAAGGATGGGGAAGTCCAATGTGTGCCTCAAGGGAATTTGATGTTAGGTGAAAACAGCCAATGAATTGCTATATCATCATTGCTGTGGTTGTTGTGTATTGTACTGACATCTTTGTTTTGAGAATCTCCCCAGGTTAATGCAGAAAACTCAGATGGAACCAGAGCTGGTGACCAACTTCTTCAAGATCAACAACTTCAACCCACAGACCCTGAGCAAGGGCTGTGCTAGATATGCCTGCTGCAAGTTCCAGATGCAGTGTGAAACAGAGATTACACACCATCCTCCTGCTGTGTCCAATGTCACCCACTCCATTGACTGTGCAAACTTTACATCATCTCTCCTGCCTTGAAAGTACCCAAGGTTATAGATTAAATAAACTGAATACATATTTTGAAGGAATGGTCCATAAATTAAGGAAATCACATATGTGTGTGTGTATACATATATTTATACATGTACATATATTAGCTTTTCTTTTTTTTTTTTTGTTTTTGTTGTTTGGGGTTTTTTAAATGTGGAACCTAAACATGAGGTAAATAGTATGGAATAATGGGTGGATAGTGTCCTGGTTTTGGGGGCATGGGGGCGTGGCTGTGAGTGGCTGTGTCTTATTTGGCTGCCAGCTAAGTTAAACTATCATGCAGCTGTGTCAAGAAGTTCTCCCACACACTCCAGTAAACGCCTCAACTGTTTCCTCTCTTCTATGTTGTACTTCTAGCACACATCTGGCAAGTTGAAATTCTCCATGAGAACAAGTGCTGGCGATCACGAGACTTCTCCCAGCTGCTTACAGAATATTTCATCTGGCTCTTCAACCCAGTTGGCTGGTCTGTAACGGGCTCCCACCATGGTATTTGCCTTGTTGGCCATTCGCCTGATTCTTACCCATAAAAACTTGACCCTTTCATTACTATCGTCAAGCTCTACAGAATCAAAACTTTCCCTAACATAAAGAGCTACCCCAACACTTCTCCTTCCTTGCCTATCCCTCTGAAGAGTGTATAGCCATCGATTCTAGCACTCATATTCAATATTCCTGAATGCTTTTGGAAGATCTAAAAGCTCAGCCTTCTGTTCACTAATAAAAAGGCATAAAGCTATCGGCACTGTATTTTCAGTTCAATGTCATGAATTTAAAGCGATTTTCCAAAGTCAGAAATAAAAGGTAGTTCAGGACTTACAAAGCTTCAATCAACTCTTAAATTCTCTAAGCTTTTCCAGAGGGCAGCAAAAGGCAGTTTAGGGACCAGCATAAAAAATGGTCAGGTACAATGATCACAAGTCGTTGGATCCTTGCTTCCTTGCCACTCACTCTGTCCATCAAATGCTTTAATTTTCATGAAGTGAGTATTTGATTATCACCAAAGGCCATGTATCAATGACTTCGTTGTTCCAGGCAACAGAAAAGCACAGAGCACCAAGGTAGAGATCTGCAGTGTACAAAACACCTTTAATATTAGTCTCTGCCACAAACATGACAGTAGTCTAACCACTCAAAACTTTATAAAGCAGTTTCTTGGTGTTCTGTATTTTTGGTTGTCCATTTCAAAACCTCAGAATTAGCTAAACACTCAGGGCTGGCTAAACATTCAAGTGCTCTTTGGTACACAAGAAGTGTAATAGAAGTGAAAAATAACTTGCATCTCAAAACCAGTCAATGAAGTTAGGGTGTTGAGTTTGTTGTTGTGGTGGGGGTTTTTTATAGTACTCTTAGATTCAGTAGTGTTTAATGACAACAGGATAATATTTGAGAGGCAAGTTGTGTGCAGACATAAATAAGTATCTTAAATACTCTGTATTATTGTATGTATCATCACAGGAAGCCCCACAAATATTCAGTAAAATTGTATTTTGAGTAAGGTTCAAAACAGATGTGATAATAAGATAAGGAACAGCCAATCTTACAAGAAAAACAGAGCATCTCAGAACTGAATACATCCTTAAAACTATACTACCTCAGTTACAATCACTCATTTTGAAAACTTAAAGAGGAAGATATTCTCAGACAATACACTATTTAATTTGATAAGACAATCAATGAACCTGTATACAGTGGCTTAATTCTGACATAACCAATTCTACAATCTTCATGAAATATCCTTCAAAAAAGCTACAAAAAGCTCCTAAATAGCTACTGAAAAATACTACTAAAATTTTTTGCCAAGTCTCAAAAAGAAGTTCTGAGGAAAACTTTAGTTTTAATAAAAAGAAAATATGAACTTGAAAAAAAAAAATAACTGCAATAGTTCTGTAGATCTGTAAGAGAATAAACAAATGAAAACACCTGCTTATGAATCAAAGTGCTAGAAATCTTCCAATTGGAAGTCTACCAACCGATTTTGCCTGTTAACATTGTTCTCAGGTAAATATGCCCTTTTTTATATCGTATCAAATGCTCTACAGCTAGGAATTATCACCTCCTCTGAACAAAAGGTTGTGACTGGAAAACTAATCATGTCTTCCTTTTCTAGATACCTACCTGGTAAAATTAAAAGACACAGGTACTGCATATGTCACACTATTTGTACTGCCTTCTATTCCAGGTGGCACAGACAGCATAGACTTTAATACATGGAGACGCTGAGTAGATTTCCTAGTTACAAACACAGGCATGGAAGTCTCTTCACTCTATTGTTATCATTAAGTGTATTAAAAAATAACAATCTTCAACTAAGGAAATGTAACTATAACTGCAGTGCTGAAGTAGCATTTTGAGTAACATGCTTTCAAAATCCTTGCTGTCCAAAAAGATTAAAACTGCTCAGCCATTCTTAAGTAACAGCTTCTATTATTTCATTCAAAGCTGTAGAAAAGGGGGAAAACAGGCAAGTTTTAAAAAACTATCTTTATTTTTTGCCTTACATTTAAACAAGGATGTATTTCATTTTTAGACATCCAGCTAACGCTGACTTCATTAGTTTAGACAGGAAAAAAGATAGAAATGCAAATCATATTGGCATAACCTGAACATACCTGCATTAATACTGAACACTTTGCTTTGCCAGAAGAAAACCTTTTTCAGCATTAAAATCAAGCACTTAAAAAAATATTGCTGAAAAGCAAGTGTGTAGATACTGGCCATTTCAGCAAATAAACAGCTTTTATACATTCAAATATTCTAAGTTCATAACATACACACTTTCTTGTTATGTGTATGGAGTTCAGGTTATACAAACACTGTACAAGTCAAAAACCTTCCAGGAATAAAATTAATCGGGTGTGTGAGAAATACACATATGACTGCATGTGCTTACAAAACTAACAAAGCAACAATTTTGGTCAAGTACTACAAAGAAGGATGTGTTTTCATATGAGAATGTTCAAGTAACCTCCTACTTTTTTAGATAAAATAAAAACAAAGAACTTCATGAGTTTGAGATAATCAATAACACAAACTGGTGGAGTTGGAAACTTACAACCTGTTATACAGTATGTTTTCGTAGGCCAAGTTCAGGTTTTCTAAAACAAAAACTTATGATCATGAAGAGTAATAAAGACAAAGATCAAAGTATACATACAAGCACATAACCCAAATGATAAAATACACTTTTGGCTGTTAAGGAAAAATAAATTACAAAATACAATTAAAATCCTTGTAAATGCAAGGTGTGCATTTATTTTAATGTACATTTTAAATGCTACCACAAAACAGATTAAAAATAAATAAGTATGCCAAAAGGCATTTGTGGACAGAAAAAAAATGCTAGTTAGCTCTAAAACAATCATAAAAAATTGAGATAATCTGAGTTTTGGTCAACAAATCGGTCTAGTCACTTCCATCTTTCACACTCCTTCTTCAAGTAACTGGCAGCTAAACACGACAAAAGCCCACTTCTGTCATTATGGCTTTAAAAGAAGCATATATTTTCTGAAGAAGAAAATATAAAATGGGCCACCTTGTCTACAGAACTGCTGGTTTGTTCATATTGCAGGCATTTCACTGGACTGTAGGCAAGTACCCTGACACATCCCTACCATCCTGCTATAGTAGTGACATTTTGATAAAAGACAAGAAATTTCCAGGAAAAAAATCTCAGGAAATACTGGGTGCTATGGGCTAGTTCACGCAGAAGGGAGAAGTTTTACCCACTTCCATTGCATCTGTTTTCTAAATCAAAGAGTAAAATAACTTACAAACAGACCTCTAACATTACATGGCACATCCACATTTTCAAGTTAAAGATGTTGTCAATCATCAATTACCTTAGTGAACATACAGGCTTTCATACTGATCACACTTTGACCAGATTCACATTTATTTCTTAGTTTATAATTCCTCTGTAGATCCCCTTTTGAAGGTATTTCAATCTTACTAACATTACAGAATCATAAATTACACAAATTTCTGTATCCTTTGTACAAACACTTTTGTCACTTCCACTGTATTGCAATTCTATTGTAGGCGTAACAAAAGCAGTTCTTCTTTCCATAGGGTACTGGAAATACTTTCTGTTCATCAGTGTTGCCAGCATTTAGACAGCTGTTGACAGTTGAATCAGCTTCCTCAGTAACTCTAGGCAGTGACTGTACCACAATAGCACAGATAAGGTTAAACACTGGTAAAATTTGACTATGGTATCACCAGTAACACTGAAGGAAAAGAAAAAAAAAATGAATGCAGGTGTCAGAAAAAGACAAGAAACCTTAGGATTTTATTCTTTTTCTATATTGTAGTTCATCCATATTTTTCTTCTACCTTTTTTAAGAAAAACTACTTTTGATAGGCTGCTACAAAATCAAATAACAGATTTATGACATCCGTCTTCATCTAAGACACTGCTAATACTTCCTAGGACAGCAAAAATGCTTTTCAAGTTTAGTTTTGCAGAAGATACAGTTCATTTGTGCCATTCAGTGGTCCATTTGTTGATGGTCAAAGAAGCATCTGCATTTGACAAAACCTTAAAGCTTTCAAACAGATGAATTAAAGAAATAAAAAGATGCAGAAGAACCAAATCAAAGCACACAGCCATGGCATTGTTTCTAAGGGAGTTCCTGGAAAACGTGTGGTCACGATGGAGGAGTTTTGTGTTGGTTTGTTTAACATCACAAGCATCAGTTGAACAAATAAGCAACTTCCCACGTTCCGCTTGGTTCTAGTCATTTGTGGCGCTGAATGGCTTTCCTTTTCCTCCTCTTGAAAAAACAGCAGCACCTGCATGTGTGACATGAATCGCATATGATATAAAAAGAAATCACAAAACTAAACTCTGTTTACTGTATTTATTTCACTTGAAGTGTGTAGTTCAGGTATAGCCAGCACCACAAGAAACACACTAAGCTCTACTGCAGGTGATTGACTTATTAGTGAAGGAAACTGAGGAAGAGATATTTTTTACCTATTTCACCTTTTAAATGAAAAAAAAGCTATAATAAAAAAATAACTATTAAGTTTAGAGTATCGTGTGAAGGTATCAAAAACATATGCCTTATAGGCTGACTTAAAAATGTATTTCTAAGAATAAGGAATGTTCCATTACCTGAGTACTGTGTGACATTGACCGGTAATATGCCAAATACAAGCTTGATCGTGTCACCTGAACTGTGCACTTAAGACTCTAAAGTTGGTAATACAAGAAAACCATACAAGCTTTCTTTGTCAACCAGAACTTGTAAAAATCTTTCCCAAGGCTATCCCCCAAAATATTTTAGAAGAAAATGTTCAGGTACAATATAATTAATGTTCCGATTTAGTGTTGTGATTATATTACTAAAGTGAAAAAGCTTCAAGTATATTAAAGTATACCGACATTCTTTCTTCTGCTTTACTGCATATGACAGGAAAGAAACTAAAACTGATGAATATTGCAAATTTCACTTAGCAAATAGAGACACTCTGATGGTAACTGAAAGAAGTACTACAAAAAGAAACAGAATTGGAGGGAGTTAGATAACACAGAGGAGGACTGCAGAAGTCCAGGAAGTATTTTTGAAAATAATTAAAGAGAAAAGCAACAAATACACAAAGAAATTTTTTCACATGGATGTAATTTGAAGCAATTCCCAGCTCCTGATTGTCACCTTTGAAATTAAAGCTTTCACTTAGTATTCACCACTTGCAATCAAAAGTGAACACACAAGCTGTCTGCTCTTAAAAGAGCTTGCCCCATGGAGTTCTGCAGTTTGATAATTGAATTCTCACTTGCAGTACTGCATACTCAAAAGTCTTTCTTAAATGACAAAGTATAACAGAAGTGAAAATGTAAGTGTACTGCATCAACAGCCTATCAGTAAGTCCTTAAATTCACCAAGAATTTTATGTCATCAAAATTCAAAAAGAATCCTGCTGATTTAGTTTGGGATATGGGAAATGAGGAAAGCATTTAAAAACCAGGGAGAATAAGGGTCTAAAAATAAGGTTCTACAAGGGGTGAGAACAACATCCAAAGTAAGGGGAGATAGAAGTTACCTTCTCAAAACATCCAAGGACACCCTGTCGCTCAGTCACTGAAAAAGTAGCAGTGGGCAGAGGCAGACCAGAGCTGCTCTGAAAGTTACATAACTTTCAGTAGAAAAAAACATTGGTTATTGATGGAGCGGAAGCTCAAAATTAGAATTCAATAGGGGAAACTACAGACATAAATATTTTTACAGCTAGCAGAAATACCATACTGTATTTATTAACTTTGAAGTACTACTAAAAGAGACATAAACGTTTCCAAAGGCTAGCAGCCACCAACTGCAACTGAAATTCCCCCATAACTACTAACCATTCTTCTTAGCATCTGTTTATAACCACTAACATCCATTATCACTTAAGCTTTGAATTTACATGCAGAAGTATGGAGTCCAATTTAGTTTAATCCTTCTTTCACCTCAGTCTTTTCCCAAGTATTTTATACATTCCTATGTATTTATACACAACAAAAATAATATCAAAACAAAGCATTTTTACAGTGTTTCCTCCCTTTCAACATGAATTATCCTACAATCCTGTAAATGAGGAAATCCTACCCTGGGCTGTGATGTTAAATCACTTTTTTACCTCTTTCAGATTAGGAGGCCTCAAAGAAAGCTTACAGAAAAATTTGTTCTCGGTTCCTAACGCTAGTGTATACAGAACACATCTTACTTAAGTAGTATCTGCTGAAAATGGGGCAGACAGTTAACTTATATTCTAGAAAAACAATGTAGAATTTTAACTACATTTTGCTTATATGGGGTATGTCTCAAGGAACAGCAGATCATACTTCTCAAATATTAAGAACTGCTTGAATCCTCTGCGTACTTTTAGGACACTTCAGGTTTTCTCCCTTTCCTTCTCAGAAAATTTTAACTCACCCTTACTGCTAATCTTATACTGTTCTCTATTCCTTCTCCATAGCCTATTTAGTTTGCTACTTCTCTGTCAACTAGAGAACAGGGACATCATCCAATGGGGAATTCCAAGAGTTCTATCTTTAAGCAACATAAAGGCACTACTTTTCTAATCTCCTGGTCTTCTGGAGTTCGCATAATACTATTACAAAGAGTATAATTCCTACTTACAGTTGTTTGGGGGTTTTTTAATTATAAGAACTATTCAACTGTATTCTAGTTCAGGAAAATTCACTAAATGCTGAAGATTTATTTCACATCTGAAAATGCTAGACCTAACTTCCAAGGCCAAATAAATGTTATTTTAAAATACATTTGTATTTACTTGGGAATAAGACAGGTCAGACTACACTGTGTGATAATAAATTGTAAAAGAAACGTAACTCTGACATTAGAGATCCACAGGATATACAATGCATAACCTCTTGAAGAGTCTAATTTATAATAGAAATGCAGTCATGTTCTTAAGGATACTGTCACTAGAGGGTGTCATTATCACTTTTATATATATATTACAGTACTTGAAGCCATATTTAAAGGTACAGATATGAGCATTATTAATGAGTATTAAATCACAAATTTATCATATTATTCAATATGCATGCCAAATGCATAAGAAGATACACTTCAAAAATTTCTAATTCTAGGAAAGGAACTTTTTTATCTTTTTAAAGAAAGCATTTAATGATTACTAACCTCTTTCTCTGTAGGGTATAAAACATTTCCAGGGTGGGATAATACTGGTCTATGAAACTTGAGAAACAGCTTAAGTCTTTCAGTAAGAACTAAACTGACCTTTGAGATACTATCTGAACTAGCAATTTCAGTGTTATGGTTTACAAACATTTATTGTCCTACTTAAAACATTATCATACCTTTTTTCTGTTAAATACCCTTCCTTCTACCACTTGAGCAGTCCCTGGGCACAACATGCTAAAGCAACTTCAGTTCTCATTTGTGTTTCAGTAGCTCTGTTTTTATATCTTTCATCTACCATATGGCAGCACTTTACTGCAGGATTATTAACAGGTGTTTAAAGTGGCAAAAATAATGCAAGATGCAAAAAGGACAGATCACGTCATTTTTTCCTCTCTGCCCTTCTTTGTCCTCCCGTGGAAAACCCCTTTGGTTATCCAAATTACACAAGCTTCATAGAAGCAATTGTTCTGATGGCTGGCAAAGAGTTAAGGAAAGAAAGACTAATTGCTCAGTGATAGCAGGAAGATCTGCAACTCCAGTAAATAACAACTGAAATAGGGCTGAAAGCTACTTTTCTGGAAAAAACAAAAACCAAAAAACCCCATGAAAATGACAATGCATAAGATTTAGAATACACACTGCATGTGAATATATAAACATACATCCAAAAAATGGAAGTGTTGTATGAATGTCCCTAAATAATAAAATGTTTACTGAAAAAAACTCTTATCCTTTCAGATTTACTGTATCCCACTGAAATGGTAATAGAAGATCTAATATTCAGCTAAACAACATATTTGTTCATAGTTAAAATCACACATGATAGGGCAACTCTTTCTTTGATCTTTTAAACCAAGATATACTCATGCTAAGCTTCTAAAACTATGAAAACATCTAGAACAAAGAATGAAGTGTTTTAGAAATATTCAAGTTTGTCATCTCAGAGTATGAGGAAACGTTACAAACAGAGGAAATCAGCAAGAAAAGCTAACTTTGTATTTTCAGATGGAGAAAAGATTATAAAGGAGGCACAAAGTGAGTCTTTTCATAAAACAATGTCTCCTTGAAAACAAAAACATCTATATCACAGACAAAAAAGATACTGATACTTGTAATTCCTTACACTCTTCAGCCGTGTAAAATCTATACAGTGATGTTTAAACATTTCACAACACCTTTTAGATATTAAGCTTCTAACTATCATGTTAAAATGTAAAATTCCCTAAACCTTATACAGTATGGTTACTGAGAGATGTATACCTGTACATTGATGTCTGATAGCAGTGCTGGGGAGGGGGTGTGGGCGGAGGGTGTGCATGTGTGTGCTGCTTTAATTACTGCCAAAATATAAAACAACTTCTACCCCCAAAAAATAGAACGAGGAAACTTCAGATTCAATAAACACCACTGGAAAACTAATTTGTGTGTTTCATATTGAAAAAGAAAATTAATCTAAATAGTAGGATATTGAGACTAGGTATTTTGTCTGCAACAAGAAGAGTAAAGACTAGGCCAAAAAGGTCAAGGATAGCATATCTGTACATCAGTTATTCATATCAGAGGAAATTAACTTCTACACTTTTAAAGCAGCTGCAGCATCTTGGCTTCTGAGAATTCTCTTACTTTTTGTAGATAACTAAGCATAGGTTTAATTGTGCTAAGCACTACTCAAAACTTCAGAAATTTAAATCTTTTCCTATGTGCACGTAAACTGAGCATAAGGAAGGTTATCACTGCACTTATCCAAAGTGAGGGGATACGGAATTTTTCTACATGTAGCCTATCAACATACTTACTCTTTAGTTCTTTTCTTTAAATGTACATAAGCAAACTAAATTCTTGCCAGAAAAATAACAATCCAGCACTCATGCAAAGATGACAGATAATGAATTGCTCTTCTAAGTGCACACAGAAATCTAGCGCACAAGAGTTGCACAACAGACACCTCCAGTCACAATTTTAACTACATATTCACATAAATCTTACACATCAAAATTAGAACCTGTGTAACAACCACTTCAAGAAAAATTTGTACTTTGAGAAATTCCCCCTTACCTCAAAGTTAGGAAAATGGGCACTACAAAACCTATTGCTATTAAGGAATGCTTACTGGATTTTTCTGTTATTTATACTTGCGTGCCTCTATTTTATGATAAGCTAGATGGATACCCTTCTAAAATCCTATTCCAGGAACAATTACAAAAGGAAATATATGGAAAGCTATACTGCCTCTAGCTATCAGGAACAGAATATTTTTTCTGTAGTATTTTGCAAGTCTGACTTTACTACTCAAATATATATATAAGTTATCCATCCCATCTTAACAGACTTTAGTTTTTTCCCCATTCATTACACTGTAACTTTAAGGAACGTTGAAGTTATGTTTTAGTAATTAGTTAGCAGGTTGTCAAAGACTAATACTCTAGTACATACTATGTTTATAGAGATAATAGCCAAAGTTCAAACATTTGCTAGCATTTATTACTTATTCATATAAGTGAGTTATTTTCTGTTAAAATGCTAGCTGAATGCTACAACATCTGAAAATAATATTTCCCCCTCTAAAACAGGATAGCAAGTAAGAAAAACATTCTACTACCCACTAAAAAAGATTAAATAAAGCATACCACAGACTACACAACTTAAAAGCAAGCAAGATTTCAGGCAGGCAAAATAGCTCCTGAAGGTGGCTGTTTCTTTGTAAAAATGGTTAATTGTTTCATAATATTAAAGAATGGTTTGAGATTTCCAAATGGAGATGTTATTTTATATTTCTCTGAAATTAGTTTTAAACCAAAGAGGAAAAAAGGCCCTGGGGCTATTTCTGTGTGCCTGTGCTGTAGAACTCACCACATGTTTAACACTTTCTGGCAGCTATACAGAAAGAAAGAAAGGGGAAAAAAGAGAATCAGAATACCACACAGGAAGAATTTTACATCTTTCATACATAACTTTTGGTAGTCAGAACACTACCTTAAAATAAATATTTCAAAATTAGTTGAAATATCAAAAATGCATGCACTTTTCTAGTATAGAGAGATGTGTCATTGAGGGCTTAGCTTAAAAAGCATAAGCTATAGAAAGTTTATTATTTAAATACTTAAAGTCAAAATTAAGTATAGCACTAGAGTTTTGCCCCTCACTAGTAGCTATTCAGTTTAGGCAGTATTTTTTGAAAAACTATACAAGAAAAATTTTGAAGTAGCTGAGCACACAAGATCCAAAGAATATGAAAGATGGACATACTTTGTTTCATCCATTACTTCTACTTCTGCAGGAGCTGTGATGGGTGCATTTGAATGGCCTGCAGTTGGGTCATCTGTGTTCAGTTCTCCATTTGTTGAGCTTACTACCTGAAATCACCAGAAATATCTGAAATTATGCTAGTGCCAGACATACATTTCTTAATTCCTAAAGTTACAATATATCTTCAAAAATCAGTAATTTTTGTTAATTTCATAATTCTTTTTATCCCAATAATAGTATATTTTCCAGGTTTTATTCCTGCACTCCTGCGCTCCCACCATTTTTCTTTCATATCTGCTACTGGAACTGACATCTACATGACAGATTCAAAGTGATTGGAGAAAGAAAAGCCATTCTGCTCATCAGGTTTGCTGATCTCCCTTCTGTCTCTTCAGAGTCTTAAGGGAAGGCACTAACTCCTTTCCTGATATCAGTCTTAGACCCTTCATTAATGTATTCAAGCTCCCTAGTTTCCTTCTTTGTGTGGCCCAATTCAGCTGTATCTCAAAGAGTACACACCAGAAAAGGAGAAAACATTCTCTAGACCTAAGATTGTGGGCGGTTTTTGGTTTTCACTCTTAGAGCACAAGTGTGCTCTCACCACCTTTTTTTTTTTTTTTTTTAAATCATCTTCATTCTATTGATTTCCTCTCAAATTATTTTGTAAACTCTTGAGCCACCAAGACATCTCTTGTTCTCTAGGAATATTTGTTTTGACTTTAAACCAAAGTCACCTCACAGAACATGTCAGGAAGACAGTTAACTGGATATACACAAGTGCCTATCTGGTTAGGACAGATGACAGTGCTAACTGACCCATTGAAGTATCAAGAGGTCTACTAGCTACAAAGTAGCAGCAAATTCTTGGCCAAGAAACATTGCACAAAAACGTAATTCTGGTCAAAAAACGTAAGAGCCTGTAGAAAACATCTATAAAAAAACCAGTTACAGGAAAGTAGACCAATGGTAGTTCACAGTTCAAGATTCTTACCAGCTGTGACCTGAAGGTTAGAGATTAAGGTAGAAGAAAGCAGAGGTAAGGAAAGTCATCATAATAATGTTCCTACTTCCCTCACCCTTCCAAGTTCTCCTCTTAATGTAGCAGTTACATCTTATATATCTATAACTAGAGCTAATAGCCTTGTCTATTGAGGTTTGCTTTGTGGTTCCCATTGTAAAACACGAGAGTATAGAGCTTCAAAAATTCACTGAACTAAAGCTATTTACCATGTCATACACCTACATCAGGCTGAGCTTTCTTCTTTTTCAAGTTTCACTAAAATAAGAATTATTGCCAAAAAAAACCCTGCAGCCTAGGAACAAAACAAAAGGAAAGATGTCTGAAATTGCAAGAACCTAATTACTCAAATTTTGGTCTATATAACTGAAGAAATTATGGGAGATTGGATTTGATTTCTGTGATGACAGGTAAATCGGTTTCAACCAGGTGGCTTAAGCTAGCTGTTTCTTATCACTGGGGATGGCAGAAGCACATCAAACAGCCAGTGACAGAAACAGGTAGGAATTGTACCATAATAAATAACAAGATGGTGAGATAGGCATCTTAAAATAAACACTCTGGGGTAGTAGATTTTTTTATTTATTTTTTTACAACTATCTTAATACTTGTTGTCATCACTGTCCATATTTACTAGTAAGGGGAAAGAGTATGATCCCCCATCTCACCAGGTATTTTACTGTGCAGACAATTTCACTGCTTCTTGTGAAATATCCAGTTATAACAGTGCTAAGCAGAGTGGAAGCATGTGGTTTTTGCATAGGAAGTACCTGCTAAGTAAGATAGGATCGTTCACAAAAATGCAAGGGTAAAAAAATGTGCTCAACTTGTCCACCAAATTTTGGATCCAAATCATAATTACATAACTAATCACAGCTACAGCCTGCACTAATCCATATAAAGCAATGCAGCTTGAAGTCAATCTCGCCTGCAAGTCCTAATGATTCAAGATTCCTGCTCCGTGATCTCAATTTCAAATGAACTTTTCTAAAGAGATCTTCAGTCCTGTGCTTCAGGTTTAGTAACAACAACTGATCAAAAACAGAAGCCTCTGTCTTTAGTTTACTCAAGCAAGGGTAGAGTACATCAAAAAACAATATGGCAGGCATATGCCCTTGTCTGGATAGGAAACAAACCCATACCCCTTAGTGTTCCTGACTGCTGTAAAGAACAAATTACAGTCTGCACAGGTATTTGAAGGAACTCCTATTTTCTTCTCTTTTCCTTCAAAAGGCAAATGAAAACATTTATGTTTTGCTCAAATATCAGACACATCGCCCAACTCCAACATCTACCAAGTTTCACATGGCATGCTCCTTCACACTTCTTTCCCAGGAGTACCTATTCAATCATTCATCTCTATCTTCTTGGACAGCAGATTCAAAAAAAAGATATAAAACTCAAGCATGTACACACTCTTTCTTTGAACTGGAAAACATGAAAGTAGGTATCTAAAAATCTTTCCTACATTAATAATCTTGTCATAAAAATTATTTTTCAGCAATAGGTCCAAAAAATCCATCTTTCCCATCTGATGGATAAAAAAGGAGAAAGTGAAAACATTCTGACAGGAACAAAACTGTATCTGAGCTTGCTTTTGCAGTCTGCCTTTCTTTCACTGCTAGAGGAAGCTTATTTTGAAGAAGCAGGTAGATCACCAAAAAAAGTTTGCTCCTCTGGTTAAAGATTAATGAATAGTCTTATAGTCTTATACATAGTCTTCTAAGCTTTTGTCAACAACTCTTCTGGTCTCTTTGGAACCTCTTCTGGCAACTGCTAAAAGCACATCTGCAAGATTTGAGAAACTCAAAACCAAAAAACTTCCTGATTTATGACAGGCTTAGTTTTGGGGGTTTCTTTTTTTGGTTGGTTTGGTTTTGTTTGGGTTTCTTTGGTTTTGTTGTATCTGTTTGGTTTTTGTTGCTTTTTAATTTTTTTTTAAATCAGTTAGTCATACTAATCTAAGCTGACTTCAGCTTTAAAGGAGCAATAACAATCTTCTGCTTGGGTCAACGCACTGCCATATGGCAACAAACAAAGCTTATTTCACCATTTTTCAGCGCATTGCGCTGGTTTTAGCTGGGGTTGAGTTCATTTTCTTCATAGCAGGTAGTATGGGGCTATGCTTTGGATTTGTGCCGAAAACAGTGTTGGTAGTACAGAGATATTTTAGTTATTGCTGAGTAGTGCTTACACAGAGTCAAGGCCTCTTCTGCTTCTCACACCTCCTTACCAACGAGGTGATTGTGGGTACACAAGGAGTTGGGAGGGGACACAGCCAGGACAGCTGACCCCAACTGACCAAAATGATATTCCATATCATGTGACATTATGCTCAGCATATAAAGCTGAAGGAAGAAGGAACAGGGAATGTTCAGAATGATGGTGTTTGTCTTCCAAAGTAACCATTACAGGTGTTATAGCCCTGCTTTCCTGGAGATGGTGGAACATCTGTCTGTCCATCAGAAGTAGTGAATAAATTCCTTGTTTTGCTTTCCTTGCATGTGCAGCTTTTGCTTTGCTTATTAAATTGTCTGTATCTCAATCCATGAGTTTTCTCACTTTTACTCTTCTAATTCTCTCCTCCGTCCCACCAAGGGATGTATATGAACATTTTTCTATGGATAGTCATAGAATTAGGTTTCTGAAAACTAGTATTTTAAACCAAGTTTCAAATTAAAAGTGTTGCAATGTTGAAGATTAGCCTAAGCTACTCATCTATACACAAATGAGAGAATTAACTACTAAACTGAAAATCTAAAATAACTTTCAGCATTTCCATAACAGATCTTATCCTGGTTTAAATTTAGTTAAAATTTAATTCTTTAAAAGTTTAATTTGAAGAGGACATATATAAAGAAGCATACATGTGACACTGGTAGTTTCTTGCTACCTTCTATGCCATTAAGGCAAACAAACTTAAAATACTACCTAATAAAGAGACATATTCATTGTGGAACAGGTTAGCTTCTTTCTTAGACATAAGGTCCTTTAGAAGCTTGATAAGGGCCAGTTATAAGATGAAGTTAAGCCTGAATACCAATTCCACAAATGGTAACAGCAAATCTTCAGGCTAGTCCTATGCATTGTTTTGGACTAATCTTTTACTTCTCATGTTCAAAAATCAGTCGGTCTCTCTCACAAAACAAATTTTGCTGGTTTTTATGCTTATAATCACAATAAGGAATTGCAAGAATTTGAAAACGACACAGAATATAATCCTTCATTTCACTACCAATCTTAGTAACTGAATCCTCCACTCTTCAAAAAATAAATCATCTAGGCAGTTAATTAGTGATATTACAGAATGCCATATTTACCTTCAAAAAGTTTCCAGTTAAGATAAAAGAATTAAAAAATTCATGCTATCTTTTTAATTCACAAAAGCTTAGGGTAATTGTTTTTTTTTTTTTCATCTAGCGCATTGCTATCTTGACTTTTTGTATGAGACTTTTGGATGACTTTTTGCAACTCAAAACTACTTACAACAAACATCTGACCTTTCAAGCAGTTCCTAAGCACCTTTCAAGACCTATGTCATTTCCCTGGGAACTCTTTAACTTGATCTTTTAATCTAACCTCCTTTTAAAGCATTTCCAATGGGAAAACAAAAAGGGTGAGAGGAAGGAGACCAGCTAGCAACTGATGAAAAAAGTAAGGAACAGATCAGTACAGCCTTTACGAGTGCATGGGCAGTTTGCAGTTCATGCAAAGAAGGAAACAATTCAGCATTGTACAACTAACATTTTGGGAACTGACACAAACTTATAAAAACAAAGACACGAGAAGCTGCTGAATGAATTGCTGAAAGGTAGAAGATGCTCTCATTAACACACAAATTAGAAAGATGGTCTGCCATACTACAGCATTTTTATCTTATTCTAAATAGAGATAAGTAGAAGAAGAAGGGATGTGATTTCTAGACGTCTTTCCTTTAAAGTTCAATTTGCTAATAGTATTTGAACTTTAAAGATGAACTGATGCTACAACGTAAAATTAGACAAGAATAAGCAAATTAATATATCTCTAATGAAGGCCTAGAAAGTCTGGGATAACTTAAATAAATACAAAAAACAGAATGATTACTCTTAATGAACAAATCATTTAGAACTTGAATGTTTCCCACTTGAACATTGTTACTGAGAGCATAAAAATACATACTAAAACACTAAACACACATACCAACATTCAGTCCACTTGAATTTAACTTTCACAGTGAAGAATCAGTAACACATTTTAATAACCTTCTACAAAGGGATCTAAAAGATGACATCAGTCGTAGTATTACAGATTACTAATAGCAGTGACCTAAAAAACATTCCATTGTCACTTAAAAATAAAATTATCTGCCTGATTTTCAAACCTTAGAGAAAAACAGATAATTCAGCATAAAAACTGATCTCAAAGATTAGCAATTACTAACTAGTGTCACAGAAAAATATAAATACACTTTAACTTCATACCTTAGAGTCAACTTTCCTTTGAACAATTATCTGTGGCACTTTTAGAATTTGCCTTCTTGGGAGCAATTAGGAATCTAGCTAAACTAGCTAGCTAATCAGCCAGCTTAATAGCACGATTCAGTTAGCAACACTACAACAAAGAGGTATTTGGCAACAGTCAAGGGCTCAAACTTCAAGACAAAACTGAAGATATTATGCAGTTTTTTAAATGCATTTGATGAGAAGCCATGACCACTCCACATTAAAATCAATCCAATTTAGCTGGCTTTAAAACATCCTTCTGTACAACACTTGATCTTCACAGACACAGACCAAATGGCTGCAGTTTTACACACTTCTTTTTACATGGCAACTGTTTAGTCTCAACTGATCTGAATTCAGAATGCCCATATCCTTTGAGAAAAAAAGAAGAATATTATTTTAACAAAAAGGAACACTACTGGTACTTCCTAGAAAATGTTCTCCTCACCCCCAAAGGCTAATTAACATATATTACAGTGAAATAAAATCTCTTGTGACTGTAAAAAAGTTTTACTTGAGAAAAAATAAAATGTTTTTTAAGTGCTACTATTGCCAAAAGAGTGATGTGATATAATGTACAACTTGAAAGTTTTACTTACTGGAATTTAACAAGTTAAATATGTATTTTCCTAACCTAAAAAAATAATTTAAAAAAAAAAATAAATTTAATCATTTTGGAAGATACAATTTCAAATCCAATTTTGAATCTACATTACTATACCGTTGCCAAAAGACAAATTACTACCTTTAGAACTGATGTTACTGAGAGAATTATTGCAATTCAAGTTAAACATGCAGTTAAATCTTAAAAATATTTGTAAAAGGGAAGCATAGAACAATTTCTAAGCTTTTCATGATACACAATGAAAATTATAATCTACCAGCTTTCCTTACAGGACAGTAGTTTCTAAAGCAGCAAAATTTAGAGAATGTTAAGTTTTAATTGAGTTTCAAAGTACTTAAAGAAGATACAGAATTATCACACTGGTGAGGTAACAGCACCATTTTCTTCACCCTGGACTTCTCACTATTTCTTCAGGCACTGACCATTTTTTCCAAAACAAAACTTCAAAAGAAATATATGTAGCTTAGATTGTCAAACTCAAAAATGTAGCAGACAAAAAAAAATATTTTCTTCTGTAAATAACACTTAACAAACCAAAAGTATTTTCATTTTTATCCGAAAGGCCTAAACCATATAGAATTTGCAGCTAGCATTTTGAATCCTTTTATATTAAATTTAGATTTCCTTATGTATTATCCAAACCACCTCACCCTGAATAAATTCAGAGCAAGACACTAAAAAGTAAAATTAATAGCAAACCAGGAGAAAAAGCTCTTTAAATCTAATAAACTAATGAAATAAACTAATAATAAAGGAAAAACTATTAGTTTCTACTAATTTTTCCCACTGATAAGTGTGAAGTACTGCCTTATGAAACATTCTTCTAATCAACTACTGTTTGAATAAAAGCAACAAAGTTTAAGCAAAAATCACTACTTAACATTTTCAGTCTAAGTTTGTTTAAGGAACAAAAAAGCATGACTTGAACCCCTGAAATCAGTCAATCATGTTTTAGTTGCTAATACAACTAAACTTTTCAAAAGTCTAAACTTCAGTCGTTTGCACTTCTGTAAGTGTATATTCCCTCAAAAAGAGAGTTCCATTGCTTAGGCTTTCACCAAGAAACATGTAGCACAAATTCCATATACAAAAAGCTTCTTAGTTTTCTGCACCTGTTTTAATTGAAGTTTGGCAACTGTGAAGAAGAGAATAGTAGGAACATTTTGAACATTACTGGCAAGTGAACTTCATATGGAAACAGGAATTACATCATACAGTACAGGAATTATATTTGTATTATATAGTGCAAAATGACTGATTAAATCACACAAAGAAGCAGAAAATACCTGTACCAAGCCACCATGTCTGTCAGCTGCTAGGTGAGCCCTCAAATGCTGTGGATTGGCTTGCTGTGAGTCCCAAGCTGCCCTATGGTCTGTTGACTATCATTTTTGAATGCATTAGGAATATATGCAAAAGAAGGAATAAAAATTCCAAAAATAAACAATTCATGCATTAACTATTACGTATTACACATACATGTTAGAGCCCCAACAGATGATACAGCATATGGGGAAGAGATAGTGATTAAATACAGAAAACTATTAAAAAAAACGAACTAAAGTATCAGTAGAGAAAATTCACTACTGATGTAAGCTATGTCTACAGAGGTAGAAATACATAAACAAGAATTTACTTAAAAATAAAAGAAAACCTGGATTCAATTTTATTTTGGAAATCTAATAAAAGCAACAACATAGCACAAATCATTAGAAAAAAAGAGAGAGTAATGCTGATAATCTTATATGAGCAGTTTACCTGATTTTTGGATTGCTGTACTTTGTCTTTATGCTGATATGCTTCTCTGTTTGAAGAAAGTGCAGGGTCTGAATGTATTGAACCCACTGGAGTAGGCTACAAATATAAAGAGAATATAGGAACTAGTAAAAAAATAAATTTATAAGTCTTACCAAAAGTTACAGGTTTGTAAGAGAAATTAATATTTAAATCTGACAGTTAGCCATAACCCAAAATTATCAAATTGAAGCAAAAGCTTCACTAAGTATTTATTTATACCAAGGAGACAAAAAGGCAAACCAAGACTTACAGAGTTTCATCAGGTAGCAATTCTGTGTATTATCTGACACTAATTTTCTAAAAGACTTTGAGGCTCATGTTTTCTGCAGTTAGCAGTTAGGACATTCTGATGAAAGCCTGAAGGCTTAAAGTAATGCTTAATGATGAACATTCAAAAAAGATTTAGCAATAAAATACTATGATTCTTTCAGAGTCACACAAGGAACTTCACAGTAAAATGTATACTCCAAAATTGTCCAACTTACACACACCACCCCTTCTCTACTTCTTAAAAAGAAGCATGGAAAAATTCGAGGACCTGAAAAGTTCATCTTTTACCCTTTCTACAAAGAACGTAAACACAGTATTCTCTGTAACTTTAGAAGCACTATGATGGAAACTGACATTTAACGTATTATTTAATTAGAACAAGGCATATAAAATACAGACAGTTTCTTCACAATGAACTGACAAATATCTGGAGTATACCTCAGATGCAGAGAATTTTAAAAATACTGGAAGCAAGAAAGTCCCCAAAGCAAAAAAATACATGCAACAATGACAATGACCTGCAAAGTTTTAAGCTTCTTCAACTCAAAAACCAGTCTGAATTCCCACCTCATTTTGGACTGAACAGAGATTTACTTTGATATTAAGCCTTTGTATTTGGAAAGAGACTTAGTATGAAATACTTCAAGCCGAAACATGAAGTTTGAAAATGCATCTGAAAATGGCCTTGTAATAGCAGCTGTTCACAACTCTAACAGCAGCCATGAGATGTACAAGTATCCTGAAACTCTAGACTAACACTGGCTCAAAACAGCTCACACAAAAAACCCACTATATTATTAATAGCTTAATTGTACTCACCAACTGTTTGCCAATCCAGTCATATTCATCATCAAACATATAGCCTTTCCGATCAAGTAAGTCTGTAAAGAGCTTTCTTAAGTAGTCATAGTCTGGCTTTTCAAAAAAATCTAGTCTTCTTACATAACGTAGATATGTAGCCATTTCCTCTACATAAATAAAAAACATACATAATTGCCATACCTGTTTTAATGGCACTCAAAAAGCAGTACTTACTATTGCATTTTAAAGCAACTTCTACCTCTCACCATAAAACCTGAACAGTTGCTCAGCATCAATCTGTGAATTACCAGGAAGAATAGATACTTAATAGTAATAATATTATTCAAGAGATAGCACCATAGTCTACCAAGTGACCGCTGCCCACTAAACTTCCATTTGCATTACCTGTTGAGTTCTTCCATTCAACCTTCCAATCCTGATGCACAGTATGCCAAAAAAGTCGGGAGAGAAATGCCTCTACTTTTTTTTCAATTAATTATACAATGGTGAGCCTAACGAAAGTCAGAGAAGTGGGTATATGAATGTACAAGGTAGACTATGTCTCAAAGAACACCTGTTACTGGAATGTAACCTTCCTTTCTTTAAGAGAAGATCCACATGTATGTTCTAAAGTGGGCAAGCTCCAATTACACCAACAAAAACCACTCAGTATAGGCTCTGTTGAACTATGACTGTAGTAAGACTATGGAAGGCTGCAACAGCGCTAAATGCTTCAGGCATCACATTATGTGAAGGTGTTGAGCAGAAGTGGCAAAGATCCGAAACAGAAACACTGCAGAGAAGTACTAAGGTTACCCTGTAGAATGACTTCTGACCAGTGTCAGTTTAATACTGCTGTTTAAATACCATGCCATCATACAAATGGAGATTCGTTTGGGTAGCTGTTACAAAATAGAGCAGTCTGAGAAAACAGCAGATGGTGAGAAGAGATAAATATTAACAAACTTTCACAAGAGGTCAAGTCCTACAGTTCCTTCCACTCCAGCAGGTATTATAAGAAAACTAAAGTACTGGAGGAGTGAAGAGAGCAAAACCCTAACTACACTGAAACTTTGTTTCATCCAGACTGCATCTGTCCACATCTTCCTCTTATAGAAAGGGATTTTAAAAAAAAAAGGAGGGGGGGTGGGGGCAGGGGAGGCGGGGGCGTTGGAAATTATACTGCAGTGGTTTGGAATACAGTACTGCAACAACTTCTCCAGTCTGATATGGATCAGGTGAAACACCTGACCTGAGCCCTGGGACATGTGTTCCAGGTGGACAGAGCTCCTAAAACTAACTTGTTTAGGAACCTTTATAGCTCATGAAAGGGAGGGAAACTACCCACTGGCCAGTCATTCTGAGAAAACCAGTGACTCCTCATTCTCAAGCCAAAAAGGCTGTCCACGTGGTCCTGAAGTACAAGAGAAGGCACTGCTCTATGACCAGAAAATCAAAGGACAAATAAGGTTAAAAGTAGATGCCACCAGCAATCACTAACCCTATGAAGTGGTATGTAAGTCAGAAGCAGCACAACACTATCCCTGCACACTCTCCCTGACCTACACACCACATTCCAGTAAGTCTGGAGAAGCTGAGATGTCTGAGAAGTCTGGATGGCTGAGAAGAGCAGAGGCAGTGCTAAGACTGAGCTATGCTGAGTTAAACTCTTCCAGAGACAGTGGGGTAGAGACAGGGAGAAGTGAAGGTTTGAGACCAGCTTAACAAAAAGTTGTGAGGCAGCATCACATTGGTGCTGTCAAGAATGCACCACAGGGCAATGATTCCAAGACATTTCAAATTACTCAGTTCTGACAAAAACAGAGTATTAAGCACTATGTTTTAGGCATGAGCAGATGAAGCAGTGGATAGGAGGAATTCCTTGGCACCTAATGTCTAGCTCAGCAGACAAGCAAGACTCTTCAGCAATACTAGCCAAGGAAATCAGTGTTTGAAGAAGGCGAAAAGAAATGCTGATACATTGCTAGGGACCTGTTTAACGATACCCAATGTAAACTGTAACACAAAGCATGCAAGGCATGTCCTCACAGGTATGAAGGCTCGAACCAAGACATTTAGGGCAGCTGAAACTGTTAAAACTGGCTGACTCCAAAAATCAAATATCACCCTTAGCATGCATTTGAAGCAGAAACTCTGGAGTTTAAATCCTTTCTCATGTTTTATACAAGGCTTGAAACAGCAGTAGTGTTGCACATTCAAAGAGTACAGTTCCACTGAACAGGGATGAAAAAGATACATGTTTTACATGTGACAAAGACCAAAGTATCTTTCACTGATAGTTCAGAGCTCTCTTGCCTTATGGAACATCAACCAGCTAGCTCAGTCTGCTGACTGAAAAGAACTGAAATTATGGTGGATGTACTTCTCATTCTATTTTATATCATAAGTGACAAGAAAGACAGGAAAAAATAGAAAATCCTCAGATAGCTGACATGCAAAAACTTTCATATACATTTATTATGAAAACGTACACATGAAAATCAAATAAGTTTATCAAATAAATTTATCTTTTGTGTTCTCCAAGGTCAAATATATTTTCCTTGTTAAATTTTCACACACAATCCTGTCAACAAGCACGTACTTGATTAAACTTGGTAGAAATGGTCCACTAGATACATGAAGCTAGTCATCCATAATTATTTCCAGGAATTGCACCATATACACCTTATAGAAGGTATTTAAAGGATTCTAGCAACTATATAAAAATCAACATGCAACACATGCATATACTACTGGATAGGCTTTTTCCCCACACATTTAAGCTTCTGTCAATTAATCAAACATATGTTCAGATACTTGCTCTAAGTTCTGTAACAGTCAATTTAACTTGATTTTATTATTTTTTCTAATACACAGAAAGTGACATTAAAAACATAAGAAAAATTTATAATAGACAAATTTTTACCACAGGGTGGGAAAGAACTTCAAAAAGCCACCCTATCCCATAGCAAACTGGTTACAGACTTGTCTGTCTGGTATGTTTTGACACAACCCCATGGTGAAAGAAGCTCCATAGCCCCCCTGACAATAGCACTCCCTTCATGCTCTTCACTGTGTTTGAAACACAGGAGTTCAAGTCTTAACTGTTTTGGATTACATCCATTACTTTGTCTTAGCTGCTATGGATGTAGCAAACCAATTCCTTTCATGTTCATAGCAGCCAAACGGTACAGGAGAACTTCTTTCCCTCAGTCTTGACTAAACCAGTCTTCATTTTTAAAAACATAGCATGACACTGTTCACTTGCATTTACTTTTTGACTGACGGACTTTGAATCACTACCTAAGGAACCTTTCCATACCCACTAATTCCTAATTTGGATTTGATCCTATCTTCATATATTATCTTGAATATTATTTATTGAACTGTACCTTATATTTTTTAATATTATATTTGTAATCTGTCAGGATTCTCACATTCTAACCCCACTGTCAAGCCTGCAGATTTCAGACTTATCATGTGCAAGTTTAATAAGCATTCTCAATTTTACAAGACACTCAAAAATACTGAACAGATCCAAAATAAATCCCTGTGGAGGATCATTTCATATTTCAAATTTGGCAACAAGGTACTTAAATACTTCAAATTGTTTACACTCTTCTTATAGAAGAATCAAGAGCAGAGTCCTCTTGATTATGCTTTAAAGATTACTTGTGAGGATATTTTAAAAGATCATCACAAGCAAAAATACTACAATTTCATTACATAAAACATCTGCCTCCTGTCCATGAGGCCTGTTGTGGACAGCATTTCCTTTCAGAAGAGGAAATCAAATCAGTTTGTCACAAGCTATTCTCAGCAAATCCATCTTACCTATCAATGACATTGTGACTACTTTTCACTTTGAAAAAATCATGTCTGTGCTCTGTGTGTGTGTCTTCTGTCCTGAGACTATTAGTTCAACTTTTAAAAAACATCATTGCTTCTCTCCAATTTTCCAATACCTCACTGATTCTGCGTGCACTTAAAGAGAACTAGAAGTGACACCTGAAACTACTTGCAAGTTATTTTAAATATTATTTCAAGCTCTTCCTAATGCAGCTTATGTAAAAGGGATATGGTATCAGATTTGAGCTGGAACTGCTTGCAAAATTTTATGTGTGAAGATACAAGTTATACTGGGTTTGCATGGCAAGCTTTGGTAGTGGGGTGACTACAGGGTTGGCTTCCATGAGAAGCTGCCAGAAACATCCCCTGTGTCAGACAGAGATGGCTCCAAGTCAGACCCACCGGTGGCCAAGGCCGAGCCAACCAGTGACAGTAGTAGTGCCCCTGTGATAACATACTTAAGGGAGATAAAAAACCTGCACAACAGCAGCCAGAAAGAGAAGTGAGAATATGTGAGAGAAACAATTCCACAGACACCAAGGTCAGTGGAGAAGGAGAGGGAGAAGGTGCTCCAGGCACCAGAGCAGAGATTCCTCTGTAACCTGTGGTGAAGACCATGGTGAGGCAGGCTCATGGAGGACCCCACGCCGGAGCAGGTGGATGCCCAAAGGAGGCTGTGACCCCGGTGCTGGATCAGGTTCCTGCCAGGACCTGTAGCCCGTGGAGAGAGGAGCCCACGCCTGAGCAGGTTTGCTGACAGGAGTTGTGACCCCATGGGGGACCCACACTGGAGCAGTCCCTTCCTGAAGGACTGCACCCCATGGAATGGACCCAGACTGGAGCAGTTTGTGAAGAACTGTCAGTCATGGGAAGGACTCACGTTGGAGAAGTTGGTGGAGGACTGTCTCCCGTGAGAGGGACCCCACGCTGGTGTGCGGGAAGGAGTCCTCCCCCTGAGGAGGAATGAGCAGCAGAAACAACGTGTGATGAGCTGACCCCAACCCTATTCCCTGTCCCCCTATGCTGCTGCAGGGGAGGAGGTGGAAATTGGGAGAGAAGTTAAGCCTGGGAAGAAGGGAAGGGTGGGGGGGAAGGGTTTTAAGATTTGGTTTTATTTCTCATCATCCTATTTGGATTTTATTACTAATAAATTAAACTAATTTCCCCAAGTTGATTCAGGTTTGCCTGTGATGGTACTTGGTGAATGATCCCTGCCTGTCATTATCTTGACCCACAAGCCTTTTCTCTCCTTTGTCCAGTTAAGGAGGGGGAGCAGCTTTGGTGGGCACCTGCTATCGAGCCACAGTCAATCTACCACACAAATGTAGACTAGCTGATCAAGGTAAGGATATGTAATGCTTCTTCTTTCCTTTTTTATATGTTTCTTTTAGAAGAATCTGTTTTGGAAGAACATGAGCATTGGCTTACTGCTGCTTCAAAGGATAATTCTTGTATCTATTAGTACATAATACATGTATGTGGAAGCATTATTTAATTTATTTTTAAAACCAGATATTAAACAATTATCTATGCCAGTTTCATTTTCTAAATCAATATATAACATATTTGTTAATAGTAGACATTACCTGGGAAGTTTTCACACAATACTTCTATAGGGGTTGCTCGTTTTGTGTCTCCAATTTTCTGGTAACGTTCCTTCAATGTATCGGCCTATGATACAAAACCAAAACAAGCTTCTGAAGTCACACAGCTTATAGACAAACTTCCAAACAGAAAAAGATCATGGCAAGAAAAGCTGATGATCTGAAAACAGGATAGAGGAAGATATCAAAAACCACTACCTTTAAACCTTGCCATGGAAGGCTTCCTCTGAGAAAATACATAAACATATGACCTAAAGCTTCCAAATCATCTCTTCTACTTTGCTCTGAAACAAAATTCAAATATTATTAGAACATTCAATCTGTGTAATACACTGTATTTAAAAGATTAGCTTCCAAATTATGTACAAACAATTGGAAGGTATAAAGTACTTGAAATCAGAGCATGTGGGGGGTTTTTTGTGTACTACAGACTCCATTAAGAACTCAGCTAAAACAAAAAAATGCAAATGCAGACTGCAGGTTTATTGCTCTCAACAGTACTTTACACAAATTATCCCCTGGTTTAGCAGGGAGGTTGGACTAGATGATCTCCCAAGGTCCCTTCCAACCCCTGCGATTCTCTGATCTCACTGTAAGAAACTGTTGTTTTAAAAATATATTTTGACCCTTTACATATATAATTGCACTTTAATTCTAATATTTTTTTGTTTTTTGTTGCAAACTAGAAACAATTTAAGAAACCCTTAATTGAATTCAT
This sequence comes from Caprimulgus europaeus, assembly GCA_907165065.1. The sequence continues at coordinate 18,174,252 of OU015527.1, forward strand.
TTTTCCTCTACAAATTATGAGAAAGACAGTGTTTCTCACGGATCCCTTATGGAATTTCTGAGTAAGCCAAAGGTGGACTGAAGAGGCTCAGAAGTCCTATTATGATCAGAAAGCAGCATGGAGAGACATGTATACATACTGCCCACTCTCAAGTGTATCTGACTTAAAAGCTAAGTTACAGAAAAAACTGTCTGGCCTGGATACAATTTCTCATTTCTAGTAGAGCTGTGACAGTCCTTCAAAAAGTTCACAGAAGGTTAAAGAAAAAGGAAAGTAACAAACAAAATGTAGTGCATTCAAAGTTCAAAGTTTTCAAAGTACATTCCATATTATTAAAAAAAAATCCATTATTGTTAGGAAAACTGAATGTAACAGAATAGTAAAAGTCTTCAAATGACTAGTACAAAACAGATTTTTACCCGACTTCATTCTGTACTGCTGTCGAAACAGCCTTTACATAAAGTTTTGAAGCAACAGGTAGCATTTCTAACTTTTGTTTTGCTCTCTGACACAAGGCAGAAAACCAAAATATACACATAGTTTCTACTCAATATTTTCATAAACAGAAAATCACTATGGTTCTAAAGCAAAAAAAAATGGAGCAGAAAAATTAAACAAGAAAATGTTTGTTAGATATTGAACACAGGAAAGTTAACAAAGCCAACCTGGCTTTGATCTGATCAACACAAAATATTGCCACAAATACAGGGCATCTGAAAAGCAATTCTTAATCTCCATACAAAAAGAACAATTTACTTATTACTCTGTTTTCTATCCCTATCTTCTCATTTGAAGTCTGAGTAAACACACTCTAGCAAATGAATAAGAAAATACAATAAAAATGTATGGTAATTCAGAGCATGGGCTACATCTAGCCACTTACTTAATCACACACCTGCCAGCCATATGAGGCTCTTGCAGTCATTTCTCCCTCACTCATTTCAATATTTCCAGTTCCCTTGCCAACACCTGTTTGTGTCCACTCCTCCACTCTTGTCAACTGCTGTGACTTTTCTCAGTGAGCACCCTCCCGACAATTCAGTCTTACTTGAATTTCTCTGCCAACCCTGCAACATCCCATTCACTGACCATACGCTATTGTGCTGGGTTTGGGGGTCAGGGGAAGGGCGGTTTTTTTGGTAGTGGGGAAGGGGCCACCTTGTGAGAGCAAAAAGCTCCCCTGGCTCCAAGGTGGAGACCCCCCAGCCCAGGCTGAGACAATGAGCACTAAAGAAATGCATCTGTGAATCCTTATTTTTGAGGGGAAGGACTGTCCTGGAAAGAAAAAGGTAGAGAGAACCTGGAGGAGAGACCATTCACCTAAACAAAAGACAACCATCGGCCTAAACAAAGGACAGACAGAGCTTAGTTGCTAGAGGAAAAGACAGAGACCCACACCCAGTTCTACCGCATGGAGTAGAAGATAAAGGAGGTCCCCAGGCAGCCCATGGAGATTCAATGGTAGAGCAGAGACCCACATGTAGGCCGTGGAGGACTCCACGCTGGAGCAAAGAAGTTGAGCCTGAGGCAAATGTGACTGAAATTGAGACCTCCAGAGTTGCTCACTGCCAGAGCGAGGGTGAACTCCCAGAGTGGGGGGTGAGTCTGCAGCCCATGGATGTCCCCATGCCGGAGCCGGGAGCTGAGCCCCAAGAGGTCCGTGACTCCATGGGAAGCTTTGGAACATCTTGTCCCTGGACTTTCATGCTGGGAAGAGCAGCAGAGGTGAACTGACTGAACCCCCACTCCCTGTCCCCCATAGCACCGAGGGAGAGATGGTAGAGAAATCAGGAGCAAAGTGATTTGAGCCCGGGGAGAAGGTGGGGATGGGGTGGGGTGGGGGAAGGTGTTGTAAGATGTGGTTGTTGTGTCTCACTGTGCTACTTGGATGATTGGCAAAGAATTGAATTGATTTTTCTTCCCCAAGTTGTCTGTTTTGCCCGTGACCATAACTGGTGAGGGAGCCGACCCTGTCCTTCATTCCTAATCCCATGCCCCCTTTGTTGTGTCTCCCCTCCCATCTCATCGGGTTACAGGGGGTGGAGGGGGGAGGAGCAAGGGGGGAGGCGAGTGCAGGACCGCATGGTGCCACTGTGGGTCAAACCACCACAGTTATCCTGATGCCACCACGTAGGTTAAGAAGAAAGCAGGAATAACCAGCAGAGATAGACACAGAGATAATGAGTACTTCACAAGCACTGCTCACGACACACGTTTTGTGCAATACACTGTGTTTTTTGTAGGACAGATCAGTGGTAAGATGGTGGCAAAGCATACAAAAATGTTACAAGTGTACAACAGATGGTCCATCTATGGGTAACACTACCATATGGCCCAAAAAAATGTGAAATAATTTCTAATTAAGAGAGGGGGGTTTTGGTTTTGTTTGCTTGTTTTTAAGGAGCTTTGGACCATTGGAGATAACTTCTGTAGGACAGTTCTGTGGGAATTACTTCTAGGATACACCATTTGAATTCACAACGCACTCAAGAATCTCTTATGGGAAACTATTTTTTTGTTTGTTTTAATTTTGGGGAAAGGGGATTGTTATTAGAAACCATTTGAGTTCTTCAATGATCACTTTGGCATAATTAAAAAATAGTAGTCAAATATCTTTTCCCATGGATGGAATTCTTCAAGATAAGCCTGAGAAACAGGAAACCCAAAGATTATATTGCTATAATTGGAAGAAGGACCTCTGAAAACTGGAAATAAAACTAGTAGTGGACAAGGTGGAACGCAAAAGGATTTCAAGCATCAGCTGGAGGAAGGGCTGCTGATGTATGCTGATCCTAGTGCATCACAATTCATAATGATATTGAGAGGATTTGTTGTCTAAAAGGAAATATCATAAGATGACAAACACACAATAAAGCTTTAAGGTACATGAAAGTAAAAGCCCCATTCATACTGTTCAGTGTTTGTTAGACCTAAGAGATGATGATGAATTGTTTTATATCACCTAAGAAATGCCTGCAAAATAAACAAGTCAAAAAGAACTGAAGCAGAGTTATTCTATGACGCTGTGCTCCTTCGCATGGTTTAGCAACATCACAATAAAGATTTCAGAAAAGCATTCTAAACCTTTTCTATCTATATTTAAGAATTATCACTATATTTGAGAACCTCATGTCAGAAGGAGACTTACAACAATAAAGAGAGACATGCTAATAAAAAGAGTAGTATTGTGTGTACTTTGTCACAGCTGCCTTGGCCACAGGAGTCAGTATAAACCTATCCACTCTTCCTTATGGCGTTGCATCAGACTGAGAGGCATACTACTACCCACTATACACAAGTTAAATTTGGCAGAACCTTCATACACATTAAACAAGTTACCATTAGACAAAATTAAATCTGTCCAGAGATGAAGATTCTACCTAGAGAGTAGAAAAGTCTCCCTTGAAGGAGAAAGTGTCATTTACTACATTCCTGTGTTATTGTCAGGCAGCTAATCCCCTCAAAATTCAATTATGTTCTTCAATTAATTACCAATTTTCTGTTTTGGTTTATTTTCTTAAATTATACTGGGGGTGGGAGGGGTGTCAAATTTTAAGACAGACTACAAAAGCTTATTGGATTTGGTTGTATTACCTTAAACTGACACCAACTTGGCATACCATGCCTGAAAAATAAATGAATGCTTCCTTAACTTGAGAAACTTGTGTTCTAAAAGTTATGTTTAGGAAGCATAAGCCTACTATCAAGTTTCTAAAAGTGTTCTCAGTGTTAAATATTCTATTCAGGAAATACTAGTATTTATACCATTGTTCTTTAAATGAAGAATCATTTAATCTAGTCTTAAAGCTCCTTGACTCTAATGCATCTTAACAACGATGCAGTTCCAAGCCTTCAGCTGGTGAAGAACAATAAATCTAGCAAACATGACAAGCTTATAATAGTTCAGTTACTTTTTACACATACTTTTACTGATGTGAATGCATACAGAATTAAGGCCTGGTTCATCTACAATGCATTTTTTGATGGGTAAGTGGGGTGGGAGGTCTTTCATTATATTTAAATTTCCTGGAATATGCTATTATACTGTTTTAATTAAGAGACTGCTTCCTATCAAGAATTTCAAAACCCACTGGTATCAATAATGACAAGACAAAGCCATGACAAATTTGTCATCATCGTGGTCATAAACAGAAAATATCATAGGACTCTCGTAAGTACTGCTGTATTGTAAAGACAGGATTCTCCTTCCATTTTTAAATACTAAAGGAACTGCTCAAATAAAGCTGGCATACTGTATTTCTTTTCTAACATGGACAAAAGGCCAAAATGTGTTCTAGTAAGCCAGTTCTCTGATATGGTTTCAATACCATTGTAGAAATAAATTTAACTGAAAAAAGAGAAGTATTCCTATTTTTATACAACCGTAAAACAATAATGAGAAACAAAAATTTGTTTAAGCTCATGACCTTTACCTCAAATAAATATGAAATTAAAAAGTTTATAAATAAACCTATTATCCATTTGACAAACTTCCAACTGCAACTACTAAAACAGTAATAGCAATGTGGTGAGAAAGTAGGGAAAGTTTTCTTCTCTGTATGTACTACAGGAATATGTATTACTGGCACAGGTTGCCCAAAGAGGTTGTAGAGTCTCCATCTCTAGAAGCTCGCTGCCAAACTCAACCATTCTCTTATTTTAGCAGTCCACCACTGCAATCTTTCTTTAGTTGCCAAGAATCACCAGGCACTTCTGTAATACGGAAAGGAACCACAGGGACCATGATGTTATGGCAAATGGCAATGCTGGTATTTAAACTGTTCACTACGGAAATACATAACCAGTATTTTCTAATTTTGAGACATTTTTTGAGACAGTTGAAATAAGGAGAGATTCCCCCCACTCCAATCACCTGTTCACATGAAAACATGTGGGTAGAAAATTGAAAGCAAAGACAACTGTCAGCTCTGACACAGCCAGTATTTAACAAAATCGACCTTTCGAAGCTATTGGTCAGAATATCAGGTGGCTGATACTGAGTTTGGCTTTCCTCTTACATCTTGATAGAGGCTTACATCCTCTTACATATCTGGTCTCCCTTTTCATGACAACTAGTACTAATCATCATTCTTTCCTTCTACAAGTAAGTACCACCACCTTCAGTGGTCAAGTTTTTAATCTGATACCACACTGGCAAGCTACAGGTTTTAATCTGGAACCTAGAGTAAACTGCTATACAATTTCTTGTAAAACTTACTTTGAACTTATTAAAAATCTTTATGTTCTTAAACTTTTTATCACTGTGTTCTACTTAAACAGGGAGAATAAACTATTTAGAATGAATACTAATAAATAATCTTTAAAGATATGAACTATAAGTACAGTAATTTGCATTTTTAACTCTGTAGATTGCTTTGCAGACCCTAACTATGCAAAAGTGCACATAAGTATATCTTTCAAAGGAATCACTATTCATACTATTTTATAAATATTATTTTTGCTTTTAAAAAATCTGCTGGTCAGTGAAGAGCTAAGTAGAAAGGTATATAAAGTCATTGTAACACTTAAGGTATCTAAAAAGTTCTAGATGAGGACAGAATGTCTTGGAATCTAAATAAGGAAACCAAAGCTCTTTAAGTACTGAGGTCAAAGTTCAAAACTTAGAACCTTCCACTCCTCAGCTCTTTTGTCCATGTCAACCTTGTTCACAAATTGCTTATTTGAAGGAAGGATGCTTCCAGAATTCGTTTATATTATCAGAAAAGGAGGTCTGTAAGAATGATAACAAAGAAAAACCAACTTCCCCCAAACTACCAAGACTCAACTTGCCAGCAAAAGGAAGACATTTCTCACCTGTTTCATTTCATCTTTTCAACTACAACATGACAGTTAAACTTCATATGTTGATTAACTTCTTTATATACAAAAGCTTTTTTTAGTCTTAAAAAAAGAAAAGCAAACTGGGTAACTGTTTCACAGCTGCTCCATTACATATAAACCCACTTACTAAGCTTAGTCAAGCAAGCTGTATTCCAGGATGCTCACAGGGCCAAGAGTCTCAACCGCTTTCCACAAGACTTGGTTATATTCTAGATACTAAATGCGTTTCTTTGACAAACAACAGTTGAAATTTGTGCATTCCTGATGTGTAAGTACAAAAAATTACACCATTCTCAAATATCTGTTACTTACTTTAATTAATTCTATACTTTATACAGAAGCAATTCCAAAGAACTGGAAAGACAGCCACAAGAGCCCAACCTCCAAATTTTAAAAAGGGAAGCAACTATTATTTTGTCTTATTTTCAGAGCTTCCCCCTGAAAGCATGCATATAGGGAAGGCAGCCACTCTGTGCAGATGTTTCCAAGATGCAGGACTGCAAATGAGATTTCAAAAGCAACTCAAAAGGCTGCCTCCAAAATCAGGTATCAGATACAGAAGCAAAACATATTAAACAACACTTTCTCTATTTCCCTAAAAAAATATGCAGTGTGTAAATATGTAAAAAGTTATTTAAATTTAGATGTACATTACCCAAATACAACTCTTCTCAAATGACTGGGATCGCCTTTGATCAATTGCCCGATTCAGTGCTTTTTGACCACATGCTTCCAATAATCTGGGGACCTTATACGAACTGTTAACCTTACATATGGATACATAACACAGCCACACAGTTACACCTGCTTTTTTCTCACAGCTTAATGGAGAAATTTGAGGTTGTTTTAGGAAATCTGTGTGGAGAAAGCAACTCCTGCCAAAATCTGTAATGAATGGCAGAATTGGTTTGCACATCATTAAATTAAATCCCCCAGCTTTGCTTATGAAGAAACAAAGAAGCCAGAGGATTCAGAGATGTAAGTTAGGTGAAATACAATTGAAAACTTATTTTAAATTAACAAGTAATGTTTGATCATGGGAAATCAACAACCTTTTGAAACATCACCATAGAAAAACCATCCTCCCATCATCAGTTAAATGTAGCTGTTTAAGTCTTCCTCCTATCTGTTCTGAAGATTTGCAGGTTTTGTTTAATTTGAAAAAAGCTCCACATTCTCCAACTTGTCTGGAGACGCTGCAAATTTCCCAGGTTTGCTGTCCTGAAGTTCTGTTGAATGACATTTTGTATACACAGATCTACATTTGCCATGGAATGCACTAAACAGTAATTGTATATATTCTTTCTCTATATTTTCATAATTTAATGTCAAGAAAATCAGGCAGGTCTTTCATTCAGATTTATTCTGAGACTAAGGCAGGCATCAAGAGAAAAGCAGATAGCGGGAGAAGAGTCTCATACTGATTAAGTAAAAAAAAAAAATTGCTTACAGACAAGGTAACTCAATTCCTTTTTAAAAAGGAATACAGGCTGAACACACCTAATTATTATCCTTTGAGGGAAATCTATTATGACTTTATTATAAAAAAAATACATTAAATTGAACTACATTTGAGGTGCTGGAGCATGTCCAAAGACGAGCAAGGAAGCTGGTAAAGTGTCTAGAAAAGTCATCTTAAGAGGAGCAGCTGAGGGAGCTAGGGTTGTTTAGTCTGGAGAAGAGGAGGCTGAGGGGAGACATTAATGCTCTCTGCAGCTACCTGAATGGAGGGTGTAGAGAGGTGGGGGTCGGTCTCTTCTCCCAAATAACAAGAGATAGGAGAAGAAGAAATCGTCTCAATTTGCGCCAAGGTAAGTTTAGATTGGGCATTAGGAAAAATTTATTTACTGAAAGGGTTGTCCAGCACTGGAACTGGCTGCCCAGGGAAGTGGTTAAGTCCCCATCCCTGGAGGTATTTAAAAGAAGTGTAGACATGGTGCTTAGGAACACAGTTTAGCAATGCACTTGGTAGTGCAAGGTTTACAGTTGGACTCAAAGACCTTAAGGGTCATTTCCAACCTGAACATTTATGATTCTGTATGTTAACATCACTTCATCAGCTATGGCTGCTAACCACAAGCTACTATGCTCTGATTTTATTTATAAAATACCTTGTTACAATCTGGAAAATGTGAATGGTGTCTCATTTGCCATATTAATATGAACCATAAGTACTGTTAGAAATTTTTTATGACCAATTCAAAGAGCAACATAATTAGTGATTATCATGAAATGATATGCAACTGGTTTACCCAAATTCAAAGGTGTGGAAACCTGTTTTCAGTAGAAAACTTCTATATAACCGGAATAAATAAAGACTGCTTTGAGTGCTTATGCACCCTCCTCCAGCTAAATTTATTCTATTCAATAATAACAACTTACCTCTCTATATATCCTGTAATTTCTTTAGCTCATCATATTTACAACACTAGCATAACCTTTAACTACTCTGACAAAGCCTGATTAACAGTATAAGCATAAAAAAAATAATAAATCAATAAATCAGCATCAAGTATAAGCTACTTTTATTCCACTACATGGTGCATTTCAAAGGGATTCAAAAAACTGACAAGGTAGCACTGAAATCAACTGGCAAGGTAGCACTGAAAACCTGTATCTATTCATTTTGAGATCTTTAATAAGCACATCTACTTCCCACCCACCCTACCACACCATGATATACCTCAAATGTGAGGATGATGCAAAATGATACACCTCATCTTTCTTTTACGGATATCTAATAAAAATTAATATTTGCTGAGACATGACCATGATGACTACAGACCCAGACCTTACTCCCACAAATAGTATTTCCATAAGGACAAACTGTAATTTTGCACAGTACACAAAACTTGCAGTTCTTAAAGACTACAGACTGAAAACAATTACAACTTGAAAACAAGATGATTTCAGACAAGTGACAGCTGTTGAATTCTTGTTTCTGCACTTAAAAAATATACATACCTTTGCCTAAATGTGTATTTATACTCATGTATCTAGCTGTTCCTGTAAGGCTCTTGTGATCTCGATATGGTATGTGCTTCTTTGTTTCTGGATCTACATACTCCTTTGCCAAACCAAAATCTATAATATGAATGATTTTCTGCGTTTTATTTCCAGGTCGTCCTATTAAGAAGTTCTCAGGTTTTACATCTCTGTATATCAAGTTCTTTGAATGGACATATTCCATACGAGAGATCTTTGATAAAAGGAAAAAATGACAGACAGTTTAAGCTTCTGGTCACCACATTAAACTGTGGTAGAAGCTAAATATCTTACACTGACTTCATATTTAGAGGAAATCCCCCCTCCTGTCACCTTAAAAGGGCTATTGCTCTTAACAAGGTATGTCCCACCTGAAGTCAATGAAAATTGTACACATCCCCCCAGACACACCACATCATGTATCGGAAACTTTCATGCTGGACATTAGACATGAATCAGTATATAAATACCTTCTTTAAGAACAGCTGGCACCAAACATGTTTTGTGCACATTAAAATTATAACCAGAAATTATATCATCCAGCAGTGAGCAAAGTTCCATGTAGATTTATTACAAATTAAAGGTATAAGCAAGAGAAGCACTGAACGTTCTCCTCTATGCTCATAACCTCCATTGTAGCTGGATCATTTCCTATCAAAATTTCAATATTCAGAAAGTAACAAGTATTAAATAAATACGATATTCGAATCTGTGATGATTTGAGCATTTCAAAAAATGAACTTTGTAATTTAGGCTGTAAATAAGCTGAATATATCTGTATGTCTACAGTTTCAGGCCTGCAAGCCAATTGCAGTTGTGTTTTAAACAGCTATTTTTACCCTTCATAGGTACTTATTTAGGGAAGCGGAAGTTCAGTATAATTAACGTTTCATCATGACATACTTAAAACACACTGTATTGAGGTAAACATACATATTTCTCTTTCCCTCTCTTTCCACTTCCACCACCTGCAGGTGGGAACTAAATCAGGAAATCTTAAAAAAAAAAAAGAAATGCTATTTTTAGTATTTCTGAAAGGGTTTGAAGGATTTTTTTGTTTCTTTGCTTGTTTGCTCACTTTCCAAGAATGCCCAGGAAAAATATTTATAGTAATTAAAAATCACATCATCCAATCCATGATTAAAATTATTTTCATTTCATTAAGATTTACTTTTTAATTCAGTACGTCAAACTAAAATTCATGATTCCAGGTTGTGATTATGAGAACTCAGAAGACACAATGAAACTACATTCATGCATTGATTCTTGAAAAACTGGAACAAAGTAAATGAAAGTGACATGAGACAGTCTTTTCACTAAAACTGTATGACAAGCTCTTTATAAACCACCAACGCTAATTTAAAACACAGGAAGTGCAAATCTCTTAAGTGGAACAAGCATTTAATCAATTGAAGACTGATTTAGTTATTCTAAAGAACACTCAAATTAACATCTAGTCTACTTACCAACTGTATGGCTATCATAAGAACCGTTTTAAGAGAAAATGTCCTACCACACAAGTCAAATAAATCTTCCAGACTAGGTCCAAGTAGTTCTAGCACCATAGCATTATATTTGCCACATGGGCCAAAATAGTAAACCTGAGGTATTCCATCTGTAAAATGAAGACACAAAGTAATTACAAGGAGTTAAATAAGATTAAAGAACACACCAATAAAATTCCTACCCAATTTCAAGTGAAGCTGAAAAATCCATTTTTCACACAAAAGCAATAATAAAACCTCATAAAAACGACAGGTAAAAGGCAACAGGAGCAATGAAGGTAGTACCAGTTTCATTAAATATTTTATGAATATTACATGTTTGACTTGTGAAAGATTCAAAGCTTTTTATAAAAAATAAAAATTAGAACCTGTTAGGTTTTTTAACAGTAAGTTGAAACAGGATTTTAAAAGGTATGAAGAGAGGTTTAAATAAGCTCCATTTCAAAAAATAGGCATTAAAATTAAAATTTTAAATTAAGGCTATGACAAACCTACATTCAGGAATAAAACCACCTTATTCTCTATAGAAACTGTTTAAAAATCCAAAAGAGATTAATGGATCCTCAAGTTCAATGAGAAATTCAAGTCACATTTTAGATGCATCACCGAAATAAAAATACCATAAATGACAAATTGTTATAGTCATCACTTGTTAGTATTAACTTTTTTCCAAATACAAGCACTTTCTACTTAAATTGTCACTGGAAGGCTTCTCCTGTCTTCTCTTCCTCCATTAATTTTTGGTTTCTGTTTAGATAGCACATGAAAGAAAACATTCTTCTTAAATGTGAGTCAGTCCAATAAAAATCTAAACACCACAGACTGGAAGTTGGTGACAGAGGATACAGAGAAGGCAGAGTTACTGAATGCCTTCTTTGCCTCTGTCTACTCTGCTGGAAGCTATCTTGAGGAGCTCTGTACCCTGGAGACCCCAGAGGGAGTCAGGACAATAGAGGAGTTTGCCTCAGTTGATGAGGACTGGGTCAGGGACCAATTGAGCAATCTGGACATCCACAAATCTATGGGTCCAGATGGGATGCACCCACGAGTGTTGAGGGAGCTGGCTGAAGTCATTGCTAGACCACTCTCCATCATCTTTGCTAAGTCGTGGGGAACAGGAGAGGTGCCTGAGGACTGGAGGAAGGCAAATGTCACTCCAATCTTCAAAAAGGGCAAGAAGGAGGACCCGGGTAACTACAGACCGGTCAGCCTCACCTCCATCCCTGGAAAGGTGATGGAATGACTTATCCTTGGTGCCATCTCTAGGCATATCAAGGATAAGAGGGTCATTAGGGGCAGTCAGCACGGCTTCACCAAGGGGAAGTCGTGCTTGACCAACCTACTGGACTTTTATGAAAACACAACGAGGTGGCTGGATGATGGTAGAGCAGTGGATGCGGTCTATCTTGATTTCAGCAAGGCATTTGACACTGTCTCCCACAGCATCCTCGCTGATAAATTGAGGAAGTGTGGCTTAGATGAGCAGGTAGTGAGATGGACTGTGAACTGGCTGGTGGGAAGAAGCCAGAGAGTAGTGGTCAATGGGGCGGAGTCTAGTTGGAGACCTGTGTCTAGTGGAGTCCCTCAGGGGTCAGTACTAGGACCAGTATTATTCAATATATTCATAAATTACCTGGATGAGGGAATTGAATGCACTGTCAGCAAGTTTGCTGATGATACCAAGCTGGGAGGAGTGGCTGACACTCCAGAAGGCTGTGCTGCCATCCAGAGAGACCTGGACAGGCTGGAGAGCTGGGCAGGGAAAAACTTGATGAAATATAATAAGGGCAAGTGTAGGGTGTTGCACCTGGGCAGGAACAACCCCAGGTTCCAGTATAGGTTGGGAGATGATCTACTAGAGAGCAGTGTAGGGGAAAGGGATCTGGGAGTCCTGGTGGACAGCAGGATGACCATGAGCCAGCACTGTGCCCTTGTGGCCAGGAAGGCCAATGGCATCCTGGGGTGCATTAGAAGGGGTGTAGTCAGTAGGTCAAGAGAGGTTCTTCTTCCCCTTTACTCTGCCCTGGTGAGGCCACATCTGGAATATTGTGTCCAGTTCTGGGCCCCACAGTTCAAGAAGGACAGGGAACTGCTTGAGAGAGTCCAGCGAAGAGCCACCAAAACGATTAAGGGAGTGGAACATCTCCCTTATGAGGAACGGCTGAGGGAGCTGGGTCTCTTTAGCTTGGAGAAGAGGAGGCTGAGGGGGGACCTCATTAATGTTTATAAATATTTGAATGGTGAGTGTCAGGAGGATGGGGCCAGGCTCTTCACAGTGATGTCCAATGATAGGACAAGGGGCAAGGGGTGTAAGCTGGAACACAGGAGGTTCCGCTTAAATTTGAGAAGAAACTTCTTTCCTGTGAGGGTGACAGAGCACTGGAACAGGCTGCCCAGGGAGGTTGTGGAGTCTCCTTCTCTGGAGACATTCAAGACCCGCCTGGACGCCTTCCTGTGCGAACTCATCTAGGTGTTCCTGCTCCGGCAGGGGGATTGGACTGGATGATCTTTCGAGGTCCCTTCCAATCCCTAATATTCTGTGATACTGTGATACTGATTTACTTTTAATCTAGATTTCTAATAAAATGTATGGTAGACTGAGATTTATTAATTCAAACCATATGAATAGGAATTTTTAGAATTTAACTGTAAGAACATATGACAAAGGGAATATTTAGAAGTCTCAAGGGGAACCTATGATAAAGATTTATCGGGGTTTCACTTCTGAAGTATCACAGTAGCCACCACTCAACTTCTTAAAATTCTTTTAAAAGTCAATGCCCAGAGGGAATTCATTACATTCTATTCTTACTGTCAAATCATTTAAAGTGACTTAAAAGATCTTTGAATAAAACACAATTTCACATTTAAAATTATATACTAACAAATACAATTTTTTATGTTCTAGTTGTGCAATTTTTTTACATAGAAATTTATTAAAAACTAAGATTGGAACAAAACATGCACAATTTTCAAACACCATATATGGGAACAAAAAATATCCTAGTACGTTCAGGTAACAATCTCTTAAATACTATGTGAACAGGCATAAAATGCACCAGCCTAGGAGGGCAAAAGGCAAATTTAGTGTTAAAGCTACATTTGTTTTCAGATCTTGCTGTGAACTGTCACTTTGATACCTTATTTCCAAGTCTAGCATTTTTCCTGATGTAAAATAAGTGTCACATTCTCAAACACAAAACACTTGAAAAATGTTAATCTGCAGTTCATAAAAACTATAAAAAACTTAGACTGTACTACTGCCTTGAAAATTTTATTTTTGTTGTGTTTTCTATGGCAGTATTCCAGAAACCCTGGCAGGAACATATATTTACAGTACATATTTCCTCAGATAGTGGTACCAAGGCAATAAATTCTGTGAAAATTAGAGCTAAAAGTCACGTGTTGCACTGAGAAGATTCCCTTACTATCTAGTCTGTTACAAGAATCACTGAACAAAGATAATCCTGATGCACACAGCTTTAGACCAGGAAAACCTGCATGTTACCTGAAGAAATTACTTCTGTTCTTTTCCCTGAACAGAAGTGTAATAAGCGTGTCCACATAACTGGGCTTCTCCTGGCACAGGAGGAGAATCAGTTAAATGTTTAGCAAACCAGTTAAATGTAACTAAACCTTTAGTGGAGACATAATCAACTTTCAGTTTAAGTTAGCAGTGCACATAATATCAACAACTTCATTAGAAAGTGCTTCCTGAAAGAATACTTGACAAAATAAACACAGGCATCAAAAAATTGGAAATATTCTTTAGCATTCTCAAGCACCACATTTACAATTATGCTAGCAACAATGCCATGTTCTATCTTCACATTCATGTGTCTTCATATATACTCATACACTTGTACCAATATGGTGAACAGCACATATATTCCAAAAATTAATATGAAAATATTCTGCACTCCTGGAACTTACAGCTTTACATAAACAGCTGCCTTAAGAAGCCAGGAAACCCAGAAGTTTCAAAATATCAGTATTTAAAGCCTTATGATCCAATTTTACTTTTGTCTTTTTGTACATATGCACTGTTTGACTATATAATTAAAAATAACTTGACATCACTGCCTCAACTGATCTTGTACTTCCTCATATGCACTGGACCTCTTCCTCATTCAGAAGAATACATTTTGTTCACTTAAGGAAGCTAGTTAATCCAGACTTTCTTTTGGCTTTTCAATATGTATCCTCTGTGTTTCATTTTTTAAGAGCACTCATCTCTTTCCTACACATGAGAATAATGAAAACATAACCCCTAAAAATTCAGTTTTACACTTCAAATTTTCTGAAGACTAGAGCTTCCATTTATTTTTTAAATATGCATAATCATACTCATATCTATACTAATATACTTAATATGCATAATAATACCCATTTCAGAAAAACTTCACAAGAATAGCTTATTGCTACTAAAGAAGGAGCATAGACCACACTGTACACTATACTGGAACATGGTGCAAGATAGTGTTTTTAATTTTAAGAAGATAATCCTTAATCATAAAATAATGGATTAGATCACATAAGGGGATATCCTAACTCTAGAAGTCAATTTTTCTTCCTACACTTTCTGGTACAGTGGAATTACACATGGAAATGTGGATGTATCTGCAAAAGCAAATTAAAAGATGCACAGAAATGTAAGTTTAAAAAAACAAACAAACAAACACCAAAACAAAACCAGAAAACTATCACAAACCATATAAGCATTTAAAGAGGAAGAAAAGCACTGGGAATTTGGAAGAAAGAGCACCACATGTAATGGCCTGAGACCTATTCAGAGAATCTCTGTTCTTACATTTGCATGTTTAAAGACATCAATTACAAAATATTCTCAAGAGAAGTTAGTCTTCTCCATTACCACTCTACCTGCTCTGTGTTTCTTTATATCATTTTAAAATATTAAGTGCACTTTAAAAATATAGAAGCCAGAAGACTTTTGTGCTTTGTCTAGATTTACATGCTTTGTCTGCATGACTACATGGTAGTAAAAGAGGAAACATTTGTAGAAAGGAATTTGTGACATTGTCAGATTTGTTGTCAGTTGCCAATTTCAGATGTGTGTTTATAGGAGATGTAAAAAATACCCTTTAACAACTTATTCTACCATATCATATCATGAAAGCACCACAACAACTCCTGTTAAGTACACATGCAAGGCAGGGAGTCAGTGTTTCAGCTGTGATCCATTTCATTTTATGCAAGACGGCAAGAACAGCACTTACTCTACCTACAACACTTGGTCTTCTGAATATACGAAAACTCCAGAACACCTCAAAGTTGTGTTTAACATGTTAAGTTACCAACATCTGCAAGGTGGATATGAAGTATTACATCTAAAATCCCCTGTGTTTATAAAATCATTTCATATTAACAGCTTCAAGTACTAGAAGTTCGCAGTTTGGGGGTTTTTTTTTTGGTTTTTTTCATCAAAATAGTCTTACTCCTATTGCTTAAAAACAATAACTTGACATCATTCTGTTATTTGCATTTCTTCATGCCTCTAGATCTCCAGGAGAAAAGTCAGAAAGTAACCTGTTACTAAAAAATAGTATCGGGGGGTTTTCCCCCAGAATAAAGATATAAATGTGAGCTCTTTTACATAAATTTTCAAGAAAAACAGAGTAAGTCAGAAAAACAAAGAAACGTTCATTTCTAGGAAATTAAGAGTTCACCCTTTTGTTGACTGGATATTCCAATACTTATTACTAATTAAGAGTATGTATTTTATTTCCATTTTGAATTAGTCTGGCTACAACCACTGAAGCCCTTAGGTGTAAAAATATAAGAGGGAAACACTGGGAATTTGTAAGACACATTGCAGTCTTCTTTCTGTGAATTTAGAAGTTGGTGTTCTTGTGTACCTTGCTCAGTAATAAACTTTGATTGCTATACAACCCCATTAGTTTGACAGATCTGCCCCACTCTCAAAAATCCTTTTTAAAAAGAAGTAGCCCCCTCCAAATTATATGCAGAATTCAATGCTTGTCACACTAATGTTTCATAAAGTTAAAAGTAACCTCATATTCTTCCGTCAATGAGGAAACTTGCCTGTGGCCAAAAAATGGTATCACATACTCCCACTAAATTACTTTAACACTAAAACATCTAATTCTGTTCTAGGCTTACAACTCTGCATACAGTATCCTTATTTTCAGATATGAGTCTCATTTCCTTATTCACAGTTATTTATACTTGCTCACAAATAAAACACTTTCATCTGAATGGATTCAATTTACTAAAGCCAAATGCAATGCTTTAAGCAACTGCCCTATCATAAAATTGTAAATCCATTTTAAACAAATATGACTTTCAGTCCCATTTTACTCCTGCCAAAAATGAAGAAAGTCTTGACCTGGAAATTCAGTGCTTATATACTGTTTGGATTCCAGTTTCTTTTTCTAGAAAAGTTAATTTTCAATAGCCACCTAAAATGTAGCTGCTGTACACCAGTGGTCTCCAAAATAGAGTGCACATACCCAAAAAGTAAGCAAGACTATCCACTAGCATGCAGGAAAAAAATGTATGAGAACTTATTTTTTATCTAAAAAAAGAAACTAAGCTTCGCCATGATCAAATGTAGAGCTTGACACCAGAGCCCTCACTCAAGCAGATGCTTGAGTCACATAACAGTATACACAGGAGTTCTTTTTCAAGAACTTCAGCATCAAATGATTTAAGCCTGAGGCTACATGCCATCCACTGCAATTATCTAATGCAATATACATAATGACTAGCATGAACACAGATCTGTATCCTAAAGCAGAAATTACAGCTACTTGCTTTAACACAGATAAGATACTACACAGTAGCCTCAATTACTGCATATGCGTGTCCTTATTCTGAAAATAAAAAATCTTGATAAACAAGCAGCAGAGACTGACGGTCAAAGAAATATGTAACACAGAGATCAATGGCAATACCACTTGTATTTAACCTTGTGTTTCAAATCTACCATTGATTTAATTTTGAGCCATAACTTGGCAAAGTACCTCTATGAAATACAATCTAAATTTGTAAAGCTACTAAACAAATAAGCAGCTTTTTAGTTTCTTGTAATATTAGTTTCCTTTGAGAGTTTCCTCAAAGGAACACACCTACTGATGTGATCTGCAATGTATCTTATTGCTTAGATTGTCTGTTAAATCAGATCCACAAATGCCAGTAAAATACACAAGATTGCAGGTGCAGAGGAAACTGTTCCGTGTTAAGCTTCTTACACCCCACTGCCTTTTATTTATAGTTCTAATTTTCACATGTGGCAATTCACTGGACACAAGTAAAAATACCTTAAACTGAGTAGATCAAAGATTTGCAGTAACAACCATCTTCTACATCACATTCATACTGGTACTCTGTCAAGGATGTAATTCAACAGCCGGCCACAAACTCAAGTATTCCCTACTAAAACTTCAGAATCTAGTCTTAATCCTCTGAAAGTAAGCAAATACAAAATCCAAGATAGCGCAAGACCTGGTTTTTGACTTGAACCAAAGCAGCATATACATAAAGCCATACAATGGCAGGAAATGTAGCACTTTATGGCTACTGAAACCATGATCATCCATACACTGTAAAACTCTAAACACAGAATTAGACGCTATATAAGCAGTATGACTTCAGCACTGCTAGAATGCCATGTTGGAGGCATTGCATCACAACACTTAGACCACATTTCCTATTTACAAATACAAGTTTGCAAATATAAGAAATAATAATACAACAGTAACATTTTTCCATTAAAATACTTCTATTATAACTAGTTATTTACATTACTAAAATAGAATTAGACATGCATTTTTATTGTAAGCCTTATTAAATCAAATATCCATTTATCTAACATTCACAGTGTTCTGTGCCCTGTACTATCAAGCCCTCCTTCACAATTACAGCTGTTATATTTTATACAAAAAACACTGATCACTCTCTGCAATCTGTGTGTGATGTGATTTGAAAATAAACACAAATTTTTGTATACTTCCAGGCATTTTATGGACAATAATTATTTTTTCTCAGAAACATTAAATGTAACTTATAGGTGCACATGTTAAATTTATGCAGCTGCCAATCTCACCAGATCTCTTGCACTTATTCTAGGGAAAAAAACTTACTTTAAATATAAATTGAGAAAATGCTGTATATTTCCTTAAGTCAAATGCTAGAAAGGACTGGAATAAAACAAGAAAAACTGTCAGCAACATTTCTTATAGTTTTTGTTGGACTGTAGTTTTAAAAAAAATTGTAATTATAATCATCATTTATTCACTTAAATGTAAATATTAGCATATTTACATTAATAATTGAGCAGATCAACCTTCTTGTTAAAGTGTATCAGCAACATGGAACTCAAAACTAAATCAACTTTTTCCCCAAACAAATCACAACAAAACCATAACAGACATTAGAACACGGATTAACAGTGCATATCAATAGACATCTCTCTAGCCAAGAGATTCATTATCTGACTGCAGTTTAAGTGCTTTTAACAACAAATTTTTAAATTAAGCACGGAGCATGACTTTCTAAGTTCATCTGTCTTATATTTTTATTATTTAATACATTAAAAAACACTTCAACTAACTACTTACTGTTTATTCTCCTACATAACCCCAAAGCAGAACAAAAGTAATGACGTAGGACAGCATTACTAAAAAAATAAATTTAAAAAAAAAGTTTTACATTTAAGAGTACATTCTCTGCTTCCTACCTAAAAATACAGCTTAAAGCAACGTTCACTTGAAGTTACTAAAAAATTCACTTTGCATTTATACTGAATGTTACTAAGATATACAGGCAAGTTATGAAGTAAGAGAACTCAAAGGCACACACATAAGGACTCATAAAACATTCTTTATATATGCAAAACTAAGACTATCCTGAACTGAGGTACTTTCTAACTCTTGTTAACAGCTAGGCATTTTGTCTTCCAGTTTCATTGTTACTGATTGTTAGAAACATAATGCACTTTTTTTAGAAATGAAATTATATCCTAAAATCTGACACTCCATTAATTATTATTCCTTTAATTAAGTACCGGGAACATTCAATTAATATGTTTGCAAACATATCACATTAGAGTACTCTTGCTAAAATCTTCCTTTCAAATACACTTAAAACTGTGGTAACTTCCATAATTTTTATCTTATAACAAGAGCAAGTGCAGGATGCTAATCCCAAAATATTTTGAAAAATACAGAATGGGATAAGTTATTATGGATTGTTTCTATGAGGTTGTGGTGGGTTGACCCTGGCTAGAGACTGGATGCCCACCAAAGCCCACTCTATCACTCCCCCTCCTCAAATGGGCAGGGGGAGAAAAATATAACCAAAAGCTCATAGGTGGAGATAAGGACAGAGAGAGATCACTCAGCAGTTACTGGCACGGGCAGAACAGACTCGACTTGGGGTAAAAAAACCAAATTTACTCTATTACCAATCAAAATTAGGAGAGAATGAGAAGTAAAACCAAATCTTAAAACAGCTCCCCCATCCCTCCCTTCTTCCCAGGCTTAATCTCTTTCCCAATTTTGCACCTCCTCCCCCCAGCGGCACAGGGGGACAGGGAATGGGGTTGGGGTCAGTTCATCACACGGTGTTTCTGCCGCTGCTTCCTCCTCAGGGGGAGGACTCCTTCCCCCGCACCAGCGTGGGGTCCCTCTCACGGGAGACAGTCCTCCACCAACTTCTCCAACGTGAGTCCTTCCCATGACTGACAGTTCTTCACAAACTGCTCCAGTCTGGGTCCATTCCATGGTGTGCAGTCCTTCAGGAACAGACTGCTCCAGCGCGGGTCCCCCACGGGGTCACAAGTCCTGCCAGCAAACCTGCTCAGGCCTGGGCTCCTCTCTCCACAGGCTACAGGTCCTGACAGGAACCTGCTCCAGCGCGGGCTTCCTGCGGGGTCACAGCCTCCTTCAGGCATCCACCTGCTCCGGCGTGGGGTCCTCCACGGGCTACAGGTGGTCATCTGCTCCACCATGGACCTCCATGGGCTGCAGGGGGACAGCCTGCCTCACCATGGTCTGCACCACAGGCTGCAGGGGAATCTCTGTTCTGGTGCCTGGAGCACCTCCTCCCCCTCCTTCTTCACTGACCTTGGTGTCTGTGGAGTTGTTTCTCTCACATCTTCTCACTCCACTCTCCTGCTGCAAAGTGTGCAGCTTTTTTTCCCTCTCTTCCTTTTTTCCTTTCTTAATTCTGTTATCACAGAGGCGTTACTGATGGGCTCGGCCTTGGCCAGTGGCGGGTCCGTTCTTGTAGCCGGCTGGCATTGGCTGTGTCGGGTCGGACATGGGGGAAGCTTCTGGCAGCTTCTCTCACAGAAGCCACCCCATGTCCCCCTCTCCAGCTGCTACCAAAACCTTGCCACGCAAACCCAATACAGAGGTCTATGAATAAAAATGATCACTTGTCACATTAATCTAGTTGCAATTTACTTCTAGCACTACAATCAAGCAGACTTATTATTGAGATACTTTCTCATGATATGGTAGAACATCGATCTAGTAAATTAGAATCTACCAAGGAGAAAGGAATTAAGAGATCATAATAAAGCATCTTGGGAAGAGTTACAGCAGAGCACAGATGCTGATGAACTGTGATGAAACCATGCATTTTCTTCTACAGCCTGAAGTGGAAAGCAGGGTGGCTACGGCCTAGGGAATAAGCTACAGGTGATCTCAACAGCAATCTGAAATCTCATTGTCTTCTCCCATATAAAAATAGTAATTTCACAGTGAAAGATTACAAGAAAAAAAAAATCAACCATCACTATCTTAAATACAAAAGATAACCTCCCTTTCACTGTCAGAATCTGCTTCATTCAGAATTCATTCCTGAATACAGCTGTATTAAAAAAAATATACATACACAGTCTCAAGCTGGTCTGAACTGAAATCCGATGAAGAAACACATTTTCATCGTCATAAATATTTTCTGTCTTTATCTACAGTAAAAAGCACTGAACACTAAAGTACTGAACTTGATTCTTGGCCTTCAGTCCATCAAACACCTTTTTAACACAGAAAACAAGGAAAAAACTATAAACAGCGATATCTACCCTACCAGTCAACACTGAACAGTGTATAATATACCTTCTAACAAAGAAGCATTCAATTTCAAGCTTTCAGGCGCTTCACACCAAGAAAAATCTGAAATTCAGAGTATTTCAAACTGATTTTGCTACATTCCCTAACCAAAACACAGTCATCAACTTAGAGAATCCTGACTTGCTCAAAATGCTAAAATAAATATTCTACTGAGCCCTATTACCAAAACAGTGATCAGACTCTACTCCTCTACACCAGTAGCTGACCACAATGCACAAATGCTTAGTATTTCCCCAGCTGCAACCTCTCAACATTATACACAGGCTTGTTCTTACACTAATAGTATTTACTAGCCAATACATATACAAGTAATCTCATAATATTTCTGAATCTGCCAAAATCACACTATGTCAGCACTGCAATCCTCTTCAATCACTAACCTAACAACTTTTTCATTACCATTGTCCAAGGAGGATGATTCTGTTACATCTAAAGCAGGCTCCCATGACTTCAAAACTGAAAAATATATTTCTAGATAGCATTGCAGAGTGAATTTACCAAAGACTGTTAGCAACAAACCATGGAAAACATCTGTATGCACAGAAAGCAATATTTAGCATTTATTTCACAATGGCCATAACCTTTTAAAATACAACACCTTTTTCTGTAGTATACAAATATATAAATTACACATGGCCAACATTCACCCTGCAAGAAAAGTGTTTAGCAGTTTTAAGAGCTGAAGTTTTTAGACTTCAATAAAAGTACAGAAGTTAAGAAAAGTAAAATACCCTTAAAATTACTGAGCATCTGCTTTCTCCAAAATGTTAATACAGAAGCTTCAGAAGTAGGATAATCCACAGCTGAACAGATCTTTGTCTCTCTCAAAAATTATTCAAATGTAAGCCCTTGTTTCTATAGATAGGTACTATAGTAACAGTCTGTTCTTAGTTAAACA
Organism: Caprimulgus europaeus; assembly: GCA_907165065.1. The sequence continues at coordinate 18,196,601 of OU015527.1, forward strand.
GCAGCGTTGCAGACACAAGCTCTACTAAGGAAGGTTATGCAGCAGAAACTGCCTGCTATTCTTTTGTTCTACTTGTCAGATGGGTAAGTAGAGACAGTCCTCTTTCACTTGTAAAGACTCACAGTCATTGTGATTAATGACCCACAGATTTATTAAGAGAGGTTAGAAAGATCACACAGTAAAAGGTGAATAGTTTTTTTACACTCTTCAATACATAACAATACATAATTTCTTTAATACGTACACAGAGTCCTCATTGTAAAAAGGAACTGAACCATCCTCTAAAAACCTACCTGTCAGAGAAAGAAAGCATTTAAAAAGTTTTCATCAATACAATTTTTAAATTGAAAAAATCTCACATTAAAAAAATATGTCTGCTTTACTGCTCAATGCTCAAACTGACCAAGCAGTTACTGATTTTCCCCCTTCTTAGTCCCTCCTAGTAGGAAAGGACATTGAATTTACATGCAGCTAAACTATGAACATAGCACATGAAACAGATTTACATTCTCATCATGAGGAGAAAGACAAATAGCATAAAAGATGAATACCAAAAAATCAAGACAAAATACAAAACTGTTTTTTTCATTCCTGTAATTTCAGGAAAGAATTCAGATATAGCTTTGTTTTTAGTACAGTATTTATAATAATGTATCAGCTTTTCTCCTCATTCATACCTGGTTATTAAGAAAAAAAATACTTTTAACTAACATTGGATTAGAATTAAAGGTATTTTAAATTCCATCTGTAGGTTGTTCATTCAGTTGACTAGAAATTTCTGCATACTGACTAAATGTTCTCAAACCTCACGGGGAGAGCATGCTCACAGTTACTGAATGCCAAAATTATGCAGAAGAGGGACAGCAATTTTCATAAAAATCTCTACTGCTATATAAAACTTAAATGATAGCTAAATGATTATGGACTAAAATAAGCTGTACCTTTATGCTAATTTAAGAACTGGTTTTAATAAGTTTTAGATCCGTTCCCCTGAATAAGTAAAAATGTTTTTAAAAAAGCCCAAAATACATAAAAAGTTCCTTCTTTAGGAAAGATTTTTCACATTCTTTTCCTGACAGACATCTACATGCTACTGCACATTCACAGGTATGTTTAGTAAAAAGCATATTTGAGAGTAAAGTTACAGAGTATAAGCCTTCTTTTTGAGCAGATTGTCTCCAAAGGAATACAGTTTTAAAATGTTAATGCATTTTCATGCAAGTCAAAAGTACTTTTTATTAAACACAAAGAGAAAATACTCTCAGTTCAAAAGTCCTGTGTATAAAAACTGCACATCTATCTTATTTCATGTTTATTTTTCCCTTGTTCTTTCAGGAAGCAGAACTATAAAACACCACCCAAATTTTTTTCACTCAAGCATGTATTCCATCTTCATGGCATTCAAGAAGCAGAATACAAGAGTCCTACCACAAAAAATAATAATTAAAAAAAAGTCTATGTCACAAGGGATATTATAAGAATAATAGGTAGACAAATACTGGCTGGAGATAAGGGAATACAGAAGAAAACATACAACTTCAAAATGCTACTCCTTCCATCAAGTGTGCTCACAAGATCAGAGGAAGCACTCAAGATGCTCTGTTAAAAAGGGTTAGAAGGTAAAATAATCTGTTGCCCAGTAACAGTTTCTTTACATGCTTTCAGGACTTCATGCTTTCAATTTCAGGATAATAATCTAATTTTCTTCCAGAACTATTCATTCACATGTTAATGCCCCTGCCTCCTCCCCATGCCACCCTCAAATAAACTGGAATTTCAAAGGAACTACGAGTATTTAATCCCTTAAACTTCACATTATTTCACACTCAGCATGAATCTATAGCATAATCTGTGGAATTAATAGTTCTTATTTGTGAAAAAGGAAGTTTTGTTTATAGGAAATAATTTCTCTCCTCACTAAAACAGGAAAGAAAGGGACTACTATTCCCTTTTCACCAGCTGCTTCTGAAATCACTTTTTAGTAATCACATGTGCACATATATACAAGGAGAACAAGTGGTAAGGCTATTTAATACAACTACATGTAAAATAAACAGTCCATACTCAGGTATAAAGCTATCAGACAAATTACAAGATGTTTTGTATGAATAAACAAAAACATCATGAAGAAAAGACAACTTAATCATGATTAAGAAAGTCTGCAATTCTGGATTTCATAGAACCATAGAATGTTGTGAGTTGGAAGGGATCCACAAGGATCATTGAGTCCAACTTTTGCCCTAACACAGGACAGTCACAAGATTCAGACCGTGTGTATGAGGGCCTTGGCCAAATGTTTCTTGAATACTGTCAGGCTTGGTGCCATGACCACCTCCCTGGGGAGCCTGTTCTAGTGCTCCACCACCCTCTGGGTGAAGAACCTTCTCCTAATGTCCAACCTAAACCTCCCCTGGCACATCTTCCTGACATTTCCTCTGGTCCTGTCACTGGTCAGCAGAGAGGAGAAATCAACACTTGGCCCTCTTCCCCTTGTGAGGAAGTTCTAGACCGTGATGAGATCTTCTCTCAGTCTCCTCTTCTCCAGGCTGAACAATCCAAGTGACTCCAGCCTCTCCTCGTACGATTTCCCCTCTAAATCCTTCACCAGTTTTGTGTCCCTCGTTTGTTCACTCTCCAGTAGCTTTATGTCCTTTTTATACTGTGGTGCCCAAAACTGCACCCAGTACTCAAGGTGAGATCACACCAGTGCAGAGCAGAGCAGGACAATCACTTCCCTCGCCCGGCTCGCAGTGCAGTGCTGGATGCACCCAGGACACGGTTGTCCCTCCTGGCTGCCAGGACACACTGTTGGCTCATGTTCACATTGCCACTGACCAGAAAGCAGAGGGCTCCGGACAACTGGAACTGCTAGTACAGTGAATAATTACTTACTAGAGAAACCTCCTATCTGCTCACAATCGCTATACCTCACATTTCTTCCAGCAGTAACAGCTATTTTTATACCTCCTATGATGGACTCTTCTGACATTTGCACAATGAACATACATTTCCTTCAATTTACTCTCTCAGACAAAACTACAACCACTACCCATAAATATCTATATGGAGAGATCTGCCATAAGATTTTTTGTACATCCTGTTCTAGGTAGTAAGAATTAGCTGCTTCCTGAATTTATCTCTCGGTCCATCAACTTTCCACCACTATGTTTTTCAGCTGTTCACGTGACAAAATTTCATAAATCTACACTTGACAGTAAACACGTAAGTAACAAAAAATCAGTAAAGTAAACCAAATTACCTCAGATTACATGAGGACAGAATTATATAATTTTGCAACATCTTCCCAAAATACTCTTGAGCTGCATTACTTCCTGGGCTTGTAGTGCCCAGTTCCTGCAAAGTTGGGAAAAGAAAGTATGCTGCAGAAAGACAAAGAATCGGTAACTTTTTTAACTTCTCTCTAAGAAGATGGGAGCATGAATATTACTTTCCTCACGATGAGTCTTTCCCACAAAATCCACTGAAATGAGTCACAAGTGGGTTGCCTGATAAAGTCAGACAAGACTCAAAGGAGATGGTAGGGTTCTACACCTGCTGGAGGACACTTTCACTTTGAAATAAAAGCAGGTTACTTCAAAAACAGAGGAGGTCTATACAAGGTTCTTCAAAAATATTGAAGATGGCTAGTAACTCATCAGTTCTTGTTTTCATCTTCATGCAAAGAATCAGAGACACGATTCTCCCTTACAGTAGGCAACTGAGAAAGCATAAAGTCATTGCAACCAACAAACAGGGTTACAAAGATGGAATCATATCAATTTTGACTTACCTACATTCTTACACTAAACACAGTTCCCCAATCTTATTCAGTTACATTTGCTAGGACATTTTTCCCAAGAAATAATCCCATAAGGGTTCCTACCTTTGAGAAGCATTGCCTATTTTCTGCAGTCTGAACTAGTAATTACAGCTTTATTCTTGCCTCCACTACACAGTTATTTCGCAATTTTAGATAGTTACATCTTGGTTTTCAGAGCTGGCTACTGTTCCCAGCTTGTAGGCTGCCACGTCTCTGTTAGTTAAGCAACTAAGATCTCTGCTTTCCACTTACCAGCTATTGCACAATGCTAGTCTAGTGTATGCTGACAATTTACAACTACTTACAAAGAATCAGACACTATACACTGATGACTGAAATTAGCAAGCATATACAACTCAATATTTTTACTAGACATTCCGCAACTTAATTTTCCATCTGTGAACAGGAATAGACCATGTCATGTCTTGCAGAGAGTTATCTCTAAAGTGGTATGTGTATGTTCATTTTGTATTCCCTGACCTTCAGACATGACTTTTTAGCTTAACTACTATTTTATTGTAGTTTAAGCATAGCTTTAAAATCATTGTTAGAAAATCCAAGCTGTCTTTGATAGAAAAAAATTGAGTGCGCATGAAGAAAACAATTATTAGTAGTCCATTTTATACAATAAACGTCTACATTAGTAAAAAACTGAAAAAGTAACTAACTGCATGACCTATGAAAAACTATTCTAGCAATTAAAGGAACATTTTGAAAGGAAAGCTGTTGTAAGATTTTTTTCTAGGATATAAGTGGTTTCGGGAAGATTTGTACTCATTTTCTTAGTTTAAGAAGCTTCACCTTTTGCTAACTGGCTATACACAGTTTTGTGAAAGGCACAAAAATATGCGACAAGTTTTAGGTATTGCTCACCTATAAAAGCAAAAACTGATAACTGGATCACTGGGGGGGGCATCATAAGAGTATTTCTGAGTGTAAAGCACCAAGGCGAGCAAAATGAGAAATTCAAATTTTAAAATGCATTTAAACTTTTTTTAAAAGTATTTAAGAGGCTTAAAACTGCTAAGCAGAAATATGTACTGTATCAATGAAAGTGAAGTAAAGTAAAACCTAGACTGAAGCTATTTAAATATTGTAGCAACTTTAAATAAAAATATGTGATTAGCAGATTAGCAGTTTGGTCATTCACAGTGTTTATTCAATGAGAATACACTGGGAATACTCTAAGACTGCTTAGTTTAGGCTACACCCATATGCACACAAATTCTGTGATATTCAAGACTTATTAAATAGTCTAAGGACTTCACAGACACACTTTAAAGACTACAACAAAGAAAGTCTTACAATACTAAAAAAAGTTATACATTAATTCACTGACTCATGGGGCTTTTTTCTGCTTTAAGTAACTAAGGACACTTTATTAAATAGATTTATACTTCTAAATTGGAAAACTTCTGTGAAAAAATGACCCTGGATTATATTACAGTAAAATGCATGACACTGCTTTTTACCTCCAGATCCTAGCTGCTTGTAGAATCTGTATTCCAAATGTAGCTGTGGTGCTCTCGACTTCATTGGCTCCTGATTTAAAAACAAAAACAACATTTAAAACAAAGCCTCTCTGCCAAAGCCTAAAAAACCAACACACTAACCTACTACCAGCCAAACTAGCCCTACTGCTTCCAAGCCACATGGAAAGTTTGAATGTTTCTTCCAAAATTATTGGTAATTAAGAAACTAAGAAACCAAGACTTGAGTCAGGCAAGACTAGAGCATACAGGGACATTTGCATCTTGTATTGCCCCATGGGACTGGGGTCCAACATGGAAATCCAATCACAGACCCACAACGGAAAAAATAATTTGTTTCTCCTAAGCACGTGGGTCGTGTGTCTTGCAGCTCTCAAGGTGTGGCACTGATATGCAGCTTAACAGATTGAAAAGACTGTCCACACATTTGCTATACATGACAAATGTATCTTTATTATTAAAAAAAAAAAAGTTTTATCCTAGGATCTTTACCAAAAAATACCAAATCCTTCCACCAAACAGTAACAGTGCATCAGAAAGTAACACCATTCTAAACTATAAATAAAAAAAACCACCACCAGAATAAGTTCATAGCTCAAATCTTTCTTTTCCTAACATAATTTACATAACTTAATGAAAACTTAGTTCTGTGTTCTACATACTAAGTGGCGAGGTCTCACAGAATTAAGTGACATGAGATTAAGCACAGGAACACACAAGCAGCCTAAATGAAAACCCTAACTACTTGAGTATTTCCCTTTGCAAAGTAAAGGTACTTTATTATAAGATTCTTAATTTCCTAGAGCATCTTTTAGAAGACATGCCTTGTTTCTTGCGATTTGCAACATATTCAAATGCATCAGTGATAATGTGGACATTAACTGTGCACCATTTCTACACAGGCTGCTCTTACTGGAATTACAGCACATAATTAGTAAGGCTGTTACGACACTTACAAGCAATTAACAATGCTGCTGGATGTCAATTTTCAGGAAAAGTTTGGGCAAAGTGTTCATCTCTTTCCTCACACCATCTTCTCCAGAAATTAACAGTTTATGAACCTGTGTTGTTTCCCAGGGGTAAAGCCAGGCCATAGAAACCACAAGCCATTGTGCAATCATGACAAATTTAGTCCTTTTCCTCAACCCATCTCCCTCCATCATTAGGAGGTTTCAAATTGCCACGACTGCTATAGCCAAAGTCCCAGGGAGGGTATATTTATGCATTTGATTTTGCCAAGATGCCAAAGGCTGAGGACCAAAAGTAAAAAGGGCCAATGTAATAGTTTCTACAGAAAACAAATAGAATTTTATATATGCCTTTTATGCTCCAGAGCATTCATCCTAGCTGAACACTGCAATTCTTTGCAAAGAAGTGAGAACTTTATAAAACAAGAAGGTGTTGATCCTTCAGAAATTTAATTACTAAGCAAAAGTAACTGGACCACCAAAAGGTCCCACTTCCAGTTTATGAGAACACATGAAATTTATTGTCAAATACTAAAAGACAAAACACTTTACTATAAACACGTACCTAAACAAATCAGTGCAACTATCAACCTTTAGTACTCAGCTTTCAAAATACATCCATTATCAAGCATGTTACTAAAACATTTTAACCTTTCACATCACACAAATTTAGCTACCAGTTTGCCTGCAGTAGTATTATACAAGTCTGCTAGCTACAAAACATGCAACTCTCTACATGGTCTCTAATTAAAGCTCATAATTCTGCCTGCTAAGAGAAAAATATTTTAGTCCATGAAACTCTGCATGTCTGCTGAATATATTAAGATAAGACACTGGCTTACAGGCAGTTTGATTTTGTTCAATTACAGAGTTTTGCCTTAATTGATAGTACATTAACAACTTAATCACCACTCCATATTATAAGATGCTCCCATAACAAGGATGATAAATAGCTTATATGTATTAAACTTATGTGACTACACAAAAAAAAAAAGTCCTAGGGAAAAGAAACAGCTTCCAGTTTTTGACACACACAGCTACAGTTTTTCAAATGAATGCTGCTTGTTCCAGGAAACAGTTCTGATAAGTCTCCAGAAGGCAAATGTTCTCAAACAAGTCTACTTGGCCATTGCACAACAGCCAAAGACTGAAGTTAAACCTTGTCTACCAGAGACACAAATTCTTTTACTCATTCCAGTAATGCTGAAAAAAATGTGGTAATATGTACTTGTCCATTTAGTGTATCTTTTTTTTCTTAAAAACCCTTAGGTCTTCACTAAAGTAACCTGAAAAAACTGTTCCAGGAATTATGCAATGTTCTGAAAAGATCTTCACTACATTGCTTTTATATTCAAGTCTAATTATTACCAAGCTTCTATATTAAAAAGCAGATAGTTTCCTTTCCATGCAAAATAACATTTCTTTCTCTTAATGAGGGACTTGGGGTCTTGCTGCCACCAAAGAATTAATATGCAGTTTACTAAGCACCAGAGCAGCAGATATAACAGCTCCTTAGTTAATCAGAGGTTCTTTTGAACCAAATTTTTTCCCCTCTTTTTTTCTTTTGTGGGATGCTTATAACTTTAAACAAAAGGATAAAAACATCTGCAATGTTAAATCTGTTTCAAGTTCATAATGAAGTTTTTTTGTAACAATTTTTGTGCAAAATACATGGAATAAATTGCTATACAGTTTTCAAGATACGCCACTTCACTTCCAAACAGCTTTGAGGAAACAGTTTACTTACTCTAACCATAAGGCTAGAAATTTTCAGTAAATCTGATGTTAACCAAAAGCACAACATAAACATTCAGCTATTACTTCCTTTTTATGTTTTTAGCAATCCAGTGAGAACTTCTACTCAGTACATCATCTGTCTTTGCTTCAGATTTTCTCAAGCAACAGCAAACAAAAGCTATTTTGAGGAAAAAGTTCTTTAAGAGGTAAGATTCTTGTTATCAGAAAAGATCAGTCCCTTAAACAGAGTTGCACTTGATTTGGAGTTACTACAGCGGCTCTGAAATGGTATCATTCTGGACTGCAATAATTCCCTAAAAACAAAAAAGGAGGGAAAAAAACATTCCAGCCTTGGAACCAACCACAATCTTCTTCCTACACACAACCCACTTAATAATTTTAGGGATTAAAATTTTAACAGCTGAATGATTAATGAATCAATGAATTAAAGATTATAGATTAAGAGCAACACTGACTGCCTCATAACTTGCTCTCTTTCATACAAAGACAGAAAGAAAAATTGACTTCTTTCCAGAAGCAGCTCAAGCAGAAATTCCTTTAGTTGGTATATCGTTAGTGGTTAAGTATCCTGCAGAGAAAATAAGTTTGGGCAACGGAGAAATTTGTGAAAGGGAAATCAAGAAGAACAAAGGAGAGAAAAGAGCTGAACAGAAGGTTTAAATGAAGTAGAGAGTCATGTAACAAAAGAAGAAAACCTAACAATAATTGAAGAAGTGAGCCGGAAAGGAACAGTTCATATATACCAAATGGTTATTGCTGAAGAACTACCTGATCACAAGATACCAATTTGTGTACTAATAGACCAGCAGAAACACTGCTAGACAGTGCACAACTGATACAGCCCAGTTCTCCAGAGTCTTATGCCAGTTCTTTAAAATGTCCGTTCTAACCTTTTAAACTTGAGCATCTGCCCAACCTGAACAAGCCACAGTGAAAGAAACCAGATTAAGAGTGAGATCCTGGAACGTATTTTTACCAGAATAAATACGCATTTACATATAAACTCCACACATTACAATGGATACATTGTATGACGCTCAGGTCTTCCACAGAAAAAATAAGTGTTTAAACTGTTTCCTTACAGAATTAAGTCCTGAAGTTGCCGTAAGCATGATAAACAGGAACATACTTGTATAATTTTGTCCACAAGAGAAATATTAATTCAACAGAACAAAATGTTGAAGTCAAAACAGTAGTTATGTTACAAAATCCATTTACTTTTAACATCAGAAGCACTCCTGTAAGCTGCTGTATAAGTGCAGCCATTATAACTCATGCTCAAGAAAAAAACCAAATCCACACACTCCTCCTGCACAAGAGTATATGGTTATCATTTATACACAAAACATCTGGCACAGGAAATGTCTTGCTGCTCACAAGAAAACAGTACCTCAACAATGGAATGCTACCATGAGGAATACAAACACTATTTTGGGCTACTACAGGAGAGATATTACCACAGCCATCCCTTCCAAGGGTTACTGCTTAAACGAGAAATACATAATTCAAGTAACCCCATTCAACAGGGTTAAACTTGAACCACAACAGGCGTGAAACAGGAAATTAAGAGCACCTCATTTAGAATAACAAAACAAAAGACTGAGTACAGGCCTGATGACTGCTCTCAAAACACAAAGGGAGTAAGTGCCAGAGACAAACTTAGGCTTATATTTTAAAAGGGAAAGGATGGTATGCCAAGAGCAGGTACAACCTCCCTAACTGTTAGAATAAAGCTTTATCACTGTCTCCAATAGGAGAAGAAAAACAGTAAAAAAGCAAAAGTCAACTAAATACTACAATTTGATGCAGCTGCTTTTAACAGACTGAAACTTGTGACTCAAATCCCTTCCAATTTACAAACAAATTCAAAAGACCTGAAAGATATATCTATAAAAAGAGAAATGTATTAAAAGAATCCCCTAGTTCTACCTGCTAATAAATATAAATTTTACCTTACAATGATGATGCAAGCTCCAGTGTTGATTTTCACTATGATTCCTTCCATTTGGTGTTTATTGCAAAGACACTGCAGCTTTTCATACCACTAATGTAAGAGGTCAACTCAAAAAGTTAACTACATATGCAATTCTTTAAGCACTTGTAGTAAATTACAGACATACTTTACTGCACTGGCTCTTTAGTGACTTTAGAGTTGACACTTTGAATACTTCAAGCTTTTTGCACAGGTGTAAATGAACAACTGTAAAACTGAGTAATTTGGAAACAAATAAAGTAAAATTTGCCACTGAACAGTATCTGTGAAAGCTGAAATGGGTTGAAATAGTAGCTAAGTTTACTAATAGTAACATAAAGAATAAAAATGGTTTTACCAAAACCCAATGATCAGATTAAAAAATTCTCTTACCTATATCATCAATTAGTGTTTAAAAAAAAACAAACACAAAAACAAACAAACAAACAAAAACCCCACACTAGCTTGCAAACCGTTTCTGAGTGTGCTTTACAGTAAACAGCCTTTAACCAGAGGAATTCTCAGGCCATTTCCAAGTTTTACCATACATACAAAATAAAACTTCAAGATACCCTAGAACACAGTGAATTTAAATCTAGTATAACACATACACACACAATAACTCTCAAAACTGCATTCAAGATTGCTTTTTCAAACCATAATGTGGACATTTTTAAATCTGTAACTACTCCTGAAGTAAACAGTTTTCTAAGCAAGGATATTAATACAAATATTTTTCAGGAGCTTATTATATACATTTGTAACACTTTTTAGATTCCCCATCTAAAGCCACATATTTCCATTTCCATAGTTTACCTTTCACTTTTACGCTATGAAAAACATACTGTTCTCCTGCAGCAACAAGAAAATAATGGGAGTCCTAAAATTCCTTTAATACAAAAAGTAAATAACTGAATTTCATCTGAGTAGTAAACTGAGTAAACTGAGTAGATCTGATGAAAGATTCAGAAAACCAGAACAACGACACATTAACAAAATATCAAAATTACCATGGTCATAAGTGAAGGAAACCTTTTACACATCACTGTAAATAAAACTTGTCTACCAAAACAGATATGCAAATGACAATAATTACAGATGAAAAACAGTCTGGGTTAGGAATTAGGGTGTTAAAATACAGGCAGTTTGCAGAATTTCTGGAGCTCCTCTGTAGTCACTCAATGTCACATCCACACTAAATTTGGTGTTCCTCTACCTGTTTCACAAAAAAAGGAATCTACTAGGGAGACTGTTGAACATTGAAGCAGCAGCAGTCAATCATCCCTGACTTTACAAACAAAGATTTAGCTCTGAGAACAGTGACAACAATTAACGCCAGTCTCAGTATGGCCAAGCATTTTATTACTCAGTATGGCCAAGCATTTTATTGCATCTATCACTAACTGCTTTCATCTAGTCAGTTGAAAACACACAAAGCTATCAAGGATTTCAATTAAGGAAATCAAACTATTATATATGAAAGGAAATTCTGATTAGTTTCTCAGGTCAAATACTTTAAAAAAAATAACTTACCAGCTTAATGGCCACATACTCATTTGTGTATAAATTTTTTCCTTGAAAAAAGAACAAAAACAAGAGTGTGAGACATTGGTTTTTCTCTTCAAGTAAAGCGCCATTTAAACCTCAATAAAGTATTTGAAACATTTTTGATTGAAGGTGAGAGGTGTTCTGGTAGTGACCTCAAAAAAATGGCTTTATTAGTCTGATACCATATTTTAGAGAGAACTTTGTTCTTGACTAGTGCATGAAGTGGCAGTTTCACTGAAAGTGAGTTTGAGCTATTTCACCACGTTTCCAAAATTTTTATATACTACAAAAGCTTGAAAATTGGTAAATTACTGTGAGTGAAATGTGACATTCTACATTTTTACATTAATGCTGAAAACTATTTAAAATTTATTTTTAAATTATCCTCTGGTTTTGGAACAGCAGACATTATGTTAGAATTAACTAGGACTATTTTTCTTCCTCAATTTTATATTTTCTAAGCTTAAAGTTAGGACAACCAGGGCAAGAATATTACCAAGTTAAATGCTTATACCATTTGGAAAATGCATCTGCTGCCTTAAAAGTTATTCTGTAACTGGATAAGCATATTCCAGCTAGCATTACTTCAAACTGTATGCGATGACTAAAATACTAAACAAGCTTTATAGGTGTAAGATTAAAAAATAGCAAATAAAGGTTAAAAACACGTTGTCACATCCAACACTTTTCATTTCTCTGTGGTCTTCAAATGAGTTTAGTGTGTACTATTTTTAATGAAAATCCTACTTTTTTCTCTGAAGGATAACTCTGCTCTGAATTTCCCATGTTTATCCCACTTTTGTTAAAGAAATCAACCAGGGAAAATAAATGGATCAAGACAAAAAGGTTCCTTTAGAACTCAGTTACATTTATAGTCAAAGACTATGATCTCAGCTCTAATCCTTGTTTTTAAAAATAAAGTACTTTTACAAAGTTGAAAAAGGATGTATTAAAATCACGTCTTTTAAGGGATCAACTTCACAGAGGGCAAATTACCTGAACGCTGTACAATAATAAACACAAAATCAGTATGTGCAGCATGCCCTAATGTCACCACCAAAAGAATGGGTAATTCCAAAACCTATCCAGGGACTAGAGTAGAAATACAGGCATCTTAAACAGTTATTTCTTGGCTTATGATCATTTGAGTTACATTTCTGACAAAAATATACTTTCTTTGAAGTTGCTTCTGTGTCTTCTCATGCTATTGCAACCTAAAAGACATTAAAAGAAACTATTGCAGGGGCCCTGCTTATTCAGTCTATTAGATATATGAATCAGCTACTGGAGTAGCTAACAAATCCAGTTACAGTTAAGTGACTGGATATTGGATTCCAGTAGCCAAATGGAGTAATGCCAGGCTTATAATTTTGAAGAAACATCAGAAGGGACAATATAAATTTCCATGTGGTGATTCAAGACAATTTTCTCTTTACAATATGGAAGACAGCAGATCTGACATCACTGTCGATCTGTCTCTAAGCATAGAACAGGTACTGCACAATGCATTGCATGCAGCAGCAACAAGCTTTCTTTTACCACCTAATCAGTTTATCTTAACAATAACTCAGAATAGCCTTGAGATTAACAGCTCAATATTCAAAACAGTTTAGTCCTTTGCAAGTTAATGGCTGCACATCACACACACAGTTGCAACACAGGGCCAATTTACCATTTGATCCACAAGCCACTACAGAAGCCTGTCAATTCCTTTCTTCTCAGGTGGAAGAACTACAGTGGCTACTGTTTTGTAACTGAATTTTCAGCTCCTGAAGCGCAACTTCACTGCTCTTTAACAACTTCCTTCCTCCTTAAAGTCTTTTAAGATTCGACCCTAAGACATATGCTCAAAATATATCCCAGTTTGAGGAAGCATATGAAACAAATTAAGCACTTATGTACATCCTCATAGGAGAGATGCCTGCTTTTAAGTTATTTGCTACTGTAGTAATGTAAATGCAAAACCAACAAATTTAAATCAGAATCTGTAATACCAATCTTGACTCCTGCTTTCAGTAACTTATACATTTAAAATACCTTACTCCACAAATAACAGTAAATAAGGACTTGAAATATCTACTATATATGCAAAAAAGCAGACGTTAAAAAGAGAAAGCCTGCACTTGTCCTGGTGGCTGTTGCAGGACAGTACACCACACTTACCCTCCTCCTATTTCTTTTACTTGTTTGTCCCATTTTATTTCAGTACTATCAGACTTTAAGTCTTAAATACTTTAATACTATATTCAGAATTAAATATATTACTTCACAAACAAATGAGTTGCAAGCAAATGAGTTAATCTGATACTTATCTGAAACAGAGAACCAACTCTGTATGTTGTGACCACTTCAACATACCAGACAGGAAAAAAAAATAACTTTATTAGTTTACAGTTGCCTTCAGTAGTGTGACATTAATTATACTGGTTTGATTTAGTTCATTGAGAGGTTGAAAAGAAAAAAGAGCATTTAAAGCCAGTTAAGAAAAGTTTAGGACAAACTGAAGACAGACCTCCAGCTTGACTTGTGAACTGCAGAGGCACACATATAACACTATAAAGGTCAAAATATAACAATCTTGTTTAATTATTAATAGGAATAGCAAGAGTACCTCTTATTGAGACTGTGATAAATTCAGTATCCTTAGTCAGAACTCCAGTGATGTTAACTTTCATCCCACTACAGTACTAATAGGCTAAGCTTGTTTACATTCTGACTCACCCTAAATATAAGGCCCACAGAAAGCATTAGAAATTTTATATTTTATGCATGCTACAAACATGCATATATAAACATGTTATATTTTATGCAAGTCCTGTATTAAAAGTCTCATCTGAAGGACAATGAGTAGTAGTTCTACCAGAGGCAGATCAACAGAAACACAGACCTGCATAGCCCACCCTACTCTCAAATACCCTACTTTTGAACCTAATCTCTAAGCCTTACAGGAATAATGGCAAGAATTTGTTCCAATAAGTGTCAAGTTATATTTGTTAACACATAAAGAATTTGCAGATCTTGAAAACCCTGGTTAATCATACTGTCATCATGGAAATTTAAGACCCCAAAAATTTAATCTTCCAAAAGCACATAACAACCATTCAGTGTCTATTTTAATAAATGGTAAAATTTCCACCTTTGCTGACCAAATTCTTCAAAATTTCACAGGTCCTTCTCAGTCTGTGAGACTTCTTTACCATTTGATTTTCATCCACCTGTTCAGCAGGAAACTAAGAAACTAATTCACTCATCTCCCAGATTCTCTCTACTCACTGTCCCAGTCTAACAGCAGCTCACTGCTTAGCCTCACTACACTGCTGCTGATGGAAAGGAAACCAAGGAATCTAAAAGCTTCCTGCTATTAGAAACACTGTAGTGCCTCCTACAATGTCTACAGGAGACCTCCATGACTACAGTACTATAAGCCAGACCTACAGGAGGAGGAAGTGTTTCACATACACTTAGCCACAAATACATCTGAATAAACTGCTTCAGGAAACCAGGAAAGGCAGCAAAACACAATGACCATTAAGTAATTTCCAGCATAGCACTGCACACACTTACAAAACATTTCTAGTCCCAGAAAGTCTCCTGCTACAGAGATTCTTAATATGCAGTAGAGCTTGCACTGGCCAGGGTCAAGCCACAAAAGACAAGCAAGGCAAATTTAAAATACTTGAAGCTTGAAAGCAGTTTGAAGAGCCATGTGGCATGTTCATGTAGACATTTTCAAGCCCAGACTGCATACAATGGCCTTGAATAATGTAAATTGAAATAAATAAACAAAGATTTTACCTAATCGTAGTTCTCCAAAATTGCCACATCCAATTTTTTTGCCAACTCTGAAGTTAGGTCCAACCATTAACACTCCAGAACTTGAAGAACCAGTCCCACGTGGATTATGGCCTGACCTCCCACTAGGCCGTGCCATTCTTTCATCTGGCTTGTCCTTGTCTTTCTTTTTATTATCCATGTCAAGTTTACGGTACTCCACTTTGATTTCTTCCTCTTCTCAAAAATCAGCAAACTCCAGTTGGACAATGTGAGAATGAAAACATCACCAGTGAAGAGCCCAGCTGGTTACTGTCAATAAGCAGTCCACAACAGTATGTTCATCCCATTCGCAAAGGCTTTGTAGGATCTGGAGTAAAAATGTATCTCCAGAATGCACGCCACCAGCAATATTTACTGGTATTTAGAGGAATCCTGTTAAAGAAAAACAAAGTTATTCAATATAGTAAGATTCTTGTCCAAAATAACCTCTCTTCAACTAGTCACACAATTAAGCTATAATCAATTATATTCGCCTTACAGATTCACTATGAAAAGCACTACTTTAAAGCTAAAGCCTCTGATTCTAGCACATAATGGCAAGAGATGCTGGTGTGACCAAAGTGAGCTAAAAAAAATCTCAAGGCTTAATGCAACAGGGTTTTTTTGTTGTTTTCTTTTTTTAAAAAAAAGGGGAGTTTTGTCCCCCAGTACTATCTGTTGATCTAAGGATAAGCTCAGGCTGCACAGTTATTGAAGTCATAGAAAGATACTAAAAATTATTCCTATTCTGAATTATAATTTCTGAGATGAACATTTTATAAGTTTATGGCAAGGACACTTCAGTTCTTTCAGGAACTCCTGTAGTCTGAAAATAAAATACATTTACTTATTCTCCCTTGCCTCATTTAATTATGTCCTAAATTTGCTGCCCTGCTCCCTGGGCTCATCATTTAGTATCACTGCCCAGACATCTATTCCAACATGGATTTCAGCAAAAATATAAAGTTAGCTTACTAATGCAGTGAAGAATCCCAATAAAGCTTTCACTTTTACCTTGCTGGGTTGGGTTGGGGAAGGAAGGAGCACTTCTGGTAGTGAGAGAAGGGGCTACATTGGTGGCCCCTGTGAGAGGCTTCACAAAGCTCCCCTGGCTCCAAGGCAGACCCACCTCCAGCCCCGGCTGAGCCAACTAGTGATAGAGAAATGCCTCTTCAAATCCATATTTATGAGGGGAAGAACTGGTTTGAAAGAGAACCATCAGGAGAAACCATTGACTTGGACAAAAAAGACCATCTGCCTAAACAAAAAGAGTATCATTGTCATGAGGAAGGAAGAAGATGGAGGAGACAGAGAACCTCAGACACTGGGATCAGCACACATTAGAGTTAGGAAGTGGTAAATGAGGTCCTCTGCAGCCCAGAGAAGTCCAACGGCAGAGCAGATGTAGGCCACAGAGGACGCCAAGCTGGAGCATAAAGCTGAGCGTGAGGGCAGTTGTGACTGAGAGCTCATGATGAGCAAGAAGACCCCAGAGTTGGGGGGCAGGAGGTGCGCTGGACCCATCTGCAGCCTGTGGACATCTCCATGACAGAGCCAGGAGCTGTGCCTGAAGAGGTCTGTGACTCCATGGGAAGCTCATGCTGGAACACTTTGTTCCTGGACTCTTGCAGCCTGTGGGAGGGATCTCAGGCCAGAAAGAGTAGCAATGGTGAACTGACTGAACCCCCACTCCCTGTGCCACTGCAGAGAAATCAGGCACAAAGCAATTTGAGCCCAGGAAAAAGGGAGGAGTGAGGGAAGATGTCTTAAGCTGCGGTGGTTATGTCACACTATCCTACTGTGATTGATTGTTAAGGAATTAAATTTATTTTTCTTCCCCAAGCTGAGTCTGTTTTGCCTGTGATCATTGGTGAGTGACCCGTTCCTGTCCTCATTTCAACCCAAAAGCCCTTTGTTGTGTTTCCATCCCCATCTCACCAGGTGGGGGGAGCCGAGTGAAGGACTGCATGGTCTTACTTGTGGCTGAAACCACCACACTTGCCCATAAGAATAGTGGATATTGTTTCTTATTTGCCAATAGTGGTTTAAAACCCCAAAATTCAGCAGATACTACATAGCCAGGGTGAGTTAAATATCTGTTCCAAATTATTTTGCTACATTTGCTTCGATGTTGGTAATACACTGCAGTAAAAGAAAACATCCTCTGAAAAAATAATATATTTCATGTGCTACAGTCTATTTTAAAGATAGTCAAAGGGAGCTTATTTTAAACATTTTGAACTGAAGATACTTTCATTTCTTAAACTACTTTCTCAAATAAAATTCTTACTCACGTAGCTTATTACAACATTTTAAAAATCAAAGAGCCAGTAGAGAAAAGATACTAAAGAATACAAACCACCACCCAAATAATTGCATCTGCTGAATCATAGATATTCACAGCATGGTCATAACTAGATGGTATTTAAAGATCACTAAGCAACAGCTGACTAACCTATCACCTGAACAAGGAATCACATGGAAATTTGTTTGGCAAAGAGACATGACCACGTTACTGTGAAAGGGAATGAAATACTTGTTCTGAGAACAACCAAAAACGCAAATGCAGGTTCCAGTCCAAGTAGATTTGCTTAATGCAAGGGAAAAGGACTTCAGCAGTAAACAACTGATGAAGTAGTGTGATATGGTAGACAGTGGCATTTAAGAGAAAAACACAAGTGCATTTGGCTACAGCATAATCTTGCAGGTTCAAAAATGATCACTAGATACCTTGAAGTCACTTTCAAAACCACAGATCTCAGAAGCATAGACTCAAGGAGAAGCAACAGGCAATTCTTCCTAACCCACTGTGTTACAACAGCTAGCAAAGAAATAAGAAAACCAGAAACTGAGTATGTTGAGGTAGGACTTCAAGGGCACCACTTAGTACTTAGAAAAAAGGTCAGTACACAGAATGCACAAAAAATTTAAGGATCAAAGAAAAAAAGACTTATGTTCCATATCTTACTGGTTCTCCAGTGAGAAATAACATGGTAAACAATCCTAGAATTTTTAGTGCTAATACACAGGCTTCATGGCAAATAGAAGCAATGCACCTAAGCTCAGCATATTTCTGCCATCATCAAAGAGAAAAAAGCATAGTCAGTTATTAACACAATGTTTTGATCATCTCAGTGGCAGCAAAAGGCCAAACTTCATGGCACTGTTTTCCACATACCAAAACCTCCGTACTACCAAGTGCTGAAGGACATATCTTGGAACAGTGAAAGGCTAGAAAGGCTCTAACAGTTCATACCAATGATACCAATGGGCTCCACAACAAAGCACTAGGACTACAGAAAGGACTGGGTATGCAAACCTGAAGAAATCCAAATCCGATTTCAGAGCTAATAGGATTCTTAGCTTGCAAGTTTCCATAGCTTATCTGTTGCCACATATACAGTATTTAAACATATGTGAAATGAGTTTAAAATTGTATTATTCTAATGCATCACAATTTTATTTTAGAAGGACAAAACAGTTCAAGTTTTGTAATTTATTTCAGGTTTACCCATTTTGTCTTTAACTATCACCTGAGCACAGCATGTAGCCTCGCTAACTGAGAAAAAACCTTATCTATAGCAGGCTGGGTTCTAAGGCTGCTGAGAATTAAATTGTGATGGATCCAGGACATGGAATAACAAGCAGGCAACATGAGGACAGAGGGCATCAGAAATTCAGTAGTGGCACTAAAACAATGGTGATCTCTAAGAAAGCAGTTGTGAGCAGAAGAAAGTCCATGTTTGCCCATGGCGCCAGAAAAGTTTCTAATCTCACACTGTTTCAGCTCATGTAGCACTAAAACAGTACTAGAGAAGCCAAGCTGGGAGCTCAAGGACATATTGTTTAGTATTTATGTAAAGCATATTAGCTGCTCTGTGTCCATGCTCGTCCAGATGAATCCTAATAGTTAACAAGACACCGAATCATCAACAGGGAGAAATTAATTTACACAATACATTTTATTAACTCATCTATAAAATCATAGGAAGAAAGTCCAAATCATAATACTGTTAAGAGGTGGGCATAGTTAAGTTACCACAAACGAAGATTTCCAATAAATTTTAAATCTTCCTTTTAAAAATATCCTATTTGTGCATCCACAATTTAACAGTCTAATATTTTAGACACCAGTGTATTAGGCACTAATGGCAACAGATTTTCTCAAGTCAGTTTTTATTTACTACAGTCATCATTAAGGGAACTTTCCCTGATTACTCAATACACATACAGCCTCAGACACAACAAATGTCTTATTATAGAACACTGAACACTTAAACAAACATAAAAATCAGAAGCTCTTTTAAGCAATTGATAAAGTTTAAGTTAATATATTAATTGAAACAGACAGTTTGGAACAGAATCCTACCAAAAAAAACATTGACAGTGTTTTTTAATTCCAGGCATCACTCTGAAACTGAAGTTACAGCAGTTAAGTTCTAATTAGTTTAAAAAACTGAGCTAATTTATAATAAATTTGTTTTTTCTTTTTTTTTTTCTGAGGTGATCACTCAGTTGCTCTCTCACTTCCCCTCCTCAAAAGGGCAGTATGGAGAAAATAAGATGAAAAAACTCATGGGCTAAGGCCAAGACAAGGAGATTACTCACCAATTACGGCCACAGGCAAAATATAAATAGACTTGACTGGAGCAAGATTAATTTATCACCAATTACAATAGGGCAAGACGGTGAGAAACACAGACAAAACTAAAAACACCTTTCCCCAACACCCTTACTTCCTAGGTTCAACTTCAGTCCTTCACTTCCCACTCCTCTACCTCCTCCTCTCTCCTGAGTGGCAAAGGAGGATGGGAGATGTGGGTTGTGGTCTGTCCATAACAGCTCCTCTCTCCTGCTCCTTCCTCCTCATACTGTTCCCCTGCTCCAGTGTAGGCAGGGTCCCTACCATGGCAAACAGTACTTCAAGTGCTCCAGTAAGGGTCCTCACCACAGGGCACAGTCCTTCAGGAACAGACTGTCCATGGGGCACAAGTCCTGCCAGCAAACCTGCTCCAGCATGGGCTCTTCTCCATAGGCCACACCTCCTGCCAGGAGCCTGCTCTGGCATGAGCTCTCCATGGGTTATGGCCTCCTTCAAGACATACCTACCTGCTGTGGTGTAGGGTCCTCTACTGGCTGCAGTGTGGCTGCCCATGGCTGTAAGGGGACAACTGCCTCACCATGGTCTTCATCAGGAGCTGCAGTGGAACCTCTTCTCCAGCACCTGGAGCACCTCCTCCCCCTCCATCCTCACCAACCCTGGTGACTGCAGGGCTGTTTCTTAACCACATTTTCCTGCAGGTGCCACCACCTTCACTGCCAGGTTCAGCTGTGCCCTGCAGTGTGTCCAGCACAGGAGACCCCTGGCCTCACCTCACAGAGGCTCCTGCAATCCCCTTGCCAGCACCTGGGCACAGACGCTCACTGCATTTACAGAAGCAACACAGATGTCTTTCAAGTCCATGAAATTCCAAACACTCTAGGTGAGTAACAGTTTTTTTAAAGCAGCAAGTGCTTCCAGGAGAAATAGCCTACCACACACTTTTCAAATTAAGAAACCACTGCTTCCAAAACTTTTGTGTTTGCACACAGACCCACCACAAGCTGTTTGCCAGATATAATTTTAAAAACTGAGAATGCAGTAATAGAAAAGACAAGTTAAAAAGGATTAAAGGGATAAAAATAAGCTTGAGTACAAGCTTCAATAGTTACGAAGTAGATTAGTTTTATAAATGGTACTAGCACTTTGACAGCAAATCACAAAGCAGGAAAAAATCTAATAACATCCAATAAAATATTTCAGAGTAAATCGTAAATAAACTGATTATTGAATTCCTTCCTAAAAAAAAAAATATTTTCTCATTATACATATTTAGTGTTTTACTGAAATTTAAGGCAACAATGCATAAAACCAAATACATTATTAACAACATAAATTTCAGTTTCCAAAAATCACAGAATCTCAGAATGGCAGGAGTTGGAAGGGACCTCTGGAGATTTTCTAGCCCAACCCCCCTGCCAAAGCAGGTTCACCCACAGCAAGTTGCACAGGACTATATCGAGGTGGGTTTTGAACATCTGCAGAGAAGGAGACCCCACAGCTTCTCTGGGCAGCCTATCCCAGTGCTCTGGCACCCTCACAGTAAAGAAGCTTTTCCTCATGTTTAAGCAGAACCTCCTGTGTTCCAGCTTGTGCCTGTTGCCCCTTGTCCTGTCACTGGACACCACTGAAAAGAGTCTGGCCCCATGTTCTTGACACCTGCCCTTTAGGTATTACAAACATTGTTAAGGTCCCCTCTCAGTCTTCTCTTCTCCAGGCTAAACAGGCCCAGCTCTCTCAATCTTTCTTTGTAAGAAAGATGCTCCAGCCCGTTAATCGTCTTTGTGTCCCTCTGCTGGTCTCTCTCAAGCAGTTCTCTATCTCTCTTGAACTGGAGGGCCCAGAACTGGACACAATACTCCAGATGTGGCCTCACCAGAGCAGAGTAGAGGGGGAGAAGAACCTCTCTCGACCTACTAACCACACCTCTTCTAATACACCCCAGAATACCATTGGCCTTCCTGGCCACAAGGGCACAGTGCTGGCTCATGGTCAACAGGTCTTCTACCAGCACTCCCAGGTCCTTCTCTGCAGGGCTGCTTTCCAGCAGGTCAACCCCAAATCTGTACTGGTTACTGGGGTTACTCCTCCCCAGGTGCAGGACTCTACACTTGCCCTTATTGAACTTCATCAGGTTGCTTTCTTCCTGGCTCACCAGCCTGTCCAGATCTCGCTGAATGGCAGCACAGCCTTCCGGTGCATCACCCACTCCTCCCAGCTTAGTGTCATCAGCAAACTTGCTGAGGGTACTCTCAGTCCCTTCATCCAAGAC
Organism: Caprimulgus europaeus; assembly: GCA_907165065.1. The sequence goes on from OU015527.1 coordinate 18,218,842, forward strand.
ACTAATAAATATATTGAATAAGATTGGACCAAGTACTGACCCTTGAGGAACATCACTAACTACAGGCCTCCAACTAGGCTCTGTACTGCTGATTAAAACCCTCTGACTTCTGCCATGACCTCACTGTCCCCTCATCTAACCCACAGTTCCTAAGCTTACCTATGAGGATGCAATGGGAGACAGTTTCAAAAGCCTTGCTGAAATCAAGGTACACAACATCCACTGTTCTCCCCTCATCCACCCAGCCAGTCATGCCATCATAGAAGGCTATCAGATTGGTCAGACATGATTTCCCCTTAATGAATCCATGTTGACTATTCCCGATAACCTTCGTTTCCTCTACATGCTTAGAGATGGCCTCCAGAATGAACCGTTCCAACACCTTCCCAGGGATGGAGGTGAGGCTGACCGGTCTGTAGTTTCCCGGATCCTCCTTACTGCTCTTTTTGAAGATCAGAGTGACACTGGGTTTCCTCCAGTCCCCAGGCACCTCTCCCATTCTCCATGACCTTTCAAAGATGATGGAGAGTGGCTCTGCAATAACATCTGCCAGCTCCCTCAGCACTCCATCAGGACCCATAGATTTGTGGTTGTCAAGTTGGGCTAGGTGGTCCCTAACCTGATCCTCTTCGATGAAGGGAAAGTCTTCCTCTTTCCAGGCTTCCTCCCTTACCTCCACGGCCCCGGATTCCTGAGGGCCGGCAGTAAAGACTGACGCAAGGAAGGCATTCAGCAACTCTGCCTTCTCTGCATCCTCAGTTACCAGGGTGCCCACCTCATTCAGCAGCAGCCCCACATTTTGTCTCGTCTTCCTTTTGCTGCTGAGGTACTTGAAGAAGCCCTTCTTACTGTCCTTGACATCCCTTGCTAGATTTAATTCCAAGCAGGCCTTGGCCTTCCTCGTTGCATCCCTGCATACTCTGACAATGTCTAACTGACAGACAGGTAGATGCAGCAACCTTAAAAATTCCTATTCAGAGAGGCCGCAAATCCTCTGCACCCTCCATCATTAGGGCACCCACCTCATTCAGCAGCAGTCCCACATTTTCCCTATGCATCTCTTATATGGACGAATCTATTCTGTGGTAACTTATGCCCTTCCCTCTTCTGCTGTTGAATCAACAGATAGTGCAGTTACACTACGGGTATGCTTTCTTTATATAAACTGAAATAAGCACCTTTTACCAGATTCCTGCTAAACAAACATCAGAAGCCCTGTACATTTTTCACTACATGTCAGAAGGAAGACATACAAGCATTCTTGTCACAGTTTCTCCAAGACACAAGTGTTCTTTTACATTTCCTAACAAAATAATCTGCAGCTAATCTGAAATAAAGAGAGCATTTACAAATTTCTTCATATTGAAGTTCCTGTACAACATTTTATGAAGTATTTACCTTAGAAATACAAAAGGCATTCATAGTTTTGTTTATTTACACTGGACTTACCTAAGACAGAGTTATGCTGTTGATGGCAATATCTTTTCTTCACCGTAACACTCACATTCTAGAGGAAAAGCACTAAAAGGCAAGGATATGTAGTATTTGCAATTACTTGGGCATGCAAAAACTTCTGATACAGAACAGAGGTGCATTACAACTTATGGGAATTGCATTAGTTTTCCTAGACTGTTAAGGAAGATCCAGCAGATTTTTTTCAAAGACTTAACATAATTTGTAGGGCTCAGAAGTCAAAAACCACTCAAAAGTGTGCATGATCTAAAATGATCATACAGTGCAAGCATTTTAAATTATTTGCATAATCTTTTTCTTGCTTGTAGTTATATGGGCTATATTCTTCTCAAATGCCATCTGCCCTAAAACCATGCCATTTCACAGCTTCATTTTCTGTTTAATTTTCATTTTTCATCTCTGCCTACATAAACAAGCTCATCTGACCCACAAGCTTCAGCCAGACAGCAGGGAACATAGTTAGGATTTTAAAAGGCATTCTTCTTCAAAAAAATATATGGTTAAACATCAGTATAATGGCAAAGACACCACCAAAGCCAAGTAAACAAAGCAATGTTATAGAAGTGAAATGACTATGCTGAAGTATGAAGAGAAAGAGAAGGCAAAAGAAGTTATGAAGAAAGTAAAAATGGTATTATGTAGCAGGAAAAGTAATTAGATCTTAATTAGAAATTAGGTCTACAATCCATATAGATTGAGAATAAACGGTGAAATGAGACTGGAAGACCTGTAAGGAAGCAGTCAGAGTAACTGAGATGCAAAACTCTGTTTTGGAAACAAATTAAAATCAATGGCAAAAGACAGCTAAGCTACTGGTCCACGTCAACATATTATTTCAGTACAAAACATACAGTCAAATTAACCAACTAAATCTAAACTTAGCCACAAGACTATAGTAATACCATCTTGAAACAAAATCACAGTTTGCAATGAAGAAGCATGCAAGGACAACTGCATTGGTTTGGTCCGTTCTGCCAGTACTGGCTTTACTGCATTTGATGTAAGAAAGATAAAATTGATTAGCTTGGATTCACCAACCCATTGGTGTGGCTAAACTGCTAACTCTATAGTAGTTACTCCCAGCTCAGGAGAGTTTGCTCAGTTCTCTGTTCCATGAAATGAACATGCTGTAATTTGCCTACATGTATTATCACTTCCAACCTTTTGTGCACTTGACCTCACAACTCCAGTAATGTTCCTTCTGCATTAAATAGCTGATTAAATAGCTCTTCAACAAATCCAAGGCAAGGACTAAAGGGAGCACTCCCTTAAGACCACTACTGTCTAAAGTTTAGATGAGCAATTTTGTGATATTTGAAGAGGACAGACAGACAACTATTTCCTTGAAGGGACATTTTTACTATACAGAGTATGTTTTACACATTGATGATTTGCACACAAAGCTTGCAAGGAGACTCCAGCTCAGAAATCCACCCTGTTTGAAATGCTTGTTTTGCAATCTCTCTGCCGCATAAAATTCTACACAGAGAACAACTGAATGAGTTTTAATTGAACTATACACATGTGTAAACAAAATATGGTCCTTCAATTCACCACTATATTCAAACTATTTTTTACTTAAATTCATGCTGTGCAGTTGTACAATCCTGAAAACTTCCCTAAGAATACATACAGAATTAGACATATAGAAATAAAAATTAAGCAAATAACTCATTTACAAATTAATTCACTGTGGAAAAATGTCAATGTTTTTTTCCTCTAACAAATAGATTATGATCTCTGAACAATTTACACTTAAAAGATTATTTGCCTAAACATCTAAACTGTTTAAAGGCACCAAAAAAACCTACTGTAATATTATATACATGGGAATAAATGGGAGAGTTGGCAAAAGATATTCAGGCTCTATCCTGTCTTCTTTTCCATTATACACACTATATTGAACAGCTTTGCTGCTGTTGTTCCAAGTTCACAAATCAGCCAAAAGAACACATCATATATTAAGCAAATATATACTGTTGCAGAAAGTCTGTGAAGCAAAACAATCTACCTACACCTACATTGGAGAAATTTTCCCTTAAACCCTCTTCCTTCCTTAATTCAGTATTCAAAACCTAATGGAGCAGTACAACACCAGCTCTAAGAAAAAAGAGTAATTACACAAGGCCACAAAAATGTGATCAAATCTTCCAGTCATATTCATATTACTGTTCTCCTTTTCCAAGTGCCCTAGAAACAACTGCCAGTTTTTTAGGTTGCACCACTAATAAAGACCATACACTCACTTCAACACAATTTCTCTCACATCTCCTGGTGAAAAAAACTCTAAGCCCCAGGTGGCCTGGCAATTTTAAAGCACCATTGAGTTTTATTATCACAGAAGTATTTCTGATTTCTTGCAGAGCCACACTCATGTAAGAACATCCCATTCAGAGTTTGCTTTAGGGTCAAAGTCATGTTACTGCCAGGAAGCAGCAGGCTGCTAAAATTCAAATTCTAATACACGGATTGGCACACAAGAACTGACACCTATAAAACATTTTATACATCCCTAAATTACAGAGAGAGATATCTGCACGTCTCTAAATCTCAGTTGAAAATGTCCCAATTAACAATACTTAAAAGTATATGTCACATAACAAGAACCCTACTTTGCAGTAATAAAGACCTTCTAGGATCCAATATAAGGCACTTAAGACTAACTAATACAAAGACTAATAATATAAAGACTAACTCATTAAAGGACCCTCTTTTTCATACATTTTTCAAATGAGCGAGCCTGCAGCAGCAACACCACTGTAATTACATATTCCATATTACATATTCCAACACGTATGTCATAAGAATGTCCACATTCAAATGCACAAGTAACCTTTAAAATAAAAACTTACTACTTCCTTCATTCCTTTTTCACATTCCAGATTTACTCCTTAATAAACCTAACAAGAGAACATTAAAGCTGCTAAATAAAACATTCCACTGTCCAGAAGTGACCAGTGATGCAACCATAACTGCCCCCTTAGGTATCATATGCACACACGCTCTTTCAGACTTTTATTACAACATCCTGTGTTACTGCTATTCTCAGTACACTAACATTTTTCTCTATTTTTAGAAAAAGCATACACTGGCACAAGAGACAGGGAGGAAAAGAAAGACTCCACAAAAAAAAAAAAAAAAAAAAAAGACAGACAGTAAAGAAACATCTCTGGTTTAAGGCACAAGGCATTTAAAAATTCACCTAGGCTCCCACCTTCAGGTTTGTGAGTGGGTGGGAAGTTTTTTCGTTTGTTTGCTTGGCTGGTTGGTTGGGGTTTTGGTTTTGGTTTGGTTTTTTATCACATCTTCAGTTTTTCCTCACCTCTCATGCTTCTTTGTTCACAGACTTCTGCTCCCAAGGTCTGGTGGCTTTTGGCACTCATTAATCTAGTAGCAAAGCTTCTCTTCACACTTTCTGGAAGAGTGCAGAGCAAGTTTCTAGTGCCTTTGCCACAGATTTCCAAGAGCCTCCCTTTAACATCACACATAGTTTTTACAGAATAATTTACCTACTAAGTAGCCCTTATTTGAGAAAGAGAACAGTCATGTTTAATTTCCAACATTCATTTGAATGTTACAAATACATTTGGACCACAGATATAGTAACATGGAATTACATACAGCAAAACTCCTTTAGAGTTTAGCAGTAGAAGAACTGTAATTCATACTACAAATCTGTAAACAAGCTCAGAATGAGGGCTTCACTGTGAGATAATCAATATACAATTCAAATATCTAATCAACAATTTCTGGTATTGTTTGCATGCATCATGGAAAGATTAAGTTGTTCTCTCTAGCATACCTCCAAGACGACTGCATTTTCATTCATTTTTATACACATCTCCATGTAACAGAGAACACCTCTGAAATTTTAAACCCACAGCAAAAATGTTCACAATTGAAGAACCCTTGAAAATTTAAGACAGTAGCTTCTAACCTTAAAAAACTCGAGACAGAATTTTAATCGGAAAATATCTCTAAATTTGTATACAATTTAGTAAGAGTGCTTGTTTACTTAAAATAAAAAATAAATCCACTCTTTATTAATTAAATATTAAATTATTTCTAATTTAGTCCAGTGAAAGAAATTCAAACCTTCATGATCTTCACCTGACCCAAAAAAGTAAAGCTGCTATTCTAACAATTTATATTACAAATAAATGACTATAGCTTTATTTATTTTACAAATAGATGCTTATAACATTGGTATCACAGCACTTTAATGGTTGTTTCCTTTTATCAATAATTTGAGCCTGAAAAGAAAAACTCCAAAATAAAAATAGATGTTAGAAAGTTCATTGCATAGATCTGATTTTGACTTAAGAACATAATTCCATCACTTTCCAGATTTCAGAAGCAGAAAAAAACCCAAAATCATTAGCATCTCAGTCAAATCTAAAGACAATGAGTGCTGAAATACTCAGTACATAGAACTTTCACAGATGCTACATATTCATTACATGAGCTTTGAAAAACAAACAAAAAACTCCAAACAAATTTCTCCTGCCATAATTTCTCTCCAGCTATCAAAACTGCTCATTACTGTATCATTTTACAGTTCTTAGGAGGTTTTCTTTAAAGGTAACCTCAACATAATGAAAACTTCTTTATTAGTAACTCATTTACTGTTATGATGTTAGTAACATCATTTATTGTTTATAATGATGTAATCCACTTGTATCTACAATGCAATCCATGGGTGTGGTGGTTTGACCCACAGTGGGACCATGTGGTCCTGCATTCACTGCTCCCACCCACTGAGATGGGAGGGGAGACATAACAAAGGGGGCACGGGATTAGGAATGAAGGACAGGGACGGTTCCCTCAGCGGTTATGGTCATGGGCAAAACAGACTCAACTTGGGGAAGAAAAATCAATTCAATTTGTTGTCAATCATCCAAGTAGCACAGTGAGACACAACAACCACATCTTACAACAGCTTCCCCCACCCCTCCCTTCTTGCCGGGCTCAAATCACTTTGCTCCTGATTTCTCTACCTTACCCCCAGTGCAACAGGGGACAGGGAATGGGGGTTCAGTCAGTTCACCTCTGCTGCTCTTCCCAGCATGAAAAGTCCAGGAACAAAGTGTTCCAAAGCTTCCCATGGAGTCACGGACCTCTTCGGTCACAGCTCCTGGCTCCAGCATGGGGACATCCATGGGCTGCAAATGCGCCTCCAGTCCAGCACACCTCCTCCCCTCCAGCTCTGGTGTTAGTTATCTCCCAGGATCCCCACTCCATCACACCTGCCCTCAGGATCAGTTTTTCTGCTCCAATGTGGAGACCCCCATACATGGGTCTCTGCTCCACCATTGAACCTCCATGGGCTGCAGGGACCTCCTTTAACTTCTCCTGCTCCATGAGGCTGAACCGGGTGTCTGGTGCTCTCTGTCCCCGCCCCCCCGCTCCCTGCTCCTCCTGGCATCAAAGCTCTCTTTTTGTTTAGGCCAATGGTTGTCTTTTGTTCAGGTCAGTGGCCTCTCCTCCAGGTTCTCTCCACCTTCTTTTCAAGACAGTCCTTCCTCTCACAAATACGGATTCACAGATGCATTTCTTTAGAGCTAATTGTCTCAGCCTGGGTTGGGGGTGTACACCTTGGAGCCAGGGGAGCTTTCACTCACACAAGTTGACCCCTTTCCCCACTACCAAAAACATCGCCCCCACCCTCCCGACACATACACAAACCCAGCACAACAGGAAACCTCAGTTTAACTTCTGCAAGTCTAATTTTATGGGTTTTTTCCCAATCTTTTAACATATGTGAGAAATGATAATATTGTCTTTGCAGCTGGTGGGCTCAGCTCCTGCAATGCAAGGATGACTTGTCAGGAACTAAGACATCTGTGGCTAGAAATAAGGATGTGCTGCTGAGTAACTGCCTAGCATCTTTTTTAAAGGAGGGGAAAAAAACAAAAACAATAAAAAGGGTTGGGAGATTAAAACAGAGTGGCAGGAAATTTAAACTACAGCAGGACTTCATAGACTTATCAGATGGGCTGTAAACCTTGGAGTAGCTCACCAACAGGGAAACAAGGGAGGAATTCTGCAGCCCAGAATAGGGCATAAAAATTTGTGTGTCGCTCTAGCAGTGTGTGCCTACTAGTGAGGACACCCGTTCTTGCAAGAACGCTTAATAAAAGTGCTCCACTGAAGAGTCTGGCTGGAGTCCTTTGAAGTGATGAATTGCTCATTTCTTACACATAAAAAACAAAAAACAGCTTGGCATTCTCCTTCTATGACCAAGTGACCCATCTAGTGGATGAGGGTTAAGCTGTGGATGTTGTCGACCTGGACTTTAGTAAGTCTTTTGACACTGTCTCCCACAGCATTCTCCTAGAGAAGTTGGTGGCTCATGGCTTAGACAGGTGGACTCTTCACTGAGTAAAAAACTGTCTGGAGGGCAGAGTGATGGTGGAGTTAAATCCAGTTGGCGGTTGGTCACAAGTGGTGTTCCCCAGGGCTCGGTACCAGGACCAGTCTTGCTTAATATCTTTATCAATGATCTGGATGACGGGATTGAGTGCCCCCTCAGTAAATTCACAGATGACTCCAAGCTGGGCAGGAGTATTGATCTGTTTGAGGCTAAGAAGGCTCTGCAGAGTGATCTGGACAGGCTGGATCAATGAGCTGAGGCTAACTGTATGAGGTTTAAGAAGGCCAAGCGTGAGGAAGTCCTGCACTTGGCAACTGCAGGCAACGCTACAGGCTTGGGTAAGAGTGTCTGGAAAGCTGCCTGGCAGAAAAGGACCTGGGGGCATTGGTCAACAGGCAGCTGAACATGAGCCAGCAGTGTGCCCAGCTGGCCAAGAAGGTCAATGGCATCCTGGCCTGTATCAGAAATAGTGTGGCCAGCAGGAGTACAGAAGTGATTGTGCCCCTGTACTCAGCACTGGTGAGGCTGCACCGTAAGCACCACGTTCAGTTTTGGGCCCCTCACTACAAGAAGGACATTTTGGTGCTGGAGCGTGTCCAGAGAAGGGCAACAAAGCTGGTGAAGGGTCTGGAGTACAAGCCTTATGAGGAGTGGCTGAAGGAACTGGCGTTGTTTAGCCTGGAGAAAAGGAGGCTGAGAGGACACCTTATCACTGTCTACAACCACCTGAAAGTAAGTTGCAGTGAGATGGGTGTTGGTCTCTTCTCTCAAGTAACAAGTGACAGAACAAGAGGAAATGGCCTCAAGTTGAGCCACGGAATGTTTAGATTGGATATTAGGAAAAAATTCTTTAAAGATAGTCAAGCGTTGGAACAGGTTGCCCAGGGCAGTGGTGGAAGTGTTCAAAAAACTTGTAGACATGGCACTTCAGGATGTGGTTTAGTGGGCATGGCGGTGTTGGGTTGACAGTTGGACGATCTTGAAGGCCTTTTCCAGCCTTAGTGATTCTATGATTATCTGCTCTTCTTTCTACCACTCCTAACACACCCCAAGATTCATTGTACTTTCAGATGTTATGTGATTTATCTAAGAATGTTTTATTCTCCCATTCATTAGGTACTTATCATTCTGACTTCAGTGAGGTAAAAAACTACCATGGAGGCAATGTAAAAAGAACACGCAAACCCTCTGAAGCAACACCATTCTCTCCTGAAAAAAAACCAATAATGTTTTGTAGTAGATGTAACCTAATCCAAGAAAGAGGAATGAACTTCATATTTCATGTAAGAGTGGTGTCTCTACATGACTAAGATGAGAAACACATGGAACACACAAGAAGTGAAGATGTGCCTGAATCAGATCTTCAGCAGCATCTGCATTTGGGCCAAAAACTGTTCACACTGTTTCCCAGATAGATTGCCTTTCAAAATACTGAAGACCAGATTCCGTATTTGCTACATTTATTCCACAAAGTATGCAATATATTAATGTGTTGGAAATCCTTCCCAGAGTTTCAGCAGCAAAGAGGGACTCCAAGGCAGCTAACAGATCACACATGCACTTAAATTATGTTTGCATTGCCAACACTTCCAACAATGAGGTGTTTGTATCTCAAGTACCTCCTACATTACTACTTCTGTGTTTTTACTTAAAAGTTTAAGTTTTCCACAGATTCTTCTGTTTACTTGCTATGACTGCCTCAGACAAATGTAGTGTTCAGGCAGCATTCAGTCTTTTTCTGCTTCTACCTTCTGTAGTATCAGCCCATTCTAGATTAAAAGTTTTGCAAAGCAAAACAAAAACAGAAATTATTACTTTCGGCATGTAAGTGACATTATCTTCATTCCTGAAAATGATGATTTAAAAAAAAAACCCAACCTATTTGTTTACTTTTACAGATCTGTAAGATTCTCCCCATACAACACCAAGTTTTATATAATTGAATGCAAGTCTACATACACACCGTCTCAGTCCACAAACATGTATGAATGAGATTCACTCAAATAAGCGTCTAATTGAAAGTGTCAAGGTAAATCTGAGTGGCTTTCTAATGAATAAAAATTTATACAGCCAAGCCTTCTAAAGTCAGTTTTTCCTGTCAAATGGTAAATATATTTTTATAAATTCCAAAGTTATATTTCCCTCTTACAGTAGCAACTGCCACACAGTATTTTCAATGAACATAATCAGTTCAAGATTCTAAAATGAACTTTTAAATTTGCACGTATGTAGCTATTTCCCTAGGAAAAGTTCATCAGAAAACTGCATATGGCCACATATAATCCTTCTTTAATATGCAAATCTAACAGAATACAGCTTTATTTATCAACACATTTCATTAAATCTTCCTTCATACAAAAACTAACCAAAAATACACTTTATCTTCATTGAAGCTTGTTTTAGGAGGCCATTCTAATTAAGCTACTGTAATTTTTCTTGTATCAAGGTTTAAATTCACATGAAGAAATCCAAGGGCTATCAATATCCAAACTTTAGGATCTGAGCTGTACATTTAATTTTGTCATTTGAAAGACTATGTAACCAACAATAATGCAGCCTTCTCTACCACCCAATTGTTCTGGTCAAAATACTGTCACATCAGAAGATATGTACAGTACTAAAGGTCACCCTAATTCAAATTTTTCCCTAAATGATAGACTGGCTTACAACATAATCCCTAAGCAATCTCTTCATCTCTATAAACTTAAAATTAACATCACCTGAAGACTACTATTTTTTCGTTCAGTGCATACACATTTATATTTTCTCACTGATCTAGAAAAAAAAAATTTGACTCAAATCCACAAATCATACATCATTATACACTTTCACCACAAGCTCCCACATCCTTCACTTTAGGATTCCATGGAAATGAATGCATTTACTTGGTTAAGACTTTTGTGCATGCATCCTTCTCACAGGATCATATAATCACGATAACAATAGTTGAAAGTCAGTTTTCAGAAAGGAGTAGTATAACACAAGGAATAATTTTAAAAATCTAATAATGACAGTATGAAAGCGTATTTACTAAAAAGCAGAGAAAGGAGGTAACAGACAGTTAAGCAGCACTCCAGTAATTTGCTTTTTCACTTTTCCAGCACCACTCCCACAAACATTTAAATGGGGTATATCATCCACAGCTGATGGAAAGCTAATGCTGAGCTAGCTAATGCTACATAATGGATGCTTCAATTTTCTATATCAAGCATTTGTTTCATCAGCACTCAACTGTAAAGCAGAACAACTAAAAGGTATAGATTAGCTTAAAGCTAGGCTAAAGAAACTGTAAAGTTGACACATCTAAAAGGTAGAAAACAAAGCAAGGATAGCATTACTTTCCATCTAATACCATAACTACATCTGAAGACAAAATTACACACTCCAATGCCATGATGAAAAAAACATTTTTTAAGAGTCCAAAAGACACTGCTTTCAGGTTACAACTTGGATAGGATAAGTACATAGCATGCTCTAACATTCCACAGCGATTGTAAAGAACAGTTTTCAAAATGTAAAGTCTATTTAATTCACTGAGACAAATTCCTCCTTGCCTCTAATTCCATGTTCATATTCTACTGTAAGAACTTAAAAGGGAGCCAAATTCAAGTTAAATTACTTTCAAGTCTTGAATTTCTCAACTTGCAATGGCAGTCACATCAGATATTAACTACTATGCTACACTCCAGAAAAACAATCCTAGAAAATAAGACATGACATGCTCATGCCTGACAGATCATGATTTGATCCCATAAGAGAGTCATCTATTCCCAGTAACATTGAACATCATTCCTTTTTATAAGGCCAGACCTCCACAGGCACATACTTAAGTTTCATAAGCTTTAACATAAAACTACTGAGAATATGTTTTAGTACCTCTGCCTTTCCTCATTCTGACCTTACAAAAATTATTTGCCCTCTCAGTGTTCCTGAATCAAAGAATGGTTTGGCTTGGAAGGGACCTTAAAGACCATCTAGTTCCAACCCCCACTTCCATCAGCAGGGACACCTTTCCACTCCACCAGGTTGCTCAAAGCCTCATCCAACCTGGCCTTGAACACTTCCAGGGAGGGGGCATCCACAACTTCTCTGGGCAACCTGTTCCAGTGTCTCACCACCCTCACAGGAAAGAATTTCTTCCTAATATCTAATCTAAACCTCCCCTCTTCCAGTTTAAAGCCATTTCCCCTTGTTCTGTCACTAACTGCCCTTGTAAAAAGTCCCTCCCCAGTTTTCTTGTAGCCCCTTCAGGTACTAGAAAACCGCTATAGATCTCCCTGGAGCCTTCTCTTCTCCAGGCTGAACAGCCCCAACTCTCTCAGCCTGTCCTCATAGGAGAGGTGCTCCAGCCCTGGGATCATCCTCATGGCCTCCTCTGGACTTGTTCTAACAGGTCAACGTCTTTCTTGTGCTGGGGGCTCCAGAACTGGACACAGGACTCCAAGTGGGGCCTTACAAGAGCAGAGTAGAGGGGGAGAATCACCTCCCTTGACCTGCTGGCCACACTTCTCTTGATGCAGCCCAGGATATGGTTATTGGCCTTCTGGGCTGCAAGTGCACATTGCCGGCTCATGTTGAGCTTCTCGTCCACCACCACTCCCAAGTCCTTCTCTTCAGAGCTGGCCTCAAGCCACTCATCACCCAGTCTGTATTTAAGTTTGGGATTGCCCCGACCCTGGTGCAGGACCTTGCATTTGGCCTTGTTGAACTTCATGAGGTTAGCACAGGCCCCACCTCTCAAGCCTGTCAAGGTCCCTCTGGATGGCATCCTGTCCCTCCAGCGTGTCAACCACACCACTCAGCTTAGTGTCGTCAGCAAACTTGCTGAGGGTGCACTTAATCCCACTGTCCATGTCACCAACAAAGATGTTGAACAGCACCAGCCCCAATACCAACCCCTGAGGAACACCACTCGTCACTGGTTTCCACTCAGACATTGAGCTGTTGACCACAACTCTTTGAGCGCGACCATCCAGCCAATTCCTTATCCACCGAGTGGTCCATCCATCCAACCCACGTTTCCAATTTGGAGACACGAATGTCATGTGGGACGGTGTCAGACGCCTTGTACAAGTCCAGGTAGATGACATCAGTTGCTTTAGCCTTATCCACCAGTGTTGTAACCTGTACAGCTTTCCTCCTACTTCAGTCCAACTACAACTGTACTGAACTGTAGCTTAAAGCATGCTGTGTGCATTGGGACCTAAGAGGTGGGAAATAGTCCTTTGTCCCCCAGCTCAAAGCTAAAGTCACAGCCCTGGTCACCCACTCACTGCTGAAGTCATGTCTTTCCTCCTTTTCCTCAGAAAAAGTGAAGAAAACAGCAGAAATCACAATCTGGAAAGTCACTTTGTGTTATATTCCAGTGCCTGGCAGCACAGCAATCTCCCATCGACATGACAGAGCAGGTTCCAGAAAAGTTTTGTTCCATTCATGCAGCCTAAACTTCAACACAGTCAGAATTCAATTTTTGTAGAATTTCTTTCAAACTGTCAGCTCTGTTGGACTGTTACAAATAGTGCTTCCAAAAGCCTTAGACCTAAGCAAAACTTGACTAAGCAACAATGAAGAGATTGATAAACCACCCCACCAAAACTCTGGTACACACTTGGGTGAGTTTTTATTTGGTTCCTTCCCCACCCCCATCAGTATTTCTTTCCCTTTGTTTATCTTCCTAATCAGCCAAGTTATTTAATCCAAACTATTCCCATTTCTGTTTGAAAGAGAAACTAGCATGAAAGACTTCAGACTTAATTTGACGATGTTTTTGCCACTGAAAATACACAACCTTACAACAGATGTTAATCATAGCTGCTCCTGCCAACTCTGCAGATAAGGAAGGGGATAACCCACAGTACAAGAAAACAACTCCAGAGTAAGTTTTGCAGCTATGAATCTGTCAATATTTTCCGACAACAGCACACTATATGGCAATCAAATGATTCTGTTTTAACAATCTTCATAAATTAGATAGGTACCTTCTATGGCAATAAGTTCCAATTACTTTACTGTCAGATATACTTGCAACTCTTCTCATATGCCTATGTTTCACAGCAATGTCAACTTAAAATGAAACCACAGCATTATATTCTCAGAAAAGCTTTTTTAAAGGTTTCTTCTTGCTTTTTAATAGGGAATAAAATGTTACCGATAAAAAAGCCTCAGACACTACACCAATTAAAGTCACACTTGCCACCCTAATATTAAACACCTAAGATGCATAGTGACATGAATTAAAAAAAAAAAAATAGCCAAAGGTAATATCTTAAATTCATCATTAGTCATTTAAACAAATGACTTCCTAGAAAACTCAGTGGAAAAAACAAGTCTCCCAAAGAATAATACAAAATCAAACAATATTGCATATTAAGTCATCTGATGTAAATGAAAAGTTCTGAGAACAAAATAATCTATGCTACTGACAATCAGTTTTGACAGGGTCTGATGGCAACTAACTAACTACACCAATTTTAATTTAAAACAAAATACTCATGCACTAAAATGAGAAAATGACAGTATCTTGATGTGGGCACTGTGTAGTAAACTCTTAATTTACTACTTAGGGAGACTAAAATAGATTCAGACTAAGCAAATCGTTCCTCAAAAGCCACGTTAGCTAAGCTTAGTTCTGTACTGATTAGTGTTCAACACCCACGCAGCCTCACTGCAGTAACCTCAGCTTGGTGGATGTCTTCCACTTTTCCACAGTATTCCCAGGCCTCCCTCTGTTGTATCTTGAGCTCTCTTTTTTGCAAAACCCACAATAAACCCCTTACTTTCACTTCACTCAGCAAAGAAATGTATTGTTGCTTGCCCAGTACAACAAGCTGCAAACTCAACAGCTCTAAAGCTACTACCACCCAGAACAGGTAACATCCTTTGTTCACTGTGGATAGTTAACAAATATCTACTCTGGGATTTTTACTAAGCTTATAGAACACATCTTCAGAGGCATAAAAATCTAAGCTTAGCTAAAACTGCCCAACAAGTTCCGTATCTGTATAGGCAGCAGATGCAAGAACTGCAAATGAAAAATACTGTATTTCCTTAAAAACCAGACTTTTTTCCAAAAGGAAATTACAAGTTCACGGAACAGATTTTACTTAAAGCTCAAAGTGAGAAAATGAAAAGCAAAAATTAAAAGAGCATTTCTGGAAGGCAAAGACATTTATCTCTCAGTTTAGCAAAAGCTTAAGATTAAATTTAGCCATTCTGTCTTTCTGCTGTCTGTTGATAAAATTCTTCTCTATCTGCTTACTGTTACCTGTAAATTCAAGTTTTATCATTTGTTATCTCTCCAGATTCAGAGATGCCTCAGCCTGCTGGAAACAACTGTTACACAGAAGTGAAAACTTTCAAAACCTGACATATTGAGCAACCTGCTCCTGGAATACTGCAAGAAATGAATGAGTAGCAACTGTTTGAGGTACTCTTCCACAGAAAGAGAAAGGAAGAACATTTGGTACTAAACGTCCTTGTTTTTATAAGCCAGTGTTTGCACGGCATAAGTAAGAAAATAGTAGTGGTCAAGGCTCGAGTGAAACATGTCTCCCATGACCCTTAGAGCAATTATGCACCTCACTGCAATCTCTACAATATTATTTCACCTTCACAAGATTACTGCAGAATTTAAGATATCTGTATGGACATTCAAATTGACATCAACAACATCAATAATACCTGAAATTAATTCTGAACTTTATTTTAAGCTACTGGGACTCCTCTAGAGCAGCACTGAATACCTTGAAAAGATTGCTTTATATCATTACATTAAAAAGCTGCTGCAACATGAAAAGCCTTCCATGTCTTTACATATAGAAATGTGATCTGCTTCATTTAAGTACAAATATAAAGACCTAAAATGGAAAGAACTGAGTGCCTTAAATACAGAAAGGTACTCAAGAGATTTTTCTATACATAACAATACAATTTTTAAATACTACTTTCTTCTGGGCTGCAAAGGGGTGTCCTACCCTGGACTAAATCACAAGTTACAGCATCATAAAGGTAATCTCCCAAGAAGCCCGTACTTCTGAAGCACAACAGTATTTTTATACAAAAATACAGCCCATGCAGTCTTCCGAACATAACAGATGAACATTTACTAGGGGTACTTAGCACCTCAAGCTCAAAGACAAACTGAACCAAAAAGAACAGTTTCAAAGCTACAACACAATCCAAGTCTGAAATATTGTTTTGAAAAATGCAATTAGACAATATGTGTCAGCATGATGGCTCTCTTCTCCTGCTGCGCCTGACCACAGGCACATGCTGCTCCTGTTACTTACTTTAGATCAGCCTCAGTGCTCAAGCACTTCTATAAAGCCACTAGACTGACTAACCTAGTAGAAAGTTCACACACTCAACAGTAACTTGCTACTGAACAGAAGCTGAATCAACTTAGTGGAAGGTGCAAGATACAGATGCAGAGCAAGAGCAGAGGTACAAACTGCACAGCCGAGAACGGGGCCGGGGAAGAAATATCTGGTAGTGGAGAAGATGACCTTCCCGATAGCCTGCAATGTAAAGTTACTGACTGTTGGTTCAGTGCATCTCTTGAAAGACAGCACACTTGTTCTCAACAACCTCCACAGGCTAACTGCCACCCAAACACCACCATTAACTAGACTTCTGTTTGAAACTGTTCCAGCTACTTTCTGTTATTGTACATGGTTTACTTAATAAAGAACACAGCACAGAATCAATGAATGAACACAGACTTCATGAAAGTGCTGAAAGTGCAAAAACCCACATACATTAAACTGTAATCTAGGCCCTGCTTGTCATAAAACATCTCTGCACTGAAGAGGATATTATCATTCATTCTAACAGTCCACATCCTGTCTTAACCAAAAATAATATTTAAACATGTGGTTGATGAAGAGTATAAATACCCACCCAGGCAATTACATCCATGTAATCTAGGAAAAAAGAAAAAAAAACCCTTTCTAGCAAAATGTCAATAAATTACTAACAGATTTTAGTTAAGTAAAATAGTTATTTTAAAAGTCTTGGTATGTTAAAAGTTAAACAGGCTAGTAAGCTTACAGAGAACATCAAAAAGCATAGGAAAACACTGTTGCAATTACATTAGTGATGTTCTACACAAAGTCAGATTAAATAATAAACCTACTCGAAGTACAGAAATCTTACCTGTGTGTCTGTCATAGACTTCTGTGACCTACAGTTATCTGAGAAAATGTTTTTGCTAAGACAGTTCTGACTGATCAATATGTCTCCTCTCACTCCTAACTCCACTGCATAAGGCAGCAATAGGATACCAGACACACAAATAGCAAAAAGATTTGTCATCTTCCCATAGCTATAGAGTACACTTATTTTGTATAAAATACCCCTCTTTGAACAGCTGAAAGTGGGTAGTACCTATCTTGAACTAAAAAGCTTTCCTAAAATGTATGCTGAGCTTTTACATGTAGATATACTCAAAAACACCAGGTAAAGGAATAAAAGAGAGAGGGAAGAGTGGATGAGGTCTAACTACAGTGAAATGTGTTCAAACAAAAATGCAGCGGATGGAGGATAATGCAGTTAAATAAACATCCTAGGAGAATGCACTGGTAAACGTATTTGTAGTATTCTGAAAGTGTTAACTTATTTAATATGTACAAATTTTAACAAATAGGTACAAGTTTCAGACTGCCTTTGAAAATACTACTTTCAGAAAGCTCTCTAAGTAACCCAAATCCAAACCAATTCTACAGTATAGACTGGTGTGTAATGTCTCCTCTTCTACATTCTCCCTACACTAAAGAGGAGACATTAAATTGTAAGTGGCTTACTTAAGGTCACAGGGAGGGACAGATGTTCCAGCTACTGTTTTTATCTGTGATTATCAGCCTAGCTTTTAACTACTTTCTTACTAGTCTGCTTTTATTTATGCAACTATTTAGCTTAAACACATACCTTTTTCTTCACTGAACTGTTTCAGCTGTGGCCCGCAAACTCCTAGAACCCCACTGACAAAGTGGGGTTGAATAGCCTCTAGGAGGCTATTCACAACTACGCTCAGAAAAACAAGTTCAGCAGCAGCAGGCTTGATTTCACTGCATTGGCTCTGCAGCAGCATTGAGGAAGCACTGAAATGCCTGCATAGCAAAAAAAAAAAAAAAAATTGAAATTAAAGATTGACAGCATATGACAATTAGATAAAAGTCATTTTTAACCTTTTAATAAATCAGGAAAAAATGTTAAAGGCCCAGAACAAAGCAAACAACATGTTACAATTTTTACGCTTTTGCCTACTCTTCCAGGGTACATTAGTTGCTCCACTTTCACTGCTGAATAACCCCCAGGTATCACATTCGGTTTAAGACCATCTAACCACAGTCCACTGCTGAAAAGCATTATTCCACTCTTCCTCTAAGCACTGTGTCAGCTCTTTTACTAATACGTTTGCAGGTGGTGTATTAGCAGGTGGTGTACGTAGGATTGACCAAAAACTCTTGCAAGTAGTTTCCAGTTGAATCAGTGAGCTTTAACCGTGACAAAGCAGCACCGCAAACCTCTTTACAACTCTGTTTTTCCTGTGGTTTGTGTATGCCTTTAAATGTGTTATGACTTTTGTGCATGCCATTCCACAACAATTAGTTAAAAGTTTGTTGGTTTTTTTTGTTTTTTTTTTTAAAAAAAGGATAAAGGAGCCATGTGTTTTCTTTACAATAGATTGGAAAAAAGCCAAGCTGTTTAGCTAGTATGACTTATTAATAAAAGTTGGACAGAGATAGTTAATACAGCTGATCAGTACCCTATTCTTTAGAATGTTGCTTTTTGTAATTACAAGCTACTGGAGAAAAGTAACCACTGCCACTTCCCTATACCTCACATTTGATCAACTGTTGTCTCAAAGTCATATCTAAACTAAATTAAAAACACCAGAATAATTCCCAATGTTTTATTAAAACACAATTTTAAGACAAAAGTAAAGATGTTACAAATACACATAACTTTGACACTTCTCATCACAGAAGAATTTAGTATAGTTACTTCTGAAGCATAAACAATCCTATTTTCATAGGACACACTTCGCAGATGCAGTTGGGACACTAAGTTTTGTTACAATGCATCAGCTTTAAAAATGTATTTAATCTAGTTATGAGACTATTAAAAAGTGAAAAATTACCACAGGAAGTAAATCCAGTCTTGTTAAGAAGTCAACTGGATAAGGAAAAACTATTCTGCAGGTCCAGTGACTCTTTTTTTTAAAGGGAAGAACAACTTTAGAAAGGTTATTAAGACAGGGCCTGCAAATCTTCCAAACAGGCTGAATCGCCTTGAATATCTTTAACTTGATAACACAGAGGAAAAAAAAAAAAAAAAACTACAGAAAACACAAAGCATCACTGTATCAGAACTGCTATTCTAGATTCTTAAATTTATTTGCATTTTATAAGCAAATGCGTCTGTCTGATTCACAAGTACAGTTGCAAAACAAAAAGATACATTTCGTTAGCTGAAAATCACTCTCAGCTGATGAACTAGTTTGTTGTTTGCCATGCAATTTCTCTATTTCAGGTTAGCAAAATAAAATATCAGTTATTTCAATTGCAAATACTGTTTCACTTGTTGAAACTTCTCCATGCAAAAGAAACTAAGAAACTGACAGAAGGATGTTGAGGTCAGAAGAAAATATCTCCTAAAACATAACTAAATAAACCTCTATCTCATCTTTTCCCTCTAAAAGGAAAATTGCATTACTTTCATCTTGGATTTTACCATCCCAACGCAGCTCAGGATAAAATGCATCTGCTAGACATTTAGTAGTGTTCAGAAAAAGCACAAGTCTACAGCGCAGATAAGTTGCTTATCCGTACAAACAGTCATAACCCAGGTAGCAACACTTAATATGCCTAACGGTGTGCTTCACTTATGATCATGCTTAAGAGCATGCAAAATAAGGGATATATATGGTATATATTGATATATATGGTATATATTTATAACCATGCACATACTTACAAAAGATCCAATCCCTTTTAAACATAGCACATAAACATCACTTTAACACACACTAAGGGTCTGCCAGCAAATTCAACAAGGAAGTCCAAACGTAAATACTCTGCAGAAGTTTCACAGCAAACCACCTGAAACATCGCTGTTAGAGATTTTAATGAACCAAACTTAAAACCACTGTATTCAGAGTGGTTTGTAAATTGTATTTAGAAACTCTGTAAATTTAGAGTTTGTAAACAATTAAAAAAAAAAAAAAAAAAAAAACCACCCAAAGGCACTGGCAGCTCAGTCCTCGGTTTGCCTCTCATCTGCTAGCCAAGCCAGTACAAATGCACGCCGGCAACCTACAGAAGAGGAAAATGAACTTACTCACTTGTTCCTACAAAAACAGCCGAGTGCTCGGTCGGACTAACCACCGCCAGCAGCACCGAAACGAGCGACGGCGATCAATCGGGAAACCAAACAAGCCGCGAGCAACGCTTCCTCAGGAGAGGGCAGCCGCGGCTTCTGCCACCCAGGAGAGAGCGAAGGGCCCGTCCCCCGCCAGCCGTGGGCCGCGTCCCCTCGCTCCCCGCACCGCCACGGCCCGCACTGCGAGGGGGTGCCTCCACCCGCGGGACGGACCCCAGACAGACGGTGCCTCGGCCCCGACTACCGGCGACCCTGCGCGTGGGCTGCTGCCGCGAGCCCCGCCAATCGCAACAGCCGCCGCGCGCGCCCGCACGTAAGGGGCCCTGCTCCTCCGTCCCCCGCCCCACCACGGGCTACCGGAGGCAGGGGGAGCGAACCGGGTAAAGGCCTCGGCCGAAGGGGCTGGTGCGGCGGTCACGACCGACGTCCCTCCGAAAGGCAGCCGGGTACAGCTACCTACCGGCTCCGCCGAGCAGCAGGAGCCACTCCGGGGGCGCTGAGGGGAGCCGGCTGCGCCGTGCGACGGGGGAAAGCGGCTCGGTGGGCTTCGGCGTCCGGCCGGCAGAGTTCGCAGAGAGCTCTTCACCTCTAGGTACTGCTCCCTGACCCTGCCCTGCCGCGGGGGCTCGGGATGGGGCGAGGCGGGTAGGGCGCAGCCGCAGAGGTATTGCGAGCCAGAGTGGAAACAGCGGTCGGGAGCCCCCGCCCCTACCCAGCGCGGCAGCAGCCCCCGGCAGGCGGGCCGGGCCGGGCCGCGCCGCGCCTCCGCCCAGCTGCGGCGGGGCCGTGGGCGGGATCTCTAGGAGAAAGGAAGCATTGGGCCAAGGGCGATCGGCGCCTCTCGCCCTTCCCGCGAGAGATTGACAGAGGCCACTGGCCACTCGGGAGACGAGAAGGGAAAGCCAGGCCTCGGGAGGGGCGGGGCTCGCTGGTGGGCAGAGCGGGTAGCCAATGAGAGCGGGACTGGGTGTGGCAGCGCAAGGAGGTGGGGCTGAGTGGCGGCGCGGGCAGTGGGTCCTGTCCTCGCTCGGTCCATCCTCAGCGCTGAGGGGCGGGTCAGGCTCACCCCGTGCCGGGCGGGAGCGGGCGGGAGCGCCCGAAGGGGTCCGGCTGTGGGACGGCGGGTGGGTGTGCTTTGGGCACCGGCAAGCGTCTGACTGCCGATGCCCGGCCGCGCCAGCCCCGCCGCTTCCCCTCGGAGATGCGGGTGCCAGGACGCGGCGGTGGGCTGTGCCCGGCGCGCCTTGAGCCCCTGCGCCTCAGCCTCGGTGCGCTGGTGCGCTTTGCCATTCTCCATAGCAGGGACAAAGGTAGCGGCTTAAAAGGAGAAGGGCTGGCTTCCAGAGACTGCCCTGCGTCCGTGCGCCTGGAAATACAGCTTTCCTTAATGCTCTGCTGGGCATCAGTCCCCAAAATACCGACATCCTTCGGCGTCGGTCGTTCCTCAAAAGCGATGTTTCCCGACTGGGAGTCCCCCCGCCTGTGATGGGGATCTCGGCGCTCGTTTGGCAGTACGGTCACAGCTGGGCGAGCTTGACGGCTGTGAGAACTGCCGTGTAAATGTTAAAAAATAAGACTGATAAATACTATATAATAGACCTTGTGCCAACACTTGTGCAAAATAAAAGATCTTTAGGCCCTTTTCTTTTTGTCCAGTCAGGGGAGACTAGCATTTAGTCCACTGAGGGTCTAAGGTTTTAAGTAAAAGTTGGGGTTTTTTTAATTTGAATACTTAAAAATAGCTTTAAAAGTTTATTCAGCTTGTTTTACAGTCACTATAAGCATGGAGGAGAGAGGATGCAAAGGATAAATTTTGGAGATCTCAAAATTTTAAACAAAAAGTGCACCTGTTTGGAGTAGTTAGAATTAGTCAGTCAGGCTGCTGTGATGAAGAAAGTGGATGATTACCACAGGTAAGATGTATTTCTATGCTTAATCATGAAGAACAATATAGATATACAGTGCCTTATGTTGCGTACTTAAAATAGGAAAGGAATGCTGCAGCTTCACCTTTATAATGTGGTGTACCTTGTGATGTACCTTGCAAGGTACATGCATGAATGCTGTTCCAAGTGAAGGAAAAAGTACTTCCAGTGTTTAATCCTAGGCTGAGCATTACTGCCTTCATGGAATTCTTTGAAAATTCCTGCACACACAGCAAAATAACAGAACTTGCCAGTACCATGCCTCTTAATGCTCCAAAACTTTTTTATTTTCAAAAAGTATTTTACCTAAGGCTGATAAGATACTTAATTCCCTGTAAAATTTCAACTTTCATTTTAATATCCACCATGTGCACTGAGATTTCAGCAGCTGTTTCCATAAGCCTACACAAGTTTATTTATGAAATATTTTTCTGATTAATTTATTCCTCCATGCCATGTTAAAATATGTAATTACTAGATACCAGTAAATTAAGAATTTGCACTGAAAAACCCTACAGATATAACTTCTGGCTTTTAAGTATTATAATTCAGATTTACCTGAACAGCTCTTCCAGTTTGTTAAGACCTCTTTGCTCTTTTCACATATGGAAAAAAAGAATCATATGATTCCTTCTTCCATCCAATGTTTTAAACACATATTTAGTTCTAAATACTGGTCCTTTTTCCAGTGTCATGAGTTGAGCCAATCAAGCTTATTTAGAATGATTGCTATCACTGTGGTATCTCAATCACAGTCCTTTCAAATTTCTGCCATTCAGGATCCTGTAACTTAATCCATGTACCTAAGAGGATCTCGGTGCCTAAAAATAGAGCTAAACAGACAGTAATATAAGCTGCTGCAGTAAATTCTTTCTTACAGACCATCCCAATTCTATTTGACTAACCTTTAGCTTCATTGTTTTGTTCTAGACTGAGTTCCCAGCATGTGGTACAAAAATTGCTGCAAAGTATTAAACTACAGAGGCATCAGCCAGCACTTAGCCAGCTTTTAGTCCTATGTGAAGAGGCAGTGGAGGGAATCTGTTCCTGGCTGCTGTAAATGTGTGCCTACAAACAGAGAAAACAAACAACACTGGGTTCTTTTCATTTGTTCTAAAGTTCATGCAATTTGGCAGCATGCACTGTTTGTGAAGGAGAAAGCCTTACCTGGCTGGATTTAGCAGTATGCATTGCAGGTTAGGGTTGAGGTACACTTGTAGGTTCCAAAATTTCAGGGCCACAAGAAGCCTTTTATAGTCCTTGCTGTGTAGAGAGCACAGCAAGGAACCTAGACTTGTTAACACCATGTGAGAGAAAGGTGGGCCTTCCCTTCTGCTGTGCGTGACTGGGCCCCAGCAAAGAAGCAGTAAGTCGTGTGATTTCTTGTGTAGTGCTGTCATTGCTACTGATGGTGGCAAAAAGAATGCCCAGTTTGAGAAGCCCTGTAGTACATAATCCTCATACATCATACACCATTAAGCAGTTGACAGAATGTCATTACTTTAAACAAAGGAAAAACAGGCTTCATCTGTTTATGTCATCTGACCCATATACAAATGTTATAAAACTTTCTCTCCATAATCCTGAAGCTGATGGTTGAGCTGACTTCTCTTCAGTTTGCTGTTCTCAATTTTTCTTCAGAAGAACTCCCTATAACCTGGGGGCAGTACTCTTACATGAGGGAGAGATGTGATTTTTTGATCAGGCTGTGCTCAGGCTGATCCCTTCCATACTAATGGACAACAATGAGCTTTTAAAAGTGTTGCAGAAGAAAAGCAGAAAGAGGACCCATAGATCTTCACTGGTGCCATGCTTCAATTGCATTAAAATCTATTTCAGTACAACTGTTAAATTGTGTACTGAAAACATTTTGAGTCATGTCAAGTGAAAGGTCTGAGAAGGCCACATAGCCACATGATGAGGTACAGAAACACAGGCATTTTGTCAAAATGCTACAATTCTCAAGTTTGAGGTAGTGATAAGTGATCTGATTGTTGATCTAAGGCTGCTACATACACAGAGAGAATTTTGTTTGTTTTAAATGTTTAATCATAGACCAACTTCAACCAATGGTAATCACTTTGTCATTTATCCAAGAAGTTGAACAGAAGTTACATATTTTTTTCATTTAGGTAGAAGTGATAACTGAAGCTTGAAGTTAGGGAAAAGAAAAATGGATAGATTTCTGAAAAATTTTTAAGAGGGAAGTTTTCTGCCCCATAAGCATTTTCAAAGCTAAGCTTTACTTAATAACTCTTGAAAATGAAACTAGATCCTAAGGATTTAGAAATAAATGTATTGATTTTATTCTACTTTTTTATTTTCATTCTGTGATTCCAAATGTAATTAATTTAATTTAAAGCTGATACAGACTTTTAAAAATTGAACTTTCTTTTATTAATATAAAGGGGTTTTTTTGAAAAACTATTTTTTTCAGTAGTATAAACTTCCTTACATTCTCTTTACCCCATTTTATGTTTTAAATGTTTTAGAAATGTCTCCATAATTCTGCAAGTTGAATTAAAAAAAAAAAAAACACAGAATAAATACTGCTATGATGTAAACATTTGCAATATTTTTCAGGCACTGCCACTTTGTGTTTATTTTCCTCTCTTAATGTAACAGTCAGTGAGTACAAATAAACTATTTATGTGTTTTAAGCTATTCTGCAATGTTTCCACTTTCTTTCATAACAGCAATTAGTCAAGTTTCAGGGTTTTTAAAACACTGCATTTGCTAACATATTGCAAACTACATTATAAATTGTACTTGGTTTTTATGCCAGCTGCTAAATCATTCATGATCTGGCTTCACCAGTACTTGTAGTTCTTCTTAATCCTTTCCTTTGAAGAGAAGCAATGAATAATACTTTGCCTGACTGTATTTTTCCCCTTCATACCCCCAATACCCTGCCTTTAAATCCTGTTTTGTAGTTTATGAATTCTTTGAGTTCTACCTTAGAAAATCAATAGTGAATTAGTCACAAAGCACTGATTCTTAGCACACAACAAGTACTAACAAGACAACTCTTCAGCAATACAAAATTTTCATTTTCAATCATTGTTCTAACTGCTGTTTCTCAGTAACTGACTCACCCACTCTGCCCCTTAATCATTTCCAGAATATGTTATGGAAACAACAAAGAAAAAAGAAAGGAAGATTTATTAAAAGCAGCTGGTCAAAATGCAGAATAAATTTTTTTTGCTGTAGACACTTCGGCCTCCTTCTCATCATCTCTTAGACCTGTTGCTCTTTCCCACATGTCAGATGATGACCTTCAGTGTTATGTTTTCCAAAGGAAATCCCACTACTGTCTGTAGTCTGTCTGCTTCCCATGAAACTCTCCATCTGAGAGATGAGACAAAATGCTTCATAATAGCACCAAGTTAATTTGTGTGCTGTTGTACTGAGTATGGTCAAATGTCACCAAGTGTAGTAGATCATTTAAATGGAAAGTATGTGCAGGAGCAGAACTGTACTCAGATGAGGAGACTGATTAATTAGCTTGCTGGATCATTGCAGCTTTCCCAAAGCCAAATGTTTTTCTTTCAATGTCATATAACATTATCAATAATATCTTATTACTTCTTAGATCACATATTCTGTAATCTCTGTAAACCAGATTTCTTGCACACATCAAGGGCTCCCTCCATTTCAACACAAAAGCCCCCTGTGTGCCACTTTTCCTTGGGAATCTTTTGGAGTCTGTAGCTAGCATTAATTCAGTGTATACTCTAATTTTGACTATCCAAATCACAAGGGTTTATTTTGTCCTTTACCCTTACATATGAAATGCTATGCCATTTGTGTTCTTTATTTACATTCTACGAGTCATTTTCCAGCCTTGTTCTACAGAGTGTGAGTACATTTCCATTTTGTCCTTTTTATAAAACCAGTTGTTTGATTAATGGAAAATTATGAAGGTGCTCAAGTCTTGTCACTCTACTAAACATGCAAAACAGATTCTACATGTTTTCTATTTTCTCCTTTTTGGCTTTCTAGTTGTCCACCTAATCAATAGCATTCTGCTTATTGACACTAAAAATTTTTCCCAAAATTAAGGAATTGATCTGATACAGAGCTCATGGCAGAATTATGGCTGTGCTACCTAGACCAAGTGAAGGTAGAGAATTCATTGAAGATTTGTATCCAATTATACTGGCTCTTATGAAAATAGAGGGGAATGCATATTTCTCATTAAAATGTTAAAGAGAAGCAAATCATATCCATCATCACCTAACTCTTGATTTTGTGTTGGAAATAACTAGTTTTACAGCAGTAAAATTAATATGCAGATTTGTATTGCCTTTATGTGATTTTCCAGATATAAATATTGCAATAGATTGATCTCTGTATTTTATGTTTTCTCCAAAAGTTGAGATCAATGAACTATATTTCACAGATAGGAAATCAAGGCAGAACATAGCCTTAAAGAAATAACCTTGCTGCTAACTCACATTCAAAAGAGGATTCTCTTAGCTTTATTTATGTTTCTATCTATGCTATTGATTTCTTAAGAGTTTCTTCCATTGGTTATGAATTAGAAAGCTTTGAACTTTCATTTATTTGAGCATTAACCCTAAAGAAGCAATATGTATCTTTTTAAGATATGAGTTTTAAATTTATGGAAATTGGATACATATAGATTTGGAGGGCAAAATAAGATGTCCTCCTCCATCCAGAAATAGAAACCATTTATACCATCAGGTGGAGCATAAGAGATGACATATTAATTGCTTGGCTTTCTTAACATCATTGCCTTTTCATTATTCCAATAAAAGTCTGGTTTTAAGGGCTCCTTATATACTCTGCTACTGTTACCATAAAATTTTCTTATGAAACTCACTAATGATGTGCTGAAAACATGTCTATTTCCACAGAACTTGTCTTCTTTATTCATAAAAACTAGATTGGTAACCTACAAATTATTTTTTTGGGGGGAAGAGTGTCCCAGGAATTTAGGTATTACTTTAATCAATTAAATTAAAGAGATAATTTTTTGCCAATCCAAAATCATATAGGCAAATTTCTAGTTCTATGGATCACATTTTATTCTTAGTTATATTCTGTCTCTCAAGGTTGCAAAGGTAAACTATATCCTGATTTATATTCCTATATGATCAAATGAGGCATTAGAATATAACAGGCTTGAATGAGCCAGTGGATCCCTGAATTGACTGGCACATATATTTCTTAATTTTCCCTCCTTTGCTTTCTGAAGACAAAGGCATATCACTGCCCAGAGGTATCATTGCATGCTTCCCATTTTAATCTGAAAAGAAGGCTCATTTTTACTGAACTTCATGGTTCTGCTAGGAAAATTACTTTGGTAAGATACATTACAACTGTTTTGTATTCATAGCAATCCCATCTGAAGAAATACTAGTAAAAGGTAACACCAGACTGACTTAAATTTGTACTGAGGGATTTTCATGGAGGGATTTCCACTGGAACTATCAAGACTGGAAGCCTGCAGCATCTTTGGAATCTGTCCCTTGGCCTTTACATGAGAAAAAATGCAACCAGCACTCCACAGCTACCTCATTATTTGTTCAAAGGGCCTGAACCATCAATGCCCAGGGATTAGTACAAACATAGAAATCACATATGACACTGCCCCTACGTACTTTCCTAGTTACTGGTGCTTTTCAGGTCAGGGAATTCCTTTGCTTTTTCTGTTTAGTAGCCCTCAATAGATTTTCTCTACAATACTAGTCCAGGTTCCACTTGAACTAATGTCAAGTTTTTGCATTGACAACATCCTGTAGTGAGGAGATTCACAGAAAACAGCTGCTGTCTGAAGAATTTTGCTTGTTTTGAACTTTCATGCTGGCAGTGATTTTTCAACCTCTACCATAACACTGAACTGCCTTTTTTTTCCTAGACTGAAAAATCCTACCTTATTCAGTTGTTCCTGGTAAAGAAGCTGTTCCATGCTTTGGTCATGCTTGTTACCTTTCTCTGAATCTTTTCTAGTTACAATTTGTCTTTTCTTATATAAGGAGATCAAAATGATCCTCCTGTTTTATCTATATTGCTTTTTAAATAATTCCTAACATTTATTTTCATTTTTGGCCTCTATAGAGCGTTAAGCTGAAGTTTTGCACAGATGTTTAATAAACATCCTGCATAGTTATAATCAGCCCATCATTTTATGTGTGAAGCTAGGACTAGTTTTCCCCATGTCCATCACTTCATGTTTGTCTGTCTTGAAGTTCATCAGGCCTTTCAACTGCTATGTGATTTGATCTTACAAGGTGCTGTGTTGTCTAGGAAGTTTTGTCATTACATCATCTAAAGAATCAGATTGGTATACATTTCTAAGACACATTTGAAACAGAGATCAGTCTTGGGTTTGTAGTTATCTCTTGTTTTTAAGCAGTGAAGTGGCATTGTAAGATGAAAAAGTGAATGACAAGACATTTCTCTTATGAAAATTAGAAATTCCTTCATATTGAGTTTGGTACAGGAAGCCAGCATACCACTGAAGATTTATCTCTGTGTAACAGACTCAAAAAGATTTACTCTTTTCAAAGAGGAAACAATTTACTCTTTTTGAAACACTGCATTTAAGTTAATGTTCTTCCATTCAAATTTGCTGTAAGTCTGTGTCTTTGTTTTAGCATGTGGCAAAAGAATACTCCATAGTGCAGTTTTAGGTAAAATCCATACTGTGTAAAGGCATTTAATTCCAGTTCCACTACATACCTGAAGTTGCAGAGTACAAATATCCACTTCATGGACAGTAGAACATAAAAGCTATCTAGCAGGATGTGGCTCTTTAAGGTTTTTGAAGTTGTTGAATTTGAATGAAAGTAAGAGTTAGGACAAAGGACATATAGGAAATATTTTCTGCTTGGAGGTGAAAGAGAGGGGAGGAAGGGAATGCTTTAAGGGGTCTAGTACTAACGTACTTTTGTTGTCGGAGAAGTGTGGCTCAACGGTTCTTAGTGTAGTTAATAAAGCCTCTGGCAGTATGAAATGTATACATTCTACTTTGTTGTAAATCATTAAGAGATATTGTACAATCAGAGGCTGCAGTAAACCAGCTTAGGCCCTTGACATAAGTCAGAGTAAATTAACAGAAGTCTCCAAGATACTTAATTGTCCTTGGGACTTCAAAGAACTTCAGACAAACAACTTTAACTAAGCTGGGAAAAAGTAAGGAGTATCCTGTTGACGTCCTTGGGACGTGAACAGAGCAATACCTTATTGAGCTGTCCGGGTTTTCACTCCGTCGCGACACTACTTCTTTCTTTCAGAATCAGAAATGGCAGAAGGAAAAAAAAGTGTAAGGATCTGAGTTACCAAGGCATTGCTGAAGTTCACAAAATCTAAGTTTTATGATCTGATCCACTTTACAACTGTTTATTTCTAACATAAATCCTGCAAAAATAATTTCACAATTTTCCCCCCAGTTGTAGTTTTAGTAACAGTGATGTCCAATGATAGGACAAGGGGTAATGGGTGTAAGCTGGAACACAGGAGGTTCCGCTTAAATTTGAGAAAGAACTTCTTTACTGTGAGGGTGACAAAGCACTGGAACAGGCTGCCCAGGGAGGTTGTGGAGTCTCCTTCTCTGGAGATATTCAAGACCCGCCTGGATGCCTTCCTGCGTGATCTCACCTAGGTGTTCCTGCTCTGGCAGGGGGATTGGACTAGATGGTCTTTCGAGGTCCCTTCCAATCCCTGACATTCTGTGATTCCGTGATTCTGTGAACATTTAGGCCATTGTGACAAAAAAAACCAACCAATCCCCTAAAAAAACAGCTCAGGAATTACAGTAAGGGGAAATATTTTTTGTGTGCATACACAATATTGCTAAAATTGAATAGTGTTGCTTACCCAGTGTATTTTTAACATTCAACTAAAGGATAAAAGAACTGAACATTATTTTATTCTCCATCGGAACAGTGTTACTATTCAAAGGAATTTATTCCTCACCCCATCTTTGTAGTCTTTTTAGAAAAATATGCCAGCATTTTATCCAATTTTGTCTAATACTGCTTTTTGACTTCTGATAAATTTGTTCCTTATTTTTGTGACCTATGCTCATGTAATTTCTTAAAATCATAAACTAATTAAATCTTGAAATCATCAATTTTAAATTGTCAATACATGTATTGTAGACATCTGACAATTAGACACAGTTAAATTAAAAAATAATGCCCTAAGAGGTCCTTAGAGATCATAATTTCCAGCTCCCTGTTTCAAGACTATACCTACATTAATTTAAACAGATGCTTGTCTAATCTTTTCCTAAAAAATTTCCAATAGCCATGTAATTGGGAATATAGGCCAAAAAGAATTCTTGCCTTTAGTACTATGTCCATCCATAAATTCTGCACTATTGAAAAATTAGGGACCATCAAGAAAAAGCTTTGTTTTCTTTATGGGGATTATATTTATATTGTTATGTTGCTTCCCAGCTCTATGGGAAAAGGATAGACCTATAAGTTAAGTTTAGAAAAAGTATATAATCAGTAGTTGCAGCTGAACTTTTGTAATAAATAGGGAGATAGAACTGAATAAGTTAATACTGAGGTAGGTTAATCTGAAATAAATCAATTAATATTTTAATCTAAAACCCTTTTCAAGTCAATGGAGAAAGAGTTGAAAGTTGAAATGCTATTAAGCATTGGAGTGTATGGCAATTTAATTAATTTATTAGAGTAATTTTATATTTATATGTAAGCACCCAAAAGATATGGTTCTAAATGCCTAATTACAAATATATATATACAATCAAAAAAGTTCCAAAACAGTAAGTAGTAGAAGCACATGTATATATGTAAACTCAGCAATCCAGGAACAAAAGGAAAATACAAGATAAAGTGCTGCCAATCAACTTCTTTTTACCACTGCGTACTATTACATTAAAAAAATAAATGGTGTGTGTAGGGTTAACCTCCAGGGAAATTATGAAAAAATAATTGTGCTCACACACTTCTCTAATACTTTAATCTACCTTTCACTTGAAAATTATTTATTTTTATTAATGTAAAGTTATTTTTCTCCAGGAATATATGTGATTATTTTGTTTTGTCATTGAATTAAAATGTGAAATAATCATCAGGTATAATTTCCTCTCTCATTGTATCAGTTTTTGAGATCTGGAGTACATACATTTGTCTACCATGCAGAATAACTGTGAGCCAATTATAGAGTTATAGGCATTCTCACTATTGAGATGAAATCATGCAAAAAATTTAGACCTGAACACTCTCAAGCATATGAATAGCTTTTCTTCCACATGAATTATCCTGTTGCCTTCTGTAGGACTGCTTACATTTACAGGCTCGGTAGGGTGAGGATTACCATTTTTATCATGTGAAAAAAAACCAATAAGATAAAACAAGGGCAGAAATTTGTTAGTGTGAATACATCACAGAAACTCATCGAATTATGCCCAGAATACAATACAATGAAAATGTACTACAAATAAACCAGATTTAAATATGCAGGTATCCACTAAATGACACATGCCTAAATTTCTGCTTTTCACTTTTAGTATCATTTCATAAGTTAACATTCTCCAGTGTATTTTTTGTCGTCAAAGCGTGTTCCTCACTAACATACTCTTCAGCCTTTGATTCTGAGGTATTCATACGATCTTGCATCAGGTGGAGTCCACCACCCATCACTGCCAGTGGAAATTCTGCCCTTGACTTCAGTCCCAGGAATTCCTGTTTGGAGTCCTGGTTACATGCAAGTAAAAGACAACTTATTCTTTTCAAGAGATCCATCCTTAATATGACAGTGATTAACATTTTAAAACAGATAGAGTAAAAAAAGTTCATGGTGCTGATACTCTATAATACTCCATGCTGTCCTTGATCATACACAGCACCAGTAAGACCACTTTCATTACATTCTTTGGAAAAATAAACTATGGAAAAACAACCCAAATGAATCTGCAAAATTCCTTCTTTTAGAAAAAATATTTCTAGTATCATTTCAGTATTTTCAGTGGATTGCTATAAATCTAAAACTGCATGTCCTCGTTTTGCTGGGATAGAATCATAGAATTAATTCTTGGTCAGAAAAGCTGCATTTTAAGAAGACTGCAGCACCTGGTTTGGTGAGAACAAAGTTGAGAAGACACTTTGTTTTAGTTTGTGGCCAGCCCACTGTAGGAGAAGATCAGGTTCGGGACCCCCTAAGGAATCTGAAGGTTTCACAAGTCCATGGGACCTGATGGGATGCATCTGTGAGTCCTGAGGGAACTGGTGGATGAAGTTGCAAAACCACTACCCATCATATTTGAGAAGTCCTGGCAGTCCAATTAAGTTCCCACAGACTGGAAAAAGGGGAACATAACCCCCATTTTTAAAAAGGGCAACAAGGAGGACCCGGGGAGCTACAGGCCGATCAGTCTCGCCTCAGTGTCAGGCAAGATTACGGGGCAGATACTCCTAGAAACTATGCTAAGGCACATGGAGAATGAGAAGGTGATTGGTGACAACCAGCATGGCTTCACCAAGGGCAAATCGTGCCTGACCAGTCTGGTGGCCTTTTATGATGGGGTCACAACGTTGGTGGACAAGACTAAAACAACTGATGTCATCTACCTGGACTTGTGCAAGGCGTTTGACACTGTCCCGCATGGCATCCTTGTCTCCAAATTGGAAACATGTGGGTTTGAGGGATGGACCACTCGGTGGATAAGGAACTGTCTGGATGGTCGCACTCAAAGAGTTGTGGTCAACAGCTCAATGTCTGAGTGGAAACCAGTGACGAGTGGTGTTCCTCAGGGGTCGGTATTGGGGCTGGTGCTGTTCAACATCTTTGTTGGTGACATGGACAGTGGGATTGAGTGCACCCCCAGCAAGTTTGCTGATAACACCAAGCTGTGTGGTGCAGTTGACACGCTGGAGGGACGGGATGCCATCCAGAGGGACCTTGACAGGCTGGAGAGGTGGGGCTGTGCTAACCTCATGAAGTTCAACAAGGCCAAGTGCAAGGTCCTGCACCTGGGTCGGGGCAATCCTAAGCACAAATACAGACTGGGTGATGAGTGGCTTGAGAGCAGCTCTGAAGAGAAGGACTTGGGAGTGGTGGTGGATGAGAAGCTCAACATGAGCCGGCAATGTGCACTTACAGCCCAGAAGGCCAACCGTATCCTGGGCTACATCAAGAGAAGCGTGGCCAGCAGGTCGTGGGAGGGGATTCTCCCCCTCTACTCTCGTAAGACTCCACCTGGAGTACTGTGTCCACCCCAACACAAGAAAGACATGGACCAGTTGGAATGAGTCTAGAGGAGGCCACGAAGGGCTGATCTGAGGGCTGAAGCACCTCTCCTACGAGGACAGGCTGAGAGAGTTGGGGCTGTTCAGCCTGGAGAAGAGAAGGCTCCAGGGAGATCTTATAGCGGCCTTCCAGTACCTGAAGGGGCTACAAGAAAACTGGGGAGGGACTTTTTACAAGGGCAGGTAGTGACAAAATAAAAGGGAAATGGCTTTAAACTGGAAGAGGGGAGGTTTAGATTAGATATTAGGAAGAAATTATTTCCTGTGAGGGTGGTCAGACACTGGAACAGGTTGCCCAGGGAAGCTCTGGATGTCCCCTCCCTGGAAGTGTTCAAGGCCAGGTTGGATGAGCCTTTGAGTAACCTGGTCTAGTGGAAAGGTGTCCCTGCTGATGGCAGAGGGTTTGGAACTAGATGGTCTTTAAGGTCCCTTCCAAGCCAAACGGTTCT
This sequence comes from Caprimulgus europaeus, assembly GCA_907165065.1. Next base: position 18,252,692 of record OU015527.1, read on the forward strand.
ATGATTCTATGGTATGCTGGTTTCCGTATTGATCAAGGTCATTAGCAGTTTGCAGTTAGCCAGGTGCTAAGGCCAGGAGGAGCGAAAGCCAGGGCAGCTGACCCAAGCTGTCCAACAGATGTATTCTATACCATAAACATCATGCTTGCTATAAATTGGAAGTTCTCTTCTGTGGCCATCATCCCTGGAAGATCTCACCCATCATTCTGCTTCCAAGGCCATCTCTCTGGCTTGTTGTGACTGTCATGCTGAGTATAAGTTTGTGTATTTTATATTAGTATTATTTCTTATTATTATTTCACTAAATCTGTTTTCATTTCAACCCACAGATCTCCTTTCCTTTTCCCAATTCCCCTGCTCAGGGGTCAGGGTGGGTCATTGAGTGATAAAACAACTGACTAAACCAGAACAGTTTAATTGGCACCCTATGTTGGGTGCCAAATAAATGTTGGACTCCAAATAAACATTGGGTACCAAATAAACATTGGGTACCATAACCACATTGGGTGCATCTTACCAACTGTGATAAGTTCTATGATTCTACCCCAGTGAAACCAGGACACTGCAGATAAAAGAAAAAGAAATCCTGTAAAGAGATCTTCTTATGTGATTTAACCCCTTGCAGAAGGAGTGCCCTAGCCATGTGCTGAAGGAGGTTTTCCTCAGTCCTAGGAGGGAAGGGCTCTGCTGGCCTTATCCAGGCAGGGCAAAAGGGGCATGCTCCCGAGCCCCACTGCCAGCCTGCCAGGCTGTGCCATTGGGACAGAGCTGGACCACTCCACAGCATGGGAGAGGATGTGTTTGAGGGGCCAGTGGGATTCATTGGAGGTGCTGAGGGGGGAATGACTTAAGGCTGAAGAAGGCTGCTGGAGGTTCTCTGCCACAGTCCCAGCTCCTGGTAGGGCCATTTTCAAAGCTGTGTCTGCTGGGTGGAAATCCTTCTTCATCCTTCCTTCAGGGAATGGAGACAAGCTGCTGGGGAGATGAGAAGATCCACAAACACCTGGAGGTGCCGACAGCTGCCAAGCCTTTTCAGCTGGATAGCAAGGGCAAAGGTTGGCTTGGTGGCCTGCCAAGACCATGGGAATGTGTTCTCAGTGCCTGAGGAGCACTGAAGAGCTCACCATTCTCATCCCCTGTGGAGCCAGCAGCAGTGACACTAAGGAATGGGCTGCAAAGATGTTGCAAGGGGTATCAGAGACAGCATCTTCCCCAGGGCTTTGGAGCACCCACAGGTGTCCTGCCAGGCAACAGAAGGGTTCTCATCCTCAAGGCTGATCAGGCTGGGTGCCTTTTGCCATCTTGGAAGCCCCCAGGATGGATCTGGGTTGCAGAAGGGTAGAGGTCAGGCAGTGGTGGCATCCCTGATAGGTGTGACCAACCCATGGGGCCGGGAAGCAGGTCTTGCTCACATGCTCAAGGAACAGCTGAGACCCCCAGCTCTGGGGTCAGGAAGGAAATTTTCCCCCTGGGGCAGATTGTCACTGGTCCCCAGGGGTTTTTCACCTTCCTCTGCAGCATTGAGCAAAGCCCTTTGCCAGGGCTCCTCTGGGCCATTTTGGGTAGGTGACTGTCTGCTGCTCTTGCAGTAATTAGATGCTGCTCTTATTACATGAAGACATCATTACATGAAGACCCCTCTGGGTCTGGGGTCAGGAAGGAATTTTTTCCCTGGAGTAGGCAGGCACTGATCCACAGGGATTTTTAGCCTTGGTTGGCCACATTGAGCAGAGCCCCTTGTCAGGGCTTCCCTGGTTTATCTTGGGTAGGTGTCTGCTTGCTGCTCTTGCAGCACCATGACACCACTGGTGTCCTGGGTCTGGAGTCAGGAAGGATTTTTTTTCCCCTGGGGAGGTTGGCACTGCTTCCAGGGAAGTTTTACCTTGCTTGGCTGCATTGAGCATGGCCCTTTGCCAGGGCTTCTCTGGGCCATTTTGGCTCAGTGCCTGCCCACTGTTCTTGAGGCACAAAGACACCACTGGTGCCCTGGATCTCTCAGGAGCAGCCACTTTTCAGCTGTCCCTGAATGCAATAAAAGTGCAGTTTTCTCCTTGATCTATGTTCGTGTCACGTGTGTGTCGGTCTCAGCCAGGAGCCATGTCCTGCAGCTGTACCGTCAGCAGTGGCATGTAGGATCATACCATGGGCCTGGCAGTGCCCTGGCAGAGCTGGGAATGTTGGTGGGTGCCCAAGCCTGGCCTGGGTCAAACTGTCTCAGCAGCCAGAGTGCAAGGCATGTGCAGCCGCTGCCTCCTGGCCACTCGAGCTCAGCCTCAGGGATGCATAAAGAGCTGCCTCCAGCACTTGGTGCTCCACACGCCCACGTTTCTTCCCATCCAGGTCTGCTTAGGCACCTGCATGATGCACCAGTGTGGTGGGCTGCACATCATGTGGTCCACATCACATACTTGCCCCCCTTTGTCCTCCATGCTCCCTGCTCTGCCCTGAGACATTCCCCTCCTGTGACACTTGCAGCTTGTGTGGGAGTAGAGAAGGAAACAAGGAGACTTCCCCATGACTTCTCCATCCTGGAGCACTCAGGATGGTGTTTTTGCAAAGGAGACAAAAGGGGCAGCCCCCACGAACATGATCCTGACCCCATCTTTGCAGCTCTGTGCAAGGTGGCAGTTGGCAGAGGGGCTGACCTGCCTTCTCAGGCCAGCTTTTCTTTTCAAGGACCAACAGCTGGTTCCACAGCATGAAACTTCTGTGCAGTGGCACGTGTAGTGGTCTGTTGCTTGAAGCACTGCACTGATGTGTAGCAACCTTCCCTGTGCCAGAGATGCTGGCTGCCCTCTCCTGCAGGAGCCCAGGCCATGGCCATTGCTCAGAAAGCTGACTGCAAAGGTGTGAGACAGGACAAGATTACAAGTGATAAACTCTGGGACAGCATGATGAGGTCTGAGTGATGGTGTGCTAGTGATGGCTTTCAGTGGAGCACATTTCAAATGTTTGTACACTACCGCCCACGGTGTAAGGAATAAACAAGAGGACCTGGAAGCTTTGGCTCAGTCCCAGAGCTAGGACAACACTGGCCTAAGGGAGACTTATTGGGAAGAGTGCTGTGACTGGAGTGCTGTGATGGACGGTTACAGGCTCTTCAGGAGGAGCGACGGGCAGGGCAGGGGAGGCGGAGGGGTAGCGCTGTGTGTAAAGGAGGGGCTGGACTGTACAGTGCTTGCAGTTGGGACTGACATGGTTGAGAGCCTCTGGGTAAGGATTATGGGAAAAGCTAGTAAAGCAGATGTGGGATTCTGCTATAGATCACCTGGCTAGGATGATGGCACTAATGTATTATTCTAGAAGGAATTAAGGGAAATCTCCAGATCAGTTGTCCTTGTCCATATGAGTGACTTCAACTTCCCAGATGTTAACTGAGACTATCATACAGGAGACACAAAGAGGTCCAGGAAATTCCTGAGGGACGTTGAAGACAACTTTTTGGTGCAGCTATTAAAGGAACAGAGAGGGAGGAGCTGATCTCTTTTCTTTTGATAGGACACAAGGGAATGGCTTAATATCAGGGGAAGGTCAGACTGGATATTAGGAAAAAGTTCTTCACTGAGAGGGCGTTCAAGCACTGGAACAAGCTCTCCAGGGAAATGGTCATGGTCCCAAGCCTGTTGGTGTTCAAGAAGCACATGGTTTGTCTTTTGATTGCCATGTGAGGAGTTGGACTCAATGATCTTTATGGGTCCAATCCGACTCAATATATTTAACTCTCTCATAAGTACTTTTCACTCAAAGAGTAACTTACATAAACTATGAGAGTGGAGGGATGAGTCTATTTATCTATATGATAGTTGCAATTTTTTACATCATTTTCATGATTCAGAAATTTTAAAAACAGTTGCCTTGCAACATGCACAACAATTAGGAAAAAAAGGAAAAAATATATATGACAGAGCTTACACTGTCTGATATCTAATGAACTTCATAATACATTAGCTCAAAAAAGTAACTTTTCAGAGACAATGCTATGTTCTGGATAAAACACCATAATAGAATGTGGAAAAGAGGATTAAATTAATGGCTCTATCATGCCTATGCACCCTTGGGCAAGTCATTCAATCCTTCTGTTACACAGTCATCCATCTCCATAATGAGATTAAAAATTCTGTCTCTAACTTTCTGTTCATCTGGTCCAGCTAAGACCAGATGCTAACTCGCTCTGGCACAGTTACCAGTTACAGAGATAGTTTGTGTGAGCAAATGTGTATAAATTAAAGTATGGATTACTGCTTGCCAGACTGTAAACTCCCTGGGACTTAGACTGTCTTTTTCTGTGTATCACTTTCTATGATCTATACAGATCACCACAATGAAGTCATCTCTCCCTTAAGGATTGGCTTTAGCACACTTCCAGTATTCCAGTCTTCAGAGCTAGAATGTTCATACCTGTTATTTTTTGTTAAATAGCTGTTTATATATACATAAATATATATATATATTCTCCATATTCTGCTCTTCATACCATATAGCAAAGACTAGTTTCTAATTTAATCCTCTGTAAGAACTTTTTATACATATACACAGATTTTTGAAAGCAGACCCTAGAAAGTGACTTGCATCACTTGTTTTTAGCGTCATAATCACCACCACGTATTTGACGTTCACTTGCATTTTTTCTATTGTGGTGGGTTGACCCTGGCTGGATGCCAGATGCCCACCAAAACCCACTCTATAACTCTCCCTCCTCAACTGGCTTGGGAGAGAAAATATAACAAAAGCTTGTGGGTCAAGATAAAGACAGAGAGAGATCATTCACCAGTCACCAGCGCAGGTAAAACAGACTTGACCTAGGGAAAATAAATTTAATTTATTACCAATCGAATCAGAGAAGGATCATGAGAACTAAAAGCAAATCATAAAACACCTCCCTCCACCCTTCCTTTCTTCCCCAGCTCAACTTCTCTCCCCATTTCCACCTCCTCCCCTGCAGCGGCACAGGGGGACAGGGAATGGGGGTTGGGGTCAGTTCATCACATGCTGTTTCTGCCACTCTCTCTTCCTCAGGGGGAGGACTCCTTCCGCACCAGCGTGGGGTCCCTCTCACGGGAGACAGTCCTCCACCAACTTCTCCAACCTGAGTTCTTGCCATGAGCAACAGTTCTTCACAAACTGCTCCATCATGGACTCCTCTGTCTACACGGGGACCACAGGTCCTGACAGGAACCTGCTCCAGATGGGCTTCCCACAGGGTCACAGCCTCCTTCAGGCATCCACCTGCTCCAGTGTGGGGTCCTCCATGGGCTACAGGTGGTCACCTGCTCCACCATGGACCTCCATGGACTGCAGGGGCACAGCCTGCCTCACCATGGTCTTCACCACAGGCTGCAGGGGAACCTCTGTTCCGGCACCTGGAGCACCTCCTCCCCCTCCTTCTTCACTGACCTTGATGTCTGCAGAGCTGTTTCTCTCGCATCTTCTCATTCCTCTCGCCATCTGCAAAATGTGCAGGGTTTTATTGTCTTCCCCTTCTTAATTCTGTTATCACAGAGGCGTTACTGATGGGCTCGGCCTTGGCCAGCGGTGGGTCTGTCTTGTAACCAACTGGCATGGCTGTGTCGGACATGGGGGAAGCTTCTGGCAGCTTCTCACAGAAGTCAACCCTGTGCCCCCTGCCTCCGTGGTCAAAACCTGGCCATGCAAACCCAGTACATTCCATCCTTCATCTCTGTGAATCACATATTTAAGAATTATCATTAAAATCCACATTTATCACACAGTCTTCACAAACTTAACTCACATCAACAAAAAGAATTCCCCACACCAGAATAAAAATAACATCATCACAACACCAGACAAAAGTGGCCAATTTACACACAATCCACCCCTTGCCTGTTCACCACAATCAAACAACAGAAATCCCCCACAGTCATTCCACTTTTCACTCGTTAGCTGTGTTCAGTCCATGTTTTGTCCATTACCTCTGCCCTCAATTATTATCTCAAATTTCTCATGCCCCATGTTGGGTGCCAAAAAGGACTGCAGTGGGTTGACCTTGCCTGGATGCCAGATGCCCAGCAAGCCACTCTATCACCCCCTCTTCAGCAGGATGGGGAGAGGAGTAAACAAAATGAAAAAAAAAAGAACTCGTGGGTTGAGATAAAGGCAGTTTAATAGAAACACAAAGCAAAGCTGCACACATGGAAGCAAAAGAAGAACAAAACATTTATTCTCTACTTCCCATCAGCAGGCAATGTCTTCTGATCTTCCCAGGAAACAGGGATTCAGTACATGTAGCAGTTGCTCCTGGAGGACAAACGTAAATAACGAATGCCCCCTCTTCCCCCTCCATTCTCCTTGCTTTTATTCCTGAGCAGACGTCATATGGTATGGAATATCCCTTTGGTCAGTTTGGGTCAGCTGTCATGGATATGTCCCCTCTCAAGATCTTTCCCAGCCCCAGCCTATGTGGGTGGTGGGACAGAATGTTGGAGAGCCAGCCTTGGTGCTGTGTGAGCACTGCTGGGCAGTAACCAAAACACTGGTGTGTTATCAACACCTTTCTAGCTACTAAGACAAAACACAGCACTCTGAGGTCTGCTGTGGGGAAAATTAACTCAGCCAGACCCACTACATCTATGTACCTGAGTGCCCCAGAATATTAGTAAATTTGTCAAGAATAATATGTTGTGCATCTGCACCGATAGAATCTTAGAAATCAAGTATTTATGGGAAGGAATATAATCCCCAAGTTGGAAGGTGACTAAGTGCTAGCAGTCTGATTAATGTCATTCCCTCAGGGCAGAAAAGCACTAGAGCTTCTTCTCATAAATAGTTTATTAAGACTACATAACTACATATTCCCATTGATTTGTTAAACATTATGCCTACTCTGAATCTTCTGCTTGCCTCCTTATAATTACATTTACATTGCTGCTTGTGGTAGAGAAATTGGGAAAGACAGCTGTTGCACTGAACCTATTTGTTTTTCTTTTTTTCTTTTCTTCACTAATGTCTGAAGAATAATTAGTGTGTAACCTTAGCAAAGACAAGCTGATCCAAACTCCAGTGCAGCATCCAAGTCATCTCTGGGTCCATGTTCTCTTTTGTTTTTTGTTAGATGTGCTTCTGCCTACTCTTATCCTATCAAGTCTAAATAAATCAATTAGATGCATATGTCTCATTATCAACACTGGATCTGGTGGCAACCCAAACTGGAATACCAGACCGGAGTCACTTTTTCTTAAAATGCTCTAAAAAGTATCTCATTCTAGCATCTTTGCTGTCACTGACAACAGGCTGAAGAATTATTTTGATGATTTTGTCCTTAATTTCTCCTTTCATTTTTTACGTAGCATATTCACCTTCACAAATGGTCTCTTTGAAAACGGAAGATAATATCTTGATTTATATTAAGACTAGCGAGGCTTAGTGCATAGATAAAAGAACTAAGATTCAGAAGATCACAGTTCTTAGTTTTTCACTGGCCTGCAAGATTATGCAAACTAAGATGATACATTCTCTTTGGTTAAATGACAATCTACTATGTTTGCTGTTCAATATGACGTGAACAGTGCGGATGACCTTTCTCCTTGCAGAGATGTAGGAATATGGCCCTAGTCACATGCAACAAAATCCAAAACCCTTTAAAGTTATCCCTTCAAAGAAACCTTCTCACTGACTAATATGGATTCTGAATTAGATCCTCAGTTTAACTTCATGTTTAACATATTAGATGCAAGGAGTTTCCTGGGAATTAATGAGTGATGAAGGGAAATTGATGATATAACAGATTCCCTTCATGGTTAATCATGAGGAAATGCCATTTACTGAAACTATTTTTGTTTACATTTCAGTCACAGTGTAACCTTTAAGATGTCTTACCTCTAGACAAGTACATTAAAACTTTGAAAAATGTAAACATCTGAAAGAACACGACTGCACTGAAAAATAAGAGCCCGTGAAATATGCTCACTTTTACTGAGTTTTTCTGCCCGCCACCTCCCGAAACGCTGACTGAAGGTTTTCCTCCTTCCAAATAGGGTTTGGCAATTCCTGATTCTTCAGCAATACTTAGTAGAAGAGCAGTGAGCAGCCAAATAACAGTAGACCATGTGACAGAAGACCATCAGGAATGTATTCATTGATGGCATTATTACATTTTAAAAGCCATTAGCCATCTTTAGTCTTAGGAATTCCTATCACAGACATTTTGACACAGAATCTGACCTGATATTTCTACTGAAAAGGTCTGGAAAGAAACAGGAACAATCCAGTAAATTACATGAACAGACCTGGAAGTGTCATAGCACAGTCACACTTTAGGGAGATCCAGAATATATTCTGATATTCTTCAGGATGCTCTTTTTTTTGTTGTTTTTGTTTGTTTGTTTGTTTGTTTGTTTTTTCATAGAGTTCTAGATAGTCTTAGACTTGGGAGAGGAATAAAGCCATTGTTTTTTATACCTAATCTGGGAATATCCACTGGACACTTTGCAATAATTCCTCATATATGTAACTGTCTGTTTGCTTTTCAGATCAAATTCTTATGACAGTTTTCTAGTTTTCACTGATAGCACTATTCAGAAATACAGTTTATGTGAATTGGACACTACAATAAACTTTCTACTGGCATCTACACCGTTTGGTTATCTGTATTACAGCTGTTAATGGAGAATAAATAATCTTTTCCCACCTATTCTGAAGGAATGTATTTCACCACTTAGTTCTCCCTTTTCCAGAGGAATAAAGCTTGGTGCTCTTCTAACGTAATCTTTAAAAATAGTGTCCAGCTGACCCTCTCCTTAAATTGAAATTTCTTCTGTTTAAACAATGTTTTTGGTCTTCTTGAACATACCAGATCATGCACTGAGAATCAGTGATTCCAATTCTAAATTTTGCCTTAAAGACAGTATTTTAGATCCTTTTCTCATATTCAATCTCCATATAAAGTACACTCTCACTGAAGTTCTGTTTTACGGTAAAACAAACAAAACATTTAAGAATACTTTCAAAGTGTAACCAAACAATCACAGGAAGAGTAATTCAACTTACCCTTTCAGAACACATATGACACCTACATGCAATTTAAATCCCTACTACAAAGGGATACAGATACTACCTTTTACCACACTCTGTACATGAATAATGTTAAAAGAGATGCAAGACAGGTTAAATAAGAGCTGAATAAATTATCCTAAGTCAATTAATAGCTACCCCAAGGTTATTAATTAATTCAGAAACAAATATTATTAATTTGGAGCTGAAAGCACGGGAAACAACATGAAGCTAAAAGCAACAGCCATTTTTTGAACTGGGATTACATTTATAGAACCCCCTCCAACACAAACAGTGAATGACACAATACTAGCTTCCAAGCAGAAGCTTCTCCAGGACTAAGCTACCATGAAACAAGAATGGAGAGGATAATGCATCCCTGTTTGAAATGTATATAACCTGTTCTCAGCTCTGCACATGATGATGCTATTCTAGCCTGTTCAAGGTGGAAAAGGGGAATCTCCAAAGCTATCAAACATGCTGTGCAACCTCAGTAATGCCATACTACAGCTGTTTGACTGCTCATCTGATCTGTAATGGGAAATAAAGTGTTCCAAATTTGAGCAAACTAATAGAGATCATGCATGATGAGAAAGGACTGATTGCCTTGAGTGGGGTGAACCTGCAAGTCATACAGAATACTTACCAACCTCATCACCCACTCAGCTTATTTGAGAGCTCATCCCCCTTGCATTTTTAATATAAGCATATATTATTAAAAATAATTCCAAAGCAAGCATTGTCTGTATATATTCTTGCTAAGCAGAGCACTAGACATTTAAGACAAGCTAGTTGTAATATTCAATGCCTTAATTTTACTTGGCTAGTAGAATGGTGAAAGCCATGTATGAACAGGTACCTAATATGTAAATAGAATTATCAAGGATGTCATTTTAGCAGGAATAACTCAATCTTCCTAGTTGTAAATTTATTCAGAAATGCAGCAAGTACAAATCTTTTCATGTTAATAGAAAGAAATCTTAAAATATTTATTTAAGAGAATGAAGTAAAGAAGGCAGAGTAAGTAACCTTGTAAAATGACAGATAAATTAATATATGGAGGCAAAATTAAGATATGATATCAATGAGAAGTGAAACTGGGGTTGAAAAAATAGCCACGCCAAGGAGAATTAGTTAATAATTATGAAGAACTGTTATAACTTAATAGCCTTAAAAACAACTAATTTTGACTAAAGCATTTAATAATGGTAGTTGTAATTTATTAATTCAATAATTAGTTCAACCATTGGCTGTACGAATAATATTTCATAACTAGTGCTAATTTAAATATTGTAATTAATATTCACTACTTGATTTGCTTTTATGAGGTACCTTATCATTTGTATTTACATAATTTTAATTATATTGTTCCCTTAGAGATGTAGGATAAGTGAAGATAGTAATGAAGCACAATATCTATCTTCTTCATGGAAATTGTATTATAAATTGACAAATGAATCTTGAAAGTGCTACAGTTCTAATTCTACTGCCAGAAAAGAAGCATAATTATGTTAATTTGTCTAATGTGCATTAAACAATTAAACTCAGAAAACAGAAAACCACACTGACTTTCATATAATGTTACAGAAACTGATTTCAGCTGAAATATAGGCTGTTTTACGAATAAAGCACTTTATTCTTTTATCTCATTTTTTAAAAATGTGTATATTTCAGGTAGATTAAAAACCATTTCAAAAATTATTAAAAAGGAGCGTGCTGCATGGCAATAACATTTAAAATCTTTCTAATACGATTATTGTCTTCATATTGTTCTGTTTAGATGCCCTTCCAACCCTAATAAATTTCTTGAAGTCTAAAAGTCATTAGGGTGTGCCAGTCTGGGTTCAAGAAACACCCTTAGAAAAAGACATAACAAACTTCAAGAAAGATTTTCCTGAACTGAAAGGATAAATGGCTAAGATTTCTTCGGGAAACATGTTCATTAGAAAAGTGATTAGAAGAGTTTGTAGCTCCTTGAAGAAACTCTTTATGAATGCACCTGCAAAATACTCCAGTGCAAGGAACAGGAAGAACTGTTCTAGTTAAATTAGCTCTTCAATGATTTGGGCTAATTACCAAGGAGGAGTATGAGAAGCAGGCAAAAGCAGAAGACAATATTAGAACCACAGAACCATTTAGGTTGGAAAAGACCCTTAAGATCATCAAGTCCAACCATTAATCTAACACTACCAAGTCCACCACTAAACCATGTCCCCAAGCACCCCCATCTACACATCTTTTAAATACCTCCAGCGATGGTGACACCCACCACTGCCCTGGGCAGCCTGTTCCAGTGCTTAAGAACCCTTTTGGTAAATAACTTTTTCCTAACATCCAATCTAAACCTCTCCTGGCACACCCTGAGGCTGTTTCCTCTCATCCTGAGCCAACTGGCATTGTCTGTGTCGGACATGGGGGAAGCTTCTGGCAGCTTCTCATAGAAGCCACCCCTATGCCCCCCAGCTACCCAAACCTTGCCATGCAAACCCAACACAACTATACAGTTCCCTCAGCTCCTCCTCATAAGACTTGCTCTCTAGACTCTTCACCAGCTTCATTGCTCTTCTCTGGACATGCTCCAGCACCTCAATGTCCTTCTTGTAGTGAGGGGCCCAAAACTGAACACAGAACTTGAGATGCAGTCTCACCTGTGCTAAGTACGGGAGGACTATACTGGCCACACTATTTCTGATACAGGCCAGGATGCCATTGACCTTCTTAGCCACCTGGGCACATTGCTGACTTATGTTCAGACATCTGTCAACCAGTATCCCCAGGTCCTTCTCTGCTGGACAGCTTTACAGCCACTCCTCCCCAAGCCTGTAGAGTTGCCTGAGGTTGTTGTGACCCAAGTGCAGGAGCCAGCACTTGGCCTTGTTGAACCTCATATAGTTGTCCTTGACCCATCAAGCGAACCTGTCCAGATCGCTCTGCAGAGCTTTCCTACCCTCAAGCAGACCAACACTCCTGCCCAACTTGCTGTCACCTGCAAACTTCCTGAGGGTGCACTTGATCCCCTTGTCCAGATCGTTGATAAAGATATTAAACAGAACTGACCCCACTACTGGACCCTCGGGAACACCACTTGTGACCAGCTGCCAACCAGATTTAACTCCATTCACCAACACTCTTTGGGCCTGGACAGCCAGCCAGTTTTTTTACTGAGCAAAAAGTACACCCATCCAAGCCATGAGCAGCCAGTTTCTCCAAGAGAATGCTGTGGGAAACAGTGTCAAAGTCTTTACTAAAGTCCAGGTAGACAACATCCACAGCCTTTCCCTCATTCACTAAGTGGATCATTGTGTCATAGAAGGAGATCAGGTTAGTCAAGCAAGATCTGCTTTTGATAAACCCATGCAACTAGGCCTGACTGCCTGGTTGTCCTGTACGTGCAGTGTGGTGGCTCTCAAGATGATCTGCTCCATAACCTTCCCTTGCACCAAGGTCAGACTGACAGGTCTGTAGTTCCCGGGATCCTCCTTCTGGTCTTTCTTGTAGAAGGGCATCACATTTGCTAACTTCCACTCAACTGGGACCTCCCCGGTTAGCCAGGACTGCTGAAAAATTATGGAAAATGGCTTGGTGTGTGCTTCCACCATCTCCCTCAGTACCCTTGCGTGGAGCCCACCCAGCCCCATAAACTTGTGTGTGACTAAGTGGTGCAGCTTATCCATGCTGCTATCCATTTCCTCTCAGATTATGGGGGCTTCATTCTGCTCCCTGTACCCGTCTGCTAGCTAAGGGGGCTGGGTATCCCAGGAATAATTGGTCTTACTATTAAAGACTGAGGCAAAGAAATCATGAAGTACATCAGCCTTTTCCTAATCCTTTGTCACTATATTTCCTCCCACATCCAATAAAGGATGGAGGTTTACCTATTCATAAAAACATTTTTAATTATCTTGTACAGTAGTAGCCAGATTAAGTTCTAGTTGGGCTTTGGCCCTTCTAATTCTCTCCCTGTACAACCTCACTAGATCTTTGTAGTTCTCCTGAGGTGCCTGCCCCTTCTTCCAAAGATCATACACTCTTTTTTTTTTAATTCTTTTTTCCTGAGTTCCAGCCAAAGCTCTCCGTTCAGCCAGGCCAGTCTTCTTTCCCATTGGCTCATCTTTCAGCACATGGGGACAGCGCGCTCCTGTGCCTTTAAGATTTCCTTCTTGAGAAATGTCCACCCTTCCTGGACTCTTTGCCTTTCATTTGGAACTGACTCCCAAAGAATTCTATCAACAAGGCCCCTGAACAGGTGAAAGTCTTCCCTCTGGAAGTCCAGGATAGCAGTTCTGCTGACCTCCCTCCTTACTTCTTCAAGAATCAAAAACTCTTTCATTTCATGATCATTATGCCCAAGATGGCTTCCAACCACCACATCACCCACATGTCCTCTGTTCATAAAAGCAGGTCCAGTGGGATGCTTTATCTAGTTGTCTCCCTCACCAGCTGTGTTAGAAAGTTCACAGAATCACAGAATCACAGAATGTCAGGGACTGGAAGGGACCTCGAAAGATCACCTAGTCCAATCCCGCTGGCTGGAGCAGGAACACCTAGATGAGTTCGCACAGGAAGGCGTCCAGGCGGGTCTTGAATGTCTCCAGAGAAGGAGACTCCACACCCTCCCTGGGCAGCCTGTTCCAGTGCTCTGTTACCCTCACTGTAAAGAAGTTCCTTCTCAAATTTAAGCGGAACCTCCTGTGTTCCAGCTTGTACCCATTGCCCCTTGTCCTATCATTGGACATCACTGTGAAGAGCCTGGCTCCATCCTCCTGACACTCACCCTTCAAATATTTATAAACATTAATAAGGTCCCCCCTCAGCCTCCTCTTCTCCAAGCTAGAGAGGCCCAGCTCCCTCAGCCGTTCCTCATAAGGGAGATGCTCCACTCCCTTAATCATTTTGGTGGCTCTTCGCTGGACTCTCTCAAGCAACTCCATTTCCAGGGATGGAGGTGAGGCTGACCAGTCTGTAGTTAACCTGGGTCCTCCTTCTTGCCCTTTTTGAAGATTGCAGTGACATTTGCTTTCCTCCAGTCCTCAGGCACCTCTCCCGTTCCCCACGACTTAGCAAAGATGATGGAGAGTGGTCTAGCAATTACTTCAGCCAGCTCCTTCAACACCTGTGGGTGCATCCCATCCAGACCCATAGATTTATGGATGTCCAGGTTGTTTAACTGGTCCCTGACCCAGTCCTCATCAACCAAGGCAAACTCCTCCATTGTCCTGACTCCCTCTGGGGTCTCCAGGGTACAGAGCTCCTCAAGACAGCTTCCGGTAGAGTAGACAGAGGCAAAGAAGGCATTCAATAGCTCTGCCTTCTCTGTATCTTCTGTCACCAGTGCACCCACCTCATTCATCAGTGGGCCTACATTGCCTCTAACGTTGGCTTTATCTGCCATGTATTTGAAGAAGCTCTTCCTGTTGTCCTTGACCCCTCTAGCAAGATCTAATTCTAAGGAGGCCTTGGCTTTCCTAGTTGCCTCCCTACATCTTCTGACAACATCCTTATATTCCTCCCAAGTGGCCAGCCCCTCCTTCTATGATCTGTAAAGTCTCCTCTTCCACTTGAGTTTGTCTTCCATACACTTCGGGAACCTCCTAGATGGCTTCCTCTCTGCTGTATCGTATTTCCGGCAGATATCTGGCAAGTTGAAGTCCCCCACAAGAACAAGGGCTAGAGATCATGAGACTTCTCCCAGCTGCTTACAGAATATTTCAATATTTCATCTGCTTCTTCATCCTGGTTGGCTAGTCTATAACAGACTTCCACTGTGGAATCTGCCTTGTTGGCCTTTCCCCTGACTCTTATCCACAAACATTTGACCCTTTCATCACTGTTGTCAAGCTCTAGACAGTCAAAACACCCCCTAACATACAGGGTTATCCCACCACCTCTCCTTCCTTGCCTATCCCTTCTGAAGTGTTTATAGCCATCCATTCCAGCTCCCCAATTGTCTGAGTCTTCCCACTGTTTCCATGACTGCAATTACATCATGGTTTTCCTGTGGCACAGTGGCTTCCAGCACCTCATGTTTGTTGCCCAAGCTGTATGTATTGGTGTATGCAACTTCAGTTAGGCTATTGATCCTGCCAACATTTTGGCGGAAGAAGCCCTAATTCCTGTGTAACCATTCTCAAGTGCTTCCATGGTTTCTAACATTTCAACAACCCTTTGTCTTTGCTGTCACATGGATCTCCATCACCAACCCCCACTGAGCTTGCAAGGGTACTGCACACATTAGTACTGGGACATTTCAAATATGCTCCAGTGTACTCCGCACACGGTGGAGCAGTCCAAAGGACTTCACTAGCACACCATTTCTCAACCACTAGCATCCCATCTCCAGGCTTATCTCTCTAGTGAGGCTGGTTTTATCCCTTTACCCCTTCAAATCTAGTTTAAAACTATTTCAGTAAGCCCTGTTAATTCCTGCACAAAAAACCTTTTCCAGGACAGCCTTTGAGACAGGTGTACCTCGTCTGTCACCAGCAGGCCTGGTGCAATGTAGACCAACCCATGATAAAAAGTCCAAAATTCTGCCAGTAACACCAGTCTCAGAGTCAGGTGTTGTTCTGCTGGGTCTTCCTGTTTCTTCCTTCATCATTCCCTGCAACTCAAAGGATAGAAGAGAATGTTACTTGTGCTCCTGATCCCTTAACCAGTTGTCCCAAGGTGCCGAAGTCTTTTTGATTGCCCTTGGACTTCTTATTGCAACTTCATCACTGACAAATAATAACAGGTAATAATCTGAGGGTTGCATCAGAGTGGGAAGTTTCCTTGTCACATCTTTAACCTGAGCACCACGGAGGCAGCAGACTACTCTAGGAAGTGGGTTCAGTCAGCATATTGGACCTTCTGTTCCCCTCAGGAGAGAGTCTCCTATGACAATGACCTGTCTTTTTTACTTTGTGGAAGCAGTTTTGACATAGGGCGCAGGCTAACTTAACCTTGGCAACCCCCCAACCTAGATGAGTGTCCTGGTTTTTCTAAGATAGAGTTAATTTTCTTTTTAGTATTTTAGTTAGTGTTTCAGTTCAGACTTATGAGAAGAACATTGATAACAGTGCTGGTGTTATTAGTTACTGCTGGAGCTCAAGGCCACCGTGTTTGGCTGCTTCACAGCTGCATTAGGACTGGGAGGGAGAAGTGCAGTGAATAGCAAAGCCCAGAACTGGCATTTGGATGTGCCAATGAAATATTCCAGATCAGATCACGTCATGCCAGTATATTAACCAGGGCTGACCGGAAGACAGGGCACTTCTCTTCCGGGGGTACCTCTCTGGGAGATCGCTCGGGCTCACTGCTCCGGGGTTTCGGTTTTGGGACTGTCTCTGCTCCGGGATCGTGAGCTGGCACAGGCCGGGCATCAGTCAGCGGGCGGTGAGCACTGTGTATCACTCATTTGTATAATTCTGTTATCACTGTTGTTATCATTATCATTTCATTTTAATTAGTAAATAGTTTTGATCTCAACCCGTCAGTCTCCTTGCCCTTCTTTCCGATTCTCTCCCCTACTCCCTGGGCAAGGGAGGGTGTGGGGGGGTGATAGAGCAGGCTGTGTTTGGCTGCAAGCTGCAAGCAAAAGGGGTGAATCCACCCAAAACCACCACAATGAGCCATTGTCCTCATGATTGCTTGGTTCCACTTGCAAAGCCTTGTACCTATTATGGAAGGTGGGGCAGTCACAGAGGAGACATGCCTGCTTTGCTGGCCAGGAACTTGTCACCATTCCACCCTATCCCTTAAGTCACTTAAGTGACCTTAAGTCACTGCATTCTGCTGGGTGGAGAGGAGAGGGAATCCTCCATATCATGCATCCCGTCTGCCCATGGTGGTTTCACTTGGCTAGCACTTGGCTAGTAGCCAAACACAACTGTTCACTCACCACCTCCTCTCCCCAGAGGATAGGGGAGAGAACTGGAAGGCAAGGGTAAGGAGACTCATAGGTTCAGATAAGAACAATTTAATAACTGAAATAAAAGAAAACTTTAAATAATACTGATATTAAAATAGTAGTGATAATAATAATAGTAACAAAATATACAAATGAGTGATACCCAGTGCAACTGCTCACCACCTGCCAACCAAGCCCAGCCCATTCCCAGATAACGATCCCAGAGGAGTGACAAATCTGAACCAAAACCACAATCCTGAAAGAGCAAGAGCCTGAGCAAAAGCCAGAGAGAGCTAAAAGAGGAAGAGACCCTGATTAATACACTGGATATGAAAAGATATGATATGATATGATATGATATGATATGATATGATATGATATGATATGATATGATATGATATGATATGATATGATATGATATGGAACATCCCATTGGCATATTCAAATGCCAATTTAGCTTGTTACTTTAAATATTCCTTGCCCCCTTAGATCTTGCACTTGTAGACTAACAAAAAACAAAGACCCTCAACTTCCAGAAACAAGAATGCAAACACTGGTATATTATCAGCATTTTTCTCTTAACAAATTCCAGGCTGAAAGCAAAATACAGCACTATTCTAGCTACTAAGAGAAACCCAGCTCTGTCCTAGCTAAAAACCAGGACACTGTCTGACAGGGCTGTCCCAAGGCAGGTATGGTCCAGTTCCAGTAGTCCATCTCCCTCCAGTAGTCTATCTCTCTTTTCCCCACTTCCTGATACTTCTCAACCTCCTTACCTCCTCCCGGAGCTCTACCTGGGTGCACTCCCACAGGTCTGCTCACTGCTGCTGCCCAGTACTGCTGTGAGAGCAGAGCACAGCCCACAGCCTGGCACCTGGGCACGCAAATGCACGAGATGAGATACAACTAGGCAAGGCTATGAAAGTGTCATAAGAAAACAGTCTTTGGTGGTGGTAGGAAGGTTACAGAAAAATTTGGTGTGTCGCAAAACAAATGAAGCTGAGAAGACCAAGGAGGTCTTAACGTCTTTTTTCTCTCTTCCTCCCACCCCTCCCCACCCCAACTTTTTTTTTTTTTAAAGTCTTTCCAAACCCTGACATTCTGTGATTCTGTGTGTAAAAGGTTAATGGTGATGAGGCTCTTGCCACAGTTAGTACCTGTAACACAAAGATACAAATCAGACTAGGGCCAGGAGACAACGTCTAAGGATAAAGCTTCATGAGGTAGGTGACTTGATTTAATGACTTGCTTTGGCCAAAAGGGAAGAACCCACATGCTTTGTCATGTACAGACACAAACACCCATAAACCAGCGTTGTTAGCCATGCACTCTCATTCTTTTATGCTGGCAGTGGCATTTGTTTGACCCTGTGCTGAACCAGTTCAGCTTGCTAAATGAGCAAAAAGCAAATTCAGGAACAGTTACAAGAAGAAGCAATTGTTTTTCCATCAGTAATTCATGAGAAGAAAGTGGAGAACGTGTATGAAAATACGCAGTAATTCTGTTGTAGAAAATTCCCTGATGTAGTCTACCTACCTACAGACACTATCAATGAAGAAGGGTGAGGGCTAATTAAGAATCTGGAGAAGGGCAACAGAAATTAGTAAAATCACACAAAACATCACTAACAGAGGGAACTCGCAGACTTTAGATTATTTATCCCAAAAAAGACTGATGAGAAAAATGACAGCAGTCTTGATTTAGGTAAGCTGTACATAATAAAACAAAGGGATCTAAAAGAAGCTGATTATAAATACAAAGATAATCCCTAGACTAAGATACCAGTCTGGGGCATTGGTCTGTGGAGAAGGTAAGAATGAAAGTGAAGAAATCTTTCATGGGACTAGAAAGTTTAGAGAGACAAAATATGGGAAAAAAGGAAGTGAAGAAAAGTCAAAAGTAGAAGGGAACAAAAAGTGATTAAATATAGCTGACTGTTGTGAGGAAAACGAAAGGTTCACTGAGGGATAAGGTTTAATTTTTTTTTTTTTTTTCAGACAGAAAGCACTACTGGCTTTAATTTCTAGGACAAACCGTTTATTTTCAAAAATCTTTATTTACTAATACAGTAGTCTATTGTCGTTACAAACTGCAGCACTCCAATATGGAACAAACTCAGATAAGTCATCAGAAGAAGACATTCTTTCCATGGATCACACCAAGATAAATCAATTTTCAAATAATAAAAGCTGCCCGGTAAATTGTACATTTTTGTCACCTTCTGTGATCATGTTCCCTCCCTAGGCAAAATTACTCACTTTTCAAAGGTCTGCCTCCAGGTCTTCTTTTAAAAGTACCTACAACCTGGTTTGCAGAAGCTGACAGCAATAGAAATTTAAGAACTCTGATTGTAAACACAGAGAGTTGTCATGCCAGCCCCAGTTACACACTGGAAGATGCCACAACAAAAGCACCAGCCAGAACTGAACCCAGGCAGATCTGACTCAGAAATAAGAGAATGCATTTAACAGCGTTTCAGCACCAGAATAAATTCCTGCAAGACGAAAGGGGTTCTCCCTCTCCTGATGTTTGCCAGTTGTGTCTGGGTATCTTTCTGGAACATGCATCACCAAAACACAAGTCAGCACAAAGGTTTTGCCAGGCTATCTGATGAACAAAGTATTTTAAACATAAAACTGTTCTATTTTGCCTCACAGCTGAGGCATACATCTCATTTGGGATGCCACGGGACACTAATTGTTGGTGTTATTACTTAACTGATTATTATTTCATGTGGAAGATAGAATACCTCAAAAAATGATCTAGGCATGACAAAGCCGCATTTTGCTAGAACTAGGTTCAGATTGGCCTGCCCTGCCGCTTATCACAGTGGGGAAAAAATTAATGCAAATGGGCTGTTTCATACACAGGGTGTCTTTACAGTCGCTGGTACGTGTCAACTGGCAAGTCAAAGCGCTTGTGAACTGCAATGCCACATTTACACTTATTTCTGTACACCAGGCTCTCGGCTGTCCTTCCCTCAGCCGCTACCGACTCCAAGTCACCGCACCCCGCGCAGGCGTGGCGGGGGCAGTCAGAGCAAACAGCGTAACTGCTCGGCGGCACCTCCCCTCCTCCCTCAAACTCCCCGTTTCCACCCAAAAAAACAGACCGATGACGCGATGCAGCCTGACGGACTCTTGAAGGGCTCCCGCGCCAGCAAGTAAGCGCCACTGGGGCGGGGCCCCGCGCCGGAAGCGGAGCGCGGGGCGGCAGGCGGGGCGGCCGTTGCCAGGCGGAAGTGCGGCGGCGGGCGGCGGTTGGCGTTTAAAGGCTGAGGGGCGGCAAAAGGCCGGCGAGTGGCGGCAGCACTTTCTCTACGTCCACCGCTCTGCCTCGGCAGCGGCCCCCTCTTCCCCGCCGCGGCCTTAGCCGCCCCCAGGCAGAGCGGCGAGATGGTCTCCAGAGCCGCCGATCGGCTGCTGATCGTCGTCTCTGTCCTGGAAGGTGAACGGGGGGCGGGAGGTGTCGCGGCCTCCCGGCTGCTGGTCGTACTCGGCGTCCTGGGGAAGGGAGGTGGGGGGTGGTCGCTGTCTGGGGATGTGTTTTCCCAGTGGAAAGAGCGGAGTAAGCCAACCTGTACTGAATACACTGTTTCTACTAACGAAGCGGTGGGCGCATGCCTCTTAAAGCCGTTATAGGCTACCCCCGGCTTGTTTCTGGAGGTATTTACCTAAAGAATTGTTTAAAGCGAATGATAAAAGCATCTTTCTTTTCCTGAAAAAAAAAAAAAAAGGTGGTTTTTTGCATTTCGAGACTGGTCTGGCTTGTGTCGTGGTTTAAACCCCCCGGGGCGCGGCCGTTCCCTCTGGATCCAGCTGCCAGTGGGCACAAACAGCCCTGCATCCCGGTACTCCTCCTTTCCAGCCGCAGGCAGTAGGATCCACAGCCCTTGTGCAGGGGCTGTCGGGGATTTTCAGCTGGGCCACACTTCTAGAAAGCTTTGCACCAAAGCGTTGAAGTCCAGCCTATGTCTTACCGTTGTCAGGATCATTTCATGTATCTGCCCCTCCCTTTCTTTTTCTAACACGTATTCTGTTGTTTTTGTTCTCTTAGCAATCTACTGTAATTTTTTTTTAGTGTTGACTCAAATACCTGACTAATCAATCTTTGTTTTGTACTTCTTCAGATTATACATACTGTGGTGAAATTGGTGTGTGGGTGTGAGGTTTTTGTTTGGGTGTTTTTTTCTGTTTTGAGTTTGGGTTGTTCTTGGCTGAATGCTTTCTCTCTGTCAAGTAAATCCTACTATCTCTCTGTCTGTTTATGTAGTTTGCCAAGGTAGCTTTAAAGTAAGGTCCTGTCCTCTGACATGTGTGTAGCCCCTTCCTACACTGTGATACATATGAAATCTTAGTGTTTGCTTCATTTTGTCATTTAAATTATTAATCGGAGTACAGGATGATGCTGAACCCAGGACTTGTAATATAGTAGTGCTTTTTTTTTTTTTTTCAACAAGTAGCTATAAAAAAAAACTATTCACTACTTTCATTAGCTGGTGTTTTGCTGCTTTGATGTAGGATAGTGACAAAATCTGTAGTAGAGGCAAGGCATTCAGTTTCTGTCTCTCACCTGTTGTTCACTTGATCTATTCCTAATTACAGACTTCTCAAAGTTAAATGATACTAGTTGCCTAGTTTCTTTCTTTCTTTGTTACTTAATGTCTTGATGCTTTTGGATGCTTCATAAATAGTTTGTTTCATGTTATGTTCTTCTTCCTCTCTTCCCTGTAGTGGGAAGACATATTTATTTCTTAATATGGAGAACATAGCTTTGTAGTATATAGGGAAGATGGTACAGGAAATGTATTAGTATGTAATTGGTTTATGGCATAAATCTGAGCTCCTACTTCTTTTTTGGTGATGGTTTGTGGCAATTACACTCTCTTACAGGGCGCTACTTTCCAAAACGACCCAAGCACATGCTTATAGTCGAAGCAAAGTTTGATGGTGAACAGTTGGCTACTGATCCTGTAGAGCATACTGATCAGCCAGAATTTGCTACGGAATTGGCTTGGGAACTTGATAGGAAAGCACTTCATCAGCACAGGTAACATTAGAAAGTTAAGTCTAATTTGGAGATAAAAATCCAATTTTCTTGGCTCTACAGCTTCTGAAATACAATTTTTGCATTACTCTCATCTGAATTTTTTTTAGAAACTTTTTTAGCTGTACTTTGGTCTACCATAATGCTACTGCAGGAGACAAAAGTAGTATGTGGCAAGATAAGTTATGTCAAAAAAAGAAAAAATCCTGAAAAAAAGCCAAGAACTTACAGCAAATTAGTAGTGCTACAGTTCAAGCATTGGATTCAAGCTTTCTTAACTATATTGTAATGTATAACTAACTTCAAGCTTGAAAAGCCTATGTAAAGTATTTTTGAAAATGCTAGCTAGAAGAGTTGAGAAATAGGTTTCCCTAGCTGTCATTTGGTTTTGACTGACAGCTTATAATATTGCCTCTCTAGTTTCAAAGGTGTTAAAAAGACCATATTATCTTTGATGTTTGACGAGAGAAGAACACCTCCATGTACCTTATGCTCAACACCTTATCTTTGCTTCTAAGTATTGTTAGGTGCTTTGTACAAAAATCTTTCACAGAAGTCCTATTTCTAAGAGACCCTCAGAAAGTGAAATTCCAATTTCACATGAGGTATTTCTTGTTGGTTATTTCTTGTACGTGAATGAGATTTAGTTTATTTGTCACAATGTCTTTTTAATAGCACTTCAGGTTCTGTGAGACTCCGATACACTCCTCTTAAAAATTTAATCAACGTGTTTGTTCTCTCACTTAATGATAAATTTTCAGACATTCAATATAAACTCAGTTTCTGACCTATAAAACTAGTTACATAATATAAATGTTATGACACTGGTATACTTGAAACATGTGAATGATTTTTGAGAACTAATTGCAGAGTTAATTCTACATTTTGGATTTCAACCGAGTTGTTCTTTCAGGCTGCAGCGTACACCTATCAAACTCCAGTGTTGTGCCTTGGATCTTGCATCGTCAGCTAAAGAGAATATAGGCTATATAGTACTTGACTTAAGGGCTGTGCAGGAAAAGAAACAGGTATGTTATGGAGTATAAAGCTTTAAAAATATATGTTTTGGCAACAATACTGTTACAGATAGTAGAATCTGAACTAAGGCACAGACAAAACTTTTATATCTTGTTTTGAAGTATCACTCCTAGCTGATTGTGTTTTGTTTTGGTTTTTTTGTTAGAGACATCTTGGTTGTATATAAGAACATGAGCAAATGAAAGTACTTTTGTACTAATCTTGCACTCCTGAATTTGAGAATTAGAGCACTTGTAAGCAATATTTTTAAGGAATTCCATTATTTGGTTGCCTGGAAAAATTTATCAAAGCAATTGATATTGAACAATTGAATTGTATCTCCCTCATCAAATCAAGTCTTAAGATATTTTTAGTGGGCCTCTGGAAGATGTGTTAGGCAGTCAGAAGTTCTGTCATTCTATAGAATCTCTTAGTATAATAGTGTACTCAAAATAGACCAGATTTTTGAAAATAAAAACCAAAGTATATTTATGTAGGTGATGAAGTAGAAATGCTAGACCAAGTCTAATTTTTCTGTAAAAATATTATTACTTTCCTAGTTTTTTAAATGCTTCTGGTTTTTATTTTTGTTTTTAATGATGTAGGCACCAAAATGGTATCCTCTGCTTAGTAACAAATATACTAAATTTAAATCTGAAATACAAGTAGGTGTTGTGTTGGAGACTGATTCAAAAGCAGTGGTCGATGGTTTTAAAGCAAAGGAGGCACCCCCTAGAGAAGGGAAGGGTAAGTAACATAATAAAAATATCACTCACTTTGAATTTAAAATGTTCCTGTGCCAGGTGAACATACCATTTGTTTAAAATGTGTTGTTTTAAGTCTCAAGATAATTTTGATTTCATAGCATTTCACAGAATCATAGGGTTGGAAGGGATGTCTTTACAGGTGATTCATGTAGCTTGTGATTATAATTTTACAAGGATTATTTACTGTGGTAATTGTGTAACTTTCAGGCAGACACAGTTGCAAACCAACTGATCTTTAAAATCAGAATCCGGGACTCATAATTTATTCCTATAGGCATATTATTAATATTTCAGAGTTTTAGAAAGCTTTGTAATGAAAGAAATAAGAAAGAAGCATTCTTTACAGAATGCAGTTTCAGTAGTTTGGACTTGGAATCATGTAGTGCAATATTTCATTTATTGGGTAGGCTGCTTCTCTTTTCCAATGGGTTTTCATCTAATCTAAATCACTCTAGTACTTAAATCATGTTCTGTTGTTGTGTTTTTGTAGTAACAATAACTTCATATTAACTGTTGGGACTCATTCGAAATCTGGACTCTCTTGTACATTCCTCTCAAAAGTAATCAGTGAAATGTGTCAAAAATCTATTAGAACTGTAATATTAATACTAGTAGGTGTCTTTATTTATGTGCTGTGCTTTTCAGTCCCTTTTTAATTTCTGAGTTTTTAATGCAAGTTAGTAGTATAAAAAAAAAAAAGAAACAAAACCAAACACTTATACTTTATTTAAAAAAAAACCTCCAAACAAAACCAGATTTATGTCCCCTTTCATCCCTTACCCAAAAGTCTATCTACTTCACTTCTAAAAGCCGAGCCTCTGTTACAATTAGTGGATTTCTTCTTATTTACTTTACAATACCTTGTGTTATTTCCCTGAAGGTAACTTCTTGCTGATTCAAATTAATCATCTTTGTATCATTGTGGCTCTGTTTTTGTAAAAACAAAGTGGTTGGTAGCAGTAAGTATTTTGCAAGGTTTCTGGCCCAGACTTTTGATGATTTGGCTGCATTGAATTAGTGGTTAAGGCACTATTGGAGTTCCAGTGTCACCAGTTAGCTTACGCCATTCTTTCAGGTTCACAACAAAGCACAGGGAGTTTCATATACTGTAAAGTTTGTAAAGGAGGCAAGAACTACTGTAAATGGTGTATTAATCTCTACTTCCTTTGGTCTTTCTGCCTGCAAGCTCTCCTACCCCTCATGACACTGGCAGAAGATACAAGAAATCCCTTCTGCATTCACCCAGCCCTGCCTTCACTTCATACTTTCTGTGGAATAATTGATACAAACAGTTTTGCCAGCTTTTCCCTCTCTTCTGTCATCTCAAGATTAGTCAACACTGTATTTAGGCAGTGGAGAAAAACAAACCTGTATGTTTTCACAGATTTAAAGTGAACATTCCAAGCATTGGGTGTGACAAAGCAACTACTCAGTTCTAGATTAGTCAGATAGTCAAGGGGGTGTATATTCCTTTTACGATTCATACACTTTGATTTTTCTTTTTTTTTCTTTTTTTGCTTCACTAACCTAAGTGGTGTAAAGTTTCCAGTGTTTGAAATGGAGCCTTTTGGTTCACAAGCAAACGTGCTGTGTTATTATTACTATTTGGTGTAAACTAAGGAGCTTTGAAATGTATTGAGTTACCGGCACTACAGAGTAGAAACTGTAAAACCTGAAAACAAACTGTGGTTTATGCGCTAAAGATTTCAGATGAAAAATCTTTAAATGAAACCTTCCAAAGGTCTGTGGAATGAGGCATCATACTTCTTAAACAATTGAACGGGTTGTCATATGCCGTTACTGTCTTGCATTTCCTTTAATGTGTAAAATAAAGAAGCAGCATGGTAGATTATAACCTGGTGAAATAAGATTCCAGTCACTGTAATGATGCTCACTGTGACATTAGATAAAAATATGCACTAACATTATTTCTAGCATAGTGTTCAGAGTAACATCTGCAGCCACTGACTAGAAATTAATTTCAGAGTTGTTTTATAGCTATACCTAAGTATGTTTAAAGACTTCTTTGTGTTGAAATGCTTTGGAACCAAGCATCGAAATCTTTATTGGAAATATTTCTTTCCACATTTACAGTAATTAAAGGTAAAATTACAATAGTGCATAAGATTTCTGCAACAATTAATAAGGTCACCAGTTATTTTTTCTTCTCTCGTAGCATCTGCCCTTCTTTCTGGACTAGACCCTAAAAGTATTGTACCAGTCTTAAATGAAGAAGAGGGCTATCATCAAATTGGACCAGCAGAGTATTGCAGAGACAGCTTTGTCTTGTCTGTAACCATTGCGTTTGCCACACAGTTGGAACAGGTTTGGTTCCTTGCTATGTGTATTTTTTAAGAAGGACTATCCTATGTTTGTACTTTTGCCTTCCTATGCCTTATTTCTAATTAGGATTTTTTTATTGTCTTGTTATAAATAGCCTGGTCCCATATTTAATAAAGATATATTACTTTGAGTTTTAAAACTTATGGAGTGCTTACATCTTAAATCAGAGATGTAAGATCAGAGTTATTTTGGATCACTAAAATTACATTTACTTTAAATTATGCACTTTTATGAAATGCATACCTTTATATTACATATAGTATAAAAAGTGTGTGTATGAATATCAGTCTTCAATATGGTGCCCATGTGCTCAAGTTCAGACAAGACAAAATACTTTTCAGATCCAGAAGTTGTATGAACCTGTAGAGTTTATATGTTGCCTAAGGGAATGATTTACTAGCTTGCCATGCTAATGTGATTATTTCAGCTTTAGACCTCAGCTGCTGTGGCCATGCTGTGCTGTACCACAGTGGTACTCATTGTCTGGTTTAAAAATATAGGTATGTCCAGGTTACTGTGAAAGTCATGACTCCAAGCCTCCATGACTGTATTTGATCTATAACTCTCCTCAGTCATGTCTTCTTTTTTCACAGAAGATAACTTTCCATGTCAAGATTGTATGTCCTTGTGAAGTAAACTTACTATAATCAGTGTGGAGTAGATTGTGCCTTTTTAGGCATTGGACTCACAGTTATAGTGGCTACAGGATGAAGCAGCTGTTTCTGGCTGTTCCAGTCTTTTGTTCAATTACATAAGTTACATAATAACTGAGTATCTAATCTGCATTTTTTATTTGCACTATAAATATTTTGTGGAGGCACTGCTTATTTCTGAATACTTGTACAGTGCTTGATATTACTGAATATGTGGTGTCAGTTACAGCACTCGGTGCTGACAAATCTTAAAGGTAATTCAGAATGGGTCATTTAGCAAGTTATTGGTATGCTTGTAAAATAAGATTTTTTTTTTTTATTCAGCTTGAATATTAATGTAAGTTTTCTTTTTATTTTATGTGTGTAGTGCAAGCTAGGATTTAGGTCAGCTGCTTGGTAGTTTGAGATCACTTTAAGCTCTTTAGTTTCCAGGGTAATGCTTAAGGATTACTGTAACTGTACATTAATGAAAGAGATACGTTCTTCTTTTGTACATCTATTTTTAGTTAGTTCCTAGTACTATGAAGCTTCCTGAACAACAACCTCAGTTTTTTTTCTACTACTCATTGCTGGGAAATGATGTCACAAACGAACCTTTCACTGATTTAATTAATCCAAACTTTGAGCCAGAAAGAGCTTCAGTTCGAATACGTAGTACAGCTGATGTCCTTCAAGTTTATCTTTGTGCACAATCAAAATTGCAGGTAAGCTATTTCTTCTCAAATGTGAATGAAAATAAATAGTGAAAGTAAGTAGAATATGGCTCAGGCTGAAACTGGAAAACATTTATCTTTCAAGAACTAGATTGTATAATGCTATTTTGGCTGAAGTGTAAGTTGATTCTCTTACTGATATGAGGGAGACCCTAGCAGCAAGTTTCCCAGCTCAAATGGAGTGCAGTCTCTTTAGTGTGGTTGCTATAGTAAGCTGGGTTACATGTCATGATAAAAGGTATTACTGAAACATGATATTCCCAAAGAGCTAATGTGGCATTCTCAAGTGCTCTGAGCTCTGGGGCCTGCTCTGCAATCAGACCGTCCAGACAATCCACAGTCCTGCTTTGGGCTGCCAGTGATAACCTCATCCACACCAGTTGCTTAGGTCACTCTTGCCTAAGTTCTAAAATCACTGTCCTCGGCACATTTTGTGAATAATAAGGGATGTCTGGCTTTTTTCTCTACTCCTTAGCCAAGTGCTATTTTTAAATACTCTACAGCCATATTTGGGCTGTTACGGGATATAGCTTATCTTTAGCTATGTCTTTAAATGGGGGACGTGGTTTAGTGGTGGATTTGACAGTGTTACGTTTATGGTTGGACTCAATTATCTGAAGAGTCTTTTCCAACCTAAATGTTTTTTGATTCTAAATATTGGATAGTATTAAAAGTGTTTATGGCAAATCATCTGGTTCACACTTAACTCATAACAAAACAAGGGACTGCTTGGTTGAGGGGTAGTGTAAGGTTTCTAATAACTTTGCTAGTAAATAAGACAGTGTCAATTATACAAAACAGATCTTTTATCTGGACCCTTTAAAAGTTTTTCTTTAAAATTGTACAGACCATTCTAGTTTTGTTATCAAGGTTAGTTTAGGAATGTTTCTGTTTAAATCTTACATTGCTTCAGATTTTTTTGTCTCAACTTTAAATATTTTTCTAATGACCACTTTTGGATAAACATATGCTCTGATGTGTGTGGAATTTAATCAGTCTATAGTCTTGAAACAAAGTATTTAATATAGCCTATATTGTATACTTGTATAGATAACTAGGCATGTTTTCATCATGTTAAAGAATGGCTTTGAACAAGTGTTGTTGTGAGGTCAGATCTACATCTTGATTTACAGCTTTTTTTCCTCTGACTTCTCACTCAGCTTCTTAAATTTTAGGATATAGGATTATAACACTCTTCTGATCCTTAATATTTAATATACTTTTCCAAAAGTAAAGACTTCAGTTGTAAATAGTGCTAGCTGTCAGACTGGGGTGGGGGGTGTGTGTATATATATGTATATAGCGTATGATTGTATTTATATGTATGTGTGTATGTAAATATATAGATACACCTAGCTGTGTATATGGGCAGTTGCTACCTTTTAGCATTGAAGTCTTCATTAAGTGTCATAAATATCGAGGATCAGAATACAGCATTCTTATCTGCTAAAACAGAACTGAAATGAGTCTTATTTGGGAAAGAGCAGGTTGGTGTGTAAGTTTCAAGGAGTAACTTTCACTGAGGAAAATTAATTACCTTAGAGTGTTGTTTTTTGAAGACCCATATTTTAATTAGATGTATAAATACTAGGCTGTGGAAAGAAGACAGAGTTAAGTTTTGGGAAAGGAATAATGATTTTTACCAGGAATTAAGAACACAGTTACTTAATTCCAAAAGTCTTTGGTATTTAAGTGGTGTCTAAATATATGTACAAGGACTGAGCTTTCAAATAACTTTTTTTCTTTACCTTGCAGTCATGCATTTCGTATGCCCGTACATTAAGGGCAAGAATCTGTGCTGTGTTTAGAAACCACAAGCTGCTGAATTTGTCCTCCAGAATGGATAGTATGACAGGTCCTCAGAATGGCTGTGCAGTGATCTGCTACTGTGCTAGCATGAGGCAAATCCTACCTGCTCAATACTGAAATTTCATAGTGTTCTCATGCTGCTTAAAACACTTGTTCTAAGCATACATGGTACTGGACTAGGGAAGATAGTTTTAGTTTGTTTTCTTTATGCTACCTTTAATAGGGGGTGAACAGACAGTTCAAGTGGAAATGCACGTGCCAGTTACTTTCTACCACTTCTGTATGTGTACAGATCCATCTTTGCTGTGGGGACCAGTCTCTTGGAAGCACTGAAATACCCTTGTCTGGACTACTGAAGAAAGGAAATGTGGAGATTGATCAACACCCTGTGGCAATAGAAGGCGCATTTGTCCTTGTTCCACCAAATAGAACTAAACAGAAACTGCCACACTTGCCTTTGGATATGTGTCCTACTGTTGGGGTATCTGTAATTCTGCAGAGGGAGAGCTTGAGTGCCCAGGTATAGCTTACTTGGTTGTTGTTGTTGGCTTAGACAATGTTGCACAGCTTCATGTTAAAAAAGAATTGGTATTTCTAAGTCATATTTGACAGTTAAGTATGTAAAAAAAAAAAAAAAAAAAACCACCACAAAACCAAACCAAAAAAAACCCCACAACCCAACATCAAAGCATAAGTTGCTTTATATGGCCAATCCTTTTGTTGCTTCATTTCTCTATGTCAGAAAAATACCCTCAAACTATAAAAATGTTGTAGACTTAATTTTTCAGTGCAAGCCATGATCAATAAGAAAACTGTATCACTTCATTCAGCCTTTGACTCCTTTAAATGCTCCAGCTGAACTTAAACAGCCACAGGAGAAAGTTCTTTCGCCTATTAGTGGAAAAACAGAGGGCTTGCAGCAGAGACCCCAGAATGTCCCATCTCAAGCTGGCAGCTCTTCGTCAACAGAAGACGAAGCAACAGAAAGTGAAATGGAAAGTCTTCAGTCTGAAAAAGGCACAAAACTAAAGAAAAAGGGTATGTGGTATGAATTTTCCCCAGTTGTCAATTGTGGTCTGGTATCATGTGCTAATCATTTGTGGAGATAAATTTCAGATAAGTAAGTATTAGTAACATAAAACAAATAATGGGGAGAATAAATGTTGTAACTTGAACATTGTTGTGGTTGTTGAAAACACTTGAAAGAGCCAGGCAGGGAATGTGATGATGTGTAGGTTACAAGAGACATGGATGGTCATCAGCTTAAATAATAGCAGCAGTGTTTAGAATTCCCTGAATTATGAGAATGGGAAGGTTCAGTACAATACCCATGAAGAGACTTACTTGCTCAATGAGGAGATTAAATGATCTAACTTTCACCTTTCTTAAATAAAGGTGGGGGAAGTGTGGGATTTTCTAAGGAATTTACTATATTGGTTGTGAAACAAATATTCATACTGTACAGGTTCTTGGACAAAACCAAGCAACTAGATTGTTTGTTTTTATGTCATACTTATTTAGGGAGTTGGTAGCCTACACAGCCTTTGAAGACTTCCCTTGTTTTGTTTTTGATTTGAAGACTGGGTTGGGGAGAAGTTGAAGAACAGAGATGAGAGAGGAAGAAATACTACAATGATAGAGTAAAGCTCAGAAGAACGAATGCTAGTTTGCTAAACATTAATGAACATGCATCTTTTAAAAAGATGATTTATTAATAAAGCCAAATTATTATTTTTCTAATTAGATTTTTATTACTTTTCTTTTGAGATTGGTCCTAAAGACACCTAGTTCTGTAGAAGACAATGTGTCCTAGAGTGTACTCTCAGGATTTGTCTACTATTTCAGACAAATTCTTTTAATCCTAATTGATCTTATCTAAGCAGGGATTAAGTCCTTTATATGTATCAAGAAAAAGTACTGAGAACCCAGCAGCTAGTTTGAATCTATGGTTAAGAAATCTAGGTTTGTGGGTTTTTATTAATAGTAATAGTAATTGTATAACTCTGTTCTGGTAGGTGTAAACCGTGTCTTTTCACATTTATCTTTCAGGCCTGGTGTCTGAGTCTTGCCAAGAGGTTAACAAACAGTGTGCTGAAGAGCTTCCTGTTTTCAAATTGCAAAGCAGAGAAAAGTCACCTCTCTTGACAGATCTGCAGAATTCCAGTAATGCAAAATTTATTGAATTCAGTACACTGAATGAAATTTGAATATAGGAGCAACTTAAATGAATTTTAACAGTAGGCTATATGAGATTTTTGTTCTCTTGTCTGTGGTAGCCTTAAACTTTCTATTCAGCCATTTCATTGCACCAGGCAATCTAGTGACACTTTACCTGAATCACTGAAAATTTCATTCCTATGTTATGCTAGCTATCTGATGTTGAAGTATCATTGCGTTTTTCTTTTTTGTGTTACTGTTAATGCAAATAAAACACACAAAAACAAGCAGGAAAATACTGGCAATGATGTATTTCTTTTAAAATTACAAAATGGAAACATTTTAAATAATCATGAAGAAAGGGGATCAGAGCAACTAGCACTTCCAGAAAGCAATTGAATTCTTCTCTGACAGTTTTTCTGCCTTTTTCTATGCTTTCTCTTAAAAATTTTTTTGGGGAATATCTTTTGGAGACCTTGTCTGTAAAACTTGTAGTTTGACTTTTTAATCTTTGAAGGCGCTATTGGGTCCCAGTGTAAGTACTTGAGAAGCCTGGATGCAATTGAACAAACTCTCGCTGTAGTTTCTGCTTCCTAAATTAAAAAATGGATGTCACAGTAGGTGGGTTCTGATCAAAAGGTGTAAGCAGGTGTGTCTTACAGACATAGCTGGAGCACTTAAGTTTATTTCAATACTTAACCTCGGCTTGGGACAAATGGTTGATGCTGCCTTGCATGAACACTGTAGTTGACCTGGTCCTCTGCCTTTTTCAGTCCCAAAATGAAGATACTAGTTAATTCAAAGCAAACTAAGTTACTACAAATTTTTTTTTTTGTAAGGCCACCTCAAAGTTGGCTTGAAAAAATTATGTAAGCTGTTGAAACTGAAGTCTTATAGCATCTTTCTGAAGAATTTAATATTTCAGGTCTTAGTCTAAACTTTTCTTCAGTGAGATAAATAGCTTTGAAGATTAATAAAAAAGGAAAAGTATTACAGAATCTTTTAAGAAGGTTTAAAACAGTAACTTGCAAATAGAGTGGTTATCTTTCAGAGTATTAACTTATATTACAAGGAATTTAAATAATTTGGAAACAGCCTATCCGTACTTGCATTTAAAATGTGAGCTCTGTCTTTAGTTTATTTTGTTATTTTGGTCAGAACAGATTGTTAAAAATGCACACAAATTCTCTTCTGTATTTTCAGCTGGTAATGATCCAGTAGCTGCATCTAAACACAACCCTGTGGGTGCATCTAGTTCTTCTGAGCCTGTGACAGCACAGAAAATTGTCATTCCAGCAGCCTCTCACCATTTTTGCTTTTCAATAGACCTACGAAGTATACGTGGTCTGGAAGTTGGTTTTCCAATAAATTGCATTTTAAGGTATGATTTATTTTTGTTGATCTTGTTCCTGGTAATAACAGTGCTTTCTTTTCAGTGCGAAGCCTTCATAATCTGAGTGATTCTTGGTGCTTTGCTGCCTGATGCCTTTTACCTTTAAGTAGCTGGTAGGAGCAAAATACTTTGGAGTGTTCATCTGACTGTTCATTAAACTTCTGAGCATTACAGCATTAAAGATCACCTGCACTGTAATTTGTATTAAATCACTTGAATATTTGAGCTCCAGCAATACAGATCATCATTCAGTCCTTAGAGAAAAAGGATTACTTGTGTCCTTACTTTCTGGTTGCTCTTACAGCTGATTGAAAGAGTGGTTTCTGTAGCTTTCTATGTCTTCACCAGGAACTAGTAGTGTTTTAATGAGACAGGTCACCTGGTTTGTGTGTTACAGTGAATCTAAAGAGAGCACATTCTAGTCTTAAAGTGAAGAACCAGTGCAGTAAATGCAAATTCTGACAGGCAGTATCAGAGTTTTTTTGTAATCTTTACATACAAGAAGCAAAGCTTAGTAGGTAAAAGTAGCATCTTCTATTACATTAATTTGTGAAGATACAAAAAATACAAGCCTTTTGGATACTAGTTCTGTCCCTGGAGCAAAGGAACACTACCAGTGCTAGTCTGGAGCAGTAGCTTAGAGATGAGTTTCTTACTGATGTAAAATGAAAGAAAAATGAGAGCACTTCTGGAGAATAAGTAGATGTTAGCTGAGAGGTTAATGCTAAGTTGGAGGAATAAGAGTGAAGTGAAAAAAGTGAAGGAGCAATTATAAGTAAGGGTATTGAAACCAGTATCAGTATGCATGTTGGTTTTTAACATCACCGGTGAAGGGAAGCTTTCCTCTGTCAACTTGTTTTGTTTTCAGTTTTCCTTAGAGTTTAGGACCAAGGGTTTGTAGATAGTAGAATAATTGTGTTGTTTTAAAAAATAAAATAAAATTCCTACTTGTGGAATATTAATTATTGATGACACAGGTGGTTCATAGCAGTTTTTACAGATGCCTTCTAGTTTCCATTACAGCCCTTCTGATGCACAAGGTCAAGCATATCTTTAAATGGTGATTCAGTTTGAGAGGATTGAGTATTTCTGGCTATGGGGTTGAATCTGAATTTGCTTTGCTTTTGTTGTTCTGATGGAGTTTGGTTCAATACAGTTTTAACTGGTCACCAGAAAGTCTATTTGTGTTAATGATTCTTGGAGTTTAAGCTTTGTTTGAACTAGAGTGAAAAGGTGGGATTGGAGTCGAGTTGTGATATATTCTAAAACACAACTAATATAGGTTTTATGTATAGGCTATGTTATTAAATATTATGTGGATAAAAAGGTGCAACGGATGGAATTTTGTCATATAAAAACTTTTTCACATAATGTTCCAAAAATTAATTTATTTCAGAATAGTGGCAAGAAATAAGTTTCAATATTTCATGCACTTCAAATTTTTACAATAGTTAATATGGCAAGAAACTGAAGATAAACATCTGAACACCTAAATGCTAAGAAAGGCTTCAGGGTAAAAAATTGCATTTTGACTGTATATTGGGAGCATTATTTCATTCAGATCTAACCAAGCTCTTTAGACAGTTCTGCACAAATAGTGAAGTATGGAATTTTATAAGTGGTAGCATTTGATGCAGATTTATTTTATTAGTAACTTAACTGACAGCTGGCATCATCAATTTGAGCAAAGCAAAGTTCAAAAGGTTCTTGGCCTCCCTGTTGTTATAGTTTATCATGTGCTAAATTGTGCCAGTGGAGTAGTTTCAGACCACATTGTAAATCATATTGGTACAATTATTTGACTTTCCTTCTAGTGAATTAAACTGGGAATTAAAAACTAAATTCTTCAATTGTTTCAGGCACTGTGTATATGTATACCTAGTTATCAGTTATTGCGTGTTAGACCAGTCTTAGCTGTAAATATAGTTATAAATGTTCTCAAGTAGCAATATATATCTGAATGCAGTATTCCTTTCTTCTATTTCTCTCATCACTTTGTTATATAACAAAGTGATGAATTTTAATAAAAGATAAATTCATACGATTGTGAACATACAGGTCATTAAAGTTTTTGTCAAAATAACAAATATAAATGTAGCTGGATCAGTGCTGAAGTAAATGAAAACATGAATTTTTGAGAAATAAATTGCATTGTTGGATGTATTTGTGCAAATTTTTGTAACTTTAATACAAGTCATGCTTCAGTAAGAGATGTCTGAACTGGTTTTCTTATTGCAGAAGATATAAGAAAAAAGTATTTAACTATTATTTGATAATTTTTGTTTTTATTAGGTATTCATATCCATTTTTTGGCAGTGCAGCACCTATTATGACAAGCCCACCTGTAGAAGTCAGAAAGAACGTGGAAGTCTTTCTTCCACAGTCCTACTGTGCCTTTGACTTTGCAACTATACCTCATCAGCTTCAAGATACATTCGTCAGGTGATAACTCATATTAATTACACTTTTTCTACTTTTTGTAGAAAAATGCAGTCACAAGTTAATTTTTTAAATTAAGATCATCAGTTTGAGAATTTAGTGTGAAAGAATCCCAGGTGCTATTGTCAACAAATATTTCATATGCTGCTCTTCCAATTTTTCTGACTTGAATTTAAAGTCAGGAACTCTTTCACTTCTTGCTTTTATCTCTTGAGTACTTATATAGGGATCATTGCTTAAAGAAACAAGTGCTATTGCTGTATGTTCTTAAATTAAAAGTTGATAGCATAGTTTCAACAAAGCATTACTTAAAATAAAATAAGTTTTTTGTACTTTTTAATACACGATGACTACCCAATATCTTTGAAATACAGCAAGCACCTAGGAAGATGAGTAGCGTTGAGGGCTGTGGAACAGTTTTCCCAGTAGTCCAACAAACTTTTGATAACTGATTAAGATGTGGAATAAAGAATCATCAAAATAGGGATTCTTCTTTGAAAGAGGAGGAGAAGGAGATGTATTCTATGAGTGGCAGTGACTAAAATTTATTTTTAGGTATTTATGAGTTAAAGTGATCTAGATTATTCAGCCAATCACTTTCACTGCAGCATTGTCCTTTCTAATAATTGGAGAAAGGAATGATAATCTGACCAAAGCGAGTAGGTGATGGATAAGATAAAGTAAATCAGTCTCATTCCTCTGAGTTAGAGGCAGTAAAGCCATCCCATTGTTCTGACAATTGTGACCATCACTGATTTGGGAAGCTACTTTTAGAACATGGAGTCCTTCTCCCAAATAAATAGGAATGCTTCCTTTTTTTGTGTTGATGCCTGACACTGAAATCACTTCTTTGTTTCAGATTACCTCTGCTGGTTGAATTGTGGCACAAGGATAAAACAGCTAAAGACTTACTTCTAGGGGTGGCAAGACTTCAGCTTTCAAATGTTTTGGCTTCGGAAAAAACCCGGTTCTTGGGTGCTAGTGGTGAACAGTGCTGGCGTCAGACTTGTAATGAAACAGTCAGTGTCATAGCAGCGCAAGGGTAAAACTATTTAAAAAAATTACTGCCTCTGTAGCAAGTTTTGAAGAATTGTTTGTTTAGTATTTCTCTGAAAAAAGGGCAAACTGTTCCTGTTTAGCTTTTTGGATAGATAAACAGGTTGCAGAGTATTGCAATAGGGGGATGGGAGTAGGCATCCAAGAGATTAAAAGTTAAATTGCCACAGGCATATTGTGCAACACCACAGCACTACCAGCATTGTTGTAATAAGCCTTTATATAATCATGATCTTGCATAAGCTTCAGACAGATTAAATAAATAAATAACTAGGGGGAAAAAGGTTACTGAGGCACTTTCCTGAGTAAGTTACTTAACAATAACAAAAAGCTGCTGATATTCCAGGAAATAGTTAAGCCTGTTTGCTTTTAGGTACAACCCACTTCAGAGAAAGTTAAAGGGGACAGATGTATCCATAGAATGAGTGGAGAGGTTTCCTGTTTCAGGATTATACCCTGTGATAATAGCAGGAGTTTGAGCTTGTGCACATCAGAAGAAGCAGTGTTACTAGTTAGTATCCTGTCTGAAGATAAATGTTCATTTACGTAGAGGAGTGATGTTATTTATTTATATGAAGAAACTTAATTTATAGTTAATTTTGTCCTGTGTCCTTGTTGAAGATGTGGACTGTGCTAGCAGTCAGTGTCTAAATCCTCATCTCTTTCTGTATGATAACAGAACTTGATTATGCCTTTAGAAATAAATGTAATTGCTACTAAGACTAAGGTTGGTTTTAAACTTCTAATCCTGCAGATAATTAATATGTGTTATATTTGACAAACAAGAAACTTCAGGTTACTGACACAGACTGAAATTTCCCCCCTCCAAATTGATAGAAAATTGGTCTCTGACTTTGTTTAAACCTTTTTTGTGTGAAAGCCAGCGTGGACTGATTCTGTGGAGAGTATCTTTATGATCTCACTGTGCATTAAGATTCACACTTTGACCAATATTAAGTTTGTTAAAATGAAACCTGTTTTTGCACAAAATTTTATAACCACTAGATGGCATTCTCAAAATGTAATCAAGTCTGCATTTTGCTGTGCTAATACCTTTTGAGCTTTGGTCTTGTTGGTGTAACATTCTTTTTAAACTGGTGTGTTAAACTGGTTTAATTACTCAGATTTCTGAGGTCCACTACTTTGACTCTTGTGGTTTTTTTAGTCAGCGACTGATTAAAAAGTTGTGAGAATTTAATGCAGTAATTCATGTTAATGTATGTGAAGTACAAATGTTTGTTCATTTTCCCTTGCAAATAACTGTGTAGAAGATCACACCTTTGCAAAAATATTTTAGTGTTGTCTAGAGAACTTGAGCCAAAGTTAACTCCTGCAGCCTTTTGTTGCAAACTACTTGATACCTAATTCTGCAGCTTCCAGGCATCATGTGATTGTGTAATTGCCTTTGCATCATTGAGTATTTATAACTGAAATGACAGTTTTGTTTCTGACTGAGTACAGGTCTACACTGCAGTACACTTTCATGGTAAACTAGTGATAACTTTAAGTTACATGATCTGTGCATATTCCTTCTCTTCATATGTTTCTGTGCTGAAAACTACCTTTGTTTACTACATTTTGTCTATGATTAGAGCCAGATAGCCAGCAACAAACTGTTCTACTTAAGCAGAAAGTGCAACTAATTTCAGATTACTAAAATTTCTGTTATCTAGACATTCTTTAACTGTAAGTGGATTTAAAGTTATCAGTTCTCTGTGATGAAGCTTCCAAGAATGTATTTTTTAGTAATCCAAGGATGGCTTACCACACATTATATGCTAAGTGACTTGCTATACTGTCAATAACTAGAAAGTTACTGTTGATACTTAAAAAATAAAGACAAATGAGACTCACTGAGTATCTTAGAATTAAATCAGCAGCAATACCTCTACTCAACAGGTATATATTTTAGGGAGATTTAAGACTGCAGGTACAATTTTGGATTGTTTCCTTGTTATAGGTATATGTTGATTATAGTAAACTTTTAGTGAAATAAGTTCCCAATGACAAGTTATCTGTTAAAGTCAGAAAGGTTACTGTGTATATATACATCAGTTCCTAAGTTAAAACAGTATATATGGGAGACCATGTTTGGGCTCTCATGTAGGCAGCTGTTTAGAGTCCCTGAGCTTACATGGAACCTTTTAAGCACTTCAGCTTTGCTGTTTTGTATGTTATCTTACAATTCACTTTCTGTATTTTTAAGACAGTTTTCATTAAACTAACATTCTAATACTCTTTACAGGTCAGGCAACAGAATAGCAGAGCTTTCATATGCTATCACTTTGGAAGACTATGGGCTTGTGAAAATGCAAGAAGTTCTGGTGTCAGATTCTTCTCAAGTAAATTTTACATAAATCTTTTCATTTTTCCTTGACCACTTCCTTAAAAAGTCGCGTTTCCAGCTAAAAGTCTACTGTTATTATATCAGTGCATAGGTGCTGGTCAACAACGACATGTCACTCAACCTCCGCCTCATTGTGCCCTGGAAAACCATCCAGAACCTCGAGAAACTCTTGAATACAAAGCAGCACTGGAGTTAGAAATGTGGAAGGAAATGCAAGAGGACATTTTTGAAAATCAGGTTTTTATTATTTCTGTTTATTTCCTAAACTGCATGACTGGCAGAAAAGCTTTTGCAGAATTGTTGAGAGAAATATGAACTGCATTTTTCTTAAACTTTTCCTCTGTTTCAAATAAGAACTAAATTTTGCTGATACAGAGTATTAAACATTCAGGTATACACAAATATATTCCATACTCTTAGTGCTGCTAAATGCCTGAATGAGGTGCTAGGTAGTGAAATACAGAATACTCCCCTCACAGTTTCCCCTTACTGTTTATGAAGTACAGTAGATATTAAAGATACAAATTTTTGGTGTTAAATATTAACACTACATTTACTTGTCGCCAGTCAAAATCCATTGCTATGTTTCTACTCTTTAAGTCATTCTAGGTTTTTTTAGTCACACGTTTCTTTTTTAAAAGCTACTGACAATCTGATGTCTATGTGTTAATATCTATTTTTCTCAAATTTAGGCTTACTCTGCATTTTGTACATAAGGGTAAGAAATAGCTCTTACTCTTGGAATCATACCTTGAGTTATGTAAGTCGGTGTACAAAACTTAGTTTAAGTCTTTTGATTTGAGGCTTAGGGTTTCTTTAGTACTCTCTCCTTTAAAGTTGCACTTCCAACAATTTTGACTTAGTTTTCTGGTTTGGGGTTTTTGATCTTTTTTTGCTTTTTAAAGCTTAAAAAGAAGGAAATGGCCCATATGCAAGCGCTTGCAGAAGAATGGAAAAAAAGAGATAGAGAGAGAGAAGCATTAGTGAAGAAAAAGGTTAGTAAACTCATTGTTACACTTGCTGAAAGTCTCATTATAAATCTCTTCTAGCTATGGAATTTTACAAGGTATTTCATAACTAACATAGAACAAAAGGTCTGAGATTAGTCTACACATCTACTGGTATGCACGCTTCTAGTCTACAACTGTGCAAAAAATTAAAAGTAGCCCTTACTCACAAGATAGTTGTTAGAAATCCTTTAGGCTAGCTTGCTTTCTTCGGGAGCTTTTTAATTTTAATTGTCTTTCACCTGCATGATTGAAAAAGCACTTCTGCAGCCCAGCTGTGCCTGGTAACCTGTTAGCCTTTATTATATTAGAAAGAAAGGCTCTCCGCTGTGATTTCTTCATTAAGAGCAGGAGATTTGTTTTATATGTAAATTTCCAAACAAGAACAGTCAACATTTTATAACATAGCAAGAATAACTTCTGCACCTGCCTAAAACATTATTTTCATTGCAAGAAAAAAAGGTCTTTTTTTTGTTCTTTTAGGTGGCAGAATATACTGTTTTGGAAGAACAACTTCAGAAGACCCTGAGAGATCTAGATAAGCGTGAACGACAGCTTTTTAGTGCTGAATCAGAGGTAAAAAGTGCTTGGTCATTTTTAAATAATTCAATTGCATGAGCTATTTCTGTAAGGTGGTTTGGGTTTTCATATAAAGACATTTGTGACCTGTGTATAAAAACTGAAAAAGCTGCATTCATATTGGTACATAGAGGAACACTAATAAGTTAAGCCAAGTTTTGTTACAACTACGCTTTTTTACTGAAATGGAAATTCAATGAACTTTTAAATGGGTTGCTAGAATTACAGAACTGTAAATTTCCTATTCTTAACAAGATTACAGCATCAGTGGAAACATTTATATAACATTAGCATTTCTCTATTTTAAGTTTAGTACTGTCAGGTGAACATTGTACATGTGTACAAGAGTGCCTTACTTCAAACAGTAATTGCTAGATTAACCATTGCAGTAGGAGAAGGTGACAGTGAGAGCTGAGAGAAACTGCAGTTGTCCAGGTTTTGTTATCCAGCAATTTGATAGAGTTCCTTTTTTTTTTTTTTTTTTTTTTTACAGTGACAGGGCCAAAGAATATATGGGAGAAAGCAGTAGCTACCACTGTTTCTAGATCTCAGTGAACACCCCCAAGATGAGGAAATCATGGTACGGTAGGGGTTGGAAGGGAACTCTTAATCCAACCCGCCTGCCAAAGCAGGTTCACCTAGAGAGGTTGCACAGGACTGCATCCAGGCGGGTTTTGAACATCTCTAGAGAAGGAGACTCCACAACCTCCCTGGGCAGCCTGTCCCAGTGCTCTGGCACCCTCACAGTAAAGAAGCTTTTCCTCATGTTTAAGCAGAACCTCCTATGTTCCAGCTTGTGCCTGTCGCCCCTTGTCCTGTCACTGGCCACCACTGAAGAGTCTGGCCCCATGTTCTTGACACCTGCCCTTTAGATATTACAAACATTGTTAAGGTCCCCTCTCAGTCTTCTCTTCTCCAGGCTAAACAGGCCCAGCTCTCTGTCTTTCCTTGTAAGAAAGATGCTTCAGCCCGTTAATCGTCTTTGTATCCCTCTGCTGGTCTCTCTCCAGAAGTTCCCTATCTCTCTTGAACTGAGGGGCCCAGCACTGGACACAATACTCCAGATGGGGAGGAGAACCTCCCCCTGGGTTGCAAGTCCTCAGGGAAGGTAGTTATATGAAAAGAGAAAGAAAGAAGATAAACTGCTTATTTTTATACTTCAGAACAAACTCACCATTACATAGGTAAACTGCTGTCATGATTTAGCAGTCTGACAAACTCTCCTTTTGTAGCTCAGAACAATCTTTTTATCCCATCAATCCTTTCTGTGTTTGTGAACAAAGAAAGCTCCCAACACAGGCTGAGCTCCCAGTCAAGCTCATTGATTCAGCCTGTGTCCTGTTCTATACTCAAGCTGTCTACACACCTCAAGATTCAGTTTGTGCTGTAAATAGTGTCTGACGTTACCTTTAACATCTATGCAGAAAATCTGGTGATTAGGATTGGCTGAATACATTTCAGTCTAATTAAAATATTTATTCTGAATTGTATACATGTTTGTCTCAAAACTTGCTCTAAATTTAATGAGATGCTGACCTGAGGGCTTACAGATAATAAAAATCAGTGGATTCCAAAAGTGTCTGGACAAAATGATGTAGAGTTCATTTAGCAATTACACAGTTTGAGAAATGGGTTGTTTGGAGAGGTTTCTATTCAGCAAGCAGTTATGTAACATCTTTTTAAAAAGTTCAGACATGTCAAGGACTGTTTTCCTGTTTAGCTCAATGAGAAATGCTCTCAATATGCTCAGTTTGAAGGGTGCAATCTTACTGATGTAGGGGCATCTTGGCTGTAGCTGTAACTTCATGGTTTCTGCAGTGAAGGGGTCTATTTAGCTTTTTAGTTTGTAGTAGAAAGGTAGATATAAAATTTGCTTTTAGCAATCCCATGTACCAATTACAGTAGAGATACAGATAGCTCCCTTTTTACAGTAGTCAAGCAAGAGTATGTTTGTAGCACAAATATAGTAATTTGCACAGCACTAGTTAAACTGAAAGCAAATAAAAGGGTATATAGCAAACATATAGATAACAATGGAATTTCTGTTGTCTAATTTCTAAAATTGATAACTTTTTTCTGTCATGAATAGTAATAACAGTTGTAAGAAAGGCTCTTAAACTAAACTTCTTGCACCTATGGGTTAATATAAATGTCTCATTTTTAAGCTTCAAAGAGTAAAGAAGGAGTTGCATGCAGAGCATGAACAAAATCTGCAGGAGCTACAGGATTCTGTGCGGCGAGCCAGAGAAGACTGTGCATATCAGGTTGAGCTAGAAAGATCAAAAATCAAACAGGTAGAAGAAGACAAGCTTCGCTTACAGCAACAGGCAAGTACACTTACATTTTTTGCCTCAACCACTTACTTAAGTAAGCATTTTTAAAAATAAGTATAGCAAGTTGAGCAACAGTTTTAAGGCAGGAGCATTCTGGCAACTTTGTGCTAAAATTTTTTTCACTTGTTTGGTGGGCTACTTGCTGGGATCCATCTCTTATCTCCATCTCCAGTCTTCATCAGTAGTAGGACCAGTTTGCAGTGCAGTAGTTGGTTTTTTGGGGTTTTTTTTTGCCAACACTGGAAATCAAACTGCAATTACAAGCATGCGTTACACATAGAACCCAAACAGCAGTATACATTTCTGTAACTTAATAAATTGTTAGCAATTAACATCTAGCAAGACATCTGGGTAGCTTGACTTTGCAGTTCACTTTGTTCTTTATGCAAAACAGTATTTCTGTTAACATTATTGGGATGGGAGTGAGGGCAAAATTATCTTCTTGTTCTGACCTTCTATTCTGAAAGTAGTAGTTTAATTAAACCAAGAAAATTTAGACTGCATTATTTTGTCCTGTAAGCTAGCTTTTGCACTAATGGCAAGACTAGTCTATCTGGTTTTCTTGACTGTTAAAGTGTACTGTAAAATTTTTTTGAGCTGTTAAAAGAAGGAAGAGTTGTGCTGTGTTTTTGTGGGTTTGTTAGTTCAATATTAACCACTTCTTTCTCATCAGCATGTGTTAACCACAGTACATTAACTTCTTAATATAGTTAATACAAAAAATGGCCCTATTCTAGAAGATGCTAATCTTAGCTATTCTACTGAACAATCACTGCTGCATAGTAAATGTGTTGTTGGCAGCTACCAATGCTGTAGCAGTCCAGGCAAGATAGCCAATAGTTCTTCAGGCTCAAGTGGACAAATGCCACTCTCTGGGTATCATCTTCCAAATTAACTCATATGACTCCTACTGATTTTTTTTTTTTTAACTAGGTTGCAATACCATCACCATCACTTTATTTTTCCTGTTGAGAACAGGCATATTGTGTCTGACTAAAGATCCAGTTAGCTTGGCGTTCTGTTGCAGTAATGGATGGATTTAGAGGGCAAGAAAATAAGAAATGGGACAATAGAATATACAATTTCGGTATATCCAGCAATGCCATCAAGAGTTACATGTGCCCTCGGCCAGAGGCAGTGTTTCATATTTACTAACCATCTGTGAAATTATCTTCATTAACTCATCTGATCCCTTTTAAAAAGTATTTCTCTTTTTAGCATTGCAACATCCTGTAGCAGTGAGATCTAAAATTTGTGTTGTATATTTTAAAACTTATTTTTGTTCATTTAAGCTTATTGCTTAATAATATGAGGAATCCTTTAGTGCCTGTGCTACATACTGTTCCTGATTGCTTAGGTGTCTGTCATACTATCTCCCTTCAAAACACAAGCCCCACTATGTTTTGTCTTGCTTTATATGAAGGCCGTTCCTTCTAGGTGATCATACTTGTTGTCTTCCTCTGTGCTGTTCGTGCTATTTTGAACTTCTATCATGCTTCAGTATGAGGTGGTGGTTAGTGCATATTCTGCGTAAGAAAATATTTTTTTGGGTTGCTTTGCTGGAGATAGGGAGGGTTTTTGTTTGCTTTGGAGTCTCACTGTAGGGTGGTTCCCTTTGCAATGTGCACAAGCAGAAGGTTCCTCTTGCTACCGGGTCTGGTGGGCTTCTCTTACTTTTTTGAGTGTGGATTTTTTGTTTGTTATGGCTTTTTTTAACAAGGAATATGCTTTGACTTATTCTTGACTTATTCCTTTCCTATTAAGGAGATGTGTCAATACACAATTTTCACACTTGAATTGCAGAGTTCTCTAAATGGTTAACTTTTTTGGTGGTAAGCCCCTCTATGTGCAAGAGAAGATCTCTGAAGCATCTGCCTTGAAAAACATCACTCTTACTTCCTGAATAAGGACATT
The DNA here is from genome assembly GCA_907165065.1 of Caprimulgus europaeus. Next base: position 18,297,159 of record OU015527.1, read on the forward strand.
GTGCTTATTTGTATGAGTTGTGCAGTTCCCTAACAGTCCACAACTTAAGGACTTATGAGAAATTCAGTTTTTGAAAGTGTTTTCAGAACCAAACAAGAAATTAAACATTACTGTAGAAGTTCTAGGGAGAGCTGGCATTTTTCATAGCTAAAGAAGTTAGTTACTGTCTCTTTCATTGGCATCACATCTGTATGTCTGTTTTAAAAAGAAATTGGTAAAAATGGGAAGGTGATGAACAATATCTTTTGTCAAAGTTGGCTATTGTGGCTACATGTGAAAAGTAACTGCAGTGAACTATGTTTTTGTACGGCTCTTTAGGAAGCATCTGTGCTTACTTACATAAATTATGTAAAAAATAATAGATGCAAAAAGCAAAATTTTAGAAGAAAAATACAGGTCACCCAATTAGGAGATCCAAAGAAGTAAAGTATTGATGTACTAATAAAAGAAGCTGTAGGCTTTGGAACAGAAATTACCTGAAGCATTTTCACCCAGCATTCTAAACTGTTGGATACAATTTATGTTAATACTTGCATTAACTAGTTGGACATAAATACAAGTGCAGAATTTGGGATCATATTCTGTGATGGAATGCATCAGTTTCATCAGGTGTATTAAGGCATTTATAGTTTAATAACACTTAACAGAAGAAGAATGTAAGCTCCTCCTAGAAAACAGACTTGTTTTTTTTTTCTTGCCAGTACTAGGCAGAGATCCTCTTCAAAATTTTTCCTATTAAAACATTCCTGTATGCCATCATCAAGAAATCATTAATTCTGAATGTGTAGCTTTCAGTGTCTGTGCTATATCAGATAATTGACAGTAAGAGATTTGTTCCAGAGACTAAGGAGTAACTGAAATTCTGTAACTTAATTCGTTGCCTGTGAATGGGGTTTTCTGCTAACGTGCTTTCTATCTTCTTATCTCTAATGTAGCTTTATGAAGCAGAGAATAAGCATAAAACTTTGGAGAAGGAGTTCCAGCAATACAAAGAACAGCAAAGTAGCAAACCAGAAATCCAGCTACAATCAGAAATAAATCTTCTCACATTAGAAAAGGTATCTTGGATTTTTCTAGTCTTTAAAAACTCTCTGTGGTCCATTCACTGATGAGGGAAGTGTAGAATAATCTTGCATGATAAACTGGTTAATTTATCCATTTTGTTTTACTTTTCCCAGCAATTTCTTCAGACCTTAAATATTCAGACACAAATAAGGCCAACAATGGCCTCATTTCTATGGAGGGAGCAGTAGTATTAGAGGCTAAGGAAAAAACCTAACCTGTATATTTAAATTGCTACCATCATGATTTATGCTGGAGACTCTCAGCATTCTGTTCATAGAACTAAAAGATTAAGATTTTTCTTAAGAGGATTAATTGAGTCTGGTATTCCATTATGTGCATTGGGTATTTATTAAGTATTTCTGAAAAGAGATTGTGTTACTTTTCAGTGGAATGGAGTCACTGTCATAAGTTGATTTCTTGGAAACCATACATGCCTTCAGTAGAAGATATTTTGCTTAGTTAAAACCACAGGTATGGGCATTTTATGCTCGGAATTCTTGTGAGGTTTGAGTCAAATTGTTGATGGAATAAGCTGAAAAAAATTGGACCAAGCATCTTGGCACAAAATGCACTCACAGTTGTATGGCCAGTCTGCATGTTAATGTATGCTTGATAACTTCTAATAATGCAACCAAATTATTCAAAATGTTTCTGTCTCTACGGACTTTTTAAACACTTCATTTACATATTTTTAGATTTCCTATTTTTTAGATGTGAAAAAAAACAATGCATTAAGATATTTACAAATATAATGGTAAATAATTTTTATCTGATTAAAACAAAATACCATTACCTCTGCTGTTAATTAAAAATGCTTCATTTTTTAGGTTACTGTTCCGTGTGCTTTATAACTGTTTTCATTTGTCTTTTAATACTACTGGGTTTTTTTTTTGCAGAGAATGCAATGATTTTTTTTTTGTGTGTGTAACATTTTTTAAAGATTTATTTAGATTTTAAGATCAAAGATCCACACTAGATACATTCTGTTCTATGAATTAGAGATCTGTTCAAGCCATTCTTTAAAATTTATGTATCACATAAAATCTTCTATCAGCTGCAGGAAAGAAAACCAAAAAAACTACACAACTTTTAAAGGCTAGATTCATCCATCAGTGTTTCTCTTAAATTATTGTTTATAATATGACTTTGAAAAAAAAAGGTTGCTAATTTGAGTCTCTTAAATGTAAAGATTACCTCAGCAGATTTAGTGCTAAAAACTAATATTTTTCTTTTTGTATAGACAGCTATCCAATAAAAATAAGGCTATATTTTAAACAAGAAAATGTTCATGTGCCATAATATTTATGTTATATTATATAACAGCTTTAGATTATGTTGTATGTTACATACATAAACACTTTTCTTAAACTAGACCCTTTGTATATATACATCTTTCAGTGATTGTTACTGCTGTTATTGCTTCAGCTGATATGATTTTAATTGCTTTTAGGTTGAACTTGAAAGAAAGTTAGAGTCAGCTACCAAGTCAAAGCTCCACTACAAACAACAATGGACAAGGGCTTTGAAAGAACTTGCAAGGTTAAAACAGGTATGGAGGTTTTCTTCTGTCGTATGAGACAACCAGGTTAATGTAGTGTTTGAAGCTACTTATAATTAGTGTCAACTACTGCCTGTTTTCATTTTAGTAGTGTTTACCTTTGCAAAGTTAAAGCTCTGAACTACACTTTTGACAAAAATGAGAACAGCAAAACTGATTTGAATTTGACATTGAACTCAGGAAAGACCAAGACTCAGGTCTGCAAAAAAGGCTGGCATAGGTAAAAGCAGGCATGATTCAAAAAATAAAATTTTTATTAATCTTTCTCAGTAATGCTCAGATAGCACTTCCAGAGAGAACATTTTGTTTCTGTTCCAGTCTTGTTCAGTTACAGTCCTAACTGTTGGGTATTTTAATTATGAAATGAATGAAAACATGAAAAACAAATCTTAGCTTTTATAAACAATGGTTTAGAGTTTGACGAATGCTTTAAAATGCAGTAAACTTGCAGAAAATTTAAACTGGAAGTGAAATTTTCTCTTGCGATTGGAAATTCTAATCTCATACTAATGCAGTAAGCTTTTTTAGTGCTGTGTTTTAACAGACATTGAGTGTGTGTATTATACATATATATAATCATACACATATGACTTGAAAGTATTCTGTTCAGACTTGCAGGAGTAGCAGCTTCATCCTCACTGAATCCATATGTCTCTGTTTTCATCATCACCTCGTCTTCTCTGAGTTATGGGAAACATTAGCTAAATAGTATAGTTAAGAATAGCAAGCATTTTCATTGGCCTTGACAAACAAATCAGTAAATCATTAATCCTTGTTGCTGAACAAACCTTGACATAGACATAAAACTTCAGCATTCAAGTTTAATAAGAGGTTTTTATTACCTGCATTCACACTTCTTACTTGAGGAAAAGTGGAGAGGTTTTTCCTAAGGATTACACTTCCTACTTCATCCCTACTGGTAGAGTATTCTGGTTTTGGAGAGTAAGAAGCTAAACCCAGCCTCTCCTAATTGATAATTAGCTTTTTTTGATCTGTATTTCTCTTTGAAGAGAGTGAATGTGCTCTATAATCACTATTAGTAATTAAAAACTCATCTTTATTTGCTGGCTTCAAATTGGTCTCTTTTGCCTAGTGATAAAAGGAGTTAGGATTCTCATCTTTTATTTCTGAAACATCTATGCTTGAAAAGATGATAGAAGGAAGAATGTAATCCTGGGCTGCATCAAGAGAAGCATGGCCAGCAGGTCAAGAGAGGTGATTCTCCCCCTCCGCTCTCGTAAGGCCCCACCTGGAGTCCTGTGTCCAGTTCTGGGGCCCCCAACACAAGAGAGACATGGACCTGTTAGAATGAGTCCAGAGGAGGCCACAAGGATGATCCGGGGGCTGGAGCACCTCTCCTGTAAGGACAGGCTAAGAGAGTTGGGGCTGTTCAGCCTCGAGAAGAGAAGGCTCTGGGGGGATCTTACAGCGGCCTTCCAGTGCCTGAAGGGGCTACAAGAAAGCTGGGGAGGGACTTTTTACAAAGGCAGGGAGTGATAGAACAAGGGGGAATGGCTTTAAGCTGAAAGGGGATAGGTTTAGATTAGATATTAGGAAGAAATTATTTCCTGTGAGGGTGGTGAGACACTGGCCCAGGTTGCCCAGAGAAGCTGTGGCTGCCCCCTCCCTGAAAGTGTTTAAGGCCAGGTTGGATGAGGCTTTGAGCAACCTGGTCTAGTGGAAGGTGTCCCTGCTCATGGCAGGGGGGTTGGAACTAGATGGTCTTTAAGGTCTCTTTGAATCCTAACCATTCTGTGAAATCTCTCTGATTAAGATTTCTTCAGCAGCCATTAAATGTCTAGGCTATTTTTTCATACTGCCATGTTGAAAAATTCCTGTAGAATAAAAGGTTATTGCTTGCCAGATTAATACTAGTGCATATCACTTTTGGGTTTTTATTATAAATTTCATCACTGTAGACCTGACAATCTGAATTAGTAATTTATGTAGATGATTCAGCTGACCCTCTTGCTGGAAGTCTGAATCATAAAATAAGTTGGCATGTACAGTAAATTATGCTACCTAAAAGTTTTATACTACAGAACAAACCCTTTCAAAGTAGTTTCTTGTGGCTTTTATATTCCTATGCTTCATCTTAGACTTAGTCTATTGATAAAGGATTTAAGTGACTTTAAAGAGCCAAATATAAGTTGAAGTGGAGCTGATCAAAAACCATTTACTATGTTTTAAATATAAATCTGGAAACTGTTGCTTCAGGAGTTCTAGATTTGCTTTAGTTCAGATGATTTGTGCAACTGTGCATAGTTTGACCAATTTCTTGTTTAAATTGGATTAGTACCATGTTAATTTTGCATTGCCTCTGGTGAATAGCCACAGGGCTGTAATCTGTGCCAGTAATTTGTCACACCAAAGCTCTCTAGAGAACTATAGAAAACATTTGTGTAGTGAGGATTAGACGCTGAAAGCCATATCTTAGATTGTTAATAAATGTTAATGACAAAACCCAGCTGGTAAGTCTTGGAAATGAGATCTAATGCTTTGTGCCCATTGCCAAAAAAATGTTTAAACAGAGATTTCCATTACTCAAAGGTGACCTAGTACAGTCAATTTGTGAATTAAAGAAGCATAATCTACAGGCTAAGCATTTAGTAAAAAGCTCTTCTGATTTGCAACCATAAAAGTCAATGTTTCCTTAATTAAAAAGGTTCCTTTTACTTTGGAACTACTTCTTAGCATATATCTGTGGTGGTTTTATATTTTGCAGAATATGAGATATGCAGAGCATAACTTAGAAAAGTATGGGACTGTTAACAGAAAATGCTCTAAACTTCTCCAAGTCTAGGATTTTGAATGCTAAACACAGTGCCAGAGCTAACCAAAAAAAATCTAAAGTACATGAGGAGTCTTATACCTCATGCTTACCTGTGCTTAACAAAATAGAGAAGTTAAATTTAAACACAGTTTGTAAAGCTGAGTGGAAATCGACTTCACCCAGCTTACTTTCCTTCCCTTTTTGTTACTCAGTGCAAGTCTGTATTAATACTTCGTTTATTATACCCCTGTTCAGCTTTAGGAAGACAAAAATGTCAACAAGTTAGTTACATATCTGTGCACCCAGGTAGATTTTATAATTTCCAGAGGCTTCAAAAATTGCCTTTCAAAGTTTGTTGATTGAGAGATCTCAATATGACACAAATGAGATTTCCATAGTTTTTGTGTGTGAGCATTATTCCTGAAAGCAATCAAACCATTTACACAAAATTGCATACGTGCTTAGGGAGATCTTAGATACTAAATTCAGTACCTGTCTGAGTGTAAGAAACAATGTATAAAAACAAAAATCAAAGCTAGCAGAAGTGTCATTTTCAGCAGTTGCTAATCTGTTATAATCTAAAAAAAACAGATCTTCAAAATGTAAATGCATTATTCAGTGTTCTGGGAGAATGATTTCTAAGCCTTCTAATGTGTTTGTGCCCTACAGATCTGTTAAAACTAGTACTGATGCATTTGTTTAAAACAACATAGATAGTATTGGCTGGCTGACATTCACTCTGTCTTGTCCAGTGTCTTGCTTATCCACTTAATTTGATTAGTTTATAAGTAATTTAGCCAAGGATGGGATGTAAATCTTTGTTTAAGAAAAAAAAGGCACAACAAAAAAACCCCAACAGTTGGAGGTCCAAGTCTTGGTTAAAAACTGTGTCTTGAAACCATCCAGGCCCTCCTACTGACTTGTCAGCTCTGGGTTATTTTCAGAAAACTTTACTTGAGTTCCTTAGCTTCAATCGTAAGTTTTTCCCACAGACTTGCATGGTATGTGTGAGTGGGAGAGTGAATAGTGGCTGCTATTTAGCCATTGTTTAGTCTAGTGTGTGTATGTTTACATCTCCCTTTTGGATTTATAGGCAGCTATGGCAAAATAAAGATTGTGCTTCTTTGATTGAAGAGCCTCTTAACTAGAGCACCTGGCGGCATACAGGGTCTCTTTTATGATCTGATTATAATTGAAATTTTGAGGGTTTTTTATTACTGGTTAATTTTTATTTAATGCTGATATTCCTGTAGTACTATGGGTTTCAAAACATGATTGAAGTTCCCACCATGTGAGCTCCTAAAACAGTATTTTGTCTCAAACACTACTTTAGAGATGCAAACTAATGAAGAAAATAGTAATACGTTGAAGTAAATGATCTGATAACTAGCATGTGCCTTTGTTTGGATTGGATATGTTCTGTTTATGGAGATGTAAGAAGAGGATGGCAAAATGCCAAATTAATAAGAGAAAGGAATATTGGTAATAAGTTTTACTGAAGGGGTAAGGAGAAGAAAATGAGCAAAAGAAACAGAATGACTGGCAGTGCTGAGGATGTAGTGGAGGAGGAGATACCTGGGTCAACTAAGAGTATATTGCAGAAATAATTTTCAGAGTAATTTGTACACGATACTCTTGATTCAGCTGTGACTGCCTCGCTAGGGGATAGTGGCTGATGATAATGAGGTGGTGATGCAAGAATAAAGTTTCCAAGTGTTCTGAGTTTCTAGTAGGTCTTATTTTCTATCTGTAAAGTTGCCTTTAGTCCAGCAGCTGATGATTCTGGAGTGTTCCCTTTTCCTGAAATTTAAAAATGAAAAATCCTAAAAGTTTTAAATTTAAAATTCTAGTAGTTCTTACTGAGGCTTAAAATAGCCTCACTGGCTACAGTAAGCAGTTAAGAAAATAAATATTCCTTATTTCAGGATGCAATATAGGAGCATATTCTCTCTGGAAATGTAAAGTATGTCAGAAAGTCATAACTGAGAAATTTAAGTGTGTGAGTATGTATGTATAAACTTGTGTGCACTGAAGTACACTTAAAAAAATGTTGTATTCAATTATCACAGCTCTTAAGCATGCACAGAATAAAATGAAGACATTACAAGTGGGTTTAGAAATGCTCTACTTTGCTTTATTGGTACTGTAAATATGCATAAGTTTTATTAATATTAGTTTTTAATTTTGGAGGATCTTGCAGGAAATTCTGCTATATCTCAAGTTCTGCTGTGCAGGAGAGTTTGGTTCCTTCTCTAGTCTGAAAATAAAAACTGCTTGTTGCCCAATTGATAGTTAAACTGTCATGGAAAAAGTGAATTTAATACCTGAATGTCTCTGATAAAGTGGTGCCAGTTTCATCACTGTGATAAATAAGAAATACTTCCTCTCTCTCACCCCCACAAGACAGTTTTTTTACAGTTCCTCAACATATTATAACAAAAATCTATATAAATTAATTCAAAATCAGCATGCCTCACTTCTTATCAAACAACTGTCATAAATTCTTTGCCATCTTCTTGTATTGATGGATTATCAGGAAATGGGTTCCTGTTGCTATACTATGAATGGTATACACAGAACAAGTTTGCTGTTATGCACTCTACAAATTGTTATGACAGTCTTTTAAAGGAGTCAAAGACTAATGTTGGGAAAGACATTTGAAAATGACAGAGTACAAAGTGTGTAATTTAAATTACACACAGGATCCACCATAAACAAATCTACAGAATTCCTTTTCATTTTCTTTCATGTCTGTTTTTCCAAGTTGGACTGTCTTAAACTGAATGCTAGGGAAATCTTTTCTCAGAAAATGTTGATTTTTGTTTCTTTAATTTAATAGTATTGTGCTTGTTTGTGATTATTCAGGGCCATGGCATGGCGTGCTATAGAAATTCTTGACTTCTACTCTTAAGACTAAAATTAATCTCATCTTTTCTCTCACCCCTCCCAAACAAGAAGATGCCAAATATTTGTAATGTTTACATCAGTCATATTGGTAATCATATTAAGTTTCTAATCACCTTTATCTGAAAGGAAGTCCTACCCAACATTAACTTGGAGATGAAATGTACTGATTTTCTTTCTCTATGGAGAAAAAGATAAATTATCACTCTCTATATTCAAATTTCCTTACAAATCTGGGGATATTATCCTGAGCAATGAGCATACTCACTAGTGGCACTGATTTTTTGTTTTAATTTTTTTAAGATACACTTTTTCCAGAGAAAAATACCAAAAGGGACAGGAACTGAACAAAGGATTCTTCAGGAAAGCCTTGTTTTTCCTCCATCTCTCCTTGGCTTTCTCATCATTCTCTCTTTTGTCATTTTCTTGGTTTTATTAAACATCACTAAAGATGTTTCTTAATTTAAAAAAATTATGAATCTGAAACTAACTAGTTCAGTGAGGAGATAAAGGACCAACATATTAAATGAGATCCCTTCTGATCAGTAGGAAAGTATTACGAATATTCTTTCTTCTTCCTGGTCCAGTTAAGCTTTGGACTTTGTTCTATTAACCTTCAGTGTATGTTTTTTTTCTTTGAGTTTGCTTAAAATGCCTTTTTTTGCTATCAGATTGCCATTGTGAGCATGTTGCTAAACATGCTCTGAATCATTAAACTTTCCTGCCTCAAATAGTAGTTTACCAACTTGTCATGAAATGTGGTAGTCCCACATGCTTCTTAGGGCCAGCACACAGTTATGTCTTTCCTCTGAAGGTGCAACACTGTAAGAACACTTTCAAAATCTTTCCTTATATATCCGAGTAATACACTCCACAGACTGAAGGACTGAATTACAGTACTTCTATTCAGTGTAGTCACAGCTATTTGATTATTTGTGTGGATTACATGTCTCATTATAATCTGTTTCATTAAGAGACAGGAATGTCATTTTCTGCTAGCATGTTAAAGTCTTGCTGTGCTGGCAGTAAGTGCTACTCTGTTTCACATTAATTTTCTAGCATTTAGTTTTCAGATTTTTTGTGCCCATCATACCTTCAAAAAACTCTCTCATAAAATTACTGCAATACACAAATTTGACAGACTTACCATAATGCACCAGCTTACCGTGACAGTATTCCTCATTTAAAGTGGGATGATTAGAGCATGAATAAACTGAACTGCAGAGCAGGGAGAGGTTTTTTCCAAAGTTGCTTCTTTCCTCTTTCCATCTGCAACAATGTATTGGACTGAGGCTAGTCATCTACAAATCAGCACAGGTAGAAAGGCTAGAAAATGGAGATAATAGCACTTAGAAGTCTTGCCTTCTGTAAAAGATTTGGATTTTTTTTTTTTTACATCATCTCAGAGGAAGATGTCAGCTGCATCTTCCACAGTAATGAGGGTTTACTCTTACATATGAGGCAGTTTGCTTGTAAATTGCATTCTTATATAATTTATTGTGTGGACTCTTACCACTGTTATATAAAGTCAACAGGAAAACCAAGTTTTACTATACAAATTAACTCCAAAATCAGAAATTGGATATGCAGGCTTTACTGTACTGACTACAGGGATATGTACAACAAGCTTCTTTGCGCCAGTTGTCTAATCAGAAAAAGGAGGTTACTGGGTTCTTTACCTGACAGGCAAGTGAAAGTTTTGTACTTCTGCATATATAGAGCAACAACTCCTCCCCTGAGGCTAAACAGAACTTTAAAAAGGAGATTTAACATACTTGGAATTTTAGGTCCCATGTTTGCCTTAAGGTATAAATCTCAACCTTTATTTTTTCCTGAAACAGCAATATTTTAACTTGCTCCACTGTGAAAAGGATTTAAGTTAAGAGCTCAAATTAGAATACTGAGAATAGTGATGGACTTGAAAAGAAGTAAATATTAACATGTCCTCATATTTCTAGATTTTGCATAATTGAGGTAATAATATTTGTTGTCCATTACTTGTACTATATCTTAAGTTGTACTGGCTTTATACCAAACTCTTTGAGACTAGATCATGCTCAGCATTTTGTCTCAATACATTCATTTAGCGCAGCAAGCAACTCAAGATAAGTACAACTATCAAAATAGTAAATAAAATTCTATTCTTCCTCATAGCCCATTTTACACTTGAAATTTAACTTTACTGTCTGGATGCTGTTGCCTATCCAGATATTTGGAAATTGAAGAATGCCATTTTGATAATTTTCTGGGATGAAAAAAGCACCCTCTGTCTTTTTTTGTTAAATACTTCAATAGTAATGCTTGATCTCTAGCATTTTTTAAAACACAGATGTCTATCTTAATTCAAAGCATTCTGTGATTAAGAAGCTCCTAAGTTTGGTGTATTGATTAAGTGATTAATTTCCACTATTTTAACAACTTGAATTGCATCCCTAGTTGGAATTTACCTGACTTTGACTTTCAGATAGTGCTTTTCATTAGGTGGAAAAAACCCAAACTAGCCAGCCGATGTGAAGTACCAATGTAGCCCATATGGAGGCTAGAAGTAGATGCACAAGATTGAGAAACCTGGCTTGGATGTCTTTGAATATTCTGCAGCTGCCCTCAGTCAATTAAAGTACATCATGAGCCAGTGGTTGCATTCAGGCTTCTGTGTTGAGCAGACATCAGTGGATGCATTCTTAATTTATCTGTTTCTTTTTCAAACTAATTCATCTTTCTGTCCCCATAACATCCCACTCTCACATTTGCTTTTTCCCCAGAGAATGACTTCCTCCTTTATGAATGTATCAAAGAGTAGATTCTTGTAGAGTCCACTGTTAACCCTCTTGCTGTTGTGGAAATTACCAATTGCTACCTTTTCTCTGGTCTTCTAAACCTTGACTAATCTGAGAGAATTTTCTATGCAAGAGCCTAGTTTTGTGTTTGATTGTAGGTTGTTTCTTTGATGTGGTATTTTGTTGGTTTTTTGGGGTCCTTTTAAGACTAGTTGGAAGCTTCACTTTTCTACAAAAGCTGGATTCATTCTTATTGATGTCAGAGAAATAGTTATTTCTGTGGTGTAAGCACAAATTTTGGTGACAGATTACATCTCCAGTTAATCTTGTGATTTAGTGTTTGAATTTCCCTAGAACTTCTGAAAACTATTGCATAAGTACCAGCTATTTGTAGTGACTGTTAATATTTGCTATATGTATTTGTATATTGCTATTCTAAAACATATTCTACTTCATTCTGAGACTGTTCTTCAAACCTATCCCACATAAAAAAGGGTCCCTTTCACATGGGAATGTTCTTCTGCAATGAACTCTTGATGGGGAAGGAAGGACTATGGCCTTATCTTCCCCCAGTGCTTTTTTTATGCTTGTCATCTATCAGCTGTAGACTCTTTGGCAGGATTCCTACTTCTGGTTTTATTATTAGTCTGTGTCCCTTTAGCAAGTTGTTCTTCAGGCTTTGTGACCTGTCTCACTGCAGTTCTAACATGTAATTTGTCTGGCTAGTGTATTTTATTTAGTATAAAAATAAAGTATTCTGAGGTTACATACATGCTGTGAGTTCTTGTCAAGTACTCTTCTATTATGTTGCCTGTTCACGTTAACAATTAGAGTGTTTATACCGATTCCTTGTGAAATCCAGATTTTCTTATCACTTAGTGATCATCAATAGGGAGTGCTTAAGATACTGGGAGCTGAGATTTGGGAAATTGCCTGACTAGACTCTTCCAAATATTATTAGTTTGACTGTGTAATGAATACACTCACATATATCAAACAGTTATCGTTTTTTTTACTCCTCTAATAAATATAAAACTGATGGTATTAACAATCAAATATTTCAGACGAAAGCAATGCCAAAATTACAAAGGTAACTTTGCATTTCACAATATGTCTAGATCCAGGATGCTTTTGTAACGTCCTGCCTAATTTTTAAACTACAGGAAGATGTGCCATTTTACCTCAGGTCTTCTTACACACATTCAGAGTGTAAGACTGACTGCGTTGAGTTAGTGCACAAGGTCATATGGAAAATGACTGGGAGGAAAACAACTGGAGTGAGGACCACACTTCTCATTAAGACACTTCAGTGTCACAAAGTGCTAGTGGACTCAAACCCTAATTCTGTTAGTTTATATATGGAGCGTAAAAAAAAAAAAAAAAAAAAAATAGAACCAAGTAAACTTTTAGAATTGATAGGTTAATTGGATTAAATCCACATAATAGTTTATCTGAGGTTTTGTGTAGAGCCAAATGTAAAGAGAAATCTCACCACTGTTTTGTTTTCAAGGCTTATTTTAACCACAAATAACAATTTCAAAAAGTAGTTCTTGAAGCTTTGACACTAGGCACTATGGGGCTGATGATGGAAGTTTTCTACAGCTACTTAGAATTTTTCTGGTTTTAATTTCTCAAAGTTATAATTTAAAATACCATATAGTGAAGGAGTAAATTTCAGTATCTTGAGCAGATCCACAAGTGCAAGCTTTATGTTTACCAGCTTAAGCTAGAGTTTCTGTCATTCTTCAGTTTTGTTAATGGGAAGATACCCATGATAAGGCTTCACCTGATCCAGCCTAGACAGGCTTACTGCAGTTGTGATAGTCACTAATCTTACTGCATTATAGGTATCAACAGCTAAGACATTCTGTTGAACTCCTGCATTTCTAATACTACTGGAGACTTAATTGTTATTACTTCATTCATGAAGCTTTGTTCATGTCACTGTAACTAGCACTTTTACATGTAATCACATAGTCAACTGAGTTCTGTCTTCACCTGTTCCGATGTTAGCGTGAACAAGAAAATGCAATGGCTCACCTTAAAAAACAGCAACAAGAGCTGGAGCACATGCGGTTACGCTATTTGGCAGTAGAAGAAAAAGAGCTGGGAAAAACAGACCGACAAGAGCTGGAGGATATCAGAAACGAACTTAACAGGTATAAAATAATTTATAAAATTCTTTTTTTTTTTTTCTTTGCCTCCTCTCCCCTCTATTTTTTTGCCATCTGCCTTAAAATAGGGGAAGGTTCAGTAAAATCAAGATTATAATTGGCTGTCAGTCCAGTGAAAGAACAGTTTACTGTCCCGTAGGTAAAGACTGGACACTTACAAAATGCAACAATCCTGCAATATAGAAAAACCTATATTTAAGGCCACTGTACCCCACTTCTTTGTTATAGTCACAGCACCAGGCATTTTTCTGTGTTAAACCTTCAGTTCTAAGGATAACTGCTGCATTAAGGGGCACATTCTGGTCATATTTTGAATACATAAAAATTTTAAATCTACCTAATGTTGTCCTGTAAAAACAGTCTGCAGTAGTTCTGTATGTTGAACCCTTTCAATCTGAGTGCTGTTTGCATTATCAAAGTAGGGGCCTAGGTAGCCTTGGTATTACAGTTACGTATGCATATAGAAAAAGTATTGTTAGAATTTAAGTATTATATTAACATGTATTTTGCTTATAGTTGTTTTTCTCTAGAGAGGGGATAATTTGTTATGCTTTTACAGATTTATTTTACTAGGTACTTCAGTAGATAAATAACCTGAAGACTTAATATGAAAATAATCAGAGCAACTTTTAATATGGCTTATCCTCTGATTCTTTCCATTTTATCAACAACAGGCTAAAGCAGCAAGAAGAAGAAAGAAAGCAGTTGCAAGATGTTAGAGATAATTCTGCTGGTAGAGTAGATAGTCTTCATTTGAGAAAATTAAATGAGAACATGGATGATTATCTCTCTCGTCTGATAGAAGAGAGGGATACCCTGTTGAGAACAGGAGTATATAATCATGAAGACCATATTGTAAGTGAACTTGATCGTCAAATCAGAGAAGCTATTGCAAAAAGGAGCATTGCTAAATAAAAGCTTAGCATACAAGAAGTTATTAAAAAGAATCAAAATTTGAACAGAGGGAACGATTTTTATAAACCTGTACTACTTTGAAAAATATGTAAGGTCATGCTTAAGTTTGCACACTGTTGTTAGTTCTTTTTGAAGTCAATGTAAATATTTGCAACATGTGAAGTTGAGCACAGTTGTAAGTTTTATGGGGATTATGACTTTTTAAATGTTTCTATATGCATATAGATTTATATCTGTAAATATATTTATCTTGTGTACTTTCTTCTGAAATGTTTTCTCTCTTTTTGCATCACCCTGGCTAGGTTTATTTGTAGTATTTTTAATATTCATTCTAAGATTTTTAGTCAATATTGTCACAATTTCTTTCAATTTTTAAAAATAACTCTTCAGCTATACCAGGGAATAGTGACGTCAGCTGCTTTCCCTGACAAAACTCTTGATTCTGAACCAAAGCGCAGCACCGACCAAATGTCAGTTTTTTACTAAATTTACAAGGTAATCAATTTTTGCTTCTCCAACTGTTGCTAGTATAACTAAGTTCTGTAATAAATGAGAGACAAGGTTTTGAGTGGGGGGGGAATTCTCAAACCTTATGAAACTGAATCAATTATTAAGTAACTAAGATTATGCAGGATGAAAATGCCTTTGTTGCCCTGGCAGATTTGCATGCAGGCCTGTAAGGGTGAACAGAGGAGGGTAAAGACCTGGTTCAGAAATACACATGCATTCTTACCGGCATCCTAATGAGGAAAGATACTTGAAGCACTAATTCAGTGAATTTATGCGCTTTAAAATCTGAACACCTACCTAAAACAAGAGTTTTTATAAGTAAAGATGTTATTTAACATATATTTCAAAGCATGTTGTCTCATAACTTAAATTCTGTGTAAGATTTTGTTTGATTGAGGAAGTATGAACAGAGTGCAGTCTCAAGGTGTTAAATGCCAGAAGATAAATCCTCAACAAAAGTTAGTTTGTGCATAATCACTGTTGAAAAAGTTTTGGTTTCCAGCCTTCGTTCTGTTCCAGTAATTTTTAAATTATTTGTGTGGATCTACTTAATAACATTAACTACAACGCTCTCCTTTCAGTAGGCATTTTTGTCCTAAAGGCACAAATGTTTCTCTGAATGTCAAATACTGAAAATGTCTTAAGATTTGTCACTTTTAGAATGAACAAAGATACCAATGCAAAAAATTCCTTTTTTGTTTTGTTTTGGTTTTTTTTACATAATATCAGTGAACTTCCATGGGCATGGCTGTATAGATGTGACCTTCCTGTTTTGTCTGGTGTTAATTATAAATTTTTTTTTATATATTGTTTCTGGCTTTGCCTATAGGTGCATTGTTTTTCCTCCTCCCTACCATGGGCACATCTCCTATTAAATAAACTATTCATTCAGGCTCCTTAGAAAAATTTTAAACAAGCTATATAAACACAGTGATTGTATTCTGTGAGGAATTACCACTTATCGATACCAGACTTTGTAAAAAATGCTTTTGTAATACTTCGCACACCCTGCTGTAGTTTTCAAATTAGTGTGCTTGGAGACATCCCTCTCCACTAGCAAAGCAAATAACGCCTTCATAAATCCAACACAAATCCATAAAAAGTAATTTTATGTTTTATACCTCATGGCTTTGTCATATCACTGATGCCTGATGGTATGTGATTGTCGTAAGTGAATCGGGGAGCTTCGGTCTTCACAGGAAGACTTGCTCACTCTGTTTTTCTTCAAAGGCGAGCTCATTGGAAGTGTAGTTTATTTTTCAGACGCTGGAGGGTGCCTTAGACTTAAAGATGGCAAAGATTGTGTGGAATAAATTTTTGTAACTAGTGATTTTTTTTAGAACTAGTATTATATGACTTTTCAGGTGTGTTAAATAAAATGTAAATTTGAAGGAAGTGTTAAGGATTTTGAGTTTACTTTTGACTGTATTTGAACAGAAATGTTTGTTTACTATTTCTGGTAATATAATCTTTAGTGCTTGAATCCATAAAATTGACAAATTCACTTTCAAAATTAATTTCACTTTTTAATTTCTAATTGAGTCTCTTCCATGGCTTTTAAAGACAATTGCAGTCATGCTACTGTGGGGTTTAAAGAAACTACTTGAGTGAATTTTCTTTCTAGTAAATCAAAGTATTGAGTAAAATAGAAGGTAAAACACTTATTTTTTAAAAATACTTATAAGCCTGATAATTTAAGCTATTTCAATCCATTTTGTAATTTAAAAGATCATTACTTGCAAGGTGAGAAGCATGAATTATTAGAAAACTTACTTAGCATTTTTGTTTTCTTATATACTCATTACTCTTAATGGTCATTGTTTGTGTTAAAATGAGGAAATGATACTTTAAGCTTAATGTTTCAATTTTCTTTTTTTCCAGCACAATTTGTCTATATGCTTGTCTGAAGTACTGTGGAACCAAAATCTGTATTAGTAGTAGATATCTGTAGCAGAGATGAGCTCAATATTACTCTTTAAAAAAAAAAAAATAATAATAATAATGTTGGGTTTGCCTCAAAACCATTTTAAAAGTTATAACTAGTCAGTTGAATGACCCAATACCATTTTTAAGTAAAAAAAAAAAAAAAATCTCTAAGATTTCTATCTTAATCTCTCTTCATGGCATAATAAATGCCATTTGAAACAGATGAATGAGATAACTTAAGTTACCCATCATAAAGAGACTGGAAATGGAACCTGTGTTTGTGGGTTCAATCCTGATTCTGTATGCCTTGGAAAAAGAGGCGGGAAGCAGAGAACCAGCTAGGCCCTCCTGGCATTCTGGCAAACTTCTGCTCTTGATTTTAGTGTACCCAGATTTCAGTAGGGAAGTTAGTGGAATTATTTCAAAACAAGTACTTCTTACCAATATGTTTCTGTGAGCCCAAATACCCATAAAAATTAATAAATGGGAGGTGGGGGCAGGGGGAGGGAGTGAGGACTGTTCTGTGTCAGTTCCATGCCAAATCTGTTCTAGCTTTCATCTGCCTTATGATTCAGGCCCAGAACTTGCAGTTGGCTTTGGATAAGGAAATTTCATTTATATCCTGTATTTATCCAGTCCTGCCTTTTAAAGGGAAAGCATTAGCCCATCTAAAACCGAGGGTGTTTAGAAACCCTGTTCTCTTTTCTGATACTCTTCAGGCAGAGGATCCTCTCCTGCCTGTATGTGCTAGTTATTCTTACAGTGGTGGAGTCTTGCTATTACCAACCTTTGCTACCAGGAGTTGCCTCAAATTATTTACTACAGGTTTAAAAATAAGGCAGCAAATCTGAGTGTAGTGTCTTTATAGACCTTGATATGGAGCATTAGCTAAGATCTTGAGAACTGTTACAAAGAAATGTACCTTATTTTCCTGTTAATTGTTAGGCTGTTTATCAGAAAAATAATCTCTAAATCCTTATTTACTTTAAGCAGTGGAATGCATTATGAAAAAAATATGACAAATTATTTTAAAAATAAGATGGCACTGTTTTGCTTTGAGTCTGGATTATTTAAATAGTTACATTATTGATCTTCCAAGTATTTTTTTTTGGGGGGGGGGTAAAGCAATAACCACTATTTCTATAATATTTTAGCAAATATCTAACAGTTTTAATACCAATAAACTTTCAAAGCTGCTGTTGTGGAAAAGAAGCAATATTATGTCTGGTATTCGAGCTTTCAAGTGTTCAATCCAGAGTTGTTCACTGCTGTTTAAATGCTTCTCCCTTCCATCCACAGAGTTAAACCTTAGCGCACAGCTAAAGGCAGAAGTCCATTATTGTATCTTCTTAGTGCTACTGAGGTATTTATACCAGTTATTACATATTTACGCAATTATTTATTTTGCTACTACTGTGCCTAAATGATCATGACCTGTGTCAAGGCTTGGATAGGAAGCACTAGCTGCATTATTGTTAAAGGCAGGACTGTAGAAAGGCGGCTGCATACTTAGATCTCATTTCATTTGTTTCTCCAGGGGGTTGTATTAGTAGTGTTTTCATTAGAAATGTTTTTACAGATGTCGGCTATCCAGATATGAAGTCTCTGTGGTGGTGAAGCAGTCAGGAGTTTGGCATTCAGAACAGAAAGGAAAAAAAAGTCAACTTTGAGAGACTAATTTATAGAAAAATTATTTACTGACTTTCTGATGTATAAATGTACAGTAACCCCATGGCAGCTTTAATGCAGAATAATTGAATTCTTGCAAGTACAGTTACTTTCTATTCTTAACTTGAAGAAACACTACAGCTTGTCGTTCCCCATCACTGAAGACTAAAATAGTCCCCATTAATAATGCTTCTGGAAAAGTGATACCCACTATTTTGTAGTTCTGTACTCTTTGCCCCGCCCCCCACCCAAGTGAAATACTTGTAGTAGTTTGACAGCATTTTAAACAATTTATGTATTACTACAAAAAGTTTTGTTCTAACAATATACACAGCGAGGAGATGACTATGGAAGTGTAGTGTTACTGAACATTTGACCAAAGGGTTTTGATGCAGTTACTGAGACATAACTGCACTGACAAAGTAAGAATGGCATCAAAATTTAGAGTGGGTGTGCTGGGGCAGATGGAGTCTAGTGGAACAGTCCACAGCCTAATACTGTTTCAACAGTTATTTTATGTTGCTCATAGCTTTAACTGTAGTATGAAAAAACATAAAAATTGTTGTCAGAGGGCTGTAATTTACTGTGACTGTCATATGTTTTGATTTATAAATACGAATGTAAATAGCCAGCAAAATTAAATCACTGGGGTTTGAGTTAGACAGGCAATCAAGCTAATAAATACTTTGTAGAATTTAGGTTTAAATGGTAATGGTAAGTCTTCAACATTTTTGTATTTGCTTAATGGCTTAGCATAAGTGAGGGGGATTTTCTTTTGTTTTTCACCTCTGGAAACACAGAAAATAATTTTATTGATATCTTATTAGAAGATACTGCTTGTACAGAACACCAGACCATCAGTATGTTTGTCAGAGAGGGCTATTTTTGGCAACAAGATTCATGTGGTGATACAGTAAGTTGTCCAGATCAGGGCTGAAAGGCACCATAAGCTGTTATGTGCTTTATAATTGGACACGCACACGGGAAGGTTGAGTCTCGTTCATACTGGGCATGAAGTTAATGTGATGCTTCTCATCCAAGTAAGAAAGACAGCTTAATAGTTTATTCTTATAGCCAGTACTTTAAGCCAATACTGCAGGTATGTTTTCATGAATACCAGTTTGTATTTGGTGTAAACCACAGATCCTACTTGTTTCTGCAGAAACCATTCAGGCTGTGTAGAGGATATATTGTTTGAACTATATAAATTTTTGATGCTTTTATAGCAATAGTGTTTTTTACTGCAGTTTTCCTAAATGTGGATGCTTATGATGTTTTAAATACTCTAGCTTATTGATTTATACTGATGTTTCTGATAATAATCCAATTATTGCACTGAAGAAATGGGGCTTATAACCCAAAGTACCAAAGTAAGTGGAAAAAAATTAAGCAAAATGCCAAAAAGCAAGACCATACCACTACCACAAGGAATTGGTAGATTATATCTCTGTAGATATGTCTATGAGAGGGCACTGCTATTTGTGGAAAAACTTACACACCTTAGCAACTTGGTTATGCCACCTCAGCGGGACAGGGAATAGGGGTTCAGTCAGTTCACCTCTGCCACTCTTCCCAGCATGAAAGTCCAGGGACAAAGTGTTCCAACGTGAGCTTCCCATGGAGTCGTGGACCTCTTTAGGCACAGCTCCCAGCTCTAGCATGAGGACATCCATGGGCTGCAGACAGGTCTCCGGTCCAGTGCACCTCCTACCCCACCCCCTGCTCTGGGTTCCACCTCCGCTGTGGTGGTGATTGTCTCTGGGGTCTCAATTCCAGTCACACATGCCCTCAAGCTCAGCTTTCTGCTCCAGTGTGGAGTCCTCCGTGGCCTACATGTGGGCATCTGCTCTGCCATTGAACCTCCATGGGCTGGAGTGACCTTTGCCTTCTACTCCATGCTGTTGGACTGGGTGTCTGAGGTTCTCTGTCCTCCCCCTCCTCCTCCTTCCTCCTGGCAATGAAGCTCTCTCTCTGATTAGGCTGATGGTTGTCTTTTGTTCAGGTCAGTGGCCTCTCCTCCAGGTTCTCTCCACCTTTTTCTTTTCAGGACAGTCCTTCCCCTCACAAATACAGATTCACAGAGGCATTTTTCTTGTGCTCATTGTCTCAGCCTGGGTTGGGGGTGTACGCCTTGGAGCCAGGAGAGCTTTCACTCTCACAAGGTGACCCCTTTCCCTGCTACCAAAAACACTGCCCCCCCTCCTTCCCCCAAACTCAACACATTGTATCTCCTTATTGCATATATACAGCAAATAAAAAAAAAAAAAAATCTTAAAGTTTTACCTGAGAATAACCATTTTTTATGCTACTGATTCCTATTTTTTTTGTAGACATCATCAATGCAGGTGACTTGTGATAGCCTAGGTTGAAATAGACATGCTTAGCTAGGGAACATCTTAGAAGGTATAATCTGTCTCTAACAAACTCCGTGTAAAGGAAAAGCAATGCTTTGCCACCCTGACCAGAAGCTTGTGTTGCAGTACTTGGTGCATCATGACAAAATATCTCCTTAATCACTCATGAAGGGGCTGCCAGTGGTAGGCTGAGAGTTAGGCACAAAGTCTGTGGTTTCTCTGCCCATCTTGGTTATGGGAGTGTTGAGTGATCTTGAACAGGGCTCTGGGCCTCCACTTCCTATCAGCAAAATGAGAATAGTGTGGCAAAAGCTTTTCTGTGTAAGTGGTTCACAAACTACTTTAAACTCAAGACTATCTGTGCTGGGTACAGTTGTCTTCATGCCCTAAAAGGGGTAGTTACTAGCTTCTACCTGAGTGTTGCTTCAGCAAATACATACAAGCTATTTACTTTGCTCTTTTTTTAGTAGGTAAGTCAGTATCTTCTTTGAATCTTCTGGCTAGTTACCAATTCATACAAAAGCTTTATAAAAAAGCAAAAATACTTCAATCTTTATGTATAACTCTCTAATTTCTAGGAAAATTAAGGGAGTCCGAGGCTTCAGCCTTCCAAGAAAGACTGTGTTAATCTTATTGTTAAGAGATTAATTAAATAAAATCACTAGGTGAGGGCAGAAAAAAGACAAAATATCTGAAGTTTTGAGCCTGTCCTGAACAAGGGACAGTATGGGGCAATGCTGTTCACCTTTGTCTCTCTCTGGGTAAGAAGGAGGCGATTCCTCATTGTATTGATACTTTGATGAATAGCTAGATAATGCTTGGTTGTTAGAGCTGTTTGGAAAATAAAAGGTCAAGCATTGTTTGCCATATGCCATCTATTGAGCAAATAAGCAATCATTAGGATTTTAGTGAAAACTTTTATAGGAAAATCGTTTTGTGACTTATTAGTATTGAAATACTAATAAAACCAAATCCCTGTTAACAAACATGAAGGATACTGTTGGAAAGAGCCTTGAAGGTAAGGGGAGGCAAATTCTTAGAAGAGTAACTCAGATGCTGTGAAACCAATGCAGGATGCTCACACACTTGTGCCAAACATGGCTGTGCCCACGAAGCGCTCACAAATTCTCCATCCAGGTCTGGAGCTCAGTGCAAAAACTCTGGAGCTGCTGGGCTGTGGAGGACAGTGGCAGGAGAAGGAGGAGGAAGCAGCAGCTTTGCTACACTGCCCTTGCTATCACAGGGATAAGACACTGTTGCTGCCACTCACAAAACCTAAACCTTTCTCTATATAGCTACCAATTCCCAGTTTTTTGCCAGAGTGGACTCTTGCCATGCTCCCCCCCCCCCCTTTTTTTTTCCCTTTTCCTGTTTTCGCATGTACACATGATGAGAAGTATAGTAGATTTCACCAGCAAACAAGCAAATTGGGGTGATTTGTTTACAAGAAATAATAAAAAAGTAATAGGCAGAGAAATTATGTTTTACTTTATATTGAGAGCAATCTATCTTCATCAGGTAATTCCTTTCTAAAAATGCATCATCAAGTTGTTGGGTTTTTTTAATGATATTTTTTATGCATACTTCTGCAGTCTTTCTCAAAGAGCCGAGGGGTTTTTTTTGAGTTTTCTTTGTTGCCTTTTCTTTCGTGCTCATTGAATAAGTCATTCACAACCTCTGCACTGTTACTCCTGGAAATATCCTACCACTATAAAAGGAAAGTATCTTAGCTAAAAGAAATACTTGTAGAATAAATTAAAAAAAAAAAAAAAAAAAAAAAGAAACAAGAGAGAGAGACTGCCCACATCTTTATTTTGCTTGCTGCTTATTTTACTGCTCAAGTTTCAGATAAAAATGCATTTCATGCTTTATGGAATGCAATCTGTTACAGAGCACGGACGACATACCAACTTGCGTACCACAAAATAACAAGCTTGTAAGAGTACAGGCAGGGCTGCTGTTTATACTGCCAGATTCAAACTTTCAGTTAGATAATTTTTGGCAGTGAAAGAGCTCAGTCTGCTACTTATACACCAGTTAATCCTGACTTAGAAAAAAAAAAAAAAAGAAAGTCCATTTAGGGCCTCTAAAATCTTAGCTTAACTTTTATACTGTTGTAAGAGATGATTTAGGGTATGTCATATTAAAGACTATAATTCTTAAAATCTTTCTTCTGTGTCAAGCATTAGATCTTTAAATGCTAATACTGTGTTCTTACACAAAAAATTAAGAATGAATACTGAGTCAAACTACAAAGCAACTTTTAGTGGGCTTAGCTCAAAATTTGTTCAGTTTAAGCCCACAAAAGAAAAAAAAGAAAAAACAGGCATTTAGTGTTGTCTACTTTTTTAATAGAAGAACAAAGGCTACAATGAAGAATAGCAGCATGAAGTAAACAGACTACCCCTTTGCAGTCTGAATGTGTGTGTGTATGTATATATATATATATGTGTGTGTGTGTGTGTGTATTTAAATATGCTGATGAAAGAAGGAACATGGTAAACAGAATCCACCTAGATTTTCCTAAGGCAGAGAGACTTGCTTTATCTTACAGCACATTCTTAATTTTCTTCTGTAGCACAGAGCAGTATTTTAGTGGCTCAACATCCAGATTATGTAATGTCATTTTAGTGAAAAAGAAATAAAATTATCTTTGGGGACACAAGAGGCAACGTGTAACCTAGTCCACGGTATCTTCCGTTTCTGGTTCTCTTATCCTTATGAAATAAAAACAACCAAATAAAATCCCACCATCATTTGGGGGTTTCCTTATGGAGATTTCTGATATCTTGCATTTATTCACGTAAGTCTTATAAATACATATATTTAACATATCACAACCTTGACTCCCTTTTCCAGCTCCATTTTTGTTATCACAGTATCTATTTTAATGGCTCTTAAGCTACAATGTCCGTACCTTATCTTTGTCAGTTAATGTATCTAATTCCACCGTCCCAGAGGGAATAAACCTGAAGCTAAAGCCTGCAATATATTAAAGAATCAAGAACGCTTATGCAGAACAAACAGAGGATTTAGCTTGGATAAACAGCAGAGAGCTCAGTGTCTTTTATGTCCAGAGCTCAGGACTGGAAGAAGAAAATTACTATAAATCAACCCTGTGAAACAACATAACATAAATGTTGTATGTTTATTTAAAACTTTATACAATCATTTATCTGGGCTATAGCTCAGTTTCAAAAAGTGCTCTGCTGTAATGAGGTACTGAGACTAGCAGTGATCAAGAGTAAAATGATATATAGTCTCCAACCAGGATTTGCTTATGGGAAGAATGGAAAGCACTTAAGCAGACACAAAGTATCCATGGCTAGTAGATCAAGCAGGAGGATAATGCAGTAATAACAAAAACTTTGATAAATTTTTTCCTGTTTCTCCTCAAAATATCACATTTCTTGGAGCATGACATTGTTTTGAGACCTGAGCAGCTGACAATTTATGCCTTAATTTTCTCACTTGAATAAAGGCTGATTTGTTGTCAGTGTCCAAGGTATGACATGTTGCTCCACCAGACTTATATTAAAAAACAGGATAAATCTTTGTCTGGGCTTGCATTCCAGGGAGAAGCACTCTTTAAAATATGCTGCTGTTTTTTCTCTCTTATAGTAAGCACTCCCGTAAATTCACAGCTAGTAATTGCTAATTTTTTTAGTTACGGGAAATTGAAGAGCCACTTATGATATATTTATTGCCTAAGGAGACAGATAGAAAATATAATACAGCTTTTACTGCAGAAGGAGTTTTTTTTCTTCCAAGTGCTTTGCACCGTGGGGAGCCTGATGTCTCCCAGAAGATGTCAGCATTTGGCCTCGGGGGTGCCCGAGCATCAGGTGCCAGGGTGGAGTTTATCCATGACGTCCCAATTGCAAATGTGCCCAGCCAGCACTGATTCAACTTTGTGTGTGGGTGAGCTCTTGAAAGCAGCAGTTCTCACCACAGTATTTTTTTACCTGGCATTTCAATGTATTTTGGGCAGATCCTTCTCTGTGGAAATGCATACCCTG
Source organism: Caprimulgus europaeus (assembly GCA_907165065.1). The sequence continues at coordinate 18,321,802 of OU015527.1, forward strand.
AGGTGGGAGATCCCACAAATGTCTTTGGCAGTGGCAGCTTCTGCTGTGGATGCAGGCACTGTCTGTCTCCCCAGCTGCTGCACACAAAGATTTTTCAATACTGCCTGACAAATCTCCCATCATTTTGACAGTGCATTTAGATCCCAAGCTCTCTGATTTTTTATGACATCTGGAGCTGTTTTGGTGACAACTTAAAGCCTAAGTTGCTTTGTATTACCAAAAGCAGTATTGTTTCAGTTTGCAGGACTACAGATTGGTTAATGATTCAAGAATTAACCATTAAAAACCCAGTAAATCCAGCCATGCCTTTTGCACCTTTTTTTATTATTATTATTTTATTTTGTGGCCCATGAAGACAAGTGCCTTGTGGAGACTGGGCTGACTGAAGTACTATATCTGCTGACAAGAACTCAGAGATGAAACCTTCTCTTTCTTTCTGTTTCCTCTCCACAGTTGACAGCACCCTGTAAAACAGTGCTGTAAAGAGCAGAGGCTCATAAATACTTTTATGCCTATGCAGCTCCGGATATTTTCAAGCAAATATATTTATGTCAATAACAATAAAAAAAGATGACTTATTCAATAATTCATAATGGTTTCAGAGTTGCTGGAGGCTAGTATAGCTCACTTTACTTTAGGTAAGTTATAAATGTAGATTATTTCCATGACAGACTGAAATTACTTTCTGGTGAATATTTATTTGAGCTTTAATTTTCTTGTTAACTCAGTATGTTCTAGAACATAAGATTGTGGTGCTACTGTCTTCCCCATACTGCTCTCCTGGCTGCAAGTAACAAAACCTCTGAGAAATCTTTCATGGAAGCAAGGTCTTAAATGTTTCTCCACGTCACTGGCACCAGAGCAAACTCTTGACAGCAGACCCCTCCAACCTTCTTTCCAGGTGTGAGGTGATGGCCCAATCCTGCTCTGCCCTTTGCCTGCTCATGGCACATACTGAAACAGAAATGGTGTAAATATTATTGAAAATAATTCAAATTGCCTCTGGAGTTTCCCCCTCAGAGTAAGGAAAAGGTGAAATATCTTCCAGAGAGCAAAAGCCAGGCAGTGAGAGCCTGGGGAAGGGGTAGAAGGCAACAGGAGGAGAAGGGATCCCCACATCAAAAACTGGGCCCATGTCCCTTAGGAAATGAATTGGTTTCCTTCTCTTTTTCCCTAGGTAAGATATCAAATTCAAGATACTCTATTAAACACACATCTATATGCCAACAACCCCAACATTTTAAGTGAGCGTCGTTGTGATGGCGCTTGAAAGCTGAAGAAAGTATTTATTGTACACACAGAAAAATATACAGGGAGCAAGTTTAGGATAGCTTTTCTAGCTTGCTGTTATTTGAAGTTAATTTTTACAGGCTACTAGGTTTTTCAGTTCATTAACAGTGTATTTATATTGAACAGGAAGCATATAGTCTATAATTCCTAAATATGATATTGCTATATTAGTTTAAATTTGCACATGCAAAAAATATGCAACCACGAGAACCTATGAATACAGACCCAGTTAAAAATAAATCTTGCTATAACACCAACAAAAGCTTGCAACTAATATTTAAAAACTTGAACTCTGTACAAATATGCAAGAAAGCCACGTGGATGCTGGTTGGAGCCAGTTTCTAGGCAGAGATGGGTGACAGCAGAGCGTGACTGAGGCCACGCACCCCTGGCAGGAACCAGGGTTCTGGGGGCTGCAGCGCAGATGCACAGAGGATGCCATGGGCATCCTCCTGTCCTGCATCTCCTCCGCTGTGCCCAGGGGTTTCCTCCCCAGCCTGCCATGCCGCCAGCCCTGACGCCCCGGCTCCCCACGCCAGGGCGGACAGAAAGCACCCTCTCACTTTAATCACTTAAGAAGTTACTTATGATACGCAACTAAATATTTAGTTGTGCAGAGGACAGCTTGTCACAGACAGCTTTGTTGCTAATGTATACAAATGCTGGTATGGCGCTGGCTTCCTCCCTGCGTACACAGAGCTACACACACACTGACCACAGCCTAAATAAGCTGATTTATTTGTTTCATTTATTTGATAAGTGCATCATACCTCAAACCCTAGGAAACCACTTTAGGAGGATTATAAGTTTTATGATGTTAAAAGATTACCCAGAGTGTGCTGAGCAAAGTTTATATTCTGAGACTTTGCAGGAGGTGAGGCATTCACAGAGGCTGGGGAAAGAGGTCTTGATAGACAGAAAAGGGATTTTCTTTGTTGCTCCGCCTCTTGTTGTTTTTTTTTTTTTCTCTCTTTTCTTCTGTTACAAGAGTGGCCCCAACAAGCCTCCGAGTTGTTAACCTTGTGACTTTCCTCTGCTTTCCACTCAGCAATGGGAATTTCAGGACCTGCACATTTTTAAAATAAGGAGCAATGAGTTCACTAGCAAACGAAGCAAAAGGAAGGGAGAACCTAGGGGCTACGTGCAAGGGGAGCAGGGAGGCTCCTCCTGAAGCACGGGTCCGGGGAGGGCAGCTTAGCCCTACTTCTCCCAGGGCTCCATGAGTACATCACCACGAAGCACATCACCCCAGGGAGGTTGGTGCAATCAAGGCACCTGCAGAGGTGCCAGGTGCTTGCTCAGTCTTTGAGGGCGCTGCCCCATCACCCTGTCCCATGACAAGGACCAGCACCCACCAGCCCCACTGCAGCTGGGTGTCCGGAGGGGTCAGTGGAGAATTGCGGAGCTGGGACCATGGTTTGCTTGTGCCCTTGAGCTGGTGCTGCTGACCTCATAGCACGTGGCTTTACTGGGCTTGACACTTGTGTCGTGATGTGGCAGAGAGGGGAAAGTAATTTAGCCTATTTACCCTTATTGTTTAATGTCTGACACACACTCAGGGAATAACTGTAAATAGGATGAAGATTAATTGGGCAAAATACCTGACGTATGTTTCCACCTGTCCTTTTAAGGGAATGGACTTATACAGCAAATGTTTAACATTTTATTCTATTACCATTCTCTAAAAACAGGGCAATGTGGAGGTAATCAAGAAAACAAAACAGCAACAGAAGTGGAGGCAGTGCATAGGGAGCGGCAGAGGTGTGCTGATCTTGGAGGGCTTAGGTGCTAGGGCAGCACCCAAGGCGGATGCCCAGGGGTTTTGTTTTCCCACAAAGTGCTCTGGGTCCTGCTCGACCCTGTCCCCTCCACCACAGCCACAGCACAGCCCTGGCACCAGGGCCCCTGTCACACCCTCCCCTGCCTCCCCCACCACGCACACAGGTGCTGCTGCCTCGCAGATCTCCATTAAATAATGCACTCGCACCCAGCACTGGGCGCCTGCGGTATTCTGCTGTTCCTAGAAAGGCATTTATATTGTATTCTGTCTCCTGTGTCTTTCATAAGGGAGTTTTTATGTGTCATCAGAAAATACTAGGTAACATACTTTATTAGTCTCATGATACTGCGGCCCATCAATACTTGTCGAGGCCTGATGAGATCATGCTACAATTGTTAATCAGAGTGAAGGAAAGAGGTGGAGGAGTGGGAAATACCTTCAGGGCAGAATCAGTTAGAAAGAACAGTGTTGCAGGTAAGCATGCAATGTGTTTCTCAGTATAAAACAGCAGGCAGCCAACCAGCCTATCACTGAAGTTTAAACCTAACTTTCTCATAGTATCAGACATGATTTTTTCCAAGGAGAGAAGAACTATTGCATTAGCGGAACACACTTTTGCTCAGCAAGTGGATCTTTCAACCACTATCAGCCTTCTTAAGACACATTATTTAGGAAAGTACTTAAGTGCACAGCTGACTTTAAACCTATGGATTGTTACTGATACAGTCTTATTTATTCTTCATTAGGCTAAAACGTTTCAGCTTTAAGAGATTGCTGCAGCTTAGCATTTATTACTCATGTGGAAGGTTGTTCTTGCCTTGAGTTTTTCCTCTTTGGGAAGGAAGTGATTAGTTTTGACTTCTTTGCATCTTCTCTTTAAAAACTCAGAGCAGAGGCTGACCCTGCTGCTGAAGCAGTGCCAAGCATTGCACAGGTGAGGTGAGGGATGTGCTGCCACAGGGTGATCACCGAGATGCATTTAGCAGCATGGCTCTACCTGACATTTGATTTTCAAACACTGTGTGCTGACAGCACACAGTTCTCCTCTGCTGTATTTTTGCATCCTGTCCAGAATCAAAGGAGAGTAAGCTTTTTATGACAGAGAAGTGAATGTGGAGTGGTCTCAGACTGCAGCAGAAGTCTATAGCTCAAGTCCCGATGTCCTGTCCTCTCAGATGCTTGTTTCGGTTCCTAGGAGACCTCTTTACATTGTGGTCAGTGGCAAAAGGCCAGGATAATTCTGTGACACCCTGGGTGCAAGTGTATCATTTACAGAACCTATTTTGTACACCAAGATGAGCATGAAACAAAATGTTCTGTGGTTTACATCCCTCAAAGTAATGCAGGCCAGGCTGCCAACAGATGCCAGGCTGTTTGCTCAGATTTTGGAAGTATGAGTATCTATACCTGGTTTTAGAAGTACAAATGTCTTCACCTTAGACTCTCTTTGCTATCTTGATGCAGAGAATTTCAGGAAAAAAATTAGGAAAGAATGAGATAAAGCCCTAGTAACTCACACTGACATTGTGATTGCAGCATATTGCCCTGTAAGTGTCCAAGGAGACTAATAGGACTTCATTTTGCATGATTGGGACCAGTAGCTGCCTTTCAGCAGTGCTATGTTTAGTCTTCCAATAGGAAAAAAAATCTAGAAATCCTGTTCCATTGTTGTCAGTACAACAAGGTCTTCCTCTAGTAATTTGGGTCCTAGGGACATCACATTGGGAAACAAATGGGTGTTAAACAGGCCTAGCAGAACTAATGCAGAGGATCGAAATAAACTGTACACAATAATTCCTCGTGACACAATAGCTTTCACAGCCAAAGGGACCCAGCTGAATTATTTCAGAGAGTCCCTAGAGTTATTTTAATAAATTCTCATAGAAAACCCTTGATCTGAGATTTGTCAGCACTTCTGAGAGCCTCCCTAGGGTCTTTTGGCAGAAGGTGCCTCGTCCAGAGTTAATAAGGTCTGTATCTTTATGGCTGTGTGTGCTCTGAAGAAACACAAGTATTTCAATAGTGAGGAGGAGAAGTTTTTGAAAAGTACTGTACTTTTCCTTCCGTTTAAACATAATGCATGAGCTCAGTGAATATGAAGAGAAGCAGCAACCTCAAAAAGATTCATTGTGGAAAACAAGCAAGCAAACAAACAAACAAAACCCAAAAAAACAGAAAGCAGCATTCACGAATCAGCAGATGCTGTTACAAGCCAGACATAATTAGTTTCAGTAATAAGCACTTGCCTGTATTCTTGAGTGAGAGAATAGAAATAAGAGTATCTCAATGAGATGCAAATACGTTTTCCTGTGGCCTCTAGGAGCTGCTTATCCTGCTGGGTATCTCTATTTCTGTTCTGCTCAGAAATGAACTGGGACTATACATTTGACAATGGCAACCTACTTCCCAGGCTTTCCCAAAACAGAGGTAGTGCCAAAACCACTCCTGTGCGTGTCCTGACGTAAGTGATGACTGCACTGGGTATGGGGACAACAAAGCTGTTTAAAAGCATAAATTTACTGCCCATTGATTAGCACAATTCCTGCAGGCCCTATTAAACTATTTTAAATGGATATCAGATACAAGAACAAAGCTGAGAAATCAAACACAAATATGCTTTGCTCAGGGCAAAATCCTGTGGTCATAGTTTACTCCTATTCCTTGTAGAACTATTCCACTTAAGCGTGCATCTGATAAACTGGGGAAAAAAAAAAATTACACAAGTTTTGGTGGAATATTTGAGTCCAGAAGGGACCATTAGATCATGCAACCTCATTTTTTTTTTTGTATCAGAGGGCTTTATATTTCATCCAGCTATGCCTGGATGGGGCCCAGTAGCCTCTTTGGCTGGAGAACACTTGCCTTGGCTAAAGCACATCTTCCAGAAAGACTCTCTAGCTTAATTGGATTGGATTGGGCACTAAGCATCCTGACTGCCCACATGCAGATCCTCCATATCTCCACCAGGATGACAGGAGGAGAGCTCTTCATCTTTTCTGACAGGGCAGAAAACTTTTCTAAACCCATTTGCAAACAATTTTCACTAAACACTTCCTTAAACCTTTTGGGCTGTGTAATTCAATACTGACTTTGAGCTCCAGCCTTTTATTGGCGATGTATCTTGGCTTGATCTCATACTTCCAATACTGGAAGCCAAGATTTGAAAATTAAACTGTTGGCTTGACTATGAGTTTGATACACTCTTGATCCAAATACAGCATGTCTTGAATCTGTTTGTACTGATTTACAGTGAAAACAGTCTTTCAATGCCTCTTTGCAGTTTTTCCTCTTTTTCCGTCAGAAAAAAAAACCCAAAATCAGTTCCTTTAAACTATTTTGTTTCTAACTGAATTCTGGAGTCCTTATGGACATATGTGGTTCTGACTATTGTAGGACTGACATTTCCAGAGCTTTTAGGTAATTCCCCACCCCCCCAATCAGTCTCCTGGCAAATGAATATTTCATATGAATAGAGTAAAAGGTGATGGAAAAAATTGAGAGTGTGCAATGTTCATAAAGAAACATGCAACAAAAGTGATAGATACATACTTTAAGATTCTCCTAAATCAGATAATGCTGGAAAGAGTAAGGAGCAAAGACTTCCTCCATATTCATAGGAAGCTATCCCTTTTAATCAGAGCAGTGAAGAGGCATGACACAGTTTTTTATTTAAAACTTGCAATTTATTTTTCATAGGCAAAAGAACCTGGTGAGATAGGGTTACGATTTAGTTTAGTTTTGGTTTTAATACACAGGAATCATCACACAATTTTATTATCTGTGGACCTCATGCAACTCCTCCCTCAGGTGCCCCCATGTGTTCTGTTGTTGCCATACAGTGACATTCACTTTTAATTTTGTCCCTTTTTCAGCCAAGAGACCACCACTTTGCTCACAGCCCTCTGAATTTGCAAATTCAGCAAATGGGACTTCCTGTGCCCTTAAAATAAAATATAATCAAGGGGCAAATGATGAAAGATTTGACACCTGTACTGTGGGGTAAGAGTAATGTAAGTCAAATAAAAGATATATGTATGTACAAAATATTTATATGCATTTCTGGGGGTTTTTTACTGGCTTGTGTTGCTTCCTTCATTTTTGCCTGTCTAATAATACAACAGTGTGTTAGCTTAAAGCTAACTTAGGAAACTATGTAGCATCAGGGACTCATAACTTTTTATACTTCTGGGAACTTGCTAGGGCATTGAAAGTGTTCCCACAATAAGGTGGACAAAGTGTTTGTTGGTGATACATCACATTGCAACTTTGAGATGCCTATCACTCATCATACTGGGGTTTTTTTATTTTTTCCTAGCAATTCATTATATCTCTTGGGAAAGTTACTGTACCTTAGAAAACTGTTGTGGGGGTAGAATGAGATTATTTGGTCTAGGAAATGGAAACATGAAGTTTTGACCACTTTCCCCACCTAACATACCCAAGCAGCTCAGCACAGCTCTCCACAGTCAATCATCCTCATCAATCAGACAGGTGCTGCTCTAATTTGTACTCATTTAAACCAGGATGTATTTGCATTTCTCATTAATTTATCAGCTTCCATTTGGGAGGCATTCTTGTGCAATCAATGGAAGTCAGTAGGTAAACCTAAATATTTGCAGAGGCTATACCTAATGAGATCATTCAGGCAGCTGTTGACAGTAGGTGTCACAGGGACAGAAGTCCATCCTTGGAAAAAACAGTCACAAGTACATGCACAAGTGTACACACTCTCCTCACACACTCACACGTCCCTTCTCTTTTGTGCTCTACAGAAATCCTGTACCTGCGTGGGCACACATTAGTGCAACGCATGTGCAATGCAAGGATGACGCTGAAACTAAAGTTTAAATTCCACATATGAATAAAACTGATTATACTATTAAAATACAATAAAAACATGCAGAGTTGCATTGCCAAGTTGTGCAAGGTCACACTGAAATGTGTCAGCTGTAAAGATTTCTAAGGAGCCTGATTTCTTGAGTAATACAGGTTGGGGAAAGACACTTATCTGTAGAATGAGACTGGTTTCTGTAAAAACAAACCTTAGCCAAAGAGCAGTTCAGTAATATTCATTTTCCACTTCAGCACTTTGACTAGGGCACACACACTGGGATAAGTCCTGCTCAGCTGACATAAGCAGTCCACTCAGATCACCGCTGGCACGACTGCTGCAGTGTAAATGCAGATGGATTGAGTGATTCCACACGAGTAGGAGCAGGAGGGTTTCCTGCTTTCCGCACATGAATATTGGTAGTGCTGTGCCTGGGCACATGAGTCTCATGCGAGGGGAGAAACAGGTTTTGGGATGGGTCCTACCAATGGCAAATTTTTCTGCTGGATGTGCTTGAGCCATACAGGGTTATTGTGAGACCAAGCTGACAGAAGGTGATGTAAAGCTGGTGGATCGAGGTGTAGAAAACAGTGGGTCTGCAGCTATCACTTTTTGGGGTTTTCTCCAAACTCTCCCACACCCTCAGGTGACACACACCATTCACGGGTGCCCCTGTGGTTCACAGTTGCCTGGGGGTGATCACTAGAAGCCCTTTGGGTGCTTTTGAGATGGGTAGAAGTTTTTTTTTTTCCCTTAAACTTTTAGTTTGCAGTTGTCAGGACCAGGGAAACAAGGCTCCTGTCCAGCACAGCACAGCTTCTTGCCACAGGTGCACACGAAACCGACTCAGCTTGCTCCAGTTTGGGGATTACTGTGACACCTTAAACATTCTGGAAAAACCCCTTCTGCACAGAGCTACTGCAAGAAGAGGGAAGGGGCAGCTGGGAGGTGGTGCAGCAGTCTCTGACCCAAAACCTCACTCCAGGAGGTTAGATGGGGAGTGGGAGCTGGCTCCAAGCACCACGTGGCTCCCCAGCATGGCACCTAATGCCTATGCCATTGCACATGGTGCTGCCTTTAGTGACTGCCCAACAGTCCCACAGACAGGCCAGTGAACAACATGGACATCTGTAAAGTCTTTTTTACAGATTCTATTAAATACTATTATTCACAGGAAGTCTTAGAAAATTCTAACACTCCATTCACTTCTAAGATATAATAGATGTAAAGGCTTTTTTTTAAATCATTTTAATGTGATCATTTGTTGGGCCTTAGGGTAAAATTACATTTCACAGCTCCCTTGTTCCCATGCTATGGTAAAAAAGAGATTGATGTCTGAAATTTCAACTGTATTTGTCTTACAAATTTGTCCGACTCCCTGGAGAATAATTGTCTCATATCATTTGAAGGCTGGTAATTCCTTTGGAATGACCTCTGTGTTATAATTACAGCAAGAGTACTAGCATGTAACTAGGCAAAGTGAAAGTTAATGTTCTTGGTTTCTAGCTTTGTTATTTTTATTAAACTGTTCCCCTTTAAAAGAAATACCTGGAGATATGGACTCTTACTCAAGAGGGCTTTTTGCAGATAACACAAAATGTCTTTTTTCCTGCAAAACACTTACATGTATTAACAATTATCTGAGGGTTGCAATGTATTTGTAAAGTCATTGTGCTTTTCTGGAATATATTAGCAGAATTGGAGACTTTAACATGTCATTTACTTCAGGATTATTTGTTTTATCCCACTTCACATGTTTTGAAATTTTCTGAATATATATTTAATCATGGCTTATGTCATTTTTCTACCACAATATGGGATTGAACTGAGAATAACCTAAATATATGTTCTCTTTAGGAAAGAAAATCCCGCAGAGCTGGGAAGAAATCTAGAGAAAATAGCGAGCAGATCAAAAGGCATAGAAAATTGGATGTGCACTTGCAGAAGCAACAAAAGAGGCAACACAATTTCTGCTCTTTGTGCTGGTCTCTGTGGACCATGAGAAAGTGCTTCCCAGCCCTCAGTCTGAGCTGTGCTGGGGCTGCAGAGAGAAAACCCTCCCTGCAGCCGTGGGGACACTCTCACTGCCACCCAGGCATGGGGACGTAGAATTACTGTTACCATTATAACAATTTACATGCTCAAACCCTGTCTGCCTCAGCAAAGTGATAAATACCATAAAATATTATACATTAAGGGATCTATTCCATTCTTGATTTACAAGGTCAGTTACCTATACTAACCTCTGTTAATGTTGGTAGGAATTTATTTTATAAATCTTCAGCGCACCCAGAAAGGACACGGGAGTTAATCTAGTGTGATTCTTCTCTCTAGGGGCATGACCAGCATTTTACTTCCTTCAGCTATAGTCCTTATGCACATTTTATGGGCAATATTTGAAGGTTAAAGTACGGTTTGGTGAGTCGGTTGAGGCCACATGCTTCATTTAAAAAGTAAGCACAGACTCTGCTTAATACATTTACTGCATTATATTTCTAAAATGGGAACGTTTATCAACTGTTATAATAATATTTGAGATATTATTGGTGTTTTTTTAGTCTCTGCCCATTGTGAAACTGTGACATCTTGTAGTGGAAATTCATTATTTATTAATGGATAGGTTTTCATATGCATTATGAACTTAGACCAGCCCAGTTACAACACTGTCAGTGCTCTGAACATTGGAGGTCTCAAACATTAGACTTTCCCATCTTCAGTATTAAATGATACATACCTGTAACTGTTTAATAATGATTAAAAAAAAAAAAAAGTAATGTTCCATCAGTTTTTCCTTTGTACTTTCTTGAACCATGTCCTTGTTCAATGCTCTTGAACAATATCTTCCTTTGTTCTGTGAGCAAATATTCAGAATTGAGACTTCTGAAGCTGGCTGATGAATCTTTAGAGATAGCCCACACACTCTATGGTTATAAGCCATAAGAAAGTCTTCATACAGTTTCCATCAGCTGAGTTCATGTCTTTTTTTTTTCTCTCTTTTCTCTGTGTATTTTCTGATGATCCCAGAGGGGTATGCCTAGTTTCCAAGCTAGTAATGGCAACATATTATTTTACATTTTTTGGCTGATTTAAAGCATGCATGGTTTTTGTTAACTTAGGACAGGAGGGGCTCAAATTTGTGTCATAAATGGCCTAGAACATTCACAAACATATAGGCACAAAGTCACTAAAAATAAAGCTTCCCAAACTCCTTTTAGTTAAATGACTTGATATATTTGTAAAGCAGTCTTGCATGGAGGCAGTCTGGTGACAGAATTAGAGGAAAATGAGAAACTTTGTTGAAGTGTAATGAGAATTAATGTTTTGGCCATTGCACTTGATGGATATGTTGGAAAAATAGTTAAAGTGCTTGCTGTGTTAATGTCAGCTGACATAACAATTGTTTCCAGAGAACCAGACTTCTGAATCCTTGTATAAAGCACTGGGGAACTTGAACAACACAAAAGAATGTAGGGTTTGGAGGGAATGGGGGCAGGGGAAGGAAAGAAAAACATTATATAAGTTTAGCTACTTCCAGCTCATTTTTCCCCATTGAAATAATGAACATAAGGGTGTCTCAGCAGCAACTCAAGCCAAGTTTGGAGAGAGCTCCAAGGCTGTGTCTTGAGCATAAGAACCGTTCTGTGCACTTATCAAGCCACACCGAAAGAGTCTTTAATCCATGCCTGTAGTCCTTATACTGAAATGAAAACAGGTTTATAGGGTGAAAGGTAATAAAGACCTTGGGAAAAATCTAATCTCTTGACTAGCTGAAGATCGCTCCCTTCACTGAGCTCAGAGGAGCCAAAGTGGTGCGAAGAGGCTGGCGCTGTGTGTGTGCAGCAGGAAGGCAGAAAAGCAGCCCTGGCCTTTTTCTGCAGCCTGAGCCTGATGCTGTCCTGCTTGGTGGAGGCAGACAAGCCAAGCAGTATCCCTCAGCAGCTACAGCCCCGGGGACAAACACCCCATTACCCTGAAGTTTTCAGTCCTCGTCTGTGCTGGAGCACCCTGCCACTAGTCGTGCCTCGGGGGCCCCCAAGGGCTCCCAGAACTCTCACACCCTTTGTAAACTCCTTTCTATAAGGAAATGTGTGGGGTTTTTTCCAAGTACATCACACAGTTCAAGATGCTACAGAACAACTTTATTTGGTCTGGATCAACTGGTGTTTGGGCTGGCAACAGCCCACAGAGGTCCTCTGCCATAGTTATCATGTTGCACACACTCATTAACCTCCTTGCATAAAATAATGGGCAGAATATGCACAACATGAACAGTTTTTTCACAAGTGCAAAGCCCAGAAGATCTCAGAAATCACCAGGAAGAAAGTTTACAGCACTGGGATAAATTAGAAGATACATCTAACTATTACTGTGCCAACACCAAAATGCAGTAACTATTCATTGTGAGGAAATATACATTTATTCTCACACCACATAGGCACAAAAACCACCTAGTAATTTCCCATAGACTGGAGACTTATTAGTGGAAAATGCAGGAAAATATATAATCTCTCTCTTCTCTTCCCCCCTACATATTTTGCTGAAGTCATGTAGGAGCCTTGGTGTAATTTCTTTGGAACTATTTGTATATCATGGTGGTGGGATCTAAAACACAAATTTTGTGCAAAGAGAAGCTCTGTAGTGTTTGCACCAACTCCAGCATTCGGCTCTTATGATGCAGCACAGCTGAGAAGGGGGTTTTGATGGGATGACCCTTGGTTCCCACCCGCTATTGGTCTGTGATGTGTAAGATTGTTCTTCCACTTTATTGCAGTGGCCTCCAGAGCTGTGAATCAATGTGAAGTGGGAAATGTCCTTACTGCATGTTTTTTTGAAAGGCTTGACCCAGAGAGGGCAAGTCTTTCATTATAGACTTCAAGGTTAGGTTTTAAAGCTTTCCTCGTCCTCAGACATGGGAACCCTGTAAGCTGCTACAAGCCCAGCATGCATGCTGCTTGCATAGTATGTCCTTCCATCGGATTTGAAGTAGCCAATGTCGTTCCTGAAATTGCTTAAATAGCCATAGCCTGTATTTCATGAGATAAGGGCTCTGATTAGCCCTAACTGCATATATGTTGCTTTGATCATGGAAAGGGTTAACTATTTCTAAGCCTCATTGCAAACCTCATCTTAGAGGGGTTCACCTGCCCTGTCTCTAGTGTGTCCATCTTTCTTCATGTGGAAAACATGAGGAAAACATGAAGAAAGCATGGAAAACAGACTGCTGGAAGACCCAACTCTACAGCAGCCTTGCGGTGATTCTACTTTCCCAGAGTGTAAGATCATCTCTTTTTGGCAAGGCCCTGCTGAACATCACACTGCCCATGTCTATTCCTACTCTCTGTGTCCAGTACAGGTTGAATGAGCAAGACACAGCCATGCTTGTACCCCTGATCCCTCCTTCAGAGGGGTGTTGGTGGCTGTGACACTGTTAGACTGCAAGTTCCCCAGGCTGCTATCAGAGAGTCTCCAGAGGGAGAATTTCAGGAACAATTTAGAAATTATAGACCAGATCACAGAGCTATCATAAAGCTTTCATCAGTCAATAAAACAGGCTTTTCTTTTAATAAAAAATTACTCAAACTTCTTTGTCTTATAAAAAGAATATTGATGCTGGAACCCTGAAAACTTTGTCTGAACTTTTATTCTCCCTGCTTCTTTTTTCATTTCCTGTTTTTCTTTTCTTTGTATGTGGCGAACACTTTCATGAGAGCTTTAATGCTTTTTGATCCACTTAAGGTTTAGGTGCCTCAAACAACACCTCCATGTTGCCTATCTCCGATTTCCACCAGCAGGTCACCAGGCAGCTGGAACCTCTTAGAAGCTGTGAGAGGGATGTCTTCATTAGGCCTCTGTTTCCTCCCAAGGAGAGGAAGGACATGAGATTGGATGGGGAGAAAAATTGCTCTTCAAGATCCCCCAGCATTTTCAAGGCCTCTGGAAAGAGCATCATGAGTAGTGCATACACTGAATAATTTTCTTGCTCCCTTTGCAAGAAGAAAAACAACCTTTCTGTGAAACACTTGCACTGATATGATCGCAGATGCTTCTCTCAGGCTCCATCCAGCACACAGAGCAGGTGCTGTAGTTTCCCTTTCAATTAACTTTCCTTCTCAAGTGGAAACCAGAAGCTGATTGCCACTCCTGGCTGAGCCCCATCTTGCCTCACGCTGGAGTCTGCAGAAGTGCTGGTGATTTCGCTGCTGAAGCTGAAGCCCTGGGACTGACCACAGAGTCCACACACGGTGACTGTCTTATTACCTTAAGGTGTTATTCAGGAAATATTTAGTTATATTTTCATGATGTTTGAATAGTGCTTAAGTTCTTTGCAATTTAAATCCTTTTTGTAGGTAAAAAGGCAGTGTTTATATTTGCATGTGTTATACCTGATGGTTGAGTGCCTGCTACTAATTGCAGACATTCAAAGATTAATATGGGAAATAGTTATAGAAAAGAATGACAGATATGCTCCTCAAAGTGGTGCTGCGTAGGTAAGGCAGAGAGCATCTCATATGATTTGGTTAGTGTTCTATACTCATTTAGCATCTGTTGACACCATGGGTATTTCATGTATAAATGCTACTCTCAAGTTTAGCTCACATAAATATTTTGGGATTATCTGTCAAGAAGATATCTGGAAAAATCAGTATTGGTCCATGAAGAGAAAAGAAAATAAGAGACAGATTAATCACATAACTTATTTGCAATGAATAATTTGGACCACTCCATCTCAATCTCGACACAGGCAATACTGACAACTCTAGGGGTGATGACCGTCAGGAAATCAGCTCTCTACAGCATTGTCCTCTTCCCACAACTCAAACTTTTACAATATAATAGAAAGGAATTTTAAATTATGACTGGGCATTTGATTGAAAGTTGCTGTACCTGTTTTCAAAATGTTGTAAGTAAAAATTGATGTGATTTTGAAAATGGAAAACTATTGTATGAAACTCTTTAGCACCAAGACAGCTTCCTGGACTGTGGCCATAAGCTGCATTTGTTCAAGTCAATTTTGCATTAATCAGTGTGCCTTGAAGATTACGTCCTATGTTTTTTTATTTGGTGGCTCATATATTTTAAAAAGTGCCTTTAAGTGTTTTGATGAAACACATTAAAAATCCACTGTAATGCCTAGGTGGCTGACAGTGTTAATATATAGCAGGTACATTTGCCTTTGCAGTTTAAATAATCTGGAAGAGATGCTTTATTATTTATTTTTCAATTTTATCACCAAAGATCCATAATGTCTGAAAATCAAATTTATGGTACTTGTCTCCAATACTTTAAAAAATATTAATGAATGTTTTCCAGTCACTCAAACACAAAATCAGACTTTTAAACAAAGTTTTCCAACTAGAAATTATATAAATGACCTGCTGTCCTAAATGAGCTGCTGTCCTTTTACTCCACTAGGAGAACATGAAAATAAGCTGAGGTAGTCTTTTTGTTACCTGTAGAGCACACAGACAGAGACTACTCTAACTTTTAGCAAAAATGCAAAAGTCAGGCCATAGTGGATTCCAATTTTCTAAATACCCACAGGTTTGATGCTTTTTCCATGGCCTATCCAAACAACTTTGGTCACAATATACAGCTGGACTTCTCACAGCAACAAGATTTCATCTAAACTTTCTCGTTTTTGAGAAGAATTATTGCTGTTGTAGACAGTCCTGCTGTCAGCAGTAGGACATCACAGTTTCACCTCCACTGTGCAAAGGTCAGTACACATGTGAATAAAGGTTTTAGGGTTCAGCTCTCCATTTCGAAGTTCCGACACTCATGTGTGGGCAGAGACATGTCCTTTTGTATACAAAAAAGACAAGTAGGAAGGGCAAAGCAGTGTATGTGAACTGCTCTAGCTAGAAGAAATCTCCAGCATTTCACATTGGCACAGGCTGGCGAGGCTCCACCGCAGCTCTCCTGTGCCCTGGCTGCAGAGGGAAGAGCTCCCTCTCTCACCCCCACCCAGAAGAAAGTAAATTTTCTGCCCTAGGTAGCAAACTGCTGAGGCATGGCTGGACCTCTGGAGAGGGACTTGGAGGTGGCATTTCTCATGACACAGCAGAGCTGTGTGAGCAGATGAAAGCAGAAGAAAAGCAGAAGCAACTGTGAAGAGATGTGTATTTCAATCACCATTTAACAGAAATCCAGATGGTTGTTTTTCAGGGGGCTTTTTAATTATTTTTTTTTAAAACCAAACATTTTCTCAGAGAGAAGGCCAGCCCCAGGTCCTACAGTGAGAGCTGCCTTGTTCATGTCACAGAATTGTCTGTCTGCTGAGCTGAGCTCCTGCAAGGAGGAAGCCTTCTGCAATGGGACCACTGTGGCAGGAAGAAAGGATGGCTCTAGGAATTCACATGTTCTTGAGACCAGGAGGAAGGAACCCAAGATGCGTAAATTAATATTCACAAAAGATATGCCCATGGCTAAATGCAGACCAGCTTCAGCTAAGTTTAGGTTTTGAGCATAGATTTTGTTTTATTGCTAGTCTATCCAAAATAATTTGTCCACCTCTAGTAATTTTGCCCAGTGGGCCCAGTCTCACAGCTTTTGGTCTTTATTCAGGCTATATGCCCATTGGCCTCAGTAAGAGCTGTGCCAGGATAAAGATTGAAGGACTGCAGGATTCAGGCTATGTTGAATACCATGTAGATACGATTTCCTATATGAAGATATCAATTTTTCTTTAAATAAAACCATAGAGAAGTAGGAGGATGATAATGGCTTTAGTGACATGATTCAAAATAATCACTTCTCAAATGTGTGTGTGAAGATAGGAAATTAACTTTTTGAAAGAAATACAGTCTATATAGCATGCTGGGAATGGTCAATAGGTAAACAAGTTCTGGCGGCAGTGAAGTTATGTGAATACACAGGAATTATTTAGTACTTTCCCCAAACTACGAGTAGGACCACACAAATAGAGGCCTGTCACAAATATATATGTAGGGAATGATGACTCCAATTCATTAGATTTAGTGGGATTCTGTGTGTTTTGCTGGGCTGCTGACCTACTGCAACAGTGTTAAAACACACTGGGGTGCATTTTTCAAATTACAGAGAAAATATGAGAGGAGCCTTTAAAAGGCTTTGCTCATACAACCACGTCCACCCTTGGTGTAATTCTCCAAGTCTATACTTCCACTAAGGTTTAGTTAAGCCCTGGGACTGGAGCTGACGTGTTCAGAAACTACTGTCCTATGGAAGTTATGCAGCAGGTTTTGAAAGCTGTTCTCTAGCCATGTTTGAGTTACTCTTAAATGTGCTTGATCATGCAGTTTCATATCACTTCCCATTGCCAGTAGCTCTTACAGGCTTTGCTGAGCTCTCTGACCATTTGTTAAAAGCAGAGGGAGTCTGTAGTGTAGCTCATGTAGGATAGGACAGGAGAAAAGAGGAGAGAGATGCAGACAGGGGCTTTGAAGAAGCCAAATGTGAGAGCTAGAGCTCTAACAAGCTTGAGCTCCCTGATCTTGGCCAGGTACTGAAATTCAAATTTGTGGAGCTTTCTTGGCCTTTCATCTAGGTCTGACCTATCCTCTGAGAGTATGTGGATATTTTTGGCTTTTTAGAATACGTTGCACAGATCACAGATCAGAAAAATTACAGCTGGCAAAACCCTTACCTCATTTAGCCTGTCTGCCTGTCTGTGAAGGATCGTTCCCTGGAGTCTGGTTTTGTAGCATTCATAACACAATCTAGAACTAGTGAAAAGGGGAATGTTTGTCCAGAGAAGTCTACCATTTAAGGAAAGAGGTTGGTTTGGGTTTTTTTTCATTGTTGTTGATGTTTTATTTTGTCTGGATTAAACACACTAGAATTTAGATGGCTCTCCAGAACCTCTTTGTATACCTAGGCACAAGAGAAGATTTCTGTGCCTATTTATTTTTAAGATACCTTATGTTTAGACAGACCTGAAGCAGCTGCTACCCAACATACCTGCTGATTTTCATCTAAGGCGAGAATTACAGACTATTGCATGACATGTGAATAATGCAAGACAACAGAGACTATAACTTAGTATGTGCACTGCAGTAGCACTTCCCAGTTCATCAAAATATACAGACGCACATGAAAAGTCTCCAAAACAAAACTACAGCAATAACATGGCAACAGCAGTTCAGATAGCATAAGGTGAAAATGCATAATGTAAAAAAACCAAACCAAAACAAAACAAAACACTTTAAGCAACCACCAAAGTACCTGCAGATGTTTCTAGCTTGATTCTCCTTCTGCATGCCTCCTCTACCATGTGGAGTTTGTAGGCTCAGCCCTTTGGATCCTGCCTGCCAAATGGGTGGGTACCAAAACAGTCTGATTGGGTCTGAGGAGGGGGGTAATTTATGCAACCACTGTCATGCCCTCAGAGAATTGTATTAAACTGCCCTTTTGCTAGGTAAAAACTTAGAAAAACTGAGAAAAATATCTATAATTTTTTTGTTCAGAATTGTCATTTCAAAGGACAACATAATATTTCACAAATTCCACGAGACCTGTGTTGTAGGGTTTTTTTAACAGGTCATACTCTACTTCATTAACTGTCTTCTTCTGGCACAATGCTTTCACCCACCAAATTTACCTGTTCTTAACTGCCTTGAAAGAAACTCCAAGCTGTGAGCAGTAGCTAATACTTCCCTCTGAATCACATCTGGTATCGCTTAATGTTATGCATAGTCTCTTAGCAGAGTCATTTTCCTTTCTGCAGTACAAAATTAAACATATTGATTATAATTTGTTTCCACTCCCTTTTATCTTTTTTTTTTTTTTACTCAAAACTTTGAAGAAAGTATTCAAAAAGTATTTTCCTCTAGTTTTTTCTTCATTTCTGTAGCAAACAAATTTATATGAAAAGTAACCTTGAATGAAGGCAAAAGGATAACTTTCATTGTGGTTTGCCAAAAACATGTTTTCCCTTATGGAAATCCTCTAATAATCTTAAAATACTGGATAGAGATCTTACAGTTAGGGCACAGAATATAAATCCAAGCATCCCTCAGAGTCCCGCAACATTATGAACCCATCTAATGTTGCTGTTGGGCTTATCAGATGATTTTGTAAAGTATATGCATAGCTTTTAGTAAGGTAGACTAAAGATCCTGGGTCAGGAAATGTGTTACCAACAAACAAGAACAGCCGCATAACTCTGAGAACATATAAAAACTCAGTGAAGTCAGTGAAAGCTACTTTGTTCCTAGAAGAAGACCTGCAAAGGAAAACTAATGGGTGACAAAAGTTCCTTCTGTCCTATGATCCTCGATAACAGAGCAGCTCTGGACTTGCTTTTCAATATTTCCTTATTTTCTCATTTTTTTATTTAAACTACAACAGACTTAAGGATACAATTAGCTTCTTTAAGAGAGTTGGCATCCAAGTGACTAAAAAGAAAATAAAAAGAGTTTGCTTATTAAAGTAGTAGTTTTATGTTACTTGTGGCTTTGAATTTGTTGTTCTTAGTATCTTTCCTCCTTTTGCATTACACGGGAAAAAATTACAAGAGCCTTACAGTGATAAGCCTCAGCCTAACCTGAGGGACCTGGTAACACTACCCAGCTCCCAGATCAGGTGTCTGCAGCAGCGACCCATGTGACCCTGAAGTGCAATGTGGCCCATGCACTTACAGTTGTTTTTTTCCCTTCTTCATCCCTTTCCTTTAGGTTTTCCAGTTTTGCACACTCCAGCCACAACCCTGGTCCAGATGAAGAACAGGGCTAAAATGGTGGCATGTGCCATGCAGGATGCCTATCACTGACAAAGCCTGATGTACTCTTTTGAACTAAGTTAAGGAAGGTTTTGAACTGGGTTTTAAATAATTTTCCTCCATCACATTAGCTTTAAAATTATTTCCTTAATAGTATACCTTTCTCAGTCTTTCCACATATGGAAGAACTTTCTTCCAGCTCACAGCCTACATTTTTCAATGGTGTTCTTTTCCTATTTCTATTTCTTAATCTGTTTCCAATTTCTTATTAGTCCTGTTCTGAAACAAGCACTTCTCTTGAATGAGATTCACACTATCACCAGCTCTCCATCCCCTTCTTGCTGCCATGTTTTGTTCTGTGAGCAGATCACCAGCTGGACCTCAGGATTAGGAAAGGAAGAAAATGACTGACACAGTCTGTCACTCTGCAGATGTTATTTGAATGTGCTTTATGCAGTTCAGGCAGCAAATGATAGTAAAGTGCTACAGCAAAGAAATAGTAAAGTGCTACAAAAATGGGAACAGTATCTGCTTAGTTAATTCCTTTGCTTCTGTCTTCCTTAGTGAACATGAACCTTAATAACCTTATTAGGGAGCAGGGCTATTTGAGAACAGCTTTCCTGGCAAGGACAAATAACACTGTTGGGATACAGCTATACTATTTCTTGGCTTCATGGCTGGTGATTTTCCATTTCTAATGGCACATCCAAGACTTGTCTATTTTGATCACCAGTTTGCTCTAGTAGAGAGAACAGCAAACACTTCAACGTGTGATTTTCATGGAGAGTAGCATCTTAATTGTTGTTAAATTTATCTGAAAAATAAATATAGGCAGTGAATAAGGCCCACATGTCTTTCCAGACTACCCTCACGGAATGACAAGTAGGAGCATCCACTACAGAGGGTGTGTGCCTTCCTTTCTATAGTGGAACTGCATTTCCTGAACACACTTTTAATGGATATGAGACATTTAAGTGCTACCAGCACTACTCTGAAGTTCATTGTATTTGCAGTACCACAGGATGATGTCTTTGGAAATATCTGCAGAGAACCAAGAATTATCAAGAGGATTTCACAGAGGAAAAGAATTATTTAAAGGAGAAGCAGAAATGTATTTCTGTTCTGAATGTCCCCTAGAGCCTGGCTAGTGGGGACATTCAGCCCATAAATATAGACTAAACTCTATTTTCATAATTGATTTGCAGTTCATCTTTAAGTGCTAAGGAGGACAGGTGGTTCAGCAGGGACTGTAGCTTGATTCCTGTACAACAAGGAGTCTGTGCATGCTGCACTCGGGCAAGTTATACCACGGACAGTTGAGGCTGATAGGAATCCATGTAATAATTCTCACTCCATCATTTTTGAACATTAGTGACTTGCAGGCCCTCATCTTAGTTCTGAATTTGCCTTCGTTTTCATTGATTTTGTGGCATATCTTATGCCCATTGCAGTAAATTACAGAGATCGTAAATGATGACTCATGAAGCCAAGAGTGAAGTTAATGCCATTGGGGTGAAAGAAATTAATGGATGTTGTTGGACAGTCTTTGTGCTTTTCTGTATCAGTTGTTTGAACCTTTTCATTGCACATGGGCTTTGGGAAGTTGGAATGTGATCACAAAAAATATATCTATAACTCAGAGTTCTCTTGCACTGCAGTGAATATGCAGGGGACTGAAGAAAGATGAAATACTAGAGATTTTAGTTATTTTTTAAAACTTCTCTGTTTCTTAAGTAACAACATGATGCTGGCCCAGTAATCGTGGGATTGTACTCCTTACAGGACTAGGCCAGCAGAAATTGAGATAACATTATCTAAGGCATTTACAAACTTCTAATAGTAACAATAATAATATTGACCTATATTTAGAACACCTCACCTTTGCCTGGGGGGGGGGGGGGGGGGGGGGGGGCAGAGGGAAAGGAATCATTACTGTTGTATTTATTGACAGTACTGCTGAAGCACTCTTCATACTGCCTGAATGCCTGGTATTATCTTTCCTTAGTGGGCTAAGTCACTCACAGCAAACAATAGTGGATCCTTTGAGAAATACTTTCCATATTGCATAATACACAACTTGGGAAAAACGCTTCACTAACTTCAACCACAGTGTTTTTTAAGGAGGAAAACGTAATCCAACTGGGGGTAAAGGAGCTTGCATGGACTTACTATAATAAAGGGCTCTTTGACAGAATTAAACCAGTGTTATTTGTCGGCCATCTGAAGGCTGCCTGTTACCACAAACACCACAGAAGACCATTAGTTATATGATGTGCAGCAATACAGATTGCATTGATTTGCAGCTTGGTGACCACGAAGTAACTATCAATGTTCCGATGGCTGAGTGCTGCACTGACACAGATACAGGACTGACTGCTGGAGTCAGGGCTTGCCAGCATGAATGTGACATGAATTTTTCATAATCCTCATGACAAGAGCTCCTACCAGAAATGATGCCCAGGTAACTCCTGACAATGACAATGCCCTTGTTCTAATGGGATACTGGGTTTTTAAGTATTGCAGGTTCAGTCATAAGGCTCTTAGATATGTGTGTACCCAGCAGGGGTGACAAATGAAAAAAAACTCCAAGGACAAAAAGATCTGATGTTTAAGCAGAGAGGCTATTTCTACTAAGTAGGAACAATATCTGAAAGCAGCAGTCTGGGAACTGAAACACCACCATTCCTTGCTGCTTTCAGTACTTTGATGTTGCCACCGCTACAATACAAAGCAGTGAAATGGCACCTGAACGGGAAAGTGCTTGGTCACATTGTGGCCCTCTGATCAAATACAATGCAAAGTGCAGCTCCTGGCATTTCGAACATTTACAAGCCATATAGAAGCAGCATTGTTATAGAAAACTTGCCAAATCTATAGGGCCTTTTAAATTCTCAAATAAGAAGCCTAAGAAATTTATGACTGTGTTGCTAGATGTGGAGGCCAAGCAAACTCACAATGTTGATCTTAGTTGTGTTTAAATTTCTCCTGCCTTCTGGCACTTTGAGACATAGTGGAAAGAAATCATTTACTCCTAGCAGAATTAAGCATTTGGAAACACAGGGGTACCATGGAAGAGCATTATGAACATAAATTATGTCACACAAGTGGTCCCAGAACTGGTAGTGGGTACGTTTCCTCTCAGACACTGCAGATCTGTAGTGACATGGGTGGACACGGAAAACAAACAGCCGCTGAATTAAATGTGGAGCCAGACCCCAGCTTACCAGCTTTCTGCATCAGGCTGCATTCATTTAAAACACTGTTGCAAGCAAACAAATAAACAGAAAGCCTGAGCTTCCAAACCTTGTAGTTCCTTGCTGAAAACACGATTGTCTTTGTTAGATGGTTAGTATTTAAAGGAATTCTTTGTTTATCTGTATATACAAGTCCATTTTAAATGTGGTTAAGTTTGGGAAGGAATGCAGTATGTGGGCTTTCTCTTCCTGTGCTTTTAATTGCTTTGCAAGTTTCACATTTAGGAAAGAATCTAGCCAGCTCAGCACCCCCTTAGGGATCAGAGCCTTCTGAGTACTCGCAGAGCCGCCGCAGCAGAGCAGCAAGGGTGCAACTGCCCTCTCTGAGACGTCATGTGCTGGATGGAACCTCTCAGAGGAAAAGCAAAGTAATCCGTCTGCCTTGGAAAGTTTCTAGTTAGAAGGAGCTTATTTTTCATTCCTTTACGGAGCATTTAATTTTAAACGTAGGGTATAGACTGTCAAAAAGTCCCAAGTACTACTGTGTGTAAGAACGGCAGCCAGGTGATCTATCATGTGGAAGATTACCTTGAATAAACGCAAGGCAAAATACAGTGTATTGAACCCAGAGACAAATGAAGCACTTATCTGAAAAGTAATTCTAATGAAAAAAATTATGTGTGATATGTACATGTTCTTCTGGTGAAGCTTATCAAAGTTAGGCAGTAAGATTTCCTATTAGAAAGTTTCCTTCTTTTTTTTTTTTTTTTGGACACTCAACTTTATCACCTTCTTCCCTTCAATTTCTATTTTCTTTTCACTTGTAAAACGTTTGGATCTTCTGAAGAAGAAAGACTTAAGAGACAGAGGGAGAGAGAGAATGAGAATGAATGCCTGTATGTATACCCATACATACACGGGGAGAGAGCTTGTACTTGCTGTCCATGGGTTACACAGATCAGCAAGACTGTATGCTATGGGAGACACTTATTAAGAAAAATGCATTAGACAAAAATAGTATAAAAATTTGTATAGGTTTTGATTGCTTAAATCTGGCCTAGATCTTTAGTAAAGTGTGATTAATTTACTTATTCTTCAAAGCCATCTCTTGAAATTGTTATAAATCACTACATTTCCAATCATTAAAGTAGTGAAAACATTTATTTCCATGCAATCAGGATTTTTTTTCCTTTTGCTTTCTTTTTAAATTCATTTATTTTCTTTGTTATGCCCCCACAAAAAAAAAATATTTTAGCTTGAAATACATGCTTATTTTTCCTTGTTACAAACCCTTGTTCTTGTACTATGCACAAGACCTCAGTAAAAAAACCTTATGCAAGAAAAATGCTTTTTACTTTCTGATCAGAATTTCAGGTGGTAGTCTCCAGAAAAGACTCGTTGCTAACATTTTATTTTTTAATGAACTAAGATCTAATGTTTTTCTTTATTTTACCGGTGTATGATATAAACCTTCAGTAGCATGGATTGTTATTATTAGTTTATCTCATTTCTGAGGGTCAGTTTATTAAAATACATTATTTCAGTTAGGCAGAATCACAGAAACATTGTATTTGATATCAAGATTGAATTATCTTTCTGAAAGTTCTCTGCATGTATCCTCTGAACAAGAATATGGTGCCTGCAAAAATAGGCTAGTGAGGAAAGAAAAGGGTTTGGTGAGGCTGTGTTTATTGTTCAATAAATCACAGTCACTATAAGTGACCTGCTGACTTCAAGTTCTTTAGGTCAAGGAACCCTTTGCTATTCTGCAACTTCACCTCTTTGCTGAGCCTCTTAATCAAAAGTGTAAAGCCAGAAAGAACATCAAACAATCAAGAGCTGGATGATTGGATTGGTTATTTTAAATGACTACAGCTATGGTTGTGACAGATTTGGGGATAGATTGCACCATCTCAGTCTCACTAACTAGGTTGAATATGCTGAGCATTTTGTGAAAAAAAAAAAAAAAAAAAAAAAAAAGAAGCCATCACTCCAAGGTACTTTGACAGACAATTAATTTACTACATGTAAAAGCTCCAGGGATTAAAAAAAATTCCAGTATAGTGACACCTCTGCTTTGCCATAACATAAATGAATGAAAATTTTTAATGGCTTTACTATATTAACATGTATTTGCTGTGCTATTTTAAGGCTTTTATCCCAATTCAGCCTGGTAATTTTTATTGGTTCTTGTGATTTTACCTGTGCAGTTGATGACACATTCAAAGGTGAAAGGGATAGAAACCAAATCATGGCACAAAGAAGTGAAGATTAACCACGCAGATTCCCCTTCTATTTTGAAATTTCTGAAATGTGTGGTTTCAGTGATGGTAAACATCACAACATAAAGCAAGAATTTGGCAGATAAAACCAAACCCAACATCTGAGTTGTTACCATGGATGGCTTAACTTGTTTTCGGTTAACGAGCTAGTAACAGAAAGGAGGCTATGCTGTCCTTTACTGGGATGGAAGCAGATCTGGGAAGTTTTGCATCTGAAGGCAACCTAGAGGCATATTTAAGTAGCCATGAGTCTGTCATGGGACTTTGTGGGCAAAGAGCCCTTGTACTTAGGCTTCTGGCAGAAAGGGAACTAGCCAGCAACCTTATTCAACACAGGAAAACCCTAAACCAGAAAGGTACTGGCAAACCAAAAAGAGGCAAGAGAAAAGCTGCACACAGCTGAAAGTTCTTCCACGACCTACAGTATGACTTGTTAATGCATATGATAAACTGCACAATGTGGAACCTTCATTAGGACTTGACTTGGGGTGAATTAAGACCATATGACCATGCAAAACTGAATGAGACAAATTATCTTTGCAGCCACACTAAAATGTAAAACAATAATTTAAAAATCAACAAGGTTACTAAGAAGATTACATGGAAGAACCAACCATTAGACACAATGGAGAGTCATGATTTGTAGTATACAAGTAGTCATAATTTTTTGCTCTAGTAATTAGACCTAGATAGGAAGTATCTCTCAAAATAGTTTTGAATTAAAGGGAGATCTTGAAGAAGAGAATTCATGCAGAATAGCAGTCCATTTTATTGAGATTTTTCCCCCCCACTAAAACTCATGGAAGAATAGTATCTTCTTTTTTTTTTTTTTCTTTTTTTTTTCTTTTTTTTTTCTTTTTTTTTTCACTTCAAGCAAGCCCTCTACTTTTTTAAAGAGTAAACTCTGTGAGTGAAAAATGAAAAACAATCTAAACAATCGTTATTGAAAATGTACACTTGGAAGATCTTTCTCTAGGAGTTCTACTATTAACATAGAGCAAAGAAAAACTCATAAGATGGAAGGCAGATACAATATGCTTCTAAACTTTCTTCAGAGCCGAAACTTCCCAGATCTGCTTACCTTCCATTAAAGAGCAGTGCAGCCTCCTTTCTATCATTAGCTCACTAAATGAAAACAAGTTAAACTACTCAATGGTAATGAATCAGATACTGTTTTCAGCTGTATCTGCCACCCCTATTCATAGAACATATGTCTTCATCACATAAGCAATTTCAAAACCTGAGATGGGAGTTACACGCTGTTCTTATCACTGACTGATCAGATGCTACTGCAGCATTTCATTGTTCAGAACTATGGTGCAGTATTACAGCAATATATTATCCCCCATTTTTGAAGATCTTATGTGCAAGCAGAAGAAATTGGCTTTTTATGTTTTAAAGAAAAAAAGAGAAAGTGAAGAAAGTTTCAGACAAACATACAGGCATTATAAAAATGGCTCAGTGCAGGCATTTAATTGTACTCTTTTTTGCTCACTAGAAAGTATTCTCTATACTAAAATTTTAATATCCTGGCTATCTAATTACCTTTTGTGCCATGGTAAAAACAAAAAAAATGCCCCAATAAAAAGCTACTAATAAAAAAAGCTAAATAGCTTCCAGAAGATTATTTGATCACTAGCAGTGAGAGTGCTGTAGGCTGAAATGTTCTTGGGTCTCTAAAAAAACCAAAAATCCCAGGTTGAAGACTCTGAATTACTATTATAGCTTGACTCATTCTATTGAGGCTGAAATTATAGAAAAAAAATGTATTTGTGTGATTTGTTGTGCCAATATAAACAAATACAAGTCCTTTCTTTAGTCATTTGTAAGCTTATTTGGAGAAACTCTAGAGATGAGAAGAATGATTGAATGCAGTGATGTCAGAGGGGAGGAGAAAAATAAAAGTATAATAGATGCAAATAATGATACCCAAGATGGGAGGGTGAGAAGATCGGAAAAAGTTTAAATCTGTGGGGAGATGCTGGTGAGACTCATCTGCTGTGGTTGGTGGAGAAGAAGACATTTAAGAGAAAGCTAGAGCGATCCAGTTGTGGCTACAAAGAATGGCCTAGGATTCACTAATATGGCTTTTGAAGACTATGGATGTCTCTCAAGTTATGTTATCTGCAATAAAAATTAAAACTGAAAAAAAGGAGGTAAGATTTGTCAATGAAGTCTTCAAAGGTGAGACCTACTAAGTGGAGTGCAAAGATTTTGATCCCTTTGATGATAGACTGCATGTTCGCCTTCCCTCTCATGTCCTTGGACTAATTCCAGTCATGTTTGCATATCTAGGTCTTCTACAGCATTAGTTTATTGATGGCTTTAGTGAGGCGGATGGGAAACCACCTGTGCCTGCATCCACCTATCTGTGGTCTTCTCAGCTGGATTTATGCCTATGCAAATGATTCAGATTTAGAGCAAAGAAGATACCTATGGGTATCTGTTGACTAGCTGGTCAGAGATCTACTTCAGGATGGCTATCAGGAGCTACTGAGGAGAAAGACAAAACCCTCATCCAATGCATCTTATTCTTAGGTAGCTAATTATTGTTGCATATTGGTTGGTATATATTTCTATTTCACCAGACAACTAGGTATGTTAAGCACCCTGCATTATGAGTCTAGTCTAGTCCAAAAGGCTATCTGATCCCCTGCAAATGTGAAAGATGAGATTGACTGAGTTTGCTGTCAACATGTTTTGCTGACTGTCCTTTAGCAAGAAGGAAAAGGAGTCTGAGGCTGGGAAAATCAACACTCAATATATGGAAGTTAGAGTGCAGCTCCAACATCTGTGTGTCATCAGTTCAGGTGCAGCTTGGGTTTCTGGTGTTAAGAAGTCACTGGCCTTGTTTTAACTGGCAGATGCTCAGTGGTGCCAAGGAAGCTAAGTAGTGTGTGCATTGACTTGGATGCTGCTGATCTCTATATTTTTGTTTGGGAGAAAGCGTCCACTTTATTGGATTAAAAAACAAAACAAAACAAAACACAAACCCAACAACCAAACAATAAAATTGATGCTGTCCTGCTCTGCTGGTTTTTTGTACTTTAATACTGGATTGATTCTTCTCTAGATCTCAGTGAATACATACAGGGACAAAAGTAAGAAGGCAGCAAATGGTTAGCTCTCAGTCCAGCTAAAAAAGTTCAGTAAATTAATTAAAAGAAAAATATTAGCAGACCTGAGCCTCACCCCTTCTAAATCATGCAGCCAAAGAGTTGCAAGAAAGTGGACCCCAGGACTCTTTTATATTGTAGTTTGGGCCATCAGCCAAAGGACTTCTTCACCCACAACCCCCTTTAGACATTTGTGCCTCATTACCTCATGACAGATTATGTGGTTTTGGTGATATAATCTCATACAGCGTGACTCAATACAATTTCTTGTTATAAAGAATTTTCCTTGGATGTATAGAAGCTTGCCTTGAATGATTGACTATCGCTGCTACTTGCAAACCAGCAGGCAGTCTGCTGTCCAATTTACCTGAGTATTTTCTCAAGTACAGTAGTTTTGCACAATTAATCTACCGTGGTGGTTCTGGCGCTTATGTAAAAGGTCATACAACATGAAAAATGACAGAAACTGACATATTTTTCTCATACTCAAGTGGTATTTTTTCAAGTGGAACAAGGGGTGACTTAGTGAACTAATCACTGCTCTTTGACATACACAATGGCAGTGAAATAATGTTAAAAAAGGCATTCAAGATCCCTTGCAGTGGAGCATGGTTAGTGCTTTTAGGGGTTTTTTTAGAATGATTTTTTTAAAATGAGCTCAAACATCACATCAACCAAAGTTTTGAAATTCTATCTTAGTCCACTAGATGGTGATCCTTGTAAATCAGGATTTAGGTAACTAAACAAGACTCAAGCCGTCAACCATAAAAAACCACACTCTAGTATGCAGAAGATAAAAGCTTGGTTACATTATGACACAATTTGCCTCATAAATCTATAAAAACAAATTCCAAAAAATGGTTGAGAAATTGCTAGAGCGTACGACTGCACTGTTCCCTCAGAGTTACATCAATACGAGTATTGAGACTCCGTTAGCAAGAAAACTGAACTTGATCTCACTCTTCTCACTGCAAATCAGTTTGCAACATCCAAGCTGAAAACCCCTTTTGGAAACTCAATGAAAACTACAGCAAGGCACTATGATTATTTGAGGCTGCCTTCAATGCACACACATTTAAGGAATTTAGTTTTCTGCATAGCATGCACAAAATTCCATGTGTAATCTCAACATAAAACAAAAGCTTAGGTAATAGAAATGTTTTATTAATCAAATATATTTACATTTCTTTATCTTTTTAAATGTGTAGTTGTTATTTTCATTAAACACAATGTAATCTTTACAGCTGATATCACAAGAATACAGCTACATGCATGACTTAATTGGTCCTTTACAGTAAAAAAGACGAAACTTTGTGAAGTTTTAAAAATGCAAGAAAGCTGTTTACCTTTCTAATTACAGTGTCATTATTATTTTTATTACAACAGAGGACCCCTCAGCACACTCTACATCTATTGTGTGGATTTATGCGTTTTTTCAGATTGGCTTCATGATGTCTGAACTTCCAAAATCTAGACAAAATATAAAAAAGACTTCATGCAGTCCAGCATATTTTATTTTCTAGAATCTTATCCATGGAAAGGACTTGGATGGAACAGAAGAGTTCTCTAATTGTAAACTTTTTTTTTTTAATCATAGCAATTGATGACTCTTAAAAGCAATGAGGACTTACTTTTGGACTTTCACCTATTTATTCATCTGAAAACACATAATTTTGTCGGCTATAAGACAGCATGACATAATGAAATGGCACCATACAAATAATAAATACTAATTAAAATGAGAGGAAATGTTAGCAAAAGAAAAGATATACATAACACTGTTTGTAACTTTCTAGTATGTAATATGCTGACATTATTACATTTTTCCCAACTCAGCATTCTTTTGTTGGAAGACAATCAAATCACAAAAAAAAGATCATATTTGGGGTCTATAATTGCAGGCTCACAAAGGACCTACCATCTTTCTTAAGGGAATGACTCTACGAGTATATAAAATTTAATTCCACACTGAAAAAAAAAATCAGAAATAGACACAATTTTAAAATATGTCCTCCAACATGTTCAGAGTTGGACCAAAAAAAAAAAAATAAAAAGCTTGTATTTATTTATCAGATGACAAAACAGAAAGGCCAAGTGCTTCAGAAATTCTGAAATGGCAGGCACATAATCACTACATCTAAAGATAATTGTACTACACTTACTGCTTCAGTTTACCATGTGCAAACACATACTTTATTCATAATAGACCTAAATGTATGGTTGTTCTGTTGATACATGAACAGAAATTCACTCAGCACTTGGGAAGTGCAAATAGGAACAGGATTCTGTTTAGTCCAAACCTAGGATGTATTTTAGCTTGTTCATGTTAGTTTTACATCAGCTAAATTGTAACAAAATGCCAAAAGTTGTACTCCAGAAAAACCCACTATGAAATCATGGGCTTTCACTGAATTGCTTTCGTATGCTGCCAAACCTGTTGTGAAAGTTCCATGTATAAAATAGTACAATAACTGAAATTGTACTTAGGCATCTAGCACAACATCGTGATTTACACAAGAAAGAAATACTTGGAAGAAAAGAAGTAAGTTCTTCAGAAATCCTACTGTGGTGCATTTAAAAAAAAAAAAATCCAGTAAAATCTTGAAATAATTGATCTTTACTTCACACCCATTCAGGACAATATTTATATATGTGTTTAATTAAAACATATGAGTAAGCCTACCTATATTCAGCAGGGAACTTGCAATATCTGTAAACACATACTTAGGTGCTATTTGCATTATAGGATTCAAATATACATCTCCTTCTGCAAAAGGCTGGGTGCTCTAACCACATCCCTGAACAGGGGAGCACAGTTAGATAATGCAATAGCACAAGTTAGTGATGTAACAGATAGCTTACATGCTTTTCAGAGTATGACATATCTCTTTTCCCACTTACTTCACTGATAAATTTCTAGATTTCTGTGAGTTTTTTTTTTGTGAGAATATCTGTTTGCTTGCAGAAATGATCTACAGCTGCTGTTCAAATGTTAACCAAAAACTGGCGGCCCACCAAGATGTTACTTTACATTAAGCCTCTTAAATAAGGGAAGGTGTGAACCACCAGATGTGAGGGTCTGAAAGGTTTACGATCAGATTTTGTTTCTTTTCTGTTTGATTAGTCTTGCTAGGAATAAAACAATGTTCAAATAATCACCTTTAAGTCACAATTCTTCCTACCCAGCTTCCCATGCTTCTTTGAACCTAAAAAACAAACAAACAAACAAACACATTTATATAGTAGCTAAGAATCTCTCATAGTTTGGATGATAAAATCAGGCAAGTGACAACAGAATTGTTCACTCCCCCTATCTCTGCACTGAGAAACAGCTGAAAAACTCACAGGGCTGAAGCCTCTTTACGAGATAATCTGGTACTTGCTAGAACAATGACAAAATACCTTTTTTTTCACAATGTTTTACATTTTTAATGGTCAAATACAAATACAGTAACTCCTGAAGTAATTCCCTGCAAAGATTTGGAAACTCCAGATTCTGCAGTGTCATTTCTGCTATGTAATAAACAAACATCCTGAAGTCACGATGTCTTAGCTTTTAAATTCCTTTTAAATATACTTGAATTCTGCTAGATGCTCTTTTTCTGCTTGAGTTCTTTGCAGAATTCATAAATGGTCTGAACCTGTTATTAAATTCGTAGCTGATTCTGTCTAGCCCTTTACAGAATGGATACTTAATTCTCTACATATTTACTATTATCCCCATAAACATTTTTAAAATATTTAATATAATCGACTGAGCCCTTATGAGCTACCCAGCATTTCAGTTTTGGTGCAAAACTGAATGAATCTGTTTTAATCCCCATAAACTCCACAAAAGTATTTTGCAGTTTTACCTTATGATATAGCATGACCTCTCAGAACTATTCAGGTTTTGCTTCTTGCTGTTGATGGTTTGTTGGTGGGGTTTTGTAATTGTTTTTAAATTTTTTTATTATTTTTTTACATTTTTATCAAACTACAGCTTTAGCATTGAGACAATCAATATATAAACAAACACTGCTGGTCTCTAAAAGTGAAAACCATTATTTGATTAGACAAAATCATGAAATCTGAAATACATCAAGGATAAAAGCTTGAAAAAAGACAGTATGGAAATTGTTAAATTGAACCAATGTAATGACATCTGAGCTTTTTACATTGATGTGAATGTTTTGGCTTCCTTTCATTCATGACTGTACCAGGCAAATTTCCATTAAGTGAACACTATGAAGCCTCCAAGCCATTTACAAAGTATCTGAGTTCAGATTTAGTTTTTGTTTTGAAGCTCAGCCCAAGTATGTCAAAAGTTTCATCTAATACAGCAACATTTTCAATTTGATCCAAACCAACAGAGTAAAAATATCAGTGGACTACAGCTTGGATTTCTGATCAATTTTCCTAGAAATCAGCAAGCCATTAAATCAAGCACCCAAACAAAAAACATCGTCTTGGTTTTTTTCTCCTCAGAATACGTTTTACATGGAGACTGGAATCTTCGAGGTTTAAAATACTTTCTGCTGTCTCTGTCTTTCATAGTTATTAGACTGAATTTGAGAGCTCTATTACTTTAACATAGTTTTCCTACTGGCTTCTTTATATAATGCATATTTGCAGATATACAACATTCCTTTTTTTTTTTTTTTTTTTTTTTTTTACCCCCAGAACATTTATGCCAATGCAATGCTGTTGAATGAAACTGCTTTCATGAAAAAGTGCACACAGTGTGAGGCATGATACTATGGAAATGAAATGCCCTTTGGTCTGAGGAGGCTGACACTGACCCAGATACAGCTCTTGATCACTTCCCGTCCCACACAACAATTTCTATTATAGCCATGTCAAGATCAACTTAGCCCAGCCCAGCCAAATGCACAGATTACATCTGGGTCCTTTGAGTCATGCTACAAAAAAAGGTGCAACAATAAACAAGTCCATGTGCATTCTCAGTTATAACTATGGGCGGAAGAACCCTTGAGATTCCTCACTTTGGCATTAAATAACAATTATAAAGGCTTTTAGAATTAAAGCAATACACAGTGGGACTTGAAATGTTAACAGTCCCAAGTAACTTGTCAATTGAAATAAGACTCATCCTTAGTCATAAATAAATAATCTCTTTCCTGGTCTCACTTCCACGCCAGGATCAATATCTCTTAACATCTTACTTATTTTATTACTGCTTTTGGTTTTCTGGAACTGATTGAAAGTTGCTCAGAGGAAATCTTTGGTTTTGCTTAAGTGTCCGTGACATTTAATCATGACTTTCCTTGCAGTTTAATTCCAACCAGTCAATCAGTTAATCCACTTCAATTGATTCTGTGCTCTCTGTTATTGGCTTGCACTCATTGGGCATCCTCTGGTGTCGACTCAGCTGGGTGGCTTGTGTGAAGCTCCTCTCACACCTCTCGCACCTGGTGAAGGCAAGAGAGAAAATTGAGACCAGGGAGCTGCTCGAAGGGGGGTGATGGGCTTTGTCTCATCCTGCTTAATCAGAACAGACACTCAAAAGTGGCTTCAGATTTTACTGGCTCAAGAGGTTTAATTGGTGGCTACTTCCAAGGCCTTGATGCCTATGATGGGACAAGGCCTGTCTGATTCAGAACAGAGGAATCTGTCAATAGACAGGGAGAAGGTGATTTCTCCAGAGAGGCCTGTCCTGCTGTAGCTCTGATCACTGTCAGTTCAAATAGATAAAGAACAAAAAGAGATTTTTAGGAGTGAGCTATCAAAGAAGCAGCTTGTCTGCAGTTTTCTGCTCTGTAACCCCTAGGAGAAATTGATGACAAATAGAATTTCACCTTCTGCTAATTTAAAATCCACAATTGCCTATTGGAGGAAGAGAAATCACAAAGCAATAATCATTCAGTGCTAGAACAAGGAAAAATGCTTTGTTTATCTGATCTGACTATGCAGTGGGGTTCATTGTAAATAGGCAGATAGAGTTAGTGGTTACTTAATTATCTGAAAACATCCACACTATTTCAGAAATCCATGGATTGAGCAAGAACTCATAACAGTCACCAGTATTTGCTTCACTGTCTTTTATGTCGCATCTCTTTCTACCCTGTCATCTCTTTAGAAAACCATAATTTGCCACAAAAATAACTTGTGGGCAAATTAACAAAGCCACCAAAGTTTGGAGGGGACAGGACAGGGGTTGCTGCTATCTTGGAATGAATCCCCTATCTCTGCTCTGAAAGAGAATCTATTGTATTTAATCTCCCAAATACTGCCCTCTAAATTTGCATTCAGAGCACTAGATACGGGTGTTTGATGACTCGCAAATACAGATACAGCAGATTCTTCTTGTAGCGCTTGATCCAAAAGCCACCTTTGATTTAGTGGTGCTGTGTGATGTTTTATCTTCAAAGAAGATTATCATAAAAGCATCACTACGATGAATTCTTCACCTTCAAAGGAGATGTGAGGAAAACAAAGGGCTCAGCTACTTCATATTCATCTTTCTCTCTTCACTGATGTGAATGATAGAAAGTGAACTGTCACTGATCTAGCTGCTCACAAAAAAAAAAAAAAAGGAGAAAAGAGATATTTACACATATGCATAATTTTGGAATGTTCTTCACATTAGTAATTTTTAGTAAGAAAGTTCTGCTTCAGAAACACTTAGCACAGACATTACAGAGCCATTTATCCAAGCTACTGTACCAATCTAAAATGTCAACACTTTTAAGTTGTGTTTCTTTGATTGTCTTCCATGGAATATTTTTAGCAGCCTGTTCCACTGTTAAAAACTGCACTGTGATCTTGACAAATGTAAAATGTCAGCTTTAATGTATCAGACCTATCAGCTCAATGAAAATAACTCAGAAGTATTGATTACTTAATGATTTTTGGGGTATTCATTAACGTCTATGTGCAGATCATCCACTCTCCAGAGCTCCTGAAGTGCTGATGACACATTAGTGTACTGCTGATTGTTTATTAGAAAACTGATTAGTTACTGGATTAGTGTGTCAAAATATACTACCTTTCATTGCCTGACAAACTTGCAAATTATTGTATTATTTTTATATACGTATATATATATCTATCACAGAGGCATTAGAATCAATTTTAAGGCTGGGGGGTTAACTTAGTCTGTATGAGATATTGCCATCTACTTGAACTTGATAGTTTTGTTATTTTGATGTCTACAAAGATAAGCACTTTTGCTTGCTGAGCAATAGGAGGTTTGGATCCTTGCCAAACCAAGCTGTAAGTGGTATCGTTGCAAAATAACCTAGAAAACCAGGAGTGGCAACACCTGCCTTCTAAGTGAATAAAATAAATGAAATCTACTATATCAGGATGCCTAGGAGACATAAGTGAATTGGAAAAAGACTATAAGGTGATTAAAAAACAGAGTTACTCCTTAAAACTGCTGGCCATGAAGACATGGCAGACTTGCTTACCCTTTCTGGGGTTTGCCTGGGAGGCTAGAGCTGGGCACTGCATTCATTCAGCACCTTGCATTGCTCTTGAAAGCACAGAGCAAGGCTCACTGTATTTCTTTACAATGTGAGTTCCCATCCTTTATCCACAAGTTGCTTCTGCTCTGAGAGTGCTCTAACTTCCCAGTTACAGATTGTTCTGGGACACTTTCATACAGACAGAGGAAAGAAGGATACTAAAGAGACACCATAAAAGAACAGATCTCTTGCTACAAGCATCTACCCTTTGGACAGGAGGGATGTAGGTGCCAAGTGTTGCTGCTGGTCAGGCTGTGCTGTTTGCACTACACAGCCCTTTGGTAAAAGTCAGAGTAAAGCCTTTGGCAAGGCACCTACTTCCCCTGGCTTTCATGTACCTGGGTAACATTCAGATAGTACCCAAGGTGCCTAGTATTTTCTAGGCACTTGCAAAGGGTGTGGATGGTGGTTTCAAGGTGGTGGTTTTGGGTATATAAGTACTTGGCCTACAAGCAGGGACCTGTATTAGGCCCCTGACTCCTCCTTTCATTGTGGGCAGAGAAGTTGTTGCCACAGACTAACTGATACGAAAGATGAAGACAATAGTGTCACAGCCATCAGGATAACTATCTCACAGTAGGTAGGAATGGGAGGAAAGAAGGAATACTTTTTGTTTTGAATTACAATGTATTCTTTCCCTCTATCAACCATCCTTTCCCAGGCTGTCATAGCAGAGTAACCACTGCAATGATCTGTGTCTCTGACACTGGTGAGCTCATGTGTACGTGTTTTTTGTGTGCATGTTTCTATACGACAAGCCACACGTTTCATGTTGTGTTGGAAAGTTGAATAGCAACCAAAATAGTCAGAAAGGAAAAAGAGTCCACCTCTCATGTGACCACTCGCAAAGTAACCATAGGTCTGAGCCCAAGCCTGGCTATCAGATGTATACCGAATTTTTGGTAAAGCCTCAAGTGTAGATACAGGTATTGGCAATAAAGATACCTACTAACTGAGAGACCACTTGATTTCCACTTAAACTATCTGATGGCATTTGAGAGTAATTTAAACAGCCTCTGACACAATGTAGATCCAATGAAGCAATCTAAAAATTCTCCCACAATTAGATGCCATCAGTGAAAAGTGGATCCGTGTTATCTCTTTTTACAATGTATGTGTGCCTTCATTTTTCTTGTAAGGACCAATGTTGTACTACAACATTCAACCTCATCCAACATCAGACTTCATTCTACCACAATCCCTATGTGATTTGCTTGGGTGGGAGTGGCAAACAAAATTGTTCTTAAATTTACAAACAACATGGGCATCAGTGGGTTTTGGATATTTCTGAGGTACTGGTTAGATAGCTCTCATCATCACTGGTCTGCTGGTTTGTTTCACAGTGCTTTCAAGATATTGACAATGGGAATTATATACAGGATTGGTTTAATTCCCAAGTTTATATCATGCTCTGTTGGAAGGCTTTGGGTTAAGAAAATGTTGAGGGTCTATTTTAGGAAAAAATACCTTCTTTTGACATTTTCAAAATAAACATTTTAAAATTTCATTGAAGAACTACATTTAACACTAAATTTTAAAGTAATTGAAAGGGTTAAAAAACCCCTCATAATCAGGAAAAAGCTGAGATGTCACTGCAGGTACAAAATCTATATTCAACTTGAAATTAATGTTTCCCAGTTTTGCATTTCAGTAAGAAAAAATGAAAAGCACCTGTGTTATCCCAGTCAGAAAGAATCTTTCCTAATTGTTTTTGGTTGACTACTGAACATTAGGAGTTTGCATAACCCTGATCCTGTAGGAAAGTCCCTTAACTATTCTTTAATTTTGCTGAAATTGAAGAGGATGGGAGGAAGAATTTAAGAAAATGGGGATGGCCAATAACTTTCCTTTTTCTCCTACCTTTTAATTTACTTAAGAGTTTTGTTCCCAGACTAGCAGCCATAGTGGAGACTTCAGAAAGATAAGAATATACAGAAACTTTACAGTGGTGAGGCTGATTTGATAGCTTGTGATGACATGAAAAGAAATTCCTTCTAACTGGACCTGCAGTCCAGACAATGCAGCTAAAGCTTTGACTACAGATAACCTCACTTAGCATTGTTATCTGTAATGAAAAGCAAATAGAAATGTCCAAAGTTACCTAGGACCTACAAAGAAAGTGCCTTCTCACAGGAAAAGCTTTTCAACCAATCAAAGATTTCCTCTTAAATGACAATAGTTTGAAATATTTGAAAATACTGTCACCCTATGTTCACCATTTTTAAAACCACCTTCTGAAAACTATATGCTTTCAAACATAGACTTAATATTTTACATTGCCTGCTTAATCCATAAATACCAAAATTTGTTCAAATACCGCTTACAAATTTACATGCATTAGAAATAGTGAGACTGCATTCACTGTAGATGCAAGTTAACTATCCACTTGGCCCCTCATTTTCATCTATGAAATTGAACCTTTTATATTATGACTGCTATTTTTAAAATAACCCAGCTAGAATTTAAGTAATTTAGCACCATGTGTGCACGGTTGTTCTTGCTAATAGATAAAATATTATTCAACAGAAGTATGTGTATTACCACAAATACAAACTTTCTTGAGATACAGAAAGACTATCTCAATGGAGTTTTCTGTTTTGTACTTATTTTGGTAAGCACACACTCAAAATCCCTTTGTAGACAAGCATTTAAAACCTAAATTGCACAATCAAGAAACAAAAATCTTGTTTGTCGCATTTATGGTTCTTGTTTAGTGGAATGCATTGAGGTTTTTTCCAAAGCTTACTTAATACCAGGTCTTGGACCCCTCCTTTTCAAAGGAAGATCTAAATGGTGTTGAGACATCAAGGTGAGCTGCAGCTATCTCCTTTCCCTTCAGCAGAAAGAGTGGATCAATTTCTGGACAAGTTTCCTGCCCCTCCTCTCTCAAAGGCAAGCAGTCCTGCATGGGAGGCAAATCTGCCCTTTTGAACAGCTTGCAGGATCACAGCATATGTGTCGACTTATCTGACTAGCAGGGATGGGACGGTCTGCAGCTCCAGTTTTAGCTTCATGTGAAATTGATAGTCAGCTTACTACAAGTACTTCAACAAGTCTTCCAGAGAGAAGTTGGTACTACTGTTTCTTGAGTTTAATGAAGAAATTAAATAAAAATCTTACAAGAATGAAATTATGCCATACAGCATAAAAGAAGCAGTACAAAGCATCCACATTTTTCTTTGCTCTGTTTAAGAATAGGCAGATACATCCTAGAATACTTAAATAATTCAGCATAAGCAGGACAAAACAAACAAACTAATCCCAGACCACTGGTTATTTGTAGTACATACTTTATGCTCTTCCACAAATTAAATTGTGTTGTGGTCAAGACCATTTTGGAAAAGGGGAAAAAAATTACTAAACCAAAGAGGAAAAATAATGACTCTAAATGGGGCAAAATAGCAGATCTATTGGAAACATGACAAAAAGAGGATGTTAAGGAAAAAAATTAAGTGGAGTCAACAAGGTTACACATAAGTAACACCTTAACATTAAAAGAAATCTATTTTCCATTTTGACCTGTAAACCTCTTCCATTAATTACTAAAATCTATTTACACAGCAACTAGATAAAATCAATCTGATTGCTCACACTATTTTTGGTTCACTTTTTATGGGCTCTAAGCATTCAACAGACTGGCTTTAGAGGGCTTGATGTTCAGATGCACTGACTTTCCATGTTTTGCCACCTATAACACTATCCTAGCCACAATTCCTGGTAAGCAAGCTCTTCTGTGCTGGATATGCAGTATTTGGCTCTGTCCCCTTGCCCCCAGCAAAGACATGTATGGAGGCCATGCTTCCTTTCAACCATATATGGAGGAAAAGCATCCCTACCACTATCTCTAACGAGCTTGTTATGAGGGGTTCTGACAGGCCCCATGGATGAGCTCTCTTACATTAACCAGACCGAGAGCACAGTATGGCTAAAGTAGAAAAGACAAACTGAGAAAAATAGACATAGGACAGACAGTCCTTGGAGAACTGGGAGAGACACACACCTTCTACACTTATTCCTATTCCTCTTAGGAACATCAAATACCATTCAAAAGAAATTATATCAATACAATATACATTGATATCAATACATTATTCTTTTTCCAAAGTGTGATTGTTCCAAGTACAATATCTATAAAACTTGTGCCTGCCAGTTCAGCAAAGACACATACACAAATGCAGAAAATTTGTATTCTGCCCTGGAGAACACCTTCTGTTAGATAGGCAGAGTTTTGCATAACGGAAGGTAAAATCCTCCTGGATCAGCTGCGCTATGGCTGGAGATGTGCACACAGGGAAAAATTCTGAGACTCAGGTGTGTGTTTGGCTTTAACTCCAGTAAACAGAAACTGCAGAAATAAGCAGAATATGTTTAATTAAAAAAACAGGTGGCTTTTTTTTTTTCTGTATCTTGGATAGCTGAACTCTATCAATTTATTAGTATGATCTTACTAAACTTACAGCACAAACCAGAGTTGCATTTTTTATGCAGTTATTCTGAGACTAAAAGAAGATGCATATTTCTCCCCCATATTTAACCAGATCTAAATTAGCTTTTATGTGAAGTTCCATCTACCCCAGCATATAGTGATAAAAGAAACATATTAATGTTCTTACAGCATAGCCTGTCCCAGTCCTGAGTGTATTTTCAGCTATGGTTCTCTGGCAGCAGCTTGTAATTTAATTTTTAAAAAAATCAAG
This sequence comes from Caprimulgus europaeus, assembly GCA_907165065.1. The sequence continues at coordinate 18,362,159 of OU015527.1, forward strand.
TTCTCATCAGAGGACAGGAAATTGCTCAGGGCTTGCAAGGCACCTAGAAACAAGCCTGGTTTAATTCTGATTCTAGCCACACTACTAATGGTTTTATCTGGTGGTCTGACCTTGGCTTTCAAGGGAACCTCTACCATGTGCAGGTATGGAGGGGTGATGTTAGCGAACAGCAGCAACGTTTCCCTCTCCAACCTCAGCTGGCCAAGGCTGCTGGCTTCACGTACTTACTTGAAGGGCTTTTCCCCAGTGTGTGTCCGGATGTGATTGTTGAGCGTTGTGGCACCAGCAAAGGCACGACCGCAGTAGCCACACTTGAAAGGCCTGTCGCTGGAGTGGGTAACTACGTGGTTTCTCAGCTCTGAAGGTTGGGAGAAAGACTGGGAGCAGTGGCCACACTGGTAAGGCCTGCAATGGGAAAGAGAAACACCATGCAATCAGTGCATTCTGTTGATGTGAGCAGAAAAACATATGGGCAGGAATTTCTGGTCTTCCCAGTCATTTCCAAAGAGAACTGCAGGTGCACTTCTCTGGGGCTGTCTTGGGAGACACATAGACAAAACTTCATGATCTCTTTAGCAAATGTGAAATGTTTGTGAAGGAATTTACTGAGAGTCTATGAGCACTTGCCCTGCAAAACATAATTCAGCAAGCTAGTGAGCCTATGCTACACATCATATGCCTGCCTTATTTCTCCCAAACTCAACGTGGTAGTCCTTAGTCACAAAAAAAATCCTCACACATCAGAGCTAAGAGACTCATGAAATTCTCTGTCTGTTAGTGCCAGCTACAGTCTTACCCACAAGTGCATGTCTGATCGTTATACCTATATCCTAGGTGGGTTCTGTGACTGTTCTCAGTTAAACTCTTCATATTGTTTTGGAGGAATCTAGGTTTTTTGAGATCACCTTTTTCAATGAGAGACACTGGAAAAAATAACCACCATGTTACAGTTGCCTTTCTATTTTCTTACTGCTATCGAAAATATCCACATTTCATTAACACATTTCTCCCATCCAGACTGGAAATGCCTTTTTTGTGATATTGAAATTAAACCCAGAACTTAGGTTTTTAACGACACAGTTTGTTAAAAACAAACATAACAAACAAACAAAACTGACTGGTATGTCACAAATTCAGAATCATAACAAACAGACTACAAACACAGAAAGAAAGGGATACAAGACAGCAAGGTGAGACAGAACTGCTGAAATGCCAATATCATTGCTGACTAAAATAAAATGTGAAGAAACAATGTCTATGTACTTCTGTTTGATCAAAGTGATTTAATATCAAGTGTTTTTTCCTTTTCACATTTTATTTAAGTTAGTGACAGAGCCCTACATGCTCATCAGACCGTCTGTTAAGAAAATTAAGAATTTTTCTGGAAGGATATCAATGATTTTTGCCCTGCACAACATTTTAAGGCACAGCTCTTGATATCTGCATTTCTAGAGTCAATGGTCAACACCAACATAATTGCTCTCTCTTTAATAAATGTGTATGTTTAAATGGCTAGAAACCAAAACTAAAGGGAAGGAGACAATGGTGACCAAGCATGTACAATTCAATTAAGTGCAAAATAAAGTGAACTATCTCATTTGTCAAGTGAACTACTTAATTGTGGCTACTTGCATCACTGAACACAAATACTATTATTTTACAGTGCTTCAGAGCACTGAGCCCTGATTGTAGAATTTTTTAGCTTGATTAATAGCTCAGTATTCGTCAATAACTCAATAGCTTACAATTTTAATTACTTACATTTGAAAATCTAACTGCCCTCCAAGAAGTTTGAAATAAATATATAAATGCTGTGGAAAGGTCACTTAACCTAGATGATGTGTCCCTTAAAAAAAATCATGAATACATGCAAAAGGATATTTAAAAATAAAAAAAAGTACTGAATATCTGTTTCTCTTACTACTCTCTTAAGAGTAGTAGCATGCCTAATCTTCTCCTTTCTTGAAGTGCATGGTTAATTTGCACAGAGAATATTTGTCAAACCTGACATGAAAATTCAAGTGCTGGTAAATCAAAGATGATTTGTGAATGCGGATTTATTTGTTTGGGTATTTTCAAATAAAACACTTTTAAGCAAAAAGAACACATTATGATATTCTGTGTCTGAGAGAAATTGATTTTTTAATAGTGAAAGGGACCATTAACATCTATTAGCCTCTGGTTATCTATTTTTAACAGCTACCACAATAAATGATACAATACTACATAAAAACAATTAATCTTTTATTTTTTAACAGTCAATGTGATTAATTTCATACAGTAAAAAGTCACACGGTAACTTATCTGTAAATAGTCAAAATTCCAAACTGTTATAACTGAACATTTTGATGCCAAGGTTGTGCCCCCTACATTGGCTCAAAACAAATTTCTTGTTTACAAAGGATATTAATATATATACTCAGAATATATTCCACATGTGGATGCTCAAGAAAAAGGGCCCTTAAAAAGTCACCTATTGTTAGATAGCTTTGGCTATATTTTTTCCATTGATCAATATCTTGGGAGAACAACTATTAAAGTAAGTTACCCTCCTCTTTGCAGGGGATGCATTTCTCCTGTTTATACACAGGTGATTCTGATTAACACTAAAACGGGTAGAATAAGTAATTTTTTTCAAGCTAGATACATAGCACACATTAAACAAAGCTCTTAAAAAGAAAGTCTATGAACGCATCAAAATACTCTAACAATTTAGAAATGCTAGATCTAATTTGCACATTTTCAAATTCAAATATGCCAAATTTTGAAAACTTTTAGATACTACCATTTTTTCCAAGAGCAAAAAAAAGCTATTCAATAAGTATAAAAGTTATCATTTTCTTCTCTGGTAACCATTTTACTGTGCTCACAAATTTTTCCTGGCAGAAAATAAAATCAATATGTTGTTTTTTAAAAAATGAAAGTAGTGCAAAAGGACAGAACATGAGCAATGCTCAGTTCAGTGAGTACATTGACATGGGCAGAGCAGAACTGTCTTTGATGTAGTAGTTATGTCTTCTGCCATCACTTTGGTCTGCACTGGGACAATGAATTAAGACAGTGACCTCTTTATAGCAGAGGTTTGCAGACAGAAGGAACAGGGACATTGTGACAGAAACAGTGGTCTTCATCGGCTGTATTTTCAAAGATGTGCTGCTAGACTGAATGCAGTCCCAGCCCAGAAAAACTGTTTTCTACTGGAATAACTGAGAACATAACGTATGTTCTTGAGCTTCCAAGTATCCATGTGAATATGAGCATAGCTGTGTCACAGCCCAGATGTGCATCGATGCTCCAGAAAACTAATGTTCAAACAAAATGGATGCCAGTCACTTCCTATGTGAAAGCCTACATAACGAAAATATTCATTCGCAGATGCACAGGCAGATTTGCAAGCCCGTGAGATGAAAGTAATCAATTTGAAGAAACAGGTGTACCAGGGCCTCAGAGTACATGCTGATTATCTGAATAAATATTTTTTTTCTAAAAAAATTTGTTCTCCCGCTATCATGCACCAGAAACAACATAGTTTGGAATGTCTTTATTATTGCATTTTCTACAAAGGTTCTTTGTACTCCCTTCCAGATATAAATCAAGTTGATCAAAACCTTCTCATGTAGTATTTTCAGGTTACTCTTAAGAACAGTTAAACTGATGTATAGCAATATGCAGATGAGAATGATGTGCTGACAGCCATCAAAGGTAGTTCTAATGCTTTCCTTTAAATACCTAGCTACATATTTTTCTAGTTCTCTTTCTTCCTGTCAGAGATTGAAGAAAGGAAATCTACTTACCTAGAAGTAAATTATCCAATTAGAAAAATTATACTCTTGTCATTAACCCCATGCACCATCAGTCAACTATCTAGATTTACTAACATTTAGAGTCCACCAGCTTTTTCTAGAGATCCTAATATTACAATCCCTGACTGTGTGATAGCCCACTATAGGTCATTTAAAGTGAAGGGAGTAACTGCGTTGAAACAGTCCTCAGGTTTTCTGGCTATTTGAATTTTGAGCTTTTAGAAGTTATTCAAATTACATTTTCAAAGTTAAATCAGTCAATAATATTTTTTGCTGCCTAATTTAGACAATCTCTTGAATGATTTTGTTGTTTGGTGATGTGTTTTCTCATCTTACAGTTTTCTCACTTTTGTAGCTGATTTTTTCTGGGTGAAATTACATCCTGTATAGGACCAGCACAAAACCCATGTTCCCCAATGAGGCTTATTGAACATCATCAAAGCACATACGTTGTGCAGGGGATGAGGATCCCTTAATATGCACAAAGTGTTTAAGGGATAACAATAGAAAAATCCATATCTTTGTACCTGGAATAGCTGCTGACAGACAACTGTATATTTAGATTGATTCTTTCTAGGTTTTCGTTTAGCAAAAGTGACATATCCTTTAATTATTTTTCTTGTACTGTTCCTTTGCTAGAACAATACATTTTCCAACTCCCTACTCCTAAGTACATCCAGCCAATATAAACTTTTTATATCATAAATAATTCATTATCTAAATTATTAGAATCCTGAAAAATCTTATAATTATTTTCCACTGAATTTTGAAATTCTTTCCTTTATGATGAGTAGGTTTCTAGTGACATCTCTTCAGAAGTGAATTTGCTGCTTTCAAGGGGTGTGTGGAATCCCAGTGTAATCCTTAGAAGAGGAATTGTTTGTAACGGTGAGGTCCTGAATGCCTGTAAACTCTACCATTGAAACACTGTCAGATGGGGGAGACAAAATAGCTGTAATTTTTTCCCTTTAGAAAAAACTAGAAAAGTGCCAGCTGAAAGAACAAGACCGATGTGTGGTTGAAAGTGCTTTTCTCCTTGTTGAGAACTAAGAAGAAGTAAAAAATCAACTTGATTGATGTCAGGGTCTCAAAGCAAGGGACGCAGTGCTCCACTGAACCCAGGGCAGGGTTTCACGGTGAGACAGGGGGAAGGCTGTCACACCACGGCCTCTGCAAAAAAAATGAAAGCGGGGTACATTGAAATGTGGCCAGCATCGGCTTTCACGGCCAGGCCTTTGTACAACATGCAATGCTAAGAGCACAGTTGCAGTCAGAAGAGTTAGGTGACAGTTGTCCTAATGGAAAGGTATTTTGGAGGGATGCCTGCTCCTAGGAAGTTGGACTAAGAGGCTGGATAACAAAGTGACACCTAAGGTTACTGCTAGCTTGCACACAGAAGCATCCCTAGCATCAGCATGGCCACGGGTGGTTTACATTTACTACCTCTGGATTGCTGATTCCTGCCTTGGTTTTGCCCTTGGGCAGAACCACCACTACTGCCCTGAGCACTTCAGGCACTACGCAGCAGCAGGGATGGCAGAGCTGGACACACTGGGAGTTCTGGGATCCTCTCTTAGAAATGTTTGTGGAGCAACAAGCAAAAGCAGAGTTAGTGCACTGGAAGCATTTTCAGACTTTTGAAGCTGTCAGGGAGAGGAGCTGCCCTGTACACCCTTTGTTGTTATTAACTATGAGTACTGGAAGTTTGCAAACCTTTGTGAGAAGATCATGTAAGAACAAGCATGAAATTCAGTGTGATGTTCACTTTAATTTAACAATATTCCATTGAAATTCCGTAAATAGAAATAGACAACTCCTGCTCACAACATTTACTCTCTTTAGGTCTATTTTGGAAGACATTTAAATTAATTTAATTGACTTGAGAATATAAAAGTCAAAGACACAGGACCTATACAGAAAAAGACAAACACAAAATGGGCTGACTTTAAGCTCCTATTTTTAAAAAGACCTCATAATTTAATATTTGCTACAGCAAAACATGAGTACAATAATATCTTTTGAGTAAACAAGAATTGCAAGGGCAGATAACTTCCACAATCTATCAGCCATGGACACACTTAGAGAGCAGGCTTTCCCTCAGATTACCAGCTTAAATACATGGCAATCAATGGGAATATATATCACACAGATGTACGTGTTGCATATGAAAATTTGACACAGACAGCTCTTGGGAGCTGTAGCCATCTGCCTTTCCTCAATATCAACACATCCTGAATCTGGTGATCATAGTGAGAAAGAAGAAAGATATCATAAAAAGAGAGTGTGTCATTATCAGAAAAATGGTTGCTGTTAAATATATATATATATAGTTTTAAAAATTATTCACTGTGATCAAAGCCTTTGGTTACCCTTTTTTCGGGGTCCCCCCCAAATAGGATTGTTGGGAATTTCTGTAGCAGGGGGAAGAAAAAAACAAAAACAAAAAAAAGAAGATAAAATAGTTTTCTGATTCCTGTGTCAAGAAATAGTTGCTCAAACTGCTTCTTTCTGGGCAAGGTTTTAAAAAAGTCCCAAAGGCTCAGAAAGTAACAGAATTCAAATCTTCATCTCCCACACTCATTCCAACCCCAATTACCATTAAGTTTGAATGCTAAAAAATCTTGGTGGGAAAGGAGAAGTAAATTATAAGTATACCAGTAAATAATTTAAAGTCAATTTTAATTTAAATTAAAATCCTAATGTTCATCTAAAATAATAAACACAGTATGAGACTTTAATAATTCTCACCGTTTTGGATTCAGCATTTTTTAAAATTATTTTTATTTATCAAATCATCTACCTGTTAAATAGGACCATTTCTTTCTTACAGCCTAAGGAACTAAGGACACTTTGGCCTTTTTTTATGTCTGCCCTCATTCAGATGTTTTTCTGAATGTAAGTGGCTTTAAGGTAGTTTCTTTTTTTTTAATTTCTCAAGCCTCAGCTACTCTGCTTTTCTCAAATTTCAATCTGTGAATTGGACTCCTGCATAGACTCAAAGATGTTTTCCCTGCACCTCATACTGTAGGTAATCAGAATTGCTGAAAAACAAATACCAAGCCAGAGTAGATAGTCTGAAGTCATTTCCTCAAGAAGACAGGCCCTACTGCTTCAGTCACATCAAAGATACAGTGGCTGGTGTGCTCACAAATTGCTGACAATAAATGGGAGCTGTTTATCAGCCGGAGTGGTGCTGCAGATGTCACTGAGAAAATACAAACCAGAGAGTTGCACCCAGTACTTCATGCTGACAAGCAGATATTCTTTCACAAACCATACCCTTTTTTCTTGCCTCCAGGAAATTTTGTACAACTCTTTTTAGGAATTTTTCATCTGGAGAAATTCAATATGTTTAAGAACCCAAAGACAACTCTTTTTGATCTACTGGTACCTGAGAATAGACAAAAAGCTACCTGTGATGTAAGCTCAACCTATAATGATTTCTAACCAGGAGTATGAGAAGCCAGATCCTAGGGCAGTTATGATCTGCAGTAACTATTATTCTGGTAATTTCAGACACTGAATGAATTAAACAGATTCATGTGACTGACATCCTACATAATGTTCTAAAGAAGACCTATTGGGAAGTCCTTTTACAGCAGTTGATGGCACACCTGTGGGAACAAAGAAGGCATTACAAAACTGGCCTCCACAAGGAGTGCCCCACAGTTGATTTACTGAAAACATAGAAATATAAGCCATTTTTCAGTAGAGAGGGAACACAGGTGCCACCAAAGAGAGCTCTACAGTATCTAGCATTTATGCAACAGATTCTTCCTAACTGTATAATGCAACCTCATTTAGGCTTTATGCTCTCTATATAACACAAGAGAAAAAGTTTCTTAAGAACAGGATTCACAAAACCAACAAGGCAAAGAGGAAATCAGCTAAATTAGCCAATATCAATATTGAGAAAAAGGAGTTAGCTATTATGTTTTGAATCTTCCTGAAAGCTTCTGGGATTCAACACTTACAACTCAGAGTCTTTACTTACCTCCTCTCCACCCCAATCCTCCCCAAATCTGTTGAATCCTTTCTCTAATCACCTTTTGCTCATTTTGCTCTTGGAGCAGCCAACTTGTCTTCTGATCTAGATAATTTTCCTACTATGCTTTAGGGTATTGTGAGATTAAAATATTCTACACTGTCTTGTTGTAGCTGTTCAGCATGGACAAATTAGGTAGGCACGAGAGAGACAAAACAGGAAGACATCATAAATCAGTAACCTACTAATGAGGGTGTTCACTTCTAAGGAGGAAGACTTAAAATCCAGCCCGTGTTTCAGGCAATATTTAACAAAAGATACTTAGGAGTAAATAAACAAACATAAATTTAAAAAAAAAGTCTCTCACCTCCAAGATGACAGAATTAATTGTAGGCTAGAATGATCCTAATTTTCTTTCTCTGCCAAAATGAATATTTAACTATCCCTTAGGGTGCAGAACAGCCCCATTAGGGGAGACTATTCTTGCATTAACTGTTATCTGCAGCTTGGTTCTTCATAAAGGAAAACACGGGTTCAAAAGAAGGAAAGGATGAAATCTAGGCATCAGAGCTGGATGGATGAATCACTGAAAAGGTATATGGGAGAGCATCAAAACATACGTCTTCTAGACTCTCTGACACAGCATTTTATGCTTTACAGTATGCTTAGGGAACATAAGAATCCATGAAACGTAGGAGAGCAGACCTTTCATATAGGACATACATTCTACCTTGTGGCACTTAAATTGGTAGTTGCATCCTACAGCTTTCTTAATATAGGGGGTTTTTTTCTGCTAAGGCCAGCATAAAATTGAAAAAAAAATGGAGAAAGGGCTTGTTTCCATTCACAATATTATGAACTCTTTAAATTCTACCAAGATTTGCATGGAAACTACTTTGACCCTATCACGCTTGACATTTCTTCCTGGAAAACTGGATTTATGCTCCAGTATCTCCACACTCACAGAATCACACAAGCATATGTGTACACGTAGATAATCACGTACACAACGAGACGTAGGCATGCATACAAACACATGCACAGACTCACTGTTGACTATTTTTTGGTAATGTTTTGGTTAAATGTAATTCACAATTAAATGCTGCTTTTAGAACAACATTCCAGGAATTCAGCTGCTCTGCTCAAACCTTCTTCACAGCTGAAGAAGAGACAAAACACACAGGCAGCCTCTTTTATTGAATTAATTTGATTTTTCTTTTGTCCTGCCAGCTATCAAAATTGTCAAATAAACCAACTTTGATTCATAAATAATGGTTCCATTATATTTACCGTGCCACTGGTCAGAGTACCTGAAATTTTAATTCACTTGTTCAGCTAAATTTCATCCTCAGTTCACGGCCATAAAATTCTGTATTGACAAACTTTCAAACCAACTTTGACTCTGAGGTATCTAGTCAACATTTTTCTTCTGTGTGGATATTAGTTTATTGAATAAGTGGCATCTGTTTTCCTCCACATCACTAGTGAAGTAGGTATTTCCTTTTGACAGCTTTGCACGATTTATGGGTTTGCATGCTCTGAAGAAAAATAGTACTAAGCAAAAAATTCCAATTCATTACCTCTTAGTACTTAATTAAGTTCATACACATTGCACACTATAGGTGAACCCTGAAATGACTGTGACAGCCACTGAGCAGCAAGTTAGATTATCTTTGGAAGACAGAGAGACTTTTAATTATCTTGACCTCATTTTTCCATCTATGATATCCATAAATTTTCCTTCTATTTTGTTGCTTCCATCAAATGTACCAAACCATTCTGAAAACAAGATTATATCCTTAGCTATTTCCTTTTATCTGCACATTTAGGCACCAAATGTTTTCACAAATAGTGAAGTCAAGCAATGGATTTTATCGGCTTACTTCACACAGCTGCAGATGAATTATGTTGTACAGGCTCCTCCTAATAATGGTTTGGTTTTGAAAACGATAACAGCTTGATAAAAGAAGAAAGCAGTGGATCTGGCTATCAGTAAATACAGAAATAAAGAGAGCCTGGGCTTTACCTGTCGGGGTTCTGCGTACACACATGCATCTGTAAGAGGATCCGCTGGGTGAAAGTCTTAAAGCATTGCCCACATTTCCAAAGATGCCAGTCACTGAACTCAGAATTTAGTTGGCTTGTTGAAGTTGGGCTTGCAAGAACTCGTTGGTTTTTGACACTGATCTGGTTAAATCCTGACTCGATGGACCCAGACTTATCCAGGAGAGAAAAATTTCTGCTACACGGAGTCTGTGGAAATACTATGGATCGCTGTGGAGTGGCAGGGGATAGTTTGCTACTTTTATTAAATGGTTGTAGGGTGTCTTGTCTGGACATGGCCTCCATTACAGTCGAAGGGACATTCACTGGGAGAAAACAAGAAAAGTAAATAAGATCCTTTTTATGCCTTTTAAAAACTAACACAGTGTTGGGAGACACCAAAAAAAATACCAACATCCATTTTCTTGACACTAGAATTAAACAACTTTATATTAACAATGCACAAAAAAAATGGGCTTGAATGAGACAGTGATCTGAATGGATGATGCTGATTCTGTGACACTGAAGTGAAAACTCATGCAAAGGGGTGTCTGAGACTGAAAGGACTCAGAGAAGCCCAACTATGATATACATTTATTGCCCAATGGGATTGTCATCTGAAGGAAAACCCTGTTGCACTTATAACACCCTGACTCTGAATGTTGCAGTCAGCATGTCCAATTGCTATATCAGACAAGCATGAATTTTGAGAGCATGGGGAAAAAAATCTTTGCTCAGACACTCCTTGAGATATAACAGGGCTTAAATATCTACTGCAGCAATATTTCCCTTATTCTCTTAAAGGACAGCCACTAAGGATGTTATATTATTACATCTCACAAATAGTCACACAGCCAATACAGTACAAAGCCAGTGACTTCACCACGACTCCTATGATTAAGGCTAATAGCAGTTAGACCACCACAAGACAATGCAAAGTATAGACAGATATCTTAGTGCATCAATTTCCCACCTACAAAAAAGGAACACAGATTGTTTCTAGTCCCATTAAGGTCTTGTGATCATCAGTAAACCATAGCTTATGAGGCAGTCAAATATTTCAGCAACAAATGCAATATGTTATTCTCACAAAGAAGTGTTTTAGTGCTGGATTTTGATGTCTCATGATAACAAAGGCAGGAGGTCAAATATATAGAAGAAAGCTGAACAGCTGCTTCACTCCTTGAGTACCATCTAGATCATGCAGTGAATGAAGCAAGAGACCTATGGAAAAATGGGGTCAGCTAATGAAAGATTACACCACAATGCAAAAAGAAGCATAATTTATGCCACCTGCACCTAGTAACTTCTCATGCTTTCTAATTTTGGCATGCCCAACCTCATGAGATAATATTTTAATGGGTATTTTAAAATTAAATATGCTATCTGCATGTGTCTCTGCCTACCTATGTTCACACATTTAGTTACTGTCACAAAGTGTTTATATGTGTATATCTGCACAAAGGTACATAGCACCTACTAAACAGGTGATTAGAAACTGCAATTCTATTTTGCTAAGTCATGATGATAGAGTTCTAAGAGCAAATATGAGAATTAAATTTCAGTTGCAAGCTGGAATCTTCCAAAATTATTTAATATACAATAAAAATGTAACACAAATTAATGTTTTATTAATACCTTAAATAATGCCAATTGGTTCACAGAGTTATGTTCCAATATCTTCCATACATCATAATCACTCCAATATTATAATATTATATGGTATTTAACTTACTTAAGGTGAGGTCCTTCCTAGGCTTCTTTTCTGGAGTATCTGAGGACCTGATTTCTAAGCAGAGTTACATCCAAACTGCTGTCTACCACAAGTTTCCAAACATAATACATCTTTTATGTCTTCTCAATACAAGGAACAATTTGTATACTTTCATTTTGCTCCAACATTCTCACACAAGAAGCTGATAACTTTTTTTAAAAAAAATAGTATTTGTAAAAGTCCACAGAAACAATAGATCAGGATATTAAAGACCTAGGAGTATAGCCAGAGTTTGTATTGGGTGAAAACACCCCTGTGTAGAAGACGAGCAGAAGGCCTACTCTGAGGGCTTACATGGCATTTAAAGTCATACCCCAGCCTTCAGCTGGCTCCACGCTCAGAGATGAGTTTCATCGACTCATGTCAGTCTCTCTGTGGATGAAACTCTGATTTCTCTCACAGAAGAATAGCAAGTGACAATATTTTGAGATTTTAGCCATAATGCTTTGTTTTTTAAATAAAGGTTTTGTAAGCTTCAGCTCATGAAAGAAAAAATAATATTTCTGTATTGTACACTGCAGAGCATGAGTTTTATCAGCAAACATTACTGCCAGTAATTAAATTTCTTTTAAACTTTTCTCAAGCCCAACAGATTTGAAAACTCAAGATGAAAAAAGATGTTTATTTTTGACAGTTTAATCCCTGCTATCTTGCTGTTTTATTGCTGCATGGTTCAGTATTTAAGTTGCTATGAGACACAAGCTCATCCTAGCATTGCTGTTTAGTTATCCAAGTACTTGATCAAAAAAATCTTCTAGGTAATTGATTAAGCATGGGCAGCCACAGGGTTACTTTAGGCTGAAGTCAGTCAGGCATCCATTATTGCTTTCTTCCACCATGTAGCTACACATAGCTGCCAAAATGGAAGAAAGATCTTTGATGCAAGCTCTAATCAAGTTCCACACACAAAGAGTGAAACTGAAGGGCATGCTTGGATCACCTATTCCCATTACAGACAAAGTTATCCAGCACTACATTGCATTGGGTTTGTGTTATAAGTAAGCTACACACTTAATTTTGTGATGATTCCTAGCAAACTAGAAATAAAATACTGAAAAGGGGTAGAAGAACGGGTGGAAATGGGGATGGCCAGGACGGAATGGAGTTTCATTGTCATTTCAGGCTACTTACTTACACTCAGTTTGCATTTAGAGAAGCTGACTTTTACCTTTTAACAAGGATGTAGTCCCTACAGTCAGTCAGACAAAGATTTTCTCGACATGCTCAGTGGTAACAGAATGAAGAATCAGTAATTGAGGCCTCATGGACCTGCAGTGCATTACTGTTTTAGCAAGACAGTGTCTTGCCATAGGTCTGATAACAATGGAGAGGGCCAAGCAAACTGGTTAAGAATAGACTGAGAATGAATCACGTACAAGGAAGAGTGATTCTACACACTACCAAGCTACGTGGGGCTTCCATGGTGGAAAATCTGTTATTTAATGGCACGTACCTGCACACTTCAAAACACCTCCATTTATTTACATAACTATACCATGATTATGAACAGCTTAAGTGTACCTGTTTCAGCATTTTATATTGTGTGTGTCAAGCTTACCTTAAATATATAACCACTTTCTTTTAATATATCTTAAAATATTCTAACAATATAGCTGACTAGGTATGAAAGAGTAATTCTGGTTTACACAGGTAGAAATGCAACAAAGAACTTACAATTCTCATCTTGTGCAATGCACTGGAGAGGGATCCCAAAGAAAGATGTGTAGCTGTCATTGTACCACACCAACAGCTCAGTGCCTCTGGGGATATCTATACAAGCCCGGTAGAATATATTTGACCTAATCAAGAGAAAAAGAAAAAAAATGCCTAATTTAGGAATACAGCATTCTCCTCTTATCTTACACAGTAGTACAGTATTTTATAAGCACTAAGATTTTATGAAAAGACAGATATTTTCTTGCAATGTCCCTTTTAAAGTGGTTTTCGAAAGGCTACACTTTGTGCACACAGTACAAGCATCAGAGTGGTGCACACAGTTCATTAAGTTCAGCCAGTTAAATAGTTTTGCATTTGTCATCTAAGATGAAATTAATATATTTTAGGGGTAAATAGATGACAGTCCTTTAATTTGAATAAGTTCTTGTAGCAAAAGGTTTGAAATAGCATGATGTGACCTTTCATTATAACAATATACCACCAAAAAGAGAGATCTTGGATTATTGTGTAAAATACAGTTTGGCTTAGGGAAATTTGAAAATGGGGTCAATCTGAACATATAATCATAAAACCTTCCCCTTGTATGGATCATGAGGGCAATGTCAATGATCCTTCAGTAACCATAAATTAATGTTACTGTAAATGTGATGTCTTACCACATTGCTTTGTAGGAAAAGACTGTAGATATTCCTAGAGCACGGAACTGAGAGCTCAGGCGAAAAAAAAAGAAAAATCCTAGAGTCTCTAGCATAAAAACAAGAGCCTTATCCTGATCTTGCACTGATGTAAGTAGTTTCAGAGTGATACTTCTACAGTTAACAGATTTACATGGTGGTAAAAACTGTGTAAGATTAGAATGAGGCACAAGATAAAATAAAAATGTTATCAGTTTGTAGTGGCTTTTCCCTTAGGCTTCACATGGAACAGTAAAACACACTCCTGTGAGATGGATAGAAATTCAATATATACAAGAAGAACGTTCCACTCTTGCTGAAGGATTACATACCAAAATGATACAGTCAAAGTACCAAGAAATGACCATTTTTTATAACAGCTTATGTAAGGCAGAAAAACATCTATAGACCAAAAAAAAAAAAAAAAAGTTAGGCCTCAACCAGTTTTCTGAGTGAAGAATTGCTACAAACGTTAGCCTGAAGTTCAAGATAAAAGTGTTTAGGGTTGGTAGGCCTTAAATTTAGACTTTCTATAAAGAATTGGCTGTAGCGATGCAATTTGTTCCTTGTATAACACTGCAGACATAAGGAGAATCTTTTACCACATTTTTCATGGCAGTGAGATATGCACTTGTCAACATATTTTGTCACCGCAAAGTGGCTCTTGGCAACAGGATCATAAAGATCAATAAAAAAGTGCAGATTCTCAATATTTTACTAGCAGCTGCAAAAATTTCATTTATCTTGTTATTTTCCTCGTTTACTGCCACCCTGTCTCAGGAGGGCACTGCTAGCTAAGCAGAACGTTTTCCTACCCTTCTATGAATACCTGACAAAAACTCTCCACTCTGTGTCTCCCTCTCTCCTTCCTTCCTCCTCCTCCTCCTCTCCTGTTCTCCTTCTCTTCCCAGAGCTGCACATTTTGTTAATTCTTTCCACTGTTACACAAAAATGAAAATCGGAGCCACACTATAAATTACCAGCATCTCCTAACTTGAGAAAAATTGAGTCTACTTTGTACTTCACCCTTGTAACATTTCATCTCTCAGTTTGGCTTCCCTTAACATAAACACAGCAGCCCAGCAAATGAATGTGCTAAAACCAAATGACACACTTTGCTGCTGAAAGAGCAGAACTGTTTTTGAGCAATGGGTGGTCTGTGAGGCTTGGAGTAGGCAGCGAAAAAAAAGTGTAAGTGTACACCGTCCCTTACAAGCGTGCAGAGCTTCCAAAACTCGCAGAAATCTCTGCATGCTGAAGTACATCAAAGGGATTTTTCCCTTTTCGGATAATATTTCCTTTGCTGACATGTATTTAGTATTGTGGTTGGATGACTCATAAAGATAGCTTCATGGCGTCCCAACGCAGTTGAAGCAGAACACATGCCAACAAACATTATTGTCAGCCTCAAAATAAAAACAAAACGTTCAGCTAAGGGTCAATCAATCAAGAGCACTTTGAAGAAAATTCCATTTAGATATTACAAATCATAACAGAATGAATTCAAACCAG
This sequence comes from Caprimulgus europaeus, assembly GCA_907165065.1. The sequence continues at coordinate 18,377,627 of OU015527.1, forward strand.
CTGACTTTCTGTGAGGAGGATGTCCATGTACAATAAAAATTAGGCTGGTTTTTCAGTGTCCAACTTTTCTATTTTCTTACACTTGGATGCAGTCACTGGTGATGGATGCCAGTTTTTTAAATTGTGTTTTTGTAGTTCATTTTATAAAGATCTGAAGTAATCGAAAACAGATCAACAGAGGGAACTCTAAGTAAAAACTCCATCATGAAAGGAGAGTTGTAAAATCCACTTAATATTGACAGATGTGTAATGACTTTCTCATGCTCACTTTTCATTTAGGCTTGTCTTCTATATATATGTGTACATATATATATATATATTTATATGTGTGTGTGTGTGTGTGCACACACACCACCACACTGAGAAATAGTTCACAGGATACCTACAAAAATACTCTTTCATCACAGCAATCCTTATTCATTATCCAGTGTGTTTATGTAAAATCCAATGGGATTTTAGCTATAGATATCAGATATTTAAGGGTATAATAAAAGACTTGTAATGTATAAATAGGATTGTTATTTTTTTAACTGTGGCATTATTTAGTCAACTGGCCAGAGAAGAAAAAATCTGAAAATGCAATTGAACAATTTTACCATTGTTAAATTGGAACCCTATGGGATAATCAAACTTTATATAGATTTCATTTTAGCTTGCTTTTGTATGTTTTAATTTTAATTTCAAAGGTACTTTAAATAAGTTTAAGATTCTTCCTAAAGAAAAGAAACTCCACTCTGTAAAGCAACCAGTGAATATCGGGATTGCTCACTACGACTGGCAGGCCTGGGGCATTCTTTGATGTGCTTCCTACCACATTTAATAAGGCCAAGCAGTTGCTTCTGATTCTGAGGCAAAAGGTTTGTTTATAGCTGAGATCATGTATTTATGTAATGCTTTGTCTGGGTTTTCTGGATCTGTTTGTGAGTACAAAGTAAAATGCACCACAATTTCTTTAAATTTTTCTTCACATTTCAACCTCCTCTAGTCAGCGACATAAGTGGCACAAACACTAGCAATCTGGGCTAGCAAGTGCACTCAGTGTATAAACTTTAGGTGTATACATGTCTCATGACTGACTCTCAGAAAGTCTTTGGGTTCAAAACTCCTCTCCTGCCATTTTTCCCCTTCCCCTGGCATAGGCACCTTTATTAAGGGCAGAAGGTTGCTTGTGCTGGCTGCATGTGAAATGTGCAGAGGGCTCTCTGCACTGCAGTGGTCACACGAGTGGCACAGGGCTGTACTTGTTCCCGGGAGCTCCAGGTCTAGCATGCTCACTACAACGGACTCGGCTCAGGGCAGCAAAGGTTAAACCCATCCCAGCTACACTCTGCAGCTCCTGTACTACCCCGAATGTGCACATTCACACAAGCCCTGCTACTGCCTTTGCAGTCAAAGGCAATAGTACCGGTGATGGTTACAGTCTGACTCGCCACTAAAAACATTTCCATTTTGTTGCATCCAGTAAATCAAAACGTACTTTACCTGTACTGAACGACTGTTAAGTTCTGTTCCCCGCAGTGCCTTGCACATCGGATATACCTCATCCAGCTTGACTTACTGGGTTCTCCACCATCAATAAAGTGCTGCAGTGTCCCATCTTGGTCATATATCTGGGGGAGATGTCACAAGGTCAAGTAGTTAGAACAAATCATCAGCAATCATTTTCACTGCTTTGCTGGTGTCTCTCTGCCTTTTTTAGGAATTTACTGCCAGGAGATTTGTCATTGCCTACAGTTGCTCTTAGAAATCTAAATGGAACAGCAGAAAAAGTATTCTGGGGGATGCAAGTTTATAATCTTTCTTTTATCAAGCCAATCTTTTTGTATTAAACATATTTGCGGTGTCTCAAAGATGTGACCATGTTTCCCAAAGAATATTTAACCTATTTTGACAGGCTGGCCTTAAATAATGAACTGACAGATAAACAAGAAAATCTGGATGTAAAGCCTGAACTGAAATGGCTGGAACATCTGAGGAAGGGGCAGTAGTAATCCCTAAACAAGTATCTCGTCCTTCTGATCTCAGTTGCAGCAAGAGCATGTACTTCAGCAAGCCCACATGATACATTAGGGAGCTGTAGGATTCATAATACCAAAACAAATGAGACTAGAAGGAAGAAGAGAGTTGAAGATGCCTTTAGAAGCTCCCTTGAGACAGATAATTTTTTGAAGTAGTAAATGAGAAATCAGTCCTGAGGGAATTATGGTTTTCCTAAACAAGATAGCCCTGCTAAAGACATAAGAGCCAGCTATGGTAATTTATTAAAAAGACAGTATTATGTCTCTATTCAGCACTGGATGCTCCCTCTGAAGTCAGAGAATAAAATTGCTCTGGAGGTTCTGGAATGAAAAGGTACGTGTTTCATGCACACTTGCCTTTCTGACTGCTTAAAAAATACTGTCTATAAAATATAGTCTTAGTAAAGCACAAAGTCTCACAAGATTTTTACCTACTACACAAATACTTCATTAAACTTCAGAAATGCATTTGAAAAATCAGGTGCTTATCTCAAGCAAATCTGATCTCCAGATCTTTTGCCCCTTCATAGACTCCATCAGCTTTAAAAATCCTACCCCAAAAATGTCATCCTTTTTGAAACTGTGTGAGCCTAGATTGGTGTCTTCTTGAAAGTACTAATTCTACTCATTAAAGAGGAAGCATATTTATTATGTTGAATTGAACATTTCTACAGCAAGCAAATTAACAAGCTTGCACTGCTATTTCAAATTCAAGATAATAATCTCAGAAATTATGTGACTATATTCAATATTTCTGATTTATTAAAAGAGTGCTTCCTACAATGCACACAAAAGCATACACAGGAATCAGAATCTAGTTCTTTACTCCACCACAAGAGAATCTCAAATTCAGGAGCCAGCCTTGATATTGCCTTTGTTTTCGACCAAGAGAGACTGGGAGTAATTAGGACCAATATATCCATTGCTAGAGCACGAGTGACAGGGAATTCAAGGGTCTACAGAGGTCCTTATACTTTGTTCCCAAGTGCCTGAGACAAGCATAAGGTGAAACCTGGCCAGATCCTCCTGGGTTGGAGAGGCAAGATGCTACCCCATAATGCACTGAGAGGTGGAATAAAGTCAGAGAAAACAGAAGCAGTCCTCAGAGACAAACAAATACCAGGGATTTTGTTTATTTTTTATGTATGGTAGTTTGTTGATTATCAGCAAGGACCTTAAGGATTCTTAAGTAAATTGTCATTGTATGTTGAATATATGTTTAGCAAAATATGTCAAACAATAAAAATCTGTAATGGAAACGGTAAAGTTTTACAAGAAATTAACCTAAAAAAAGGAAGAGAAGGAAAAATTCGTGATTAACAGTGTTTGGCTGGGATCATTTTGGCAATATCTATCCAAACAGTCTCACCACAGTGTTTATTATATATTCATTTACACAGTGCTTACTAACAGAACAATATATGGCTTAACATGAGGCAAAAACAATTCCCATAAATAAAGAGCTGATAGCTTCCTAATCCCCAGATGACATGAAACAGGAAAGACAAAAAAGACCGCCATAATCGGTACTGACAGCTATATCTGGACACACAGGGACCTACTCAGAACTTTGTGTAAATGGACACTCATCAGCTGGGATGAGAAATTAAAAACTACCATGAAAATGCAGGACTGGAGCTTTCTCATGCCTTGGCCTGGAGTAGGAAGGACTGCTCTAGAAGCAAAGATATGTATTTTCAAATGCTTTATTCTTGCAAAAACTGATGCATCAGTGACATTATACTCTCCTTTCCTAGGGTCGTGCTACTGACATTGTAAAGAAAGTTGCATAGTCAGAATCCATCCCACAGCATTCTTAGCCCTGTTCTTACAGGAATTAAAGCCCAGCTGTAAGGAAGCAGAAACTCTAGACTTGGAAGGGAAATATCAACACTGCATTGTGTCTATTAATCAATTACATAATATAGGTTAAAATCTGAAAAAAAAAAAAACCTTATATGGTTATTATTATTTATATTACCATCATGCACCAGTTCTTATCCATTTTACAATTGCCTAAACCTGGCAACCACTGTATAATTGCCTGAAGAAACCACCATGAGGGAGCAAACCATGACCTGCCATAACAGAGGAAAAGCAAATCTATAGCTCAAACTGCGATCTCAGACATCATAGCAAATAATATGAATATACACATTTACCTGCATCTGTATTACACATATATGTGTACTCAAACACTCATAGTATCTATTAAAAAAATTAATGCAGAATCCTGTGATAAACTGATGTTAATGAAAATCTTTGACTACCTCACTAGGTCACTACATTCATCTTCACTGGCATAACTTTTAACACGTTGCAAAAGCCTCATGGCAAAGTAAAATAGCATTTCTCCAACTCCCTGTGGAGAAAGCATGTATTTTTTTTCTGTATATCATAACAGTCATTGATCTAAGTGGCAGAAACAAAATTAGTTATTTCATTTTTCTAATTTGATTACACTTGGTTGTGTTATCTAAACTGCTTACTGGATCTTTTCCCTCTTCTGACACAAAGTACTTGCTAACTGTTGGTTTTGCTGATTTTTAAGGGTTTTGTTGTTTGGTTTTTGGTTTTGATTTTTTTTTTTATTCTTTAAATGCTTCAAAGCTTTAAGATTTCTTTTTTATGGTCTGTTCCAGTTTTGATGAATGCACCAGACTGCTTGCAGAGACCAAAGTCTAACGAAAGAGGATTGCACTCACCTTCTCATCTGACGTCTTGTGTTCCTCCTTAGCAGTTCCCATATAATTTATTAACTTCTTAATATACTCTTGACTATTTATAAATATTTTACTGGTATGCTACATATCAAGAGACTCAGAATGTGAAGCATATTATTATTTGTCAAATTTCATCCTTTGACTTCAGAATACAACAGAAACAGCTTCATTTTCCAAGAAAGTAAGTAAAAAATATAACCAGCACAATTCAAGTTTTCTCTTTTCCATTTTTATATTCCTTTTCTTACAAAAAACAGTTTACTCAGTAATGATGAAATTTATGATGAAATTTATTACAGGATGTCACTGATATTCCTCCTGAACTACGCATGCATTCCAACTGGGAAATATAGGAAAAAGCAGGTAAGATGACAATGTACTGTTACTGGTCAGGTTCACCTTGTAATGGTGTGAAAATATAAATTAAATATGAAGGACTGGATTTATTACTTGATGGATTGGTTATTGAAAATTATTTGGAGGCTATAGATACTGAATGATGATAATAGCAATACATAATGGCAATAATAATATCATTTCTAAAGCACACAGCATTTCATATAAGTGATGCTTTAAGATCTATGAGCAACAATTACTAAGAAAAATAAACAGCAGTTGCTGGAACATCTGTGACTCTGACAAGATATGAAGTCTAGGTAGGACCATGTAAGATTTAAGTAGCATTAACAGATAAGGCAGAGTGCTAAAGAGCCTTCTGAGAACTTGTAATTACTGCATTACTGAAACAGTCAGTATTGGTCACTTGGATAGATAGGGACAAACATAATTCCAACTGTAAAGACTGTTGCTTCAGTTTCTAGTATAGATGCCACAGAATTTTAGAATAAAGAAGCTCAAATGTAATAGCCCAGCTACAGAGAAAGCCAAGCTATGAAGCAATTAAAAGCAGTTTCACCAAAAATACAGGGAAAGCAAAAATGGTTAGTTTGATGGAGTTCTTTTCTCTCTATCTCTTGCTTTCCTTTGTTCTCTTTCCATGGCCTGACAAAGGATTGTGTCTTTAGAAATCCTGCCTGCATTTTATTCTTCCATTTAGTCAAATAAAAAAGGTATTAGCATACAATTTGATTAACCCCTCATTTTCCTTGCAGGTAGAGGGGGAAAAGTCTGGACTGGAAGCAGAATTTTTCTCTGCATGTACATTTGTATTACAAAAGTAGCTATTGGAATAATTTTTTTTATGTTACTAGACATCAAAAGATATGTGAAGAAAACCACAAAACATGCAAGAATTAATTCTTACCACTAGTAGACAATCTTGCTTTTTGCTGTTCACTGCTGTTGTCATTAACATCACATGCATTACATCACAGGATTTTCAAATCACTCAGCATTAACCTTCTCCCTCCACAAAAAGTTCTACCATTGACTTCAGTGGAAATAATCAAGATAGCAAGGAGCACTTTTGATGAGTACATAAATTTCATAAATCATCAGCCATGCATTTAAAAACCATGGATGGACTCTAAACTACTGGAAATACAGAGAAAAAGTTTGTAACAGTCTGATGAAACAGACTGACATGTCAGATATGGCAGCAACCACACAAGTTAGGCTCTTTGTATAACGATGCATGAACTTACAAGCTACAGCAACACTAAAGGTTTCTTCCTTTGCTGGCTTGGATATTAAAACTGAATAAGCTCAAGATTAGGCAAATCTGACTACTATGAGATCTTGCTTTTAACATAACAAGATTACAACATCCTCTACAGATGACTGCATCCTAAATAGAAGTTGAAAATAATGCCAAAGAGAACAAAGTTTACAGGTCTGAGTACTTTGCTGATAGTCTGTGAAAGGTGTGCAATTATGAAAGATTACATTATGAGACTGGACCTGTACAGCCTATTCTTAACAATAGAGAGAGCAGCCCTGTTTGTGTCCCATTTTTAGAGCCAGCAAGACCCACTGCCTGGCATACAATCTCTCTAATGTATCCTAAAGCTTGGAGTCCAATTTCTTCCCTACGGCCCATAACTCTTCAGCCAGTCAGGCTGTGTTTCTTTCTCCATTTGTTCGTTTGGATATTTGGAGAGGAAAGCTACAGGCAAAAAGGTCCAGGATGTATGTGTCTGCTATGGTGCTTCTGGGGCTGGTTCCACCACTTGATTATTTCCTTTGAAGGAAATTGCTATTACTTTCTCTTTTTCTTTTTTTTTTCCCTTTAAAAAATAAAAAATTGCTTTGCAGAATTGTATTCGTCCCCTGGAATAAACCAGTACTGTAAGTACAGTTGAATACACAGTGAGTACACTGATAGACTGGGATGGAGTGTTGCTGGTAGAGAAGAGCTCTATAGCCATCTTAACAATGACAAGGAAGGTCAGTTCTTCTGTAAAACAGAAGAAATAGTGGATAGACACTTTTCAGAAAAGATCTGAGACTCATACAGTTAAGTGCACAGTAAAATTCAGTGATTTGATTTGCCTAAGGCAGTGTTTGTTAAGTAAAATGTTAATGGGCTCTAGTGTTTATTATAACATGTGTAAATTATTTATTTGTTAGCATTTCTAATCATATCAAACTGAAAGCTAACTGGACTGTATGCATGACTTGATAACTTACTCATTTAGATTGGATTCTGTGTAGTACATTGGTGCCTAGCTCCCTTTGAAATTAACACACTGCCAAAGGACATAATTATCTAGAAAGTTTGAAATGTTCAGAAGAAGACGCTGCAGGAACTGAAAGAGAGGAGACATCTGACAAAATTCCTTGAATATAGTACATTTAAGGAGCATAGCTTAGGCTGAAAATCAAATTAGAACTGAGTTCATATTTGATTATGACAACTGTTTGAAGAATGATTGCTTTTAGAACTTAAACAACTTCAATATTAGGACACAGGCATCTGATTTAGAGGAGCACAGTCCTTCTGAATATTATCTTCTCCCTTTTACACAATGGATGAGAAAGCTGTGCAGAAACAATAATTTATTTAGCCATCACATCTTTCTCCTTTCATTCACTATCTCGGTCAACAAGTTAGACCATTCAGCAAACATTTTAAGAACAACTAGTAGTCTCTCTATATAAAAGCAAATATGAAGTATAATGAAACAGAGAAGTAAACTGAAATGTCTGGAAAAGTCTCCAAATATAACTTAACTAAACAGAAACACTGATATTGATAGATAATAAGAACATTATATAATCACATCCTTTATACATCCTTACACCTCAAATATTGAAATACTTTGTAAATGTCATACTATCTTTTAGATTACCTATACAGTAAACAGACAAATTATTCTTAGCCAGTATTGTGTATGGTTTGTGTGGGGTGGGGTAGGGGGGTTGTTCTTTTGGTAGTGGGAGAAGGGTCACCTTGTGAGAGTGAAAAGTTCTCCTGACTCCAAGGTGGAGACCCCCCAGCCCAGGTTGGGCCAATGAGCACTACAGAAACGCCTCTGTGAATCCTTATTTGTGAGGGGAAGGGCTGTCCTGGAAAGAAGCAGGTGGGGTACCTGGAGGAGAGACCACTTACCTGAACAAAAGACAACCATTGGCCTAAACAAAGGACAGACTGATACAGAGAGAGCTTCCTTGTCTGAGGAAAGACAGAGACCCACACCCAGTTACCTGATGGAGTAGTAAAAGGCAAAGTCCCCTGCAGCCCATGGAGATTCAACAGTGGAGCAGAGACCCACGTGTAGGGCATGGAGGACTCCATGCTGGAGCAGAGAAGCTGAGCCTGAGGCAAGTGTGATGGAATTGGGACCCCCAAAGCCGCTCACTGCCAGAGCGAGGGTGGACCCCCAGAGTGGGGGGTGAGTCTGCAGCGCGTGGATGTCCCCATGCCGGAGCCGGGAGCTGAGCCCCAAGAGGTCTGTGACCCCACAGGAAGCTTTGGAACATCTTGTCCCTGGATTTTCATGGTGGGGAGGCAGAGGTGAACTGACTGAACCCCCACTCCCTGTGCTGCTGCAGGAGGGAAGATAGAGACATCAAGAGCAAAGTGATTTGAGCCCGGGAAGAAGGGAGGGGTGGGGGAAGTATTGTAAGGTGTGGTTGCTGTGTCTCATTGCATTATTTAGATGAAACGGCAACAAGTTGAATTGATTTTTCTTTCCCAAGTTTGAGTCTGTTTTGCCTGTGACCATAACTGGTGAGGGAGCCGTCCCTGTCCTTCATTCCTGATCCTGTGCCCCCTTTGTTGTGTCTCCACTCCCATCTCAATGGGTGGGGGGAGTGAGTGCAGGATCGCATGGTCCCACTGTAGGTCACACCACGACAAGTATAAAGAAATATCTGTTTGTCACATTGTGATAACTCTAATTTTAATACTTAATAAATATTATTGGCTCTGTAATAATCAACTACACATATAAAACTGGTATGAAAATATAGTAGTATACATGTTAGTAACCTCATTTTACCATAAGCAGAAATATTTGGACAGGTTCCCTATTCATCTGTATGGACATTATTTCAGAAAGACATTAGTTATAAATGCTTCTCATATATTCCACTGTTCCTTGACAAGACTAACTGAATTGTTTTGCCACTTAAAACATGACTTCAGATTCTTTATAAACAGATAGCAGAATTAAAAATATAAATATGCTACAGATAACATCTACACTTGTTGGTTTGATGAAATAAGAATGCTTTGGGTTTTTTACTATGTAGATAGTGAAAGTTACTACAGTCTTTACATGTATGTGAAATAAAGCTATGTCAGTAACTAGTTCTTTACTTCAAAGTGCTTCTATTTTTTAAACAATTGGAAAATATTTCATCACCATGTAGAAAATGCAACAGTTCATTTAAAGAATTATTTTCGCTTTTGCAATTTTTTTAACATACAAAATGGAGTCAATTTCTTTATACTTTGAATTAGCTTGAAGATTTCAAAATGTTTTTAAGTGCACTGAAGCATTCTGAACTGCTATAAACTATTCAGATAATAGAAATCTGAAATAAGTGAGCAACGAGGAAACATCAGGAGGCCCCACTGGTTAAAAACAGACTAAAATGTTCTGCAACATTTGTTGTCAATAATCTCCTTGGGATGCAACACCTCTGAGAAAATGCACAGAAATATGTCCTGACAGTCAATGGTCTTTAACTGCTCACACTATTCAAAGCAATTTTCTACAATTAGCCATATCTGATATGGAGTACACATCTTATAATATCTGCTTAATGTTTCTTCTCTTTAATCTAGCAGGCATCATCTAGCGAATTTTATAAAAGAGAATACTTGCCAACTAATATTAAAAGCTATTTAGTTTTAATGTTTCTCAAAGGATTATAGCATATGAAACTATAAACATTGTTTTGAACTGTCTGTGCTAGGTGAAAGGCTTCATCTCTCACTTAGACCCCAGTCCAGCAAACACTTATGCACATGTTGTAGTCCCATTGATCTCAATGGGACTACTCGTGTGTGAAATCAAGCATCTGTGTAAGCGGTTGGAGGATTGGGGCTTTATTCCAGAAAGTGTCACGAGAGCAATGCCCTGCTGATTATGTGGACTTCATTTTTTTTTTTTTTTTAAGTCAAGTCTCAACAGTTTGTTTTGACACTAGCCCATGGAGGTCCTGGAATAGGGAAGAACTACAAGCAACACAAACTAGCGTTACTCAACAGGGCAAAAAGGGAAAGATACAGAGCAGAAAAAAAAACAGATGAAGTCGTAAACTTGCGTACATGCAAATGTGTCTGCAAAGGACCAGTGCTCTCACGGTATCCACTGAGGTAACGTGGCGTCCCCGGTGTATGCTTTTGCACTCTCCTGACAGGTCCAACAGGATAGAAACAGCAGTGGCACTCCAGCCACAGGTCACCTTGTCATGGAGGCATTTTTGCTTGGCATTGGTATTTACACCCTGCTCACTCTGCTGTGTTCCCATGTAGCCTGAGTAGCAGAAAGCCATGTGGAGGCAACAGACTGAAGTTGTTCTCTGCAGTCTCATTTATGTGGGACATGGAGCATGAAAAGAAGAAGTGTTGCTGATCTAGGCTCAGTATACAAAGAGAACAGGTAAAAAAAAAAACCCCAAAAAACACTAAAAAGGAAAAGACAGTTTCAAAGGCAAATTATCAAAGCTGAAATAAACCAAGCAGAAGACTCTCACACCAGTTGGCTGGTAGATGCATATCCTAGTATGCATATCAGGGAGGGAGTTACAAGAATACCGTAAGGGTCTGATGCTGAAAACACTCACTCATCTGGAAAGCCTCACTGAATTCACTCAGTAATGAACTCCTAAGATTATACTCTGAGCCAGGGAATCAAGATGGTTATGGTGACCTTTGTTGCCCTCAGTGCCTCTGGAAACATGACTGGTTCCTTTGCAAGGTAATGATAGAGCTTTGGCGATTTTCCTGCAGCTTCTCAAAACCTTTAGACATTGCAAAGTGAAGTTTAAAAGTGCTTGTTTCATATTTTTTAATTCTTTTACAAGCAAACATATATTCCAGAAAGGTCCTCTGTCATTCAGCTGAGATGTTCTTCCAGCCTATTTCCATATAGTCAATACACCCATCCATTTGGACAAAGAATTACAAGGGCAAAATAGCTAACCACAAACATAATGTGAGAGAGCATAGCACTCTAAAGCAGCATGTACAAAACCAAGCTCTGGCAGATTTCATCACTCAGCATCAAGCTAGGTAATGCAGCTGAAAGAAGTGAGTGGGTACATAGATACTAAGGTGACTTACTCATAACTTGGTGACCTTAGAGAAATCACTCAGGTTGAAAAAGACACTTATAAATGGAAATCATTCTAAATTGCTCTGATTCTAATATGTGAGAAGGAAGGAATTTGCAGGAAGACCAAGAAAGGTCTGTTGCTCAAATATGACTCAGGGCTTACCTTACTACTGACCAAGAGGAAGCTGATGGCACAAGGAGAGAACAGTTTTTGATCTCTCACTCCCGCAATGTCCATTGACTGCATTCTCAAAACATGTTTCCAAACTGGGTTTTCATAGCCTTGTGCATGAAACTGTGTCTATGTGTGAATCAGCACTTCTAGGAAGATAGCAGATTTTAGACTTTCAAATCCCAGTCTGAATGCTTAGGGATACTATTAAAGTATGGCACACAGAATATACAGCACAGCTATCATTCTGTAAAGGGAGCTGACTAGAGGAGGGTTTCTCTTTGTTTTCACTTTGAAGTGCTTGGCGCTTCTCATCCTTTTCTTTACCTTTAGGATTTCTTAAAGCTCCAATACTATATCCCCCTAAGCATTTTAAGAACTAGTTTAGAAAGGTACTTCTCTTCTCTCTTCCAGAGTCACTCTCCATCCTGTAGTAAAACAGGCAAAAATCCTTTACCAAGTTAGACTTAAAAATACCACTGAAGTCAATTGAACTCAAGGTCCTACTTACTTGGATACTTTGGAACCCTACATACCTGTCTGCTTTTTAGGCAGGTAAGAGTAGATATAATTTGCTCTAACTTTCTAAGCAAGACTTCTTGCCTTGAGACAGAGTATTCTTCTATTTCCCTTGCATGTGCCATGAAAGGCTGTGGTCTCATTTGAAGTCAGGGGCACTTCAGGGAACTGCGGAATCACTGAGGTTGGAAGGGATCTCTGGAGATCACCTTGTCAGCTCAGAAGATAATGATGGCCTCCACCACCTTCACTGTGAAATTCTTGACTCATGGTTCATGGGCATTCTATGAGAAAAAAGGAACTGAAAAAACCCCCTAACTAACAGAAATTAGTTACACGTAAAAAAAAAAACCCTCTGAAATTAAAGCCCATCCACAAGTAACCCCACTTTGAGGCACTATCAAGAACATGCTTTGTTCTGACAAAAGCATTACTGCCTAGTGTGATGGTTGTGACCCACTGATAAGGGTTTGGCACTGGGCTAGGGTGCAAAGAGTTATATTCTGGTGTCTAAACTTAAGTTTCCACAAGTGTTTCTAATGGCCCGGAGTATCCCACTGAGCCTCCAGTGACTGCTCCAAAAGGCAGGCAGATCTTTCTAAGTTCTGTGCCTTACCTGTCACACCTGTCTGTATGTCTTAGATATTTTCCAGGATTTAAAGTCATTTAACACCTCTGTTCAGACACTGGAATTGCTCTGCAGATGCCTGCATTCAGCCCCTGCTCTGAAAAAGGTTTGCCACAAGACTTACAGCAAGTATTTAAACTCTGTGTCTTGATCCTGTGGCTGTAGAAAACAAGGATTTTTATACTTTATTTGTACACCATTTGTTTATTTTCACTCTGAGTTTGTAAGTAAATATGGGTAAAGATTGCCTTTACAGTGTGTGTGTAGAACACTTATCCCAGCAGAGTATCTATTTACTACTACAGTAGAGTCTCCATAGATAATGCTTCCAATCCTTTTTAAACGTCTCATTAAGGCTCATCATAAATGAAGAATTTAAGTAAAAATTACATATTATAGAATATATACTGAATTCCTTTGTGAGTTTTAAATAATGAGGCACACTGATATTTTTAGTTTGGAATATTTTGGAATGTCTGGAATGCTAAGTTCCCCAGATGATGATTAAAAGGTCAAGTAATAAAGTATATGATAAACTATGCCTGAGATTCCTCATAAAACAAATGAGTAATGGCTGTACAAACTGTGTCGCCATGTTTTTATATTTTAAAAATGTCTGTGCTGTATTACTCCTTCAAATTTGTTAGATTATAGGATTGTCAGAAGACCAACATGGTGACGGTTAGTTTGCAACTGCTTTGGGCCTGAAGCCAGAGTGAAGAAGCAGACAAAAAGGGTGGATTAAGGAGTAGTGCTGGTGTTGCTAGTGGATGCATAGTGGAGAATGTGAAATGTTTTTTTTTTTTCTTGCCAGAGTGCAGGTCTGGTATTGGTAAGTATCATGTTAAGTTTCTTTGGAAGAGAGTTTGTTTCTGTGAGGATTATAACATTAGATTAGACCATTGCTTGAGTCACAATCACAGGAGCCCTCCAGAGCTGTTAAGCATTTGGCATATCTCACTTATCTCTAAGGGTGGCAGGGGCCATCAATACAAAGTGGACCATCAATCAATCCGGGGTCTTCTTCAGACATTGCCTGTCAGCTGATCAGAGGAAGACTTTAGGGAATCAGCTTTCCATTATCAGGATTTGGTCTGTGATCAGAACAAGCCACTGAGCCTTTTACTTTCCACTTGGCAAAAACATACACACTGGAAAAAAGTCCTGACAGTTCATTCATTTTGCTCCATCACTGGAGCCAGATGATGTTTGACTGGGGAGACCCACCCTCTTTGATGTTGTGCTCTTTTAAGAGTGCCCTGCTGTGAAAAAAATTTTCTCCTTCCAAATTAAAGAGAAATATTTCTGCGTCCAGCTGTTAAATGTGACGTTTGCCATTTTTCAGTGCATTGGCTTTGTGCCACTTGCAGGCTGTGTTTCAAGCCTATCTTTTTCCCTTCTCCTTCTCAGCAGCAATATCCACAATGTGTTAGTGTCTCCAACTTCTACATAACATCAACACCGAAAGGGAAAATACAAGTAATACTGCGTTGCTCTGAACTATAGCAGCAATATTTACACACGTTTCTTCTGATTTTTTTAATTAAAGCCAGCCATCATTTTATTACATGAAATGAAAAATAAAACCCTCAAATACAATACAGCTATGAAAAGTCAACTTCAGTTTCATTCTGATTGCAGTAGGCAAAACATGCCGAAGCAAAGCCTCTGCAGAATACATTTACCAGTTAAATGAGTGTGGATGTTATTAAAACTTGTTTCATGTGTACTGAGTCCACATCAAAAAAATGGCATCCATTCAGCAGCCCTAGCTCTGTTTAAATTAAGACAAACTTCTCATGAAAGCTTGAATAAACATTTAGGTTTAAGTAATCAAGAAAACCTGTATCTTCTCATATTTATTAAGTGTAATTTTTAGTTATAAAAACCACTGTCACAAATAGTGTACACTGTAAATAAAGGGTGGACTCATCATTACAATGTTTTGCCTAGCTATTGAGGTGGATGAAACACAACAGGTTCCAACTGCTCTTCAGTTCAAGCTTTCCTTTATCCTTTTCATTTCCATATTTGCTGACGTGGAAAAGGATCAAAGTTTCATAGATTTTGGCAAGCTCATTGTTGCAAACCTATGTTTTGTAATTAGTCTCAGACTATGACCAGCAAATCTGAGTAACTGCTCATGTTCTCCTCACATCTTCACACTGTGAAAATTAAAACCTGACTGAGAGCCTCAACAGGTGAGAATGGAAAAGTTACATGGATGATAACAAAAACTAAGCAATTCCCCCTTAGGAATCCACATTCTGGATTCATGCCAAGCAAAGGTATAGTCCAGAAAGATTTCATTTAGAAATAAGCAGTAAAGCTGTAGCTTGCTCTTCATTTGCATGAGTTACAGGTAACTCATTAACTCAGTTTTTAAAATTGTAGAATGATATGGATTTACAAAGAAATATAAATTAGCCTTTCTCCAAGAGGCTAGCATGGAGCCAAGCTACATTCTGCAGGGCTTCAGTCAGTTCTCAGAAGCCATGTGGTATCTGACAAAGACAGTACTGGGACTGGAGATGTCCAAGCAACACAGAGATGCTGACAGTAATAGGGCTGGTGATTCAACAGGAAGCATGTTTCCTTGTTCCTGGAATGAACTAAACATTGTCAGTCCTAAAATTACATACAAGACATATATGTGCTCTATTAATGGTTATATTTGGATCTACATGTTATGCTGTTCCACGACTGTACAGCACCTTGTTACAAGAATATTTTTTATGCTATTATGGTCCTTCTCTGTCCAAATTTTTCGACATTTTTCTTACTACTAATTGCTACTTTCTCTTCTGTATCTAACCAATGTTATTCAAAATTCTTACTCTCCCATTAGCCACTGTCTCATACCCCTTTTTTCTGTCTCTCACCTTATCAAGGCAGCAGAAAAACACCCAAGAATGCCTCATTAGATTGAAAACCCAAGACTGACTGCAAAGGTTTGTGTTTGTCTCTTTCTCTATTCCATTAAGCATTTTCCTATTTCATTTTTAAAACTACGCCTTTATCCTTGCAGCCTTTCTCAACTCTCCTCTCTGTGCCAAAACGATTTTAGGTAAAAGGGCATTTTTTTTTTGTCCCAAAGAGTTTTAAGTGAAAATATGGCTTGTGTAGGCTAACACAAATGCAGCACGCATATTTCAGAAATAGGAGAGTAGTTAGGGCAGCAAGTGTACTGGCCTTAAATGTTGACTTTTTTACAAAGGAAATCAAATCAGGTGAATTAATTAGAAAATAATAGAACCAGTGATTATAATCCATGTCAAAAATTTTAACAATAAAATTATTCATCCAAAACAAGTTTTACTTTTTCCTTAAGTTTAAATTTTTAAAATAAAGCAAAATAAACCAGTTCTTATTTTTATTATTTTCCCACCATCCTCAAAGTTTAACACAAAGGGGAAATTAATCATTATTTAGCAGAGCTGCATGCAAAATTATTTCACTGGATATAGCCAAAACCTCACAATGTTTGTAAAGCAATAACAATAACAAAATGTTTTGGAGCAAGTTGGATTTTTTTTTAACTCATTTGTATTATTTCAAGATTTTATAAACCATAATAAAATGTTTCACCATAAGCTTACTG
Organism: Caprimulgus europaeus; assembly: GCA_907165065.1. The sequence continues at coordinate 18,393,977 of OU015527.1, forward strand.
AGCTTTAAAACTGAAAGGAGTTCTGAACCGAGAAATGAACTTTCTGTTTAGAAATGTAAGAACAACATGTTTAGAGGATTTTGAACCATTTTGCCAAAAGTTTTATTCATCAGAAGTTTCCCTGAAACTGACATTTTTATGCAAACAGTTTTAGTTTCTCAGTATTATCTGGAAATAAAAATTGTTTCCTTGGAAAACCCAACAATTTGTAACTAGTTATCTATTGTATACCAGTGATAGGCTATTAAAGGCATACATAAAAACAGTCACGGCACCTAAGAGCTTGCAATCGAAAAGATACAGATAAGGTTAAATGAACTGGGAGACCCAGAAAATGTGATGAAAGTGTAACCTTTCCCCACTCCTTTCCTGTCTTTCTTCCTCATGCTTAATTAGAAAAATTCTTTGCTTAAATACAAAGAGATTAACAGGGACTTCACAATTTTCGTTGCAGCTTCCTCTCTGCCAAAAGAGAAAAGCCTTGGGTTTCCAGTGAGGTACAGAGCTCTATCAGCTCCCTCCCAATCATGGTGAAAATAAACCTTGCATCTACATGCAGACAAGTTAAAATCTAAACTTGTTCTTGACCTGCCAGTATTGCCTGGCTGCCAGTCTGTTGGGAAGGAAGATAACTTTAAGTCATATATATTAACCCATACATTTGAGGGCAAAGGGAAAGGGAAGGCATGCTAAAGCAAGGGCACGAGAAGCTAAGCAATGTGAGAAAAAGAAAGAGTACATTTGAATATTTTATGTCAGGGCTTCCTCAAGAGGAACATGTTCCTGCTAATAGCAAGCAAATGAGCCCTTGTTCAACTTGGTTTTTATGTCTCACAGACTGACTGCACGCTTACCGTATGGTGCTGACTTCCAACTGTCCTGACCGCTACACTTGTAAGACTAGAGAATATTAAAAATAACTGTTTGCCAACTCTTAGCCATACACTCAGATGAACTATTTTTAAAGAATTTGATGAAGCTGTAATAAAAATCAATTTATCCATAGAAAGAAGCACTTCTTGTTCTCAAATGGCAGATTTATGATTTCATGCAAACATGAATGTCCTAGAGCTTACCCTTTTTAATAAGGAGTCTTTTAAAAGACATAAAATATTTATCCTAATGAAGTAATGGTTTCCTAAGGTTTTGATTCTTTTCTGTACTGCCTACAGTTTTATGTCTTTGTTGAAATGTGTCACTTCTTAAATTATTATGTTTTGCTAAGTCTACTATATTCTTTTTCTAACCCACACTAAGAAAGTACAATTGTCAGACATTATGTTTTGAGGGCAAACTGACCTCCAACATATTGTGGATAACATAAATTTCATATTTTATAGTTATTTTGAAAACATTCCTAAACTCAGACCCCTCGGTTGCTTAGTATCTTGAATTCACTCTACCTAACAACAGTAAACTAAAGAAGCCAATGTTTTCAGCCAAAAATCAAAGTAAAAGGTGAGAGGAGAAGATGAAAAAGTACTTTAGCATTAGGGAGTCATTGCTGTTGCAGAGTCACGGCCAACTTTAGATAAGACACTCTAACAAGACAGCCCAAACAGCTGCTGCAATCCCAGGACTGTCTTTTTAGCCTATTCAAATTTGTCTAAAAACTCTCCAAGAAACTGGGAGTATGGGAAGAGTGAGACAGGAGAGGTTAATGCACTACCATTCTAGCCTCTGGTGACTTACTCTGTCAAAAAATACCAAGGATCATTCAACAAAATACGATAGTATGTCACTATGGAAAATTTTGCTTCTTTTTCTCAAAGACTTTTCATTCTCCTGTAGAGAGCAGAGAAGGATGTGAGTTACTCCAGGCTTCAAAGGAAAGACATTTATTTTGTCCAGATAAGTAAATTGTCTAGTAATCCCATGTGGCATCTGGATAGGAAATATATTATACTTACTAGAAAACTGAGCAAATCCTTGGAATCAAGGATGAATAAACAAACTGACTGAGAGGAAAAGACACTTACCAGAGGCTTAATAATGAGGTACATCCAGGAGCATTCCATAATTTAAAGCTTAGTTCCTCAGTAAGCAGGACTAATGAAGCCTGGTTTTAGTATGGATGTGTTTCTTTTGTCCCCAAAACTTTCACTGCTGTAATAATCTCCACTTCTACGCTGCTTCCAGTGTATAACACTGATATCTAAATATCTTTCAGTTATTACGTACTTACCACTGCTGCTGGTATCACTCAAAGTTCAGCACACAGTAGAGCAAAATGTACAGTGGAGTTTCTCACTGCAGATGCAGGAGGAATGGTAAATTACAATATCTGGCCTTGTGATGTGTAAGTAAAGAAGATGTATGGTGGTGACAAAAAATGTTCACAAAGAACAAGTATCTTTTGCTCGACAGCAAGATATAGATTGAGTCAGTGACCTTTGCTGATCCCCATTAATACCGATCTGCATCTTCAATAATCTTCTTGACAGCATCCCCAAACTGTATAACTACTTTTAGAAGTCACATCATGAAATGTGAAGTAGCAAGAAGGTGAGATCTGGAACAGTACTGGACAGAAAAGTCATGGTGCACAGTTTGCGCACGTTCAACAAACATCATGTGCTGGACCAATTGCACAGGCAATAGGTCCAGGTGCAGTTGCTGTTTTCCTGAATTTCTGGAAATTTAAGCTACTGCATGTTTGGAAAAGCATAGCTGCCACGACAATACAGAAAAGAGTGTGCCCTGTATGACTTTCATATTTGACTTCCTGTATTATACAGAACGTCTGGCAGTTCTGAAAGAAGAAAATTGCATTTCTCGTTCTCATTTACTTTTTTGCTACTTTTTCCACCTTTCAGTAGTTTTAACTTCTATACCTATTACATCAAATTTAGTGAAAATAAAGGAGGGATTATTGTCTTTCTAGCGCTATAGTTATGATTATAAAATAAATCAATTCCAACCACTACAGGTAAATAATTAGCAATAATAAACCTCAATTATAAATACATTTCATATTCATAAAAGTGAAATGTCATTTTTATGACATATTTTCTTAATCTATGACATGATTTCTCTAAAAATGTTTAAAACCAATGAACATTAAAAAAGCCCTTAGCTTCTAATAAAGTTTTCAACATTGTAAATAGGATCTGAATCAGACCCAAAATGATACTGCATGAGCAACTCTTAATACACAAAATTCCATGCAAGGAGTACAAATACTGTGAAAAGGCATCATGCTCCATAATGCAGAGCATCTAGGCTTCAGTCTCTTAATTATGGTGTAAGCCCGCTAAAAGTCACCACAATAGTAACAAGCAGCAAGCAGATAGCTGTCAGATTTTTAAATGATTATTCTGATTGGAAAGAAAGAGTAGGAAGATCTTACCTCACTTATAATAAATGATTGTAGCACTTTTCACCTGTAATATTACAAAAGATATGTATTGCAATTCCCATTTTACACCTGAGGTAAACCATGCCATTAACATTGCAATTCTGCTTAAACACTCTGTCAGTTTTAATGGCACATCTACACATCCTGCACACATAAATGAGAAAAAAATCCAAACCTCATCACATATATCATTCACATATTGCATAGAGTCAGTCATGAGATTTGTATTGATTTAATATCCTTGAGAGCAGAAATGAACGGGACTCAAAAGATCCATCATGATGCAATTATCCAAAGTTTTTCTTTTAATATGCATCTATGTTTGGTCCCTGCCAAAATAATATTAACTGTAAATTTGCAAATGTCTCAATTATGAAACTGCACAGATCTTAGTCAAAGCTCAACTGTTTTACAAATACATTTAAAATATGGCATTAATATAAAAATCCTATCTCATACAACCAAAACAATTTAATATAACTTGCTATGGCAATAACCAGATCATTTTTCCAAACAAATAGATAAACTCCTTCATGTCATTTTGAACTTCTTCTGACCTTTTGATGGCTACAATTGGGAACAAATGCTATCCAAGAAAAATACTGGTGGCTCCACATTTGCAAAATAGAGCATGCTTAAACGAAGCAGCTTTTGCTTTAGAAGACATATCAGCTGCATTGCATAGGAAAAGATACCAGCCCAGTTCTGCTTTCATATATATCAAGTATAATCACAGATTAAAAATCCTACTGATTTAGAGTATGTCTACACTGCAATCAAAGTAAGTGGGACTGATGCAGACAAATCTGCTCTCTAGGCGTAAATTAGCTATCTGGGTCATGACAGCAGGGCAATCACAGCAGCATGGGATGTACTTAAGGCTATTTATGATGCTTTACTGTGAGTTTTACATTCCATGATAAGCTCAGTATTTATAAGGCTGAAATAATTACCTCAATTAAAGCTAGGCTTGTATCAGCCCCAAGGCGTGGACACATCTTTGGCTGCAATGTAACATGCCTTAGCGAATTTACAATAGGGGAAATTCATAATAAATATTGAGGCACTCATTTCCTTTGTTCACATACAGTGTAAAATAAAGTTTGTTAGTGACTTGAAGGTAAGATGAATTTCCCATAACATTAACCAACTGAGGTTAAGTATATAACATAACCCTATTACCCAGTGTCCTTGTAGAAACAAGGGAGAGAAACAGGCACCATCCGCATTTAACTGACTTACACCAAATACTTAACTACTGATACTGAATGTTAGTGACTGAGAATGCAAATACAACCTGGTACAATTTGCCACAACTTGGATGGAGTTCACTGAGAGTAGTGCTTAAAACAGTCAGATATTTTTTAATTTCTTTTATATTGGTTGCTTTCCCATGCTCTTTAAGGAAAAAAAATGTATAAATAATATTTATCATCTTAACATTTGAGCGTGACTACTGTAGTGCATTTTTTACTAGCAAAATAAGAATAGCTCTGTCACATAAATGCATTTATAAGTCAATGTATAGCATCATATCAGTCTTAAAAATTCTTAGCCTCCATTATGACTGGACTATGAAAGCACACTGTGAATTTTTTTTTAATTTCAGCTTTCTTTCTAAAATATACTTCTTGCTACTTTTTTGCAGCAACAGCAGCTTTTAGGAGAGCTGTGGTTGTAATGCTGCTGAAAGCTGCTTCCCTAAAGTGACCTTTCCTACCCTGTAAATTATTCCAGCAGGGTAACTCAAAAACAAAAATAAAAATCACTTTTTGTCATACTGCTCACAAAACTACTGTGTTGGGAGACCTTTTCAGACACATGCTTAAGAGTAAAAAAAAAAAACCCTCTAAAAGCATGTCACGTCAACTCAATTTTAATTTCAAGACTTGACTGGCGGGGATGAAAAAAAATAATTAAAAAAAAACCAACTTGAGATAATACGCAAGTGGCAAAAACATGAGTATGTCTGGAGCCTAACAATAATTGCATGCTACTGCTTGCATTGCAGCAAAACCTTCACATTGCAAATGACAGCATGAAATAATAGAGCCTGGTGAGCCTAACTATTTCAGCTTTATCAGATGGAGGAGAAAAAAGGCTTTACTTAAGACCAGAGGCTCTTATCCCTCCACCAGGAGAAGGGCCAAGGGAAAGCATAGTTTCCACATGGAAGACGACAGTGGCTCCAAACAGTCCATCACTCCACAGCAGAACAAGGTTGAACTGGGAGGGCAGATGGGCTTCCAGTAAAGCAGCTGTGGCTCCCCTTCCTGACCTGCTCTCTCCAACAGCACTACACCAGATCATCCAGCTGTCCCTGTGCCACCGCAGCCTTGTCCCATTGTGGACATGAGACTCTTCTGAGCTTTCCAAAGGCAGAGGTCTTTGCAGATCTCTTTCTTAACGAGGAGAAATCATTGCTGTCAAAATTGGGCCTTTGGGATGCAAATTATACTCAGTCTTGTCCAAAATGAAGGACCAACTCTTCCTTCCAGCAAAGTCTAGTCAGAAAGATTTCATCAGACATAAAATCATCCTGGTGCTTGCAGCAGGATAAACTAAGAGGTACTGAAACAGAGGACACGGTAGTCTTCAAAGATTGAACATAGGCACTAAGAAAAAAGTTTGTGTGAAACTATGTAATAGTGTCATCTAGTGACTTTTGCCATAATCTTATACCCAGACAGTGTAACCAACTACAAGGAAGGCCAGTTTTCACCCTGTTGACTTGAACTGTGCCCACACTCTGTGTTGACACTTGACATTCAGCTATGACAAGATTTCTCAGGCAAACACAGTGCCCACACACAAAAATAAGACATTTGCAAACAAGTGTCTGATGAGCACATGGACATCCCCAACTGTGTGTGTGGAAATCCTAGTGCAATGACAATGCCAGACATGGTGCAGGTCCTGTCTTGTGTCAAGGAAAGCATCTGTCATGATGGTGCTGAAATACAGTTCATTATTATACCACCTAGTGAGACTCCTTTGAACTCAGTCCTCCATGTAATCTGCAGAACATCTTGCAAGGTCCTGCAGACCACCAGGGAGCCATGGACAACAGCTTAGTAGCCTCTGGTGGAAGTAACCACACTTACACATAGGCAACGTGGCTGTTTTCTTTTTTCTTTTTTTTTTAACATCTGATCCTAACTTTGAGTATTCTATATCTATAACCAGAGACTAAATCATGTACCATACCTCCTTATCTCTAGGCACACTGACTGCATGGGAGCTAATCTGTTTGCAAGGCTTATGAGAGCCCATTAGCACAACACAGAAAGAGACGTTTTTTTGGTTCTTTCTTGTTTTCATTCTTCTTGCCTGAAAGTCTGTTTCCCACATAAGAAAACACATAACAAAGGCCATTAATAAAAATGAAAAAGCTTAACTAATGTATTGGATTCTTTCCTTTTCAGAGCTACAAAGTTCCTCATAAAGTGTAATACTTGCCAAAGAATACAGTTAAAGGCATGAGCATTTTGTTATATTTCCATTATAATTAATTAAACTGTCAGAAACATTGTCCAAAGAGCATTCAATCTGACAAACTTGGAAAATCTGGAAATTGTAATGCAAGTGTGACACTTCTCTGTAATTTATGTACCAGTTTACAGGAGTATAAGCCACACTGCAACTTTTATTATCTATTTATAAATAAAAATAAAGTAATATTTTTTGCATAAACCTTCATTTTCAAATCACATCTATCTCCTTCCTTTGCTTTTCACTGAACTGCTAGAGTGCTTTAAATACTACACATCAAAACTCAGTGTAAGCTTCCAGAACATTGCGCACAAGTTTTATCATTGGTTTGATAACAATTTTTTCTGATTCTGCTGTGAGCTTAACACTTGAAATGAAGTGGAAAAAAAAAAAAAAAAAGAAAAAAAGTATATCATTCAGTTTCAGGTTTTCTTATTTGATGTTTGCACATATCATGCACCTGAAAGATCTATGGCATCTAATTAGAGACCATCATAATAAACAGCTCAGCACAACAGGCAAATTGGGACATTTTTTTTTTTCTTCCTAGAACACTAACATCTTGTATTCAGTCTAATCACTGAGCTCTGCTCAGAGCCCTGATCACCGATTTGGGTGGCTTCAGGAGCAGAATTTCAAACCTTGCTAACATTATGCCATGCAGTCTAATCTGTCACACCTGGGCACATTGCAACGCTGCATCCAGGCTAACAATATTGACAACTCAGCTATATTGTCCCATGCAGGTGCAAGAGCTCATTCGGAAATAACTCAGCCCAACACCTCATTGTAGAGGGCAGATATATCCTTTGTGACCAAAATGCAGTAGCATCTGATGACTGTGCCTTTGCTTTTGGTTGTATCAATTCAGCTCCATCTGAGCAAGTGTCTGTAGACTGCAATCTTACAACATGTTCTCACTAACTGGTTCCTTGCTGTTGCTAGTCCCGACAGAAAAGTTAAAAAAAAAAAAAAAAAAAAAAAAAAAAGCTTTTGGAGCAAGGTTAAACCAAGTTGAAGGAATAATAAAGGGGAAGACAGAAGTTCCCAGATATGTGAATGAGGCTCTTGGCTTTAATTTTGAAACAAAGTTATAAGCACTTTTCTTTGCCAGACAGTCTTAGAAATATATAACAAAAGAACAAGAAGAAAAAAAGCTAGCAGTATTTCAGCTCAGACAAGCCCTGAACCTCCTTTCTGTAATATGAATAAAAGAACAGCCTGCTCTGCTTTCTTTCCCAGACCTGACCCAAGGGGCAGCTTTCTGAGGGACCCCAGGGCTCAGGAATAAGCTTTAACCAGAGTAAAACCAGCACAGCCTCTTCCCTTTAGGAAGAGGAAATCTGAAGATAACACAAGTTGTTCTCAGGTCCCTCATTTCAAGGGGGACATGAGGGCCAACACTACTGCTTCTTCAGCACAACATCTCAGGACAGTTCATGTCCAGTAGTCACCTTTTGTTCCTCATCCGCAACACTCCTGATCCCTCCTTCCTCACACTGCTGAGATACAGGTCTTCCTTTCCCCTCTTTTATCCACCCATTCATTCTTTTTCACCTTCTTCTCTCTCAGGCATTTCATCCCAGCTCCACTCTGCATCCCAGATGCACTCATTCCTTTCTAAAACAGTGAAGCATTTGGATACCTCAACAATTTGGCAACATGCACATAACAAATCCAAGAAAACTGCATATTCCTTGTTTCCTTGAAACTCATCTTCTTTATCTGCTTTCTTCCATGATCTCTTTCATGGCACTGAAATGACCATGTGCTAGCTTTATGTTGAGACAGGAATTATTTCTTTCAGAGGCACATGACTCCAAGGTGCTGAAAAAAACAAGTAATAAAAATGAGAGATGGAAAGAGATTCTTCTACAACAAGTTGTCTTAGCTCTTAGCCTACTTCATGAGAATATAATATAATAACACTACAATGAAGTTGGGAGAATGCTCTGGAATCCTTCAGCATATGAGTTTAGGGTCCAGTTTTACACAGGTAACACCCTTAATACAGACACATTTGGATTTACAAGACATATCTGTGACTATAAGTAGATTGACCTGATTTAATTTCAGACAGTATTTTTTTCTTCATAACTGCAAAGAAAAATCAAATGCATATGAATGATGTTAAAAGAAATATGTCTGATACCCTCATAAAACTAATTCTGACTTAGAATATTTATAGCAAAATAATGCAAAATTTTGTATATGCTGCATAGCCACGTTTGTTAAAAAAAATATATTTAATAAGTGACAAGCTCAAGTGAAAAATTTTATATGGTACTGGATGAACCACCCAAGTAGTTAAATCAATTCCTTTCTGTTTAATTTTGCTATTTGTTTTTCTATCTGAGCTGCCAATTTTCTAACATATTAGAGAAGAAGTAGGAAAGTCTTTTTGATTGATAACAAGCTCAGATTTTTTTGTCAGATCAGTAGAGATTTTTTTTTTTCAAAGTAAGAATTCTGTATGTTTCTCTTACATTCTTAGACAATTATTCTACAAAAATTATTTAAATGCTCTTTTTTTAGCTGCTTTGACAAGAACACCAAAACAGTTCACATCACCCTTGACCCGCAGAGTGTACATCATCTTGTCAACATATAAACAAACACATGATGGGCTGTATTTTAATAGATTCTGTAAATATCAAGATCCAATTCATCAAAAGGTTTGCCAAAGTGACAGCTGTGGGGGTTGTGGTATATGGTTGCATGTCCACTCACTGTTGTTGCAATAAGATCATCGCAAGAAAATTCAGAGCTACTGTTGCTCTTTTTTCCATATTGTTATTTCCCTGGAGCTCTGGGTTAAGCTGCAGTCTGTATATGCCACTTCATGCATAAGGGAAATACACAGACTGCAGGGCAGAAGCCACATGGCTGCCTTTTATAATAATCCCTCTCTTCTCTCCCCATCTTTATCAGACAATTCCTCTAATGTGCTGCACTCTGTCAGAAAAGGAGGCTGAGAGGAATTTATAAGCACAGAAACTCTTACTTGGGAGAATGAGCAGAGCTCAGTTTCAATAAGTTGACACAGACACAGTAACTTTTCTTGGTTGGCTTCATAGCTTCCTGGATTTCAAAGCCAGAAGGGACTGTTCAATCATCTGCTCCAGACTGTACTTCATAGGCTATTAGCTTCCATCCAAGAAAACACACAGCAAAAAGGAGAGGTCCAGTGTGCCATGAGTACCTGACACTCCCATAATGGCAGGGAATTGGTAGGGCAAGAAATAACCAGATAAACCAACAAGCCACAACAGCCACATCTGAAGCTTCAGAGTTCATGACAAACCTGCAAGGTAGGTGGCAGTCAGTTCAGGGCACAAACACACCAGTTGTAAAATGAAAGACTAACACTTCAAACCACTGTCCCTGGCCAAATCCCTGTGACAATTCTCTGGCCCCACAAAAAAAAGCAGAATCTACCTGGACTGCTGAGGGAAGAAATTCCCCATAAGTGCCCCGCTAAAAATGAGACCCTTATGCAAAGTGCTACAAGGAAGATGCAGGCAGTCCTGCTGGACCCATGTATGGCCTAGGAGGTAAAGCAAAGGTTTTGGAGCTTCACAGACCATGAAGGCAAAGACTCAGGTCATGCAACCCAAAGATGCAGAACTCAACACATATAATGACCTTTTAAAGAGTCAAAGTAAGGTAACCTGCCTCTTTTAGTAAGATATTCTTTAGTTTAATTACTGTAAAACGTAATTCCCTTCTTCTTTTGAGGCGCGCTTTGTGTAACTTCAGCTTCTAGCCATGGTATTTTGCCTATCCCATCTCATCCATTGACTAGAAAGGCCTATCTGCCAGGTGAGGTTTTTTTCCATATGTAAATGTTCATACAAAGAAGTCATATGAACTCTATCCTCTTTTGTAATGAAGACAATATATTAAACTCCATTAAGAACTCCAGTCAAAGGCTTTTTTTCCAGAGGCTGATCACCTCCACAGAAACCTTGTACTTTCCTCTTTTCCCGTAGTCCCCTGGTTGTGGTCTCTAGACACAAGGTAATTGTTCAAAACTCTTCAATTTCAGTCACAAGCTACTATCCATTTTACACAATTATAGCTACCATAGCCCTTCTGCTGGAGAGTTAAATGCCATAATGCTCATGGGCAACTCAAACACAAATTCCTGTGCTCATGCACAAAGACAGTGTCTCTCATTGTTCTTTGGTTCCTGTCCAACAGACTCCTCCAGGATGGAAAGTTTAAAAGACTGATGTACGAATTTAAAATATTTACTGCCTTTGAAATTCCTATCTACCTACTGCCTTTGAAATTGTTCTGCTGAAATGAGGAGTAATGTTGGAGTCTTTTTATTCACCAGCAAGTACAATCACAATGAAACATGAATGAAAAGAACTAAAAAATTCTGCAATCTGACATGGGGACAAAGATTAGAAGTCCCTATCTTGGAAGCCATTCCATGCTTTTTGCAAGCTCCTCAACACCACCATCTCCCACTGAAGCTGAAAAGAGTAAATGAAAGCTCAGAATCATGCAGTAACATTGTCATATGAGCTTACACCACTCAGGCTTTTATTTCTACTATTTGTAGCTGTCATGCACACAAGAGAAGAATATTTGCACCTAACTGATTGTAATTAGGCACAGGAATTGATTATTTTGTTTGTTTGTTTGTTTGTTTGTTTGTTTGTTTGTTTGTTTAAATAATGAAGTTTAGTAGGAGTTTTCAAGTCCTTAATATGAAGCTATTCAACTTTCAACCATAGGATTTGTGAGCAGTTTTAGCACGCATTAGTACCGATTTGGCTTGTGTGTTTATGCAAAACTGCCCCGTTCTAAAGTACATGATATAAAACCGTCTCTGGTATTCGCAATTGCATTATTTGACTTCAAGCCACTAAGAAGCCCCATCAGTATTACTGCTAGAATAAATCACATGCAGCTGCAATGAAAGTCTATCTTATCTTTAAGTTTTCTAAAAATCTAGTAAGGTGTTGGTGAAATAGACAAAAAAATTTTCCCCAGCAGGCACAAGACAAAGGCATCTCAGAAGGCAGAGAGATCCATCTCACTCTAATGATAATAAACACTGCCTGGGCACAGTCTGGTTTCAGCCCATGAGACAGCTAACCTTGCTAGGACTTGTTCCCTTGGGCATGGCACTGTGCTAGCAGACACACTTGCACATGGCTGCCAGTCCACAGCAGGCTTTTGTCTGGTCAGCTTAGACCACAGACATAGCATGATTGTGCCCAGTTGTGCCTGCCTGTGGTCCACCCTTGGTGTGATATCATATTCCTCAGTGCAATGCTAAGGACACACTGAAAGATCTCTAAAAAAAGTTTTGCATGCTCAAGAATATTCACAGAACTACCTTTTATAGTACTTGCAAGTTTTTGAAACCTTAAATTAGGTAAAATATTTAAATTAACTAACAAGAGAGTGGGAAAAACACAGAGCAGAAAACCATGAGAACATGCGGGAGAAAAATACTAATTCTGAATGCTATCATTTCTTAACATTTTCCCTGTAACTTTCTGTGGAATATCCACAACTGATCATCAGACAGAACCAGCTCAAAAACTGAATAATGGATAGATCTGTACTGTAATGCCCATGAGACAAGTCCATCCCAGTTTGTGAGAGAGTGGTAAAATTACCTGTAATCTCTTGAGAACAAAGAGAAAGAATGACAGTAATCTTCTACAAGCTCACAGTCTGAGAGAGCCCTGGCTCTTTCTCCAAACTCACTGGCACTATATTGCCTCGCTGTCCCATTCTCTGGTCTTCAAACATACTGTTTTAGCAGCCTACAGCTGTCTGTTGCCCCAATTTTCCCTATGATCTAGAGGTCCATTTTTTCAGCCTCCACAGATACAGGAATTTGCTGAGGAAAAGTGGAAGATAAGATATCTAGCTGTCTGATTTTTATAGAGAGGCCTTCAAAGAGGATGAAGGAGGTAGAAATTCAGTCAGACCTTCAGTCTGTGGCAATCTGATCCTTGGATCCTGCATTACAAAATCTTTCTTATGTAGAAATTTCTCAATATTACTTTCTTTAGAGATTTACCAGATAAGTTAATACCAAGTTGCAATGACTGACTGTAGCATTATTTAAATAAAACAACTGAATTAACTATCAAAATATTAATGTACATCCAGTCCAGCTTTGCCTGTGAAAGAGAAAACTTTTTTCCACAGTTGATGTTGAATGGCAGCTAGAACTACAAACAGATGCTCGCAACAGCAAACTTATGCTAATTCTCCGAATAAATTAAATCATCTCCCACACAGAAAGAAAATGCCAGATTGTCTTCCCTCTTTGTAGAAAGCACTGAGAGAAATGCACATCTTTTCAGAAATCACAAAAAACACTTTTAATGTAAGATTTTTAGCGTAATAAATAATAAATTAATAAGCAAGTGAAATTAATAAAAAAAAAACATAGTAAAAGAAAAGTAAGAAAAGGAAAAAATATTAAAACAAGCACCATGGTGGTCCATACCTTCTCTAGGTTGTTTCTAATCATAAATTACTGCCAAGACATGCAATTGCTTTGGGTTAACTATCACTGTAGCCGGCTGTTTTCTCCATGGATGCAGTAGCAAGTTTAAATTCTTGATGACTTTCATCCCTTAAAACAGATGATCTGAAAGTCAAATGTGACAGAGAAAGGAGCATTTTTCCTGAACCTCTCTCCAACCTGTGGCTTAGTGCAGTACGGGAGCAGTGTGCTACCCTGCTTCAGAGAGGGGAGAAGGCCTTATGCGAACTTCTTCAGTGGCCATCATTGTTATTTCAAATGGTGATTGACAGTGTCCTGAGAGGCACTGCTTTTCTGATCATAAATACAGACCCTATGACATGCAGGCCATAGAGTGGGAATGAATAGCATAAAGTATACTATGTGGACCTGTGAGATTTCAGAAGAGATAAATAATAATATGGAAGAAATATAAACTCAGAATGAAGGATTAAACAGATTCAGAACCTACAAGATCCTTAAAGTGATCCAACGTGACAGTTGCTACATTTTTAAAAAGAAGCCATCTGATTTGGCTTGGCAGCAGACAATGAAATTGTACACAAATTAGCCTTCCAAAAGTAAAAGAAAAATCTAATTCAAACAATGAAGTAAAACTTCTGCAAAACTACTGCCTCTGGGACATGTCACTTTTGGGTAATTAGGGCATAAAAATTAACATTTTATTAAACAAACAAAAACCCACAAAGGTTAAAAAAAGAGACAGACAAATGTAGTCTTTGGAGGAAAGGGAGGCTACAGACCTCAGCCTGACCTTCAGCCATCTTTTGTTGGGAATGGCAGACCCCAAGGTCAAATAGCTACTCAGAGTTACTGTCTGAGCCCACCCAGGCTCAGATATATAGCATCATCTAACATATGTTCCACCATATGGTGGGCTACAGACACCCCTGAGCCCAGGCCATGCAGTTTCTGCTGGAGAACTGGTCAGAAATTCACTAAATCCCCAGACCGGGGACACAACAGGTACAATTCTGGACAGACAAGCAAGCAAGTTAATACTCCTAAAGAACTATCTCTTATTCCAAGTAGCTTGAATGTGATCCTAGTTTAATCAGAAAAGAAAAGACAATGAAATTCAGATGGGACAACACTGATGCAAAAATTTGAACATCAATATGGTACCCATTGTTTTCTTAAACACCTTCATAATTAGTGTGTGTGTCAATGGACAACTTCACTTTTATTATCTCTGTGGTAAAATTACATCAGAAATTGAGCTCCCTAAACTCCTTACCTGAGTTTTAAATATGCTGAAATATTTACACCAAATTAAACTTTACTGCCTTGGTCCATGACCTGTAGAGGTTCAGGTGGGTGAAAAGTTTTTGTCCCAGTGCAGAAACAAGGCCTCAGGGCTTCTCAGGAAGTGCCTCTCACCAGCAAAATGCAAGCAAATCTAGGGTTCACAATTTTTACCTAGGCTAATCTTTCAGTTGTGTAAAGGTCAGTATTTTTTAAAAAGTGGTTTATATGTACTTTTTGCCTGATGCCATGTCAGCATTCACTGTGAAAAGCAAGGTATTAGTTTTTATCAATCTGTCAAAAGAACTTTTATAGCAGTACAGATTGCTGACTGATACTGGTTTTAGTCCACCATTTTGCAAAACCAAGTAAAAATAATAGCATTGAAGTGAAAAGAATTTTGAAAAGTTTGATCTATCCTTTGCATTCCATTCCATTCCATTCCATTCCATTTATTTCTATTTCTGTTTAATTGGCTTGAATTCTCTCCCGATTTCCATTGCTCCAGTGAAAGAAGGAGATGAAAAAGATGCACAATTACTTAGAGAAAAATGAGAAGGACTTGGGTATATTTTTTTAATCTATAAGATCAGTTGCTAATAAAGTGTATCTTCATTTCCAGTTGGAGATGTGAAGTTTTACTGGGCTACACATATTTCCCTGTGTTTGTGTTAATTCATTTTATTGTGACCAGCAAGATTTCAGTGACAACTGTGGCAGGAAAGTGTCATTAGTCCACCTCTAAAAAAAATAAATTGTCTTTCAGAGGAAACATTCTGAGAAGGACTTGACATTTGATAAAAAACCACCCAACTTTTAAAAACTTTGATTTCCATCTTCAATATAGGGCCATTCTCCATTTCAGAGCAGGAAAAACTGATGTATAGGTTGGTTAGGTGCCTCTAGATGGTATGCTTTTGGAAAGTTCAGGAAGAGACACTAGCACATCATCAAAATAAATGTTTCTTTTTAACTAATGCAAAAATATTATCAGAATACTTAAGCAAAACTGATAGATTCCTGAAAAAAAGTATGATTTTTAACAAGATCTTTTTTCATGTGGAAAAGTGAGGGTTGCAGATTAGTTTTTTGTCAGCTCTAACAGAAATTCATAAGAAGATACACAGACTTGCAAATTTCTCTTAAAGCTGCTGTAACTCTTTGGGGCAGTTGGCAAAGTGTACCAAGCTGAGCCCTCAGCTCTATTTTCAGCAGTGTTCTCTTTTCCATGGTCCCAAACCTGCAAATTGTTAAGTACCATACACTTCACTTAACACAGGATTGGGGGTTGTTTTTTTCCAATTTACGGCTGTAGCAAATACTGACCATTACTCTATTTCCCAATTCAGGGCTCTGTTATAGGTGAACAACATGAAGAACAGAGCCTTGTACTGTTTCAGTACAAAGTTCTTGTTCTCATGGTAAAACTAATTTTCTCTGCTTTGTAGTTCCACAGATGAAACACAAACATCTTTAGAAATGCCCTGGAGTCAGTAAATTTGCTTGTTTGTACACCAGTAGGTCTCTAAACAGAAAGTACCAGGTTGAATTACTGTTAAAATATGGAATTGTTTACGTACATCTTGCGAAATCCATGCAACAGATATGCAATGTAATACAAACAATAAATGTATGAGTTACAGATTTTTACAAGATACAAAAAAAATGTTTTTCTTTGATGGCAATATTTATCTAACTAAATACAGTGCACTACTACACAGTCACTGGCAAAGCAATCCTTTTCTTCACAGTAAAATATTATCTTTGAGTCAAAAGAATGCATTTATATAAGGGTACCTTTACATTAAATGTGTTACTGGTGTTGTATAGACAGTGGCAGACAATATGCAGGTGGCTCCGCAGTTCTGAATGAATGGTGAGACTATCTTGGAAAAAAAATTCTTAAAGAGTTGTGCTTAAAGCGATACTCTCTTATTCAGTCACGCCTGAAGACCTCACCAAATCAAAGCTCCTAGTGACAACAATGGCTATCTTGTCTGAGCAAGGACTGATTAGCAACTGCAAGATATTAGTCCTGGAAGCTCATGATCTGCATGAGGCCTGACCCAAGTCAGTTTGTTGCCAGCTATAACTGGACTTCCTCTGCAGTTTGGAAAATACTCTTCTCTAATCACCTACACTTTAAGGTTTAGCATTTATAGGCTTTTACCGTGCATATTGCTTGTTTTCATGCAAGTGAAAAGCACTGTGGTTTTGTGGTTGGTAGCTTGCATTTTGTGGCTTCAATGTATTTGTTTCAACGTAGGAAAACTTCTAGAGTGTATTTGCTTTGTGACATAATGTCTTTATTATGTCTTGCAGAAATAATCGACCCAAATCAAGTTACTATACACTATATGTATTGGTTAATTAGAACTTTAAGATGCAACAAATAAAGCACATTATTGACTTTTAAATCTTCAATCAAATAAATATTTACAGCTGCAATTTGCTAAAATTATTTACCTTTCAATAATGGATGGATCACAAAGAGAATATGCACTACAGACTCAAGTGAATGCCTTGGCCATCAGCAAACAAATTACAAACAGCAGAAAAATAAGTGTTCCAGCTATCATCACAGTCTATAAATAGCTGATGTGGTTCTCCTTTAAAGATGTGTGATCTTCTATATTAGTAGACTTCTTCAATGCATAATTGACCTTGAGAAAGAGAATAACCTCGTAGTAGAGTGGCTTTTCTTTTAGGGAACAATGAGTATACATATTAGAGGATGTGCCTGTTGTCAATGATCACTGCTGAAATCTGCCTATACCACACTGGGACAATCAATTTTGTAAATGATTGCAATAATCAAGGAAATTGCCTAATTTATAAATCCTGGCATACAGCATTTTAATGGATTCCTACATTTTAATGCTGATGCTTTCAAAGCCAAATGAATTGTTGTCCCAACTGTCACTACACAAAATGATAAAAACATTCAGTCTTGTGGGTAACTACATCTCATGGATATTCAGACCATCGTGTACATAATCACTCATTAGTGAATTCTGTGATAGTTTCCAGTTACAAGCCAACAGCAAAAAGCCACAGTTTCCTTATGAAAAGCCCTCTCTGGAACTAAGGACTAAAAATAATTGAGTATTACTGAAATAATACATTAAAAAATTTCCTAGCCTTCATTGTCCAGGAAAGATACCACACTGTTTTACCTTTCTTCTCTTTTTTTTGGTACATAAAAAAGAATAATTTTATTTCTATAATCAAGAGGCAGGTCCAACAAGCTTTTGACCATGAATCACATCAGTGCAGGCACCATGAGTATGGAAGGAGAATAAACACAGGGCTTGGTGCCACGGCTGTTGCTGGTGGGTAATTCTACCTAATCCACTCTCCAACTTGCTACCCACACTTAAGTCGGTTCCGCAGATGTAGTTACACATGGATTGCTATTCTCGGTTAAACCTCAAGCAATTGATTTCAGCCAATAGTGGGCTGCCAGTACTTTACTTACTGCTCAATCTCACTAACCTGACATTTATGGTGTACTGATTGGCCTCTGTCAGAGGTGGTGGTTGTAAATTCACTTTGAAAAGCTTTGTGTTAACAGCCTTCAACCAGGCTCTGAGACGAGTACGAGCAGGCAAGCTGACAATTGCTCGACCTCCTGCCCTTATTACAGTGAGTAAATCAGGCTTTGAGCCATTAGGCTGGAGCCCGAGGCCTACACAAAAAGGATTGACATGACTAAAGGTCAACCTCTGTCACACATGTGTAACAATTTGGATAATGGAATTCTGTAACTTATCTGAAAAAGGTGCCAAATGTGTGGAGGGAAAGTATACCCTGGGATGAATTTTCCAGCTTTTATATTAAGCTGTTACTTAAAAGTTCACATTTTAAAGTCCCTCTGTGTTTGATGCCATGAAACCTGGGGAACCAAAATGCATAAAACAGTGATGGAGACAGTTATGCAAGGTACTGAACTTCACTGCAACCCTGAAGAGCATATGCTGCAGTTTCGGCTTATCGAATCTGTATCTAATACATTATTGGCATCAAGTATGCAACACATTTTGGATATCCGTATGTCTCAATAAAAATAATTCACTGTAAATGGTATCATAAATTAAGAGTAAATTCAGGCTTTGCAAACTAAATTTCACCCAACAATGGAAAATAATTTTACTAACTAATAAAAAAAAAATTGAAGTTTTTCTGTAATATTGGTGATTAGCTCACTTTTGAGCTTTGAGAAAGGCAGTAGTCAAATAAGGACAGAAATGAGCTTTTATATTTATTTGTGTTCTATTTCAGTATTTTTGTGCATTACATAATAAAATCTCCAAGGTAAGATTATGTGCCATGCAAAAACAGTCAGTCTCTGCATGATCTGGCAATTTAGAATTTATTTTTTTTTCTCGGAATAGTGTGTATCTGGATGTGTGCATGTTCCGTACAGTCCACAAAATTACTGTTTTCAGTAACACTGTTGAGATTCTGGGGCAGTATCCAACTCCCACCAAAGTTTATTCCATGCTTCACCTCACTAAATAGGAAGAGGATCAGTCCCCATGCCAAATTCAATTTATTTTGTTGCACATGTGCTTAGGCTTATTTATCTGCTCTGGCATAAAATACATACCTTGTGTACCTGGAATAAACATACTGAAGACACAGAGATGTATGAAGATAAGGTGTGAATAAGTCTTATAAAAATCACAGGATTTCTAAAAGAAATATCAAGATTTAGTTTAGCTTTTCTAAGAATTATCAAACACAAAGTAGTTTTTGTATTTAAGATCAGACTAACTCTGTATCGACCCTAAGTAAGCAATCTATAACTTACAAAAGTTATCTGGAAAAATGTGTTACTACGTGATCCAGAAATACTAATATTAGCAAGTTGCTCTACAGCGGCTTAGTGCAATTTTCTTCTAAGGTACATAAATAAAAGAAGCTGTGGCGCTGAATGTGCTCTTACTGAACTTTCAGCTCAGCAAGCTACTGAACACAATATTAGGGATATTTCCAGTAGGCAGTATGTGAACTTAAAACCCATATAAAAGGAAAAATTATTGTGCTATTTTTAATAGAAAATTAGTGCAGGGGTGGCACACCACACAAAATCCTCAGAAAAGGCAAAACAAAACAACAACAGAATGGCACCAGCTGTTACTCTGCATAATTTAAGATATAATAGTAATATAACTGTTTTTTTCAAGATAAAATTATTTGAATTTCATTAACATGACATACTTGAAACAGGGCTGACAAGCAGTCTAGAATACAAGATGATGGATTGCTGAGAAACATAATTTTCACTTTAATAGAACTATGGCATGCACATAATTCTATCCCCCGGTGCCCTGCTGTAACAGCAAATTTAGTCCAAAACTATAGCCTTGAGAATCTGAATACAAATCTATCACCATAACTGGAATGACTGCTTCATTTGAAAGGTGAGGATTATCTCTGCATATTAATTTGTACAAAAATGTACAGTACCACTGTGTGGACTCTGGACAGCACGCATCCCAGCACAATGACTGTTCTTGGTCCAGATGAAGTCAAAAGCAGCGTTTTCCTTTACTTCAGCTGAGGTATAAAAAGGTCAATAAGTACCAAAATGGTACTTTATTAAAATGACATGCACACTTTCTAGTAGTGTCAGTTAATCTGTCCATTTAAGGGAAAAATCAGTAATGTAGGTTTAGTGCTTTGTAATTACTAATGAATGCCCTGCTATATGTATATTTGCCTTACCCCTGTAAAAAATCTAACATATGAGAAAGCGTCTCTTCCAGAAAAGCAAAATTTAAATTAAGCCAAGTTAAAATAAAGTGAAATAATATATTCTACATTCTTGGGCTACTCCAAGGGAAAAAAAAAATATATCTCTGACAAAAAAAAAAAAATCAAGACAGACAGCAAACTCTTTATCAGGCGAATGAAGAAAAGGAAATTGTACAATTCTATTCTTTGATACATCTGTCATTGAAAGTTTCTTCATCTAAACTGCATTTGCAAGGGAAAAGACAATTTATGATCTAGCTGTTTCCAGAATGTACAGTTTAAAGCTTGGAGCCTGAAAAACTTTTACTACTAAAATGAGTAAGCCTTTTAAGTTTTTGCATTTTATTCTAATAGAATTTAAGTGTATATCATATACATTCCTTAAGTCTGCTCTTATTAAATTTTGATGTTAAACAGAACGGGAAAACCATGTGCAAATAGATTAATTTATCTCAAGGGAGTAAGGATACATTAATAAT
Organism: Caprimulgus europaeus; assembly: GCA_907165065.1. Next base: position 18,414,837 of record OU015527.1, read on the forward strand.
TGAGATAATGTTTTCATATATGTTGGAATCAAGTGTGCCTTTTCAATTCTTCATTAGAAAACACATTAGGGGAAAATTATCTCATCCTCATCAGTAAGACCTAATTGCTGAGAAAGTCTCTGTTTTCTTTGCAATAACAAAAAGATTGTTCTCATTACTTCAAAATAAAAAAAAAAATAAAAAGAAGAAAGAAATATGAGAAACGTTATCAAGCAGTGCTGGAATAAATGCCTGTATTACCAAAGAGAGTGTTTACTTTATACACCCAGTCCTGTTTTTGTTTTAAACAAATCAGCGCTTATTGTATTTTTATAGAATACAAGCAAACTCTGGATTGGATAGAAGTGGGCCAAAGGGGGGAAAAAAAACAACTACAACTAAAAACTACTAATATTTTTGGCTTTCTGAAGCACTGATCTTTCTGTAAGTTATAAAAAATTACCTTGGCTGATTGCGAGAGAACTCTGTAATTTCCCATGAACACCCATAGGTGTCAAGGCCTGTTGTGAGGTAATGGAATGGTACGTAATTTATTCTGAATCACTGTACATTATGCTGTATGGATTACACACAAAGCAAACATTGAGAGCATGGTGGGAACACTTGTGCAGACTGACTGAAGCATATTTCCGTAGCGTTGAACTATACATCAAATGCGGTGCTTCTGATGTTTCCCACAACAAAGAGAATGAAAAAAGCCACCAAATCAGTAACTATGCTTAAAAGTCTTTGCAATAGCCCTTCCATTTATCTGGAGTACACTGAAAACAAAGAACTGTAAACGAAAACAAATATCTATCAACTTTACTTTGCAGTGCTGAGAGAAAAAAAATATTAGAATGCCATTTACAGTGCTAAGAAAGTGTAATTCACTCCGTAAGGTCCATCAAGAACTAATGCTAAATAACTGATCTGTGGACATACTTGCATTTGCAGCTATCTTGAGAAGATCAGTGAAAGAGAATTGACTAAAGCCACGACTTTATAAAGGAACAACGATGAGACATTTCTTAAATGTTAACAATTATTTAATCCACACTCTTATACCATATAGACTAAAAGAATACACACTATTCAGATACGTACTTTCAATTGCTTTTATTTATTTTCATAGATCAGCTTTGTAAAATCACACACACTTTCTGATTACTTTCTTTTGTTGTACTTTTTCTTTAATAAACATTAGTTCTCTAAAAGATAAAGCATACCAAACTGAAAGTCAAAACAAATGAGAAACGGCCAAAACTTTTAGCTAGAGCTTAGAGTATGTGATCCTTTACTAACAATTTTTGCCATTAAAAGAAACAATCAAATACCGTGAGCTGCCCACAATACCTCCCCGCAAAAAACTAAATTTAATTATTATTTTTAAGATAATTCACTTAAAATACACACACTCATTTTGTGAGCCAACAGGAAATCTGTGTTGTGCGTTAAGAACAGAAGAGCAAACCCACACAAAAACTCAGCTGACACTCATCAATGGCCTGAATCTGGCACATACATCAGTATTATTTCTTATTTTTACTAATCGACTTTTTCTTCTTTGCTTTTGGCTTTCCCCCAACAACTTCCCTTCTGTCATTGCTTTAAAACAATTTTTAAGTTCATCTGAAATTAGACAAAAAAAATCTTGCCTATTTAAAATAGATATTATCAACATTTGCAACTTAACTTACATAAAACTGATTCAATTTTTTTTAATGTAGGATGTAAATATTTAAGGACAATGCAAAATTCTCTAACTCCATTTATTTTAGCTAAATTTCAAGTTTTATGTAACTTGATGATCTGGTAGATTTATTTTATGTTCTGTTAATTAGCAAAGTCTAAACCACAAAACCCCTCTTAACAACAAAAATAAAGCCTCCAACATCCTTGTAAAGAATTCCATTAAAAAAATACATATTAATAACATATCCCCAAATCCTTCTGTTATAATCACTGGGCTTTGGTATGAACAGATTTAAATCAAATTTACTAATATCTGCCATACAAGCGAAATTCCATCCCCACTGAAGGCAGCAACAAAACTCCCAACAACTGCAAGTCATCCATTTTTTTTACGTTTAGGTGTGTTCTGAGATTGATCTTCTGTTCTTTAATGTGAAAAACTCCTGCTTGCCACAGTGACTCTTTGGGGTAAATACTTTGAGACAGAAATCCTGATGAGTTATTTACTTTTTTTTTTTTTTTTTGCATATAAAAATACATAGGAGCCCCTACTCATGGAAATCAGTCACATACATTAGATAGTATGCAAAAATAGAGCATAATAATGAGAAAAGGTAATCACCAGTCCCAAAGAGCTGACAACCTAAATATTCACAGATTTTCTGCAAACAAGTGCTACACACAACAAGCTGGCTCCACAACACCAAATCTCTGTTAAAAATCCATTCATTTTTACTGTATACCCGTTGAAAACATCAAAAACACTCTTTGCATCTTCATGGACTCCTTGTCGGGTTTCTAACCAGCAAGCACGTCCCCTGATATTCAGAAGACTCTGATTTAGTCTAAACAAGTAAATACCACTATGGGCACTTTTCTACTGGCTCTCCGTAGCAGTTAAGTCTTTAAGTGAGCAGAAGCTGCAGATATGAAGGACTAAGCAGAACTAAGAAATTACACCTTCCAGCACAAAGCAAAGATGAATGGCAAAAGACTAACTAGACAGTAGGCTGTTTCTGTAAACAAGAAGTACTGACACATGCAGGAATTATAAATGTTCCCTATTAATTATTAGATCTGTGTGCAAAATGTTCTAAATTAACTTACCACAAGATGTTTTTGCTAGCATCTACATACAAACTACACCTAAGCACAAAACTCCAGTGCTTCACTGGAGAAAACGTACACGGTCAAGAACACTAACAGCCATGGATGTGCCTGTTTGACCAAAGGAATATAATAGCGGGTTTAAGATCTGTTCTGCCAAACCACAGTCAGTGTTCATCACAAAATAAATTAAACTATTACAGCCTGAATGTTTTCAAATAAATTATCACTGTTACCCTCACTAGACGCTGACAAATAAAAAAAAAATAAATAAAACAAAAAAACCCCAACATCTTCAGAGAGCTGAAAGTGGTTTTCACACAAAAGTGCTGAAAGCATCGTTACAAGAATGCATGGTGGTCACAGGACTAGAGCTGAATTAAACTGTGAACAAGGATTAGTACCTTCACTGTGCAAATAGAAGAGCTGTAGAATAAGCTCCTGCACTTGCTTCAGCAGCTTTCTTGGTCCGTTTGTAGGCCATAGTGACAACCTCAACCCACATGTGCTACTCATACTAAGATGATACAGCTGATACCATGACCTGGGAATTCCATCAACTCTCATTACTCAGGTCAAAGTGTGAACAGCCCTGTGTGTTGCCTTCTCTGGGCACTTTTCTCTATTCTGCATCACAGCACCTGCGACAATCTGCTCTTCCTGTGCAAACAAATTGGAGCTCTCAGGTGTCCACTGGTTTTCTGGCTACCCCTCGCGCAGCGAGGCTTTTGCCTGCCCTGGCTACATTTTCAAATCTGCTGGGTTGGTTTACTTGAATTGTGCTGGGTTTTTTTCATGGCAAGTGAACAGTGCTAGCTCTACATACAATGTCACTTAATGTCTACTTCAAAACAAATTTGAGAAGGAAGGAAAGGATGATGACTTACTTCCCAGAGATGCTGAGTGTTCCTGATGACTCCTGCTTGAATCTTCTCTGGCAAGAGCAGGACTCCCTGGAAAGGCCCAATCCAGGTGCCTTGCTGGATCCTCTGCGCTGCACAAATGCCGTAGGCCAGGCCAGGCACAGTGCTGGTGCAGAGACACACTTCCCGGGGCAGGTCCCGGAGCCACTCTGGGATCTCCGGTGGAGGGGCCGCTGCAGCAGCACTGCTGGTGCCCACCAGCCGGCGCAGGGAGTGGAGGGGCCCGTGCATGGGGCACTCGCCATTGCGGTTATCGGCACACATGTCACATCCTGTGGGACAGAGGAAAAAACACTTTCAAGGTGGTGCTGCTGGCCACCACCATGGTTACTGCCACGGACAAGATCATGCAGATCCCTCTGCTCTTCCTGTCATGTCATGGCAGCTCAGCACCATGCCCTTCTGGGTATTGCAGAGGATAGTTTTCCTAATCTCACCAAAGTCCTTCATAAGAAATCCCAAAGGCTGAGAAGACATTTTGCAAGCCTGATGTCTTCAAAGATTTGCCAGGACTCTCAGGTTTGGGGTTGTGGCTTTGGTTTTAATTTTAACGCAGTTTTTTTTAAGATTCATTTGTTGGCTAATATAAGCAGCCCATTTAAACTATCCCTGTATGCTACAGTTAGACATTTTAAAACACAGTTATAACACCTTACAAGTCCCCTTCATTTGCCTTAACACAGCTCAGCCCAAGGGTTTAATTGCAACAGGATTTAATTTCATCCTTATTTTAAGTGAACATTCACTCTGCTTTTTACATTAGCATATGTGCACATGCCTGTTTATAAAATAAAATAAATAGAACCTCATGATGACAAATCAGAGCATGCATGGGTATTTACTTTCTTACAGCCAAATCTAATCTTTAAATTGAAACTATGTAGCAAATATAACTGATTCTTAGCACACATTTGAAAACTCTTTCTGATTGGGAATGCACATTCTTGGCCTGTTACATGTAGCCGCGGCTAAGAACAAAAACGGTATGTCTGGTTTTGTGAGCAGCTCCCATGAAAAAGATCAGTTTGTAAAAACGTTAATTTCCCTAACTGCCCATAATAACGAATGGTGTTTCTCTATTTTGCAAAGATCCTACTATGATTTTTCTTTTTTGAGCAAAGAAAATTTTGGTTAAATGTTTCCACTGCACATTATCACACAAGCCATGAATGTACAACTTCCAGGAAAGTGTTTGATGCCCAGGAACTCCAGTTCTCTGGAGGTTTGCTGAGTTAGCACAACAATAAATCCATTGAAATAGGTTACTGTCTTCTGCACATTTCACTTTTTTAGCACCATAAAGGTTTTCATATAAATATATTCCACAAATACAAAGGAAAGACAGCAACTGTACCATAGTATTCATGTACCAAGTCCCAGATTTTTCCCCCTAATAATTTTTATACAACCTACACCCATTCTGGTAAAAATAAAGCACAGTATTCACTATAGAAGCTGGAGCTTCTTGGTCCAAGCCACAGATTTAGACTTGCTAGATTGCCTGTGACCACAGTTTCAATCCTCCAGAGGACTGACTCAGCTGTTCTCCTTTCCGAGGTGGGTATACTCCGTATTATGCAGGCCTCTTTCCTACAGAGCCTCTGAAGGAAAACATTCCTCTCTATTCAGTAAAAGCTGCTAAAGGGTAATAAAACTTGCATTTTCAAAATGCAGCCTCTATTTGTATTCTGCAATTTTAGGCACGCTTTCTAAGCACTATTTCCTGTCATCTCTTTTTAAATTGTACTATACAAAAATGACGCATTCGGCAATACGAAAATACCCGAGTGTTATGCGTGGAAGCTAATTTCCCTCCAAATCGTTACACCTTCGAGTTTCAGAGGAAACGCCCGTGTCCCTACCCGGTGTTCGCCTATTGCAGCTCCCTACCTCCAGCACCGACTACAGGTCCGGGCAGCACGCGAGCCCTGAGCCGTTCGTTCCCCCTAAGGGGTCCCTTACCCGCGCCGGGAGCCCGCCCCCACGGGCGGGGTGAACCGGGAGGGCCGCGGACCCCCGGCCGCCCCTGAGCACAGCAGAGCCGTGACGGGACACAGCCCTCTAGTGGGGACCCGGCTTCTACCGGCAACAAAAATGCCGTTAGAGCCTCTCCCGAACAGTGTAATCCCTATCGCAAAACAGCTCTTTAGTTGGGTGCAGCCGCAACTGCAGAGGGGTTTTGCTCGCTCGGCCACGTCAGTTAAGGTGGCTGGCGGATGAGATTTGCAGGGCCCCAGGGAAAAGGTTTCCGGCTAGACCTGAGAAAAGATTATTATGCAGTAGATATTCCTACAGCCATTTCCAGGCACGATGAATAAAAGGCAGCAAGTACGTGCTGGGCGTCTTTTGTGTTGTTGTTGTTGTTACTTCCACAGCTAGTTTGGAAAGTGAGGCATCACCACAACATCTCTTTCTTTCCTCTTCAAAACCAGTCATCAGGGAACCCTGTGGTTTTGGCATACCCAAAGATCTCAGGGGCTGTACTGGAGTTTGGCATTGCAGATCATACAGAAAATGATCTCAAATAGGGGAGGGGGGGGAGGGGGGGGGAAGAAAGAAAAAAAAAACCACAAAAAAACAACCACCTCCAAACAGGTTGGCATGAGAGTACACTTTAAATAAATCCACCATTTTATCATGCAAGTTAGAAAGAAAACATCTGAGAGGAAAACTGAGGGCTTAACAAGAGGTTGTCTAACCATTATGTCAATTAGCAACCCTTGGGCAGGCCCTTGAATCTGACCTGTTTGCACAGTCTGACCATCTTCTAGATGCATAACTCTCCTCTCAACTACCTGATTATTAATGGTTTTCTTGGAGACACTGTGTCTCTGTAGCAACTTACATTAAACATGCTAAAGCGTCTTCATTACTCCACTAAGGCAATTTCAGTGCCAATTTCCTGCATCCTGCCACCAGTAAATTCTCCTGCACACAGCTTAGTACTTGCCTAGAACAAAGATTTCTTGACTTTGTCCTGACAATATCTGCACATAAGTGTGGATAAAACATTTTATTTCTACCTTTTCGAGGAAAAGAAATTAAGAAATTGACAAGAAGTATAAACGAATCCTACATCACTGTCATTTACCCCTACAGAAAATCACACATGGTGATATTTATTTTCCACTATCCAGAAACACTAGTAATGTCTTAATGCTTGGCAGCGGCAGTATCTGATCTCCTGCTGTGTTCCTTTCCCTTTGTCCTGCCAAAGCTGAAAATTTGGAAAATGGGATATCTTCTGAAACTGCTTTGGTTTATGGCTTGTTGATGCAAGGGAAGGAGTCTGTCTCTAATACTAACAGTACTGAAATTCTTAGTTGCATGCTTTATACATCTATCTTTAGTTTTTATGCAATTGTACAAACAAAATTTTAAAAGTTCCTCATATACATATATACATGTTATAAGGAGTGGAATACTAGATGTATTTTACCATGCCTTGAGTAAAAAGCTCCTGTCACATTTTCCTTTTGCGTGACTAACTTTTGTGTAGTGATACATGGCAGGCTTTGACCCAAGCACACTTTCAGTAGTGTTATACCACCCATTTGAAGACAGTCTAAAGACAGTCACTGAATGTAGTAGATTCCTCTGCCTCAGAGGACAAGAGAAGGAAGTCTTTACTATCAGGCAGAGGAGTAAAAAGGAGAACCTCAAGACTTGCACATTACTCAGCCTCACAGAAAGGATCAACAGCTGCATCTACATGGATACTGCAAAGTAGGGTGTGACACTGCACCAACTTGCTTAATAATACATGGCAAAGAAGGGTCTTCTTGAGAGTGAGAGTGCTGTGGTCTACCACCATCACTAGAGTTTCCAAACCAGATGGCAACTGTTAAGACCCACACGGGTGTATGATGTTCATGTAAAAGGGACATGGTGGGAGAAGTGCCACACAGGGCAACAAGGAGAGACATACTATGCCGTTCCTCCTATTTTGGCCTCAGAAAGCAGCGGTGTGAACACAGGCCTCCTCCAAGGACTGCTGAAATTAACACTTCCACTGGCTGTAATAGCATCAGTCAAGCCCCAAATCAGGAAAAGAAGAAGCAAGATATGTGAGAAAATTGAGGGATTTCCTGAAAATAGAAAAGGTGGGGAGGATTTCAGCCACAGCAGAGGGTCTCCTGATAAAATCAGGAGACATAGAAGGTAAGATCAGTTGGAGAGCTCCATTGTAGGCCCAGATGCACCCAGACTCTTTGGAAGGAGATCAGTTTCTCACTTTATACATTCATGTTCTGCAGATGGGAGGATTAAGGCAAGGAAGAAGCAAGAAAAAAAAATATTTCCTAGTGGAGCAATTTGGTATGGCTCTTTTGGGAGAAGTGCAATATGTTATCAGTTATTTGCCTCCATAAAAATGAACACAATGTAATGCCACACTATAACTCCATGTGAGTACACTTAAAAGTACTAAACCTCAGCAAAAGGGAAAGGACATATCATTACCCCCAAAATATAAGCCTAAACACTCCTCAACCTAAATAACACTACTACTGCATATTTTAAAGGAAATCTGAGAGGAGAAAGCTTTTATCAGTGAAATGTAGGGTGCAAAACAGTGTTTTAACCAGCTGTAACAATAAATGAAAGAAATATATTTTTGTCTCAGCAATAATATGCTTCAAAGGTGCAGTTATACTGGATACCTGCAGTTTGCTGGTATTAAAGAAGGGTGGCCTCTGACCCTCTGCTTCATAATTCACTGCAAGCACGCAGGTATCCGGCGTAAGCGGCCATCATTTCACACGGTATTACTCACTGGAAAGTATAAATCACTGCGGCCGGCCCTGCATCCCTAGCTGGGTACCCGGCTAAGAGGGAGGGTGGGCTGGGTCGGGCAGGACCCTTTCCTTTCCTGCGGGATGGTGCTTTCCTAGGGATCACGGGCTCCTTGAGCCTCAGTTTCTACATCGGCGAGCTGGCATCCATCTCTCTTTGCGAAACTAATCGCAGTTTCTTGCAAGCTGCCGGACTTGAGGCAGGCTTTCGGGGGGACGAAGAGCAGATGCACTCTCCCCCTCGGATTCCTTTTATTTATTTATCTGTTCTAAATACTCGCTGCGGAGAGTGGGGTCGAGCCCAGGCTGCTGCCCCAGGGCCGGGTCGCAGCGCGGGGCTGCGGAGCGGCTGCCGGAGAGCGGGGGACACGGCCGGCACCACTCCCGCCTATCCCGACTCCCGCCCCTCGAGCCCTTAACCCCTCGTCTCCCCTCTCCTCGCCGCTCCGCCCCGGCCGGGTCCGCTGATCCCCCGCCGCGGACCCCCCGCTGCTCCCCGCCGGCCGCCCGAGGAAGACGGTGTGCGAGGGCCCGCCTGGGCAGCGGGGTGGGACGGGGGGGTCGGGGAGACAGTCCTGCTCGCGGAGCGGCTGTCGGGTTGTTTCTGCGGGGCGGATGGGGGGCAGGATGGGCGCGGTGGGGTTGATATTCCCTGCCTTCGGTTGAAGGTACGGATGAATTAGATTTCCGTGTCAGGTATGAGAAGGGTAGGAGAATATTGTGTGTAGATAAACCTTTGCCATCCCCTGCCCCTCAGAGACCCCCATATACAATGTAGAGATGATGAATAGGCTCTGGGAGAAGAGATCGAAGTTCAGTCCGCACCGGCTCCACTCTCTCCTACAAAACTATAGGGCAATTAATTGTGGCTTGTCCCCTCATCCTTCATCTCCTGGTGGCATATATCGATGGAGATTACTGCTGATGGACCATTTTATCACCCTAAATAAACAGTCACCACCTTCTCTAACCTCAATCTAATATATGGCTATCTGCTATGTTTAAGGGTGCTGGGTAACTAATGATGTAAAATAGCTAAATCATACAGGTTACCAGCAGTCCAGAGGAAAAAAAAAAGTCCAAATATTCCCCACACCGATCCACTTCACAGCATGTTATATATACACTGACTCCCCGTAAATTGAATGGGAAGAGGCGTGCAAACTGCTTGCCTGCGTGACACTTTAGTTTTACACAGCGTATTTATTACAGTGGCAGCTAGGCGCTTTCTGGTGAAGGTAAAGGAGTCGCAGATTTCTCGTTGAGAAAGCCGCTCCCCAGCAGCGAGGAGCAAACCTACACGGGAGCAAGCCAGCCCCGCACCCCGCAAACTCGCCCTAGGAGATTTCCTCGCCGCGCAAGCGCCCCTCCCCCAGCGCCCAGAAATACCCTCTTCCTTCCAGATTCAGAGCTGGGAAGAAAACGGTCCCCAGCCGCCTGCGACATTATCAGGGTTTTAACATAATCCCCTGTACTTCCCCGGGAGTAAAGACGGCAGGGCCCTAATTAGGTTGCTTTTTGGTGGTTGAGTTTTGGTTTGGTTCCCCCCCCCAACTAAACCCTTTTCAATCTAAAACAATTACATGCAGACACTTAACCCCCAGCTCCTCGGCGGCCCTGGCCCCCCTCCCTCGCCCACCACCGTGCCGTATTCACTGATATTTGATGATCAAGGCGTGTGTCTGAGGGGGAACCGCCGCCCATCCATCTTCCCACGGCGGCCGCCAGGCGCCGGGCGCTGGGGAGCCGGGGCTGGCGGGGCGGCCGGGAGTGCCGCTGCCTCTCCCGCCCCGGGGGCAGCGAGGCCGCCGTCCTCGCGGGAGCCGCCCGCTGTCCCGCCGTCCCGGGGCGGCAGCCCGGAGAGCGGCCGAAGGCAGTGGAAGGTTTGCAGGCGCCGCTCCCGAGCGAGCGGACCCTGCAGAGGCAGGGACGGGGGGGACACGGTTTGCCCCGGAGCAGAAGGGGATGCTCGGGGGGGAAAGGCGGGGGGGTGGCGTTTGGGAAAGAAGGGGAAGCGGAGCGCTGGCTTGGTTCTGGAAGGAGGTGCAACTAAGCCCCGAGCAGCAGCCAGCGGGCAGGGCCTGCCGCCAGCCCCGAGTCGGCAGAAGCTGCGGGTGGGCAAGGCCGGGGCGGCGGCCCTGCGCCCCGCGCTCGCTGAGAGGGCCGGGCGCTGCCCGCAAGGTGCCCGTTCGTCAGCCCCGGAGTTCCGGTGGGGCCGAACGGAGCTAGAAGTGCAGCACGTACAGATCAGTCTAAGGCGACTCCCTCCCCACCTCACCCACAACTCCGCTCCCTCGAACGGACACCTCCAGTGCGGCACGGGGAGCGGGGGACGGAGGCAAAACCGCCTGAAAACCCCGCCCGCCCGCCGGCTGCTTGCGAAAGCCCAGGGGTAACCGGAGAGGCGGGCGGGGCGGCACAGCCGGTGCCCGCCGCTCGCTCTGCTGCGCCCCTGCCCGGGAGGGCGTGCGGGCGGGGTACGTGGCACGGCACGGACCGCGACCCCCTCCTCCTTCTGCCCTTACCGCTAGCTTTTGTCTTTCTTTTTTAAGAACGGGTTGCCCAGAGCAAACGCACCTGGTCCCTGAAGGCTGAAAGACGCGGGTTACAAGTTTTGCTCAGAGACAACTAATAACGGCTGGAGTGTAAGTTGCTTTGTAAACAAGTTCGGGGATCAGACTTTTGAGATCTCCCTGCAGAAAAAAAATGGGGAGACCGTGCTGGCAGGACCCTGCCCCGTCCTTCAGACGGCGAGCGCTGCCGCGTCCGAGCCCGATGCGGATCACAAGCGTCCTTTCTGCGATCGACCCGTTTGCCTCCCTGAATCCACCTTCAGTGGTACGATTGAGAAGAAACTATGCAGGCTTCGTCTGCGACTGTGCGCCGTGCTACTATTCCACTCACCCCTTTAAAAATGTTCCCTCCCAAATGGCTTTTTAATCTTCCTTTCTCTTTTTAAAACCTTTATCTCGCAGATTTACAGAGCTGCTCCGAGAAGTAAAACATGTATTGTCTGAACGGTTCGGTTGGTGATTAAAAGTGCATTTCTGATTCCATTAAGTGCATGTAATTTATGAGATCACGTTTTCTGCGCCCAAGAATTGAAAATGCACTAACACTTTTTGCTACAGGGTAAAGCTAACCACATGGAAGTAGCTCAAAACAAAATCGGTATGCAATATATATTGAAAGATTTGCAATGTTAAGAAGGCGAGAAAGCCCCACGAAACTTAGAGTCAACTTTCCTTTCACTCTTTAAGACCTATGCACAATGATTAAGACTATGCTAGCATCCATGCAGTTTAATTAATACACAACAGGATTTCATGGAAACTTTGAAAACACACTCTGCATGTGAAATTAAATTAAACGAATGTGTGTTTTGCTTGGGCATGTGCTCACGGATCACTGGTTTGGGTTATAATTTGTCTGTTTAACAGTCTTCCTTAAACAGGGGGGGAAGCACAACAAAAATAAAGAATTTTAAGAAACCTTAGGATAAGAGGGGGTGCTTGAAGCAATGGAAAAAAGTGCACATGCAGAAGCCACGTTACAGTTTTTTAACAGGGACAGATCCATGTGCTCTGAATGTTAGAAATAAATCTGGTGAATTAATATAGTTCATCCAGTTATTTTCACCCCGTGAATTTTCTCGGTTCCATAGTATCGACAGAAACAGGAACAGAAGACAGGCAGAACCAATTTATAAAATCACAAACCTCTAGTCGATACAGATGTTTAATAATAGGGGCACCCCCTCACTCCTCCCCACCCCCCAAGAAAACAAACAAACACACAAACAAACGAAAAATCTCTACAGCTGGCAACAGCAGTATTAAACGTTTTCTAACTACCAAGTTCTAAATGAATTCTGACACTCAGGCAGACGACCTTTTCCATCTAGAAAACCAGCTTTTCCTACTAAATGACCATGTCATGCTTTTCCGTAGGGGTGAAAAGCTAAAACCAGCGAGGTGTTAACGAGGTCTGAAAGGAAAACGATACTGCGAGATAAGAAGGAGGAAAAGTTTGCCCTAGTCCATCTGATGAAAACTACAACTTTTCCCCTGCTCAGCTCGGAGGAGTAATTGATTTCCGGGTATTCAGCGAAGCCCGGGCTTTCCAGGCAGGAACGGAGTGAGACAAGCAAGGCGAGAAAGGACCAGCTTTATAAAGTTGCTCTGAACCATTTCCGAATCAATTTTCCTAAGCAGCCCTCCGAGAGAAACCTACCCCCACAGCAGCCTTCCAGGCAAAATGTGACTTCCACGGCAGGACCTGAGTCTCAGGCAAGAAAAGCTATTACCGAGGGGTTACCACCCGCCTCCCCAGAGCCCTGGGAACGACGCAAACTCAGCTCAAGGGATGGAAAGGCAGAGAGAAGGATGCTCCTCACGGAGAGAGCAGTGCAGGCAGCGGCTGCGGTCCCGCAGCTCGGAGCGTCCCTCGGCTGGCCCGGTGCGGGAAGGGGCAGAGGGCGGGGATGGGGGACTGCGAGAAGGGGCACGATACGTACGGTTGTTGGGGTCACCGGTGTGCTGATTCAACGGGATGATCTCCATGCGCTGCTGCCCGTACAGGTAGTAGTCCAGCTCCTCGGCCGTGCAGCGGAACCGAGCAGCAGCGCGATCGCCGCATTTGCCTCCGCCACCGCCGGCCCCGCACAAGTCCTTGCCCTGTAGGGGAGCGGACGCTCCCCCGGCCGGGGGCTCGGAGCTCTGCAGCGGCCCGAAGACCGGCAGCTGGGTCACAGGCAGCGAGGTCAGGCCGGCCAGGGAAGCGGCCGCCGCGGCGACGCAGGAGGAGGTGGAGGAGGAAGACGGAGTGGACGAGGAAGAGGAGGAGGAGGCGGAGGAGAGGGAGGCCGGGCGCTGGCGGAGGCTGTCAGACGGAGGCTCGGCTCTCTCGGGCGGTTGGAGCTGGGCGAGGGCCCCGCTGCCCTTGAGCTGGCCGCTTTGCGGGAAGAGCTGCTGCCAGTGCTGCAAATAGGCGGGATCCACCTTCAGGAACGCGGATCCTCCGGGGTCTCCGGGCTTCAGCATCGCGCTGCCTGTGGAGCGGAGAGGAAGGGGACAGCCGGCGTGAGACCCCCGCCCCACCCCGGCCGGGACGTCCCGACCCCCGCCGCGTTCTCCACACCAGCCCACGCGTGGGCTCCCAGCGCAGGCTCCCGGGGTCGGCGGCGGGACCGTCCTCGCCCCGCTTCCCTGCCGGTGACGCGCTCCGCAGAAGAGAATCTCGGCCCGAAGAGCCCCAGGGCGAACAGGCGAGAAATGCGCTGGCCGGGGCGACAAGGGTTTTTCCCCCGTCGCCTCCCGGAGCGCGGGCAGGGGAAGGCGTGGGCTGGCAGCCCCTCACGGCCGCGGCTGGGGAGCCAGCCACCCCGAGGGGCGGGCAGCTGACCCCCTCCCCGGCGCACGCAATGACCTTTCCTTTGATCCCCTCTGCCGCGGGAGCAAACGACTCCCGAAGTTGACAACAGGGAGGAGGAGGAGGAGGAAACTCCAGCCCCGCGCACACACACACGCGCGAATGTTTTCTCTCCGGCTGCTCCTACTCTGCACGCCAGTGCTCGGAGGAGGAGGAGGCGGCCCGGCAGGACCCTGCCCGGGGAGAAGGTGCCCCGCTGCGGCCCCGGCTGGGCTGGCTCTGCCGGGTGAGGCGGTGGGGCCGCCCCTCGCCAGGCGGCCCGGCCCGGAGCTGCCTTACCTGAGCGGGGTGCGCCGGAGCGGCTGCTGCGAGGTCGACGTGCGGAGGGGCGGGCAGCCCTGGGAGCCTCCGAGCAGGAGGAGAGTTGAGAAGAGAAACGTTTCTGGTCTTTGTCTAGGGGAAGCGGGGCGATCCTCTCCCAGGAGCCGGGGGCCGACGGGCCGGCTAGCTGTGAGCCGCCGGGCTCCCTCTGCCGTGGCTGCGCATCGCGGTCGCGCCCGGGCTCTCTGCTCGGCTCTGGCAGACTCCGGGCTGGACACGTGGGTTTTACGACAGCGCAAAACACAAGTGTGTGTGTGTGTGTGTGTGTAGTGTGTACGAGAGGGAGGGGAGGGAGCGGGAAGTCACCAGCGAGCCTGAGCGCAGAGCCCTTTTTTTGGCAACTTCCCCCACTTTGTTCCTTGCTCAACTTTTAAAGGTGTCCCTTTCTTTCCTTCCCTCCTCCTTCCCTCCTTCCTTCCCTCCCTCCCCTTCTCTATCCCTCCCTGTCTTTTCCCTCCCTCCCTTCCTCCCTCCCTCCCTTCCTCCCTCTTTCCTTCCCTCCCTCCCTCCTTCCTTCCCTCCCTCCCTCCCTCTCTCCCAGCGCCCCGGGGAGAGCTGGGCTCTCATCCTGACGGAAGGGCAGCAGCGCACTGCCCGGGCGCAGCCCCGCGCAGGATCCGCGCCGCTGCGCGGTACCCAGTGCCAGGCTGCGGGTGGGCGGCGGGAGTTCCTGGTCCAAGCCAGCAAGCACCTCGCACCCTGCCAGGGCCCTGGGCCCCCCGGCCGTGCAGCGCTCGCCTGTCACCCCTCGGGGATTACAGTAGATTTTGGGCACCTTCCTGGCCTGTTTCGCCGTCCTGATACTGTCCCACCGACTGAACTGAACGCGTCTCCTGGGATGACCTGCCTCCCGTGCCCTTCGGCTAACTGAGACCTGCCCCAAGGAGGTCCCAGCACAGAACTCACCACCCCAGAATTTCTCCCTCCTCAGACCTTGTAACCTCGAGCACCAGCACGTTTCTCTCCTGCTCTCTGTACTTTGCTACAGCGCAGAGCAAGAAGTATGCAGACGGAGATGCAACCTGTGGCGAGAAACTTCTCATCTCTTAGCGGCTTTTTCTGTCCGCTTTGCTTAAAAATTGGCCTTTTCTGCCCTGCTACGCAGTTGAGCTCACACATCAGTGAGTATTTAATAGGGTTTTTTTTTCAGTTTCTTTCCAACACCGTATGAAAAAGTAGAGGAGAACGATAATCTGTTAGGTACACTGCACGTACATAGTATCCCATGCATTTAAGACAAAATACTCTCACAAAACGTTTCACCAAAACATCTCTCTGGTGTCAGACAAGCCCCCACTGTCAGGTGCCACGCTGCCACTAGACGCACACTTGCTTACCAACATGACTTGTGCGCGTGCCATTCCCCCCAACCTATTCCTAGCTTATTTCATTCCCACCCTTCATTTTCTCAGAGCCTGGGAAACTACTGCTGTTTAGATTTTGTCTGTCTAAGGCAGGACATTTTAGCACAAATTTGAGCAAGGCTGGGGGAAAAAATGTTTTGACTGGCGTAATTTTGACAAGGTCATCAGTCATCTGCTGTATAGATTGATAACACCTAAGTTAAAGGTAAACATGAGTAGGAAAAAACCCCTGATTTTTATGGGTTGTAAAGTTGGCTATAAAAACCTTATTTTTGTCTTTGATCAATGCCATTGTGGAACATATAATGAACTTCCAGCCCTCTCACTCTATGAATCCACCTTCTGAAGTTCTGAAACACTGCTGCTCAGCAGAGGGACAGAGGTGTGGGGTAGGAGTCTGCACACTCGCTAACGCACACAGCTCCTTGTTGGGGACACTCGTCTGTGAATGGGCGCGCTTGGTTTTCTCTGTTTTCACTGCATTAATACAGCGTCTCACCCTTGACCAGCTCCTTCCTGGTCACAATTCTATTCTGCCCTTTCCGTCTCTTTTTTTTTTTTTTTAAGATGTGCACTTCTGCGTTATTGCTGTTTTCCTTACTAGACATCTTTTTAAAATATTGAATGGCTTTTAGAGGCAGCAATCTCTAAAAATTCGTTTCACGCTAGAAAAACGTGATGAAGTGGGGGAAAGCTCCTAGCTAATGGGCTTAAGTACATTGTCAATATCTGCACTTGCCTTGAGTTGTTAACAGAAATATTCCGGGCGGCTTCATGTTAGGAGGACTTTCATCTGTTACTATGGGTTGGTTTGTTTGTTGTTTTTCATTAATTTTTATTTTTATTTTTTACAACTAGAAAAGTAGCGCTTCGAGCGATCAAGGTGGCAGAATAAAATGCATAGACCCCCTGACACTTTGCCATTCAGCCCAACCTAAGGGAAGAGGAAGAAAGAACTGCAAGGCTCGTCGATTTGGCCGTTCCCAGGACCGGGATAGCGGCGGGTGGGAGGGAGCCGGTCCCCGCAAGCAGTCCCGGGGGCGGTGGGGCCGGGCAGCCCCGGCTGGCGCTCCCGGACACTCGGGCGGGGGCCCGCGGACCCAAGGAGCCTCGTCGTTTGGCTTTTTTTACCGGAAGGACAAGCACACCCTCTGCGCCGGATTCACTCGGCCCACGCCAGGACAAGAGGGGAGCAGCGGCGGGGAAGCGGCAGGAGCAGCGGGGCAGCGCCGGTGCCGAGCGGAGAAAGCTCCCGGCGCCGGCGGGCGGGCTGGCAGGGAGAGACGCGCCTCGTAGGGAGAGACGCGGCTCCGGTCCCAGCCTCTCCAAACCACCACCGCTGCCGGCCTCTTCGACCCCCCGGAAGGAGCAGGAGCGCAGATCTGCGAGCAGGGCTCCCAGCCCCGCAACCTGCCTCTCCGCGGGATGGCTTTAGTCCACCCTGACCTCTGCTCCCGCTTGCCCGGGCAGAGCGGACTGTGAGCCTCCCTTTTGTCTCCCCCGAGTTTGTCCACGGTCTATTTGTTAGTATTTCTTGGGGGTTTTTTGGGGAGTAAATCTCGCATGTGTTGTATTTTTAATTTTTTTTTTTTTCCTCCTGGATGTGACTTCGGTGTGTAAAGATGCAGGGGAAAAAAAAAAAAAGAAAGAAAAAGAAAGGAGTTTTTAACTACTGTCTTCTCCTTCCCCTTCTTTCAGGCTTTTTCATTATTTAGAGGACGAGCGCTGAAACAAATCACATTGACCGTTTACAAAGCGATCAAACCTTTATAAAAATCTATCGCCTACGAATCGATCGGTGAAAATTTGCTAGGAATTTGTTCAAAAGAAATAAATAAGGCGGGTAAGTGTATTAACTGCAAAGGGGGAACACGGTGGTGTTTTTCTTCATTGATTAATGACCTCTAAAATAAAACAAGCGGGAAGAGGAGCCAAGATCGATAAATTAACTGCCCAAATTCATCATTTTCCCTGCGATTTTTTTCTTTTGTTTTTGCTTGTTTGTTTGTTTGTTTGATTTGTAAATAACCCCTCGGAAGGATGCCCTTCTCTTTGGAAACTCGAAGGTTTTATTTTAGGCTGGGCGTGGAAAAGGGAGCTAAATCCCTTTTGGAAAGGGACTGAATCCGGGGACACCCTATCTGATTTCGTTTGACACATAATTAAAAAGTTTGCCTTTCATATTAATTAATTCTCCTGATCTGGGGAAGACAAATGGTCGGTTACCTCTGACAGGAGTCCGATAAAGGATTCAGCAGCTTTCCTTCTTGCCCTAGGCGTCTCCTCATTCCCGTCTTAAGGTCACGAGCGGCTGAGTTAATAATTCATTAATATAGACATTTATTCAGATGGGATTCACGGGGATTCGCGCTCCCTACATCGCACCGTTTGGATTTAGCTTCCCTCGAAGGGAAGAGGAGGGGGAGAAGGGATGGAGGAAGGCTCCGCACAAGGCACCGACACACGTGGTCAGAGCGTGATACCGCGGCGAGGGCCCGCCTGGGGCCGTGCAGTCTGCCCGCCGCAGCCCCGCATGGCCGGCCGGCCCCGCCGCCGCTGCTGGCCCCGCCGCCGCACTGCCGCTGCCGCAGAGCGGGGCCGCGCTCCGGCCGTCCCCGGGCAGCGGCCTGGCAGCACTCGCCACCTCCCCGGCGTTTCCCGCCGTGAGGCTGGGCGCTTCCCTCCCCCTTCGCCTTCCCCGGACTCAGGAGGCGGCCGAAGCGCGGCAGGAGCGGGCGGATGACGAGAGAAGCCGCTTCCCCCGCGCTCGCCCTCACGGACCCCGCGCCCCAGGGCCGGGCACGGGCAGAGCAGCGGAGCAGAATAGGCTGCCCCGGGCCGGCGCTGCCAAACCCCGCGGGTCGGGACGCGGTCGAGGGTCTGGGGCCTGGGCCCGCGCCGCCAGGTGAGGGAGCACGTCCCGCCCC
Organism: Caprimulgus europaeus; assembly: GCA_907165065.1. Next base: position 18,433,376 of record OU015527.1, read on the forward strand.
GCGCCCGCGGAGACGGCCCCAGCGGGGAGAGCCCCCCGGCCGGAGAAGGACTGGGTGCAGGAGGGCGACAGCCGCCCCCTGTCCCGCCGGGGCCGCTGTCCGTGCAGCGGCCGGGAGGGGCCCCAGAGGGCGCCCGCGTTCCCGCCGGCGAGGCAAGGCGTGGCAAGGCCCGGCCGGGAGGAAGGGCGGCACGGAGATGCCACGGGACCGGGGGTCGCTCCGGCGCCGCCGCTGCGAGACCCCACCCCGCCCCGCCCCGCGGGACGGCGATCGGAGGGGCAGGGGAGAGGCAGGCAGTACCGCTGCTGCCCTCTCGGGGTGTCGATGTCAGGCAGAGCCCGGGAAGTGCTGGTCCCGGGCTGAGCCCACTCCGGGGTGTCTGGAGGACGAAGGGGTCCCTCAAAAGGGGGGTTGGGATCCCTCCTTGGGAGCTGGTAGCAAGAGACTGACAGAGGCGGTCTGCTGCGGGCCGCCGCTTCTGCGGAGAACAGAAGGCACCTGGCCGCCCGGAACTGTGCGGTGCTTTGGCGAGGGCCGCCGGGCAGATGCCAGCCAGGTGCACAAGGACTCTCTGCCGCTGTTGACCTGGTGCGAGTGTGATCTGGTGACCCTCGAGGTGAAACGCTCTGCAGTCCGTTACGGATTCCCCGAGCCACCAAACCCCCGTGACAGGCACATTCAAATACTTATGCCCGTCAACAAAAGAAACTCGGCTCCAAGCAAGGCACGCTACAGATGGGATGAGAAAAGGAATTACTCAGCTGTAAAGACCAAGTAAAAATAAACCGAGTCAGGGTACAAATAAAGTTGAACTTAAACGTGACAAATTTGGGGTAATTTAATTCCTACTTCCACGCAGACCCCATCTGAAAGTATTCTAAATTATTTGAGAATTACATTACCTATGCAAATATAGGCTTTGTCTTTGGGCTATTTTATTTTATTTTATTTTATTTTATTTTATTTTATTTTATTTTATTTTATTTTATTTTATTTTATTTTATTTTATTTTATTTTATTTTATTAGCCAAAGATACAATTTAATCTACAGTGCAGTAGTCTAGAATATTAAGACAATTTTCCAGATAGGATTTTACAATATAAAATCAATTCTCTGGGTGATAACACGTTTAATAGGTAGGATACTTTATGCACATCTGACATCTTTAAGCACAGCTTTTGAGATTTTTTGGTTCCTTTCTGGCTGAGTGCACGCTCTTACAGGTATTTCATTCCGCATAGTTTCAGAAATGGTGTAAGGGAGCACTCTGAAAAGCAGACCTCCTCTGCAATCCCTGATGTCAAGCTTTCCAAAACTAAGCAACTCAACCTTTTGAATGCTTAAGCAACACTGGGTGGGACTTCAAACAGCAAAACATTGTCTAGAGAGTTTTCCTGTACTGTATCTAAAAATAGCTCTCAAAAATACGGAATCTATTAAAAATGATTGTTTGCATGTGACACGAGAATGATAAGGTCTGGACATAACTCAAGAATAGTAGCATTTCAATGGTTAGTATTGTCGTAAGAATGCTGCGGTTTTACCATAATGTTTGCAGAAATAAATGGAAATTATGGGGTTCTGTTTCAATTTTGGCTTAGCATCATAATTGTAACTAAATGTTTTTTAACAGAAAAACCAGAAAAATCTCACACTTCATGTTTCCCACTTAACTGCTTTTCCACAACATACATTTTTCTAATAGATTTTTGTAGGCCTGCACTCTCCCCCCCCACTCTTTTTCCCTCCCTTTCATAAATTGTCAGTGAATGTATTGAGGGGGAAAGGAAAAGACCGACAGCTTTGGGGAACAAAAGTTCAAAGCAGGGACTGTGTCTTCTTTGTGCACCGTGTGGTAAAAGGCTGCAAGGACATGTCTGAAATACCCGCCCTGCTAAAGATTTTTTTTTTTTTTTCTGGACTACATCTGGTAGATGGTTTTTTGCTTAAAATAAGCCCACATGTGGGACTTAACTCAGTAAGTCAGGTTCTGCAATACAAATGTTCATTCTGATACCCTTATTCAGGAATAGCTGTTTTGGTAAACTTCCACATGTAGAGAAGGACTTGGGGTGATAGCTCTCTTGGAAGGGATGTGCGACGTGTGCTGTGCATACTGTGTGGAAAGCATTTGGTCACAGGTTTAGCACCAAGTAGGAAACTGTGGGCTGCTACAGCAGTGTTAATAAACAGCACCTCATGGCCAATGGAGTGTACTACGTAAATGAGTAAAACTGAACAGCACGTGAAGATGGACTCTCAAGGAGGAACACCTAAATCAACCACTGAAATAACTAGGTAACTACAGTAGAGTTCTCGCTACTCCACAATAGTTGCTTTACTTCAATTTCTGATGCTTTACCAGGCAAATGTTTGTTTCAGTTCTTCACGTGGTTGAGAACTTCCCATAATGTTATATAGAACTATGAGTTTATGGCAACTGAAGTCAAGAACTGAATCCAGAAATACAACTGCTCAAAGAATAAACATCACAGATAAAACAACTGGTTTTCCAACAGAGAGCAGTCGTCCTGCACTCGGCAATTTTCTGCAGCAAGGCTTACTTTCTGACATTCTCCAGCATGAATTATTCATGGTAAGGGAGCCAAAACCTAAACAGCTGATGTATGGAAATATATGGAACAACCACGCACCTTAGGCTAGAAACCTGCCTAAGCAGCCATTGTGAAATCCTGCACTTTTCCCTTCTGACTAGAAAGAAGCAGTTTTTCTAGTTTCCTGTTTGCCTTCTGTCAACCAGACTGGCCTTATTATTTCACCCTGTGTATCCGTCCTAATCTATACTGGGAACTAACTCCCTTGTTTGAAGAAAACAAGTAGGCTCTCTGTATCCTGTCACAGGTACTTAGCCTCCATCCAGCTGAACAGACATTAAATTAAGACAACCCTAAAATCCAAAGCTTTTAGAGATACATGATTTTGTGAGCTATTCCACATTTGGCTTGAATGGGTTAGGTGTTCTGCTACACTGGCAATGCAAGTAGTGATTTTGGGGTTTAGAAAGAAGAGATAGAAAGTGTAGACTGGAAAGAAACACTTTGATCATGAAGTTCAGTACACTACCATTGCAGGCACCCATGTTAAGTCCAAAAAAGGTAAAAAATAAATATCTTCTTTCTACTGTATGCTGTAAGAGCCCTACCCTCTCCTGCTTCCCTCTAAAATATCCTATAACTAACTTGTGACTTTTAGTAGAAAAGACCAAAACGATTATTATACTGTACCATAGGTAAAGAAATGAAAAAACAAGGCATGGTATGGGCCTCTGCACTGGGAAAAGGATTGGGAAAGTGAAAATGCCTAGGGGACCTTAGAAAGTGAATACCCCACACGGAACAGAGGAAATAAAAAATGTTTCCAGCCGTCACTGATAACACCACAGGGAAAGATTCCACCAGACCTAAACATGATGGCTAGTTTCATCTCATAAACATCTTGACCAACATAAAATCTTTACCAGATATAATTAAGAACCTTCCAAGATATTAAGCAAATCAGTGCACTTGCAGCATTTCCTGAAGAAGAAAGAAAGACAAGCACAGATAACTTATCAGAACATGATTTTGTGTGAAGAGAAAGTAGAAAAAGTGAGGCCAACCACCCCATTGTGGTATATATGGATACAAGAGAAGGACAAAGGAAGTGGGAGCCAGTCTGTAGCCGCTGGGATCATGTAACGCCTGCCGCCTGGCAGTTTGGAATAGCCATTAAGGAAAACAAAGGGTTAAGAATCAAACAACAAACTATAAAACTCCATCTAACTTCCTGACAAATAATTATGCAGGAGAGCAGCAGAGACGTAGGCACTGGCTACCTGTGCCCCTGCTGTGCAAACTGTCCACAGAACAGCCAGTAGCTGTGAGGGGTAGAAGGAACTTGACCAGAACGTGACAACAAAGATGGCATTCACTGCTGCTCCATGTGGATGGCTGGGTGAAACAGCATGAACAAAAGTTTAAGTTTCTGCCTCACAACCACTGTAGACAAATCTCAGATCTTTAACTCATATCAGAGCCGCTGGCTAAACCATGAGATTCATCCCTTGCAGCCACTGCTGTGATCACAAGACTTCAGTTTCTCCCCAAAGCCGAGAGCAAACCTTGGCATGCTGTTCCTCCCACACTCTGCTTCAGGTGCGCAAACAGTTCCTCTAGCAACACGTGTGGGATGTTTCCATCCACTTAATCCCAAAATAATTACAATTTCTTCTTTCGTTCCAGTGAAAGAAGCCCACTACAGAGAACTTAATTGTTCAGCAAAAACAGCATAAACTCAAGGTTGCATAGTTTGCAAACTATGGAATTTAATTTTCTGATGTTCTTTACTCTTGGTTATTTAATGTACAGTATGAGAAACTGCACTTTAAAGTAGGTTCAACAGTTCATAGAGGACATGTATAGGACTACACGTAAGTGGTAAGGTACAGGTGTTTCATATTTTAGTAACCTAACCACAGTATTATACTTTCACTTTGGAATGTGTTCTTAAAACATAAGATGCTATTGTCATAAAATAACTTATCACATCTCTTCTGAAGTTTACAAACCTCATACAGAAGTAGGAAGAGGAATCACATCTTTATTCAGTCCCTATCAGCCAGACTAATGCAAAATACCCTCAGAGGAAGGTTAGTTTAAGTCTTGTGCTGAAAAGAAGGGATCTCCCACACCACTTGTTATGCTGGCTGAACATGCTGTAATTTTTAGCTGTTAGGTGATAAAAACAAACTGCAGTTGGTAATTTCTTCACACATACAGCTACACTGAGAAGAAATTCTCTGTGTACGCTGTTTGTGTGATGCTGAAGGTTGTGATATACACAGCGTATGTCACTTAAAGATGTGTCCAGGAGGAACTTGCAAAATGACCTCTACCATTCTACCAGAAAGGCATTTGGGATAACTTTAAGATTTCTTTCTCTAACAAAAGGTCTACTAAATAGAATGTGCTAAACTTGGAAATTTGTTTATTGCTACCCTATTTTAGTCATATAAGTGCATTTATTCTTTTATTATAAAGCTCCTGGTAAGGACTATTGTTTCCGCTAGAGCCTTTATGATTTTGTATTTCCCAAAAGTTAATACTTTCAACCTATTACAGTTATGTTTCCAGGAAATACGAAATGTCAAAGTCATGTTGCCAATATAACGTATGATTAGGAACTTAAAAGACAAGCAGTATATGCAGTCCAATAGATGTTTTTCAAAAGTCATATTAATTATTACTTACGTTGCTCCTTTTCAGACATACAAACACAAGTTACACTTCTTAAATATGGACGGATTACTGAGCTATGTATCTGAAATGGATTCATAATGTTCTGGAATGTTATCACTACTTTTGATATTAAATCACCTGTTTCTCTGTCAGAACAGTCTTTTAATGATGCCAGGCAAGTCAATTAACACAGTGTTTTCTGACAGTCAGAATCTTCTCAATTTCAGAAAAATTTCCTGTCTAATCTGTATCTACATGGATTATTAAAACATACTACACACTTCAATACAACGGCACTTAAGATAAAATGTCCTAAAAACCCCTAAAATGTCCTAAAAACCCCTGATAACATAAAAACAGTAACAAAGACATGGCTTGTACTACTTAATCATTTAGGATACAAGTGAGCTTCATTACAGAGGTGAAACAAACTGACCCATCACAGAAATCCAGCCTAATCTAAACCATGACCAGTACCAGCCATCTAAACCAAACCTGCAATATTTTACAAGTTCAGACTGATTATAGAAAGAAATTAAATTTATGTTCTCTGTTATCAGGCTGCTGTCCTTTCTGTTCCTGAACTGCAGACTCTAGTTACATCTCAAGGAGGCAAGGCAGGTACATTCCTGATCTTACTCTTCTGCTCTGTTAAACTACTCTTGCCTTGATTAACTGGCATGTACCTTTCAAAATATATTCTTCCTGCCTCTTTCACTGTTAATTTTATTGTCCACCATGTAGTCTTGCTCTTCATGGAACTTCCTGAGAGTTCTTCAGATTTTCGAAAAAATCGCAGAAAGGCAAAGGCAGAAGAGCTGAGTAGCTAGCAAGACAGCCCAGAGACACTTCTTTCAGAAATAAGCATCAGGATATGTAAAGATATAGAAGTAGTTGATGGGGAGGTGGAGGAAGTACATATTATGTTTTCCTGAGCACCTCTTAGTTTTTTCAGGCTGTAAAGCCTCAGAACAAAGGCTTTACAGATTTAACATAGAAATGCAACATTAGACTCCCTTCAGTGCATGCAGAACAATGTAAGTAGTATAGACCTTAAAGAAATGTTGTATTAAAGCATTTCTTTTATGATTCTATAAATAGTTCCAAAGCAAAAATAATAGGGCTGGAAAGAACAAAGTATGTTAAGTAAAGCCAAAACACGCACTTTGAGAAGCTCCCTAACTATATAATTCCATCTTTTTTATGTAAGTTTTTTAGCAAGAGTAAAGCTTAATAAGAATGGGCAAAATTTTGTGCCATCATCACATCCCAAGTCTCACTGATTTCAGCAGGACAAGTGCTGTAATAAACACTATAAGGCACTCAGAGTACAAAGCCTCCATTTTTCAATCAAGCATTTATTATCCATCTTACCATTGCTGGAAAATACTGAAGATTTGCATGCTTTGCATGCTTTGATCACATACTTTTGGCAAAAGCAATAAGAATATAGATTTATGCCATGGATAAAGACTACAGTAATTCTCTTGAACAGTGATTTGGAGGGAAAATGATTCCTCAGCTAAAACTAAAGAAATGACAGAATCATTATTACTTCTTTTTAACTTCACCTAATCACATACAAAGGGTGATAATATTCACAGACTGAATTCAGAACCTGAGAACTTCTTTCACTTTCAGTGGGAGAATTCAGTTTTTCCACAAACTTTTTTTAGGCTTTGAACAAGACAACATTTTCAGAGTGTATCTTCCACAGAGTGTTCTCAATGGCTATTTTCTCTAATATTTTTTATAAAAGAGAATTTTCCAGAAAGGGTAATGGTATGCTGATTTGTGTGTAGGCAATATAGCATTCCCTGAACACAATTTGAACTTAAGTCACTTAAGTCACTTACCTCAATTAATTTCTGTTAAAATCTGCACATATACGCAGACACAGAATTCTGGAAATTAATCTAAGGGCTATGTAACATGTTACCTTTATATCCTAAGAAGTAGATTGCAAATCAGAAGGGGTTCAGTCAGAAGGAATGCATTCTGCATAAAACAGAGTATGATACTGGATTTATTAGATCTATAGTTTAGTATTCACTATAACCTTGTAACATATTTTCACTTGACAAATGACCAAGGTATATACCTGAGAAAAAGACTAGTGAGTTAAATGTAGTCACCTACTAGATTGAATAAGCTTGTGGAAGTGACCATTTCAAAAAAGTTAATTATTTTTAAGTGTACTTAGTTTCAGTTTATTCATCAGGAAGTGTACACTGTACTGAAAACAGTTCCTAAGTCTTTTACACTGTGGTGGTTCGACCCACAGTAGGACCATGCGGTCCTGCACTCACCTCCCACTGCCCAACCCACCGCCCGCCAGCCTGGTGAGATGGGAGACATGACGAAGGGGCATGGCATTAGGAATGAAGGACAGGGATGGTTCACACACCATATCACAGTTATGGTCATGGGCAAAACAGACTCAACTTGTGGGAGAAAAGTCAATTTAATTCGTTACCAATCATCCAAGTAGCGCAGTGAGACACAACAACCACATCTTACAACACTTCCCCCACCCCTCCCTTCTTCCTGGGCTCAAATCACTTTGCTCCCAATTTCTCTACCTTCTCTCCCCCACAGCAGCACAGGGGACAGAGAGTGGGGGTTCAGTCAGTTCACCTCTGCTGCTCTTCCCAGCATGAAAGTCCAGGGACAAGATGTTCCAAAGCTTCTCATGGAGTCACAGACCCCTTTGGGCTCAGCTCCTGGCTCCGGCAGGGGACATCCATGGGCTGCAGACTCACCCCCCACTCTGGGGGTTCACCCTCACACTGGCAGTGAGTGACTCTGAGGGTCCCAATTCCCGTCACACTTGCCCTCAGGCTCAGTTCCTCTGCTCCAGCATGGAGTCCTCCATGGATACACATAGGTCTCTGCTCCACCATTGAACCTCCATGAGCTGCAGGGACCTCCTTTGCCTTCTCCTACTCCATTCTGTTGAACTGGATGTCTGAGGTTCTCTATCCTCCCCCTCTTCCACTTTCCTCCTGGCAATGAAGCTCTCCCTTTGTTTAGGCCGATGGTTGTCTTTTGTTCAGGTCAGTGGCCTCTCCTCCAGGTTCTCTCCACCTTCTTTTCAGGACAGTCCTTCCCCTCACAAATACGGATTCTCAGAGCTGTTTCTCTAGTGCTCATTGGCCCAGGCCAATTTGGGGTCTCCACCTTGGAGTGAGGGGAGCTTTTCACTCGCACAAGGTGACACCTTTCCCCACTACCAAAAAAACCACCCTCCCCCGCCCCACAACCCAACACATACACCAAGATGGGTACAATTGTATGTGTTTAAAATCAAAGTGTGACCATGGTCAGCAAAGTGGCTATATAAAAATGTCACCTTCCCACAGCCTTACTCCTGCAATTGAGTCATAGTTGCTTTTACTTCTTCTGTTTTTCTGTGATTAGAATACATTTTATAACACGTTTAATTCCTGGTAGTTGTGTAGAATCAATACAGCTGTGGGAGAATGTGCTAGATATTTTTCCCTTTATATAAGATAAGTAGATTTATTAGCTAAACTCTAATTCTTTAATCTTTATTATCTGTGATATGGTGTGATCAGAAAAAAAAGCAGCTTTACTTTTAGAACACAGGTTAGGTTTTCAGGACTGGCTGCACTGAAGCCCCTTAAAAGAATATATGCAATATAGAAACTCTAAGAGACAATGAAAAACACAACTTTCACTATGCTATAGTTACAGCCACTTGAAAGTCATCTGTTAAACATTTTTCCACATAAAGTATGTTGAAAAAAACTCACTAGGATTTGATACCTTGAGTGCTTGATTACTGGACTCATCTAAAATGTATTTTTTATTAAATACACCTGTAATATTTCATATATTCTTACAAATCTTTGAAATAATAACCCATGAAGAATGGAATTAAGATTTCACTTTTTTAACCTTTTAAGATTTCACTTTCTACTTAAGCCAGGTCAGATCACTTACTGAAACACCCCAGAAAATTTCAAAACATTCTGGAAAATAGATATTGACATTAAGAGGACCTGACTATTTAAAACATTTAAAATAATATAATCTACAAAGAGGAATGAACTGGTATTTTAGCAGTCTTTTCAAGAAACACAACAAATACTAAATGTATTTTGCAAATTACATATAAGATGTGCACTGAGACAGATAGAGACTAAAGGAAACAGGTCCTAAATCTGTTTATAATCTGAAGAGTGTGTTCAAAACTATGTCATATAAGTAGGTTGGGACAGGGCGGCTGAAAAAACATGAGACCTCAGTAATGATGCCCCTTTCTTCATGATACTGTATGCTGATAGCTTGGTTTCTGTTCCCAGACTAGCTATTCTCCCCAGTAATACCACAGACAAACCTCCCTGTCTGCAACAGTGTCTCTACAGAGATGGGTTCTTACACATCTTTGTAAAAAGCTTTCCTACCCTCTGATGAAAAATGGTGTATGTGCTAGGTGTTAAATCTATTAGTTTTATTGCAGTGAATAAACCCACACATTGGCCAGGAGAGTTGGTTGTTAACCGGCAGACCACTTTTGCTTGCCTGCTTTGTGCTCTGGTATGCACAAGATACTCTTGAGCATGTGCCTGTGAACATATGCGTGAGAGAGAGGGACAGAAAGAGAAAAGCAGAATGACTATGCGCATAATAGATCTCAAGGACGACGAGAGCTAAATCAATCTGGGTTGCCAAAAGACTTAATATTCTATTATGATCAAAATAATGCCAAAGAAAATAGAGAGGTCAAGCAGCAGCAGCAAAAAATTCATCATCAGTCAGGGTATGGAGATCAAAAATAAACTCAAGAATATTGTTTCAGTGCAGAAGACAGGGTCCAGCCTGAGAGGAAGCCAAGAGACCTTATTTGAAAGATATTGCCACATTTGTAATGTGTTACAATCACTAAAATTAAAAAAAAAAAAAAAGAAAAAAGAATGATGATTGAATATTAGATGGCAACTTGCTGGATCTTCTATTGCTAACAGATCTTTTTCTTAAAAACTGGACTGATAATTGTTTTACTTTCTGGCATTATTAAGGAGTTCTCCACCATCAAAGAAAGATTAACAATGTGAGAACCCAGAGGGACTAGAGAATCAAGAAAAACTGTAACTGTTTAGACCAAAGATTTGGCAAAACATAATAGTGCCCTGAGGTGCTAGAGCATAAAATGCCAAAAGTATTTGTAGCTTGAGAATTGTGACAGGCTCAAGGTTTGGAATTACAGAATTGTTAGTGTTGGCAACTTCCTTAGAGGGCAGCTGACTCACAATGATCTTAATTTTGTTCTCAAAGTGGGATGTGAACAGTTCACAAAGTTCTGTTGATGAAGGAAGAGCCAGATTAGACAGCTTCCCTGCAATAAAAAATTACAAGAGAGTAGGGCAGTCTGCCCGTTCAGCAATTAAGTTGGAATAATAAGCAGATCTGGCTTGTTTCAAAACATCTCTGTGCACATTTATATGGTCCAAACTTGTAAGTCTACATGCAGTCAATAAGTCCTCAAACAGCATTTACCTTGGAGCCCAGAACATTCACTTTTGAGTATATCTGCCAAAAAGAAGTCTACAGAAACGGTATGCCCTTTAGGATGTTATGAAGGTTCTTGGGTTATTATCCATTTAGGAGAAAATCTGGAAATTCCTGAAGCAATCAGTAGTATAACAGGAAGCTGCTTTTGTCTGTTTTACTCAGACTTTATTCCATTAAGGTTTCTTTTTTTGTGGGGGGGTTGTTTGTTTTTTTAATTTAGTCAAAACTAATGGTAGGAACAGGTAAAAAGAAATAGTGGCAATTAGCACCTCCTTGATAGTTTTTATCTACAAAGCTTCTTAACAATATCACTAGCATAGCTGATGGCTACCCATCGTCCAAATGAAGAAAACAAGCCAGTGAAAAAAAATAGGTCTTGATCCTACATGGAGTAAGTATGGGTTTAGGCTTCATACATAAGAATATATTATTTGAAATCAATGGAACAAATGTCATGTGAACAGCTAAATGTAAGTACAGTATTTAAGGGGCTTTTGTTATTTGTCCCAGGACACAAACTTAATCATTACAAAACAGAATTAGGACACTGGAATCTCCCATTCCCTCTGCCTCTCTGCAAATAGAGATTGCACTGTCACATTTCATTCCCAGCACCTGAAGAATAGATGACTTTATAAAGCACTGTCCACACCTCTGGCACTTCTGAGGTGACAGCCTATGTCAAAACAGCTTTATTTATATTGTTTTCCTTCAAGTGGGTTGGCTCAAAAGTTGCTTAACTGATGTTATCAGAGTGTGAAACTTTAAGGATAAAAGGGATGAGAAGTACAAGGGAAAAATCAGACATACAATAAGAGTACCTGAAATGAGCTCAATAATACGGTGTGTAGGAGAGGAATAACAAAAAGTTAACCTGCCCTACAACAGACATGGAGAGAAGGTTGCTGCACCATGTAGTCTAGTGCCTAGACAAGAAACGTGAGCAAGAAAAAAGATTAGTGCAATGCCTAAAAATGATACCATTGCTGATAGTGCAGGACTGAGGCAGACTGACAACACAGGAAAATGGATTTACTTTATTCTATGGCTGCATCTTATGTCCCAAACAGCTCATGATCTCATGAGCTTTCTGGAAGTCCCACAAAGACATACGATTTGATTTAGACTACAGAAAGCCTTGGAGGCATGTTCTGTAGAGGAATTCTGTGCTGTCAGAGGATACCACACAACTTTTAACTTTAACATGTGCAGTGGTTTTGATTCTGTGTGTCAGCTATAGCCCTATTTGTATTATCTTATTGAAATAACCAGAAAGCTTAAATCTGAAAATCAAATTCAAATAGCCATCCATACATCACCATCATAAGACATATAAAAAAATTTTCCAATGCAGTAACAGTGCCTCTCTATCACAGGGGGCATGAGTCTGGGTGACAAGATCCAAGAGTCCTAGATATTCTTCAACTATCCCTGCTTGTTGTATGAAGTATGTGGTGTGTACATGCAATAATTCACAATGAACTAGTGACATTCATCTAGAAAGGACGGAGCACAAAGACCACAACTTTATCTGAAAGTCTGAGAAAAACTGTGTAGTGGTCTTATCCAATTGCAACTGGTAGTAGCCACAGCACTGCAGCATTCAGACTGTTTATATTATGAATTTCATGGTGGAAAGCCATTCAGTAGAAAGTTGTCCAGAAGTGAATCGATTTCCTTTGCCTTTGCCCTTAAATTTAATGAACAGAGCCTTTGGTAAAGCTACTGAAAGTCCCATTTGTGGCAGCTAGATCATGGAGTACAACGTTGTTCTTGAAGCTAATTCTGAGAATGGGACATTTAAGATTTGGGGGCTTAACTACATATTGCAAAATCTTTCCCAAATTGCCTCCACATTCATAGAGGTTTTGCCTTGTTTCTCTTATGCTTTTTCCATATTAATTACCATCAGAGAATTCTTCAGTTACTTCTGCATGATGAAGAGGAGGATAATATGCTGCTGTTTTGTTCTATTTTAGGAAACTGAGCAATTTGCTTCACCCTCAATGGCTTCAGTGTTTATTTTTGTAAGATTAAAGACAGAGTACATATGGCAGTAATTCTGGTATTTCTTATTGTGGATGAATCACACAGGAGAGTTGGACACATTGGTAAATCATATTATTCTGTATTTTATCAACAGAAAGGGTTGTAAGCAGTAAGTGACAGGTCAAATGCTCAGTAAAAACAGGAGGTTTTCCTGCAACATTTGAGGTTGGAAGAGACAGCTAAAGGTTATCTGGTCCAAGCCCCTGCTCAAGCAGGCACACCTACAGCCAGTTGCCCAGGACTGTGGCCAGGCGGCTTTCAAATATCTCATAGGATGGAGATTCCACCACCTCCCTGGGCAATATTTGTCAGCACTTGGTGACCCTCACAGTGACAAAGCATTCCCTGATGTTCAGAGGAAGTCTCCTGTTTTTCAGTCTGTGCCCATTGCCTCTGGTCCTGTCACTGGGCACTGCTGAAAAGAGCCTGACTCTGTCCTCTTGGCACCCACCCCACAGGTATTTATAAACATTGGTGAGATCTTCCTGAGCCTTCTCTTCTCCACGATGAATAGTCCCAGCTCCTTCAGCCTTTCCTCATAGGATAGATGTTCCAGTCCCTTCATCATCTTTATGGCCTTTCAGTGGACTATCTAGTATATTCATGTCTGCCATAATGGGGAGTCCTGAACTGAGGTCCAATTGTCCACCCCAGCACTAAAATTGCATTAAATAAATTTTTAAATTAAAATTTTACCAAATAATAGCTCATTTTCTTGATTTGGTTAATTAATAATAGAAATTAATAATGTAACTTTCACTGGTGCTACAAGGTAGAGTTCTGAAGAAAAAATCAGAGCAGCAAGAAAGCTGTTAGCAAGAATTGTGAATGTGTCAGCACAACTGCAGGCTTTAGCGCAACTACCTGAATGTTTTGATGGAGATAAAACCAACACCATCATTTACCACCTAGATGACTCTTAACATTTTTGTCTCAGTCCTCAGTCATATGAGGAAGAGGAATTCAATCCTAATATTCAAAAAGCAGTTAGCCCTGTTCTGTTGCCCTAACAAGACCCTAGAAGTGGTAGAAAAGTAGACTAAAGGAAGCTGGCAATAGTATGGGAATGCAACGTGGAAGTGTCATCACCAAAACCTACAACAAATCCTGAGCGGAACTGTGTTGTTGAATTAGTCAATTGTCTTTGCAATGCTTTGGAGAGGAAAATACAAAAGCATTTACATATCTGTTGAGTGGAAAGGAAATAGCTACAGAAAGGTCCAATAGACTATTAGACCATAGAATCATACATCCTAGAATTGAGTCCTAGATCATAGAAATCCTAGAATTGAGTCTGTCCTAGATATCTACCTGTTACTGTATACTTTTCAGGGTGTATCTGCATGTTCTTTTAAATCCTACATAACAGCAGGCATCTCTCACTATCCCACTTTTCTACTCTCTGTCTTTCCTTCATCAGTGTAAAAATGGATCTATTAATTATGAGGCTTTAGAATCAGCTGTTTTGGTTCACTGATCCACCAGGTAACTAATCTACAAAAACAAAGGGTATGTTCTGTACCAGATCAGCAGGTTTATATGACTCACTGCATAGCTGGATGATTATTTCATATGACATAAAGGACCAGATAGAGCCTGTTACTTGCGATGCACAGGAAGAGAGAAGAAAGAATGGGATCACCTCTTTTTGGCAATAGCCCACAATAAAGTCAGATTAGGTGCAACACAAAAGGGCATCCCTGAAGTGCAATAAATAAAGTTTCTGAATCTGGCTTGTCCTGTTGCACCAATAAGGACTCCCATCAGTTTAGCTTTTCTACACCACATCACAGACCCTGCCTCCCCACAGTCAGACTTCTCACCATTAGTAGCATCTCATGGGCTATGTGTTAGGCCCCATACTACTTCTGGTTCTTAGACACATACCAGTTCCCCTTTTCAATGACTGGGGAAAAGGCCTTGAAGAAAAGCAGACTAAGGGGTGTAGACCATGAAACAACAAAAAATAATATGTAGCTCCAGTTACAGAAAAAGAAGACTGGCAGATGCCAACAACCAGGGTCTGCTACCCTTTAAAGTTTGTAGGAATAATGTTCCTAATAAAGAACAGCAAACAGCTCATGATCTATAGCTATCTATAATCTCAGTTCCCTGAGAAGGGAGCTGTAGCTGGAAGAAGACCTCTTCTTCCCTCCTAAAGCCAGTTCTGAAAAACACTTCCTTGGGTAGACCAGAGCTCTGTTAAAAACCAACTCTTTTATTCTGAAATACGATGCCTTCCAAGCACATCTGTCCAGAAAACAAAATACAGAAAATTTGCATCTGGTTAGCAGAGTATAATTTTAGAATCAAGCAAGTAATTAAACTAATTTCCAGTATTTATCCAGAATACTAAGAATGTGCTCAGTCTTATAACCATTACCTGCATGATATTACCAACAGCAGCTGGGATTACTAATTACTAATCACTAAATTTTTTTCCCCCTAAGGCATCATTTTAGCTTCTGTAGCTTTGAATGCTTGGGAATATCCTATTAAATTAACATACCTATTAAAGTAACATTAGTAGGTGCCAAAAGTACAGGCTTAGGGAGGGACAACTGCTTTCTACCTCATTTCATTCACTCAGACAATTCATGACTTTGAAGATGATCCTGTTGGAAAAGTAGATGCAAATCTGCATAGGAGCTCAGTGACTGATGGGTTCCTAACAGCCTCAGCCAGCCAGCTTCAACTGAAGCAGCTGTGATTTGTTCAAGATGTCAACAAAATTCACTGTTTGCTCTAGCAGGTCCTTGCCTAGCAGGGAGAGACAAAGCTTACAGGCAAGCTAAATCTTAAATGAGGCATTTGTAGATACTGACGCTACCTGGTTACCCAATTTCAGACAGGATGTGAGACAGAGGTCTGTGTATCGCTGGAAATAGTATCTCAGCACGGTTTTGACCTTGCTGTGATTCAGGATGAGCTAGTTGCACTTGATTTCTTGTCAGCATCTTGGTGTCTCAATAGCGGAGGTGATAGCATCCGCTGGAAGACAGAGATGCAGTTGTTGTTGTCCTGCTGGAAGCTGCTCCAGTGAGGACTCATCACTTCCCTTTCCAACAGTAACTTCTGAAAAATACAGATAAGGCCTGCAGCTGAGCCACTGATACCTGTGTAGCAATGAGGTAGTGGTGTCAGTCACTGTGCAGGCAGGTGAGCTAAAACTTGGGAAGGGCAGGGCATGGCAGGGCAGAGCAAGGAAACCTGAAACCTTAATGTTTATCCCAGCTTGCCATGGTATGAATTTGTTTTGTCTTCTTAGCTGTCCCTCACAGGTGACCTGTTCCTGTCCCAGCTTCACAGAGGCATTCTTTCTAATGAATTGATCTGAAAGCCATGGTCATCTCATTATCCTCTAGAAATCAGGACTGGGACACCTGACAATTTGCTCCTTCAGGTCATGGCTGAAATATAACTTGTAATAATATCTGTAGTTATGCAGGCATACTCTAGGTCTGAGGGAAGAAGCAGGAATCATGCCTCTATCTTTCAATCAGTAAGAAGTTCAGACACAAGTATGGATAACCTTCATTAATCAGATCATAGCTGTGAAATGTCTCTTCTACCACTCATATCTTCTGGCAGAAAAGACCATATGGACACGCTTAGCCTCACTAGAAAAACATACCTAGGCAGATTGATGCTTACAGGCTGCCAAACGTACAAATCCTACTCTACCAAATGTAGAAGTCCTACTCAGATAGAAAATGCAATTAATGGGGAAGCATCACAGGCAGAAGACAGAGAGAAGAGGTCAGCCAACAAGGACATCCCTGCTGGAAGGCTTCACCAACGCGCCATTCATGGCCTCTTGAGTATCCTGCTTTGACAGGGGCAAACACCACTTTGTACAACTGAGTTTATACTGATGCTAAAGGGGCAGAAAAAAAGATCCAAGTTCTAATTTACATTTCAAACACTCATTTTGCTTTTCTAAATGGTTTGAATCTAATTTCTTAATGACATTATAATTTATGAACCCTGTCATTAAAAGACAACACTTTAGCTGTGGATGACATTGTTTATCCTCTAGGGGAAAATTTTCTGCATTAGACATAATATACATAGCCAATGTGTTTATGAAATGAGTATCAACTTTGTCTTCACGTTCAAGAAGATTTACTGGTTCAAATTTACAGATTGGTGTCCTAAGTGTGAAAACAGTAGTTTGCATGTCACATGATGTATTAGTCGGCTTTTATAGCAATGTATGAGCACAACAGTTGTGAAGAAACTCTGGATTTACAACACTACTGAGATATATATACATGTACATATAAAGGACACATATAAAGCTGTCACTTCCCTGGCTATGCTATCTGAAGTTAGAGAATTTTAAACACAGAACATTGCTAAATCTAAGAAAGTGCCGGCTTTTCTGTCAACTGGGAGAGAGACAGGGCATAGCCCCAAAAAGTAAAAACCTTTCCTGGAACTGAACTTTAAGTATTCAGTGTAATCCCTTGCCTTCAGCAGCAGCCACAACTGGCAATCTTAGGGGTGACTTTTTTCCTCTTGTCAGGTTGATGGAAGGAAAGATGTGAAGTAAGAGATCTGTAAAAAGTGAGTTCCCTAGAAGCCTGCAGTGCCAATGAAATTATAAGAATGCTAATGTTTAAAGAAGCCTGAACATCCTGGAACAGAGCAGTACATGGACTATATCAATCTGATGTTTTAATGAGGAGAAAAATGCCACCAGTAGTTTGCCAAGCCAAAATTTCTCTGTTTCTAAGAAGACCATTGACATATCCCTAGATACAATCAGAGAAACATCTGCTCTGTTTCTAATCTGCTGCTGCTTCTGCTAGAAACCAGGGCCGTATTTTAAGATATGTAAAAATAAATCAGCTTCCAGGTAGCATTAGTGGGATTTGATTTAAATCCACCAAAGTCTATTTTGAACTGAAAAAAAAAAAAAAAAAAATCAATGCAAGGTTTTGGGACCTCTAATGAGGATTATCTGGAATTTAATGGATAAAATAATGTAAATGTAACCTGTTTCACCATCCAAATCATTACTTTGTCAATCAAAACTCTGTGAGATGTGCCATCCAAAACATTACATAATTAAGGTATGCTTCCAGACATGAGAAAGTATGGCATCCAGCAAAGTATAAGCAATCTAAAGACTGAAGAAATATCAAAAGTTTCAGTGGTGTTACAGTTCCACTAAGCACTTCAGCATATAACACACAATGTGGAGTCATATTTCTGAATGCATTTCACAGTAAAATATTAGCACATCTGATCCTTGAGTTATTTATCCTGGGTTCCTTTGCTCACAGTCAACAATTTGATTCCTTTTCATAGAATCATCAAATGGTTTGGGTGGAAGGGACCTTTAAAGGTCATCTAGGCCAACCCCCTGCCATAAGCAGGGACACCTTCCATTAGATCAGGTTGCTCAGAGACTTGCTCAGTTTATTCAGACTAATTTAAATTTCCCAGACTGTTTCCACTTTTTTTGACATGTTAGAATGCTTCATATCAATGGATGATTAAACAATAAACCAGTAAAACGTTTAATGGCAATGCACTAAGAACAAATACAGTTAAGGTTTAGCAGTCTTGCTTCACAGGAAATACAGAGAACAGAAATGGCAAGTGGAAAACATGTCATCAGCATCAGTTTCTGATGAATTAAATATTGAGAAGTGACAGCAGTATGAGCAAATTGTCATTCCAGACAATTGCATTTCCATGCATTATGTATATTCTATGTATTTTGTAAGAAGTTCCTGTCTTAAAAAAGACTACTTTGTGTAGTCTTCAGGGCTTAGGGGGGTTGCTGACTCTTTTAAAAAAATCTTTAAAACACTACTCCCTTTTCCACTAGCTTAACCCTGTGAAGTCTAAACACAATGCTGAAAAGTTGCCAGTGGCTGAAAGCTCCTTTCCCAAAAGTGAACAAGGTGTTTAAAATCCCCAGCTTTTCATGTCAGGCCTCTTGGTTCCTCTTTTGATAACGCAAATTCAATGCTGAGATCCTTCAGGCACTTCTGAACATGAGATTTGTAAATATGAAGGTGTAGTGGGTCTGGCTGAGTTAATTTTCCCCACAGCAGACCTCATAGTGCTGTGTTTTGTATTAGTAGCTAGAAAGGTGTCGATAACACACCAGTGTTTTGGTTACTGCCCAGCAGTGCTCACACCGCACCAAGGCTGGCTCTCCAACATTCTGTCCCACCACCCACATAGGCTGGGGATGGGGAAGGTCTTGGGAGGGGACACAGCCAGGACAGCTGACCCAAAGTGACCAGAGGGATATTCCATACCATATGACGTCTGCTCATATAAATTTAGAAATAAAGCTAAGAGAAAGAAGGAGGTGAGGGGACATTCATTATTACAACATTTGTCTTCCAGAGCAACTGCTATGCACACTGAAGCCCTGCTTCCCAGGAAAAAGCTGGACATCATCTGCTGATGGGAAGTAGAGAATAAATCTTTTATTTTCCTTTGCTTCTGTGTGCGGTCTTTGCTTTTGCTTTATTAAACTGTCTTTATCTTGACCCATGAGTTCTTTCTCCATATTACTTCTCTTCCCCACCCTGCTGAGGAATGGAGTGATAGAGTGGGGTGGTGAGCACATGGCATCCAGCCAAGCCCAAACCACCACAAAAGGGTCCCACTGCCATCAGTGCAACTCTCCAAAACTGAGAATCAGATTTTTTTCCAAATTATCTATAATTTCTTTCTCAGAAATAGCACACTTGCATTACCATTCATTATCAGCACTACAAAAAACCCTATGATGAAATACAAGGGTGACTGCTGTAAGGCAGAAAATGTTGAATTTACAAAGCACTCTACAGTAGGATTTTAATGAAAGAAGTAACTCGGAATGGGCAAGAGTCAACTTAGAACAGATAATGAAAAGGAAAGAAGACTAGCTTCAATGGCATTCATTTGAATGTTGCAAAACCCACACAAACTTCCACTAAAATGTCAATAGATGCAGAGTTATGTGTCATGCTAGTCAGGATATCACTCTTCTCCCAAGCGTGAGAAACCATCACACTTTCCCAGATACTGTCACACTGAACTTCTTAACGAGGATCACCGTAGAGAAGTTTACATAGGACTGATGGCAACACTGTTCAAACAGAAGACACTAAGGAAACATACCAACTATACATACTTGCCTACAGCTGAACACACTGCTCATCCTGTAAGCAGGACTAGTGGTCTTTCCTAGATCTTTATATAAACCTGTCAGGAATTTTCTCTTTTCTTTTAAGAGCCTGGAGCCACAGCCTGTATATCCTGATTTACACCTCTGGGCATTATCAGGCTAGAAGTACTGATTACTGGAATTTAAAGCTACTGACAAAGGCATATTTCCAAACACCTACATACTCAGCTGTAGGTGTGAGCAGTTCCATGGAAGAGAGACCACAGCCATAGTTAAGGGATGTGACAAAGTGTTTGGAGAACTAGAATCTTTATTGTGAGTAATAATCAGAGAAAGGAGAAAACAATTAAGATGCTATGAAGTTTTAGCTTTTTTAAGTATTACCCTTTTTGCCTTGAAAACAAAGAAATCTGACTGTACACTTCCTTACAGCTAGGCTTTACTGGTAGTTGTTTTGCTTTTTTTTTCTTCCCCCAAGGAATCTTATGCAATTGCAGACCTTATGAAAAAGAGAATTCAAATGAATGACTATGTGCTAAACGCTCACTGCAGTGAGATATGCAATTACAGATAGCTCTGATATCCTGTAAACAAATGTGCTCAAAGCAAAAATGGTTCTGGCTCCAGCTGCACTATTTTGAAAACACGTTGCCGGTATCACCTAAATAAATGCTTTGACCATTAGAGTGGAAAGGGTGACACTTCAAATTGTGTTTGGATACAAAATTTAAAAAGCTTAAAAACTATTCACCAAAAGGAAGACACTTATCTGGAGCATAGGACACATTTATTTTGCATAAGTGCACCAGATGACAGGAGAAGTCTAAGCCATTTTACAAGTGATTTAATAGAAGAGACAGCACATATGATACACCCCATCTTTCTGAAGTCACATAAAGGAAAAGACAAAAAAACCACAAACAAAACTCCCCATAAACCTCTTTCTTCATTATTCATGAATGCCATATATAGTGACTTCCAGTTTGTGGACCTTAAGTTGTTTTTTTAACTGTGGTCTCTTAGAATTATATGCAATTACGATGGCCCTTGTATTTTATAGCTTTTAACCATTTTATAATTCAGACAATGTATAAGATGAAGTGCTGGCATTTCTTAGTCTATATGGGATTAAAGTTTGGCTATAAACCTAAGATTTTACTCTGCCAGTGATACATTAAAAACTCAAGACTAGTAATATGATGGTATTGTGAAACAATATGGACAAAGATCAAACCTGGGAAAGATGACACACTTTCAGCTATTCAGGTTTGAGAATCAAAAACCCATTTCAAAGTGAGGAAATAAAAATAAAAGCTCAGTTACAACAGTGTTACAGAACACAGTGCTTACTCCAAGTTTTATCTTGGCAGCTGTCAAGCAGTTAACATTGATGAAAGTGCCTATAGAACCATAAAGCATTATTATTACGTATGTCATGCCCAGAATTCTTTTTACCTGTATAACATGATATAGTAGAGCAGGAAGAATGAAATGAGTGGTTTATAGCACTGAAGAGATAGAGCAGTTTGGATATGAAATATTTCTATATCACTATAATAAATTATGACTCACTAAAATGCCATAGCGCTGAAAGGAAGTGGTAGAATTACTGCCAATGCTAGTACTACCAGAAATCAAAACCTGTCAAATGCTATACGCTTAATATATCTCTCTTCTGTACTCATTTTAAAGAGCCCATCAGAAGCAATGAAACACCCCATTACAGACACTATTACTTAAATTGAAGACTGTCAAACAGTAGCAAATTATTCTTTTAAAGTCTTGATTACTTCAGAAGACAACAAGCACCAAAATAATGCATGTCTGCTAGCTCTAAAATGCAAAATGTCCTGTGCACCATATTACAACCACAAGAAAGTTTGAATATATTCTTTTAATGGGCTATGTAATTTTTGTCACAATAGCCTCATATCACTTAATCAATTTTACAAAGAAAAAAAAGGCAAGAAATCACAAAATGTGCTTATCTGTAGCTTCTACTCACATTTAAGGATAAAGGTAATATTTCAACTAAAAACTACACAGCCAGTTGACGCCTGCTCTAATATTTGACCCATGTGGAAAGATTGAAGGAACTGGGGTTGTTTAGTCTACAGAAAATAAAACTGAGGGGAGAAACGATAACAGTGTTCAAATCAGCTGCACCGAAGAGGTGAACAAATTGTTCATGGCTAGGGAGTACGGAACAGGGAAGAACGGTCTTCTGTTGTACACCATCTCCTGATTTTGCACTTTTTTTAGGATAGAGAAACTGTCCCTCTGCAAAGCCACAGTGAATTCAGTGTAGTTCTCAGCAGACTGTATTCAGTTTGTCTGTGTAAATTGCTTGGGAGACCTCCAAAATCTTCACGATAGTTATGAATAATTAAAGAAGAAAAATAAAGAGGTAATAGTAGATTTTTACACATTATCCCTAGTTTTATTTTAAGGATTTCTTTCTTTTCACAGTTAGTACAAAGCTTACCATTTGTCTGGCTTTTGTGCACTTTCACAAAGTTTGATAGTCATGACATCAAATTCCTACAAAAAGAACATGTACTTCTTTCAGTGTCAGGAAGAGATTTTCCGTGTAAAATTGAGTTTTCATTTAACATATTAAGTTTCTGCCTCTTTTTGAGATTTCCTCTTTAAACATTGTTTTATCTTCTTCCAAAAATTATTGAGCAGCATCATCAATGTGCATAAACTTTCCAAGATAATGTAAACCAGATCCTGTCTCATCTTGCTGCTTTTAAATCTCTTCAGTGCTATAAACCACTCATTTAATTCTTCCTGCCTCATACTGCCATCTTGTACATGGATGAAACATATTTACACTTCAGTAAACAGAGAATTCATCCTTGCAAACACCAGTATTTTTATTGAGAAAGAGTGAAAGGGCATACCTACACTGAACAGGCCCTTCTGTACTAAGGAGTATTAAATTAAGGACTTGCCCAGACAGACTACTTTTTCTTGTCTCCCCAGTTCACTGCTTGTTCCTCCTCACCTCATGATTTGAACCATTTTACTCCTCTGACTGAACTGCTCTGAGAAAATACAGTCTCATCAGCCACCATTTGTCTTCTTTTAGATTCAAAACTTAGAATTAGTTGTGACTCCACCTTTTCCCACATTTCCCACCTTGTGACTCGCATGCATCTGGAGTATCAAAGATGCTCTGTCCCATCTAAGTCTCTTCCCACTCACCCCAAACCTAATAATATTGCCTTCAGAGTGCTGAAGAATTTTAACATGCCCTCACATATGCTTCGAGAGGAAACTTTTCCCATTTTCATCACATTCCTCTGAACATCCCAGAGCCTGTAACATTTCTTGTTTAGTGTAAGTATAATGACTACAACTTCAGAGCAGACAAATACTGAATAGGTAGCTGAAATAAATGTAAACTGCATATTGTACTGTCATTGTACCGACAGAGATGGAAATGGTAAGTTTTCACCTTCTGGATTTTACCTGTTGAGATTTATGTGATTAGGTACATATGTGGGCTACAAAAGGTTTCTGTGAGTATTTAGTTAAAATCCTTAACTATTTTCTAACAAATTTGTACAATAATACAGTTCTTTCAAAGTTTATACCCAACTACTGCAACAAATCAGTTTATCTTTGGATTTTGTTATATTTCTGCAGTAAATCTTAACTCCAGAGCTGGTCAAACACTATCATTATGTGGTGATGCAACACAATGAAGGCAGCTGAATAATAATTTTGAATTCTCAGTACCTTATGGAATTGCCAGAGAAAAGAAATACATACTCAGTTTACTCTGAGTAAACTCTCATACTCACATACTCGCTGAAAGTACACTGACATATTGTAGAACCTAGCATAAGAGACAGTAAAGTTTTGGGCCTGCTTTGATATTTAAAGAACGTGAGTGTGAAATACAGCAACCACTAACAATGGGATCAAAGAAGTACTTCAACCACCTATACACACATTAACTAGTTTTGTTTCAGCACTAAGACAAACAGATCTAATTAGCTACAGGGAAACTGGGTAAATGCCTTGAACCATATCCTGAAGCCCCACAGCGCCCAGTGCTGACAGCAAGTCCCCATGGGCAGGGCTTCAGTAAAGCCCTCAGTTTCACAACTGTAATGACAAAATGCCAGCACATAGGCCAGGTGCTAACATTAAGCCATTGGTTAGTCCAGGTGGTTCTTTGAGGAGCTACAACCGTTGATATTTTACACCTCTTGAGGAAAGGAGATCTATTTGTGTCAGTCGAGTAAGCAAGAGGATAATTTGGTATTTCTGCTCATGTGCTATGTAATGTGGAATCAGTAACCACCACCCTCTGCTATACCTAGGAAATGAGTTTTTAGTACAGTTGCCTGATTACAAATCTCATTGCACTAAAATGCAATAATGTAGCCAGCATGTGGGGCAGAATGGGAAACAGCAGAAAAGTGACATCCTCTGCAAAAAGCAGTCTATGACCAGTTTATAGTCACAGGTATACATTAGGGTATGTCTATGATGTTTTAGTTTGGATCACAAGTACATTTTTGAAGTGGATCTTTCCAACACCCTCACTTACTGTGTTTTGATTCTCAATGCAGAGATGTTTTGCCATGCAGAAACAGGATTCCTGTCAGATGAAACTAAAGCAGAAGATGTGTTCTAGGAGCATGCTCAGCACCCCTCAACTGCTAGCAGGCAGTTGGTGAGCTGGAAAGACCACCTGAAAAGCACACAGTGCAGTTACAAGCTTTTCAGCACCAACTATTATCATAGAATCATAGAACGGTTTGGCTTGGAAGGGACCTTAAAGACCATCTAGTTCCAAACCTCCTGCCATGAGCAGGGACACCCCCCACTAGACCAGGTTGCTCAAAGCCTCATCCAACCTGGCTTTGAACACTTCCTGGGAGGGGGCATCCACAGCTTCTCTGGGCAACCTGGGCCAGTGTCTGACCACCCTCACAGGAAATAATTTCTTCCTAATATCTAATCTAAACCTCCCCTCTTCCAGTTTAAAGCCATTTCCCTTTGTTCTATCATTAACTACCCTTGTAAAAAGTCCCTCCCCAGCTTTCCTATAGGCCCCTTCAGGTACTGGAAGGTCAATATAAGATCTCTTCTCCAGGCTGAACAGCCCCAACTCTCTCAGCCTGTCCTCATAGGAGAGGTGCTCCAGCCCTCGGATCATCCTCGTGGCCTCCTCTGGACTCATTCTAACAGGTCCATGTCTTTCTTGTGTTGGGGGCTCCAGAACTGGACACAGGATTCCAGGTGGGGCCTTACGAGAGCGGAGGGGGAGAATCACCTCTCTTGACCTGCTGGCCACGCTTCTCTTGATGCAGCCCAGGATATGGTTATTGGCCTTCTGGGCTGCAAGTGCACATTGCCGGCACATGTTGAGCTTCTCGTCCACCACCACTCCCAAGTCCTTCTCTTCAGAGCTGGTCTCAAGTCACTCATCACCCAGTCTGTATTTATGCTTGGGATTGCCCCAACCCAGGTGCAGGACCCAGCATTTGGCCTTGTTGAATTTCATGAGGTTAGCACAGGTCCACCTCTCCAGCCTGTCAAGGTCCCTCTGGATGGCATCCTGTCCCTCCAGCATGTCAACTGCACCACACAGCTTGGTGTCATCAGCAAACTTGCTGAGGGTGCACTTGATCCTGCTCTCCATGTCCCCGACAAAGATGTTGAACAGCACCGGCCCCAATACCGACCCCTGAGGGACACCACTCGTTACCAGTTTCCACTCAGACATTGAGCTGTTGACCACAACTCTTTTGAGTGCGACCATCCAGCCAATTCCTTATCCACCCAGTGGTCCATCCTTCCATTATGTCTACTACTTGCTAACTGAGGCACAGTCTCAAGCTGAGAGGCTCAGCAGCAACGATGGCATAGATGTGGCAGTGCAGAGCTCGTTCTCCCTCAGGCACTCCCCTGCAGCTCTGGGCTGGCTTTGCAACCAGCACCAAACTCTCTGCGTAGGTGCTGTGCCATATGCCCAGAAACACAGTTTAATCCTGAGTGTACTGACATAAGTCACTCAGCCTCCTGCTTCCGGTATATCAGTATCTACTAACTATTTTTCTTTCATATGCTGGCACTTGGGATGCCACAAATTTCCCTGTATGTTACAATTTGCAAATTTTCTAGAGCCTGTAGCAGCAACACCATTTGATCCTGAACGCAAATGATTTTTGAGCCGAGAAGGCAACAGGCCAGTGTCAAAGGCAGAGCACTTTGCTAGACTGGGGCCCCTCTTCCCTGTCTTGGTCGGCAATGGCTTGGGAAAGACATCTGCTTTGTTTGATGAATGTGTTTGGCACAGCTCCATCCTGTCCAAAGGCAGGGGTGCTGCCGGGGGTGCCAGGCAGTGCACCCCTGCTGCTAACACAGGGGACACTGCAAGGGTGGCAAGCGACCCACAGGCCCACGCACATCAAATAGACCAAAGGCCAACGACCCACTTCCAAAGTCCCCTGAACATCGACTGTTTTGGCAGCTTCGTCCACCGTGGGCTCTCCAGGGGACCCTCTTTCCACATGGACTGGCTGAAATCAAAAGCAGGGCGACTCAGTCGCCTAGGGGTAACTCCAACTCCTCTTCGTCGACGGTGGGTCCCCGAAGAGACCGTAAGGCTGCCCGCCCTGACCCTGCGGCCCCCACGGGCACCGTATGTAACCACCTCTGGCCCAGCCAGGGGCCCGGGGCTCACTCTGCAGCCCCCCGTACCGAAGACGAGGGGAAACCCTCTGGGAAGAAACCCGCGGGGGTCTGAAGGCGGGCGGCTGCCACCGCCCCTCTCCCCGCGCCCCTCAGGAGGGTCTCCAGCCGAGCGCTGCTCCCACCGGCCTCGCCCTTCCTATCCACCCCCTGCAGTTCAGCGGGGCCAGTGCCGGGTGCCCGCCCCGCCGCTCCCCCGGCCGCCCCCCCGCCACATGGCGCGGGAGGAGCCGCCCAGGCGGGCGCAGGCGCCGCAGCGCTGTCTCAGCGCCATGGCCCGCGGGGGCCCCGGGGCGCTCCTCGGCGCGCTCGCTTGCCTGTGCTTCCTGGCCCCGGCGGCTGAGGGCTTCAAGAAGAGGGGACCCAGCGTGACCGCCAAGGTGACTCTCGCCTGCGGCCGGGGGGTGGCTCCGCCGAGCGTGAAGCCGCTAGCCTGAGGCGAGTCGGGATCGGTCGGTTGGTCGGTCGTGAGGGGGCCGCGGGGTGTTTCCTGCCGGCTCTGCGCCCCTTCTCGGCGGTTCCTGAGCGGGCGGGGGCCGCCCGTCTGCTTATCACTCCGGCTCTCTAGTGTAAAACGAGTCACCCGCCGGCTCGCTCCTTGCCGGGCAGGGTTCCGCGCAGAAAGGAGGCCCCTGCCGGGATCGGGTTTGGGGAGGGCTGGAACAAATGTGTTAACTTTCCCGTCTTATAAAGGTTTGGGGATTTTATTTTTTAACCCCTTTGGGTATGCCCCGTCTCTGCAGGCGCTGGCACACCTCGGGCTCTCAGTTCGCTGAGCCTGCCTCTGGCTGGCAGAAGGACTAACTTTAAAATTCGCCTTTCCACTCTTGCTTCTGCCGCCTCTGCTGTCGCCATCGGCAGCCGCGGGCTTTGAGCCACTGGGGCTCAGTGG
This sequence comes from Caprimulgus europaeus, assembly GCA_907165065.1. The sequence continues at coordinate 18,460,951 of OU015527.1, forward strand.
TGCTGGATTTATTTCTGATTCCCCTTCCCTTTGCTGAAAAGCTGACACTTTGTTGCCCCCGTGTTTCCCGCTCCCTCCTTGTTCTTGCCCGCGACGGGCTCGGACACCCGAGCTGTGGGTTAAGACCCCCGAACCGTATCGCACCTCGGAGCCTGCTGCCAGCGTGGCTCGGCCTGGCTGGTCCCCTTCCCAGGCAGGACGGGGTTTGTGCCAGAGGCGGGGGGTGGGGGTTCCCCACAGCACTGCCCGAGGGCTGGACTCGTGGGCCATGCTCCCTGGCGTCGGGATGGAGATGCTCATGGTTATCACAACACACCGACATGTCTTCCCAAAAGGTTTTTGCTGGTGCAGGAGGTGGGATGTCTGCTCCAGCTTTGGATCAAGTGGGGATTAGATGTCTCTGCCCCACCTTTCCATTTACACTGAAGTTCCTGGTGAAAGATGCTGGCGCTTGTGGCTTGGCAGGGCAAGGCTGGGGCACGGCTGCTTCCACGGGCCTCAGCTTCCTAAGCCACAGGCTGGCCCTTTGTCTGTGAAGTTCATTGCCACCATGGTCTACAGCTGTCTACAGTTTAATTGCCATGGACTTCTAGTCCATGAAATAGATTTTTTTTTTGCAGGGGTATATCTCATATGCTTTGGCCCTGAAATAATCTTCTGTATTCCAGTGTAATTATGCATAAAGTGCTTTTCTTCTTCAGATATTCTGCCTTTTTGTTTTATGCCCTTTTCCGATTCTTACTTTGTGGGTCATATTGCAGCTGCCAGTTTTCCTTGTCCAAACTAGGCATAACTTTACAGAGCTCATCAAATCACAGCAGTTTTCTCTTTCACCTTGCATAGTTTTTTAAAATCTTTCTTCATAGAAAAGGTATTCCAGATTTTTGAGCATCTGTGCTGTCATTTTCTCTACCTTTTTTATGTTGGCTTTATCATTCTGCAATAGAGAAGACAGAATTACATGCAGCACTCAGTGTGAACACATGGTACAGATGTATACTGTGGCATAATTATGTGCATCTCTTGTCCTTATCCATTTTTAATTATTTCTAACATTCATTTCCGTCTCTGACCTTCACAGGCCCAGAGCCAAACTTCTTATCAGAGTGCTCAGGGTGACTCCAAATGTCTCTTCCGAGTGGTAGCCAATTTAGTAACCCTTGCTGCAGCTGCATTGTCCCCTTTCCACACACAGTATTTTGCATTTATCAGGAGTTCATTTGTCATTATGTTACCTGGTCTCTGGGAATCATGAGATTTTTTCTTTCACAGTCAAGTTATTTTTTTTTTCTCTGAATAATTGACTGTTTTTTTCACTTTGACATACACCATCTTGTGTAAATTATATACGAATATGTTCATGATAACCAGCCACTCTTATTGGTGCATTCTTTTTCATTTCAGTCTTGAAATACTTCTTGTAAATTTTTATATAAAGATTAATAAGACTTAAAATTTATAATACCTATTTTCTTCAAGAGTTTTTAGGTGAAATAAGGTGCGTTTAGAAAATGTAGGCAGGCAATATCCCTTACCTAGATAACCCTGGCTGCAAATTCAGAGAGGTATGTGTATAAAAATGCTAAGAAGTTAGTGAAAGTGTACTGTTAATACTTAGGGAGCCACACATCTAAGTAGTATGTTATATAGTGCCAAGTGCCAAGGAAATGAATGAGGTGTATCAAAAGGAATTTTATTTTCTTTATAGGGCTTTTATAGCATTAGCCAAAAGTTCAACAGTCAAAACCACATAGAAGATCAAGAAACGGTAGAAATGTTTAGTAGAAGAGTGTGAGAGAGGCATTCGCATTGGAGAGACTGTGGTCATTTATTATCATTATTTGACTAATTTATTAGCATTGCAGACAAGTAATGTTTGGTTGAGTGCCACAAGGCACAGCAAATACCACAGCATAGAAAATACACGTTGCTGTTTCCTAGAAATTATAATAGTCTTCATGTAACTTTTTCAGAACTTCAAAATGCCTCATTTCCTGACAGCTGTTCCTATTTTCAGTAGTTGTTGGAACATTTCTGCATGTTCAAACATGCATTCATGTATTCTGAACACTATTCCAATGTTTTATAACTCATTTGTCTTTTTGAAGTTGCTTTTTAGCAACATCTACATTGAAACTTTTAGGCAATCAGCTGAATAATGTAGCCTGGTTATTTCTCTATCCAGTTTGAATTCATATTGAGGAAGGCAATGCCTTGCTTGAGCTGTAGGGTTTTCTTCTCACTGTTTGTCAATTTAATGAAACTTAGGCTTTTGCCTACACTTAATCACATACCGACTGACGCCTAGAACAGTGAAGATTATGAGTGGATAGCAAACTATCATTTGTGGGGAGTGTCAGTACTATAGTTGTTTGTTACTCTTCGCCACACTGGAATAGCATCATTGTTCTTTCATACTCAGTATGATGCATTAATCAGGAGTTCATTTGTCATTTTATTATCTGGTCTGTAGGAGTCATGAGATTTTTCTTTCACAGTCAAGTTATTGCTTTCCATAGAGCTTTAAAGACATGTATGCCTGGGAAAAATCTCCTTGACCACTACCTTCAGACATGTGATACAGCAGTCTCACTCAGCCCTTAAAAGCAGTAAGAATCAACACGTATAGTCACCAGTTCTCAAACAGTTTTCTGTGTAATCTGATTTTGGTAGCTCTGAAAGGATTTTTCTTAAACAGCACCCTCAGGAATTGAAGGATACTATTAATATAGACCAGTCAGAAGCAGTTTCTAACCACCCTGTGCTTTCAGAAGCTTGGCCTTTTTGTTGCGCTTATGTTTGTATCACCTTTGTTCCCTTCACAAAAATGTTCAGGTGTTCTTTGATGTGAAGATTGGAGACAAAGATGTTGGCAGAATTGTAATTGGATTGTTTGGAAAAGTCGTCCCAAAGACTGTGGAGAACTTCATTGTGCTGGCAACTGGAGAAGTACGTTGCGGTTTTCTTCTACTATGTACTCAAGCTTGGATTAGGAAGTAGATGTTTGTTTAGTGCTGTTTCGGTTGAGAACTGTCGATCTTAATTCAGTGAAGCCTGTGCAAGAGTGCCATCCCCAAGGCTGTGCACTGGTGTGTGTCTTCTCAGGTCCGTAGGGCTTGATTCAGAAGATGTAATTTTGAGATGCTGGATATCACCACCTCAATCTGTCCCTGCCATGCAGATCTAGCTTGGAGAGGTGCTGTGGTCAGATACCAGTCAAATAAAGACAGTGGCTTTGATCACCCAAATAATATCTGCTTTGTGGCAGTGCAGCCCAGCTGCATTCACCCCCATCTCAGTTTAATTTGTTCCGTGCCAGTATTTGTCTCTGCTGGTGGTATATTCTGTGAAACCTATCCATTCACCACATGCCTATTTCCATATGACAGTATAGAATGGGATGCTATATTAATTTAAATAATTATTTCATTTTCTTAGAGAGGATATGGATACAAAGGAAGTAAATTTCATCGTGTGATCAAAGACTTCATGATTCAAGGAGGAGACTTTACAGCTGGAGATGGATCAGGAGGTAACATGCTTAGAAACTTCCAGGTTCCCTTTCGTTTCTTCAAATGCCTGCTGAAAAGGTGGACAAAACAGCATATTCTTTTAGCTCACATAAATGAAAAAAACCCAAACCATTTGTTTTAGAGCATCTAGTACTTTTCCAAGCTTCTTGGAATGTAAGCTGCTATTACTTGGAATACCTGATTGTAAGTATGTGTAGAGCTTCCTCTGTCCTCAGTTTTTGCAGATAGCTCTTTTCTGTCTGTGGCTTGTCCCCATTCAGGAAGCCTGGCTTTGCGTGGTGGGCTGGAGCCACGTGACCAGCTGAGCTGCTCTTACAACATACTGTCTCCTCAGCCAGCCAGTTCTGTGGAAACTTCTGAAATGTGCTGTGGAAGGGGATTTCAAATAGGGGTACAGAAATCGGAAAACTACAGTAATGCCCTCTCCCCTTTTTTCTCTTACTAAGTTTAGAACCATAAGCTTACTGGTGGTGGGAGTTCCGTGTGTATCACTTCTCCCTTCTGAACCTCCAGAACACCAGCTCAGTCCACTAAGGCGGGCAATCCCAGGGCAGCATTTAAACTCTGTGTACAATGTTAGTGATTTCCTTGCTGTGACAGAATGGAAAACACACATTCCTGTTCCTCAAAGGGAACAGTGGGGAAGGCTGAATACCAAAGGCACCATTTTAGCATTAGAGGTAGGCAGTGTTTCCCTGCTGATACTGTTTATTAGGATAGTATCTGGTGGTGTTGGGAGTGGTGTCCCCATTGTGCTAGGCACTGTACAATAAAGAACAAAACAGACAGCCTTCTCTTTTCAAAGTGATGGTGGTTTAAACGTGACTCAAGTGTTTTCTCTTCAGAACTACTTTAGAAACATCAAAATCCCCAGGTAATGATTGCACAAATCCACACTGAGTCTTTCAGGCTAACTTTCATTTGGTCTTCATATAGTTCTAAATGTGTCTAAAGCAATTTCTTATTAGGAGGAAGAGTTGTAAAACTAAAGACTAAAATTGTCACAAAATAAGGCAGCCTTATTTTTAGTGGCTTATTTAACTACATAATTTACATTTGTTGAACAGGGTGAAGTGTACTGTTGCTCAGTGGTGTATGTAAGCAGGACCTTTGAAGGTACGCAGCTCGCTTATTAAATTAAAAGGATAAAGCATCACAGAATCACAGAATGTCAGGGACTGGAAGGGACCTCGAAAGATCATCCAGTCCAATCCCCCTGGCTGGAGCAGGAACACCCAGATGAGATCACACAGGAAGGCGTCCAGGAGGGTCTTGAATGTCTCCAGAGAAGGAGACTCCACAACCTCCCTGGGCAGCCTGTCCCAGTGCTCTGTTACCCTCACAGTAAAGAAGTTTCTTCTGAAGTTTAAGTGGAACCTCCTGTGTTCCAGCTTGCACCCATTGCCCCTTGTCCTATCATTGGACATCACTGAGAAGAGCCTGGCTCCATCCTCCTGACATTCACACTTTATACATTTATAAACATTAATAAGGTCCCCCCTCAGCCTCCTCTTCTCCAAGCTAAAGAGCTCCAGCTCCCTCAGCCGTTCCTCGTAAGGGAGACGTTCCACTCCCTTAATCACTTTGGTGGCTCTGCGCTGGACTCTCTCAAGCAGTTCCCTGTCCTTCTTGAACTGTGGGGCCCAGAACTGGACACAATATTCCAGATGTGGCCTCACCAGGGCAGAGTAGAGGGGAAGAAGAACCTCTCTTGACCTACTAACCACACCCCTCCTAATGTACCCCAGGATGCCATTGGCCTTCGTGGCCACAAGGGCACAGTGCTGGCTCATGGTCATCCTGCTGGCCACCATCCATCTGACTCCCAGATCCCTTTCCCCTACACTGCTCTCTAGGAGATCACCTCCCAACCTATACTGGAACCTGGGGTTGTTCCTGCCCAGGTGCAACACCCTACACTTGCCCTTATTATATGTCATCAAGTTTTTCCCTGCCCAGCTCTCCAGCCTGTCCAGGTCTCTCTGGATGGCAGCACAGCCTCCTGGCGTGTCAGCAACTCCTCCCAGCTTTGTATCATCAGCAAACTTGCTGACAGTGCCCTCTGTTCCCTAAAGCATCATCAGCTTTAAATATTCACTCCTTATATGTGGTGTTTTAGGTTATTGTTTTCTTTACACACAAAATGCCTTTAGTTATGGAATTACTGACAGTGCAACAGTGATGTTGGTGTGCTTACTGAAATAATGAATCTTCAAGTCCTGAATTTATACTTTGTTTTTCCCATTTTTTAACAGAAGGGTTGTTTTTTTTATTGATTTGTTTTAAAGCTTGCTTTCTTATTTTGTGTCATAGGAAGAAGCATCTATGGAGAAAGGTTTCCAGATGAGAACTTCAAGCTCAAACACTATGGAATCGGATGGGTTAGCATGGCTAATTCTGGCCCAGACACCAACGGATCCCAGTTCTTCATCAGTGTGACAAAGCCTTCCTGGCTAGATGGAAAACATGTAGTATTTGGCAAAGTCCTTGATGGAATGGTAAGATAAAAAGAGTGGCAAGATTAATCCAGTAAAATCTGGACAAATTCTACTGCATTATATCTTGTGTTAGTGTAACTTACACCATTGTGATTCAGAACAATTGAGTGTTTATCTAATATGTACATGGTAGAAAACGATTGTGAGAAGCTGGGAGCTGGATGATTTAGAACTGAAACAGCAAATGGTGACATCAGAAGTGGAAACTTAAATCATGCCTTTGGCTTCCACAGCTCTTGTTTCAGACCACTAACCACTGAAATCAACACTGACACCTTTGCAGATTACAAATGGAGTAAGTTCAGGTCCCTCTTTCACTAATGGTGTTAGCCATGAAGTAAATGTATTTTTACAAGCTAAAATATAATTTTGTAGCATGTTATGGATAACGCTTTAATTGTTAGGGTTTTTAGAAGCATATAAATGTAAAGTATACAAATGCATGTATTCAGATCTGTTTAAAAAGAAAAAAAAATCTAGTCAATTCCCTCAGACTGTACAGAGCTGCAAAACTGATCAAAAGCCAAACAGAATTTAAGTTTAAAAATGGTAATTCCAACTGATTATACTTTTAGTGGTCTGGTTTTCCTTTGAAATTATTCCATTTAATCTCTGTTTTGAAATGAATGGGGGACACATGAACTGCTGCACAGACCAGTTCTTTGAGGTGTTTGAAAACATCATCAGAACACTTGCCCCTACTCCCACATTCATACTGAATTAAGTTGTCCTGAGCTATAGTAGTAGCTGAAACTTTTTGAGGAGAGACTTAGACTAAGTTTTAGTTTCATTAGATTAATGGACAAATATCCAAAGCCAGGTAGTCAATATTCTGTGGTGGTTTGACCCACAGTGGGACCAGGCGGTCCTGCACTTCCCACCTCCCCCCCACCCAGTGAGATGGGATGGGAGTCACAACAAAAGGGGGACAGTATTAGGAATGAAGGACGGGGATGGCTCCCTCACCAGTTATGGTCATGGGCAAAACAGACTCGACTTGGGGAAGAAAAAACAATTTAATGCGTTGCAAATCATCCAAGTAGCGCAGTGAGACACAACAACCACATCTTACAACACCTTCCCCCACCCCTCCCTTCTTCCTGGGCTCAAATCACTTTGCTCCCAATTTCTCTGTCTTTGCCCCCACAGTAGCACAGGGGACAGAGAGTGGGGGTTCAGTCAGTTCACCTCTGCTGCTCTTCCCAGCATGAAAGTCCAGGGACAAGATGTTCCAAAGCTTCCCATGGAGTCACGGACCCCTTTGGGCTCCACTCCCACCTGTGGCATGGGGACATCCATGGGCTGCAGACTCACCCCCCACTCTGGGGGTTCACCATCGCTCTGGCAGTGAGCAACTCTGGGGGTCCCAATTCCTTCACACTTGCCTCAGGCTCAGCTTCTCTGCTCCAGCGTGGAGTCCTCCATGGATACACGTGGGTCTCTGCTCCGCCATAAAACCTCCATGAGCTGCAGGGACCTCCTTTGCCTTCTCCTACTCCATTCTGTTGAACTGGGTGTCTGAGGTTCTCTGTCCTCCCCCTCTTCCACCTTCCTCCTGGCAATGAAGCTCTCCCTTTGTTTAGGCCAATGGTTGTCTTTTGTTCAGGTCAGTGGCCTCTCCTCCAGGTTCTCTCCACCTTCTTTTCAGGACAGTCCTTCCCCTCACAAATATGGACTTGCAGAGGCATTTATTGCTAATTGGCTCAGCCTGAGCTGGGGGGTATGTCTTGCAGCCAGGGGAGCTTTGTGAAGCTTGTCACAGGGTAGTCCTTCCCCCACTACTAAAACCACCCACCCCTCTCCCTCCCCAGACCCAACACAGTATTCCTAACTACTTTAACAATACTACTTTAATTAGTTGCCTAGCATGAGGCCAGTAGTTTACCTGTACCTGTCTGACTAAAGGGCATGGTACCACACTTAAAATCTCTGTGTGTCTCTTAGACTAAAAGCCATAATCAGATTTCTTGAAGCACTGTTAGGCTGTATGATTACAAAAATAATTATTGCTCATCTTTTATGATACCTGGATTCACTTCTGCTCATAGGCTACAGATAGACCCTGTATGTGCTAGGTTGATCAGCTGAAAGGATATTTTCAGTTTTCATAATATTTTTGTTGGCTGAAAGTTTGTATAGAAGGGCAGACAACTTTCAGTGTGCTTCTGTCAGCTGTGTTGGGGTTGCAGAGTGGCACAAAACTTAACAGGGAAAGATCTTTGTTCAGAAGTTGCTTAATAAATAGTAATGCTAGAATCACTTAGCAGTTTACTTGGTACCAGACTTGAGCTGCTGGAGCTGGATAAACTGAACTCTTTTTTTTTTCTTCTTTTTTTTTAAACAGTCTGTGGTGCACTCGATAGAACTCCAGCAGACAGATGAACATGACCAGCCCCTTCAAGACTGTGTGATTGTGAACAGTGGCAAAATAGCTGTAAAAGAACCATTTGTAGTTGAAGTAGGTGACTGGTGAGACCAACAGTCGGAATGGAAAATAAAACTTAATCACTTTTCTTTAAGGCCTGATTTTGACCAATCTCAATTATCCATTGAGTTTTCTCCTCAAAACCTATGAGGCTATGTTTAGACAATACTTATCATTTGCCAAGTACATTAAGAGATACCACCATTTCTATGACAACTTTGTGGAGCTATCACTCCTTGAAATTCAAGACACCACTAAATCTTAGATCTTGCAGAAAAGTCTTTCATGAAAAATATCTGAAGCACTCCTGTTTTTTAAAGGTTTGAAATACAAACATTTTGTTCTGTTTGGAAATTTTTGCAGTATTTGTTTCTGCCTTTTCAACAGAAAATACTTTCTGTAACAGTATCAGCATTTTAAAAAATAAATTAAAAAACCCCAGAAGTGTTTTGAATAAATAAACTTTGATTTCAAATAAATACTTAATAAAGAGCTTTTTAAATTTCCCCCTCCAAAGGCCTTTTTTCTCACCTCAGTTGATTCTGCAAAATACATAGGAGGTGCTGCTTTCCAGGAAATGAGGTTGTAAGGTGGTGGTGTTTAACCCCAGCAGGCAGCAGAGCCCCACACAGCTGCTTGCTCACTGTCCCGCAGTGGCATGGAGGAGAGAATCAGAAAGGTAAAAGTGAGAAAACTCGTGAGTTGAGATAAAGACAGTTTAATAGGTAAAGCAAAAGCTGCACATACACAAGGAAAGCAAAACAAGGAATTCATTCAGTGCTTCCCATTGGCAGGCAGATGTTCAGCCATCTTCGGGAAAGCCGGGCTCCATCACACATAACAGTTACTTGGGAAGACAAATGACATCATTCCAAACATCTCCCTTCCTTCTGCCCCCAGCTTTATATGCTGAGCATGACGTCATACTGTATGAAACATCCCTTTGGTCAGCTGGGGTCACCTGTCTCAGCTGTGTCCCCTCCCAACTCCTTGTGCACCCCCAGCTTCCTTGCTGGTGGTGTGGTGTGAGAAGCAGAAAAGGCCTTGCCTCTGTGTAAGCACCGTCAGCGGTAACTAAAGCATCCCTGTGTTATCAACACTGTTTTCGGCAGAGATCGAAAACACAGCCCCATACCAGCTACTGTGCAGAAAATTAACTCTATCCCAGCCAAAATCAGCACAACAGGATAGAGCAGGGATGGTAAATTTCTCTTAATGTGTTAGATAAAGTCCCTGCTGAGTTTCAGATACAATCCTGTAATCAAGAAAGAGCAGCTCTGCCTATTGTTAAGTAAGATCATCAGTTAGAAACTGATTAAAACAGGAGTCCTTGTTTTACAGCGCAGTGAATTTTTAAACGCCTAGCCGATGTTATTTATGATAAAGCTCAAATGCTTTTTCTTACAGTGTTGCTCTACATCAGAGATGCAAGTTTAGGTGCATTATTTTTGTAATGATACTTAAGTAACTCTTAAGCTGACAATTTAACTGGTAGTTTTTAAACAAGGTCAGCATAAAGTAACACTTAAGAGACAGCTGTGTTAGGTTCCTTAATGAATTACATAGTTGTGGTGCGTTGAACCCGGCTGGATGCCAGATGCCCACCAAAGCCCACTCTATCACTCCCCCTCCTCAAATGGGCAGGGGGAGAAAAACGTAACAAAAAGCTCGTGGGTGGAGATAAGGACGGAGAGAGATCACTCACCAGTTACTGGCACGGGCAAAACAGACTCAACTTGGGGAAAGAAATGAATTTAATTTATTACCAGTCAAAATCAGAGGATAATGAGAAGTAAAACCAAATCTTAAAACACCTCCCCCACCCCTCCCCTCCACCAACTTCTCCAATGTGAGTCCTTCCCATGACTAAGAGTTCTGCACAAACTGCTCCAGCATGGGTCCATTCCATGGGGTGCAGTCCTTCAGGAAGGGACTGCTCCAGTGTGGGTCCCCCACGGGGTCACAAGTCCTGCCAGCAAACCTGCTCCAGCGTGGGCTCCTCTCTCCACAGGCTACAGGTCCTGACAGGAACCTGCTCCAGCGCGGGCTTCCTGCGGGGTCACAGCCTCTTCCGGGCATCCACCTGCTCCGGCGTGGGGTCCTCCACGGGCTACAGGTGGTCATCTGCTCCACCATGGACCTCCAGGGGCTGCAGGGGGACAGCCTGCCTCACCATGGTCTTCACCACAGGCTGCGGGGAATCTCTGCTCCAGCGCCTGGAGCACCTCCTCCCCCTCCTTCTTCCCTGACCTTGGTACCTGTGGAGTTGTTGTCTCTCACATCTTCTCACTCCTCTCTCCAGCTGCAAAGTGTGCAGCTTTTTTTCCTCTCTTCCTTTTTTTTTTTCTTAATTATGTTATCACAGAGGCGTTACTGATGGGCTCGGCCTTGGCCAGTGGCGGGTCTGTCTTGTAGCTGCTGGTATTGGCTGTGTCAGACATGGGGGAAGCTTCTGGCAGCTTCTTACAGAAGTCACCCCTATGCCCAGCCGCTACTAAACCTGACCATACAAGCCCAATACAATAGTACTCTCCAAGAAAGAGATGGGGATTTTTTTCTCTTCAGTTTCCAGTGTTTTATAATTCAAGATGGACGAGCCAATGCCCAGATCTGATGAAAGATCACCACTTATCTTCCTAGTGCCTAGTTTCCTGAAGGGTGTCCTGGAGCCCATGTGAGGTATCCAGGCTTTGAGTGGTGCATGGGAAGAGCGAGCACGACAGCACAGAGTACCTACTGGCACCCTCCTTGCACCGGAACAGGAAGACACTGTGGGCAGCGATTTACCTCCTGACACACCATGTGTAGGTTCCAGGGTGCTTCTGCTGATTCACCATCCACAGTTCTGTGGCCTCTCCTGAGGATAAATGCTGATGCTTTCTTTCAGAGACTTGTGAAACGGTTACTGTCCTCTTTAAAACAGAGCTAAAGGAGTACTTGTCAAAGCCCTCTAAATTTGCCTAGTACTAGGCAATCAGACTTCCATGTTACCCCTGTTCACTTTTCTTTCTACTAACAGAAAAGCAGCACTGGGAAGCAGTGTGAGGAAGTCGGAGAGGGAATGCCTCAGACTCCCTCACCCAAATAGCTTTCTGTTAGTAGCTAAAATCTTTCCTGGAGGTTGATTCTGCAAACAGTGTAGAGTTCTGCTACCTGAACAAGTGCTGCAGTCACCAGCTCACGTTTTGTGTAATTCACAGCTTTTCACCATCCCCAAGCACTTCTAAAACAGATTTAGTAGTCAGGAGGAGGCAACTGTGCATCTCCAAGATCAAACTTCTCTTCAAGTCTAGCTTTGCCATTACTGCCTTTGTGCAAGGCTCTGATGAGCCTGACTTACTGGCTGTTCAGTTACACTGTATTTTTCCCCTCCAAGACATACACTTGTATAAGCCCAGCATGTTCAGGTAGCATGGTGCTGAGTTTTAAATGAGCAGACACACCCAGGTATTTTCTCATGCTTTATGTGGCAATATCTGTGAGACCCATCTCCAATGACACAAGCTCAGAAAAATGTCCTGTTTGAATAGAAACACAAAAAACCACTGAAGCAGTACATTCACATTCTACTAATTTATTTTGTAATGTCCAGTAGCACACATAGATTTCCAGTTAAATCTGAACAAATATATATATATATATATATACACATGTATGTATATATATACACATATGTATCAGTTTTAGCTTTAACATTTTACTACTTAATCATACTCTTGCTTTAGCTTACCACAGAGTTATATGCTCTGTGACTTATAAAATGTTAAGATATGGAATACAGTCTGCGAGTTGACATGAAAAGTAAACATACACACAGGTTAAATGTCATAACTGAATGGAGATGCATAAATGCCATGTAAAACCTCCTGGTAGATAAAATTGTTTCAACTGAAATCTAGAAAATTTCCTGAGAGAGAGCTATGTATTTCAGAATGCAGAAGCATTGTTTTCCCATAGAAACTCTCCATACATTTGCACTGGCTCTTTTCCAACCTGATATTAAGGAGCAGATTCAAAATAATTTAAGAAAAAGTCACTTTCAATTTCTTCTTGCTTTAATTTTTTTTTTGGGCGATTTTTCACACACTCTCTTCAGTTCCAGCACTTTTAATCCATCCACTGCCAGCAATGGGTAACGTGCTGGAAAAAATCCTGGTGCAAAAAGGTTTAGTGTAATTTATGATAGAAATTACAGAAATAATTAGTAAAGCTTTCAATTATTTTCAAAGGTTAGTGTAATTCAGTGTATGACTTTCAGCTTTTAGTGTTAAATAGTTAGAGCATGTCCATATATAGAAGGTATAAATAACTTCAATACTGTTGTTTCCATATCTTTTCTTTTTAAAGCAGCAATTGTAGTGACATTGATTTTCTTTAAAAAGATAAAATACTTGACCTTAAACTGAGGTTACGCCTCTTGATTCTGAATGTAATTTTCACATCACAGAATTTTATTCCTGTTAATTCCATTAAACATGACTTGGAGACTTGATTCAGCTTCTTCTAGCCACACGTCACTTCTACCTGGGCAGTAAATGAGGATAAAATATTCCATGTAGAATGCCTTCTATAACTACATTTGGAAAGTCATCTGAAAAAACAAAGAAAAAATAAAATACCATGCTTTCATATCTGTGTCAGTACAATAAAAATGTTTTTGTGAAACTTAACTAGGTAAGGCCTCGTATAGTTTGGGTTACTGCATCACTCAACAGTTACCCATGTTGGGGATGTGCTATTAGTAATGCTGTTTCAGCACTAAAGCCACTTTAGTGTAGCAGTGGGCATTGCATGAATGCACTGCCAGATTTGTAGCTTATTGATTTAAAGGGATGTTCTAATACTTAATGCTGCTAGGCTCCAGCTCTTTATCTGAATCTTTTCTCACAAGGAAGATGGATTACACTGGCAATTCAATTTCTAACAAAATCTCAATATACTTGAAGGAATTCCAAGATTGCTACTGGGAATACTTCGAAGCTGTTTTTCCATTGTGGTTTACAGCAATGTTTAGACCGAGGAGACTTGAAGATGCTTATACAATCAGAGATGATTATTTGAGGCAAAAAATTTCAGGCTGTCTAACTAACATAAAATGTCACATGTTACAAAAAGTCATCCTGTAATATCTGAAGGGAAAAAACCCTCCGATGTTCTTACCACAAATGTAGAGGAAACTGGCACTTAATTTTCACATTAAATTTAGCATGAAAGAATTGCCTGATAAAACACAGTACTAGATCCACACAGCAGAATGGCAGGATGGACATTACTGAAGTGAAAACATTTTTTCAAATGCACCAACTCCTGCGTTTTTATTTACTTACATCACTGGGTATTAAAAGTAACAATGTCTGATCGCATCTTACAATCTTAAAATTGCTAGTACACTAGGAAAAGAAGGACAGACTATTTATCATACAGAATTTTCCATGCTACTCAAATCTTTCCATCACCTATCAGCCTACAGCATATGCAAAAAGAAGAGATGCAACTTTTATAAAAATCATTAGAGACTTGATAAATTAGATCACTTAATGTGGGTGGGAATTAGATTTTGCTCCTAATTCTTTGCTAAAATCACTTTGGAGGTAAAAACATTGAGCAAAAAGTAGATTTGGACTCAATAAGAAAAAAAAATCTTTATTATCTTAAAGGTGTTATTATAGGTATTAATAAGGTGATTCCAGTGTATTAAAGATGTTATAAACAGAGATATTGTAGGATGCTTTAATGAACTTCAACCTCCACCATAGACAATACATGCATAATTCTCCCCAACTTTTCATAGTAAATCATCATTACAAATTACTTGTTAATATTTTGAATCCAATAATGACTCCTCAAGTCCTGCAAGCTCAGCTATCTCAAATCATCCTAGTAGAATAATCCTATGCTGTTGTCATTAATGTTATTAAAAAGACACTTGTAAGGGCAATCTGATGCTTTCCTTCTAAATTAAATGCTGCAGTTCCAGAAACCATTTTTACTGGTTCTTCTATAACATATAGTATATATAGGAAAATGAGTATTGATTAAAAAAAAGATACAACTTTATAGCATTAGATTTACTGTGAGGCTTTTGTTGCTTAAAAAAACCAAGCATGTTAATTTAAGTTAAATACATAAATACACCAAAGCAGTCTTGCAGATCTGTGACACTTACATGGTTTAAAAAAATGTCAGGACAATGTTCAAACAAGTGACAGTAAATCTGAGATTCCATTTGTTAGCTTCTGAGCTTTTCAATTTGCACAATTTTAGATTTTTCTTTCATTTTTCTTCAAAATAGTATGTCCTTTTTTTTCCCCATCCTCTCAAAAAGAAGTGGCTACCTTACACAAAATGTTATGTGCTCATGCACTCAGACTGTGTTAGATACATCATGAAGAAGTGAGCTGTAAAATCAATGAGGTCTGTAACTGTGAATCTTATTCCTGGAAAGTTGTGTTGCAGCTCACCAATGCTTAAAGTCCAGTCACTGGAATAATGGCAAGACTGCATTTTAAAAAGACAAGTAACGGTGCAATTGTTCTTTGAGCATTATTTTCCTGAAACAACTATTTATTTAATTAAAAACCCCAAAATACACAATTTCCTATTTTATGGGGAGATGTTAACACAGGCATTCCTGTATCCAGGAAACACTAACTCCACTTGTGATCCAAACAACTGTCACAGTTCACCTTCTTCAAAGAGCACATACAATGAATAGTTATTTGCTAATGGACACTTTCAGTCAGTTTGAACAACCTTGGCTGCTTTTTACAAGTAAGAACTGATCTGAATGAGAAAGTTTTAGAAAGCTCATCTATATTTCTCTGTGCTGTAAACTAAAAACCAAGAAGGCAATGGTATTTGTGTAAGAACTTTGTTTCTTTCTAAATAGACTCGAGTCAACTCTTAGAGCCTCTAGACTTACAAGTTGGTTATCTTATTTTTAAAAATTTCAACTCGCATTCTAATTTGTGTTTTAATTCATTAAGTTAAAGAATAACTCGCAAATAAATTTGATGTTTTAGGATTTTCAGATACAAGGAATATTCAGCTGCCATATGACATTCTAAATATTGCAAAAAATGCCTTGGCAAAAGCCTGAAATGTCCTTTGTTACAGTTGTCATCAATTAAGCCCACTTAATATTAAAAGATGTCACATGTTAGAAGATGCTTCTATCTTAATCTAAGTAAGAGTATTTACAAAATTCATTATAAAGTTCCTAATGATTTCAAGAAAAAGAAGCTTAGCCTTACTTGCAGTACACAGTAGGGAAGGAAGACAAATACCATCACAGAACTGCAAAATCTTAAATAGAAGTCTTACAACAAAACCTTACACATGGGCTGGAAACATTAAACATTGTCTTCATTGTTCAGGATAACTGTATATGAAATCCATTTTCTCTCTCAGGAATGGTATGGAATTAAATGATGTACACCCTGCTCTTGAGGAATCCAAGTTTGCAATTAAGAGGAGCATTAAACAGTAAGATTAAAACATGCAGTGGGGCTCACTCTAAATATTAGTATAGGCATCATCTGGGCCAACTTTTAGACAGAGGTAGCTTTCCGGTTCCCTGTGCATTACTGTTGTCTCTTGGTCAGGAGTGACCATCTCCCTTTACTGTGCTTCTGTTTATCAATTTTGTGATTTGCACTCCAGCCTCAAATGTGCATTCAGTCCATGTGACCAGACTACTGCTAAGTCAAAGTAAAAACTGTGATGTGTCTTCCACTGTGGACCTTGGTCACATAGGACCTCTGCACTCACTGTTTCACTCCAGAACTACATCTTTAAGTTCAGTAAGCCTTCATAGGGTCAATAATGTTGGGCTACACTACAAGCTAGAGTGGGTATTGCCTGCAAGAGGAGACTATTTAACCCTCCCAAAATACATAAGCTTAGTCTTTACCGTTTTCAAAAACAGCTTGAAAAGCAACAGAATCACAGAATGGTTGCAGCTGGAAGAGACAACTGGTGGTCATCTGGTCAAACCCCCTGCTCAAGCCAGTTGCCCAGGACCACGTCCAGATGGCTTCTGAGTATCTCCAGGGATGGAAACTATCACCATTCTGGGAAACCTGTCAGTGCTCAGTCACCCTCACAGTGACAGAGTGTTTCCTGATGCTCTTGATGTTCTTGTCCTGCTACTGGGCAGCACTAAAAAGACCCTGGGCTTATCTTCTTTACACCCTTCCTGCAGGTATTTATATACATCTTGAGAAAATCTCTGGCTTCAAGCAAACAAGTGTTCTTTCCTAAATTTACTCTTAAAAATGTCATTATTTTCAAGGCAGCCCAAGAACCTGACTCTTTATTTTAACACAGTATTTTGTAAGACTGAACAAAATGCCACATTAAGAAAAAAAATAAATTAATTTGCAGCTCTGGGAGAAAATTCTCCCTTGAAAGTGTATTACAATTTTAATACAAAATTTAATAGAAGTAATAGTTCAAACAAGTAAAATGACAAAACCAGGAGGAACACACTGCTAAAAATTTTATTTCCTGCACATATTTAATGTAAGACAGAGGGCAAGTTCTCTGAATTAATAATGCAAAGAGCTTTTTATAAAAAACAAAAGAGGGGTTTATAACAAGTTATTTCAAACACTCTTTTGAACCATGTATTAAGAGATGAAGGCTAACGTAAATGTCCTGTGAAACACATCAATTATACTTCAAGTATACATTTTTTTCCCCCTAAAGAGCTCTAGAGGTTATAAATGATAAGAAATAGTAATAACCCAAATGGAAATACAAACATGTTTGCAGTAGATCGACTGGTGTTTAGGGAAAAAACACTTACAAAGGACTGTGCCTCTAAGTTCAAATCCTTCATGCAAAATAGCCCAAAGGGTCAACAAGAAAAGCAAAGCAATGTTGTTCATCTTTTGATTTGAATTCTCAGTAGGTTTGCCTGAGAAAACAACTGGGGGAGAAAATTCCACTCTTTTATAAATCACCCACCCCACTTAGTGTTTTAATGGTTTCTTACACAAGAACTATTATTTTATTGGCAGGTTATTAGATTTTGGACCAGTGTCATTTGACTAGGCCAGTATTAATAATAATGTGGTTTATGTGGTGCCGGGTCAGCTCAGTAAAGCAATGTTAACAGATGACAGGTTTGATTACCGTTGGCTTTAGGCAAGACATATGGATCCCTTAGGAACAGCAGCACAGGCTGGTGGGACAGTTTGCTGGAAAGGTCAAGAACAGGGATGTCAGTATCAAGGGACAGCAAACAGAATATTCTACAAACTAGCTTTGATAAAGTGAGATGGTTGAGCTGTGCAGGAGCCGCGCTGGTACATTTCTGCATGCCAGTGCTGCCCAGAAAGGGCAGGCTACACCTCCAGGATGCAAAGCTTGTGGTTCCTCGGCCACACAGTGAAACCATCAACATGAAGTTGGAGGTGAAGGGGCTGCATCCAAGGCGGGTGGCTTGCAGCTGGCTTTGAGACCTCCTGATCGTGCTCTGCTCCCCGGTACTTGGTGTAATGCAGGCTATAAAATCACCTACAAGCAGGCTCCAAGGTCTGCAGGCTCTTCAGGCCACCGAACAGACTTGAAATTTTACCATGATCTTCCAGCCCCCAAAGCAGTTGCTGTACACCTCACCCATGGAGAAAAAGTCCCTGGAAGTCCCTCACAGGGCTGTCTCCCGCCTTGGTCAGCCATCCTCCTCCAGCCAGCACCAGCCTTCTCTGCTCGGCTTTGTACATACATGTGCCAAGTAGTGCAATCAGATACATACAGAGCTCTACCAAATGCATAGGAAAGAACCCAAACCTCTAATTCCTTCTGCTAAATCTTTTTGCTACAAAAAATACACTTCAATGGGTAAAAAATAT
Organism: Caprimulgus europaeus; assembly: GCA_907165065.1. The sequence goes on from OU015527.1 coordinate 18,479,264, forward strand.
TCCCAGAAATATTTCAGAGCTAGCAATATTCTATTAGGGTTTTGTAAGGAATTTATCAAAATGAGCATAAGGACGCCGAATTCATACTACGAATGGATAGATCTAGCACAGCTGATGAAATTAGCCATAATATTTAACAAACACATCTAATTTTAATACTAAGCTACTGCTATTTTGTCAAATGCAAGGAACAAATACAGTAAACACCAACAATTTCAAGTAGTTTATTAATCTGATGTCCTAGAATAGGAATCAAGCTCACCTTGATTCTTCAGATTCTGTTTCATCAAAAGAGCTGCAAGTAAAGTGAGAGCAAACTTTGGTTACAACAAAATTAACTCTACAATAAAAAAAAACAAAACAAACCTTTAAGAATCATCAAGGGAAGCAATCTTTTTCTGGTCAGTAGCTGCATAATGCAGTGTGATGAAACGAATGTGTGAGATCATATCATTTTACAACCACTACTACTTCGAAATGACAGCATCCTTTTTACTGTAAGGATTTCACAGTAAAATGAAACTTCACTTCTTCACAAGCACAGCTATCTGTCTATGAAGTGATGGGGTACAGTCCCGCTGAGGGTGCTGGCTGATGTCATTAACTACAAGTGAAAACTACAAGTCTGTTAGCTTCTGAATCACTCTGGAGACTGCCCTGGGCTATAGACACCTCAGAGTGTAAGACAGCCTCAAAATTACTTCTGCTTTTTTCATCTTGCCTCCTCTCCACCACAGATCCACACAGCCTCCCCTAAAGTGGAAGAGGGCCACTATAGCTTTCTGGGGAGTAAAGTCTGGTAGCACTGCTCGACCTTGCAACTATGTCAGCTTGCACAGTGAAATAAATTATTCTCCCTACAAACCCCACAGCTGCAGATGGTAACAGAGCTTCCAATTACACTGGTTTGGGTATTTCTCTGGTCATTACACTCATCGTAAACATACTAAGATCCCCTTCTCCCACCCTGATCAAGAACCCTCCCAGGGGAAGGGCAATGAGGCCATCAGGGTAGATGTCATCAGAAAGGTGGAAGACTCAATTTTCAAACACACAGAGGGAGACCATAAAATGTCATAGAATGAACTTCTATTTTGTCCAGATACTATGACCATAAAACACAAGCAAAGGCTTTCTATGCAAATTTAGTGAGTGTTTATGAATATTTTACAAAATTCAAGATACTTCAAGATGGATGAGAAAATCATACTTTTCTCATCTAACCTCCCATTTGCTTTCCAAGAAAATCATGTTAAACCTCACTTCTATCTTTGAACAGGCTGGATTTATTTTACCACCTTTTGGGGATATATAAATATCCTTAACATGAACCTAATGCCCATTTATTTTACAGCGTTAGTGTTGGCAGCAAGACCATTTTAAGTCAATGGAATTGCATCAGCACTGAGTGGATACGGGCCTTTTGGCCTCCATATATTTTTCAGAAAATGAGGGCTTACCCACAGCTTTCTGCTTTTGGCAGAGTAGGTACATGGCGAACGTTCAGGAAATCAAGAAATATTTTAGGGAGCTCTTCATTTTCTAAAATGACTGTCTGGAAAAAAAAAAAAAAAGCACAATGGGGACACCAAGATTTTTTAATATTTTAGATACTGTACACTTATACTCAAGCTACCAAAACATTTCCCACTTGTGACATTTTTCAATTCTCCAATTTTTTTACACCTATTTTGGAGTGCTTCAAATAGGAAAACGCCAGTTCTTAATGAATCACATATAAATACATTCAGCTTATGCTATTACATTCTCTTTCACCTGCCATCACTGGTGCCAAGTTAGATGCCTTTCAAGCAGAGATGTCTGATTCTGGCACTAAGTTATTGGCACACTCATTTATGAATAAAATTCTGTTTATTTAAAATATAAAATAAAGCAGCTACAGCTCAGTGCTTTCACGTCCACCTCACAGAAGACTCCTGTCTGGCACATCAGTGGAAAAAGGAAGTCTCCACTTTGTACAATTTTATTAATGCATGCCTTGGTAAATGCTAACAAGGGAAACCCTTTGTTTGGCTTGACAGATCAGCTTTCAACATACTCCTTATATCAGTGCTGTGACTCCTAATGACAAAGCTCTGACCAAAGAGCTGCTGACTAAACCTGCCACATTCTTCCACAGCAATGACATAATGGCCAGACTCCATTCTGCTTTGTTTTTTCCATTGATGAAATGATTTACAATTTTCAGTAAGTTAATTACAAGTACACTTAAAAACATATAGGAAATAAATGAGATGCTCAGGTGCACGTTCATCATGAAAGAATGACTTTTAAAGGAAACAACAGGTCTCTGACAGTTTAATGGAAGCAGACCAAAAATTACTGTTGATCTCTAATTTTCATGAGGCAAACAAAACAGTTCATAAATTCAACAAATGTCTCACCTGAAAGGGTAAGCCTCTGTTAATTTACTGTTCATACTGCCATACATTCTGATAACACACATACTTCACATGCAAGTGAAAGCCACAAGCTCTCCCTTAAAAAGCTTTTCTTCATAAAGGTCTGATCTGGATTGAAGGCATGCATGGAAGAAACTTCACTAGATTTATAAATAAAATTACTTGTACAAGTAAAGCTATTCATGTTCATCCTGTTCATTTTCACACTCTATGTTAGAAGAAACAAACCTAGAGAAAAAACAACTCCAGTGACGAGAAGAAACATCACTCTACTTACGTTCTCAGGAGGTAACATATTCCTGCATGTGTATTCTTTTACATTACAGTATCACTAGGGAGATGCAATGGTATGTAGAAGATGAGAGGATCACAAAAAAATTGGGTTGGAATAGACATCTAGAGGTCATCTGGAATTTATAGCAGGTTTTCTAGCAAATAATTTGGTTATTTGTGTAATGAAAACCCAGTTAGTGTAAAAATTACAGAAGATGTGCATAGACTTAAGAGAGAAACACATTTGAAAATAAACATACTTGAAAACTGGTTCTTTTTTTTTATGTTACATCTGCAAACCTGAATTGCGAGGCTACATTTCTTCAACAGCTGAGGCTATTAGTAACAAGTTTGAAAAAAAGAACAGGGAAAAATGCAGCTTTTGATCTTTTCTTTTGTAGACTTTAATAGATGTAAGAAACAGGGAGGTCTGAAATGCTGGCAAGTGTTAAGCCTTTGAGTTCACCTCTATATGAACATGCTGCATTAAAAAATGCCACTTCATTTGCATTCTGCAAAATCAGCACTCTGCTGCTGCAAAATTTATCTTGCTCTGCATTCCACTGAAGGAGGGGTGGAGGTGGATACATATTCAGAAGGTGTGTGAATTGCATAACAATGTGTATGATTTGCTGAAATAAAACCATCTTACTAATTATATGCAATGAAGACCTGCAAAAAGTTGTAAAAAGATGTTTAAGGGCATCCAGTGCTTCCATGCAACCTCATACTTACACATCCTGATGGCTTTTTCCAAAAGTTGAGCTGCCTGCTGAGGCTGCTGAACAGAACAGTGATTGTCAGGGCAAAAGAGAAGGATACATAAACAGAAAACTCCCGACAGCTCTTACAAACCTATCTGCTTCTACTTCTCTCACTCCAGGTTAATATATCATTCCATTACTTTTATTTTTTTTTCCACGACACGCATCAAGTCAACCCAAGCCCTACTAACCCTGCCCCAACCAAATATATTTCACAAAAGACGTAAGTAAACAGCATCTGTTCTAGTGTGTTAATCCATGTAGTTTGTTAACTGTCAATAACTCTGCTTCGGTGATCAATAAACTTGAAAATGTAGAATTTGCAGAGAAGGAAAGGTGATTTTGCACTGCACTGTATTTTGGATGCTGCCTCTGTTGATTAGGAATTTTGTCATTTCCAGAATTTTATGGAGGGAGAAATGGCTGCATTGAACAAAGGAGGATTTTTCCACTGATGTAGTGTAATGTGACATGCATTTTAAGGAATTAAAAAATAAATGAAGGTACATTTAATTATACTAATAAGAGGGCACATTATCTTCTGGATTGACTTAATTGGCTTCCATAGAAATAAGGGGCAGCCCACAATCCAACCATTTAACATACATGGTAGAAAGAGAAAAAAAAACCTCAGGCGGTGGGGGGAGGTGGGGGGCAGCCACAGTGGATTAGGTGTGTCTCTCTAGCTGCATTTCCTACCTCTGGTGGTGGCACAAAGCAGATACCCAGAGGAAAATGTAAGCACTCTCAACTTCCTATTTAAGTTGTTCAAAAAAATACTCTTAAATCGGAAATAAATTTTATCATAATTGGCTTAATTTACCTGGAACAACTCATAACACAACAGATCATTGACTTCTCACTGATAACTCGTAAGAAATACATATTTTGCAAACTTAATGATGATTAAATAATGGCTGAGCAGAAAAAGAGCCAGCAGGTAAAGTCTCTAAACCACTATCTATACTTTGTGACGTAATGTGCTCAAACACAGCCTTTGTTCAAGTGAATCTAGGACATCGGCACAAAAGCATGACTACTACCTTGTTTGCTCTGCAATCAGAAACTTAAGGATATATATTTTCAAAGAAATAAAATCTCACAATTAGTTTGTTAGTAATATGAATTTCTAATACATCTGAATTCTAGCAAGATCATAACAATGAGTTTCAGATATGGGCCCCAGAGTGCTAAGTAGACAAATTTAAGAAAAAAACCACCAAGATGTGTATTTCCTTCCTACAATAAATAAAAAATCCCAAAACTAGAACACCTAACACAACCTCTGGTAAGTGATTTGGGAAGTGACTCCAGAAATACATTTTTCAAACTCATTGATTTCAGCTGAACTAAGAGTATAAGCGCTGTATTTTCTTAGAAAATCGTAACGGGTGTTTATCTGTTACTGTCACACTTTAATAAACTACTCCATGCTTCAGGAAAAAATAAAAAAAAAAAACCCAAACCAAAACCACAAGGGAAAGCTTGATGTTTACATCAGCAGAAATGTCTTTTCCATCAAAAGGGTGCAATTATTATTATGTAACACAAATCACAAAAGTCCCAACTTTTCTACCTTATCAGTTTCATAAAATCGTATTCCCTAAGGATGTGATTGATTAGATGCACATGTTCTTTCAGTGACATCTGAAATTCTTAATTGTCGGTTATCTTTTCTCCTTCAGCAAGTAAAAGATAGTCACAAAATTGCAAAGGGACTTGTTCTGCCTTAACCTTAGCTAGATGCCATCATGCAGTGGAAAACAGTGCTAAAATATCACAGGATAATGCTCTCCAACAAGGGAGATATATAAACAGCATAATGATTTCCCACGAGTTTCCTTTTTAGAAAATTGTCACTAAAGCCAGGGTAAATGGTGACACAGCTTCACAGAGGACACTGCGAAATCGAACACTGGCATTCTGGTTAGGTCCAAACCTACTCATCAGCCAATTATAACAGTAACTGAACATCTTGCTGAAAACCTGAACAAGATCACTTTCCTAACCTTAGGAGATCATGCCACAGGAATGCATCGCTTTCACAGATTTTTACTATTGTTATTGTTGATGTTGCTAATGAAGAGAGATTTTAAAATTAATTTCTTACAATTGTCTATCTTACTTTCTCAAGGTTGGTGGAACAGCTGTTGGAGGGGGAGAAAGGAGAGTGGGGAGCAGAGTACGAGGTTTTTAAGAGTCTTTACAGACTTTTCCATTCGTGTTTAGTTTGAAATGCTGTACTGTTAGGGTGAAAAAGTTCATGACAGTTTTTCCTCTCTTCACAGGGAAAGACGCTTCACAATACCTAATTCAGTGGTGCAGCTAAAACGGGGGAGAAGAAAATCAATACATTCCAGCTACAGTAAGTAGGCTGGAGTGTCAGTCTCCACTGGGACCAAAACCCACATCTTTTAGAACAGTTTAGAGTCTATATTCTTCTATTAACCTGCTTTTCCTGAACTGCTTTACACAGCTCCATGAAATGATAAAAAGGTTACCAAAAGAATACATTAACTAAAAACCAAGTAGATGAAGGAACCAGACTTCTAAGAGCAAGCTTTCCTTTTTCCAAAGTTAATAGCAGATACAATAATGATTTATATTACCTATTGTGAAGAACTGTGAAGAAACTCACTCCCTTCTTCAGTGAGGATGTTGTTATAGGCTATCAACAAGAATTATTTGTAAACAAGTTGTCACTGAAGTTGTCAGAGTAAGGACTCTCCACTTTTCATTACTATTGGAGACATTCAGTGATAGGCAGTTTTGTAAGAACAGGAGGAGGTTATCAAACATGCTTAAAACCCTCTATCTTTACACAAGAAGCATGCAAACACACATGCAATGACACAGAAGTGATGCTCCATATGAAGTACCAGCTAGCTAACACTCCCAGGCTGTGTATCAGAGGGAAGTCAGCAGTAAAAATGCCATCTACAAAGTAGAGTTTGAAAGGGAACAAGATACTAACTGTAGGTGTTACATGCCAAAATACTTCCAACAAAGATCCCTAAGTTATCTGAAAGTTAATGTAAAAGGTTAATGTAAAATCACAAAAGTAAAAAAAAAAAATGCAGAGGTGAATAGCACTTCTGAACCTCAAGACTGGAGGAGAGTAGAAAAAATCCTGCACCAACTTTCAGATCAATTTGTTATACTTTCAGTGAGCTTAAAACTCATCAGATATCTCCTGAGTGACAAATTCATCTATCACAGCATTCTCAGGGTACACAGAGGTTAAATGAATTAGATGGAAGGGAAGCCCAATAGGTTAAATGGCTGCTGATCATCACTGAAAATATGTATGTAGAAATTCATGACACTGTCTATACGCTATTAACATTTTTACTTAAGCCTTACCTAACTTAATTTTAAAGCACTTTACTAATTTTGATTAAAAATACTACCAAGTAAGCTTTGAGGCAGTGAGCTACTGAATTATACATTTACAGTTCCAACTAATGTTTAACTACTAAGTGCAGAGAGATTTGATTTAAGGCTAAGTGTACAAATATAACCCATTTGATGTGAAAAATACAATATTGAATTTTTTTTCAGAAAACTGGGAACATAACGTAGTGGGAGCAAACAGTGAGTGTCTCTGCAGCAAAATAGGAGACTAGCCCTTGAAAGATTAGAAATAAAGTGCAACAGACTACAGTTCCTTTGAAAAATAAAAATGAAAGGAAGCAGTCAATATAATTTCCTGAAACACTGCTCAGAGGACTGGAGGTTAAGACAAAGCTGGATGAGAAATGAAGAAATCAACAGAGCAAAAGGAAAAGAAGTAGAGGGGCAGGATGAGTTAATGATATTAAAAAAAAGTAGGAACTAGAGAGGCTTTTAAAAATAAGTAACAGAAAAAAGTAATATAAAGAGTGAGCAGATCCACTAATGACGGACACCAAAATAAACGTTGATTTTAAAATGGCTGTATTGAAGTGTTTTTTAAAAGTCAATGGACCACTAAGACAATGGACAATTAACAAGTAATTAAGACCATGTCAATAATGCTGCTGATAACAAACACATGCAGGAACACCTTAGACGATAATATATATATATCAATCAGTAGATCCAGAAAACCCACATCTAGGACAACAAATAAATTAGGTAGTTATGCTTGGAAAAGTCTTCTCAAGAGTACAGGGGAAGATGGTTTTGAAAAAAGCAACCACATTTACAATCCACAATACCACAACTGGAAAAGCAGAAAAGGTTTAAATTTGCAGTACTGTTTTCTGAAAGCTTAAAGGAACAAAATACAAACATGCTGTAATGAGAAAAAACCCCCAGCATTCAAGTTGCAAAATACAACACCTGGAAAGTTTGGAAATCAGTAGGTTTTCATTTTCTTGCACAGCCAGATACTGCCCTCCTCCTGTGCTGATCCTTGTGCGCTAAGGGGGAGGGTGAATAGGAAAAAGAAGCAAAAACCGCAACAGTATCTGATCAGGTAATTATAGACTATCATAAATACACACCCTACTTTAAGGTAAATAAAGCTGGTACTGTAAATGTCAGTTATAGATTTTCCAAATTTGCAAGTGTTTCTTTACTCTTAAGTCTCTTCCTCTAAATATGAGGATATAGTGCATGTTCCTCCCTTCTTAGTATGTGATAACCCTTTCTTAGAATCACTGAATCATTTAGGTTGCCAAAGAACTTCAAGGTCATTGAGTCCAATGATAAACCGAACATTGCTAAGTCTACCACTAGTCCCTAAGCACCACATCTACGCATCCTTTAAATACCTCCAGGGATGGTGACACCACCACTTCCCTGGGCAGCCTGTTCCAAGACTTGACAACCCTTTTGATGAAGAAATTTTTCCTAATATCCAATCTAAACCTCCCCTGGCACAATGTAAGGCCATTGCCTCTTGCCCTATCACTTTTTTCTTGGGAGAAGAGACCAACACCCACCTCTCTCCACCCTCCTTTCAGGTGGTTGTAGAGAGCAGTAAGTTCTCCCCTCAGCCTCCTTTTCTCCAGACTAAACAACGCCAGTTCCTTCAGCCACTCCTCATAAGGCTTGTTCTCCAGACCCTTCACCAGCTTTGTTGCCCTTCTCCGGACACACTCCAGCAACTCAATGTCCTTCTTGTAGTGAGGGGCCCAAAACTGAACACAGTGTTCGAGGTGCAGCCTCACCAGTGCTGAGTACACGGGGATGATCAGTTCCCTACTCCTGCTGGCCACACTATTTCTGACACAAGCAAGGATGACATTGGCCTTCTTGCCCACCTGGGCACACTGCTGGCATTGATGCGGTTGTTGTGACCCAAGTGCAGGACCCAGCACTAGGCTGTACTGAACCTCATACAAATGGCCTTGGCCTATCAATCCAGCCTGTCCAGATCCCTCTGTAGAGCCTTCCTACCCTCAAGAAGATCAACACTCATGCCCAAGGGTGTCATCTGCAACCTTACTGAGGGTGCACTCAATCCCCCATCCAGATCACTGATAAAGATGTTAAACAGAACTGTCCCAAATACTGAGCCCTGGGGACACCACTTGTGACCGGCTACAAACTGATTTTAACTCCATTCACCAACACTCTTTGGGCTCGGCCATCCAGACAGCTTTTTACCCAGCAAAAAACCTCAACCTAGCAAAACCAGGACAAAGTCCAGCCAAGTCTTGAGCAGCCATCATCAAGCCACCAGACTCCATCACTGCCAGATTTAAACTCTGAAACCTCAGCATATACAGTATTTGCTTGTTACAGTAACAAGTCAGTAGGGTCACAAAGTATTCCTCCAAAGGGCCTAAGGGAACTCTGATTAATTTTCTGAATTAACATCTGTGCATACCATATTGTCTATGGTTGCTTTAGAACCGGAGGACTTAAAAAATGTCAAAAATATTTTTTTTTAAAAAAGGGTACCAATGAGAGAATGGGGGATTTATAAACTAGTATGCTTGTACCAGGGAAGTTAGTAATAACTACAGTAAGGAGTAAATTTACTGGGCACATGGAAAAATACGTTTGGATGAAAAAGAATCACAGGCCTGCTCTTAAGGGAAACTGTTTCAAAACTTACTGCAACCCCTGAAAGGATCAACAAGTACAGATAAATGTGGCCCTCTTGATAGAGCTTACTTTCATTTCCAAAAGGCTTTCAACAAAGACCATCATCAAAGGCTTTAAGGCAAACCCAGAAGCCACGATCCTTGCAAAGATAAATTAAGTAGTTACAAGTCCTGAAAGAGAGGTTAGGAGAACACAGCCCAGAGTGATGCATATTGGAAAAAAGTAACAGAAAATGATGGGCTTTAGACTGACCATTAGTGATCACAGGAGTGAGATGCTGGGGGCTACAACATATCTCTCAAAAGATAGACTCACTATCCAGCAGCAATTAAGAAAAAACAAATTAAAAGTTTATTAGAAACAATTACTAAGGGAGTCAAGAAATAACTAGAAATTATTATTATATATTATTATTATAAAAAAGGAGGAGCTTCAGACAGAAGGATAGAAGAACAGGCAGTTGAACCACAGGCCACAGGACATTGCAGATGCTGAAAATTTAGATGAGTTTATGGAGAGACTGAATAGATTGATGGACGAGGAATTAATTGAGCTGAAAATGCACAGAAATTGAGAGTATATTAAGAAGGAATTATCAAAGCATGTTCTCTCTGTTCTCCCTCATACACCTGCTTTTGAGCAGTATCAGGGGCAGGCTATTCTCCCAGAGGAACCTCTGGTCTAATCAGTTCCAACTGTTATTTTCTGCCATGTCAACTGAGTTACAGGGTTAATTGTACTGGTGTGCAGTAGCAGATGGCTCTTCCAGAGAAAGAAGATGGAGCATAGCTGGGAGATGGCCAACTCACTCTCTCCTCCCTCCATTTCACTCACCCTTTGTGCCATCCAGATGGCTGGAAGAGAAAGACTCCCACCTGTCAGTCCTATCTCCTTCCTCTCTGAGCATTAGTGAGGGTGGAGATTTGCTGAGGGAACACGGGAGCTCTGTTCTGTTTTGTGGATCCTATGTGGAGGACTGCTGGGGACAGAGGATGGAGCTGGAGGCTGACCCAGTGGGCAGCCAACATCCTCATCTGCAGGCAGTGAAGACAAAGGGGTGATGCAGGCATGATAATCTAACACTTCTTTCTTGCTGTCACCTCTGAGAAGCTTTGTTTTATAAATAAACGTTACTTAAAGATTTGCAAAGCCAAATAATATTAGGACAAAACAAAAATAAAACTGAAAAGAACTAATGGAACACAACAAATATTTTAAGAAAACTTAAAGTATTGCTTGGAACCAGTATTATTTGCCTTGTTTTACCTGTATGGAATACAAATTACCTGAGAGAAAATACAATTTTAAGAGTAAAATAAAAGTGAAATGACTGTTACTTCAATTCACCTGAAGTTTTATGTAGACAGGCTGTGAGATATATTAAAGTAATTCACACTTCATTAAAAACACCACTTGACAGAGAACACAGTTCTAGCTGAATGGCTGCAGTGTTTGTATTTTGAGGTTTACCTTCTAGATAGACTAATATGTAAAAAAATTTTTTTTCTCCTGCTATTATGTTTCATTACAAAGAGGAGGTTGAAAGAAATTGTTACCTATTTCTACACAGAATGTTTACTATTTTTTTCCTACACTACTGTATTTTCTATCTACTATATTTACTATGCTTGTAAACAGTCTTTTATAAGGAGGAAAGTTAAGAACAAGCCTGAAGAAAAGGCAGTGATTAAATAACTAAATCGTGCTCTATTCTTCAGAGCCAAATGCAAGAGAATATTACCTCAGCAGTCAGAGAAGCACAAGAATAGCTCTGCAGCATGACCAACTTTCTCTTGACCCCCAAAAAACCCTCCTCTCTCTGGATAATGTCACAGACTATTCCGTTAAGATGCAGATGCTAGATTAGCTGTTGGATTTTTTGGTCAGATAATGTAACTTTGGTCGAATAACACAGCTTCTGAAGAACTAAAAAAGCCCAGAAAAATACTGAAATGTTTAAGAATAACCTTGAAATAGCATTTTCACTTATTTTTTTCTGCATAAGTAACATCCCACAGCTCTAACTCGTTTGGCTGGGAACAAGGGAAGAGTCAGGTGGCTGAAGACTGATGAAGTTACCTATGATGTCTTGCTCTCCACAAAAATGACAATTTCATGCAAATGTCATCAAAAATCTAGAAATCACCTGAGGATGATTTCTTCATTGGCATTGTTTCCACAAGGTACTGTAACAAAAATACTATTCAACCCTACAATAAATTCTTATTTTGTCTCCCTGATATTTTCTTGTCAGAGGTTGTGGGTCAGAGTAAACTCTTGAGAAGTGACACAACATTCCCTTTGAAACTAATTAGACTAAGCAGCAGGTACTCACTCTGAAGTCCAAACAAGAGAATGTAGAAAGCCCAGGGAATTCACTGCACCTGGGGTTAATGAACACATTGTGTCATTTTTGCAGAGGTAAAGAAGGGGTAAGGTAGCTGACAAAATATATTTAGATTTATATGGTGGGGTTTTTTGGGGTTTTTTTTTTTTAGTTTCGACTGCTAGTAGCCCTTTCAGCACAAAATGTGGTGTTGAATAAGGACTCTAGGCTATTTTGCAATGTTGGAAGGGTAAATGCAAGGAAACTAGTAAGCTTGATTTAAAAACTCTGAAGCTTACATTAACTTTTACTCAGCTTAACAAGAAAATACATGTTGCATTAGCAAGACATTTGCTTACCTTTAACAGCATAAGCAAGGTAAAAATACGGTTTGTTTTTCTTCTGAAATATTATTATACTAACAATTTACTCTGATCTCCTAATTCTGCAGTTAATGAGGTGGCTGCTTACACAAGGGCAAAGAAGCACAAAGTAAGTTTTGATCACTAAAACTCAGAGATGAGAGAGACCGGGGGGCTGAGGAAAACCAGAGTCAGTCCCAACAGTACAAATAGATACCATAAGAATACAACAATAACAAATATATTTGTTTTAATTTGTGAAAGCAACTGGTTTTCGCATAGAAACACTATAACAGAGAAAACCCTGTTTAAAAACATGCAGCTTTCCAGGTCCCATTAAATTAACTTCTGCTTATAATAAGTCTTACGTTTAAAATATTGCCCTAGCCCTACAGAAGAGCAAGACTCAGTCAGCTTAGAACAATGTGGTAAATGCTGTGCTGACAGCATTACCAAAACTCACCAAAGTTGTTCTCTTTGTAAAACATTAATAGGAAATTTCTACTCTGGATTGAAACCAAGAGGTTGAAGTAAAAGATTCAGACAATCTCTTCTTGCCTGCTTATGCTACAGAAACAGCATAAAAAAAAGTTCAAGATGTAGTGACATCTAATAATATGGATATTAGAAAAGCTTATACAGCACTATATAAATTACACAAGCAAGTTGGAATCAATGTCAGAGAACAGAAGTTTGAACATACGAAGTAGGACATTTTTTAACAGACACTAATAGGCACGTTTAAATTAAATTCTTGATAAATAACTAGCTACTAACTATGCTGTAAGAGTATTTTGTCAGGGGTCATAATTCATGGATTATTTGCATTAAAAAGGAAGACAGTATAAATGACATGGAAGATAGCAGAGCAGTCATAATCAAGTAAATTATTTTATTTTTCCAAACAACATTGGAGTAGGAAGACGTTCAAGACTGTTCAAAAATCAACATTAAGCACTTCCAGCAGTAAGAGTCACTGCAGAACAATCAGGTGGGCAGGAAGATGTTAATATGTGACAATCATGCTGTCAAAATATTTAACTGGTCCAGTTTTCTCATCAAGAGGCTGAGTTTGTTAACCCTCATACTATTACACTTGTAGATCTCGACAGATGCGTTACCTCTGTGTTAAAACAGATTGATCAAGGACTGCACCCGCATCTCAGTTCAGTACCACCCATCATACTACTCTTCCAGAAATAAGACTTTAAATTATCTAACATGTTTTGTCTTACAACAACCATTCCTATGCTTTATTTACTGAAACCGTCGTCTATCTACATTTCATTAAAATCTGTCAAACAATTAAAGATCTCATTTGTGCCAAAATTCTGCATTAAATACCCTTTCTCAGAGAAAGCTCTCTTTGTCCCTCTTCCCCCAGCCCACACCATTACAGGAGAGATTCAATAGCAAATTATTAAATTCTTTACTCATCAATAAAAATAACTCTTTGCAGAATCAAGCCCAGCATACTGCAGTATGATTTTGTCTTTCTAAGGAGTTGACAGTAGGAAACAGGAGTTTCCTACACAAGTAGGAAAAAACATGTATAAATAAAAAATACAGCAACGAAGAAGTGTGGTGTAGAGTCTGTGAAGCTAAATTCTGGATACTCTTTACAGTCTTAAGTACTTGCTTGCTCACAGATTCAATTTGCAATGGGAGTTAATGTTACCAGAAGTGCTAGAACTACACTGCCTCCCTTTCCCTGCAAGCATACAAACCCTGCTTTTTGTTTGCATAGAGCTGCTAACAGAAGTTGCAAGGTTTTTCTTGGAAAAAAAAACCCCAACAACCCAACCCCAAAACAATCCCCCAAACCTCCCTTCCTTCCTTCTTCACTCCCACCACCCTCGCAAAAAACCTCACTTCTCTTTCAGAGAAACGAACATGCCTTGTTACATGCTGCTCTGTAACTATAGGAGCAAATCAATAGCAGCTGAATGCCATCTGCTTCGGGCAGCAGAACAGCACCAAAAGTGTGAGCAATGCATCTTCCCTTATTGAAAGGTTATTTTATGCAAGTAAACAATTCATCGTCTTCTTGCACGCTTGATGCTCATTTACCACTTTTGATCAATAAAATATGCAAAACAACAAAAAAATTGAATCCTAAGAGTAGTTCTGATGCCAGTGTGATAGTTAATCAATATCAGGTCTCTGTTCAGTAAGGCAGGCAGTAGGGTAACTCTTTTATTGTATGAACCCAGAAAAAAGTGTGGAAATGTGTCTTGTTACCTCTAAAATGCATTAAGAGAGTGAGAAACACAACATTTATCCTGCAAATTAAAAAAAGGAGAATTAATTAGAAAGCATTACTTTAATTGTACTTGTTCTCCTCACTATGCAAAGAGTACTTATGTCAGCTTGCCTGATCATTTGCTGCAAAGAATCTGACGTTATGTTGTTGACAGAGCTATACTATAATTAACACAGATATTTGGTTAAATGACAGTCATTACAAGATATACTTTGGATGGCAACCCACTGTTTCCTTCTAAAGCTGCTCTATCTTATTAAGTCTTGGTTTTCAATGTATTTTTGTTTCAGGTGAACTCAGTTTTTCTGCTAAAAACAAACTGCTATGGGAATTTCTTTTGCACAGTGTTTCTTTTAGTCAGACCACAAACTGCCTTATTACATTAAGCCTCCTGACAATTGATTCGAGTAGAATACTTCTCTCCCAACAAAGAAAACGACATCATTTTCACAGATATTGCAGAACAAAACCTCCAATTTAAACAGTTGCCTAAAATAACACAAAGTACTTGAAATAACAGTTGCTGCTCACAAAGGGTGTCTACTCAAGTGAGGCATATATTCTAATATTTAAAAAAATTAACTAATCTCTCATTTCAACTGCAATTTTGCAGATTATATCACAATGATATAGACACAAATTTAGTTGCACACTGGATGTTCTGATCTGCACTTAATACTGCATTTTCTTCATTTTTCTCTCCTGGCTGTCCTCAAAACACAATTATTCATGTATGCAGCCTTTACTTACTTTGGTTATTCAAACTGAAAAAAAGCTTGGTACACTTCCGTAAAAGAATATCTTATGCAGGTCTTCCATTTAAGGGAACTACCAAGTACAATACTTTAAAAACAAACAAAAAAAACAAACCAAAGTTATTTGCTCTCTATTTGCAATGTAAAGATAATTCCCAATGTACTGGTCATGGACTTCCAGAACAGATTTATTAAAGTGAAGCCAAGCAATACTGAATAAAAAGTAATTTCACAATCAGATTAGAACCAACCACTAATGTACAGGCAAGCAGCAGCACTTACACACAGGACAGACAGAAAATCTCTTGTTCATTATTCAATTCTCATAATTCTTACCAAAATAAGACAACTTGAAGAACGCGTGTATAAATCAACTTGTATAGAATTTTTAAGGTAATTACTGGTAATTAATAAAGCACACATTTGCACATATGAAAAAAGTCCTTCTGACCAATCAATGAATCTTATTAAATGCAAGATAGGTTTGGGTTTATTTAAATCTGTGAATTAGAGGCAGATTTGTAAGAAACCGTTCAAAATTTTTCTTTTATAACCTTATCAGACCCCAAACATTTGTAGCTATAACAGGCAGCTGCCCCTGCTACATAATGAAGTTTGGCTCAAGCTCCCTCTGTGTGCCTGCTTCAAAAATGCTCATGAGTTTGTATGAACTACAATACATGGTTTGATCACATTTAGAGAAGCTAAAACAATTTTGATCAAATTAATAATACAGAACATAGTAGTGAAAGTGCAGTAGCTTTGAGTCAATGACCCAACTAGTAGCAAGGGTATAATTTAAAGTCAGAAATTTCCAGTGCATGCACTGTTAGCCACAGTGAACCTGTTACTGCTCTAAAGGGAATTGTTTGCCTCTTATTAGATTTTCTACAGCACAGCCATAAGTGATAAATGTACTGCTGTACTCACTGTCAAGTTAATCAATGCTGCCAAAGTTTTGTTGACCTAACAGTAATCCATAAAGTGAGCGGCATTTTCTCTATCCCTATGACATCTCAGTCCTCAGTGGGGATACAAATCTTACAACAGCTTCTTACAAAAAAAATGAAAAATAAAGCAAAGCAAAGCAGGGAGGGGGGGAAAGATATTTTCAAAATTCTGTCTATAAATTAGCAGACTGTGAGAATTCCTTGCCTCTCTGACAAATGGCTTAAAAATGAAGGCCACACAATGGATTCAGCTTGATGGTTAAAACACAAGCAGATGGATAACGTCAAAGAGGATAAAGCCTTACCTACTAAAAAGAAGGCAAAAAACAGTTTCAGGAATCTTCCAAGGAAACAGTTTTAAACACTATTTACTTATGACTGTATATTAATGCACTGGTTCAAACAGAGCATGGTGCAGCAATTCTGAAGACAGTAATGCGAAAACAATAACAAAAAATCACCACCAATAAAACTTGTCTATTGCGGCATCTGGCTGTGATTCACAGTCTATGATAGCCATCACCACTGAAAAGAAGAAAAAGTCAGGAAACAATCCCTGGTAGAACGAGCTGCTCTATAAACAAACTGCTGCCATGCTCTCAAAGCAATTATAGACATATGAAATATGAATTGCCATTGATTTTTCTTCTAGAGGTCACTCTGCTCCATGTTTTATGCACTCTAGGCATTTATTTGGGTGGCAAACTGACAAGTTTTTACAGAATTAACGGAGCAATGTAATCCTTGCTCAATCACAGGTACTTCATTATGGTTCTGTTCCTTGACACTTGTCCCTCCCAAAACTCACTAGCAAGGGAGTCCTTGATAAAGGTGAGGAATAATGCAATTACTTGTGAAAAGAGACCATTCTAACTTGGTCAGCGAATGCTTATTTACTACTTCTGTGCTGATGGCAGACGAGCAACATCAGTTGGACAGCTGCATTTATCACAGCATAGCAGTTCTGCAGATAATGTTCTGATTTGGCTAAAACTTTCCACATTTGTATTGAAAGAGGAATGACTTCTCTGGAAAGGAGAAACAAGATTGTAAGTTAGCCCCCTAACAGAAGTAACACAGCTATCTGGATTTCTGTTAAAATTATAATAACACTAAAATATTGCAAGAATGCCAAGCTGCTCTCTATAAATCTCATTTTTTATGTTATCTTAATACTTAGCAATTACTTGCTGTTCCTTACTCAGCAACCACAGAACTACTTAATTTTGGCCAGTGTGGTGGTTTTAACTCAGCCAGCAGCTGAACATCACACAGCCACTCATTTACCCTCCCCCACTTGGGAAATGAGGGAGAGAATCAGAAAGGTGAAAGTGAGAAAACTCATCAGTTGAGATAGGAACAATTTAATAACTGAAATAAAATAATAATGACAATAATAACAGTAATAACGGACTACAGAAATGATTGATGCACAGTGCAGTTGCCCACCACCCGCTGACCAACACCCAGCCCATTTCCTAGCTAGTGATCTGAGAGCAGAGACAATCCCAAAATCGAAACTGCAATCCTGGAAGAGACAGAGAGCCCCAGCTTCCCAGCCAACCCTCATTTATATAGTGAACATTATGTTGTATGATATGGAATATCCCACTGGCATATCCAAGTGCCAGTTTTGTTCTGTTAATCTTACTATGCCCCTCCCTCTCCCAGTTTCTTCCACACTGCAGACTAGTAAAACATGGGAAGTTGGAAAGTCTTTGATTTTCTTAGCAACAACCAAAATCACCAGTATATCACAACGTTCTTTCCATACCCAATCCTACACTGAAACCAAAACACAGTGCCATTCTAGCTACTTAGAAGAAAATTAGTTCTATCCCAGCCAAAATGAGGATAGCCAGTAAAGTCCACAAATGAGGCTGAAACTGGGAATCACAAATAATGAATCATATATTCTGGTACTTTTAGACAGCAATCTTCTTTACTTCTATTATTCATTTTTGGCACAAACATTTAGTCTCTGGGATTCCTATACAAGAAGAATTCGCAAAAAGGAAATGTTGCACCTTTTGTTCCCAGTGGTTACACTGTCCCTGAAGTCACGGCATCTGAAGCTAAAGTTAAACTGTTATTTTAAGTCACATTTCTTGGTGCCTCAATGAAAGGACAGAACAATACCGTAACACTGTGCTATGGAGAACTTAATCAGACTCTAGACTCCACGATAAGCAAGTAAAAGAGACTATGTCATCAATGCAAGTATATTTGGAGAGGTGGTGCCCTGAAATCAAAAGTAGATGTGGATATAGTATAAGGGTTCATAAAAGATTTATAGTAGAACTAAAGTCTACAAAAACTTTGCATTCTCTGTTCACTGGACAGAGGTGACTTTCAACACATAATCATCAGAAGATAACACTATGACTGATAAGTAGATTGAATAAATCAGTCAAGGGGACAAAATGAAATTTCAAGGGAAAAAAGAAACAAAACAAAAATCACAGAATCATAGAACAGTCTGGGTTGGAAGGGACCTTAAAAATCATCTAGTTCCAACCCCCCTGCCATGGCAAGGACACGTTCTACTAGACCAGAAAAGGTGGTACGATGGTAGTGATATATGAAGTTGAAAGAATCTCCTATAGATACAAAAATAGTAACATGGTGGTTATAACTGGTAAATATACTACAGGGAAAATAATTTAGATGTCTCTATCCACACATTAACAAGCCCAGGTTCTCCACTTGTCCTGTATCTCAGTGTTAATCAATGGTCTGATGGGTGGACTTCCTTCTGACTTCCTTGGTGAAAAAAGAGCAAGTTGGATTTTTTTTTTTTTTTTTTTTCATTGCCCACATTCAAGTCTAGCTTGGCTGCTAGACCTCTTTACTGAAATGCTGTCTGTACATTTACATTAATAATACTACTCCTGAGTATCTGCAATGGACCACAGTTACCAACAGCCTACTGCATAATTACAACTCAAATTCATCACAAAACCCATTAACCTTTATTTCTAGCACTACAAAAAGACCTTGATACCCTACAGTAACTTACTCTTGCTGTACATGTCCTCATCATTCCAGCGCTTAAAGCTGGATAACTGCTGCTGTTCAAAACTATTAGCATGAATCACTGCATGACCTTGAATGAGTCCAAATACAAAAAGAAACATCTGATGGGATAATGTGGAGGCAGCTGCTTAAATGCTGGTGGCTGCAAGACTGTTGATTACGAATACTGTGCATGGTCTTTGCTCCTCCATAATATCTTGTTTTTTTATGAGTGCTTTTGAAATGCTACATTAAGAAACTTCCTCACTGAACCAGGTGTGAGAGCTGGATCCCAAGCTGAAAAGCACACTTGGAGATCTGGACGCCCTGACATCTGGAGAAACACTCATGTAACTCCCTTGTGATTTACTGGAGATATTCTGAACATTCTCCAGAAGCCAACATTACAGGGAAGCTGCTCAGAAAACCACAGTTACTCAGAATACAACTATGATCTCCTGGTGACTTGCCAACAAGGACATAAAGAAAAATACTGCAAATGACCTGTGTTCAAAGTTCTACCTCTGTTGAAGCTTGTCTGTTATCATCAGTTTGTGAGCTGATATGACACCATACTGTCACAGTTATGAATACTGTATTTCCCTACTGATTATGTTATTCTGAAAATAAAAAATAAGATGCTTGAAAAATGGAGGATGAACTCCCGCAGTCAGATACACATAACTGGAATGACATTTTCTTAGAAGGTTTTATTGGGAAAGTTATCACTGACCTTTTCATTTTCCTAGAATAGACATACCCAGTGGGTTGCAATAGCATAAGAAATAAGATTTTTATCCAACCATTTTAAAACTGTAATTCAACAAAAGCAGACTCCAGCCACATTGCTGCTGTAAAGGCCAGGGATGCATCACACAAACTGCTGTTCTAAGACAACTGTTGTAAAAGTTGTGGCAGCTGGTATATTTATGCTGTCAGTTTACGTGAGTGATGCCAACGTGCACAGCAACATACAACTTACCTAGCACAGGCAGTTCCCTAAAAACTGACTTTGAAATTAATCTGTTTAGTGTATAACAGACTATGTATATCCCCTCCTGCCTTCTTGATGGAGCACACTACTCCAAAGCTTTATATACACAACAAATATCAACAACTGAACCAACATGCAATACTTCCTTTGAACATACTAATACGTATAAACTTATACTCAAAGCCTATAAATTATTTCAATATCTAAGGTGACAGAGAGGCTTTCTCCTCTTGCTGATGCACTCATTCTCAAAAGGTGAAAGGCTGGCACTTAAGGGGAGCATCAAGGTGGTTTTGCTATGGTTTGTCATTAAGGGATATATCCAGAGGACCCATGTGCAGAATGATCATAGAAACATAGAATCACAGAACGGTTTGCGATGGAAAGGACCTTTGAAGATCATCCAGTCCAACCCCCCTGCAGTAAACAGTGACATCTTCAACTAGATCTGGCTGCTCAGAGTCCCCTCCAGCCTGACCTTGAATGTTTCCAGATGATGCTTACACCATGTGGGTCAGTACCATTTGGCATGCACAGACAGCTGAAAGGAAGGAACACTCATCAAAAATGTCATGATACATATCATTAGGGACACCCATATGTATTCAAGAGGAATCAAAATCCAAAGTGCTAGCCTTAAGTCTCTATGAAACACAGGGGTTACTGGTTATTAACATAAGCAAACCACTCCTCGAGATTACCATGCCTGCCAGACAGTAACAAACAAAAATCTTGTAGTATGAGCTGGGCTTTCTTGAGCTTTAGATGCAATTGGAGTCAATCTTGCGATCAGCTCTGAAACGTAGGATTTGTGATTTTCCCATGTCTGCTATTTCCGGCAGCACGTTTAAGGAGAAATGTTCATAGCAAAGGTGTCAAATACAATTTGACATTCCTGTAACAGAGGTCTTGAAAAGAAACGGCTTTTAGTGCTTTTGTTATGAGCAGAAACAAACAAGACCAATTTCTGTATCACATATAAAATTTTCCTTTGTGCTTAATGGTTACTCCCAACTCTGTTTTGTTGCATCAGTGCTTCTTATTGCTTTATGTAAAATTTGCATTCATTGATAAAGTTGGTTTACTCTGACTGTTATACTGAGCTTTGAACTAATTGCTCTCAATTAATCTGTTCCACTCTTTGATAGCTTATTTATCAGATTGGGAAAGATAGATTTAATGGTGCTTGCTGGAAACAAGTTCTTTAATTGGAAATACCAGAGTGTTTAGCTCACTTTGTGCTCTAGCAATTAAGGACAATTTGGAAAAGTGTTTTTCCCCCTACTATTGTCTCCTTGATTAGATTTCCAAAGAAGCAGACAAAACAAATGACAATACCATATTGGTTCAAATAAAAGCCCAGCAGCCAAATTACTTACTATGAGAAATGTGAACCATCCCCATCAATTCCAATGCTGTGTTACATTCATTTTGCTGTATCTTTGCTTCCCAAGTAGGTAAACGGCAAAATTTCTTTAAAATGCATAGCTCTATGCCTGCCTCTATACAATTATCCCTTTCCACAAATAAGGCAAATCAACAGAAGAAATTATTTTTCTTGATTAAGCTCCCACATTTCTCTTGGGATGAAACAAAACAAACAATTAATCTTTCCTTATTTGTTCTCAGAAGAACCTGCATCCCTTAAATGTACGATAACCAAGGCACCTGTGGCAGGCAGTCGGCAGCAATTAGGCTTGTGCTGAAAATGAATGGAGTAGAGTCAGAATGCCTAATCTGCTGAGAGTTTCTACAGGAGGGCAAGGTTAGACCAGGAAAATTCCCTTGCTGTGGAAATACTGTTAAAAATTACCACTTGACTTCAGCATAATTAACAAGGTTTGGGAATTTACATGAACGGAGTAATTGAAAAGAATTAGCAAGAGATATATACTTTAATCTTCACCAGTTACAATGTGCCTAATGAAATTAAAGGTTCTACTTCTACTTCACACATTGTTTCTGCAAACTTTTTTCACCTACAGAAGAGAAAGTATATTAGATAAAGATGATAGTTATGAGAAATTAAAAAGAAACTGCATCATGAAGCTAAATTTTTATATCAATACTTCTTGAAGATTTTCTTACATATAATTCATAGTATTTGTCACAAGAAACTCTATGAAAGTTTCTTATTTTAATGTCTGTGTTCTTAAAGTCAACAGGAAAAATCCATATTGGAATTATAAATTTAGGCATCATTCAGTAATGCATATTTGTTTGTAAATGTTAATGCACTTAAATTCAAGTCTCTCTCAGTGAAGACATTCTACAACCACCAGCTTCAGTAAAATGAGGTTTTTTTACACTTAACCAAATCCATGTTATATTTGGATTACAGAGACAATAAGCAGGTGAAAGAAAAATAAAGTCAAGCAATGCTGATGTGTGTGGAGACAGACAATGTTAGCAGAAGATAACAAGCATTTGTTATTCTCCTAGGCTACCTATAAGCACAGGACCTTCTCCCTTTAGTTCACTCTGAAATCCTTCAATACATCTTTCAGAAAGGAGACATGCACGATTGCATAGAAGCCAAGAAAAGGCAACACACACAAGGGAATTACATCTAATGCAGGAAGAGGCCAATTTACTCAAGGACTAAAGGACAAGGCTCACTGACCACCTTCCCAAACCTATCTAAGGAAGACAGTCATCTCCTCTGCTCATCTCTCTTAGCTACTGATGGACTAGCTCTTACTTCTTGTTTAAGCAGCCCTTCTTGCAAAGAATTTTTCTGTTCCTGTGCTCTTTGCTTCCAACATGTCTACAGCAGAAGCTCGAGAATTACTGCTTATTTAATTCAGTATCTTTGCAGTAAAACCCCATGATCAGTTCCATAGGTTTGTTTTTGTGGGGGTTTTTTTGTCCCTTCAGAATGGTCTATGCTAAATTATACAAGCACAATAGATAAAAACATTAAAGTTATTATGGCATACTTCAAAGTGAAGAATTGTCAGGTTAAGTTCATCAATCAAACTTTAATTCAGTGTCCTTATGTGTAAGGATTTATTCAATGTTGCTTATGTGATCCTATACTACATTTTCCACCCAGAATCAGTTCTGCACCCAAATCTCATGGATGGTGTTAGGTTATTCAGCATACAGTCAGTATTTAGTTTTCTTCCTCTCACCTCCAAACATGGCCCGTGTCTTATGTGCGAATTCAAATCCTGATATAAAGACAGAAGCTCACTACTTCATGACCTTTCTTCCCCAGCTCTCATGTGCGGTTTATAAATGTGTAAAGAATATTAATGATTGGGCTTCAGTCACACAACGAGTGTAGGCAAAAGAATCCTATCAGATTGTACAAAGGCAGATCTAGGACTAAACTACATGCTAATTTAGTGCTGTCCACTACTGAACAACCATAACAGAACATATTGTGTTGCATAACACATGCAATAATAAAACACTCTTTCACTAGAAAATAAGTTTTCTCCTTCATTGGCAATTCATTAACTAACTTTACAGATTAATTTTGAAGAAAAAGCCCTTAAGATTTAACTTGCCTTGAAAGTACAGTTTAAAAAAATCAATAGTCATTTGCACACCAAAAAATAAGAATTAGCTTATGCAAAACAGAGGAGGAAATGAAAATGTGTTTAAAATGCTGTAAATTGATCAAAAACATGGGGGAAACTGAGTCCTTCTACCATACTTCAGGTGGTGATAATTAAGAGTCTTTGCAAGAATTACAGTTCCCTCCTTCCTTCCTTTACTATAATGGACAAAAATGGTTCTGACTTTTTTCCCCCAAAGAAGCTCAAGCAAAATAAATATTTATTAAGGAAAAAGAGAGTTTAATGTCTGCATGTCAAATGAGGAGCTGCCTTCAGGATAAGGAAGGCGACCATTTTTTCTTTCATCATGGTTAAATGAAATAAGTATCTCATATTTTGCATTGCTCTAGAAGGAATCATGGCTATTAGCAACTGGCCATCAGCAGATTATAGTGACTATAGCAGTGTGCCAGCACTTGAGTTTTAATATCCCTAGTTCTGCTTTAACAGGCTGTGACACTGTAGGCAAAGAACTTAATTTCTTTCTCACTCCTCTTAAAATATCTTACAGTTATTCTGAGTATATGCAGGTCATGACAGAGACCATTTCTCACCGTATATAAACGCACAATTAGTACAGTTTGATGTTCATCTTAACTTGGGTGAAAGTATGAGATACAACAGCGTTATGACATACAGCATAATGAAAAGAGAATGAGCACTTAGACATGGTTTCTAAAACTGTCAAAATGTAAATTCTGCTTTTCACAGAATAAAATTTATTTTTATCAGGTCTAACATGGAGCAGCAAAATAAGAGAGAAGTTCATGTAGCACAATGCTATACAGCAAAACGAGATTATTGAAGATAATTGAACTGAAGGAAAAATATGAATCATAGACCACAACACAGCATCGCTTGGAAAGCAAAAAACATAACCATTAAAATATAAACCTGGTAATTTTCTTAAGCATGCTTGAAAAATGCTTGGAATATTTCTGCAGGAAACACCTCCGCAAACAGACACTCTCAATGTCTCTCCTTTAAATTAACTACAGAATTATTTTGCTTTCTCATTTTCTCTTGCTTTCCCTCTCCTCTTAACAAATACACAATCCTGCATATGTCAAGCACACTTCTTTAAAAATCCACAGCCATCTAAAATCAGCTATGTATCTGTACCACCCAAGAAACACATATGCACAACAGAATCTTAAAAGAGCTGGTCACAGCAATGATGGATTTAAGTTATTAACCGATCAAAAAAAGATGGATGGTGGTCTGCTTTTCTTAATCTACATCATCATCTAGATCTATTTAAAGATATGTGGTACACTAACAAACTTAGTTAAGGTTTCGATAAAATCAGTAGAATAATCTGCCCTGTTACATTGAGACTGTATCGATCAATAAAATCACTTGTACTAGGAAAGTACTGTTAAGTACTGACAATCCCAGCCATTAATATTATTTAACACTCTGCTCACAATCTTTAATGAGGACAAAGAACATTTTGTCTTTTTATACTTATCATACCATTGCTTTTAGAGCTCCTTACAGGTACAGTTCAACCCTAATTACAGCAGACTAATTGGAGTTAGAGAAGGAAGATACTGAATAACTTTGGATAATGGAGAGAATTTTCATTTTGATTAATAGATGTGGATGATTCAACAGACTTTCCAGCAAAACATCAGTTAAATTGTATTTCACCAAATCCAACTTTTACTTGCAATTTTCTAATGCTAGACTCATTTTTCCCAATGTATTCACCTGCATTTAAAACAAAATCGGTTTCCAGAGAAAGCAATCAGGAAGATAAGCATCTGACTTGATGGGAATTTTTTTTTTTCTGCAAATAAGCCAATTTGGTCTTAAATTAGTTAGAAATAGATCCCAACAGCCAATGTGTACATAGGATAAAGGGAAGGATTGCCTCTGCAGAAATCTTTGTGATGGCTAATAAATGACATAAGGAAGTAAAAGTGAATTCCATCCCGCTCCTGCTCTCAGACATGGGGAACAGTTAAACAGAAGCCTAGTAGGGAAAAAGCCCACAGGTCAGGCATGCACAGAATAAGGTAGAAAACAACAAAAACAGGCCAACATTTTGCACAATAGTTTTATAGCTTAAAATGTCTTCCTCCAAGTTCAGCTTTTACATATATACCAAGTTACCTCCCATGTGTAAAGCATTTGGTCTTAAAAGGCATTAGCCTTTACAAGAGGCTTTGCACAGTGGCACCTGACCTGCATACCCATTCATTATATCAGTATGATTCAACCATGTCTTCTCAACCATATGATTCAACCTTTTTTCTTTTAAGAATAGTGTTTGCGACACATATAGGACTCAGTTCATGAGAACACATTAACGTTTAATCAAATCTAGTAACAAGCTGAAACACAAGTACGTGTTTACTTACTGTAAGGACTATAGAAGAAAATTCATAATGGTTCAGACCAAAGCTCCATTTAGCACTGCATCCTATCTCCAAAAATGGCTATAAACAGATATCAAGGTAGAATATAAATGAGCAAGGCTAATATACAAGACATTGTCCTTCAGTACTCCAGCAGCCTAAGAAGTTATTTCCGGCTTGAGGACTTTCTATGCTTAATATGAACTGCTCTCCTATGAACCTTTCCAGTTTTCCCTTGAACCAGTTTAAAATTTGCATTCACAACACACTGTGGCAAAACCACAGGTATACCAGGAATAACTAAATGCTTTATACAGAATGCATTTCTGACAATATAAAGGAAGAACAATTGTAATGAATATTAACATTGACAGAGTGGATAAATGTGATGAATATGAACTGCACAGGAATAAAATTTGAATAGCTGAACAATCATTAAATAGTTCTAAGATCATTTTGCCATTATGTTTCCAGAATTAAATAGTAATCAACTTGATTTATTTTTATTGGGCAAAAGCAAACAAACGTCTCACAAAAGTGCGCATATCTCACACAGCAATCTCAATATTTCTAAACAGCTCCAATAGCACTGGTTGAAAAACTTCTGCCTCTACAGATACTTGATATTTTTCCTTCTTTAATATGGCTAAGATTATGTCAAGAACTGTTCCATTTAGAAAGCACTTACAGATTAGTTCTGATCCTAGAGAACTATGTCAGTTCAACTGTATCAACCAACCCACAAACCGAGATCTCTCTGTCTTTAAAGTGAATCCTAGCTTTTGTTCTGCCTAGCAGAGCTCAGGCTGACTTTTATGTAGTATTGTGGGACATTTTTGCCTCCACTTCACAAAAAAGAAACTGAAAAATCCCTTGCATCACCAAGGATTTGTTTTCCCCACATTCTTATCCTACTGCAGCCAAGACAGCTCTGAAGCAGTATTTCAGCTACAGTTACAGAGCAGGAGTATTAGACTACTGAAAGGCAAAGCTCTAGCCAACGCACAATGTGGAGTACTTGCAGACTAGCATCAGGAGTCTAGATGTCTCTTCTTGGAGCAGAGACCTCTCCAGTCTTCTCGAGAACAGACAAGGTTATAAATTCCTCCTTGTTAGAATAGCAAGAGACCAACAGAAATTGAATCAGTTAAGCAGTGAAGAACTAATGAAACCTCCCACTAGGTGATGGAAAACTTTTTCTTCACAATTTGATAGAAAACTCTGAGAATCATCTCACTCCCCAGAACGATAGCAAAAAGGGGCAATGACTGACACTCAAAGAAAGCAGAAGATTATTATCCTTAGTTGCAATATGAAACACACTATTAGCTCTGAAATGCTCTGTAACAAGGTTTCCAAATCAACAAAAAGATCCTTTCAGTATTTTAATTTTTTTAATTGAATCTAAAACTTTTATGAAGAAACAGCACACAACTAGATATACTTATAAGATAGTTCAGAAGTTTTAGAATACAATTTGGCTTGATGACTAAAATCAGAAGTTTTTTTTCTGGAGCTAGGGAAGGTTACTTAATACTTCCATCCAGGTTTATTAATTTGTTCATACCCACTGCCCAGTCAGAAAAGGCTATTTATTTAATTATTTAAACTTTACCACAAGGAATTTAGTATCAACAATTATTGAAGTAATTAAAGAAAATCACCATGGTCCATGACGAAATGACACCTTGGGCCAAATTTTCCGTAAGATAGTTTTCTTTCTGCAGTTACTAACTGCAGAAATAGCTAATTTGTCTTCATTTTTTTGCAGTTGCTGTTGAACTGTTCCCCCCAAAAAGAGTAAAAAAATGCAATATAATAATGGGTGATTTTTTTCTTTATATTTATAATGAACTTACTCATAAAAACAACTACATTGTTCATCACTCCATCCACTGTTTTCCTAACTCCACCCTGCTGGAAACTAAGCCAGCTAAAGAGTATAGGATTGGATTCTACTTTCTTAAGAGCAAAACTATAATGGAGATGGTCTTATTTATCTTTTTCAGGAAGGATTGATGGTTAAAATATTTTTAAAGAGAATTGCATTTTGAAGAATACTGAAATAGAGGTCAAAGTGCTTCTCTGATCTCCAGATTATTTCCTTAAATGGAAAACAAATCTCTAGTCCAGTTTCATAAACTCCATAATTAATTTTGAAGATATGGATTCCTGAAACTGCTGGAATGTTGAAGTTCATCAAGTCTTCAAGTCTCACAGCCAAGCAGCACTTTAACCAAACTTATCTCCAGGAATCAGGACTGTTCTCTTTGTAAGAAGTTCAAGAGTAAATAAAAGGCAAGTTATGTTTTCTTGACCTCAGTCAAGAGAGAAATATTAGCTCTACATATTAACGCTGGTTAGAGACACATGTACATATAGACTCTACATACATACAGAGGAGTTCAGAAGGTTTACAGCCCCCTGTTTTATATTAGTCTTGCCAGTCACAAGAAGAATTTCTCCAGGTCACTCAGACCACAAGAAACGAGTTAGTATTCTGAAGCTCATTAAAAATATGGGCCTCCTCCAAAATCTCTCTCCATAACCAAGTAATTTCAGTAAAGACTAGCAGCAGCTACAGCCTCATGCTGAGATGCGGGTGCCACTTCACAGTGAATTCTGTTAACGATGCCTGTTATCTTGTTGGCCTGATGATATCAGCAGATGATAAGATTTCTTCTGCTCAAGGGGGTTAGAAAATATCTATTCCATTGAACTTTAAAAGGCAGATCTGTCAAAGGGCAAGTCCCTGGGGCAGAGAGACTGGATGACAATAACATCCAGTGTCTGCTTACTAGGACAAGGATATGACCTAACTCCAAATCAGTAGAGAGCAGGTGGCTAGATCAAATTCTTCCCCATTACTAATTCACTGGAAATAAGCTCCATAAAAACTGCTCCTCCAAGAGTACATCATAGAGAATCTATTTGTAACAAATACTGATCAGATTGACAACACAGCTGCAGCTGCTTCGATAACCAATTAGATAAGGTCCCTCAGTGCTGCCCTTAGGAATCCCAACAATGTCTTCAATGTCCAAAATAAAACCCCAACTACCTGTTCAGTTGGTCCATCCACAAGATGACTTACAGAACTCATACACAACAATAATTGTGTAAAAGGGAGCATTTCAAGTGATCCCTATATATCCTTTAAATACACTTCCAAAGCAGACTATATTTCTGTATTGCTTTGTGATAAATGGTCAGTCCAAGATTACACAGTGGATAAAAGAGACAAACAATGACCCACCACCCAGAAGTTACAATGCTGATTAACGGTTTGCCCTATTGTCTTCCACACTTATCTTTACTTTCTGGTATTTTCAAGCAAACATATTTATCCAGGCTCACAAACATACTATCAGGAGTCACAGACTTTCAATGGAGGTCCAGGTGACAGCCCTTTTCAATTTAGAGGCTCCCTATACAATCAGCTACGTCAAATCTGTATCTTCTACCTCTTCTCAACACCAAACTGTGTTCAGGAAACACATCAAGTCAAGATATTTCGTAAACATAAACAAATCATAGCTAAATTCAAATCCTGGTGCAATCTAATACTATGGAGAGATTTTTGTCAGCAATAGTGTAATCCAAGGATTGATTTTACAAATTTTTAATCAAAACCACATGCATTATCATCTCTGCTTTATTACCAGCTACAAGATGTACAAATAAGTAACTATTAAGTCAGAATTTATATTAAACACTAACCAATTCATGGTAACTCTTAGTTGATAGCCACCACAAGGGTAATTAGAGCTTCCACTGTTAGTAACAGGCATTTCCTTATTCAGCAAAGACTAAACCAGCTCAAGTCTGTGTGCTGTAGGTTAAGATCATGCACAGAGACAGTTACCATGGATCATAAGAGGAACAATAGCTTATTGCTTCATACCAATTTGCTTGAACGTTTGGGGCCACACTCCCTCATCCACTTATCTTTGCATCTGTTTCCTCATTAATAAATTAAACACAATCCTTCTTTCTTCTTGTCAGTCAGTTGATTGTTCTCAGTATTCACAAGGGCTCTGTATAATTATCATTCGTGCAGTTGAATTACTACACATACTAGTGCTTACTAGTCAATTGTTCCACAGTATTATAAATGAAAGTTGTAAATTCTGGCCAAACTTGTAAAATATGAAAGTCACTTAAAAATAATATAGATAAATCATTCTTTCACAATTCCATGAAAATCGGTCTATTATAACAAGAAAAAAATCCCCACTTAACCTTTCAAAAAGTTGAGTCATCTGACGAATTTTAGCTGGCTGGATACCGATAAGTTTAAGAAAATGACTATTTGTATCTCACAATTTAATAATATTAGGTTTATCCATAATTTTGCTATTCTTCAGAAAGATATAATGACATATTTCTGAGCACCTGTCCATCCACTCCAAGAAACAACCAACCTTTGCTGAAAGGATTTAAGGCTTCATCATGAAAGGGTCACAAAAAATTAACAAGGTACTGGCAACTGCAGCACCTTCTGGCTCAGACATGGGAATTTCTTGCTTTCTTACTACATGATACAGACCAATTCTACTATTCTTATTTCATATAATTGTTTTTATCTGCATTTAACTTTGTCTTGGAAAATGCTTGTCACTGTTAAAAACCTTCTGATAACTGAAGTGCCTTAATATAACTTTTAATTGTCTAAAAACAAGCTCTCATTATTTTAAAAGTTAAAATTTCATTGATGAGTAGTTCTGCTTTCTGTTAGCAGAACAGGAATTAATTACTTTGACAAGAATATTAATGATTTTTGTTCTTGTTTTAATTTAGGATGCACATTAGTATGGATATAACTTAGAGGCTTGTTATGTTTTAATCAGATGACATCCAGCAGTCCCTTCCAACCTAAACCACTGCACGTTCCTACAATGGTAAATGGTGATAGAAGACGGGAAAAGTTAATTAGACAAGAATATACAAGAATAAGAGCTGACTAACTCTTCCAGTAGGGGGAGATGTTCTTTCAAAGTTTATGAGCAACTAAACAGTGGTAATAAATTAGCCCTGTATCTTTTTAACAAAATCAACGTAAGAAGAGAAATCAGTGTATGTGCCTTAGTAGTGATAATCTCCAAAAGCTAGTTGTATGAAAATCAGAAAAAAATATAAAATAACAGCAAATGACTGTAAGAGAAAAACATACTGAAGATGGAGCAAGCTCTGCGGATAGCCATCAAAAGCCCAAAGGCTTTATTCCTTTTCAAAACCAAAGTATCTCCAACAGCAGTATTTTTTAACCTGCACAATAAATGTAATTTTTAGATGCCAAAGGTGCTATAAATATCATAGAGCAAGAATGAAAAAAGGATTCTACTTTTCAATTTAACAATACTAAATATTTAAAAATATAAAATAAGAATTAACTATGCTGCCTGAAATGTTCCCTATATCTCAGAAAAAAATCTGAGCTGTGTTTTTCTCTTCATTTCCATACCCATTTTCAAAAGTTAAATGTTGGAAGTAATACTGTCTTGTGTCACACTATAATTCTATTCTCCTCCTCAGGCGGTTTTCTTTTACAGACCTTTCGGTGAATCAGGGAGGTTCCCAAGTGGTGCAGGTTAACATCTATTTTCTCTGAATGCAGCTCACTGTCCCTTATGTTGCAGTTTACCACCCTTCCCGTGGTGCCACTGCAACTGTGGATGATGACATACATCAAATCTCTGAAATTTTTACTACTCTGATCTGAGTAAAAATAGAATACTCTCACTCCTCCCAAAACAATTATCTTTTGACTCAGATCATTTCTATGATCTCCTGTATCTCCTGAGCACCTGCATCAATACAGCTGAAGGTGTAGTGAACTGGGAACGTGTCTAGAGGAACACCTTAACCTGGCACTGTCACCAGAGAAACAGCTATGAAATGACACCACAGAGCTTTTTTAAAGCAATCATGTTGACAGTTGCAATTCTGTTTATTAAAAAATGCTGAGACTTATCACTGGTATATTTAGATGTCTATATGTCTGAGTCATTCCTGAAGACTCCTTTTAGTCCTTTACCTACACCTCCTGAAGACTCCTTTGCTACAGTCTGTAGCAAAACCAGATTCCAAATAGGTAAAGTCTGGGACTTCAAATGCGAATTTTCAAACTGACTGAGATGAATACAGGATAACAAGTGGATATTTCAACTACATGAACAATTCAGACACAGGCATGTACAGTACAGGAATATGAATTTGAAGAGCTGGTTCTTCCCTAGTCTGTCTAAATGGGGATGAGTTAAATAAAGCCTCCTTGTATCTCTTCTGCAACACTTTTGATTGTTACAGTCAGAACAACTTTGGAAAGAATAGCTTAATCTTCCCCATTTTAGGCACAGGAAAATGAGGTACTAGCATGTTCACCAAAGTCAGAATCTGGAAAAAAAATGTAGAACGGTCTGGATTTCTAGCTTCTAGTGTTGCTAAGTGAACAGAAATCGCCGCTGCTGGTAAGTAGCCAGCTCATTTCCCATCTCTAAAATTGACTATCAGTAAAACACCCCACTTCATACCTGCTGTATGTTCAAATGCTTTGGATACTGCCACTCTGAAAATGGATGCTACTTTTTAACTTTCACAGCGCTGAGAAGACTCACCTGCAAGTACAACTCCAAGCCTCGCCGTCGCTGCTCCAGAACCTTGGGGACCCAGTTTCTCACGTGCTTTGAAGGGATCTCTGGAGTTCTTATGAACTTCTTAAGCTGCAAACAAAAAGAGACACAGACAGAAACAAAGTGTAATAGCAACCCTTTAAAGTAAACACATTGATGTTACAGACAAGGCAGTACAGGTAAAATAACCATGCATAAAGGACAACAGCACAGCAATGAAGTCACCATCAGCTCACTGAAATAACAGCAGACTTCATACCTTCAGGCTGCAGTTAAAAATCATAATCACAGAATGGTTTGGCTTGGAAGGGACCTTAAAGACCATCTAGTTCCAACCCCCCTGCCATGAGCAGGGACACCTTTCCACGAGACCAGGTCACTCAAAACCTCATCCAGCCTGGCCTTGAACACTTCCAGGGAGGGGGCATCCACAACTTCTCTGGGCAAACTGAGCCAGTGTCTCACCATCCTCACAGGAAATAATTTCTTCCTAATATCTAATCTAAACCTCCCCTCTTCCAGTTTAAAGCCATTTCCCCTTGTTCTGTCACTCCTTGCCTTTGTAAAAAGTCCCTCCCCAGCTTTCTTGTAGCCCCTTCAGGTACTGGAAGGCTGCTATAAGATCTCCCTGGAGCCTTCTCTTCTCCAGGCTGAACAGCCCCAACTCTCTCAGCTTGTCCTCACAGGAGAGGTGCTGCAGCCCTCGGATCATCCTCATGGCCTCCTCTGGACTTGTTCTAACTGGTCCATCTCTTTCTTGTGTTGGGGGCTCCAGAACTGGACACAGGACTCCAGGTGGGGC
The DNA here is from genome assembly GCA_907165065.1 of Caprimulgus europaeus. Next base: position 18,512,791 of record OU015527.1, read on the forward strand.
CTTACGAGGGTGGAGCAGAGGGGGAGAATCACCTCCCTTGACCTGCTGGCCACACTTCTCTTGATGCAGCCCAGGATATGGTTATTGGCCTTCTGGGCTGCAAGCGCACATTGCCGGCACATGTTGAGCTTCTCGTCCACCACCACTCCCAAGTCCTTCTCTTCAGAGCTGATCTCAAGCCACTCATCACCCAGTCTGTATTTATGTTTGGGGTTGCCCCGACCCAGGTGCAGGACCTTGCATTTGGCCTTGTTGAATTTCATGAGGTTAGCACAGCCCCACCTCTCAAGCCTGTCAAGGTCCCTCTGGATGGCATCCCGTCCCTCCAGTGTGTCAACTGCACCACACAGTTTGGTTTCGTTGGCAAACTTGCTGAGGGTGCACTTGGTCCCACTGTCCATGCCACTGACAAAGATGTTGAACAGCACCAGCCCCAATACCAACCCCTGAGGGACACCACTCGTTACCAGTTTCCACTCAGACATTGAGCTGTTGACCACAACTCTTTGAGTGCCACCATCCAATCAGTTCCTTATCCACCGAGTGGTCCATCCATCAAACCCACATGTTTCCAATTTAGAGACAAGGATGTCATGTGGGACAGTGTCAAACGCCTTGCACAAGTCCAGGTAGATGACATCAGTTGCTTTAGCCTTATCCACCAACATTGTGACCCCATCATAAAAGGCCACCAGATTGGTCAGGCATGATTTGCCCCTGGTGAAGCCATGCTGGTTGTCACCAATCAGCTTCTCATTCTCCATGTGTCTTAGCTTAGTTTCAAGGAGTATTTGCTCCATGATCTTGCCTGGCACTGAGGCAAAATCTCTGTCTAGCTGCCCTGAATAGTGAAGAGGAATCCTACTAGCAATTTCTTGTGACTAACAGCTTTAAAACAAAACAGCAACTACATGAGAATTCTTGAAATTAGTTCCTCGTTAGTCAGCCTGAGATGATACCTCACAATGTCACCACATCATCCCCAGATTTTTTCCCCCTGCTTTGTGACAAAACACTGTGACAATTTCTAACCCTAGATTTAGGCAACTATGAACAGGTGAGAAAAGTACAGGGAGGAGATCTAACCATTCCTCTGGAGAGCTGGCAATAAAGAGAGCAAAATATCTGTGCTCTCTAATTGTACCAACAGATTGACCGTTGTGTTTAATATCTTATACAGGGAAATAGCAAGATTGCCACTGAATGTATTTCCAAGAGAGCTCCATAACTATTAATCTAAAGATTCCCACAGGAAAGCTTTTATAGATATATACAGAAATGTGTGTATTGCATAAACGTGAGTTCATATAGATAGACACAAACACACATTCTGACAATACTAAGAATCCTCTTGTTGGAGCAACATATTTTTTCAAAACAAAAAAAAAATTAACGTTTTCCTCAAAACTATAGAACAAAAATAACAACTGGAATAGATTTCATTGCATTTTAATAGAAGGTGACATTAGACATTCTTTCGGTTGGATATTGCCTCTGAGTAAATCTGAGGCAAGGAATGCAAGGAAAGAAACTCAAAATTGACTTTGACATGCATGCCCATGGGAGACTGTGAATTTACATTTCATCTTTCAGCTTGCTGAGATGTCACTATAGGAAAAAGGAGTGCCAACATATCAACGTCTCTACAATCACAAGTAACGAAGCTCCAGTAAGGAAACCTCAATTGCTCTGGAAACATTTTGCAACTTCCTTAACAGTGCCAAATTACAATTAAATGTGAAGTGAGAAAAACAACCCACCAAAAAAAAAAAAAACCCAAACCCCTGTACTTTTACTGACTGATAGTAAAGCTAGAATAGAAAACCCCATTTTTTCCCCTAAATTGATCAAGACTGTTGAAGTAGCTACAGTCACAGCGGTTGCAAACTATGACAGCACCTGCAGATGAGTAACAAATGAGGAGAATGCTCCAGATGAGGGGAGACAAATCTGAAACAATGCAAGCATCCACCAAGGCCTAGCTGTATACAAGGTAAATACTCTGTGGCTGGTACCTCAGCTGGTGATTAACAATCCTTTTGTGCTCTGTGGCCCTGTTATATAAAGCACCCAATGAATAGTCGATTAAATGTGCAAGCACAGGTACTGTGTGTAGGTATAAAGCACATGCTATACAGATGTATGAAGAATAAATTATAAACCCACTTTCTTACACTTCCAATAATCCAGCAATATATTGCAACAAATAATTATTCTAATGTCAAAGAATATTAAACTAATCTAAGTATATGTTAGCTACATTGCTTCAGACCTGTTCCTACATAAGAAATATTTTTCTGAGGACAATTATTGTCTGTAATAGCTTCCTGTCCACAACACTGACCTAATGCCTATCTGACGTACCATAGTCGCTATTTCCTGTAAGACTAAAAGATGGCTCAAATAATAATGTAAAGAATTACTCATCCACGTGTGAAAAGACAGTGAGATTTAGAGTGTGAACTAATAATTCTAAAACTGTAAATAACTTGCCAGAGAAGATGCAAAGAGCTGATGTCTCACTGCAGTAGTTGTAACATGGTCACCTTCTAGCATTCTGGTGCTTAAAAAGAAATACCAATATTTTAAAATGTAAAGGAAAAAAGTATAAAAAGGCATCAGGGAATAAATACAAATAAATGGTTGTATTTAAAACTGTTATACACATAGAAAGAATTTAATTCTTTATAAAAAAAAATCTCCACATGAAAATAATAAAACTTTTGTTCAGGCTTAACGCAATACTGTAATATGGATGGCGCACAGCCTGAAAGGCCTGGTTTGTCATCCATAACCAGGTCAAAGTATAATGGCTTATGCAAACTATTTCAAAAAAGCCTACAGCAGTGCATGTTTTCTGTCAAGGGAATAATTTGTACTCCTAGTGTAGCATGTCAGTCTTGAAAATATTTTAAACCTTTTCCACTACAGCCAGATTGCACAGGAAGTGGGGCTTTACTTTTTCACACAGCTGGAATGTAAGAAAGTTTGAACCCAGGAAGGAGACAGATCCAGCCACGTTCTTTGAAATGCCCTTGTTAAAAAAACCAAAACAACCAAGACAAAACAATGCAAAGCCAAAAAAACCCAAACAAACATTAATTGGCAATCTGGTGAATGAAAACGTCCTAGATGAGCAATAGAGTCTGCCTTCCTCCATACACTGCCAGTGGAGTGTGCCCTTCTCTGGCGAAAGGCATGATCTCCCCTTCAGCCTCTATTCCCATTTTCTACCATGGTTATGCCCTATAGAAGCTTTGTTTCTCCTGCTCACTAGAAACATCTCCAGCACTAAGGGCACCTTGAATGTGCAGTAAGTCTTAAGACACCTTTCCAACTGCAATGTACTTACAGCAATTTAGAGTGAAACTTAAATTTTAAATTAAAAGGGAAGAAAGGAACAAAACATAAATACCCTCTTATGCTGAAAGCAAACTGGTACCTGGACCTGAGTACAAATAGTGTAATGGTATGTGAACAAATAGTTCACAAAGAAAAATTGAAATACAGGTTCAAAATATTCTTCTCTTGTGAAAACTGTTCAAATACACACTCTTCTTAAAGAGCATTCAGATTTTCTGCTCTAACATAAAAAAGAAAGAAAAAGAAAGGTTGAAACTGAATACTGTATTATCAGAGAATGCTTTCTTCAGGATTTCTCTAACACTGAAAGCATTAAGAAAGGTTCAGAGCACAAGCTGCTCAACCACATTTACTGAAATTTTACTACAACTTCAAAAAGTAACTTAAGAAAAGAGGTATACTATTGTCTGAATATGCTAGGTGCCTTGTATCTGTGCAGGGAACAAATAAGTCACTATCAAGTTTGCGGAGTAATATAAACAGACAGCAAGCAGATGAGGAATAAGATGAAACAAACTGAAAAGTGGTGCAAAGTGTCTGGTTACAATACCTGTTTTTCAGATTTGTTTATTTTGCTGCTATTTCTGGAGAGAGAGAGAAAGGGACCATCATTTATGGGTTTCCTGGTGTTCTAAGGAGAAATCTCTGCAAAGGGAGTTACTGCAGAGGAGGCAATGCACAAGGGATGAATCTGAGAGTGAGACTTCAGTCATTCACGCCTTCTGTACAGAGTAATTGTGCAACTCCAGAAATTACAGTGAAGTAAGATAACAACAAGAAGAAGAAAAACCGGGGCATTCAATGCCTTTTTTGCCTCAGTCTTTAATAATACAGACAGGACTTGGGCTGCCCGGTCCTCTAAGTTGGAGGATCACGAGGGTGGGAAGAGTGACTTTCTATTCGTGGCCACTGAAATTGTAAGGGACCAGCTGTATCAGCTGAGTGTTCAGAAGTCCACAGAGGGACTTCATCCCACAGTACTGAAGGAGCTAGTGGATGTTACGGCAGGACCCCTCTTGATCATGTGCCAACGGTCTTGGGGAATCTGGGAAGGTCCCTGCGGATTGGAAGCTGGCCACTGTTATTTCAACTGACAAGAAAGGTGTAAGGGAAGACCCAGGAAACTACAGACCTGTTAGTCTAACCTCTGTTCGTGGAAAAATTACGGAGAAAATCATAACGGATAATACTGAAAGGTGTTTAAAGAATAATGCAATCATCAGGCAGAGTCAACACAGGTTCATCATAAAGGGAAAGTCCTGTTTAATTTGATATCCTTCTACAATAAGGTCCCTCTCCTAGAGAATGAAGGGAAGGTAGTGAATGTAGTTTATTTGGATTTTAGTAAGGCTTTTGACAGGGGCTCTCACAGTATCCTTCTACACAAGCTGCCCAGCTGTGGGATGAGGAGGTTCGTGGTGTGCAGGGTGAAGAACTGGCTGAAGGGCAGAACTCAAAGGGTTGTAGTTAATGGGGCTACATCTGGCTGGCAATTGGTCACTGGCAGTGTTACTGAGGGCTGAGTCCCAAGGCCAGTTGTGTCCAAAATTTTTATCTGAATGCAGGAGATGAATGCACCATTAGCAAGCTTGCTGATGATCCCAAACTGGAAGGTGCTGTTGACTCTCTTGGGGGATCTGGATAGATTGGAGCACTGGGCAATGATTAGTGGGATGAAATCTAACAAGCCCAAATGCCAGACCCTGCACTGAGGACAGAATAACGCTGGGCACAAGTCTAAGTTGGGAGAGGAGTGGCCAGAGAGCAGCCCTGCAGAAAGGGATCTGGGGGTGCTGGTGGACTGCAGGCTCAGTGTGTCAGCAGTGTGCCTGGCAGCCTGGGGGGCAAACTGCACCCTGAGATGTGTCAAACACAGCACAGGCAGCCGGTCAAGAGAGGTGATTGTCCATCCCGCTGTATTCAGCGTTGGGGTGGCCTCACCCTGTGCAGAGTGAGAACCGTGTGCAGCTCTGGGCTCCACGATTTAAGAAGGGTATGAAGGCACTTGAATGTCCAGGGGAGGGCAACAAAGGTGGTGGAAGGGCTGGAAGGAATGTCCTGTGAGGAGTGGCTGATGACTTTGGGCTTATCTAGTTTGGAAAAAAGGAGGCTGAGGAGTGACCTCATTGCTCTCTACAGCTCCCTGAGGAGAGGAAGTGGAGAGGGAGGTGCTGAACTCTTCTCCCTGGGATCCAGTGACAGGATGAGGTGGGAACGGTTCAAAGCTGCGCTAGGGGAGGATTGAACTGGGCATGAGGAAGCATTTCTTTACTGAGAGAGTGGTCAAACACTGGAAAAGGCTTCCTAAAGAGGTGGTTGATGCCCCAAGCCTGTCAGTGTTCAAGAGGCATTTGGACAATGCCCTTAACAGCATACTTTTAACTTTTAGTCAGCAATGAATCGGTCAGGCAGCTGGACTAGGTGTTCATCTAGTTCCCTTGCAATTGAAAATATTACATTCCATTCTATTCCATTCCAACTACGGCAGACTGTCTACTTGGCTATGGCACATTTTAACCATACAAATTCTGATTTTCCTTGCATAATGTTTCCTAACTTATTTAGTTGTATCTCTACTCACCTGCTTTACAAGATTATTCACATATGTAAATTAAAGCACACGTATTGCAAAGGCTTGGTGGTGGGTGAGTGGGTTGTACTACTGATTTTGACACTGTTGCTCATGTGGTGTCATATTCAATGTGAACACAAAGAGGAAAACATCTGAGACATATCTGAATTAAAAAAGTAAACAAATGAGTATTAAAATGTGACAGCTGATACCACAAGGCAAGAAGCAAAAAGGCAAGACGTACTAGCCCATCTTAATTACGATGCACTAAAGCAAAATATATTCTTGTTCTATGAACAAGGGCCAACACACAGATGAGTCAACAGTTGTCTTTTGTTGACTCAGGTTTGCTTATATCCATACACCATATAAGGCTGGCAAAATCCATCCTCTCTGCTACCAGGATAATGTTTCTTCCCCGAATTAGATGATTACCAGGCTGATTCAGGGCCACCAGCAGACATGCGGGCATGGGTAAGCTCCTCTGACACACCCGTGCTCCCCTCTGCCATTTGCAGAGGTGGCTTTTCCACACTGAAGGCAAGCAGCACCAGTCAAAGCAGCTGAGTGTGTGCACATTCCACTGCCAGTGAAAGCTACAACCCAACAAAAGCTCAGCTGACCCAGCTCCTAGGAACGAAGGACTGGAGCTCTCCATTGGAGCCCCACAGCTGTCAACAGGCTGCAGTGTTTTCCAGAATTCTAGTTCATAATATTTGGCCTTCATAAGGCAGCAAAAAAATGTAAAACTTGCCTTTCAGTTGCACAATGGTACAGCCTAAAGAGGAGAAATCATGCTTTTCCTTTAACAGCCATCAAAACAATTTAAAGAACAATTAGTGGGTAATCAATCTTGAAAGTACTGAGTTCCTTCCTGAATATTAGTAAGATTATTAAGTAGACAAACTCAGTAGATATTTTATACTGCATTCATTGTATGAAGAGCAGCAGAGTGAGATGGTCTACTTTTTCATGTCTAGGTTCGTGGTGCATACAAGTTTTTTCCTCATCTTTACATATAGTCGGTTAGCAACACAATTTATAAAACTAGCAAATTATTTGCCTAATTGAACAAAAATTAAAAATGTATTTATTTGCTATAGGAATGTGTCTTATTTTGTGATTTTATAAGAAGAGAAAAAACATACTACAGACAGTATATTGGCAATACAGCATGTAAATAATAAAAAAGAAAAGGAGAGTTAGCAATATCTGAGAAGTCATCATCCCTTTCCACAAAACAGAGAAGAAACGGAGTGAGCTGGGAAACTATGTACAGTAACAATTTCAAGAGAGGAAAACAACACAACTAAGGCAAAACAGTTACATCTTATAAAAAAAGAAATCACTACCTTTTTATGAAGTGCATGGAATTCACTATACCTCTTCTCCACAAAATGTTTCCTTCCATTCACTAGCACCTCTATTTTAAAGACCTGAAAATTATAAATAATAAAAGGAGATTAGTGTAATTGCACAAGCAGTTCTGTGACATGGTTGTGACTGCAGATATTACTACACTCATTCCAGTAGGTGTTCCTAAAAACCCGATGATGACTCATGAGGCACAGAAATACAACAATGATTAATGGAAGTAAGGCTGAATCTTTTGTTAACAAGTTTGTTCAACAAACATACAAAAAGACAAGTTAAGCTTGGACTTTAATGTACATTAAAAATTAAGCATTAAAATATTCCCTTTCAGAAATATTTAATACATTTTAAAATAGTTTAAAAAAAGGATTAAAACAGAGGAAAGTAAGGAAAAAAAAAGCAAGAAAAGAAATAGAAGATGGAATTCTTTTCCCTCTTACAATACAGCATACTAACACACTCACGCCTACAGGTTCAGTAAGAACTGGATATCAGATGCAGTATGTTATGCATGGAAAAAGAGAAACAAATGTAAACATTATATTCTAGGTTAATTTCCTACTAACCTATAAATTAATCTGTAGTGTCAATTGAGCCTGTGCTACTATCTACATCCTGGGGGAGGGCGGGGAACAAAACAAAACAAAAAACTACAAACATGGCAAATGCTTATTTTCTTTGTATGATACATGTGACAGCTTTTGTTGCTGCCTCTGGAAGGTTGAAAGGCCAGGAGAAGCAGCTCTCTGGATCCACTAATTAGTAGTCACTAACATGACATTTTCTTCATTCTCAGGTCACCAGGTCAGTTCTGAGGGCAAGTGATGAGAAATATTTTGAAGTACTCAAGAAAACGCTGTCTATTAAATGAAGACAAGATCAGCAGAAAAGCAATACAGAAAAGGTGCCTGGTCTATCTATGACTTCTTTGTTTTCTGTTTTGCTCAGAAAACACTGGAAATAATTATTTCCAGGACAATGAGAGTTGGTGTCCTGGACAAATGATTATATCAAGATCCAAGACTCAGGCGAAATAAAAAGTTCTTTGAAATAAATCTGCAAAGCGTGTTTATGTCTGAATGCAGAAAAAAGCAGTTTCTGTCACAACATGCCCAGCTAGCACTAATCAAAGCAAACACACAGAAACCATCCTGGATAAACACTTTCTATTGTCCACTAGAACCTGCCTCTCAAACAGGTCAAAATACTATGGTTTTCACCGGCTAGCCAAACCACATGAGAAACAGAGAGCATTTCATTTAATCCAGACTGAAATGTATCTGCCTTTGTTTGAATGCGGTATGGATGGGACTCCAGTCATTTCACACCAATGTTTACATTACTAAAATTAGTTCAGATCCTTGTAATCCATCAAAATAACTCGTGCTACATTCTACCCCTTTGAAAAGGACTATTTCTGTGTCCTAATCACTGTGAGCAATGACCTTATTTGGGTGCATTGATTTCTTACCCCCTCTCTATTTAGACTTTTTTGGGAGAACAGCTATTGGCTATTAAACAATTTTCCTCTCCATGTGAAAAAACTCCAAGGCACCCTTAGGAATATATTGTAAGTTCAGAGATGTAAAGAGAATCAGATGCAAAGAAAAATCAATGTAGGCTTTTTTCTGTAGTTGAGACTTAACATCCTAATTATATGAGAGGAAAGCACTATTTACCTCTTACTATATTCTATACACTGTATGAAAGAAATACTTCTCCAAGGAACAAAATGGTTTGGATTGTACAGGATAGTCACAGTATTGAAGGAGTTTTAAGGATACTTTGGTGGGAAGAATGGGTAACAGATTATTAAACTAGTTAAGTTAGAAGTGGCCATGAGTCATTAGTTAGGGTGTTTCAACAGTTTTGCATGAACCTGATATTAAATCTCCAGCAATTATGAGCAACTGATAACACCCACTTCCAACTCAGTTAGATAAGAGCCTCTGCACCACGGTTAGTCTAGCACTTTTGTTGGCTACAGGGTTTGCCAAGCAATTTGAAGAAGTTTAAGGCGGGCCTGATTGAGCTATAAGCACTCCCTTGACAGGTAACTTTCTTGTGAATCATGGCTTGGCTCCTGCAGTCCCATATTGGTTTTAGTCATATACGTGCAACTTCAGAGAAACGTCTTTCCCTCTGAAATCTATAAACCTGTCATTTCGTAAAGGAGAATAGCTCAAATATGGGGAAGAAAGGAAATATAAATCCCTCTGTGGCCCTTCTTTTCAAAGCATGTATTTTCTTCTGTATTTCATCACTGGTTAAGGAATTACAGAAATGGCTTTAGAACACCAAAAGTATGCAGCATTTATTCAGGCGCCTTTTTAATCTTAGCAAAGTTAATTAGTTTGCACAATATTTCCTAACAAGATGACATTAAAGAATATATTTGCCCACCACTTTTGTGGAAGATGTAAGAGAGAACCACAGCTTCCCGTGCACAGCGATGTCATTTCCAAAACCACGTACCTGCTACCTTTATACCCGCAACTGTTTGTACCAGCACAGAAGCTTTAACTTTGCCTCCTACCGCTCAGAGCCCTTGGATCTGGCTTTAACAGCCATCTACAATTTACAAAGTTGGACAACAGAACTGCTATGCATGTGGTTGAAAATTACTGTTTGAAAACAACACCCTGTAAACAGTGCCTCTAATATACTAACTGTGGCACCTGTATTTCAGAAATGTACAGCAATTTGTGATAAGTAACTGGAAAAATTTGTAAATGTTTTCATTTAATGCAAATTTAAGTACTAAATCGATTTACAAAGTAACTTACAAAGCAGAAATGCAATTAAGTGAAATAATGTATATTGCGCTTATGAACTTCACATTATTAAATACTTTATTCAGACAACATAAATTCCAGGTTTTCCTCCTCACTGTTTACCAGATCACATTTCACAAGAGCAAACTAAAAGCACAGAAGTGAGTTTCTTTGCCACTCTTTCATGTAACAATATGGGTTTGTGTGAAAGACATAAAGACACATTAGCTTAGGAGAGAGACAGGATCTCTTCATGGATTCAAAATAGCTATAGACAACTCTCACACAAATTTAACTGAGCAACTGCAGGCCCTGACAGAAAAACAATGTAAGGAAACTGGTGAACATAGATGAAAGTGCCAAAATAAAGACGGAAGAACTATGGGAGAAAAAATGCAACACTGCAAGGAAATTACTTTTCTTGTAAAAGTGTTCATGCTTTATGAACAGATAACTCTGAAAAGACGTATGACTTTTTATAAATGACAGTTAGTTAAATGAAAAATGCAACAATTAATCACTGGATAAGACAAGTAAAATGCTTTTCCCATAGTCACTAAAATACCAGAAATCACACTGCACTCAAGATTTGTAGGACACAAGGGACAATAGATATGAAGACACCAATTAAAAAAACTCTTTGCCAATTAGAAAACTCATTTTGAGTACTTTGAAACTAGAAACTCACCTGTCTTGGTTACAACTACCACAGTTACCAATGACAAATCCAGAAGATAACTCTCCATGAGAAGCATTCTTCCAATAGAATTTAACCCATATAAATGAAAACACCTTTGGATTGGATATCAGCATGAACAATGTTGACCTTTTGCACAGCAGAATTTCAGATCTGCCACTGCACTTCATAACCACACAAAGCTGTGAAGGAAACTCTTCAAGAAGAATGCCTAAGGATTTAATTAACAAGACAGTAAAACCTTTCAGGTCTGACTACAAAACAGATCTACATATGATTAAAAAAATACCCAACAAACCTACAAAAACTTCCACTTTGTTCCAATGATATAGACTATGAAGAGAACTTGGAAACCATTTTCTTCACTTCTTATTGTTAGCAAGCATGCCTAATTTTGCCATTTTTCAGAATTTATCTGTTTCTGATCATTATCAAACCTCTAACTGAATGTTCCTATTTCACTATTTCCAAGAATACTACCTATATTTCTCTTCCTGTTGCTGAAACTGGGTAGTTCTTCATAATAACTAAACTGGATTATATACAAGCAAACAATCTGTACTCTATCACTGTAAATTATCAAGAGAGAAAGCACAAATGGAAGAAAACAGGAACCAATTAAGATGTACAAAAACTACCCATGCCTTCCTGTAAGCCCACTGGTGATGTGAGAGCACATCAAGAACTGTGTGGTGAATTTACAACACTGATACTTCCCTCCTTCAGTTCTTACCTATATCAAATGCTTACACTGCACAAAAGGACATGTTTTATCTGATAATTTGATACGAAAATATGCAGCTCCAGTAACTTTGTCTCAAAAACCCCAGAATGATCAATTTAACAAAAAACACAGACAAAAACAACAAACATGACCAGGAGTACAGCGGAAAACTAATGAGAATAGTAACTTCCCCACTGGGTTCTCTATTACATGAGAAATATACAGATGGCACTTTTATATTCACTCATGGAAGTTACATTAACTACACAGTTTATAATTATGGTAAATTAATACTATCATATTGTGTATATTTATACATGGAAAAAATGAATTACAAAGTATATAAACTTCTGAAAAATTACAGTTGAGAAAGAGATTTGGGGCAGTCCTGTTTAGAATCAGGAGCTACAAAAACCAGAAGCAGGAAAAGAGAAGTTTACAAGAAACAGATACATTTGTCTAACAACCACCAGGAAAGAAAACCCCACAAAATTCTAGTCCTGTGCTTTTCTCATCTCAAGGTCAAGCTTACCAACACTAATTCTATTTAATGTATTACTTGCAGAAATAAATACATCCCTTTAGATGCTTTAGTATTCTTGACAGACTTTTGTCTGAGGAACAGCTAATGCATTCAAAGGGACAAGAAACTCAACTTTAAACCTTTGCCATGGCTGTATGGAAGGAATTCCAGAGCAAATGAAATGACAGCTACGGTCCAAGAAACACTAATAGGATTTCCATGTGTTTAGTGTTTCATTCTTTTTCAGAAAATGGCACTTTTTCTGTCTCAGTTGTGCTATGACTAGAACAAGATCACGGCATACAGTAGAGATCAAAAGATGACTTTACACCTATTCCCATACATCTGATCTGGGGGGAAAATGATAGTCCACAGAATCAGTAAGAGCAGCTGGGTGATGGTGGTAACCAGGGCTGCATGTAGCTGCAGCAGCAATTCGGTATCTCAGGGGTGTAAGTGGTTCATGGCAATGCTCCATACTTCTGAATGCCCTCCACAGCAGAGGCAGAGACGAGGACGGCATTCAGAGCCAACTCAAACTTCACAGCAGCCTTGATAAAACTGAATCTCGCTATCCCCCAAATGAAAACAAATTAACTTATTCTGACTTCATCCTTTGGAACGGAGGGCAGAAAAACTCAGTTCTGCAGCAGGCATGGGGGCAATTCAAGGGCACAGAGACTGGCTGACACGGCTCACAGAGGTATGAGGTGAGGGAAATCTCCCTTTTTCTCTCCTCTCCAAACACACTCACCTCAGTTTTAGTTCTCCCCTGTCTTGCACCCACTGTTTACTTTGGATTATTCCCACCATGTCCACAAGCTCCTGCATGGTCTTCCCGTAATGAAAGGGCCCCCTTTCTGCTGCAAAAATGGAAAACAAGTTGGGGCACAGTAAAGGAAGAAGCAGAACAGCCCTGAAGAGCCCAGTTTGATCCTTTTGGTTTTGCTGGGGCCTCAGCAAAAGGGATGAAAGTGGCTCTAAGAGGTAAGAGAAAAGAAGCGAAAGATTAGGTATTAGAAACTGAGAATAATCAGAGTGCTGGGGGGGAGGATGAACAGGGACAGAGCTGAGAGACACCCGTCCTTCCTAGTAGCAGTCCTCACACATGCTGAACTCTTTTTCCTGATGGCCACGAGAGCAGGCAGAAAGCAGGAGCTGCAGACAGCAGCTCCACCAGTCCTCACAGGCAGGTAATCGGCCCACAGCTACCTCTGCCTCCACGCTGATCTGGGCCACAAAGAGCTCCTTTCCCCCATTCTAAGCACTGTCATGTCTGTTATATGAAATCAGACTGTTTCACTTAGTCCCAAATACTATATACAATATTAAGTTACAGTACAAGAAAAAAAGTACTTAGTGTTATTAACTATGGAAATCAAGGTTTGACATTATGCAATTATGATGTTGCTTTGTCCAGAGTCTGTGAAGGAGAAAGACCGTGTCAGTGAAGTGAAACGTTTACTGCAGGATTTCCAGCAAATATTCCCTACAGCTCCAGCCTGCACGAAGCAGTTACCTGACCTCTCCTGGCCTAGAGAAGCAGCCTTACTGTTTTTGTAACTTAATAAATAGATTTTCTACTGTGACATAAACCTATGGAGAGGACAAGTATGTTATTTCACTGACTCTTTCTGTTAAATCTCATGTTGCTGCAATCTAACTTGGACTTTCACTACTAAAAAACCTGATGTGTACCTAGAATGATTACAAGCACATGTTCTTATAAAGATGGCTCCTACTTCAAATGTCTCCTTACTAATTTTATGTAACCTTCAGCCATTTACTGAAAAAGCTCTCTTTTCACTAACTCTTACCAGTGTTACCAGTACGTACCTAAAGCAGACTATAGGTTCTTTGAGAACCTTTCAGCACGCAGTTTGTCTTTCCCACAAATACTACAAAATAATTAGGATATTCCCTCTCCTACACAATTTTGCAGCATGGGCCTCCTCCACTCATAAAATGGCAGAGTTTGGTAGGAATAATATACAAAAAGGTCACTCAAGACTTGGGGGTATTCTTTCTGAAGATGGCCTTTGAGAAGTGCGTCATACGTCTTAAGAGTTTAGAGGAAGAGGTAGTAAAACAATTGATACTGCAACCCAGTCAGACAGTTTTGTAATTCCTACAACATGGGAAGCTCGAGGGAGGCTTCTACAGAGCTGACACTGTTGAATGAAAGAGTAGCTGACATATAAGAGTAAGTAGTTTTCTGATTTTTTCAACTCTCTTTAAACCAATCTTTTCCAAACACATGGTTCACAAAATCCCATAGGAACTTCTCTGTCATTTCCTGAAAAACAACTTACTTGGCTTTCCAAGCTAAAAAGCCTCTCCCTTGCCAGCAAAACACTGACTACGGAAATCTAATTTGCGACCAAACCAAAAAGCTATGAGATCGGACTTTCTTTATCAGCCCTGCAGACCACAACTGTTACACAGATGACACCTTTTTAAAATATCATTGTCACTGTAGTCACCTATTGGGCTAACTTCCTTAGAATCAAACTTAAGGAAAAATGTTTTTTACTGAAAAAGGAAAAAGATCCTAACACATGCTAATGCCTACAGTTACACAGACAAAAAAAATTAGCCTGCTCTGCTCTACTTGTCCATCTGGATCATCTCAATGTCTCTTATTGGAAGTGTTCTACTAATAGAACAACCATGAGCCTTTTTATGGAAAAGATGAACTTTCCAATAGAAATAGTACATTGGGATAAGATTGAATATTGCAAAAAACAAGTGATGGCAAAAGTAAATCTACATGAAACAGACTAATTCTAAGTTTGATGAAATACAAACACTGTTCTATTTTGTCACAAAATCCTTTTGTTTTATCTGGAGAGTCTATAAAGAGCCTTCTCAAGGCAGGACCCAGCTCCTAACCATGATGAAAGTGCCCCCATATTGCAGTCAACTAGTCTCAAGAAACTCCTTTTTGCAAGAAGGTAGACACAAGACTAAGGTTTTTTTTCCTACAAAATTTAAGTCTGTGTTACTTTGTTTGCACTTCTATTTGCTGTCTGGAGAACACCTGGGCTACCTAAGACCTCCAAAGCACAGATGTTTACAAACAAAAATGTCAAATGGTTTCAAAGAACACATTATAAAAGTACATACACTGCAGGGTGATGAGCATTACATGTCAAAGGAGCTGGCTTTGTACTGTCTCATATTGGATGGTATGTCTACCATGGTATGTGAATTTAGTGTTTTCCTCTGCTAGTGACAAACTAAATACATATGAACACGAAACACAACAGTATTTACAGAATCACAGAATGGTTGAGGTTGGAAGGGACCTTTGAAGATCATCTAGTCCAACCACCCTGCTCAAGCAGGGACTCCTAGAGCACATGAACCAGGACTTTGTCCAGACAGATTTTTAATATCTACAGAGAGGGAGAATCCACAGCCTCTCTGGGCAACCTGTTCCAGTGCTTGGTCACCCGCACAGTAAAGAAGTTCTTCCTTATGTTCAGGTGGAACTTCCTGTGCTGCAGTTTATGCCCACTCCCTCTTGTCCTATTGTTGGGTGGCAATGAGAAGAGTCTGTCCCTGTCCTCCAGACACTCTCCCTTTAGATATTTATAAACATTAATTAGATCCCCTCTGAGTCGTCTTTTCTGCAGGCTGAACAGGCCCAGCGTCCTCAGCCTTTCCTCGTATGAAAGATGCTTCAGTCCTTCAATTATCTTTGTCAACCTTCTTTGGACACGCTCCAGGAGTTCCATGTCCTTCCTGTACTGGGGAGCCCAAAACTGGACACAATACTCCAGGTGGGGCCTCACCAGGGCTGAGTAGAGGGGGAGGATCACCTCTCTTGACCTGCTGGCCACACTCTTCCTAATACAACCCAGGATACCATTGGCCTTCCTGGCCACAAGAACATACTGCTGTCTCATATTTAACTTGTTGTCCATCAGGACTCCCAGATCTTTCTCTGCAGGGCTGCTTTCCAGGAGGTCAGCCCCAACCTGTATTGGTGCCTGGGATTATTCCTTCCCATATGCAGGACCTTGCACTTTCCCTTGTTGAACCTCATGAGGTTCCTCTCTGCCCATCTCTCCAGCCTGTCGAGGTCCCTCTGGATGGCAGCGCAGCCGTCTGGTGTACCCGACACTCCTCCCAGTTTAGTATCACCAGCAAATTTGCTCAGGAGGCACTCTGTTCCTTCATCTAAGTCACTGATGAGTAGATTGAACAACACTGGACCCAGTATTGACCCCTGGGGGACACCACTGGATACAGGCCTCCAACTTGATTCCACACCACCAGTGACAACCCTCTGAGCTCTGCCATTCAGCCAGTTCTCAATCCACCTCACTGTCCAATCATTAAGTCCGCACTTCTTGAGTTTGCCAATGAGGATGTCATGGGAGACAGTATCAAAAGCTTTGTTCAAGTCCAAGTATACAACATCCACTGCCCTCCCCTTATCTATCTGGCCAGTTGTCCTGTCATAGAAGGCAATCAGGTTAATTAAGCATGATTTCCCTTTGGTGAATCCATGTTGACTATCCTGATGACCTTCTTGACTTTCACATGCTTAGAGATGGCCTACTAGGATGAGCTGTTCCACTACCTTACCAGGGACTAGGTCAAGGATGTAGCTGAGTTACAGTACACAGAAGCTAGCAAAAATCAGCTCCACATTCTTCACACTGAGCAAATACCAGGGGAAAGAAATACTGTATCTTGCATCCACCTTGCATCTTTTCTTATTAGGGTCTCTGCAGTAATCCATCTGAGAAGTCTCTGCTCCTCTTTACCTGTCAACGTAAGTAGTTAATTCAAATCATTTTTCAAGAGCAGTAGTCAAAATAGTAAAAGGAGGCTGCTTCTCTAAATGTCTATGCAGCTTAGTGATGATCATTCATATACTACATTTAATATTGGGATTAGCCTGTCTAGCATTGTCTTAGCCCCAAATGGAGGATTCGAATGCTATTCCCTTAACAATGAAGATGAGCAGTCCAGATGCATGCAACATCTTCAGGCACTTCTTTTCAAGGAGTTAACTAATTCAAACTTTCACTAAATTAGCACTGGCCTGCCTTCCAAAATGGAAACATAATTACCTCTGCTATTGCCTTCCATCTATGTTATTATTACATGCAACTGACGGCACTATTTCAAATATCAGCACTAGCTTCTGAAAGGAAGAGTCACCATATCACTTTATTAAAGAACGTCATCATGTTCACCAAAGGTTTCCCTTGTGAGGTTAATTTCTTTTGTATGGTACTTCAAAGTAGGACAAAGAAATAAACTGAGATAGTTATAAAGCAGTTTCATTTCTTACTGGACTAAGCCTGTCACTGAGAGGAGACCTGAAACGGGATACCAGGATGTGTGCAGAGAACCAAATGGTTCTTCGCATGTGAGGAGGGTGGAAAGAATGGAAGCAACCAAACTCAGCATAACTATTGATGAAAATGTAAGAGTAGCTATTGCAAACAATGCACAAAAATAATAAAATATTGTGCCCAAACTAAGATTTTTAAGGTTTTAGGCTTCTGAATTCACATGCTGTGACTAACAGAGCATTTATGTTGTAGTTGGCTTGGTGGTCGCAGTGAACACAGATATTCCCAAGCCAGATTTAAACTAATTCAGGTACTTCTGGCAGCATAACAGCAGTACCAGCATGGGCAGCACAAGCAGCAAAAATTGTGGCAAAATCTGGACAAAGCTCAGTGCCAAGGGGGCCAGCCTGGCTTTATTCCAAGTGTACCTGTGGGAGCTGCAGTCAGCAATGTGCAGGTGTCCTACAAAGGGGAGTAGGGTGAGTGTGACATTCAGAGGGATGCACAGTTTGGATTTGACTTAAACACAAAGGAAGAATGCAAGAAAGAGAGACAAAAAATTCCTCGTTTGCTTCTCTTAGAGTTACAGCATAGAACACGTCAAGTACCTAAATCGCTGATGCTTCAAACAGAACTGTATTGAACTAAGGCAGCACAGACTTTGACTCAAACACCCATGTCTGAGAAAAGGCAACATCTAAACTGCTTATGGAGAGTACACCCAGTGCAATTATGCCAATATATTGTAGTAAAAATATTAATACAAACCAATATCCAGAGTAACAGATATAATTAAAATACCCTATTAGCAATTTTGTGATACAAGATTGAATAACCTATCAGAGAACACTGGCTGTACAATTAAATATTTATCATTTTAAAGGCAATGAAAACTGATTCAGTGAGAATTATGTTAATTTGCAACTGGCCTCTCAATCACTTGGAGGTGAGGCAAACACCGAGTAATTACATGCCTGCACATGTGTTCAGCCAGATAAAATACTATGTATCCAACACATTTGAGAAAGATTTTAAGTAAGTTATAAATTGAGTCTGATGTTGGAAACACGGAAATAACAGCGTGCACACTGCAAACAAAGCTACAGGCAACGGATGACTGAAAATTGTGCTAAATGTTTAATTGCTGACTGTCACTTGAACTGAAGATAAAAAGATGCGCCAGTCTCTTCAAATGTTAACTAGAGGCATCAGAGTCAAAAAGTATTATTCACAGGTCTAAAAATTTGTGACTGTCTTTTCCTCAAAGAAGGAAAAAATTAAAGACACAGCCAAGCACAGACTACTGAAGAACTAACTTGGCTTGAACACTTCAGTAATAAAAGCTAGTAGATTCCTAAGCACTGTGAGGAAACAATATCCATATACTCGCCTTTAGCTGAAATTTGAAAGTCACGTTTCATGTTCTGGTTCTAGGGTGTAAAAAAAAAAAAAATCCTCATTTACTGTACCAAGAAACCCTGGATGTTCACCACCTGCAGATACCAACCAAATCCCCTATTTAAATATATACAGACTTAAACCCCTGAATTCAGCTGGACAAATTCGATAGTACTATCAAGAAAAAAATGAGAGATAGCGGTAAGAAATCATTACAGATACAATGTGATACTGTCACATACATGACTCCTTCCCTCATCCTGAGGTTTCAGATTTTCTTTTTGTCTTATTGTGACCTTAGTGAAAACCTCACTGCTCTATGCAAACCTCTCTGAATTGCGGCATTTTCTTTGTCTTCACCTTTTGTACTGAATAGAAAAACTTTTCCCATTTCTATTCACAAAAAACACTGCTATAAATAACTTCTTCAAATATTTTTTTTACAAAGGCTCTATTATTGTGAGTGTCCAGTGCCTACCTGCAGAAGGAATGTAAACTTTGATTAGTTTGCTTAAAGTTCTTGGTTGCAGCAAAAGTTAATTCTTCTATGTATTTACAGAGAGTGCCACGTCTCTATTTACAAGGCAGAGGAAACACAACTTATCTTATCCTGTATGCGTATGAGCTGCCATGTTACCTCCAACTGCCTCAGCAAGCAACTGCTCATCTTCCTGTAAGGCCACTGTCCCTACTTACCTTTTCTTTCACCCACATATGTTTTTCACAGGTAAGAACTCT